>OU744734.1:46493872-47801372 GCA_916613615.1 Steromphala cineraria | reverse complement strand
ACCTTACAACAAACATTTACTTGTTAGAACATGGCAGTGAGTCATGACAGCGTGAGTTGCATAGTACTTCAGCTTCAGGGCACTTACACCTCGTTGTCTTACATTTAGTTTTACAAATACAATTTCCCTGGCCTCCAGTTTGGGATATAATTGTCATCGCTTTTGTAATGGACACTTCTTCTTGGGGTATCATGTCTATTGTTAAAAACCCACGCATTTTAGCTCATCAGGCCTGTAAGGCTCGATGGACTTATGGCATGGTATGGTGTCCGGCGTACGGCGTCCGTCCGTCCGTAAACTTTGTGGAATTTCGACTTCTTCTCCAGAACCATAAGGCCTAGAAAACTGAAACTTGGTATACAGATTCCTTGACTAGTGAGGATTAGAAATTGTAGCTTTGGTGGCCCTGTGGCCCCTAATAAGGGCCACAGGGGCCACGCCCTAAAAACCTATTTTCATCTCCTCCAGAACCATAGGCCAAGAAAGTTGAAACCATGTGAATATACTCTTTGACAAGTGAGGATTATGATTTATAGCTTTTGTGGCTCTGTTGCCCTGTGGCCCCTTTAACCTTATTTCATCTTTTTCTCAAGAAGCATCAGGCCTAGAAAGCTGAAACTTTGTGTGCAAATTCCTAAGTTAGATAAGACCATTCCAAATTGTACATTTGGTGACCCTGTGGTCGAAAGTAAGGGGGAAACCACATTTGCCACACCTTAAAGCAAAATTGATATGAAGCCTGATTACGAACTGTTTACGAAAGTCAGATCTAGACACAATGTCAGCTTATGTGATGGATTTTTTTCAATAAGACTGGTTAGTTTCTCTCTTGTAATTAATGTGTTCTTTGTTAAGGGATTGTCTTCTTCCAACTTCAACAAAATAGATGTAAATCTGTTTGGACTCTATGTTCGCTCAAAGTAGAATGAGAGAATAAACCGGACTAAACAAGAAATAAGCTAAATTACTATACTCTCAGTAAAAAAGATTGGTAAACTTCCTAGATTGACAAAGTCAGAGCATCCAAGCCTTATGCAATGCACATGCTGATCAATTATCCTTTCAGTAGTCAAAAAGAATGCAAGCATAGTATGTAATACTGCTGAGAAGTATTGCACTGCTTGTTGCAGAAGTTATACCAAAATATAAGAAACAAGTCATACAAGTTTTAACTTGTACAGTTGTTTTGTACAGGCGTTGAAAACGAACACGATATAACAATGTTAGATTGAAAACAGTGGAGAACATTTTAGTTACAAAAAAAATGTAAATGGCATTTAGAATAAGTTTTGACATCTTTCCTTCTCGAACATGTAGATTGACAAATTTGAGCCTTTTGAAAAACATCACAAAACTAATAATTGCTTAGTCATTCAGGATATACTCGAATTAATGATTTTGCTCAACAGTAAGTGGAATTCATCGTTAAACTGAAGTTGTATACCCTAAAAAATTAACAAGTAAAAGGCACCATGGGTTTTCAAAACAACAAACAAATGTATTATCACTTTTTCAGTCAGTCAGAATCCACATGTTACAGAGACAACAAGAGGTCATGGTCATCAACATCCCCCGCCAAATAAGTTTGATCAAAGCTCCCAATATTTTCCTAAATGGGCTGTAACTCTGTAATAAGTAATTGCATTTACCTCCTTTTGGAACTCCATCAAGGTATTGATACCCTAAAGATACAGTGCAAATGTTGTTATTCTATCTTAAATAGTTTTTGAGAAAAGTTGTCCCCTTTCAGGACATCCTCGAACAGAGTCCAAAACCAAAACACAGGCAATAACTCTGTAAAAAGTAATTTTGCGGTTCTTATTATCGAACTCCGTCAACTTATTGATACAATGAAGACACACAGCAAATTTAGTTAGCCTGTCTTAAATAGTTTCTGAGAAAAGTTGTCCCCTTTGACGACTCCCTCAAACAAAGTCGTAAATCTCGAAACAAGGGCAATAACTCCGTAAACAATAACTTTGCGGTTCTGATTTTCGAACTCCATCAAGGTATTGATACAATGAGCACACAGCAAGTTTGGTGAACCTATCTTAAAAAGTTTCTGAGAAAAGCTGTCCCCTTTAACTCGGCCCGATGGACGCACGGACGGAGCCCAAAACTATATCCCCCTTCCACTTCGTGGCGGGGGATAATAACAAAAGTAGAGTTCATCAATAACTTGTACAGGTACTGTATGCATCAATGGTAACATGATGTGCCTTCCCATGGACCATATTAGAATATTCGTTGCTGAGTGTTGAGTGTCGTTATACTCCTTTTCTATGGGAGTTGAATGTTTATCATTTAAGTTTTCTTTATATTTTCAGAGTGATCTATTGTTAATTCGAAGAACAAATGAATGTCAAATGGATTCAAAAGGTAACATAAAATAGAAGTAACTTTTATCATTATCTGTTCCCTTTCCTTTATATTGTTATTTCGAGTTTTGAAAGCAATTTAAGATATTTTCTCCCAAATATAACTGGAACGTTAGAATTGTCTACAACGTTTCCAGTATCGTGGTATTTGTAGGACAAGATATGACAATAGATTTTCGCCCTCTTAATGAAACTTTTCAATCATTTTGCAAGTACATGTTCTTGCAGCCTTATAAATCTCCTACATGTACATTGTATGTCATCTTTGACTGTAATTTTTTTAATTGATTTATTCGTGATCAAACGTGAAACAAGATTGTTATCAACTACTGAACATAAACTACTTGAGGTCTTCATCCAATAATCTTCAATTATCAAATGTGTCAATATCTTTTCAGAAATTCAGCCCATCCCGAACCACCAAACTCTCTACAATCAACACAGTGTGACTAAACTCTTGGTCCTATACAATTTTGGTTCATTGTCAAAGGCAAAAGTGATAGATTTTTCTGATAACTCTGTGCATGCTTACATTCACATTAACGTGCGATATGTCACTGGAGCTGAGTATGTGCATTCTGTTAACAGAATATTAGTTTCAGATTTGATGTTTATATATTCATACCCTTTAAATTCGGCAAACCACATACAAATTGGTGATAAAATTGCGGATATACGTGACATTAGCGTAGATGATTCAAGAAAATATATTTATGTCCTAGCTTCAAGGAATTGTGCTATATATCGGATGTCTTTTAATGGGGATCACCTGGTAAAACTGATACGTCTTAATAGAATGATACCTCATCGTAGAGGAATATTTGTCTTTGATCCACTGACAGAGAAATTCTTCATTTTATATTTAAAGGGGATATTAACTTTTACATATAATAAGGGCGATTTTCTGGACATACGTGGGAATGTTTACGAACAAACAATTCATTTGTTCCAAGGTAACCTTTATTTTGTTAATCATACCACCTTAATCAGATTATCTTTGAAAGATCATTCGACAGTTCAAATAGCAAAACATAAAAAATTATTCGGAAGTACTTTATATTACTACAATAATACTATTTATCAATTTTCCTCAAGAATCCGTGGTAAATTTGCAATAATAAACGTGAGGACTGGTAAAATTGAATGGCATAGAAGTGAAATATTATATATTCAGGGTTCCTATATAACTTTTGGAATTCCCTGAGACCATTTGTTCAACATGTTCATTTCTTAAGACTGTCCATCAAAAGTGTAGTTACTTATTTACATGAAGGGTCTTGTGAACAATGTTACATTATTGTTCCCATTTAACATATGTTTGAGTTGTTTTGTTGTTCTTTGTAAAAAATAAATGGTTGCGTTTGTAAAGTTTCCTTGATTTATTAGTATTCTACACCCCCAAATTTAGTTTAAACCCTACAAATGATGTGTAAAAATTGTTAAAATGAGGAAAATAAATATCAAATCATTTTATCATTAATTTTATTTAGTAACTTTAGTTTGTTTTCGAATGCAGTATGAAATTTAATGATTTTTTCAAATAACTCTTAAAGTCCCATTAACTAGAGTATTGTTTCTTTAAAAGTTGAAATTATGAGTTTTTTTTAAACAGATCTTCGTTTAGACATACTTGTTGTTGAAAGAAGTTATTTAATGCAATCTTTTTTTAGAAAAAAATACCAAGATGATAATCTCCATTAACATTAGCTATTGGAATGCATGTAATCGAAACAATATGCATCTTCATTTTATTTGACATTTTATTCCCTGTTTCAGAGTTCCATCAAATCTCACAAGGGAACGCTTTGAAAACTCGTTTAAGCCTGACTTACTCCATCCAAGCAGGTAGAGCATGTCGGCATTAAGCTAGCTTATCTTCAAAAATAGAGCCATTGGCTCTGTAGCTCATCTGTACACAAGGTTTCAGCTTTCTAGGCCTCATACTTCTGGAAAAGAACATGAAAATAAGTTTTTAGGGCGTGGCCCCTGTGGCCCTTATAAGGGACCACAGGGCCACCAAAGCTACAATTTATAATCCTCATTAGTCAAGCAGTCTGTACACAAAGTTTCAGCTATTTAGGCCTTATTCGTCTTGAGAAGAAGATAACAACAGATTTTAAGGCTTACTAGGGGCCACAGGGCCACCAAAGCTACAATTTATAATCCTCACTAGTTAAGGAGACTGTACAATGTTTCAGCTTTCAAGGCTTCTGGAGAAGAAGTCGAAATTCCACAAATTTTACGGACGGATGGACGGACGGACGGCGGACACCATGCCATGCAATGAGCCCATCGGGTCTTACAGGCCAAATGAGCTAAAAATTAACCAGCCCAAATTTATATATAATAAACCGGTATTTGTTTATATTTATAATTCAGGTATATATAAAAGCCCAAATTGCAAGGAAACAAACAACATGTGACTTACCTATATACAATAAAGAAAACAAATATGAACAAAATGGTACATTATATCATTTTATTACTCAACCGTGGTGAGATCACTCATTAGATAACAATGAGTTGTTATTAACGTGCAAATTAACGGAACTACTTTCGAACGTCACATGACATTGTCCAATCACGTGACTTATAAGTGGCGACTGTCAAATTTTACAACAAAATATTAATTTATGTGAAATATTATCTTAGCGGTTTTTTTTTACATTTTAAATGCAATATCTTTTTGCTAACCATCACAAATCAATCATTCGTTTGATCACTTCACTTGTCCACCTTCTGTGCCGTCGCAAGCGGTGTTGCCTCCTCTGCCTACCGTGACATCAACACCCCGTGTGAACGTGTACGCCTCAGCCTGCTTGTAAGAGCGAAACTGTACGCTTGTCAAGGCAGAGTGCTTTATCAGAGGCCATGTGTTCAACACTTTTTTCTAATTTGCTATCTTCAATCTGAGAATTTGGTAATTATACTTTACTTAGTAAAAGAATAGACCTTACTCGATGCACAGGCCAAGTTATGGAAATAAATATGCTTTTATAGCTGAACAGTTCAGTGGTGATCGTTACTAGCGGTGATAGATATCACAAATCTGTTGAAATATCTTTGTTAACATAAAAACTACAAATGATTACAAGTTCACATCTTAGGACATGACTTCCTAATCCTTTAAGAAGATATTTGCCAAACTTCTTTCAATTTTGTCAAATAGATTTACAGCAACAATGTATGCAAGTCCATCAACATGAATGGTTAAATTCTGCTTGTAAGAGCCAATGAATTTTGCTTACTTTACAAGCGTACACCAACAACACGTGCACCAGAGCTACATAGTACTGATGACAATTGGTTAATTTCTCGTAGCCAACACGATTAAAGTAACTATAACTTTGAAAATATATACATAAATGATTATAGTTTCCATTCTTGTATATTGATTGTAATAAATTTTCGTTTTTTTTATAGAAAACAGTACATGAATACTGTATTGTCGGAAGAAATATATTTCTATCGTCTGTTTTTGAACACGGCTAACTTATTCATGACACTTCAAAGCCCATTTTTGGCTTACAGTTGAGTTAACGTATATTCTTTTACAGTATAGAACAGTAATTTCCAAATCTTCATATTTCTTGAGATATTTGGAAAAAAGCTACACTGAAAACGTAAACAAAACTCACCTATGCCATTGACAAGCGTACACTTCCGCTCTTACAAGTAGGCTAAGGCGTACACGTTCACACGGGGTGATCAACATGGCGCTTCGACTGTGTACTTGCATCATTGCCACCCAAACCGTCGCTTTCCCCGCCACAAGCACACAATCCGAACATGTTATCGTGTAGCTACCTTTCCCCAAGTTCTATCTCCCGGTTCCTATCAACAATTCAGTTACTCATGTCATTGTAATCAATCAATCAATCCTATGCCGTTGACACTGTTCGCCAAGGTTGCAAAACAAAACAACGTGACCTAGAAACAGGACACATTCCGATGACGTCACTTGGCGAACTGATGACGTCACGTTGCGAGAGCATGATGTGTTGACAGTTTTCGTTGCTTCTCAGTGTTTATTTTATCAATGCATCTTTTGACAATGAAAAAATTTTCACCAATATAATTTGTATCATGTTTATAGGCGTATGACATGTGTAAACATACAAAAAATAGCCAACTATTTTATTTGGACTCATGGAAATTCATACGCTTGTTTCGCGATTGTTCCAAGTCAGCTGATTCTTGTTTTGACGATTTATTACATAAATATTGATATTGAGGGTTAAGAAATAAATAAAATACTAAACTCATGGTAATGTGATAACATTTTTAAGGAACTCGTGAATAGAATGTGGTATCAGACTCACTTTCGTTCGTCTGATACCAATTCTATACACTCGTTGCTTAAAAATGTTATCACATTACCATGAGTTTAGTATTCTCTATATCTACCACTCGTGAATAAAATGTATGCTGAATGAGAATTTTTTTTTAATTTCAAATCACCATTGGAAAAATGTTACAGTGAAAATTGCCATTTTTTTTACTATTCTTACATAAAAACAACTTAATATGTGTTCAGTAAAAATATAATGGTACTGTTGATTGTCACCTTCGAAAATTATAATCAAGGGTAATAATGCAAGTGTTGGTAAATAACAGACCTTCAGAATATCACCCCCAAAAAATCCGTCCAGAAACAACGGCGCCAAGTAAACAAGACAGTCTATCACGGAAAAGCTTTATTACCTCATTTGAAAGGGTTTTGAAATATACAATACCATATGTTTACAAAATAAACATGGACTTGATAAAACGCTGTAAAAAACTATCGAATAATCGAAAATCGTGAAATTCTGTTTGTTAAATCGATACTTAAAGAGGTGCTAGGACGTTGCAAAAAGGATGGATTGGTGAAGCCCAAGCCCTACTGACGCATCATAGTAGGAAAGACTGGGCAGACACTCTACAGAGTCCTCTGATTCTGTTCGCCGGGGCTAGTACGGCAGTGTGAGTCCTTTGAGAAAGGATACTGTCTGATTTAAGAAATACGGAGTCTATGTTCAATAGCAATCCTTTCTCTTTGAATCCCGGAAGTTGCCATAGACCATTTCAGTACATCTGTAAATGTTTTTGTAAGTTAGTGTCTATTCATTATTTTGTCTTGCCTCTGATATATTTATTATGCGCGGATTCCTTTATTATTTGGGTGACTCTTACGGCTTTTAATAAATAGACAAACTATGTTACCAATCCAATTGCACAGTTATCTCGACAGAACCCTGAAGTGTACCTTATGTTAGGCTTTTGAAACATTTATCTCGCTGATACATATGGGTTTGTACGAGCACCTAATGTATTTCTTCATAACAGCTTGTAAAACCATGACCAACAGCTTTAGATGAAGGACAACCGTAACACAGTGATGGAGTATGATCAAAGAGCTCTTTATGTCATCCTGTCTCAGGGAACGAACGTTACGCCAACTCTACTAATCTGTACCCTGGGCTCAGAAGTTAGATTCGCTGGCGCGGCCCGACTTGGGATGTAGGCAATCAAATCATTTTCTCGTTTAAATTTTATCTAGAAGACCAGGGTACAGATTAGTGGAGTTAGCGTAACGTTCTTTCCCTGAGACAGGATGTCTTTATGTATCTCTAGAATACTTTCACATGGTTATCAATCCTCGCACTATCGGAACTCAGGTTTTCTATCAAGGGAATATGTAAGGAAAAAAATCTCTCTGACAATTTTGTACAGGGACATCAATGCTACACACACACAAAAACCAGCATGATACATGAACAAGTTCTCAAAAACATGACTTTGTATATAACATATTATTGACAATGCCTTCTATAACTGTCATTACTTTCGATAGTGTAACACAGTTCTCTACCATGAAAATGATGTCGATGTATACTCAAGCGCGAAGCCCTATTTTCCACAAAAAGGAAAAGTTAAGTCGACCAATCAGCACAGACTAACCATTCCGCCCGCAAGGCACGCAGCGGCCTTCTTTGAATAAAGCTACAATACAATGAGGGCATTGAAGCGAGCGCTTCTGACGACAGAATCCATAACACAAAGTCCCATAAGTTTTCTGTTATAATCAAGTTTTTCATTCATATTGATATCGCAGTCTGCATTGACTATCAGAATTTAAACACCTTTTAAACGAGACAATATCAACAATTGTGTTGTTTACTTTGAGAATACAAACGTTGAAAGCGCTTTGACATAGTTACCTTTGTTCTCGGCTAAATTTGATTTGAAAACCTACGCGATTTTCCCAGCATAGACCAGTTCATTTTTGTTGCCGGAAGTTTGAACTTTTTATAAACAGCAATTTGCTAAGCAAAGAATTAATAATTAACATCGTCATGGTAGAATGGAGGTAAATACTAGTGCGCTCGGTTTCAATTTACAACTTACTTGCTTTCAATCCAGTGTAACATATCTCTGACAATCAAACTCACAATGCTCCTAGTTTATGTATTGGGTACAGAAAACATCTAGTTTAAAGAAATATAAACATCTATAAGGAATCATTGGATGATGATTATCAAACACTAGTTTTAGCTTTATTAGTCAAACCAACTAACGTTCTATGCATTTTGTATTCTTTAACACCTTTAAAGGGGCAGTAGCACGTTTTGTGATAATTTTATGTTTCAAATGTTTCACTGATAATTGTAAGTTTATGCTAAATTTATTATTTTGATAGTGTCAAAAATCTCATTACACAAGCCAATCATCCATAGTCAGAGGACAAGTATGAAGATTTATATACAATCCATTGGCGGCCATTTTGTGTGAACACATTTAATTCAATTTGTGTAAGAATAAGGAATCTCATGGCTAAGCTTTACATTATAAATATGAATTATTACTGCCCCATTTAGTTTAAATACATTGTCTTTCAATTGGAACCATTTATTTTCATTTTCCTAACACCACCTTATATTCCCCCTAAAACGTGGTACTGCCCCTTTAAAGCGAGTGGTATGAAATGACGCCTACAAGGGTGAGGGAGTGAGTCAGTATCATTTCAGCATTATCACGTTGATTTTGCTATTCAAAAGAGAGAAGACAGATTAGGCAGAAAGGAGTCGAAAGGATGAGTGACGGATGAAAGGAAATAAAAAAATAGAAATTAGGTTTTCGAACTACTAAATTTAGTCTGGCTTCTACCCGTCGACCTGTCCAGCTTGGATGCCCTAACATGAGCATGTAAGCTCCAGTTGGCTAGTTCTTCGGGTTGCCACCACACCACGATAAGGTAATGGGTCAAGTAGCGGAGGCCTAAAAGGTGGAACGTTATCTTGAAATGATTTGAATAGATACTTTCGAGAGCATCTTTCACATATTTGCAGGCTTTGAGAGGATCGATCTTAGCATTTGGGACTAGATGATAGTCTTTTTAAATTTCATGTATCATAATGTGTTAAAAATCGATTCTGATTGGCTAACGTGAAAAATTAGAAGGCGTATCATTTCGTTATATGTTGCTGTTTACTTCGTCTTATACGAAGGAGTTCATTTGTTGCCTAACAACAGTAGTTCTCAAATATTGCTGTGTCGGATATTCAAAAAAATGAACCATGATTTTGCTTAAAGAACATAATTTATCAAAGCTAATCAAACTTTACAAAATTCTGTTTACTGAAGGCTGTTTAAAACCGTCGAAAAACGTCGAAACTGGCAACAGTTCGGGTTTCCTGCTGGCAAGGTCCATCATTCAGTTACAAAGCGTTAGGCCAAAACGATCCCAAAAAAGTTTAACTGGACAGAATATCCAGAATCTTGCCCGAAATGTTTGTTACATCCAAGAGGACAGTGAATATTCTATGAAGACCAAAGATCGTTTTTACACGAAGAACTGAATATTCACAGTACCTTTTAACTTTATTTATGTAGGGCAAACTGACCAAAGTTCGGACACCCCTCAATGGCTCAAAGTTGCCCAAACGTAGGACACTTTTGACTATGAGCTGAAGGAATTGTATGTGTAATATTTGCAAGTAATGTGTTTTAAAATGTTTGTTTTCAATCTGTCGCGATGTGTTTTTATTTCATCTATTTCTTTCGATAAACATTTGATTATTTTCCAGACAAAGCTAACATAATGTTATCCGTCCCGTACGTGGTTCCACTTTTCAATTATTCTGAAATAGTTTTGTTTCCAGGCCACAAAAGTCGTTCAATGTGGTCAGGTTAGGTATGTGGTTAGGTCTAGTTGTGGAGTGGTGCCCTTAATTATTTGGGTTATTCAGGGCAATATCCATAAACCTTTCCATTTTTTACAAGACTTTGTATGTGGTTAGTCCTAATGACGGAGTGTTGCCTTTTGCTATTTTGGTTATTCTGGAATTTTTACTTTTTCATGCTTTTCAAGGAAACAATTTGAACTTCGTGCATAATGGAGGTAAGGATTTTTTCTAGGCCCTAACGAAAAAAATTATCATGATATATTTTTAAGAATGTTGGTATGTGGTTAGACTTAGTGGTGGAGTGGTGCCTTTTGCTGTTTGGGTTATTCCTTTTTAAACTTTTTTTAACTGGTTTCCATAGAAACGATTTGAACTTAGTGCATATTTGGGGTAGGTCTATTTGAAAGCTCTAGCTCTAAAATTAAATATTAAATATTGTTTAACTAAATTTGGTATGTGGTTAGATCTTGTGGTGGAGTGGTGCCTTTTGCTATTTTGGTTATTAATAAAAATATTTCTCTTTTTCCATTAACATAATTTTAACTTATTGCATGTTTTGTGTAGGTCCTTTTCAAGGCTGTAGCTAAAAATCATCAAAATATGTTTTACTAAACTTGGTTAGTGGTAAGACCTTGTGTAGAAGTGGGGCCTTTTGCTACTTAGGTTATTCTTAATTTTTAGCTCATCTGGCCTGTAAGACCCGATGGGCTTATGGCATGGCATGTTGTTCGGCGTCCGTCCGTCCATCCGTCCGTCCGTAAACTTTGTGGAATTTCGACTTCTTCTCCAGAACCATAAGGCCTAGATAGCTGAAACTTTGTGTACAGACTCCTTGACTAGTGAAGATTATAAATTGTAGCTTTGGTGGCCCTGTAACCCCTAATAAGGGCCACTAGGGCCACGCCCTAAAATCCTATTTTCATCATCTTCTCCAGAAGCAAAAGGCCTGGAAAGCTGAAACTTTGTGTACAGACTCCTTGACTAGTGAGGATTATAAATTGTAGCTTTGGTAGCCCTGTGGCCCCTAATAAGGGCCACTGGGGCCACGCCCTTAAATTCTATTTTTATCTTTTTCTCCAGAGGAAGGCCTAGAAAGCTGAAACTTTGTGTACAAACCCCTTGACTAGTGAGGATTATAAATTGTAGCTTTGGTGACCCTGTTGCCCCTACTAAAGGCAACAAAAATCTCAGTCTGATTAAAATCGACTGTGATTCGAGGAAAAAAGTGTAACAATATTATCTCTAGCTGGGTTCGAACCTTACCCAGCCCGGCTTTCCTCTAATTCACAGTCTGAAGGCATCCCTATTGCCAATCGAAAGGAGTGCAGTGAAAGCTTCGGTATCCCTCAGGGGCAGGTAACTCCAGTGTACCATTCGTTATACATAATCGCCGCTAAACGCTATTTAAAAACGAGGATGTGATTAGATAGCTTACGACTGGGTCTGTCTGTGCTAAACTGGTTATAGCAACACGCGATAGAGGTGGGTGCATTCAGACTGAGACGGAGAGGATATCCCAAATGGTTCGAGCCCCGAAAGAGACAATATTTTTGGTATTTTATTCCTCGGAGAACGGTCGATTTTAATCAGACTGCTTGAAATCTATTTTCATTTTCTTCTACTGAAGTATAAGGCCTAGAAAACTGAAACTTGTCGCCCATATACTTTATTTTATGATTGGTGACCCTGTGGCCCCTACAAAGGGGGAATCACATTGGCCACACTCTACAGCATAATTGATAATGAAGCCTAATGAGCTACAGAGCCAATGGCTCTATTTTTAAAGATGCTGATAATTCTGTTCTCTGCATCATATAGTATAGTGACTGTAAAAATGTAAAGGGAAATGTGTCTGATAAATTTGTAGTATAAAGAAGTAGGCCAACGACCAAAATAGAAGGAGAAAATATGAGGTTAAGAAAACAAATAACTCATTTGGTGATACATTTGAGTACTATGTTAAGAGTGCTATCACTAAAATGCCATATTGATCTCTATCAAAACATAAAATACCTTTACTTTCCATTTAATAAATTCCCGTAAAGATTGGTAATCATTATATTAGCAACCATACCGTTATCTCTCATTTCATCTATAAAGAAAATGTATTTAAAGAAAGCAAATACAATTAAAACTATATCTCACGTTCTCTTATCAATGGTATATGGTTGAGAGATTCCTGCAATTAAATCAGTCTGTCGATTCACACTCCACAGATAAATTCATTAAAGTGAGACTTAAAGTTATCGAACATTTAAAAGATTTAAAATAATTTGATTACTTTTTCGAGATTTGAGTAAATTACATCCTTTTTTTCAGTCAAAACTATATATATATATACTATATACTTTTGTTATCATACAAACAAGGATTTGTTAGTTGCTTTTGTTCCATAGCCACAATGATTTCGACGAACATTGTCTTTGTTTTTCCTTTTTTTTGCGTTTTAGTTTGTGAAACATCAGAAAGCCTACATGGACCATATGGCGTGATGATGTGCAGAATCCTCTGTGAAAAGACTGTTGGGTGTCCAAGCTGTTCCTACCAAGCTTCACAACTTGTTTGTTCCATCCAAGGAGACAGGGGACACCAATTACCCCATGAAGACCATAGATCGGTGTCAAAGGAAAAGGTAAATAATAAATATTAATGTACATTTAAAAGGAATAAGATCAGTTGGTGAGTCAAATCCAGTGCGAGCAATATTTTACTTTAATTTATACCGAAAGATGCTGTTGATGCTGGGTAGGATAATAAGATAATAATCCTATTTCGTCGTCATTTCAATTGGAATAGAGTGCAAAAAGTACCATTCAGTCATACAATAAATGATACATCATGAGATTCTAGGGTTCATAATCATTCAAATGGAGGTGTTGAAGCTAAGTGGAGTTTTCCATGTTAGATTGAAAAACATTTTTAGCATTAAAATAAAATACTGTGCAAAAGAAATATAACACTCATTTTGAACTGACATGAAATAAAAACTGCACTAAGTATTTTGGCAGATAATTTGAAAATGCTGGTACGAATCAAGGCAATCACGATATGAGCAATTCATTGTTAATATTTTGTTCCATACCCCCAAACATAATATATAGAAGGTGTTATGGGTTCTCAAAACAGCAAATACGAGATTGTCACTTTTTCAGTGAGTTCACTTGATACAGACACAATTGTAGAAGTAGAAAAGAATTTATCAATATGTGGTATTGGTATTGTTTGTATCATTGGTAACAAATATGTGCCTTCTCATTGACCATGGAGCACAGTGGTGTAGTGGTTAGCATGCTGGCCTCTCACGCCAGAGACCCGGTGTAACAGGCTCAAAAGACTCTACCGCCTCAAATGACTCTAGAGTCAAATGGGCCTAGCCTCAAAAGACTCTAGAGTCATGTGGGCCAAAGAACACGCCCAGTCTCAAATGACTCTATCCAGGCTCAAATGACTCTAGCAAATAATCAATCTGTGAAATCAAATTCTCACATGAGTCCAAGGAAACGCTCAGCCTCAAATGACTCTATCCAGGCTCAAATGACTCTACCAAAGTAATCTGTGAAATTGAATTGTCTCAATGTTTATTTTAAACCATTGATAAGTCTAAATGTTTTCATGCACTGGATTTACATCCGCCCCAAATTATTAAATATCATACTTTTAATCTGCGTTTCGAGAAGAGAATACTTTCATGTTAATTATTCATTGTAATGAAAACTGCGTATTATCTAAATGACAGCTTCAATTTTGTTTTCATGTTGCAACATTTATTAATTGACGTCACTGATGAGTTTAAACTATAGTTCTTGACTGAAATTGTAACAATATTTACACATATCATCACTATGAAGCGTTGAATCCGTATGTTGTCGTTTGCGACTATACTTTTACTTTTTTGAGGATACTAAGCAATTTTATGAGAGCATATTTGGTGAATGGTTATATCATTTAAATCAGTTTTTATATCCATGGCTTATGTATTTATTATTGATGCGTTTTAAAAAAAAAATTTAAATTAAATTTTCTTTTTCAAAACTTTTAACCACGTTCAAGTTCAATTTTCGTTACATGTCAATAATTTGAGGGAACTGTTATAATAAGCGTCAAGAAAAAAAATCATGTTTGTCAAGGTTTTGAGATATCAACTTTTACAAAAATATATTCATCTTGTGTACTGCAGTATGGTATTGCAAGATTTTTAAAGAAGTATTTCGGCAATTTTCCATGAACAATTGATATAAAGGACAGAAGACTGAAGATTAGGTGTTATAACGTTTTGATAATGAATGATTTTTATTCAAAATAATACACCAAATCCATTTCATTATCAATTATATTACAAGTTATTCATATCCTACGTCTGTAATTATTTTACAAATGAAGAGGTTTTTTAGCAGAGTTTAGTTTTAATCGTCTTCATACGTATCATCTTAACCTAAAGTTTTATGACTTTAATCCTAAGACATCAAATTTTTATTTCTCTTTTCTTTGCTTTAACCACCATGAGACGTTTGTTAAAAAAAATAAGTTTTGTAAAAAGGAACATGGAAAGCGCTGGTCTTTAAAAAGGCTCACTCTATGTATACCATTTCACTTACAAATTTCGAATTGATAAAATCGTGCTTTTTTTCATAATATTATGTATATTTGAATGGCAGTTTCCCATACTGTCAGGCTACCTGTTTAATTTTTAAATTATTTTATGTTCTACGTTCTAGCCAATTATGTTACCGAATAATCGCTTGAATAAATCTATCCTAATTCAGTATCAGACTTCATCTTTTTTAGACTAATGCAGTCTCCATTCAATGATTTCAGATATATTCATCTTTTCATATTTACTTGACAATGTAAGTGCAAAAAACTACATTGACGAGGAATCCCGACGGATGAAATTGAATAACTAAAAAACTATTGACCTGATTATTTTCAGTTTTTGTATATAGCTTCATCACCAAGAGAGCAAGGTCCCTCTAGAGGTTCATGACCTTGACCTTCATTTCAAGGTCATTACGAGACTTTGACATTTTACCCTTGTCAGCGGGATATCTCAAGAACCATTCATTGGATTCTCTTCATAACTTACACAATGCATCTTACTGGTGACTTTCACATTATTTTCAAGGTCACAGCGAGACTTTGAAAATTTCAGCATTGAAACCTGCATTTAGGCTTGTCAGCGGGATATCTCAAGAACTATTTACTGGATTCTCTTCATAATTTACACAAAGCATGTTATTTGGGAGGCGCCGGGCCCAGTCGATTTTGGTGACCTTCACATTATTTGCAAGGTCACAGTGAGTCTTATATATGGAAGACCTAGGGACCAGTTGATTTGTTGTGGTCTAAAAGACATCTAGTAGCATCAATTTGCGGCGGGGGATTTTGTCACCTTTGTGACAAATACTTGTTATATGTTAAGTTTCATAATTCTTCTTCCGGACTTTCTAGCAAAAAAAACATATTGGAAAAACTGTTTCCGGACCCCAAGTGTAATTGAACAGTCACAAAAATAATATTTTCATATTCTGAAGAATGAAATTGCGAGTACTTCGTCAAAGCTCATGTGCCTGTCGCAGGGATCGCTATCGCAACCCACCAACTACAGGATTAAGTTTTTAACCTCTAGACCTGTAGACATATGATAGACTTATGAAAGTGGACTTTTTCTCAATAGCAATGCTGTGTAGTGTGTAGGTAGGAAGGTCGAAAATATGCGTGAAATAGAGAGAATTGGTTTTTGTTTTAAAGTTTTAGACAGACATTCACATGAGAAGTTGACATATTTAATAGTATAACATACGGCCAAATTTGACCTATGTGACATTGTAGTCAGGCACATTTATAATACATACATGTAACAATAGAAGTCATAATACATACGTGATACATACGTACACGTACATACATTCAGACATACAGACATACACACACATGCATACATTCATACATTCATACATTCATACATTCACACACACGCACGTACGTACGCACGCACGCACGCAGGAATGCGTGCATAAACGAAAATACTCATAGTTTCTAAATCAATTCATGTTATTTTTTATGAATAGAAAGACATATTGAACTCTTGAAAACAGGTCGTACATCATAGTTGGATGGAAATGCATTTTCTAAAATTGACAGGGAAATATATATAACTCAGCAGCATAATATCAAGATCAAAGTGAAAAGGGTTGGATATAAATATGAAAATAATAAGTTGAGCGTTTCAGTTGTGTGTCGGTCATGAAAAAACAAGTTGACCTTTATTTTATCGTTCATCAGCAATTACCAATGTTAACGCCATAAGATCACAAAGAACTTTTGATAAACTCTTCTCATTGACAACAACTCGGACTTATAAATTGTTTTTATTCCCACCAGAAAATGCGTATAAGTAATTTTGACAAAATAATTGATTCTATACTTGATTATGTGTTGTGAAAATAGTGTTCTACAATTATACAAGAAATATACGCGCAATCCTCCATAAAAGGAAAGTCGAAGAATTATACAGATGACTGGAGTAACAATTAGAACATGTTCTTAGATAGAAGTTTGAGGATGTCTCAAGTAACAGATGTCTGCCTTCATGCAGTGTTTTTTTCCAAACCTTGTTAGATCTCCAAAACTTTCTCTATTGTCTATCGGTTTGCCAATAAGATTTGTTAAAAATCAAATTAACAAAATTTAAAAGAAATTGAAAGAAACATACAATTAAATAGGATATCTGAAGTCGTCAACAAAATACAAATTATTGCTATAAAAATTTAACATTCTGTCATCAATTGATTCATCTCCTAGAGTTTTCTGAGGCTAGCCCGAAATGACTTTATTTTAGTTTCATCGATAAAGTTTGGAAAAGTTGAATTTGAGGTAGAGTCATTTGAGCCTGGATAGAGTCATTTGAGACTGGGCGTTTCCCTGGGCCCATATGACTCTAGAGTTATTTGAGACTAGGACCAGAGCACTCTAGAGTTATTTCGGGCTAGGCTCGGATGACTCTAGAGTTATCTGAGGCTAGCCCGAAATGACTATCTTAGTTTCATCGAAATTGTTTTTAGAAAATGTTGAATTTGAGGTAGAGTCATTTGAGCCTGGATAGAGTCATTTGAGACTGGGCGTTTCCCTGGGCCCATATGACTCTAGAGTTATTTGAGACTAGACCCAGAGCACTCTAGAGTTATTTCGGGCTAGGCTCAGATGACTCTAGAGTTATCTGAGCCTAGCCTGAAATAACTCTAGAGTCATATTTTGCCTAGAGTTATATGAGGCTGATACACCGGGTTCGAATCCCGATGGAGACACCGAAAATGTGTGACTTTGGTCTCATCCTGTGTTGTGTCCCTGGGCAAGGCACTTCATCCACATTGCACTCAGTCCATCTAGCTGTTAAAATGGGTACCTGAAAATTGGATGTACTGACCTACATGGTCGTGATTAGCGCTTAGTAGCAGCTGTGAAAGTACACTCCTTCGGGGTAATAATGTAGCGCTTTGAGCATGTCTTAGGACGTGGAAAAGGCGCAATATATGTATGCACATTATTATAATAACATGTTCGTTGGTTTTTGCTTGTTTGCCATTGGCACATGTCCTTTTGCACGGAAGTTTAGAAACATAGGATTTTAGAAACATGGATTCACAAATCATGTCACATCATTTGTGGTTTCCAAAAAAGTTTATGTCATGTAAGTTTTCTTTATATTTTCAGAGTGACAGGCAAACATTGTTAATTCGAAGAAGAAACCACTGTCAAATGGATTCAAAAGGTAACATACAACATGTAACTTTAATTTGAATTGATGCTGTTATTTTGAGTTTTAAAAGCCATTTATAAGATACTTTCTGCCGAACATAACTAGAGCAGATGTTCAAATGGTGCCAAAATCATATATAATGTTTCCTGTATCATGGTATTAGTAGAACAGGATATGATAGTTGGTGTCACACTCGCAAAGATACTTTTCCATCATTTTGCATCTACATGATTGTGCAGCCTTTACATTTCCTGACTGACTAAATAGAGGGTACTTTATGTAGTTTTCCAAATACCAGGTTTATTTCATCGAGTGTCATGGATAAAGTTTAAATTTCACGAGCGGCGCACCCACAAGTGAAATATCAACTTTACCCATGTCAAGAGATGAAAGTAACTAGGTATTTGGATATTAAAATACATTAAGTATTCTATTTATTATATGATTTTTAATGGAATATGTGATTAAGATTACTTTAAAAATGGAAAGTTACTCCAATTTGTGCACATGGCTGAAAGTAGTTGCGGCACCTGACCGGTGACGATATGATATATTGTCACTGGTCAAATGAAAATATTATATATCGTCACTGTTGCCTGATAGACAGTTTATGTCACTGATAAATCTCAGTATTTCATCGCTGATCATATAATAAACTGTTTTATCCGTAATCACATGAACGAAGATAAACTGTGTCAATATCTTTTCAGGTATTCAGCCCATCCCGAACCACCAAACTCTCTACAATCACCACAAAGTGACTAAACTCTTGGTCCTATACAATCTACATTCATTGTCAAAGGCAAAAGTGGTCGATTTTTCTGATAACTCTGTGCATGCTTACATTCACATTAACGTGCGATATGTCAGTGGAGCTGAGTATGTGCATTCTGTTAACAGAATATTTGTTTCAGATCAGAGTCGTATATATTCATACCCTTTACATTCGGAAAACCACACACAAATTGGTGATGAATTTTGGATGATACGTGAAATCAGCGTAGATGATTCAAGAAAATATATCTATGTCCTGGCTTCAAGCAATTCCGATATTTATAAAATGTCATTCACTGGAGATCAGCTGGCAAAAGTGACAAGTCTTAATGAATATGTACCCTTTAGTACAGGAAAATTTATCTTTGATCCAATCACCGAGAAATTCTTATTTTTACTTTCGAAGGGGATAGTAATGTTTACATATGATAAGAGTGATTATCTTGAAATACATTTAGGTGGTGAGGTTTTTAAACAAACAATTCATTTTTCTCAAGGAAACCTTTATTTTGTAAATGGTACAACCTTAATGAGATTATCCTTGAAGGATCAGTCGAAAGTTAAGATAGCAAACCATAAGACTTTTGACCAAAGTTGTTTTTATTATTACAAAAATGCTGTTTATCTCTTTTCCTCAAGAGTAAGTGGGACATTTGCCATAATAGACGTGAAAACTGGTAAAATTGAATGGCATAATAGCGGAATAGAGTTTCTACAGCATAGCTTTATAACTTTTGGAATTCCCTGAAAACATTTGTTCTTTATGCTCATTTCTTAAGAAGGTTCATCTGAAGTATAGTTACTTATCTCCAATAAACGTCTTGTGAATAGTGTTACATTAATCTTCCTAATAAACATATGTTTGAGTAGCAATGATATTTATTTGTTGTTATTTGTTTCCAAGTAGAAAATGAAAGGTTCCGTTTGTAAAATTTCCTAGATTTATTGGTTTTCAACATCGGCAAATTTAGTGCATAACCAAGGAATTTAGCCTTTTAAATACCTATATGTATGATGGGTAACATGTTTAAATGAGAAAAAAATACATCAACTTTTTTTTATTCATTAACTATGGTTTGTTTTAAAATGTCGTAAGGCATTTAGTGAATTTTCCCCTCTGGTAATATTGCCTTAAATATTTGAAATTCAATCAAAAGATTTTTGGAGGCATTATTTTTCACTCATTCTACTGATTGAATCTCCGTTTATACCCATCCTTTGTTATGTTGGTGCCTCTTACAGCTTTTTGTAAGAATTAAGAATTTTATGTTTAACCACGTCAGTACTGTGGTATAGACAAACTATTTTAACAGTCCATTCGTTTGCACAGTTATCTCGACAAACCCTAAAGTGTACTCTATGAGGATTTGTAAGGGTTTTGAGACAGTTAGCTCACTAACACATTTAAGGTTGTACTAGCACACAATATATTTACTTCATCATAGCCGTCTCACGCAAGCATGACTTGCAGGTTCATATAAAGGCCAGCCTTGGTTAGAATAACGTTATACAGCGATGTAAATGTATGGATGAGCTTAATATGTTCTATATTTGTGTTACCTAAACCTTTCAGATGACATACAAGACCTCGCTCAAATATTGCTGACAATGTTTCTGTTACTGTAACTAATTTGTTTTTTCCTTGATTGGCAAATTTAGAAGTAGAAGCAATAAGAAATGACAATCAATTATTTAGTATCATTATCATGAATATTTATTTTACCCCCGCTTTACAGATTGTATAATATCTCCCAAACTATTCATGCTAGCTTCACCAAACTTCAGGCACTTATCAACCATGATTCCTAGGTGTGCCTTTTGAGGTTTAGACCAACACATCATTTTCAGTTTGTGCAGTTTCCATGGATATATAACTAAAAAGTGATTCTATGATAAATTACTTTGTCCCGAACATATTTCCTGAAATATACATCTCAGCTGCACCAAATTTGCTACATATGTCAATCGTGATTGTTTGATATGCCTTGTGAGAGTTAAATGATATATGGATTTTCTTTTCTGTGGTTTCTTTGGAAAACATAACTTACAAAGTGACTCAACAGAAACAATTGTGTTCTCTGTGCATCTCGTAGAATATTCATGATAACTACATCAAATTTGAAACAAAGATCAAACATTATCCCTAGATGTACCCTTTTAATTGTAAAACCTATTAATGAATTTGGTATTGGGGTTTCAGTGGAAAGAAGACTTACACAATGACTTACTGTATACTCAACTATCATGCAACTTTAACCAATATTAATCAGTTTTACTATTAGAAATTCTTTGAACAAAGTGGGGAGCGGGGGTATGTGAGCTTTGTTCGCTTCTTCACTTGTTTGGATATGCCTCCCAGACATTAAGCATCCCCTTTAGTATCAACCTTCCAAAAAAGATCAACCAGCCACCACATTCAACGCATCTTAAAGAATCAGGCAAAGGCAAAACAATCAGAAGCTTTATGCAGGCAGAGTCTTAAAGAGCCATTCCGTGAGTTGTTATGGGTCATATATGACGAACTTTACCAATAATGTCATTTGATCGAAAAGTATCGACTGTTGCAGGAAAGAATCATTTTAATGCCTAACGACTTCGAATAATGACAACAGGAAGAGTTTAAGTCGTGACTGTGATCGAAAACCTGATATTGACGTGCGCAATCAGTCAAACGTAATTTCAGAAACTTATCGAACACATTCAGAATAACATTTAGGAATAATTGGGTTGTCCAGACTGTTTCCATATAAATTGGACGTGTGAACTTGCCTTCCAAGAATTTAAATGGCTGTTTTGAGATTTTCATTGAATACAAGTTTTTATTGTACATTGGCCATCTTGAGATGAATGAGTGAGATTTTGGGACTATAAATAATTAATTATGTCATATACGTTCGTATCAAAGTAAAATTATGATGAGATCGTGGAGTGACTCTTTAACAGGAAAGTAATCAGGAGCAGTCTACCGGATTTAATGAGTGGGGTCACACCTACATGAACATGAACAATTCAACCACCTCTAACACAGAATCAAAGAGCATCAATCTTCAGTAAGGAAAAATTACTCAAAGTCCGCAATCGCCGACCACACCAAAGCCAAACCAAAACGCACAATCAGCTTGAACAATATAAAAATCCTTGGAAGAAACTTCTCGCACTATAACGTTAAGGAAAAATCTTGAACCAATCCATATCAAGATTGTTCCGGTGTCATATAGCACCTTTTCCCCCAAAGACGGATTTCGCCCATGACAACTGCTATACCCCCTCCGTAGCCGGAAAATCTTCTACCCATGATTTGTTTAATGCAACATAGGTAATTATTATACATATGACATAATGTTGAAATGAACATTGTTGGGACTTTTAATTGGTGAACAAAATTAATAACTGGAACATTTGCATTGCGTGTAAACAATATGAATTTAAAATAGCAGATTCATTGATTAATAAAGTCTTACGGGTATATCAAAATGATTTTGAAAAAAATTCTATCTTGGTCTGTCTTCACATTTAATTAATTTTATATAAAAGTTAACCTTCAATATTTTTTAAAAGTTATAAGGGATTTTGCCAATTGAGGGTATCTTGTCATCCGATATAACCACTAGAAGTCACAACAATGAGAAGTTGGGGCATTGAATTCAAGTTTAAATCTGTCAGAGTTAGTATCAGTAAATTTTACATGTCAAATCGAGGCCTGACCCCAAAGTCGAAAATGTATGGCAGGTTATAGCTTTTACTTTCAAACTGGATTCGAGCCCTTAACACGTAAGGAACAGCTCTGACAACTTAAATGGGCCAGACATATAATCAGGTTAAGAAAATTAAAACAAAGTTAATTAGGATTCAGATTCAAGTATTTAAAAAAAATGCTACATCATTTTAATATCCATTACACTTGTTCAAATTTCAAATGAAAAAGCAATAGATCATGGATTTTTCAAGTGATAAACCGTCTTCCTTGAGGATACCAATAAGATTACAAACATCTTAATTGTCGTCATTGTCAAAACTGTAGAGTTCTATGCACATTTCAATGCACATGCACTTTGTTTCCATTTCAAATATTGATTTGAAAATGCGAACAATTTATTTTGTTTGCATTTGTTTTTAAATGCTGCATTGGTTTCGATCCATTTTACGTTATATTCTTGTTCTCGTGTTTTATCTATAACATAATGTTTCTCGTATATCTGTGCTGTATCATCGCAACGAAAACCATGAAAACCCGGATCGAGACTTACATGTAATCTGTTAAGCATACCGATGAGCTTAGAGTCCCTCGAATTCAAGGAATCAATCATGTACATGAAAGGCTTTATGCAAAGTCTTCACAATTTATGAATTATTCATTATAGTTGACCTGTAAGACTCAGAGATACATACAAAAGCCCTTCACAATCTGGAAACAAACCCTTATCCTCAATTGGTTGGACATAAAGTCGACCTTAGAGCCCAACATAATCTTCTCCTTATAGTTGACCAGTAAGACATGCAACAGCCCTCCACATTTTATATATATTGATTTAGAGATAATAGTTCATATCCCTTCATAATCTGGTAATAGACATCCACAAACCATATATTGAATGCAGAAAATAGCTCATAGACCTTCACAACCCAGGAATCGACCCCTATAATCATTTATTGAATATAGATAATACTTCCTCGCTCCATACAATCATGGAATACACCCAACACTCCACCAGTTGGAAATAAAGTTAGAGCCCCTAAAACCCAAGGAATCGTCTCCAACACTCGACTAAATGAAGATAGATAATAGCTCAAAACTCATAATCAGGGAACAGACCACATTACATCGTCAATTGGACACAAAGAACTCCTAGATTTTGATCAAAGCCAGATTATTCAGGTCTCAAAATATGCAGATTGTTTAAATAATCTAGGAATGCTGAAATATTGTTCGAACAATCAGACAGTGATAGACCCTAGATGTTTCGTAAAATTTCCCAATTCACATGTTTATTAATAAAATAACATACAATACAGATTATTGACTCACTACACACTACATTTAAGTGGTAAATTATTAAATACAGGGCATGGTGTGAAAAATAATCGATTCATCATTAATTTTATAGTAATCGGAAAGTTTCACATGTCAGGAGACAGTATAAGATTGATACTTTTGCACAAATGAAATCAATTTCATAAAACATACTCCATACCCAAACAGTTGATTTAAAGTAAACGATTGAATTGTCAGGAGGATTAAGATAGCTCTCGTCTTATCAAATAACTTAAGTATTTTGAGTTACACATTATAGCCCTTGACATTAAGTGACTGACTGATGTTCGATACATCTGTATAATATGTTACGAATGCTATCATTAAAAGGCCCTATTGCTCTCTAAGAAAATACATTCATATCTTTAATTTCCAGAATTGTTGAGACGTCCCTGCAATTAAATCAGTCTGGCGACACACTGTTGTTGATTTCGATATGACACTGCAAAGAAAAGTGTGTACTTTTGAGAATAGATAAATACTTTTATTTCCTTTCAAGATTGGAGTAAATATATATATTTAAAAACGTTGTGATATAGCAATAACAATATATATGTATTTATATATATAAAGTCATTATTCAAGTGTTGTCATTTTGGTTTGGGCCCATAACCACAATGATTTCGATGATTTTTCTCTTTGTTTTGCTTTCTTATTTCTCTTTAATTTATGAAACATCAGGAAGTGTATTTGTCCGATATGGTGTCATGATGTGTAAAGCCCTCTGTGTACAGAAGTTTGGATGTGCAAACTGTTCCTACCAAGCTTCACACCTTGTTTGTTACACCCAAAGGGACAGGGGACACCAATTACCCCATGAAGACCATAGATCGATGTAAAATGAAAAGGTAAATATATGAATATATTGTACAAACTTGTGTCTTGTTTCGTTTTGTGGACAGTGAAGTCCAGATACCATTTGAAGACCAAAAATCGGTGACACACGAAAAGGTAAATTTATCAACGGTAGCATCGTACTTAATTTCATGTATGTAGAATTTAATGTAAAATAAGATTTATAATAACACATTTTATTGACTTTACTGTTGGTCTATTCAGGGAAATAACGTTTTTGTGGATAATCAATGCCATTCTGTAGGCCTGCAAATGATATTGTGACTCTTTATCCAATATGTTCCGAAAAAGAAATCAATCAAATAGATTAAGGATGCACACTTAAATTGTAAAGTATGTTTTACAAGTTTATATAACATCCTATTATGAATATGTTTCTCATAATGTAAAATGTAAAACCCAAAATACCAAAGCTGTCTCACCCAATCGATTTCACCTTGCATGCCTCATCCCATCTTATTCTTATTTTATCATGTCAACCCACCATCGCATCTAAACTATAACTACACGAATGATCACCACTATGCAGTTCATATCACACATTTTCTCTCCTTTAAACAATCCCAATCTGTGTAAGCAATGCTATCAGCTCATCCTTAACCCTAGCTCATGTTTCTTTAAAGATCAAAAAACAAAAATACACATTTGGCCATGTTAAAAAGATTGCGAGCCATTATCAATACAGAAATATCACGATAGAAATCTGTACACATTGAAAATATCCAAAATATCGAGAAGTAGAACATTTTAATTCAAATTTCAACTAAAATTGCATAAAATCATCAGACATGATATAACAAAATGATGAAAACGGAAGTGTGCACTCTTCCCGGACAATTCAACCTTTCCAAAACGGCAAATAGCTGAACATGACTGCCGTTGTTGACGTTGTTACTGAGTTGTGAGTTCGGACAGCAAGTCAAGTTACTAATCTATTAAAAAACGTATTGCAGAACAATCCTCTGTACCTCAATATATTTCAATTTATTATCATCCTCGTCACAGTGAAAAGATGTAAACAACTTCAATGTCCTCAATCTTGTCAATGTACCACATGGAGTTCAAAGTTCAAACCTCGACTTCTATTACTCTTTAAATGCTAAAATACCTTAAAAATCACTCCAAAAACTACAGCGAATCGAACAGCTGCTGCGAGATGCATCACATACACTCCACGTTATGACCACATCCACCTAGTCCTGCAATATCTACACTTGCTGCCCATCTCTGAGCGTATTTCCTATGAGATTCTAATCCTGACTCATTACTAACTCTGCAATGAACATTTTCCAGAATATCTCAATAATAAGGATTCTATGTACTCAGCAAAGTTTCAAATCCTCCTTTGAATCTCTACTTACCATTCACAGCTATCAAGGAGTTGAGGAACATTTTATCACAGGAAACTTTAAAACTGTGCCTTTAGTATTTCCAATATTAGTTTTATTGTAACAGCGACACTGAGCATATATAAAGCGCTTTTAAAATTCATTATCATCATCATCATCATTATTATTATTACCGGGGGCCTTTTCATTGAGTACACACACACTCTCTCTCTCAATTGCAAAAGGGAAAAGAGGAATGATAGGTTGTTCTCCTAAGTCGTTTCTATCAAAGATTCAAATCTTTTTCAGGAAAATGCATATGGGAAGACAAACATGTTTATTCAAAGAAGAAATCACTGTGAGGTAAAATTTGATATGATCAACCTCAATGATATTCTGTTCCGTGACAACTGATATTGCGAGTATCTACAACTCTAAGTTGATCATGAATTGATTTATGTTTGCTTAATCCCCATTCCAAAGAATTATGATCATTTATACATTGTTATGACTATACTCCATCCTGCAACATCGCCATATTTATCCCTCTGGTCAAACTCACTGGGAAAATCCAGAACTTACATGAATGCAAACGCGAGTGGCGTTATAGCGATATGGCTTACCTATAAGCATTGAGTTCTTTACACGCCTGCAAAGGAAAGTTTTTTCACAGTAAATTTACAAAGACAGTAGTTTATCTTCTAAAGGACAACATTAACATTTTAACATCGTTTACATTTTTTGTAACAATTTTGAGACAACGTCATAAGATTAAACAATAGGTGAGTAATCACACTGTTCTAAGACTGAGATAACTGGATTATCCAACAATCTCTTAAATAAATCCTTATAGATTTAAAGATTTCTTGAAAACTTTTTAAGATAAAAGCATTTTGAATACAATTACAGACAATTTGGTGATGACGAAGTTTCCAGGCAATGAAGTGACGACCTGATTTCAGATACATTTTGTATTATTTCCTCATTTATGAAGGGTCCAAAAGTTTAAAGGATCTAAACTAACCATTTTCATCAGTAAAATATCTACTGAAAATACCCGCCCTTGTCTGTTATATGGCTATGGTAAAATGTGCTTCAAATATTATGCACTTCTGAAGATTATGCTAATGAAAGTAGATATGGTTAAGATCATTCTCGATACTCCAGAGTTTGGCTTAAGCTATGTGTCTCGCAAACTCTCCAAAGCGTCATTGAGCAAATGTGTTATTTCTCTTTCAGAAGACAATCGAATAAAAGTTCCACATAACCAGCTAACATGTTGTCTACAATCAACACAATATGTCAAAAATACTTCTTTTATATAGTTTGCATTCATACTCAATGGCGAAGGTTATCACCTTTTCTAAAGTGCCTAGTCAAAATTACACTTTTATACGCATTTGGTATGTCACTGCAGCTCAATATGTGCATTCCGTTAAGAGAATTTTTGTTTCAAATCAAAAGTATATATTTTCCTTTCCTTTATACAGTAAAAAGTATACACAGATCGGTAAAATAATTTGGAATCTGAAATTGATCTATGTTTTTGCCTCCACAAACGGATATGTGTATAAATGTCTTTTACAGGGCAAAACATGGAAAAGTGATGCATGTTCAGACTTATATGCCATATCATATAGGCAGATTCATCATTGATGCAGACACTGAGAAGTTCTTTTTGTTAGCCTCGCACAAACTATTAATATTTTCAAACAATAAAAGCGATATTGCAGAAATAAGTTTGACAATAATAACAAAATTAAACTATTCAACGATACTCTATATATATTGTAAACATTTAAGACAAGTTGGTTTCATGTGTACAGAAATACTATTTATCAGTTTTCCTCAAATAGAACATTTGCCATCATAGACGTTGAGCAAGGTAAAGTGTCATGGCATAATAGTGGCAAATATTAAAAAAGATTCAAATCGGCAAAGGTGCATGGGGTCAGACTGTTGTAAAAAGTGCTTAAGACCAAGATAGCGGCCAAACCACGTGACCTACGAATTTGTCCCGATATACGTTTTTGCATATGGCTGAATCCTTAATAATGTTCGGCAAACACGATAATGTATCTCTATATGCTTATTGGTTGGAGGTTATCAGAGAAAGGATCTGGTCAAATGGGCCGAAGGATGAAAAGGTCGATAAAAAAGGTCAAAAGGGCCAAGCGAAAAAGTCAAAAGGGCCGAAGTAAACATTCATAAGGGCCGAGGAAAAAGGGCCAAAAATATAAAAAATTATATATTCATTGTATTCAACCTACTTTTGATAGTTGAAATATGTTTACTTAGCCAATTGATCCCAATCAATTCAAAATTAAATCCTTGGCTTGTTCTATGCTTTTTTAAGTGATTGGATTTATGTTTTCATGACTATGTAAGTATGTTTCCCTTGTTAGTTATATGAATTCAATGTCATGACTAAGCAACTTAATTTATGGACCATGTGATATGTAAATATGAACCAGAAAGATGTCAATAAAAGATGAAACCTAAATTTTTGCTACATGTATGTTATTTGTTGGTATTTCTCGGGTTCGGCCCTTATGACTTGGAACACGGCCCATTTGACTAAATGGCTCGGCCCTTTTGACTACAATCCTCAGAGAAGAGATAGACCATCTAGAGGAAAGTCGTAGGTTGGAGTTGCGTCTGTGTGGATTCTCTTGTCAGATGTAATAATAACATAACAGTAATAACAGTCCATTTATATAGCGCATATATCCATGCACATTGCATGCTCAAAGCGCTGAGTGACATATTACCCCTGGTCAACGAGTACAGAACACTCCCTAAGGAGAATACAACCGGTCGCCTGTCAGGCGCTGGAGGTTCAAATTCAGACTACCATCGTATCATACCAGGTACCCAATTACTGCTGGGTGGACAGAGGCACGCTTCGAACTAAGTCACTTACCCAGGGTGACACCACAAGTTTCTCAACTCATGTCTCAGTGTGGGGCAGGGAATCAACCCTTCAAACTCTCAGATTATCCAGCAATAGGTTACACACCCATCCAGCGAGCTGCGCCCGTTGTTGCTGAACTACTCTGATAGCGGTCGACTGAGCATTGCACAGGACCACGTGCCACCATGTAGTTGAGGATCTGCCAATGGATATTGGATTGAGATCAATAACGGTGACGCAGAAGGGAGAATGCAATGGCATACTATATAGCTAAAGGGTGTGGGATATCGTGTTATATATATGCTTTACTTTATCATATTCAAAGAAGATTAAAAAATACCATTTAGTCTTATGTTCTGAGTTAATGAGATTAAAGCCAAAAAGGTATCTAATAATTTTATTTATAGGAATCTTTGTCATATTTTGGACAACATTCGAACCTTAGGATTGTTTAACAATGAGCTACTAAGGATATTTCTTATATAACTGTTAATGTCAGGAATGTTTACAAACAATCAATAAAGTTCAAGAGTTTGACGTAATTAAGTATGTCAGTAAACTTAAATATAAAAGTTAAGCTTGTTCGTTGCAATCGATAACATGAAATAACAAAAATCAATTTATCGTTATCAATTGTTATGAAGTTTATAACAGCTCCGCAGTCTTAAAGATTAGATTATCTCATTGTATTTCAAATGTCAGATTTCATTGTTTAGGAATTAATTTTTTTTGATATTTGGACCAATTATATTCCTCGCTTGTTGGAAGTGCTAAAAAAGTACAAAGTGCTTACGAATTGCAATCTGGGATTTTTTTATATTTCGTTCTAAAACACCATTACATTCGAAATACAAATTTGAATTCCAACCTTTGATAGATTTGATAAAATTCTAAGTAATTAAAGTAGCAAAACCGACTTTTAACCGTCAATTAGTTCCTCTTATCACAATGTAAAATTATCAACAATTGCTTTGGGCAACGTTTTTGCTCAGTTCACTTTACTTATTAAGGGCAATGACAACCCTTATCTGTAAGACATATAGAGAATCTCACCTAAGTGTCTTCTGATATGAAATATGTGAACACAACTTGATAAAAGTAACAAAAATCCGAGGCTTGCCGAGTGTTGATTTATTTGATATCAGAAGACACGAAGGTGAGATTCTATTTATCATCCAAGATCATTTTTCATCACATTAGCATGAAAAACGTACATCTTTGAACACTGCAAAGCCCTAAAACTCCTAAAGCAGTGCTGTCATGGCATTGTGACGTCATCATGTTAATGACATCATAGCATTGTGACGTCGTTGTGTTTATGATGTCATATCATTGTGACGTCATTGCTGATGATGTAACAGGTTTGTGATGTCATATATTTTCTGATTATAGGGCGTTGTTCAAAATCTACTGTCAAAGCGATATCTCTTAATCTTCCACAAGCTATATCTCCTGTGGAACACAGTTTTGAATGATAAATTGAATTATGACTTTACATCGACAGCATATTGAATTAAAAGAATATGTTTGTAATCATATTTAAATTTAGATTTAATTTTTAGTGTCTGAACTAATGTACATTTCAATGCTAAGGTTCATTTCGTTTTGAGGCTTGATATTTATCACATCATGGGCATTCGTTTTGTCATTTTACTTATCTTCCTGATTAAAATGTAATTCATTAACGCGGGAAAGCACAGGCAACCAATGATTAGCAACGAACATATCTGATTTAATTATGATTGTGAGCTATATTGCGAGAACGTATAATTTTTACAAAAAGTCCTTTAACAAAACACAATTCAAGTTTTGACAAGAATGGACCAAATCTCACACAAGACACGACTTTATACAATAGCATTTCGAAAATCTCAAATATCTGACTGCTTTAAAACTCTCGTTGGGCTTGATTTGGGTTGGAAAGAAATTTCGAATTAATACCTTAGTTTAATAACATTGAATGATACGTGAGATTTTGAAAGTGTTTATACTTCAGGTTGCAGTTTCAGTCATACTAGAAGGCGTTTTCTTGTAATAGAATACACTAACTCTACATTAATTTTTTTGTTGATTAAAAAAGATATATTTTACATATTTAGAAACGAGTATTGTATCTATACTTGCGTAATTAATTTCCATTCCTCTTAACCTCAATGAGAAATGGTAGAACATACAGATCAAGATTGGTGTCTTTGGATTCTGATACGAATAACGGGAAACATGTTCAACAGTAAGTAGAAAAGGTTCTCTATGCTCCAGTGATTAATTTCGATTCCAAGAAGAGGTGTTAAATCTACATTGAGTACTCACATTAGAGATTTTGATTTGTCATCTAAATTAGCGAGTCGTTGTTGTACCTGCTTATGTTCATTGTTTACATTAATCGGACATATATATTTAATTCAACCATTTTAATTTAAATATTAAAAAATATTAAGAACTGTAATTCTTAATGTACATAAACAATGTTCACGATTAAAGATTTGATTTAGTTATTTTGCTTACTATAAAATCATTTCGTATTTTTCGAGGGAAATCCCGAGTAACTGATGAAAAGTGTTATTCAGTCGAAAGAAAGGTTTCATGACAAGAATGCGTCACGTTTAATTGTATTGGGGAAATTTCCATCCATTCATTATTCTGTAAAAGTTTCATTGCTTGACTTCAACTAACTTGCCACAGAACTTGAAAGTTTGCTTTTGAAAGGTGAGACTATCAATTTACGTAGCATTTAATTGTTCCTATCGTCACGTTAATTTCCTTTTACCTAATTTGCAGATGATCTGTAGCAAAATATAAACTTTCCGTATATTCTTTATTAAGCTCATTACATGAACAAGGATTCTATCTATATTTCATATGATCATAAGTTTAAGTTAAGATATTCACCACTCTCATTACATAGATGGTCTCAACACTTTCTATCCTCTCTTAAGGTCGCATAAGCGGTTAGCCTAAGATAAGCTCAAATAGAACAGGGCACTGCAAATGCAAATACAAGAAATAAACAACAGTTTAAAGACAACTATTGCTGTCTGTATTGAGACTACAAGGAATCAATAAAAGCTTTCTTAACTTAGCTAACGCAGTCTTCTGACAAGAAAACAAAATTGATTCCAAGATCAATTTTATTGTGAAAAGTATGAGGACCAAATAGGAGCATCACCCTTAAGATCCTTCATTACTATATATTTTAAATATAGCCCTCATTTCTGCCTTATATAAATAATACAAACATATCTATGATACATAATATTTATGTCAATACTTCCCCCTTCCAATCAAGCAATTGACCAAGACATCGTCACTTTTTAGATAACGTATGTGTCACTAGTTTATGTTAAAAGATTTACTCTCATTACATGGATTTTTCTCAACACTTTCTTTCCTCGTATAAGGTCGTATAAGCACAAGACCTCGGATTTACGAGAAATCGAACAGGGTTCTGCAAATACAAATAAAGGAAATAAAACAACAATATGTCCAAGGTAACTATTATTGGTCATGAGACTAAAAGGAATCAATAAAGGCTGTGTTAATTTGAGTAGTGTTTCAGTCAGAACCTCGACAGATTCGATAAACTGGTTAAAGACTGATACAGTAGTTAAGTCACTAAGTCTTAACGATTCTATTTGATAGCACAACTTTTCAGACTTGCAAATCAGTTTGATTATTTATATTCATTGATATAATGTTAAACCAGATTTTGTTTTCTAAATGCCATGGGTCATTATGCTTTTGTAACGTCTGGGTACCTGGTTTTGTGGAGTTAATCTTCACATCTTTGACAAAGTGATAAACTGGAAACTGTGATAACAATGGTGTTCAATATAGTTACCTATAGAGAATACCTTTACCACTGGCATAGATTTGTTAACTTAATCAACTAAATCATCGACAGGCGTATCAATGAAAAGGCTTCTTTTATGACTTAATACATATCTTATTCAATGTAAAGACCTGAGTATTTCAGGCGTTTTGCGATAATTATATCAATGAAATTGCAATTTTGAACACATGTATATGTACTGAAATATTGCAAAACTGCTATTATAAGGTCTTTGAAGTGCATTCGTAATCAAGTTTGAAGTGGTTTCTGCAGACTTTATTTAGCCATTAAACTGGTTTGTATCTAAACAATAGGGAATCCCAGCAATTTACATTCTAGTTGGCAATTTGTATTTCTAATGAAAAAATCATAATACATAAAATAAATCATACCAATCTTCAATTTTTAGACATATAAGCCTGGCAATTTGGTACATGCTCCTGCATAGTGATTCCAATCCCGCCACTTCAGTGCATGTGTATCTGTGTAGCTCCTACAATAGCCTGTTAGATATCAAGGCATTTGAGTTGTATTGCTAAGAGGTTGTTGTTCATCTTTAATCCTGTTCATAGCATGATGTTATGTTTATCATTTGAATGTCCATATCCGATTACACTGAATCGAACTCTGTTTAACCACTGTATCCTCTCTTCAGGCATAAGACTGGTTTCATTGGCTGTTTATGTCGAGGTAAGTACGATGATTGTCTAATGGAATATCAGGGTACGGAATGAACTACAAAATACAAAAGTTGTAGGATAACTGAACATCCCTTACCAATTACAGTCTTTTCATTCTTTGGCGATAGCCATATACCTCTTCTTTAGATTTGAAATATTCATCTCTTCATTCCTTGGTGATTAGGAATGAAGATACCAAAATTTAAAAAAATGCAAACACAGGATCTAGTGTTGTCGAATTGTAAAAGTCATGAAACAGTTTGCGCTTGCAATTAATTACAATAATGTCCCTAAAATCAAGCCATCAAACTTTAAAGAAAGTGGAGGCAGCATCCCTAGATATAATTAAATACTTTCAAATGTATGTTTTTCTTTATAGGGCCGTTTATCCAATAAATTGTCACTTTGTAAATAACGTGCGTATCACATCAGGTTGTCTTGTGAGCTTTCTTTTAAGGTTATTGAGCACAAATTGACATAAGATAATCCTAGTGCGCAATGATAGTAGTGTCAAGAGAACAAATTGTTTGGTTTTTACTTTTGGATAATTTCCCATCCATTTCCCTGGTCTTCTGGTTAGTCTGAAGTAAATAGAAACCGTGTTACGAACTGCGATACCAATACGTCATCAGATGGAAACGTACTGCTTGATTAATAAATTAAAGAAAGAACCAATGGCTGTCACCTGAATTGACCCCAATATTGCTTTCTGTCATGTCAGAGTAATGCTTACATAAAATCTGATGTTCCAATGGTTGAGAGTGTTTTTTTAATATAAACTTGGTGTTCAAAAGCAAGCAGGAACCCTTATCGTTCTTCATTCAACAAATCTTATCGTGTGTGAGATTGGTTTTGATTGTGTGATGTAAAAACCTCCATTTTAGATAAATAATGTTATGTGAGACTCCAAAACTATGATGCTTTCTCTTAAACGAATGCCATACTTTTTTAACAACAAAATATTTAAGATAGACTACCACAAGTAAAAATGTTTTTGACAAACAGCTTGTGAGGCTTCATTCATTGATCAAAATCCATACAGACAGTAGTCATTTTAGCGATCTGCAAGCAAACAGGTTTCGTGCCACCTTCGAATGATCAGAATTGATATTTGAAATAGAAAATATGGATATCGATTTATCTTTTTCCTTTGAATTGATTCCTTCGAATGATCAGAATTGATGTTTTGAATAGAAAATTTGATTAATCTTTTTTCTACGAATCACTCTCCGCATATTTTCCTATATTGGACAAATATTTCATGTTCGCCGCAGGTAAGAAATCACATAAAAAAGTTAGTTACAATATCAGAAACGAACTTTGAGTTGTGATATCAATGCAAATGTAATAACGCCTTCAAGCTTTTTGATTGTTATTACTATGATGTGAGCATAGCAAGAAAACTTAATCAGTCAGAGAATTTATACAATATGAAAATTACCTCTATTATTTGTATCATCAATAGACTGGATAAAAAGAATGAATCGTGATATTTGTACATTTAAAGTCATGATGATAGAATAATAGTTTTTAATAAAATGATGTTTCTTCTTGAACATACTTACAGTTCACAGTGCATTTGGAAAATATGGCGCATCTTCTCAAATTGATTTACAGAAAACACAGTGCAATCACATTAAATATCAAGTTTTCATCCTCAAATCATAGCACAATCTCATTTAGTAAAACAAGACGTCAAATTAAAATCCACCATACTCCCTCTTGCACGTTCGATAATATCAAATCATCAAACACATTAACGTCACGGCGCAGATGCGTCTGAACATATGAATCTGTCTTTTTGTAAGTCATTATCTTTGTGAACAGCACCTGCTAACTCGGTTCTGAGCTGATGACATCAAATATGAAACTTTAGTTACCACAGCAACACAGACATGAAATTTAAAAGTTATTTGTTATAACGCGGCTATTAATTCATTTGCTTAAGAAGTTTGTATTGTGAAGGAACTTAAAATGATAAAGTTGTCTTCCTTTACTTAATTGTAGTTGAAGTAAACCTTAAAGGGCATTCTCATAGTCAAGGGATACAGTGGTTCATTATTGGAAAATGATTGTCATTGACATATTATGACCTTTCTGTTTTATCTCTGCAAGTTTCTAGATTTTCTTTAGGTATTGAGAAGATGAAGAAGTTTAATCTTTAAACAAGTTAATCAAATAGAGAAAAGGGCAAAAGACAAGTTCGATGTTCATTCAAAATTGTCCTCAGGTTGGTCTACTGGCATTTGACAAGGTTTAATAATAATAAGGTTAAACACAAAATTAATGTCATTTAATGTCAATTAAACATCAGAAGGCTAATGCAAAAATGACCTGTTCAATGGTTCATAATAAATGGATAATTTGATGTGCCATCAAAATGAGCTAAACAAAAAGACCATGGCAGGTAATGCTCATATTACAGAAACTCCAGAGCAAAGACCGGAGCGGTTATCTCATTTTTATGTTGCCTGAAATAAAGTGATAGCTTTTGACTTAGCATTGCATTCTAATTCGATTAACATGATTACAGCAAGAGCAACTGGATCAACTGGTGTAAATATGCCAACCGAATATGTTTCCTTGAGAGAATTTACACGTCCTCTTGAAATAAGGCATATAAAACCAATGAAACTGTAAAAGTCATTCAAATGCATACTTGTTAAAGAAATAAAGGAAAAGGGTCTGCAGTATAATACAAATTGATTACCGAGATATCTTTGTGATCAAGTGTTTTAGAAATGTTATGAACATTTCGATCATGATACACCGAGATATCGGAATTTATTGTCTTACAAAATTCATCTATAGGACAGATTAATGATTTCACAATGAACATGGTTGTGGTGTCATTGCAGATGTTTGGCCCTGAATATAACAATCTCTGTTCATGCTTTTTGATTAATGTGACTTCATAGGTTTATATCTCCAATAGTGTATTTCACAGATAAAAAACAACATTATTACACGACTAGTTTTTGGATAAAGCATTGAAATCACGACACGATTAATCATTGGCTGATTAACTTTTCGACTAAACTTTAAAACACTCCAGGCACATTATATTATCCTTGCGCAAAAATGTCTGAGACATCATCATAGAAGGTAATTATCTATCCAAAGAGGCTAGAGTTGATCCTCTTAACGCCTGTCAGTGTTTAGAAAGATGCTCACTAAGGTGTCTAAACATAGACACATCCGCGTCAAGAGAGGAACTGCTTACTGTCAGCTCTCATTTCGCTATTTTCATCAACAAGTCTCATCTTACTTGAGGAGCATTTAAGATCCGTAACCTGCTTGTGGAGACCACAGGGGTTCGAAGTCTCATTCTTCATGAACTGTTCGCAGCGTATTCTAAAGATTGATGACAAAGGAAATTCTATGGATAACAAACTTCTTTATTTGACAGTAGCGACCATTTCCATAACATTTCAAACATATTGGGAAACAACGAGGAGTACAGGAATTTGTACATTCGCTATCATAATGAGAGAAAATAACAACAAAAATAGGAATAAGATAACAGTTACATCAAAGGATAATGTTTAAAGACAACAAATAGTGTAATACAGAAATGGATTGGAGGGATTAGCGAAGCGATCTATTATAACTATAGAATGTTCCTACGTAAAGAAAATGGAATGACACTTCAGATGGATGATCAGTAATAAGTTAATATGCAACTGTATTATTGTATACAATGTTAACTGTATAAGAATTTGAATTGTAAATGCATTGACGACAATAAAAGATTACATAGTGTTTCTATACAAAATAAGATGTTGTAAAGAAGGTGACATTGGTATTAAGTTTACTCTCCATCTCCTGAATAATAGCAAAACAACTTAGCCTAATTAAAATAATCACCAACAACAACAAGAATCGAAGTATATCTTCACAAATATCTAAATAATGAATCTTCAGAGAACTTCTTGTCTAGCTTTTATAGTTCTAAAAGTTCATTATCAGAGAGAATTCACCTCACTTCATTGCATTTTGTAACACTCAAATTATAAAGTTCGAACCTTCCAGATTTAATTCTCTTTTGTGCGCTCGGCTTCTTAAGTTATTTATTGGAAATCAATATAAATATTCGTGATGATGGTCCAGGGACAGCCAAATTAATTGAAAAATAACACCTTAATGTGATTATGATGACTGTTTGGAGTGAGATAATCACCCGTTTATCCTTAGAGAAATTTATAGAAATAGTCACACAATTATTCCTTGCACAAGTTGGGTAAAAAAAAAAAGATCCTTTTTATATATCATATGTGGATATATATTGTACGATGGGTCGTTAATTAGTACTTTTATTGAGTATAAGTCATTCATTGATTTCAACAGATTTCTTAATATTGCCAATTTGAAACGGCATACACAATTTAAAGCAATTTACGTATGACTTTACCAGTTTAGCCACTCAATAGTAAGTAACCTTACATAAACTGATGTCACAGAAACGTATTGTATTCATACTATTTTAAAATTGAAAAGCCAATAGCGATTTCTTTCAGAATTCTTACATATGAATAGGTTTGTACATTGCTTCTGTCTTTACATTATTGTAAACAGGCCAGAGAGTAAAGTCAGACTAAATTTCAGTCTCTCAAATGGAAATACATTTTAAATCAGCTTTCCACTATTAAAGTAGCTCACTAAAGCTGTTCATTTTCAGAAACTGCAGTGAGCTAGACTGCCTACAATAACATAGACTTGTGTGGGTCTTTAAAGATTTTTTTTGTTTCAGGGGCTGTCAGACAGACAATAAAGTCATTTATGAGAGCTTTAAAAGGGCAGTAGCACGTTTTTTAAAAAACAAATCCTATTTTTAATGTATTTAATGTATATATTTAATTGTAATATTTAATGTATAATTTTATAGTGTCAAAAATCTTGTGACACAAACCAATCATCCATAGTCAGAGAACAAATCATAAGATTCACATAAAGTCCATTGCCGGGCATGTTTGTGTGAACACCTTTAATTCATTCTGTGTAAGAAAAACGTTATATATTTTATTCATTACAGCTTCACTTAGTCAAAATAAATTGTCTTTCTGACATTACCTTTTATTCCCCTAAAACGTGTTACTGTCCCTTTAACAAGAAATTATTGTATATGACATAATTTTCATTTTGCATTTAAATATGAAAATCACTGCAACATTTAGAAATCTTTTGTTTTATGTTAAATACAGTGTTACACCAATACAATCACGATTGATTGAATAAAATTCTGATAAAAAACATTTGACAGAGTTCTATACGTACATGTGCAAAGTATGACACAGGCTAACCATATAATGAAATAATGAAATTAATTCTGATGACGCTTGAGTCTATTGAGTCCATCACTGTTGTCTTATAGATACTAAGAAACCTAAAATCAATAATCATAAACTTGGTCATTTAGAAATAATATGATGCTTCACTACTATATAGAAATTTGTACTATGACAGTGTTTCGTTCAATTGGCTTTAGTAACGCTACTGATAAAATATACTAAAATACGATGAATGGGGAAGAACAAATCTAACCAAATTTTCTTAAGTTCAATTAGTGTCATTCCTGGGCCTCATGGGTATTAGGATTGATGTTTTATCTGTTCATTCTCGCTTTTCATTTCCGTTTTCCTTCACATTAGCCGAAATGAACTGGATTAAGCAACCAAACGTCGTTATTAAGTTATTCTCAGATGCTAAGATTATTCTCTTTTCTCTCTGGTTAGTGAATATTGGGAAACTTTACAATAGATTATTGTCACAAAAGCGATCAATAGTATACACGTTATTCAATAAAATATGCTTCAACATCCTATGTCAAGCTTGATTTTGTTCATTAAAAGCTGTATGGTACAATAAAATACCTGTTCATGAACTACATCTCCTGGTGACATTGCGAACATGCATGAGCTAGCTCATGATTCTCTAGAATGCTCCTAAACATGTGCTTTTGCCACGTTTAAAGTTCTGATTCAGTCCTTACGCGTCTATATAGATTTTAACTTGATGCACAGTTTAGTATACAGGTTTGATATATACAAGTAGATATCAAATCTAGCTACTATAGCATGTAAAAGGAAAAGGATTTATCGTTGCTTAAACTTATTTATCGCATTCATTTTTAATTTTGCTCAAGAATCAGGCACACCCTAGAATTATAGGAATGTGACAAAAGCCATATCACTTGTAAACATAACGGCATGATTTTCCTTTTGAGTTTGCCTTGATTTTTTACTCTTGTGCAATAAACATCAATGTAACTATTAAATATTAAACAAACTAACAAGTTCGATTCGCATTTGTTAGCAAATGTAGGACTTGACATACTATGGAGATCTTAATCATCAACAACAAAAACATTTAAAATCCTTTTAATAACACAAAGTTCGTTAACGATTTGATATCAATAAATCGTTTATATCCAAACCATTTACCTTTTTGGAAAAAGCATTTCATTCATATACGAAATTTGCATGTCTTAGAACATCACCTAATTATATGAAGAGAAATATATTTTTATTCTAACCTTTACAAAGTTGTTCATGCATTGGCACAAGCATATCCTAATGCGAATAGGAAGTAATGTACTGTATTAAAAAATAGAGCCATTGGCTCTGTAGCTCATCAGGCTTCATCATCACTTATGCTGTAGAGTGTGACCAATGTGATTCCCCCTTTGTAGAGGCCACAGGGTCACCAATCATAAAACAAGAGTCATCAGAAGATGACATATCCCACCAGTTCCACATGATAGTAAGATGTTAACCTTTGAAAGATAATTGTAAATTTTTCAAGCAAGGTTCATAATAGTATAAGCTAATATATATGAAACAAAACCTTTCATGAACTGAGTCCAAATAAGAGCCGTTTCCATGATAATAATAAAAAATAAAATTTTCAGAAATGTGAAAATATCAAAAGGCACCACTTCAGTAGGTGGGCAATACACATGTAAAGTTTCAGAAAGATATGTGGACCGGTTTTTTAATTCTGCTCCGGAAACGAAACCTTTCATGAACTGAGTCCAAATAAGAGCCGTTTCCATGGAAATAATAAAAAATAAAATTTTCAGAAATGTGAAAATATCAAAAGGCACCACTTCAGTAGGTGGGCAATACACATGTAAAGTTTCAGAAAGATATGTTTACCAGTTTTTTAATTCTGCTCCGGAAACGAAACCTTTCATGAACTGAGTCCAAATAAGAGCCGTTTCCATGGAAATAATAAAAAATAAAATTTTCAAAAATGTGAAAAAATCAAAAGGCACCACTTCAGTAGGTGGGCAATACACATGTAAAGTTTCAGAAAGATATGTGGACCGGTTTTTTAATTCTGCTCCGGAAACGAAATGATTACGGACGGACGGACAGACGGACGCACGGACGGACGGACGGACATACAGACGGACAGGGTGATGACTATATCCCACGGTATTACATACCGGTGGGATAATTAAGTATATAGGCGACAAGTTTCAGCTTTCTAGACCTTATACTTCAGGAGAAGAAGATGAAAATAGGTTTTTAGGATGTGGCCCCTGTGGCCCTTATTAGGGGTCACAGGGCCACCAAAGCTACAATTTATAATCTTCACTGGTCAAGGAGTCTGTACACAAAGTTTCAGCTTTCTAGGCCTCATGGTTCTGGAGAAGAAGATGAAAATAGGTTTTTAGGGTGTGGCCCCTGTGACCCTTATTAGGGGTCACAGGGCCACCAAAGCTACAATTTATAATCCTCACTAGCCAAGGAGTCTGTACACAAAGTTTCAGCTTTCTAGGCCTTATGGTTCAGGAGAAGAAGTTGAAATTCCACAAAGTTTACGGACGGACGGACGGACGGACGCCGGACACCATGCCATGCCATAAGCCTATTGGGCCTTACAGGCCAGATGAGCTAAAAATACGACTTAAGGCATTGTCTCTGTTTTCACGGCAACTCTATTTTGATATTTGATGTCATCACTCTTCAGCACAGTATGACTTGGCATCAGGTGTACTGTTGCTAAGATAATCACTTACAAGTTCAATGATCCTTATTTTCAGATACATTTGCGACGTGACCTTATGTATGTGATGATTTCGCAGTGTTGTACTGTCAAGAAGCTAAATAATGTGTTCAAAATAGGATGTCATGTTCATGTTAAAGGACATGTGGTAGACAGGAGATTGTGTTTAATGTCAAAGATGACAGGTAAAGATTAATGTGAAAGCATTCCCATAAGTCATGTCCTTATGTTAATCTATTCTATAAATATGACTCATTTCCAAATAGCTCGACAGTCATTAATTCCAATTACACTTTTACAATTTCATTTAGAATCAAAACTCTATACCTTATGTTACCGTTCAACATCGTCCAGTAATTATGAAATCATGAACACAATGTTTTCCTCCTAAACACTGATATATTGACCATTCTTCCTATTCATCATTATTATAATGTTATTTGGTTGTGGATTATACAGCATTTGTTTTTATATGGCCATTGTATATATATCTACTAAATAAATGATAAATGTGTATCTGTGTTCGTTTCATTGACTTTTCTGTACATGAGGTAAATGTTGCCTGTGATAAAGTAATTCTTGCGATGTGGACAAAACATTCCTGTATTGACTTACCTTTCTCATATATCGTCGAATACTGATGTTGGTGATTACTCATTATGTATTTCACTGATATTATTTTGTCTTTTTTAATTTCTCGCCATGAAGCATGGTCGATAATCGTTATTTGCATGAGAGTGCATTGTAAAGAAATATTTTTTCATTGCGGATGAAGTGTTTGATAATCTTTGCCTTTTGTTTGCCAAGAATTGAATGTTTTAAGCTATAGACGTTTTCGCCTGTAGAAGTTGATCTTTCAGTTATCTTCCAATCTCATTAAATGATATCATAATTTCTTCACTACGTTACACATATTATAGCTACACGCGTAGCGTAGTGTAACAGATAGATCATATTTTGATAAGATTGGTTATCTTCTATAGTATTGGAAATAGTTAAAAACATTAATTGTTACTTAGAACTTGTATCATCGACTGATCAACTGCGTGTTTTAAAAAAAATACCCTCTAATACGAGTTCTATGCTTATTGTCCTTCTCTCTGTAAACCACAGTGTCAATGGTATACTGAAGTATTTGTGGGTTCAATGGATATAGTCTGAACGACGCCTTCAGCTTTTCATGTCTCGAAATTTGATTGATAAAAAGATATGACTTTTCTCCTTTTAAAGATCAAACAGCCAAACCCTTATTCATCCCAAACCTGTTTTGATGGATGATCAACGTTTCAAAGAATGAGACATTGAGGATTTCCTCTCTTGCTTTTGAACACCTTTGTTGGTTTGAGTAATCAAAACTATAAAAGTCAGAGAATTATGACAGCAAGCTCTTTAAAAATCGGGATTTTAATTGAACCATTCCACTGTGGTGACCTTTATCAGAGAGCATTTCTGGGTCAGCTCACTTGAAGACTTTGGATATGACTCACTTTCATTTATCATTCATACAGAGCTTTTCGAAAAGAAGACACTTCTGTATCGCAGTTCAAATCCCCTTTTCAAATCACACAAAGAAGAAAATATACTGAAATGGTTATAAATAGGGATAAACGTGTATTTTATTCGAGTCGCACTATTTTTTTGTGCTTAAAAATCCTTTTAATAAGAATGATATATTAAAGTTCAAAATCAGAAATTGAATAAAACAAATCCTCTTTTCAAATTACACAAATAAGAAATCATACTGAAATTAACATAATGAGGGATGAACTTGTATTTTCTTCGAGTCACACCATTAGTTTGTAAACGTCGATAGTTTGCTGTATATTGTGCTTAAAAATCCTTTAAATAAGAATGAGATATTCAAGTTCAAAATCAGAAATTGAATGAAACAATTTTAATTTGGAAAAGCTGACAGTAAACATGAAGAAATGTTACTGTGAAAGCTATCACAATTTTAAACTTTTGAAAGAATTTTGACCTTAGTCTTTCTTGAAAAAATCTGATTTCCTATTCACCATGACTAACTTTCTTATAATGCTATATGTATAAAATATATTTTTATTCCATGTTTTATAAACGGCTCTTACTCATTATGTCCAACTTATGTTGATTGTAATGTAAGCTCACATACTTGTGTATGAATTACTTTTAACAGTTTATGAAAAAGAGGTATACATATCTTTTATTAAATCTGTTATTTTAAGCGTTTCTGTGAAAAGACAAACACCTTGTATCTGGTACAACTTTACAACATGTTAGCCACTGAAATAAGATTTAACCCTTCGTTTCGCGTTAGACTGACTCTTTTAGCCCGTAGATATTTGTTCACTATTGTTCATTAACCTTTGGATCTATATCGATAAGGTTTTAGGGTTAGTTTGTCAAGTGTAAGGATTGGTAACAAATTGTAAATGAAGTTGTGAACATATTGTAAAAATGCTTCGCATGTTGGTGTAGTCTTCATTTGATTACCCTATCAATAACTTAAAGTTCGTAAAAGAGTTTCTAAAATAAGTGGCTTTCCCTGATTATTCAAATGTTTAAACCTATTTTTCAATTCAATCCATTTTAAAGCGAATTAGTGATTTTCTATTTATGTAAAAGTGAAGCATATAAACACAAAATATATCCGGTTATTCAGGCAATAATATTCAATAAAAAGTCAGTTGTCACATCCCTAGACATTAACTCAGACGTTATATTGTACTATTTAGTTGAAGACATGAACATTGAAAAATGTAATTTGCAATTTTAAAATTATGTTTTTACTTCGTTGGATACAAGAGTATGTTACCTTTGTTATGCTGTAAATATCACCTAGAGAATAAGTCTGCAATATGAAACCTTGGATCCTTATTGTACCAAAACAACTGTGGGTAGTATTGCACGTAGCTTTAATGAATCATTGCACACTTACCATATGTATGTTTCCTCAACAGAAGACATTAGCTTTAACGAGAATCAAGTTTTTTAACAGGAACCACACGAAACCTTGGCATAAGGTATTGACCTCGTAATTTTGTTACATTATAAACCCCCTCATGAGTGTTCAATCTTTGTTGGAAATATTGTTCTCCAATGTTATTCCCCGTCTTCCGTACACTTTAGTCCTTGAACGCATGAATGTGCATCTTATCTTTTGACAATCATCAATATCATATCATTGATGAGGAAATGTTGTGATTCATCAAACACAGTTGAATTATTTGAAAAGTATCTAGAGGTTTTACCTAAACTTTCTACCATGAACACTAAATAGAGACAAATTATGATTCCTGGGTAAAAATAACAAATAGAGTTTGTGCGTGTTGGCTTTCAGATGAAGTACACATTAAACAAACTTTTCTTAAAATTGTTTAATTGTTTAAAATTGCCTTTCTTGCAACGAAAATTTTGATAATTTCTCCATATACATAATAATGATCAACGAAAGCATTCACATATATACTTAAAGTTAACATTTAATTATTTTGCTTAAAATAACCAAATGTCACAAATCATTATTTCATTGATATAATATCGCCCACTGTGATAAAAAAAATAACGTACCTTATGATTGTCGTATAACGAATATCCTTTTTTTAGAAGCAAATGTATGGCAAAATTAAGTAATGTTTCACTTCAGAAATATGGTAAGATTAGTATTAACATTAGTGTATTAGTTTATAGTACACTAAAGCTGAAGTAAGATTTGGAAATGATAGCTTATTGACTCAGCATCTTTTTCATTTGAATCTGGACACTTTTAATGACTTAGGTATACTTATCACTGTAAATCTGACATACTATTTGTGCTATAAATACGCATGGAAGGTGTATCATTTACAAATATAAAAGTTCTGGAAACGTTCATTAATGGTTGCTTATATATAAATTTATATACAAATATAATTTCTTTATTCTCTCATAAACTTTTCATCATGGAATGTTTTCATAAAATTACAATATTTGAAAAAAAGGAAGTGATAAATGTGAAATCAGCCTTCTAAAATCAATAATATGAACCCAATGAATAAAAAGTATACATTAGACAATACAGAACGTAACAGGTTTAATCTGTTAGTTAATCGATCTATTATGTAGGTTTACATCGCTGTGATTATTACTATAATTCCAAAATAATGTCTTTGAACGATTTAGGAAAGCTTCACAAGGGAATCTATGCCATCTTTAATTCATATCTCAACAGCAAACAAACTTTGTATTGAAGTATGTAAAGACGAAAAAAAAATGGCAAAACGCTTTTATGTTCGCTTCAATGTCTTGCTTAAAAATAACTTCTGAATAACTTCAGAATTTTTGTTATTCAACATATAAGTTTCTTGTATATTGTCTATATATATTTTCTACATATGCTTTCAAATGATTTTATTAAGAATAATTGTTTTTCAATTTAAAGTTTCACATGAAGAAATGTTTCAAATTGCACCCTATGTTTTTCAAGGCATGAAGAAGTTCACACCGACTACTAATTTGATTAGCACTTTACGCAAGGAATCAATTTGTTGATAAGTCAAGAACAAAAAGTAAGGAAAAGAATTGTGATGACACTGACACGACATTAGAATTTGCTTTTGTTAACCTTTTCTGCATGCACATTGCTTATAGGTTTATGGCCCAAAAGAGTGTTAGTCGAAAGGTGTGTGATCCAAACATCTTTTAAAATAACTTTGTTGTCGACTACATTGTGAAAATATCTGTTCTCCTAGAGCTATTCAGAAATTACTTTTTAAAATAGAAGCGTCTGCAATTGTCAGTTTGTGTTGCAGTTTCCAGGAACGAAGCCAAAATGATTTGTTATGCATCAGAAAGTGTCAAAGACGATTGCATTAATCATTCCTTTACTTAATTGATGATTTATAATACGTTAAGAAATTTTCATGTTTATGATTGAGAACAGAAATTACTTATTTTTCGATCTATTTTCCTTAAAAGTTTAAAAGGAAGCGCACAAGTTTGAGAAACCATTGCAATAAGGGTCCTTTTGAGGATACTAATAAAATAAAATTAAAGAAACCAATAATCAATGAATGAAATATAACACAGTCACAAACAGTTTGTTAAGTTTATTACTGTCTTCTCCTCTAGCGTATGATTGTACGTATCACTCGTACTCAAGACTCTTTCACTAATAAAACATAGCATAAAACCATTGTTGATTACAAAATATGTTGGTAATCAGTAAGCTCTAAATCAAGAAACTTGTTTTTAGTTTAAACTGCTTTGGTATAAGATTAGGTTCTAAACTGCGAAACCATTCCCCAATCCTCATCAAATAACTATCCGTGAATAATGAATTGAAGTGCGCCGTAACTCTGACCAAAAGCTTTAAAACGAATTGACCCAATGCAATTTCTGATAGAGGTTACCACAGATGAATACCTCCATTTAGATCCCGAAGTTTAAAGGCATTGCTGCAATAAAAAAGTCTTTATTCATCACATGAACAATGGTGTTCAAAAGCACTGAAAGAAATTGTCATCTTTTGAACTGTTTAATATTCATCAATCCATTTCAAGGGTAAATAAGGTTTTGATTGTTTGAGGAGGAAAGTCTCAAGATCAGATCAATCAAAAACAGACACATGAAACGATACCACTCTTCAATTACTGCTACCATTTTAGCGATCCCATGACATATGTGCATCACCATGTAATTGCAACTATAACTGCGAAACTGCAAAGAAGAACTAGGAGAAAACCAGAAATCTAAAAGTGGATTTGTTTTTGTTTAGTTTCTGATCCCGAAAGTTATAAACAGACTACAGATTATTTAAGCACAAATGCTTGGCAATTTGTTTGTTGAACATGTTACGAAAAGCGTTAACAATTATAACTGAAGAACTTCTACAGAGATAATTACCCAGAAAGTTTTTAAAATTTTACAAAAAGAAGTGGCATTATTTTTGAAAAATCTGATTGAGAGCAAGGGTTACGTATGGTGGCGTTTTAAGGTCATCGTGTTTTTATCTTAATCTTGAAATTTTAAGAATAAAGTTTGAATTGCAAAATCCTAACTTGAAGTTTCAAGATATTAATGTTGAAATTCAAGATATTAAAGATATGTTGAACTTACAAGAAATATAGTATATAAGACTTTGATTTTTTATAAGACAAGGCAATACATGAATGAAGTCTTTACTTGAAACTTCAACTTTTTTCTAGTCTCTTCAAGACAGAAATAAAAAACAGATGGCCCTAATATGCCACCGTAATTTCATCTAACTCTTTTCGAAATACCCAAGATTCAGGCCAATTCTCTTGCGACAGCCGTTACAGTGACGTCACAAACAATTGTTTATGACGTCATAGCTAAAAGTAATCCGAGAACTGGATCCACAAAAATCGTTGATAGTCGAAGGTGATATGTGCACATATGAAAACATATCACTACTAACTTTCAACTCTATGGGAAAAACAATCATGTATGTCTACATCGCCGACTTTGATCTTATTTTGTTGTTTGTTAGTCATATACAATTCACAATGAAAAGCAAAACTAAAGAATTTTGATGAGGAATATGTTGCTTAAAATTATCACAAGTTAGACTTATCAACAATTATTCCACCTAAACAGAAATAACTTATTTATTTTATTTTCATTCAGGATAGTGTTCATATCTGTTCTTGTACAAATCTAAAAGGGTTTTAACCCTTATAGTGCCCCAGGACCATATATGTGCCCCTCCCCCCAAACTCCCCATAATGCCGCAGGACCATATATGGTCCCTAGCCATAACCCAATATACAGCCTGGGCTGTTGAAAAAATCCTTCACCGATTCAAGTTGACAGTCATTTTTTTAGAATCTATATAAACATAGCTTCAATTTGGTACCACGTTTGCAATATAGAACACAATATTAACAGAGATATCATGCTTTTCACTAAATAATTCTATCGAGACACATATGGTCCCTGGGCATGGCCATTGGGGGTAGTTTTCTACAATGCAAATGAAAAATTATATCAATCAATTGAAGTTCACACCTGTTTTTAAATAATCTCCATAACAAAGTCATCAATGTGATATCACTTTTACACTATTTGGCCAGATATTGACAGAGATATTAAGTTTTTAACAAAATACAATGATAAGGACACATATGGTCCATGACCATGGCCGATAGGGGTTAATCCTCTTCAATGCATGGGTAAAAATATCTCAACCAATTTTAACTGAAACCCACATTTTCAGATTATTTTAGATTTAATTTGATACCACTTTTGTACTACAAAACCTGATATTAACAGAGAAATTTGGTTTTATGAAAATACCTATTTGGGACACATTTGGTCCTTGGGCATGGCCGATGGGGTTAATTTTCTCAAATACTAGTGTAAATAATTCACCAGCATAACAGACAAAATTTAATGAAACAGGAAAAATCCCAAGTATTACCAAAATCTACAGTATCTCTAGTTTTGAAATCACATATTGACAATGGAAAATGCATTCTAATAATTAATGAACCGACTTAATTAATTATTACTTTTGATTTGGTAAAAATGGCCATCATTCCTTGACAAAGGAAAATTACTATGATCCATTACTTGCTCCTAGATTTCTTTTTCAAATGTAAATTCTTGACAAAACATACTATATGGGTACTGAAATCGATATCATACACGAATATGGTAATCAATTAGCAATAATATGCAGCAGACCTTTCCAGAAGTATTTGGCAAACCAGCATACGTCACTGCCAGCTCTAGAATGGAAATAAACAAAATGGCCAGTCAAACTGGCAGTGGACAGATTACATCTGATTCTAATTTGGATATTTTGTTACACCCATGATGTTTCGAGAAATGTAATGACTGATACATTTTCTACAGTTGATAAACGATGTACAGGTCATGCGTATCATTTGAATTATCGTAAATCCAAAAATTGCGGGGCCGCATAGTAAAACAGTCCAACACTTCGGGTCACAGACAAATCTGATCGGTACAAAAAAGTTTCAAAACGATTCGCGACAGCCCGTTTACATCAAACAAATAAGTAACGTTACCTGAAAATACCATCGAAAGATAGCATTTTAATTTTTGTTTATGTATGAGTCCATGTTTTCATGATTTGATGAGTGCAAGATTGCAAAACGTATAATTTTAAAATGTAGTACACGTTGCATTGCGCGGCTGTTTTGTTGACAGAATGGCGGTGACATTGTAGATACCACTTTCGTGAGATCTTATTTCTATTAGCTAATTTGGTACGGACGTCTGTTGGTTTTAGTGAAACGAAAGAGTACATCACATTACCATTTTGATATTTGTGTTTGCCTCGAAATGTGCTAAATATAGAATAAAATTTAACGGATTGCAAAAGTCATTTCCATAGCGTTAATTACTCTGGATAAATATATTTTAACCATGATTTTTTCCTATGAAAATAACAATCATTATGTCAAAATAGTGTCATTCATATGTCATTGTCATATATTTTTTATTTCAAACTTTGAGGATGATTTTAATCGATTTATTTGAGGAATAAACAAGCCAAGCATTACGAGAGTTTGTTTCAACTTCAAATCGAACCTTCATTCTGGCGCGGAACAATCACCTGTCGTCTGGTGAACAGCACGAGACACGCGGATCGTGACGTCTTCGCATGTTCTGCCGTCATATCCGGTCTACTTTGCTCGTGACCATTAGTGCTATTTATAGTACGGGAAATCCCTCGTTGCCGAAATAAAAAAAATATTTTTAAAATCCTTTTGATTACAATGACAGTGACCTTGGCAATAAAAATCTAGATGATGACGGCTGACTCTTGTCATGTCGAACTTTGGTTTTGCTGTCTTTCAAATTGAATTTGACATTTTCTTATATTTATCAAAGCCATATATATATCTTAATTAATATGATACGCTTACAAAAATACTGAACAGGAATAAAATGAAGTGGCATTCTGGAAATTATGTCTGAAATTTATCAGATGGAAAGTGATTATACAGTATTCCTTAAATCTTTCAAATGAAAAAAACCCAGTGATCAGGGCGCATGTTTTCAATTTATAAGGGCCATCGCACATTTCCTATTGTAGGCCTATGATAAATATCAACATGCATGTTTATTGAAAAAAAATACATTAATATAAAAAACATTCTGTATACATCCTCGATTTTTATTATATTTTATTCTATTTTTTCTATTAATTCAATCCCATTTGAACAATCTATTTTTTTCATTTGAATTATTTCGTCCAACTGATAAAGAGTTTTTACGATATTTTAATTTAAAAATTATGCAAAATTAATCTAGTCTCAATATGATTTATAAATTGATTAATTTCTTGAAATATTTTAAGAACATAGTTTTTTTTATTTGTCATTGATTGTGAATTTATTTATGAATGAATCCCTGGATGCAATACAACATCTGATATAATAGAGAATGTGAAACAAATTGTGTGCTTATAAAAGTTTGATCAAAAAACAAAAAGTTACTGGTCTATTCACCAATATGATCTCAAAATTGAAACCCATTGTTCGCTGAGCTAGGGGCGTGGACAGTAACAGACGACGCTGAAGAGCGTCAATGTTAGCTTTCGAAAACCTTGATAGAGATGAAGAACATTATAGATAAAAGTGTTGCTTGACAAATTTTAGGCACCCGAGAAATTTAAAGAGTAAGCACTGGAGTACGACAACCTTCCCACCATATTTAATGCGCGAATTAGATCGTGCATAAAGCCGCGAGTGGACGACCCGTCAATCAAGTCGGCCGTTTTCGGGAAGCAGGCCTGTTTTATCTTGAAATATTTTAGTCATTTTCTTCCATGTCAAGTAAAGACATTATATCCAGTTTATCGTATATATAGTTTGCAACCATCCTTTGTGTTATTCAGGGTAAATTATAGTTAGATTTGTTATTAAATCTAATTTTAATTTTGATGATTTTTTTAACCAAGCTGGTGTTTTCCTTTTTTTGTTTTAACTTGAGAGTATAGTTTGATATACGTCTGACAGTGACCAAATTTGCTTGGTATATTATGGATTTATTGAAGGTTATATTATATATATGTTTACCACAATTTAAACTGTGATTGAGATTGAAAATACATGCTAATGTTAAATCTATGTGGAGAAGGAATTCTGCCAATTACGCAATACCAAAACTGCCGTGATGTGTTCTCACAATTTTTTCGCGCTTTTGTCTGATCAATCGTTTTTAATTTTCTGTTAGAACATACATGGAAAACTGTTCCAATAGTTTGCTTATGAATTCTAATTTGATAATCTGTACTTTTTCATCGTTTTAGTTTATTGTACAACAATATATATTGAGTTGTTTATGCGCTTGCAAAAATGCGACTCAAATCATGATTCTGTCTGCTTGAAACTGCTTTTGTTTTCGACCTTGTGATAGCAACATAATTTCAGCTCTAATGTTTCCTAAAGTTATATCATTTTCAAGATCGAATCCATAACTTTCTGTGGATGGAAATTCAGTCATGTGCACCGGCTGTGGTAAAATTGCAAGGACTTTGCGTGCACCGTACATTTACTGCACTTAGTTTGTCTATGACGTCACGGCGAACAATGTTCAACAAATGAAAACAAAAAGATAACTTGTATTATTTCGTGAACAATCGGTCGCATGTAGGAAGAAAACACATCAACGTGATCACTGAAATCCGCTTTCTTGATAAATGACAATTTAATTACTTTGAAGATAACGGCAATTTAATTACAATCGATGAAACAAGGGTATGCTAACGTTCCTCGGCTGAACATTTGCATGAAAAACGTCTCTGAAGTTTATAATTAGATTAAATTCATTTTTATTGTTGTCACTTATGATTTAAAATTACATTGATTGAATGGTAAACAACTCAGCTTTCTTCACTTAAAATTTCATGAATTTCCAAACATAGATAACGCCTCAGGGACATTTTTTGTCAACGTTGACCAAAATCTCGAGTTTACTCCAAAAGTTAGCGGCACTGCGTGAGCGCATAGCGTCAAAGGCCGGGCACTATAAGGGTTAATGCAAAACTGTAGTAGACATCGAATAGCTCCGTGGCGCAACGTGCTGACATGTCAATATGAATGGTCAGGGATACTTCATGACCATCAAGCGGCTAAAGGTTAATGAAAGATTGGAAAAGGATGTCAAATACACACAATGAAAGATATGTTAATTAATCGTGTTTTCAGGTATGTTTCTTACACATCATTGTCAGTAAGTAAGGTGAAATAACGATTCATGGGGAGATTGCTTTAACTGCCATGTAAGGTTGTTTTCTCAATAATTCACCTGAATAATGAAACGGGCTCATAATTAAGTAGTGTTATCTTTTAACCTTAAATCAGATAGTCAAATTCAAAACTATGAAATACATTGTAATGATCATCGTGAAATTGGGAAATGAGTCATATTTGTGAAATGGATTTTCATTAAAACTTGTCTGATAAGTCGTCACAAAAGTCTTACTTATTCACAAACATTTTATCAAGTCCACAAGGTATCAAGGTACACAAAAACAAATATCAAGTACATTATGATGATTTTATGATACTATTAAGTGATTAACTAGGACACAGGCGTTCAGGGCTGGTATGAAAATAGAGTTTCCATGACAACAAATACGATACCACACCAGACTTTAGACTTTTATTTCTTACAAAATAACCTTTTCTTCTATAGATAGGCGAGTTAGAGTTTATTTGCTAAAAACAGAATTGCATTAATGAAACAATTCTCTGTTAAATATATAAATATATACTAAAACATGTTGTTTTTTGCCGAGAATATAAGTAAATTTCTGTAAACCCAATATCTATAGACAGCCCGTCATTTACAAGATTTAGAAAAGCTACTTATAGGTCAATATTTTAAAATCGTTCTCATTGATCAATTCCGACAATATATTATCAGGATTTAATATTTTACATTGAAATGGATTTGTTTATCTAACATTGACTTATTAATGACGTTTGGATATTCATTTCAATTCCTTTTAACACAGCTGAGGCAAATTGAAATAGAATAGCGAAATTAGGAAAGGAACTAATTGAATAATATTTGCATTGTAATATTTGTTCATTGCATTGTGACGTTAACAACATTACAATGTCATGGCATTGTTAAGTTAACAACTTACGACGTCATTATACTGTCTAAGTGATGTCAAAGCTTTATGATGTCATTAACTGATGATAAAATAGATTATGACAATGTGATTGTACTATGATATTCAATGCAGATACAGCTTGTAGATGTTGTTTTAATTCAGGCAAGCAAAATATTATGTGGTAGTCATTTGGATGAAATATTATCGTCAAATTCAATAGTTTGAATATGAACCCGAGATCATAAAGTCCTGATATATTTGCAGAAGAAGAGACCTATCTTAAATGCTCATGATCTTCAAGCCCGAGGGTTAAAATCTTTAGTAAGATGATACTAGTTGGAAATAGTCAATTGGGGTCAATGCGAGTGACAGTAAGTAGTCACTCTCTTGACGTGGATGTGTTTATGTTTAGACACCCTTGAGAACATCTTTCCAATCACTGACAGGCGTTAAGAGGATAAACCAAAGCTCTTTCGATTTAATAATAACCTCCATTAAATGATGCTTCAGCGAAATGTGCTTTAGAGTGTTTTGAATCTTAGAACGTTAATAAGTCAACATTTACATGCCTTGGAAACGTTTTTGCATCCAGAAAGACACAGGATTATTTTCAATATTATTTTAGTTGTGATATTTTTGTTTTGCCTCTGCAGTGGAATACTTATTACTTAAGAAATGAAAAAAAACCTCTATTAAAACCAGTGACAATATATTACAGGTGATCATTGAATACCTACAGCTTTGTACCCAAATAAGCATTACAAATACATACCCAATAAAAAACCCATTGAGAAATCAATTTCATCCTGTGATAGTTTTCATTTTATGACCAAATGGTTTGAGTGACAACATTTGTTATATTTAAAGCAAAGTCAACCTCCTCTCTCAAGGATTGCAAGCATATGGTTACGATTACCATAAAAAGCGTTGGACAGTTATTTCAGCAAAATATAATAACACCGTTATAGGGCAGACTTGGTTGCAAAATCAATTCAGGATATGACTCTTTGTCTTGGTTGCTTTTAAACGCTTGGGAGCAGAATACCAAAGCTTTTCAAACATTGTTACAGGAATTTTGTACATTGTATGTGACATGAAAGGCAAGTAAAAATTATGCCTAATTATGGTCATATGTGATATAGACTTCTTAGTGAACTTTACCTTTTAAAGGGGCAGTAGCACGTTTTTAGGGGGAAAATAAGGTGATGCCAGGAAAATGAAAATTAATGGTTCCATTGAAAGACAATTTAAACTAAATCGAGCAGTATTAATTCAAATATATAACGTAAAGTTTAGCCATGCGATTCCTTTTTCTTACACAAACTGAATTAAAGGTGTTCACACAAAATGGCCGCCAATGGATTGTAAATGAATCTTCATACTTTGTCCTCTGACTATGGCTGATTGGTTTGTGTAATGAGATTTTTGACACTGTCAAAATAATACATTTTGCATAAACGTACAATTATCAGTGAAAATTAATATTTAAAATAAAATATTATCAAAAAGCGTGCTACTGCCCCTTTAAAACATGTCATATGTTACTAAGTATCGACATTCTTTTACAAGTCTACTTTAAGCTACATGTTTGCGTTTCTTTGTTTGATTAGTATATTTGACATCATCACCAAACACTGTTTTTCATTACTATGAAGAGCAAAGATCCTGATGTTCCAAAACCTCTTCAACGTTATGATAATGTAATTGGTAATAAAGCATACACGAACTGTCAGCAGGCAATTAATCTGTTAACAATGGGACGTCTGGTTTGTGTAAAGGACATGATAGATTGGTTTCCAATATAAGATAGTTTGTTTGATGTGGACATTGACAGCTAGATAGATAATGTGAATATACTCTGCAGAAGTCACGGTTTTGTCTAAATGCATATTAGAAAATATTTCCAAAATATATTCTAGAATATGTGATTCTCTAAACATGTAGCCATTCACTGCATGTTAAAAAATCTTCACTGTCAATTTCTTGATTCATTTTACTACACTTCACGTTGCATTTGCTTTAATTTGTTTCAGTTTTATATCTTTGCTGCATTGTTATCTCTCCTTATCCTCTTCGTATCATGTAGACGTGCCTTTTTTTGGTTTCAACTAATTTTCGCCTAAACATTTTGAAGACAACAGTTTTGACGTTGTTCTTTTGAAAGGAGAGTTTAGTTTCATGACAAACTGCAGAGATGTTGATTAACGATTCCCATTCATCATATCTTACAGTTTATGTTGTTTATAGACAAAAAATAGGGGTTTTGTTTGAGTTAAAAAAATATAAGATATTTTCAAAACAGAAGTCAGCTGGAATGGTATAAAGGTTAGACATTGGTTTTTACAAATACAAACACTTTCTAGTTGTTGATAAACAAACGTCCAAAAGAAACTTTTTAAACAGAAATATTGAAAATAATCTTATATTGATATTATCCCTTTAATTGGCAATGACACAGATGAAACCTAAACTTTTTTGTTTAAAACTTTATTTTGAACCATATCCATGCCTTTTTGGAGAAATGGCGAAACGTCATAACCATGCAAACTTTCCACTGGTGCGCTAAGTCACGTGACAAAAAGTTTGATAACTGTCCATAATGAATGTTGATCACCCCCTTAGTGAAAAAATCCCTTAAACACGGGTAAATGGCATCGGAAAAATATCATAAATCTCCTCTGAAAATTGACAAAAATTATAAAATTACTCCTTTTTTACAAGATTTGCCATTGTTCCTTCAATCCTACAAGGTAACATGATCCGGTTATACAGACTCAAAGATGTGTCAATATGACGTGCATCCTGTCTCAGGGTAGGAACGTTACGCTAACTCCACTAATCTGTACTCTGGGTTCAGAAGCTAGATTCGCTTGCGCGGCCCCGACTTGGGATATATCATTTCAACAAAAGTCTGAACAACAGAAATTTTGACCCTTTCTTACTTTAAATTAATAAGGGGCAAAATTGGTTATCCCCCTTCAAGTTCCACTTGTTGGTTGATTAAAGGAATGGTTGATAGATAAGAAATATTTTGGCTGCAATTGCCTATCCATGGTTTGATGTCTATCGTTAAGTGGTATTTGAATAAAAAAGAAATTTACTTTTCCTCAATACCTCATAACTTCGGCGTTCATGATATCGTTAATGGACGTTAAAACTAAACTTTGAACAACGGCATAACATTATTCGTATGCACAGCAAGTCAAAAGACCTAAAATCTTGTCTAATAAAGTTTTTCAGAAATGTCTAAATGTCTAAATGTGTGTATTATATCAACACCTTTTTGTTATACTTTGTATGCCTTTAAAGTTTATGCTTAAAATAAAAGGTACATGTAGTTTTTTTATTCAGAATATTTGTATGTGTGTTTTTTCACTAAAACGCTTACAATACAGAAATGTGTGTTCACAAATGTTTCCTAGTATTGTGTTTTGCAAGGCAAACAGTTATTTTCAACGACTTTACAGGGTTTCTTATTTGATTAGCATTTGTTGCTATGAAATCAATTTGTAGATAATGCAAAAACAAAAAGTGAAGAAAAGCATTCTTGTGACATTTGAACGACATTAGAATTTGCTTTTAAAACCCATTTACATGCACACTGCTGATAGGTTTCAAATGAGGTTAGTCCAAAAGATTCAACTAAGTGTGAGATCCAAACATCTTTTAAAGTAATTTCTTTGTCGGCAATAATGTGAAAATATTTCATCTCATATATCTATTCAGAAATGAGTTTCATTAGAGTAAAATCAGCTGCCATTGTCAGTCTTTTTTACCACTGCTTACTGGCATATAGTTTATAAATTGAAATCAAGGTTCTGGTGGGGATACTTACAACAGAAAGGGACATACATTTTTTGTCATTGACTGTCATTTTCTCTAGGTGTACATGTACATGTAGGTTGTCAGTAAGATCTAAATCAAGAGAAAGAATATTTTCAGTTTAACTGCTTGCTCATGAATTGCCTCCCTGCATAATCTCCCTCTTTGTCTGATTAGATTCTGAACTGCGAAACCATTCCCGATCCTCATCAAATAGCTCTCCGTAGATAATGAATTGAAGTGCGCAATAACTCTGACCAAAGTTTTAGAACAGTTGACCCACTGCAATTTATGATCAAGGCTACCACAGCCGAATACCTCCACTAAGATCCCGATATTTTAAGACATTGCTGTCATAATGTAAAAAAATAATTCATCAACTAAACAATGGTCTTTCAAAAGCACTGAAGAAAAGTGTAATCTTTTGAACTGTTTAATATTCATCAATCCATTTCAAGGGTAAATATGGTTTTGATTGCTTGAGGAGGAAGGTCTTAAATTCAGATAAATCAAAAACAGACACATGAAACGATTCCACGCTTCAATTACTGTTACCATTTTAGCGACCCCATGACATATGTGCAATGCCATGAAAGAACATTTGTAAAAGTGTGTAACTGCAAATCAAATATAGAAAGAGTAAACGAGTAGTCGCAATTTGGATTTGTTTTACACTGATCCCTAAATGAATCAATAAAGTGCAGATAATTATAGCACTAATATTTGGCAAGTTCGTTGTTGACAATTTTAAGAAAAGTTTAAACAAAAATTTAAGAACTTCTTTAGAAATTGTTACCAGAAGAAGTCACGAAAACTAGTGTGAATGTTGTTAATACCCGGGCGCGGAGGGTATGCACAAATATGCACGAGCTTTGTAGGAGGCCTATTACTCACTGCCCGGAGTATTAACTTCTTTGTTACCGATTTTATTCCATCTCACTCTTTCAGCAATTCTCAAGAAACAGGCCGCTTCCCTTGCGACAGCCGACTTTTGCCAAGGTAATATCAGTTGGTCAAAGAACGACTCTTCAGCTTGAATAGTTTATGAAAGATGTTTCTATTAAACACTGTTATAGTTGTGTCTTCTTCCTTCCATATCAATGTAAGTAGGTACAAACCATTGCAAACAAACACACGAACGTACCTTGCTATGTTTCGTAATACTGTCAACGATGTTTTTATTGTCAAACATTCAAGCTTCTACTGACAATAAAAACTTAAAGGGGCAGTAGCACTTTTTTTGATAATTTTATATTTTTAAATTTTCACTGATAATTGTAAGTTTTGGTTAAATTAACTATTTTGACAGTGTCAAAAATCTCCTTACACAAGTCAATCATCCATAGTCGGAGGATAAAGTATGAAGATTCACATAACATCCATAGGCGGCCATTTTTTGTAAACACCTTTAATTCATTTTGTTTAAGAAAAAGGAATCGCATGGCTAAACTTTACGTTAACTATTTTAATTATTACTGCTCCATTTAGTTTAAATACATTGTCTTTCAAATGGAACCATTAATTTTCATTTTCCTGACATCACCTACTGCCCCTGTAAAGTTTAAATGCAATATAATTTGCTCATTGAAAACATTACCTCACGACCTATATTTAAAGGAAACTTTTATTTTGCATTTGTGACATTTGAAGTAATGACCATAAAGTAATTTGGAATTGAGTCGTATTACTCAGTCACCCGTGTAAGATATTGCATTGTAATATTTATACAGCGATATTCAACTAGTGTTATAACAATTAAATCAATACTTTTTCTTATTTAACTCATGAATGATATTTATCACAGTCGCTTTTGCTCGTCTTATACAAAATCATTGACTTGTGTAAATGGAAGGTCGCTAAGTATCCTCTGAATATGTATGTAGCTGATTGCAATTAATACGTGTCAGATGAATCATTCGCATTACCCATTAACTCGTCATCGTTGACCAATTCATCAAGTCAAACCAGACGTCCCATTGTTAACTTATCTTATTCCTACTCACAGTTAGACAGTAACAAATACATCAGGGTGCATCTGAACAAAAGGATGGTTTTACTTATAGGTGATTAACTTCGCAATGGGACACCTGCTTTCAGGACCTACAGTTCGGGTATGAATATAGAGTTTCCATGACAACAAATATGTAAGCACGCCAGTTCGTTGAACTTTTATTTCTTGACCTAAATCTCTTTCTCATACATCGGAGAGTTCAGTTGATTTGCTAACAAACAATATTGTGTGGATTTAACTGTCATATGTTTAATGTATAAAAAGATACTAACGACTATGCCTTTTGCCAAGAGTTTTGAGTAGATAAATAAAATTATGACAATGTGTTATCAAGATTTTATCATTTACCTTGACATTGGTTCTTGATCAAACCGTGACTTTCAAATGAATCTTGATGTTCATTTCAGTTCCCTTTGGCACAGCTGAAGCAAATTTCAATAGAAAAGGGAAATTAGGAAAATATCTCTATCCAGATGGCTTTTAGCAATGATAATCATCTAAATGAAGAAATTACTATTATTTTAGCTAGTATTTTGATCGAAAAACTGTCATTTATCAAGGTAAATCTCCTACACAATGGCAATGACCTGATCGTAAATATTCAAAGTCGAGTTCTTCTTACCAGGCTTCTACTACTAGCTCTAGTACTTCTTGCTTCTAGTACTTTATCATCTGAATAGACCATCAATGTGTGATTATTTAACTCCTCTCCATCATAATAACCACATTACGGTGTTATTCTTCGATTAATTTGTCTGTCCCTTGGCAATCATCATACGTAATTATATTGATTTTCAATATATCATAGGATAGTGAGCGCACAATAAGAGCATGATATCTGAGAGGTTATATCTGTGTCATCCATTGATATCAAGAATGCATAGTTGTGAGGCATAGTGGCGAAGTTCTCTCGATAATGATTGACTACAAATAAAGATCTATAAAACTTTACATTCTATTTAACAAATAAGGCATATTGAAGTTTTCGATAAAAATGCTAATTATTTTAATTGGTATGTATGGGGTACATGTATATTGGCGTTATAAAAATGAGTTTCTCTTTTGATGTCAACACAGGTTGATTATAGTAACAAATTATGAAGACATATTGAGGTCACTTACATTCTTACAAGAGTATCAAACATCTCATATCAGATTATGCTACGGCAAGAACAATTGGATTATCCAAAATAAATCTTCAACAGTTATAAGCAAATGAAGGTACTTGATTCGGACAATATGCCTCAGGTTATGGCATAACGTGTATGACCTCATCAACATTATAGGTGAGGTGATTTTGGGTTTAACACAGCTTTCAACAGTATTTCCCTTTTATATCACGGCTGCTCGTATTATTTCATGGAGAAAGTCTGCAACACTATTGGGGTAATTTATTGCAGTGAAACCTGCGAGCATCGACTGGAACTAGCAAATCATGAGTGGTATCGCGCTGATATTCAGTGTAGCATTGCGCCAAAAACTTACTGGAAGTAGAATGGTTCTCTACTGCAGACAATGTTGTCGAGCCCCTGGTGGGATTCAAACCACCCGCCTCTTGGTCCAAAGCCAAACTGTCAACATCATAATGTCATGGAACGGTTAGGTCATCAATTTTGGAACGTCAGTGTTATGTTTTAGGTGATGTCAAAGCCTCATGATGTCATCAATTAATGTGACAATTTGATTGCTGTGATAAATCAAATTTAGATATCCCGGGATGTCGCTTGAAATCTCACAAGCATCACATTCTTTGGTAGTCATTTTGGATGATTATCGATAAATTCAAATGGTTGAAGACAAAGCCGACTTTATAGTTTCTTATCATATCTATATGCAAACGACGAGACTGTTTTTAAGTGCTCTAGATCTTCAAACGTCAAGGTTGATATTTTCAGGAAGATGAACCTGTTGTAAATGATGATTATTCGATTGACAGTAGCAGATCTCCTGTTGACGTGGATGTGTCTATGTTTAGACACCCTTGAGAACAGCTTTCTAAACACTGACAGGCGTTAAGAGGATCAACGCAAGCCCTTTCGATTTAATAATCATCTTCCATTAAATGATGTCTCAGACATTCTGGTGCCAGGGAAATGTGCTTTAGGGTGTTTTGAATCTTAAAAAGTTGAAAAGTCAATGATAAAACATGCCATGTAAACGTTTTTTTTTAACAGAAAGGCCAGGGATATGTTTACAATATTGTGTTTTCTGTTTTGATCTTTTTTTTATTTCATTAGTTTATCAATGAAATATTCTGCTTATAAATCTACAATTACAAACTCTAATAGGTTCTATTTAAACTACTTACAGCTATGTAGTCAAATGAAACCTCACATGACTATTTCGAAAGATGTTTTTCAGTTTACTTTTATTGTATTTGATTTAACAATAGAAGACATAATAGCGTTTTCTAAAAACCAATATTGATTCTACAGTAACTGAAGTTATGAGATTTACAAAATAAAGCAGCTGTGGAATCAAAAAGAAACAAAATAACCCCCTTAAAAAAAAGCTATCATGTCATGTATTGTTTTGAGATATTTATTCATTGTCATTGTCAACTTACAGAAATTCCTAAAAAAAAACATGTTTCTGATTAGAAGTCAGGTCTTCTATTTGATTTTAAATTCCACTTGTCAAAAACTGAGTTTCTGTATAGAATCAAATCGTATGTTTTCATGAAAACCTCTGCAGTCATCTGTTTAAAGGTCCAAACGGGGAAATTATCTTGGAGATCCAGTTTTGAAAAAGATTTAACAATGAGCCTAGAATGTCAGATTCATGATAAAATATATGGAGATAGGCGTTATGTAAGTGTACATATTTTGACATACTCATTTTACTTTTAAAATATGAATAGTGAGAAACTGTCAAATGTTCTCACATGAGAGACATTTAAAGAATCTCAACCAAGTGTCTTCTGACATCAAATATATCAACACAAGTTGATAAAAGTAACAAATGTCCGAGGCTTGCTAATGTAGTTGGTAATTTGGCATTGTTGAACTGTCAGCAGGCAAATAATCTGTTAACAATGGGACGTCTGGTTTGTGTAAGGGACATGATAGATTGGTTACCACTAGAATAGATTTGTTTGATGTAGACTATGACAGCCCGGTAGTAAATGTGAATGCACTCTGCAGAAGTCATGGTTAAGTCTCAATCGTCTTAAGATAATATTTCAAAAATGTATTATAGAATGTAAAAAAACACTAGTAATTCACTGAATATAAAACAATTTTTACCGTGGTTTTAATTTTTTTTATATGTATATCTCAGTCACTCATGAAACATTTCAATTTTTCACATAAAACGGAAAATAATTAATTCCAATGAAAAAATAATTATTCCTTCACCCGGTTTTACTTGTTTGTATTTTCAAAGTAAGTCAACTCAATTAATGGCTGCTTTGATGTTTATACATTATGTAATACAAATATAAAAGACATTTAATCTTTCTCAATAACATAAAACTTTGGCATTCATGACATCATTAATGGACGTATATTCTACACCTTCAACACAGTCATATACAGCTTCTTACCAATGGCAGGCCAAGTGATTGTTGAAACACATAAACCTGCTGAATAAAGTTTTTTTTCAAAAGGGTTAGAGCTGTCTCGAGCCATCCTGATAACTTGAATTAATAACACCTTATTGTTACAATGCAACAAGTTAACCTACACTGTTTCTCCTTGAAAAAAGTATCTTCCTGTCACGTGATTTGATTAAATATTTTTGTTTGTTTTCTATTCAAATTTTCAATTGATGAAATGTTTGACTGTTCACAAACGTCTCCTCGATGTTTCTCAAGGCATGCGGATATTCACACCAACTTCACAGTGTTACTAATTTGATTAGCATTTCTTGCAAGGAATTCGATTTGTAGATAATTTGAGAACAAAAAGTAAAGAAAATAATTCTTGTGACATTGGAACGACATTAAAATTTACTTTTTTATATTTTTAAAATGTATTTTGCCGATACATGTAGGTTACAAAATGTGGATTTTAAGGTAAATCTAAATTATTTAAATCAAAGTGCGATTCAAACATATTGTAAAGCAATTTTTTTTGTCGGCTTCATTGTTAGAAAATCTTTTCCAATATAACTATTAAGAAATTACTATTTTTAAAGGAAAGGCATACATGTATGTAAATCCCAATATATGTTTAACTGCAAGCTAGGCTGTAGGTTCCCACTATCGAATCCAATTGAGCTCTTATACATCCTAAACTATCTAATGATTGCATATTTATATTCTATTACTTAATGGCTGGCTTATGATATGTTAAGAAATTGTTATGTGTATTAATTCAGATTAAGGTTTCATAGTTTGATCCAATTTCTTCAAATAAAAAATTAAAAAGAAAACAATTCTACAATTCTCATCAAATAGCTCTTCTAGAACAATGAAGGAAAGTTGTTATTCTTTTAAACGTCGAATGTAATCTCCATCAAACCACTTCAAGGATGAAAAGGGTTTTGATTGTTTGAATATTTATAGGAGAAAATCGCAAATTCATATCAATCAAAAACAGACACATTAAGTGATACCGCTCTTCAATCAGGCTGTTAAAATTAAAGAGATTTAATGTCATAGGTACATTGACATCTAATTTCAACTATTAATGTGTTTGACTGCAAGGCAAAAGAGCAAGAGAAACGAGAAAGTTTTATTTTGTACCGCTGCACATTACTTGACAAAATAAGAGTAACACTTGTATGATCAGTATGATCATTTTGACCAATAACATGATGCCAGATATCAATCATTTAGTGAGGTTGCTCATCAACGTAGCGACGTAGGAGTGAAAGTTTCGATCTGATTTGAAAGAGATTGCTCATCGAGATGAATTCGTTGGTAACTTATAATATTTGAAGGCAAAAGGAGAGTCGAAGTTGTGTATCTAATGATTACAACAAACCCCGTTTCAACCAAACACAAAATGTCTATATTGTGTTTAATACCTTCAAGGATTTTTTTTCAATGTCAAAAATGTAGTCTAGCATCAACGTGTGATTATTAAACTCCCCTCTGTCACTATAATCACCTTTGGGTGTTATTCTTCAATTATTTGTCTGTCCTTTGACAATCTGTACAAATAATTATATTGATTCCCAATATATCTTAGGGTAGTGAGAGCACAAAAGAGCTTTACATCTGAGAGGTTATAAGCGTGTCATCTGTTGGTTGCAAGAATGCACTGAATGTTTATTATAGTAACAAATGTAAGCGACTATTAGAGGATACTTCTTTTCTTTGATGATCATTATATTTGATATCCCAATATGCGCCGATGACAGTTTGTTAATTACCCAAAATGCAAATGAATGCAGATATCAAGGACACAAACGCTTTCAGGCAGCTTCAGCTGTTATGTAATGACATTGTGACGTAATGAGCATCATGATATCAAAGCATAATTTGGTGGTCAACTTTGCGACGTCATTTTCCTGTTTTAAGTGATGTCAATAACTGATGATAAAATTTAATTTTTAGCTCATCTGGCCTGTAAGGCCCGATGGGCTTATGGCATGGCATGGTGTCCGGCGTCCGTCCGTCCGTCCGTCCATCCGTCCGTCCGTAAACTTTGTGGAATTTCATCTTCTTCTCCAGAACCATAAGGCCTAGAAATCTAAAACTTTGTGTACAGACTCCTTGACTAGTGAGGATTAAAAATTGTAGCTTTGGTGGCCCTGTGATCCCTAATAAGGGCCACAGGGGCCACGCCCTTAAAACCTATTTTCATCTTCTTCTCCAGAACTATGAGGCCTAGAAACCTAAAACTTTGTGTACAGACTCCTTGACTAGTGAGGATTAAAAATTGTAGCTTTGGTGGCCCTGTGATCCCTAATAAGGGCCACAGGGGCCACGCCCTAAAAACCTATTTTCATCTTCTTATCTAGAACCAGGAGGCCTAGAAAGCTGAAACTTTGTGTACAGACTCCTTGACTGATGAGGATTATGAATTGTAGCTTTGGTGGTCCTGTGACCCCTAATATATATAAAGCATAATTGATAATGAAGCCTGATGAGCTACAGAGCCAATGGCTCTATTTTTACATTTTGATTGTAATAATATATTAATATAGAGTGCAGTTGTTCCTTTATCTCACACAGGCAATATTATTTTAAATACTGTAATATCGACTACATGTATTTAGATATGAGTAAATCATACATATTGAGTATATTAATACCGAGTTGATAGTATCAAGTTATATCCAGAAGAGGTGCCTGTTCTAAAAGGCTCTTGGCCTTGAAGCTTGAGAGTGGAATCTTACAGGAAGATAACTTTTAGTAAAATGTGAAATCGAGTTAATGCTCTTGACAGTAAGCAGTTCTCCTTTTGATGTGGATGTGTCTATGTTCAGACACCCTTGAGAACATCGGTCCAAACACTTGCAGGTGTTAAGAGGATCAACCAAAGCCCTTTCGTTTTGATGATTATCTTCAATGAAATAATGTCTCAGACATTCCCCTGCCAGGGAATATTACTTTGGAGTGTTTGGAATGTTAGTCTATAACTTTATGACGTCAATGAGTAACAATGCCTTGCAAACAGAAGGATCATGAATTTTTTCACTTATTTTAACGTTTAACTGTTACATTATCTTATGGAATTATATGTTGATATAAGTAACTGAAGTTATGATTCAAACTTAAATACAAAAAGCTATTGAATCTAAAATAGACGAGATAAGCACGAAATCACAGGAACTACAGCTGCTGTATCTAAACTCAAGTTTGTTATAACATAATAATAATCTCTTAATATTCAGCATGCAACATAGCAATGGCCTGCAGGTGAGTTTCCACGTGTAAACTTCCCATAAAATTAATATCAACACTACAACTATACTTTTATAGGCGTTTGCTTGTAAAATCGCAAACGGATCAATGGGAACGTCATCACATTATTTTCTGAAAGCATAATTGTATTTAGAAGGTATATCAACACCAAAAAATATTACCTGAAATGAAGGCAAGGATAATTTCAAAACAGGCAAGTCATCTGTCCAATGTATCATAAACCAAAGTCTAGTTAACCCATGGTTATCATTTTCAGATTAACAAAGTTGGAATGGGTTTGCTATACTGCAAATCATACATGTGGAAAGTTGCCGAGATATTATGTATTCCTGGAGCACATTCCTGGGTTTTCAACTTCAATGGTTTAACATGTTATTGTGATCCGCTTAGAATTTCACCTAGCTTTTATCTTTTGCATGTTTCATATTTTATTCAGATATCCAAAACATGTCAGATTTTGAAAAATATATGATTTAAACACAAACAGTTAGTGTCGAATAATTAGCTTCAATAAACATGACTAATAGCATAATTGATTTAAGCTTTAAAGGGGCAGTAGCACGTTTTTATGGGGAATATAAGGTGATGTCAGGAAAAAAAATAATTAATGGTTCCAATTGAAGGACATTGTATCTAAACTAAATGAAGCAGTACTAATTTATATATATATAACATAAACTTTAGCCATGCGATGCCCTTTTCTTACACAAAATGAATTAAAGTTGTTCACACAAAATGGCCGCCAACGGATTATATGTGAATCTCCATACTTTGTCCTCTGACTATGGATGATTGGCTTGTGTAATGTTATTTTTGACACTGTCAAATTAATACATTTAGCATAAACTTACAACTATCAGTGAAATATTTAAAATACAAAATTATCAAAAAATGTGCTACTGTCCCTTTAAGAATAAAAAAGGGCTTTATGTAAATGAGACGTTTGTTCGTTGTTAAATGAGTAGCTAAAATGTCTAACATGTTGTTATCATAGACTAAAATATCAAGTACAAAAAACATCAATTGTTCAACACTCATTGGTACTTTATTATAAAATGTTGACTTCTTTTGAAATAATATTGATAGTTTTCAGAAAATAAAATACTTGCTAAATCACAACTTGACAATGTGTATTTTTGCATTATGTGATTATTTCATAATTTGTGGTTCAACTCAAATCACATTAGCAAAATATATCATAGTGTTGCTTTTAATTGATAGCAGTTTCATACATGTTCTGGAAAAAATTCATGATAATCACAACATAAGGGATTAGCGTTTAGCCTTTAAACAATTACAGTTACCAAACCTTGCATCTTCTAAATAAATGACACAATTCTTCAATGTAATGGCACATGGGACTTTCCTGTTGTTCTGGAAAACATCTGATATCGAGAAGCATTCGAAATGAGAACAGAGGGAAAACTAACTCAAGAATCAATCCCTAATCTCAGGTTAAAAGAAATTACCCTTAATGAATATAGGGAATGAAGGAATTGATGTGTTGAGCAGTTATTTCCAATAAACCTCAAACTTTCCGGATATTGCATTGTCAATGGTTAGAGACGAATATTAGGATAAAATAATTAATGTATTCCAAGGACCTTTACAAAAGTGAAAATACATAGTTTTCTTGTTACTGCTATTAGACTATAGAAATTTTCTAAGTAAGTAAAAGTGCGAAAATGTACAGCAAAAGTAAGTGAATAGTTATACACATGCGCAGGTTACACCATTGATATAGTTTACATTCTAGTATTACATTCTTAATAACGACATATATAACAAAGGTGCTCAAATTTGTGAAGTGTGCAGATACTACAACTGTCAAAGCCTTCACTATCATATTACCAATTACCTATTACCTATTCAATTTAGCTGTGGACCCTAATGTACTTCTAAAATGATATATTGCATTCTTCAATAACCGTCATATCAAGACATCATGTAGAAGCATATCACTTATCAAAATATATAATTTAATTTATACTTATACTGCATTCATATACTTAACTGTTCCCAATTGTTGTTATTAAAGATTAATTTTCACAATGTTATTATTTCCGATTTATAAAGAGTTGAAGAGTACAAAATCATTCCAAATTAGGATAGCCTATATTCTTCTAATCAAGGACATATATTTGTTTACAAATCAGAAAAAACAATCTGACATTTTCAGTGAGGTCATTTACAACAACGTATCCGGGAATCCTTTTTTAATTAGATTACTTCTGAATGAATGAAATCGATTGTTTGTAGCAATCTTCTGTAAAGTAAACACGTTAACCTTTCAGTGCACTGATATCTCTATCATTTCAATGGAAATCAACTTTAAACAAAACAATAATGGTACTTCTAAACACCGTTCCCACCTTTTTCAAATTTAATAACGAACAATGTATTTTCGAATAATATGCTTCAATGGAATTTGAAATAAAGTAAAATAGTAGATTTGTTATAGTTAAGCATGCTGACATAACCTCCAAATCATCTTAAAGAGGCAGTAGCACGTTTTTGTAACTATTATATTTTCAATTTTTCACTGATAAGTGTACGTCTATGCTAAATGAATTATTTTGATAGTGTCAACGATATCATTACACAGACTAATGATCCATAGTCAGAAAATAAATTGTAAAGATTTATATAAAGTTCAATGGAAGCCCTTTTTATTATGAGCACCTTTATTCATTTTGTGTAAGAAAACGGAATCGCATGACTGAACGTTGCATTATATACTTGATTTTTACTGCTTCATTTAGTTTAAAGACATAGTCTTTCAATTGGAGCCATTTATTTTCATTTTCTGATATCACCTTACATTCACCCAATTGCTCCTTAAAAGCCAATGTGATCAAGTACACCCTTTAATAACAATATCATGTATAACATCAGCTTCTTGTATGAACAAGTTCATAGTCAAGTTGGAGTCAATCGTTTTTTCTCGATAGATGCTATGATGATCTACTAATCTACTCCAAATAGGTGTGATACAACCTTATTGATAACACTAATGACACTGATTGAAACAACAGAACACAGTGTCAATGAAACGTTTTCAAAATTTGCATTTTTATTGCCAATCACTTATTTGTTACTTGATTCTGAAAAACGCAAGTAGGTAAGTTATTATTATGCACTACTATGATAATATTCCAGCAATTATCGACGTGTCAGACAAAAAGATTCAGAAAAACTTGAATACGTGTAATACTTATAACAGACGCCTTTCAGTTATGATTACAAGTTAGAATCCCTAAAAAAGAAAAAGTAAAAATCTTGTAGACCTTGTGTCCCGACCTTATATATCTGAATTACCTTCTAAATCAAACGTGACAGAGTTGGTTCCTAGTGTAAAGTGAATGATGTTATAGAAGATAAATTAGCTGGCTTTCTGTAACTTCACATTAAAAAGGTTTACTTTCTATCAACGAGAGAAGTAAATGGCAGTGATAAAGAGAGTCGCAAGGTAAATTAGACAAAAGGGTGATTGGATCGATTGTACATACCGGTAACGTCAAACAACCAATAAAATCGAAAATGATTGTAAAAACATTCAATAAAGAATGACACATTCTTTCAGTTGTGTATATATTCACACATACAAACTATGAACATTATTTAGTAAGGTAATTGGTCGATCGAACAAAAGAGTTACAAATGTATGAACCAGATGGTTATATGTAGATATACATTGTAAATTTCCTTTGACTGTACCGATTTTTGGTCTAGTTGAATTTTTTTATATTGAAAGTGAACAAGTTGGCTTTCTATGACATCTAATTAATCTGTTATGAATGAGCGCAGTCAATAGCAATGATTCGGATAGCTAAAAGGTGATTAAGTTACAGGGAATCAACCAATCTACAAATACATGTATCACTCACACACAGTAATAGCACCGCAATGAAAAACCACGAAAATAATTCAAATGTATAGAATGAATACATATATATAATTCTTATGATATTGTTTACAAGACTAGTGTACACGTTGTTGTGATCTCTTATTTATTTATCTATTGAATTCACTTTATATCCCCTGTCTTATGCGGTCATTCTTAATACAATAATTTATAATATATATGAAATATGTGATTTTATTCCTTCCTTGACCAGATCCTACATAATAGAATCAAATAAATAATACTCAAACAAAGAAACGCATAGCTAAAATCAGATATAATAATTAAGTATGACGGATGGTTAGTAAACATTTTGAACAAATGACAGTTGATGTTTAAACAACCTGAACCTCTCTTTTTGATTGAAAATGTTGTTTTGATCGTGTTTTCAACAGAAGTAACATTTATCTTTTCAAGTTTGTCTTTTAGTGATTTTATTAAAACAAACCAGACTGAATCGTAACCTGGAAACACATTTTCAATGACAATAGACTCAAACTCGAATAGATTGAAGAAAAGTTAATCCTGACTTATTGCTTAGATACAAAAGCCTTATTCATTTTTAAATTGTTACATGGAACACATTGCTATAAGTTTCTTTTTTTTTAAAGATGTATAGCTCAATTTCATTTTGGTGACAAATCTGGAAGCATTGGAAATTTACACATCATACATTGATCGTCCTAAAAAAATCACTATTAAAATATATGGTTATATTGACATTGTCACATTCGGAAATTATCAAAATAATCCAACATTGTACCATAACAACATGATATTTTCCACTAAGAGATTATCCGAACGTAAACTCTGGATTATCGAGAATGATCTGTTACCCAAAGTAATCGCATAACAAGAGCAAAACCATTTCATTCTTAACCCCTTTCTTGCTTCCATTGTTGGTACAAAAAACGTACTAGGCAACAAAGTTTGGATTAGAAAGCAGAACATACCCCAATTTATATAAATAGTTTGTGAATTTTGTGTCAATGTTTTATTTAAAGAAGTTATGCATTTAAAGATCGCATTTTACCCAATACCATTAATTGTGTTACAATTCTTAAAGGGGCAGTAGCACGTTTTATTGATAATTTTATATTTTAAAATGTTCTCTGATAATTGTAAGTTGATGATATATGTATTATTTTGACAATGTCAAAAAGCTCATTACACAAGCCAATCATCCATAGTCAGAGGACAAAGTATGAAGATTCACATAAAATCCATTGGCGGCCATTTTGTGTGAACACCTTTAATTCATTTTGTGTAAGAAAAAGGAATCGCATGGCTAAATATTACGTTATATATTTGAATTATTACTGCTAAATTTATGTTAAATTCACTGTCTTTAATTGGAACAATTAATTTTAATTTTTCTGATATCACCTTATTTTCCCCCTAAAAACGTGCTACTGTCCCTTTAAGAGCTTACTTTAAAGGTTGTTTCCTATTCAAACAGTTTTCGAATTATTCCATTGAGATTAATTTGAAATGTTATCCCTCTACTGTAAAATTTACCCAAAGTGCTATACATACATCAACATTCCTTCCCAACATATACATAAAACTGAACAATCGCACATATTTTATATTGACAATGTTGAAGTCAGTGACGATTATTAAAAATCTTTTTTTGGAAAGGTTAAATTTTTGTGTTTTCGTAGTTCACTGTTTATGTCTCTCCCTGATCTTTTTGTCGTGACAATCATATTAATTCCAGAAACACATGTACTATACCAGAGTTATTCCTTTTGGAAAATGAGTTTTTGAAAAGTGATATTTTCTTGTTTCCGATGTTCTAAATATATATAGCTACCAGTATTAGTATTTTGATGAAACAATAATAATGTTTTGACATCTCAAAAAAAGACAAAACCTGCTTCCTGCAAAGTCGAAGAAGGCAAGAAAATATAATTCACGAAACAGCTTAAGCGCTACAATATGTAACTCTTCACGACTACGATCGTATTAAATTGTATTTCCCAAAATGTTATTGTATATGAAACATGCTTTCCCATTGCCAACCTGTCCTTTGCGCAAGGTTCAATTTAGTTCAAGATTTACTTGTAATAAAAAATAATAGAAGAAAATATTAACTTACTATATATAAGTTAATGTACTCTGAGGGGGATAACATTACCCCTCCAATACCTTTGATATTCAAATTGAAGATATTGGTCTTTTTTTAAGCTTGAGACAAATTACGTTGTCTTAAGACATCTGCTCACTTACACTACCGTGCTCTACCTGGAATATCATGTCTAAAGGTGTATTGTATTGAGGCTTCTGGACAAGAGGTAAAGAAATGTATTAGAAATAGGGCAGAGTCGTTTACAACACCTCTGATACTACGATCTTAACGTGAGCGTTAATCCACATGAAACGAGAATCTTAGTTAAATGGTTATATAAATAAGTATATGAAATGTATACATATATTGGTATATGAAAAAAAAATTAATGAAAATTGTGAATGTAATATTTCCTTTCTTTAGCAGATATATTTCCATGGATCAATATTTAGTACCAACATTAAAGCAATACAATTTCATTTTATCGGCTTCCCCTGATAAAGTCACAACCTGTTCAATGGCAAGTCATCACATGATTTCACATTTTACACGCAAGTGTGCTTCTCATAATTTTCTGAGCTTTGCTAGGAAACGCTTTGTTTGGATTCATATCAGAGTCAAGGGGAAATCACCATTGTTTGATTGTTGAAGTCAATATTATGATAAAAAGGAAATCTCACCCGAATGTCTTTGGATTAAATTCATAACCTAAAAGCTGCAAATAAAGCATATCTTTTAAGTCTGCTTAACGAAACATTCAAAGGTTTGCTATTTTACAGAAACAAGTGAGACACTCTATCTCTATAATCTACGCTTAGAATTGCCTGCAGGATTATCAGATCTTAGTCTCCTGCTGCCTTTGTCCAACCCCAGACTCCATCAGCAACTGATTATTATTATATGGATACTTATATAGCACGCATATCCAACCACTCGTGGTTGCTCAAGGCGCTTACATTTTGTCCCCTGGTCAATGGCATTCTTTCACCGTCCGATCATTTTTCCAATTCAACTCCCAGGGGAGTATTCAACCGGCATCCATATGTGGCGCTCAGGTTAGGGACCATTCTATGCCTCACAGGGTACCCATTCACAGCTGGGTGAACTGAGACACATAGTCACAGCAGTTTGTCCAACACTGCTGAACGCTGATAACCGACAGCTCGGCGTATGCACGTGTTCATGTATCCACCATTCAGCCACCGACATGAATTCGTGGGATCTTTTAAGTGCGCAGTTTTTGTTGAACTACACACTAGGGCTCCAGGGTGACACTTAAAGAGTTCTAACAGAGGTGAACTCTAAGTTTTTACACCTTGGCCTGGATGGGATTCGAACTCAATGTAGGTGACTATGTAATTTCCAACAAAATTGGTTATCAGGAGCGTGTTATTTGTATCGCATTATTCTATCCATTGAGTAGGGGCAATACAATCCGACGCATGGTACCAAAACGTTTCTTAAGGTTTTAAAAATGATTTTTCATTGCATAGCTACATTTATTATTGACAAGTTGATATATTAACGTATGCTTCCTACAAATTGAATGCTCATGGGACAAAGTTTAACACTCAAATAATGTGTTTAAGCAAGAAAATGTTAATTCTAAGAATTTTTTTTGTTGAATAATTTTTTGTCTTAAGTCTTTTAAATTCTCCTTCAATCGTCTTTGTTGACATGGTTCTATATTGGTGGTAACTTTTGTTGTGTGATATAAAGTGTACTTAGTTGTAAACGTATAAATATGATATTTAAAGGTTTACAGAGAGAAAGAAATGAAAATAAAGCAAGACTGGGTTTCAAAACGCTTTCCGTAACCAGATTAATGACATGGCTTATCTTTTACGCAAAATAAAACCGGTGCCAGAAACTCGTTTGCTGCTTTTGTGTAATTGCCCAACACCAACATTTTCTTTCAATATTCATTTCGTTCTCCTGATTTCCCAAGAGATAAAGTTTCCCCTTTTTAGAATGTTCACTTAAGAGGTAAAACAATTTTGATTGTTAATATATATTTATGATTTTAAAAGTTTTATGTGAAAAAGTTAGACGTGCATAGGACCATTTAAAATTCAAATTAAAAATAAATATTACTATCGTCGTGGAAATATCTTTTTGCATTACCTTACAATTCTTAAGAAAATCGAATTGAATAAAGCATAAAAAACGCTCTACAGAACCTTTCAGTTTCGACTAATCTGATTCAATTTTAAATACACAAAAGTGATTAAAATCGGCAAAAGAAAGCAAATGTTCCCGCATGTAATTCCATTAATGTTTCTGTAATAGATCTGGACAATCCCAAATGTCTCATTTCAGTTAACTTCCGAATCAATGTTAAGAGCTTATTTAATAGCTCATCCTTAGATAATTCCATCTTTCTTTGTAAATCATATTATGATGTAGGCGTTATCTTTCTTTGTAAATCCTATTATGATGTAAGCGTTCTATTAAGTAGTTCTGCATTAGTTTATTTTATTTTTAACACAACGTCAATTGAAAATCATTTACCAAGTTGAACCATTTAGTAATACTAAGTAAAAACTATTTTTCAACTTCCTACGCGATAACTGTGTGGTGACGCGATAACTGTGTGGTGACGTCAGAGTTCCATGCATTTTGCTTCATTAGTGAATTTGACTCACCTCAACTGAAATAAATACTCTCGTATGTACCGAGCCAAATGCCTCTAACCGAAACCAGGTTGTCATCAATCAATGGCCTCTGTAGTTTTGCAGTCAACCAATACTCTTGAGCCCTGCATTACATCTGACCAGTAACACCGCTTTTGCTGTATGTGAGTAATTTGAATATAAATAGCCATATGACCTTTTGCTTCAATGGCTAGTAGAACACGTTTTATAATTTCATAAATATACGTCATATACAGAGCTATACATCATGCTCCATCAACTCATCAAATCAAATATATCAAGCCAAATGCCTCGTACCGATACCAGGTGGTCACCAATACCTTTTTTTGTTGTGTTTAGTTTTGCAGCCAATGAAATTTCGTTATTCGAGAAGCATAAAGCAAGCCCCTTCATTACATCCCTGGACATTCAGTTTTTCTGTATGCTGGTTATAGAAAGAGCAATTAGGACCTTCTGATTGGATAGTTTGTAGCATGAGCAAAACCAGATAAGGTGACTAAGCAGAATGAGGTGCACAATGTCATTAATATATAAACATCTACATTTCCTTTGTAATCACATTTCGCTCGTGAATAAATCAAAATATTTGAAAATATTGAGTTGAAATATTTGTGATATTCAACACTAACGAATTTTGTAATTATAGGATATCTAACGAGCTTCCCCCTTCATAACAAGTTTATGTCCCAAGTGAAATTATATTGCTTTGTCACGAGCCTTGGCGAGTGACAAAAACAATATTTCACTAGGGACATGAACTGATATGAAAGGGGAACTAGTTATGTATCAGATTTATTACCAACTTGCATTTCACACTATTTATTGGTTTTTTATTGTGCCTGTAAAGAGACGGAACGGCGGATGAATATCAAACCACGTCACTGGCTCAAAGATGATAATACTACGACGTTAAATATTCACATTTCCAAATTCTATCCCACGTTAACTCATAGTGTGTGGTAAAATGTAAGTAATGAGCCCTAGTCATGAACGAAGCATACGTCAAAATGAAATCCATCTTACGCAAGAACAGGTCAGAGTTATCTTTCTTTGGTCAACGGCAGAGCAGCCGCCATTTGCCTGTATTTTGTCAAAATATGTAAAGAAAACGCCTTAAAGGTAAGTTTAAGATGATTATCATTATTGCAACACGCTTCATTTTTGTAAAATGTCATCTAAAGAGTATTCAGTTGTCTTTATATCTTATAGAGATAACAAGCAATGCCTTTCTGTGTCATTTTGGAGCGACACAGAGCAAATTCACAAGCATTTTTGTGCTGAATATAAAACCTTTCGTTTTCATATATGAGTCTGGCAATGGCAGTTAGATTCCTTATTGTATTCCTTTTGTCCTCCGATGTATTCCTTATCATTGTAGTAGATTCATAAGATAAACTGAAATTTTGAATTATGACTCAGACTCACTCAGTGTCATTCACAATTTGAAAATGCAAGCACGTTCGTTTTATGAATGAATAAAGTAGTCCGGACAATGTTAAAGTTCATCGTACGCCGATCAAATCACTTTGAGGTATTATGACCCATATGTGTCATAACAAATTTATATGAAACCCCTTTACGAAGTACCACGTGGGTAATAATCTCTATTACTAACACACATAATGATCGCATTGTACCTCATCTGCTTGCGGAAATGGAGCAGACAACGAACTTCCATTATCACTGTTTGAGAAAGTTTGAAAAAGTATGTGACAAACCACTCCGAAAAAAACCTCATTCAATTTGATTATTTGAAGATTTTTTTTATAATACAATTTATTGTAATTATGTAACATAATTCATGAATTGAAGTGATATATATTATTAAGGTTTTTTTTATATTAAAGTTAGAGTAGAGTTTGAAAATGTATTTACATTATATTGAAAAGTTGCAAATGACAGCAAAGTTTTAAGTAGCTCTGCCACCTCATCAGTGAAGATTTGACATTACTGGTTACACTATTAATATAAGATATCGTCATTGTAGAGTATTGTATGTATGTATATTTCAATTATTAAAAATAATTAATTCATTGCTGATTATAAAACAGAATTGACATTTTGTAACAAATCAATGCAGATTTTGTTTTGTAGAGATTTGATTGCATGCTGCTTGACCTTAGTGTGAAAGAAAATGTTATAATATAAAAATATAAAATGAGTTTTAAAACACTTTTAACATATGTTTGGTTTGGATTCTAAGGACTAACTGGAATTGGATTAATCCCATACACAATATATGTATTAATTTGTCATGATGTATCTCTAGCTAGAGATTGATTGCATTTAAAGATTGAAAAAAGAGCTGCAAGTAAAACAAAGTAGTAGTATACAAATGCAGAAACGTATATGTGATGGGAATTCAGCCAAAAAACATTGTTCATTACTTTAACTTACTTTCAAATCGAACGACTCATGTGTTTTCACTAAACTTATATCATTTTAGTAATGATGTCAAAGAATCGATCTAAAGAAAGTGTTATGACCATAAGCATTCTTTCTACATTTCATTGTTTACGCTCTGCAACATTATTCAAGGTAATTGATAATCCATTTAACAACTTCATTTGTTTGGATTTACAAACATTTGTATCACTTATAAACTTATCTCGCAATACAGAAGTTGAATATTTTGTTCAATCCGAGTGTCGTTATTCTAAACATTTTCAATAAATTTCAAATATTTACATAACAATAATTTTCTAAAAACATATCTCTTTTAATTGAGATGTTATATATCTCGATTTTTTTAGCAGTTAGTTGTTAGTGTTGCTATAGCTGATAAATAACATTAGCAGTTGCTTAAATCGAAAATGACAGATGTAAACCTCTGATAAGGTGATATATCATTGTCTTACACAATCTATGAAGTGTATAAGGGATGAAATAATTGATAGTTAAGTAATACATTTTATTCCCATAGTTACAACAGTATAATAATACACTTCTTAATATGTTATTTTTGTTTTTCAGCTATCAATGTAACTATAGATAATAGATACAGAAATTCAACAGGATAGATACTAATAAATTAATGTCATTTGCTATCCGTGTATCTGATTCGCTGAACAGTGTAACAGAAATTCAGTTCATACCTGCATAAACTTAATTTCGTGACGTCACATCACATTGAGCCACGCCCATTCACACTTAGCCACGCCCCAAATGACGGAACTATTCGTAATTTTTTATGCTGGCATACCAGTTCGCGAGAGTTCGTTAAAAAGACACAAATTACAAATAGCTAATATCAAATAAATAATTTAAAGTTTGTTTTATAAATGGCACGGCTTCATAACAATAGTGACTTATACACCGGGTCGTTTCCCTCTCCCGCAGTCGCGGCTATTGCAAGGGGATCGGCCATTGAAATGCCGCAGTTTCTAGCTTTGTTTCTCAACAAGATTAGAGAACTGTGCCGTTTAACATAAACTTAATTCGATTTGATATGATGGTTTATCGTCAAGCTTTTAAGCCACATGTATGGCACCTACGATAGTCAAAACATGCTATTTTCACCCCGAATCGAACAGTCGCGAGTTTGTGTTTATGTACACCGGTTGACACTAGGAATGTCAAGGCCCCGTGACAAGGCGTTGCGTGATTCCGTTCTGAATTTTCATTGGCTGGTGAACTAGTCGTAGGCGGAGCTAAAATAATAATGACGCTTTGATTGACATTTTATCTCTCTCGTTTTGTTGAGAGTTGAATTCGTTCGCGTAAATAGTGCAGTCCTATTTTTTGCATTGTGATTATTTGGAGCAAACAAACGTATTAAAACATCGAATTTGTGTATATTTATTTATAAGAATTGACCTAAAAATGTATTAAGTTCATGGAGGTATAAACTTAAAAACCGCTGTGCAAACTTCGTTTGCACAGCGGTTTTTAAGTTTATATCTCTATGAACTTAATAAATTTTGAAGTCAATTCTTAAATATTGATATATCCTTTCTTTAGTTTACATCTTAGCGTCTGGAACAGACAAGGTAATTAAAGAACGACTTCATTAGTTGATAACGTGATGCAGCCAATAGAAACAAATTGATGTCAGCAACCTGTTTGTATCTCTACAGGAGAAACCTGTACATCTTGTACTCGTGAATAGTCAGTTTACATCATTGCAAGTACTGGTTGTATTTATGTTAACGATTTGTTATAAGTTGCCTGTGCCAATAGAAACAAATTGATGTCAGCAACCTGTTTGTATCTCTACAGGAGAAACCTGTACATCTTGTACTCGTGAATAGTCAGTTTACATCATTGCAAGTACTGGTTGTATTTATGTTAACGATTTGTTATAAGTTGCCTGTGTCAATTATTTGAACGTTTTGTCACTGTATTCGTTGAGAAATGAAACATATTTTCCAAACCTTGATAAATAGAAATAGGTGAAGTAAGTTTGTAATACAGATATGAGTTCCAATACTTCAGTGTACAGGCAACAAATATATAACTCTGCTATATATATTATTCTTAAAAAAGTCCTGCATCGAGGAGAGAGACATGCATTAAGATGAAGCTTGTATCACTTCAAACCAAAACCCATTACAAAGGACTTGGAACAAAGGAAACTGCAATTTCAATTATGTTTTATTCATAGAGTATCGATTTGTACTAGAAAATGCCATTGGTTATCTCAAAAGGTAAGAAATGAATCTTAGACAACAATATTGCTTCTTCTTTTCATGTGAAGCCATATAAATAAGGCCTCTGTTCTGTTTGGCATTTTGGAACAACATCAAATTTAAATTAACATTGAAATAAAGACATTTTTCAAAAGGTTACACTTAGAACGTTATTTATGATTCTTTTCTGTCGACTGGGTTTTCAACATTCGACACCACCTTTCAATTTAATCTGACTTTTATGTGAATAACTGAAACTCTTTTCAAAACTCTTACTTTTTTAATGTCGAAAATGTCCTTGATTGCATTGAGACAATGATTGCATTCACTGTTTAGAAATGTCACAGAATACTTTTTCTCGGAAATTAAACATTTCCGCTACGCATATTCTGCTTTTGTGCATTCATTCAATGATAATAATCCTTTTTACGAATCTATCACATTTCTCCTATAACACGATCATTTATTTTAATTGTTTTATTCTTATTGTCTATTTTTGTCGTTAAATCATTGAGAGAAAAATGATAATAGTCCTTATACACCAGTGACTTCATATTTCCGCATTCATATGGTTATCTCTATCCTACTCAATTCGTTAGCTTGGGCCATATTTCAGCCATTAGCGGCTTCATAGCGTGGCATAGTGTAAGTACAGCTAGTTTGATGTTAGGTTTTCAACAGATACAATCTTGACAATGCAATAAGACGATAGCCTGGTACTTATTCAGTGATTACATAATTGATCTCAGTTATTTATAATGCTCTTTTATATGAAATGTTATTTCGCAATTATGTATATGTAATGCAGTCATCCTGATATAATAACTCATGCTATATCTCATTAAAGCAAAAAGCATAAGGTAATGGGGGCGTATTATTTCAAATCTAACACAAATATAGTCTCAGGGTGGACTCAGGGTGTAAAATTTCCGAATTTAATTGTTATTCAACACCCGCAAATTTAGTTTTAAACCGCAGATGTACTCACTTTAATCAATTCTATACCTTTGGATGCATTTTAGAAATGGATGTACTTCAATAACTTTAATAAATAGACATATATTTTACATTTATTCTTGATAATTAAAATAGTATCAACCTGGTGATACTGATATCAGACTATGTTTAAAAAATCTTTCTCCGACAATGATTTCAAAGAGTTTATAAGTGCTGAATGTCCAGCAGCTTTAATAATTTCCATGCATAAATTACAAACAAAATATAACCACCATTGAGATCATCCAATTTCATTTAATCGGTTTCTGCTTATAAAATTGTATATGGATCAATGACAAAGCCATCAGATGGCTTCATTCATTACACAGAAGAGCGCTTCTTATGATGATAAGAGCACATGCTCTGTTAGGGATGTATGTTTACACCATAGAAACATCACCATGGTGAAAATGAAGTTATCATCAAGTTTAATACAGGCAATTCATATATCCAAAGTATCGAAAACCGATCTCTGGTTAATATGATGGTTCTCAACTCAAGATGTGTATTCTGGTGAGTTTTCATTCCTTATCTCGTTATTAAAACATTTTTCTGAAGCTTCTCATTATACTTTAAATACATTCCTTCAAGGCAAAATCTTCAGATAATTATATACCAGTAATTATGCCAGTTAAAAAACACACGTGATGATTTTGTATTTCTTTCACAATCCAAAGGACTGATGTTTATAAGTATATCCCTTTGTAATAAACAGTGAACAGTTTAATAATTTCTTTTGAAAAGATACTTGGTGTATCTCAATTGGCATCTAGAAACTTTTACAATGTTAATTGAATAAATTTGCCATTGGATTGATTGTCGATTGTCACCCAACCAATAACAACGAAAACGACAGTTAATGACATTCAATAAAGAATGAACAATTCTGTCAAAAAATTGAAACCCCATGTTCTCCATGTCCGTGGGTAAGATATTCAACCAAAGAGTAATGAACGTGATGGTTATGTGATATGCTAATGTTTTGAAACCTATTTTGGGTCTAGTTTAAGGTGTTGTTTTGATAAGTTTTCCCTTTTATGTATGAGAGAATTTAATGGCAGAGTGGAGTGCACCGCATAGAAATTAAGTTACAGGGTGAATAGATCGACTCTACAAATCACTAACCAAATTATACAAAGCAATGAAAACACAATTCGAAAATCGTACAAACATATAAATAGAACAAATGAATATAGATTATACCAATGATTGTATTATCTGCAAACTGTGATCTGTTATTGTCTATTGAGTTCAATTTCCATCCATTGATGACATACTCTGTCTTATGAGGGCATTCTTACCATACTACCCACGCCTATTACAAATAAAATATTCTCTTTATTCCCTACGTGACCTGACCCCACGTATATAATTTTCATTTTGGTGACAAATATGCAAGGAAACGACATTTAATCTATCAGTAATTGATGATCTTTAAAAATGACAATATCTATCGGAACATGCGTTAAGTGAACTAACTACCCAATACCCACACTTACCATTATTTTGTTTTAGTAAGCCCATTGCCATCTTTGTTATAATATATGAAATGATATACAATGTACCTTGACATCGAAAATAATAATAAGTTATCCATGTATTGATGTTCATTTATGCCTATTCCCTGAAATGAGTTCCTTAAAAGATGTCAAACTGAAGTTGCGTTTTGCCTTTCTTGAAGGTTAAAAAAATATGTTTATGTCTGCCTGGTCTTGTTGTTATTATGGCCATCCTAATTTCAGAAACACATGTGCTGTAGTGTAATACTCGTAGCGCTCGTCCATTTCAGAAAGCGCTGTTTGAATGAACAATGATATTTTATTGGGTTTTTTTAAAAGCAGATTCCCAAAGTTCTTTCTCTGTCAGGACTAAGATCGCTTTAATCGAGTCCGATCATACTTAGTCAAATCTTTTTGAATATTGCTATCATTATTTTATTTTATTTTGTTTATTTTGATAAAATAAACAAAATGTTTGATAGCTCAAAACAAGACAAAAGTGAGCGTGGCTCGCATATCCCCACTGTTTGCTTTCTCCAAAATGTCCACAAGTAAGATGAAAGAAGAAGACCTTTATATGATAAATTACAAGAAATATGTGACTTGTACTCTAGGAGGAATAGTATTTTTCCCTGATTGAAGATATTGGCGTTTAATAAAATTGAAATATGTCTTTGTCTTAAGACTTATACTCACTAACATTACCGTCCTCAACTTTGACTATCGATCATTCTATAATCATTGTGTATTGATGTGTTCTAGACAAGAAAGAAGAAGAAGAGAAATGTATTAAGAGTGTTACAGAGTTGGTTACAATATTAACTTTTGCGTTAAATCCACAGAACGAAAATCTTAGTCCAATGTTTGTATAAATTAGCAGATGAAATATCATTTTTGGGTTTACCTTATTTTGGTAACAAGTGACAACAAGGGTTGAGAAATAATGAATGAAATTGATCTCTCTTAAGTATATATATGGATCAATATTAGGTACCAGCATTTTAGCAATACAATTTCATTTTATCGGCTTTCCCTGATAAAGTCACAACCTGTTCAATGGCAAAGTCATCACAGTAATCACATATTACACGCAAGTGTGATTCTCATCATTCTGAACTTTTCTTGGGAATGATTTGGTTAGATTTAGTTCAATATCAAGATAAAAAATCACAATCGTTTAGTTCAAGTCAAGATTTAATAAAAATGGAATCTCTTCCGAGTGTCTTTGGATCAAATTCATCACCTCAAAACTGTCATTAAAGAATATTTCTAAATTCTGCTTAACGACACCAGCAAAAAATTACAGAAACACATGAGACAATATGTCGAAAGTTATTTGTATCATCAACGCGTATAGTTTCCTTATCAAATTATTCTTGCTGCTTTTGTCCAGCCTCAGACTCAATCAACATCTGATATGATTGGTTAACACCCTGTCTCGACCAATGTAGGTGAATATGTAATTTCCAACAAGTTTTTTTCTAAGGAGCAGGTTAGCAGGGTAAATACATTCAATATTAATTTCACGATAGCAAGACGTTTTCATAAATGTCATGACATAGGGATCGCTACTATTCCAAAATGATAATAATTTTTGTAATATTCATAACTTATTTCAAAATATTCAATATTCAATTATTCGCTTACATACACTGAAGTAAGTCTACCTTCGTCTAATTCGAATGCTAATAAGACAATGTTTGACACTGAAATAATGAGTTTAAACAATCAAAATAATAAGTAAGATTTCTGGTTGAATAATTTGTCCATGAAAGCCTCTTGGACAGTCTTTTTATATAGTATACATGGTGTACACGTCTTGTAATATATAGTGTACGTTTTAATGAATAAATATGATAAATAAAAGTTAACAACAAAAACGACCTTGAAAGGTTTAACCGTGACGTGTTTTTCCACACACTTTCTGTAAACATATTGGAAATGACTTGGTTGAGTCTTTTAAAACAAGTAAAAAGAAATTGTCCAACAGCAATATTTTCTTTCACATATACATTTCTTTCTCTTGATTTCCCAAGGGTAACAGTTTGCTCTTTTAGAATGTTCCCGTAAAAGGTAAAAAGTTGTTAATAGTTCTCGATTACTTAATTTGATATATGTATTTTGGAACTGAAAGAGACAACGTCAGTCGTTTTTAATCCACACAGCTCCATTAAGTAACCTTATACTTATCAACCCAAAGCCTCATGTTGCCTTCAGTTGTTCACCAATCACAATAGGTGGCATGTGTATATTTGAAGATCGGAGATATTGTTTAGAAATGTTAAATCATCATCTCGAGAGCGGGCATTACATCTTGAGGTCGTAGCTATAGCTGTATGCAAGTAATTTTGTGCTGCTCATGGAAAGAGCCATACGGCTGTAGCGCAAGCAAAATGATACACAGATGTAAGCATGATGAGTGTTATGAGGTCAGATATATATCAACATCAACATTTGCTCAAATTGCACTTGCTTGACTGGTTGTCTGACTATGTTAAGGTAATGAATATTTTATGTACAAATTGCATGATCAACAAAATAGTTAAAAAGATATCCATCGTATGAGATTCTTTTTTGCAAAAAGGTACAAGTAGGAATTCAGTTCCACATGCTTTGAAAACATATACACTTCACCCTAATAAAGTAATCTGCAGCATCTTTACAACATCAATGAGGGTAAACTCCAGAACAATATTTTTGGGCACAATACTACTCATTTAGGGAGAGAATATATTTCAAGAAATAAAGTTAATATTTTTCAAAATTTAATTTTTTTGTTCATACTACCTCCATAAACATAGACATCAGAAAACATTTAGATGCTTTTTTGGACTGTATAGCATGTGATAGGGTTTTGTTGACAAACTATTAAATTAAAAAATATGTTTTGAACATATTGTTTCAATCTGATTGGCGTTATTTTGAAAAGTTTTATTTCAGCGAACATTTGCATATCAAGAAAAACTATTCAACAAACATTTGTTTTTATTGAATGCACTGAACATTTCTGGAACTAGTACCGGCCTAAACAGTAGTAAGTGTTCCAGATGCAGATACCCACACATTGTTAGTTGCCTAAAACCTATTGGGAACTGAATTACACAAATTGCACGATTAAACAGACGTGCCCCAAAGCTAATCAAATTAGCAGTGTCTTCAACGATCCCTCAAGTATATACATTTTGGCATTGTGGTGCATGAGTTATGTACTACATTATGCCCACATGATTATACAAATTAAAGGTTTTTGTTGGTTGCTTCTTTCACAAACATTTCTTACCAAACAATCAATGTCCATGTGGCTTATTGGTTGAAAAACTACTGCTCGATTGATATAACTATTGATATACCTCGTTTATGGTTTACATCTCGGATAAACTACTAATTGAGGGAACACCATAAGTTGATGAGCTTGATATATGTGCGTGCAGTATTAAAGGATACATGTATGTGTCAGGTGTATAAATGTGTACCTGTACATCTTCTTATCGTGAATTGTCAGTTTACATCATTATAAGTACAGTGTTTAATTAATTAATAAACAATCAATGCTTGTTTGGTACACATAGGTTCCAATATGTTTGTACATGGATATGTAACAAGTCGAATACAAGTTAAATGTAAGTATTTTCTTGTTGTATTCATTTAAATTATAACATTTTTTCCCCCTAACCTTCATAAATAAAGAAAAAGGATAAAATTAGTTCAATTTTTTAAAAATCGATAACGAAAATTTTTTCATTTTAAAATGTGAAATAACTATTTGCATTGCTAAACTACTTTCATAAACTTGAACAAACTCATATCTTACATGTAAATTTGATACACATATGAGTTTAAATACTTCCGACAGTTACATTTCAACTCTACTATTGATATTATTACTATATAAAGAACAGTCCTGTATCGTGAGAGAGACATGAATGTGTATGAAATTGATATCATTTCAAACCAAAGCCCATTACAAAGGGCTTACAACAAAGGCAGCTGCAATTTCAATTATGTTTTATTCATAGAATATTGATTATAACTTAAAATGTCTAAATAGGTTATCTAAAAACGGAAGAAATAAACATTGAACAACAATATTTCTTCTTTGTTTCATGCGAAATCAGATGAATTGTTTTATAAATCAAAGGCCATTGTTTTGTTCGGAAATTTTGAAGATATAAAAATTTCAATTAAGATTGAAACAAAGACAGAGGAACAGAATGCACTATTTTCGAACCCTAAATGCTAAAATGTTTCTGTTTTTTTTAGTCAAATTATAGTTTACTTTGGATTATTTCAAAACTTTTTTCAAAAGTCTTTTCTTTTTAAAGGGGCATTTGCAAGTTTTATGAAGATTTTATTTTTTCAATGTTTCATTTATAATTCTACGTAAAACCTAAATGTCTTATAGCTCCGAGTCAAACAATGAGACAATTCTCAAAATTTGGTTTTCGATTGCAACTCGAAATTTTCGGACATGGTTTGGAATTTTTTAGAAGCTGTGACATTGTTATGATGCTCTGTGCATTATCTTCCGTGACATTGGGTCGGGTCACGTGACGACGCTGTAGACTACGACTTTCTAGTGACTGCCGTGATGCAGAAAACTAAAGCAAAACAAAAACGCGTTTTTTATCATGCATGGTGGTAATAAAAAAAGGAAATGGCTGGAAATAAAGGTATTACCTTGGGGTGCCTTGTACCCATTTTTGGCGAGATTTCGAGTTGCAGGCGGTTTACTGTGCAAGTCTGAGTCTAATTTCTGTTAGGTTAATTCTAAATGTATTATTTTGATAGTGTCAAAAATCTTATTACACAAACCAATCATCCATAGTAAGGGAACGTTTTACTACCCCTTTAAAGACCGAAAATATGTTCTAAGACTACATGTATGGTTGTCTATCTTTCCTCACTCTGAGTTAAAAATAATTTTTTTAAGTAATTACTAATTTGTAGAACCTAAATGCATTGTTTCAAGACCTAATTGACAAGAAATTTAAAATAAATCTTTAGTTCTTTTCAATCTTTCTTTAGTTGTTCTTAACATGCTTGCTAAGGTTTAAAATAACAGCCTTTTTCACTTATGTTTATCATCATCATGATATAGTTTACATCAAGCATGGATTTAGTAAAGATAGATAAACGAGAAATATTACAAAAATGCTTTCGATTTGCTTTTTAGAAATGTTACCGACTTTTTTAAAATTAAAACGTAATAAAAACTCATATTCTGCTTTTGTAAAAATTGTTAATACTAATAATTCTTTACAAATACATCATTACAACTGAATACACTTGAGACTTCATATTTCTGGTATATATCTTTTCTTTCTCAAATTATTATTCGAAAGGTAAGTGTAGCATATAAGTGTAATACTTTTGCATCTTAACCTTATTGCACAAACAGCTGATGATTTTGTATGTTGATTACATTTAAAAGATACAGGCGTACAGACGTAATAATCCAATTCCTTATCAAAAGAAATAAATCAATTATATTTCCCAAATACAACGAGTTGTGTTTTGCTGTAACCAGCTCTTGATAACTACATGTACAGGAAATATATAACAAATTGAAACAAGAAAGCTTTAAATAGAATTCAGATTCATGTGCTATCAGGCAACTTGAAGTAATGTCTAATGAGACCATTGGGACCGATTCAGGTCGATAATAGATCGGTATAGTGTAATTACAGCTATTTTTGATGTTAGGATTTCAACAGATGCAGTCTTTGATTTGCGGTTCAGTTTAATTAGTAATTTGAGTCATTTACAAATTTGTTTTAAAAAAGTAAAAGAAAATGAGTTGTGTGGTATCATGCATTCATGAAAATATAACAGTATTACTAAATGATGAATATACAGAATTTATTTTGAATTTGAAATTATGATTATAATCCACAATTATCCAACTTTGAACATTCAAAATCGTTTTCAATATTTCAATGCTTACCTGATTCAATTTTCCTGTTATGCAAAAGTGATTCAAAGAGAAGATGACCTGAAGATGATTCAGGGATTGAATAATGGATCTCAGTTAGTCCCAATGCTCTCTTTACATAAAATGTTCATTCTCGAATGTGCTACTGTAATGAAGTCATCCTGATCAATCACCATGTATCTAATGAAAGTGTGGAACTGTTGTAGGCGTATTATTTGAAATTTAACACAACATTTATCATCCAAAACTGTGTTCCACGGGCGATATCGCTTGATCTTCTACAGGAGATAAGAGATATAGCTTTGACAGTAGATTTTGAACAATGCCCTGTAATCAGAAAATAAATGACATCACAAACATTTTACATCATCAGTAATGACGTCACAATGCTATGACGTCATAAACACAACGACGTCATACTGCCATGACGTCATTAATACGATGACGTCACAATGCTATGACGTCACTGGTTTAGGAGTTTTAGGGCTATGCATGTGTTCAAAGATGTACATTGTTCATGCTAATAGCCTCGGATATTTGTTACTTTTATCAACTTGTATTGATATATTTGATATCAGAAGACACTTGGGTGAGATTATCTATGTACCAAAATTGTTAAAGGCGGAAAACAGGAGCAAGACGAACCTAGAAAACCATTTTGTCAATGCTACTCTCTTTGGAAATCGAATGTTTTTCATCAAGAAAATAATTTTTTTTACAAACGATCATAGTTGTGGTCGTCATTCACTATTTCGACATGACTTTTACCTACATTGAAAAATGGTGTGACTTGAGATATCGTCAGATATCTTTGTCTCAAATGGTTTGTTTCAGGGAAGGACATAACCCATCTCTCCTAATATCATAATTGTTTAAAAAAATAAAAACTAATTCACGTCAGATAGACTTGATAATGTAATAACCTTTTTGAATTAATATGTTTGAAGATTAATGTTACTCTCATTAAATGACGCCAAATATTTGTCAGTAAAAATCATGTTTGCAAGAGGTACTAGTCTTGCTCATTATTCACAAACATACTGACTTGATAAGGTAAATGTTCTTGAGTTTCGTTACATAAGAAAGCATGAGTACCCCTGAAGCTGCCTCATGTCAATTAGCCGTTTCACGCTTGGACATCAATTTCAGAAATGCCGCCAGATGTTTCCTATTCTATTATCATAAACAATGCATACAGTGTCGATGGTGATAGAGGTCAGAAGTAACCTCTTGCATTGTCATAATATATACATTATCTATAATTGTGTTCAACACGACGTCTCATTGCACTTGTGCGATTGTCTTCAGGTAAAGTCGAAATATAGAAAAAATGTCAAATAGGATATCACTGATATAACTATGTAAATAACTGAGACAATAAATATAATCACTAGTTTTCTATTTTCATTAAAATCCGAACCTTTGAGTTTAATCAGTTGAAACAAAGTGAATAGAAAAACTGTTTCTGCCAAGGGAGCTTTCCTGTAGTTAATGTTATGTAGTACAGATGGCTATACTCACCAACAGCACCAACGTATGGTATTTTTAATGTTTTTAAAAATATGCATTTTGGATTTCATCATCATAACATTATCCAAATGAATAATAATGATTTTATTATTTATAGTTTCTAGATGGCTGTGATGTTACTGAAATGAAAGAAACAGGAATTGAATTGTTATTCTTCTGATTTGAATGAGTCTTGAAATTCCCTTCTGTTTCTGAGATGCAAAGAGGAAAATACTTTATGCCTGTACTGTTCTCTTTTCTTTTGTAATCATTACATCTTAAATTTTCACAATACATGTATTATCATTTCCGATTTAAAGAGAAAGTCAATGTTTCTTATCAAAGGACATCTATTTGTTTACAAATTGTAAAGAATCTAAAATGTCATTTACAAAACAACAATACAAACATATCCAACAATGTTTTGTATTTCTATTACTTACTTACAAACAGAAATCCAAATATTTATAGCAATTTGCTGTCAAGTAAACATGTTGACCTTTTCATTCATTTTACTTTTAATCAAAAGGAAAACCTTCATGCTGCTAACATCTCATATGACATTTTCTCTTACAACTTATACTCCTATACTTACATTATCATGTAGAGCACCACCTTATTGTATTTATATCATTATGTCATGTTAATAACTGACTAGTTAGAGGTTATCAATTTCATAAAAAGATTCAACAAATAACACCCACCAAAAATCGAACAGGAAACATTTAAAACATTAAAAAAAGAAGAAAATCGTTTAAGGCGTTTTTGTCAAAGAACAAGACATTTCTATCATGTGCTATGATCATTGTTTTTGCATCCTAGAGTTATACACGATTTTTTAGAGCTAATGAAAGTCTTGAACTTGACCGATTGTTGGTCTAAGCTGATGTTAGGGACATTAACATAAACAGTTGGAATTGAAATACAATATATCTCAACTAAAGGAGCATAAATAAAACAATATATCATGTTCAGCCATGCGATTCCATTTTCTTACCCAAAATGAATTAAATGTGCTCACACAAAAATGGCCGCCAATGGACTTTATGTGAATCTTTATAATGTATTCGCAGACCATGGATGATTGGTTTGTGTAGTGAGATTTTTGACCCTATCAAAATAATACATTTTGCATTGACGTACAATTTTCAAAGAAAATTTAAAAAACCAGCTACTCTCCCTAAGATGTTGTTTTGAAAATAAAAAGTTTCCCCTTTTATGAATGAGCGCGTTAATGGCAGTGATAAAGAGCGCCACAGTGGTAATAACGTTGCGGGGTGAATGAATCGATTCTACACATATCACAAACCCAATTAATACAATGGAAACAAATCGAAAATGTTACAAACATGAAAAGAACAATTGAACATAAATTGTTTATAGGATATCTAACGAGCTTCCCCTTTCAAATCAAGTTTATGTCCCCAGTGTAATAATTTTGCTTTGTCACGAGCCTTGGCGAGTGACAAAACAAAATTATTTCACAAAAAATTTTCACGAGGGACATAAACTTGATATGAAAGGGGAACGAGTTATGTATCCTATTTATTACGAACTCGTATTTAAGATAATTTATTGCTTTTTTAAACAAGTTTTTATTGTGCCTATATAGAGACGGAACGGCGGATGAATATCCAACCACGTCACAGCCTCAAATATTATAATGTTACGACGTTAAATACTTCCATTTCTGAATCATATACTTCGTCAATTCATAGTGTAAGGTAAATTGTAAGAGAAAACCACCATGGTTATGAACGAAGCGTACGTGGAAATAAAATCTCTCTGCACGAGAACAGGTCAGAGTTATCTTTCTTTGATCAACGGCATGTCATGGCGGCCGCCATTTGCTTGTATCTTTTCGTCAAACTATGTAAACAACCGACTTTAAAAAAGTAGGTTTACGATGCTTACCATTGTTGAAACGCGCTTCAATTTGTTTAACTGTTGTCTAAAGAGCATTCAGAGCATTTTATATCCTATAGATAACAAGCAATGCCTTTCTGTATCATTTTGGAGCGACACGGAGCAAATCTATGAAATTGTGCTGAATTTAAACCCTTTTGTTTCTATAAGTGAGTCTCGGGACATCAGTTAGATGTCTTATTGTATTTCTTTTGTTCTTTTGTATTTCCGATTTATTCCTTATCAATGCGGTAGTAAGATTCCTAAGAAAACAGAAATTTTAAAAATGACTCCGACTCACTGCCGAAATTCGAAAATTGTGAAAATTGTTATTGAAATCACGTTCGTTGTATGAATGAATAAAGTAGTCCGGACAATGTCAAAGTTCACCGCTAGCCAATCAAATCACTCATAGGTGTTATGACCTATATGTGTCATAACAAATTGTTATGAAACCCCTTTACGAAGTACCACGTGGGTAATAAATAAGCGTTATCTTTCACTTGTGATTTTTATTTCTTTAGGGTGCAATTCCATCCCGTGATGACATACTCTGTCTTAGACGGTGTTTTTATTGCTTACTTGACCAGACCCTTCATACAATAAGCGAATAGTGCTGCTATTTCATTTCGGTGACATACATGCAAGGATAAGACATTAACTTTTTCAAAAATCTATCATCTTCACAAATGACATTATCTATCAAAACATCCTATTAGTGAACTGTAGTTGTCCCTGTTGTCTTCTGTTCGACTTTTTAAGACCTGAGGTATTTACAGAATATGACAGAAACAGAAGCATTTCATCCTGCTCCCTTCTTACATTTTTAAATATTTCAAATTTTGAATATCCTGGCTCCAATTAATGGCAAAATCAACGTTTTGGACAATCAATTTTGGATTGAAAAAAAATAGGAAATAGCTTATTGTATACAAACCTATATATTATTTTTCTAATATGTCATGCATTTAATACCAATATTATTACTTTTGTCACCTTTAATGTAAATGTTCTTTAGATTTTACATTTAAAGTACTTTTACCTTTAAATTTAACATAATTGCTGTACCGACATCACAATATTGCTTACCAATAGAGGCATAAAACTCATATTCAAATAAGGACACTGTCGGAAGTCTATATTAAAGAATCTTCAAGTTTAGGAAAAGGCTTAATTTTTGTTTCCCATTAGTTCTCTGTTATTCTCTGATTTTGTTGTAATGACTGTTATTTTTATTCCAGAAAGACATGACTTTTATTAACATACTGGTGTTCACTCTTTTCAAAATGGGCTGCTTAAATGAACAATTATGTTTTATTGTTTTCAAATAGATATCTAAATGCCCTTTCTGAATATGGCTCGCATACCTCCAAAACTGCTTTCTGCCAAAGGGCCACGCGTCAATGACGGTAGAAGTTCTGAACTGCTTAAGCTCTTAACAAGAGCATATTCACGTCTTAAAACCTCTTAAATTCTATTCCCCAATGTGTGATGGTTTATGAAACATATTTCCTCATTCAAACAAACCCGTCATTTACACAAGATTCAATTCAGTTGAAAACGTACGAAGTATCAAATAATACAAGAAAGAAATATGTTACCTGGTCTCTGAGAGAAACCATATTTCCCCTCCAAGACCTTTGATATTTTAATTGAAGATATTGTTCTTGTTTTACTTAAAGTAATGAACTTTGTCTTTAACCATCTGCTCACTAACTTTACCCCATTTCTACCTAGAGTATCAATCATTCTATAGACTTTGTGTATAAGATTGTAGAGGAAAATAACTGTGTCAGAGTCGTTATAAGTCCTGTAATAGTAACCCTCCTTACGTATGCACTTATCCCAAGACGAGAATTTTAGTTCAATATTAAATATAAATAAGTATCAGAAATATCATTTTCTGTTCTTCCTTATGTGGGAATCAAATGACAAAAGAGAAATGCAAATTTTAAATGCAATTCCTCTTTCGTTAGCAGATTTAGTTCCATGGATCAATATTTGATACCAACATTAAAGCAATACAATTTCATTTTATCTGTTTCCCCTGATAAAGTCATAACCTGTTCAATGTGAAGTCGCCACATGATAGCACATATTACACGCAAGTGTAGTTCTCATCATTTTCTGAACTTTGCTAGAAAATGCTTCGTTCACCATCGAAAATCACCATCGTTTAGTTGAAGTCAAGATTATTAAGAAAATGAAATCTCTCCCGAGTGCCTTGGATCAAATTCTTAACCTCAAAGCTGTCAATAAAGCAGCTCTCTCTATTCCACATAACGACGCCTACAGAGATTTGCTTTTTTACCGAAACGAGTGAATTTTGTTGTTGGAAATCATCTTTATCATCAATGCATATGAGCTTCCTAAAAGCTTATATTATACAACTATTGTTTTGTTCTCCTGCTCGACCATTAGCATATGCATTCAGTGTACAACCTGTCTCTAAAGTAACATTACAGTTTGATTACATATAGATTTGATTATTGAGAATGATATCTGTGAATGACAAAGACATGATATATGATAGTAAAATCGTATGATATGATAGGAAAATTGTATCGATAATGCTTATACTATTTCACACTGTATTAAATATGATCTTTCCTTCATTTTTCAATTGGGGAAAAGATTATTAATTTGTTTCTCATGACGCCACTTCCATGAAACTCGAAATGAACTCTGACCTCTTCAATGTTTAATGCATAAATGTCACAGTTTAAACTTTAATCTCAGTTTAATGAAATCTATAATCAATAATTAATAGTTCACATTTCACATGTATTTCTGTTAATCGTCTATTATCTTTTTTGCTGGTAAGGATTTTGTTGTAACACATTTTGAACTTAGACCTGAGCAAATAACTAAAAAATATATAGTAAATATATAGCTAAATAAATAAACTAAGGTATAAACAAAGAAGTGTTGTGCATCAATGCTTTATGTATACAGATTGGAAATTAAATGGTTGTCTTTTGAATAAAAGAAAGTGTTGGAAGAATCTTATCTGTAATTGTAAGTTGAATTGTGTTAGCAATAGTTCCTTTCAAATATACATTTCTATCTCTTGGTTCCCATCGATATACAGTTTCCCCGTTTTAAAAATGTCCAAGGAAAAGGGTTTAAAACTGTTTTAATGTTTTATCCTTAAATTGATATGGAGAAACATAGTTTTTGCACACATTTTACGTTGAGAGAAATGATTATTATTTCAGACATAATAATAATTCAGACAGTTAACGTTCTGATGTATTTTGCATAAACTCACCATTGTAAGGAATATTAGCTATATTGAATAAAACATAAGAAATGTACCTTCAAGATTCCACTTGTGTCATTCAACCTTATATAAAACAAAGCAACAAAACGAAAGCCTGCAACTTTTTCTGTACATAATTACATGCATGTTTACTAATGGATCTGGTTAATCCCACATGTCTCATTGCGTTTAACTTCCGAATGAATTTAACATGCTTATTTAATAAACCCATCCTTAGATAATTCCATCAAGCTCTTAAGTCTTCAAAAGTCATTTCAAGTTGAAGACGTTCTATTCCATAGTTTTATGTTAGTTAATTTTATTAAAAAATCAATCTATACCCATTTAGAAAGTTGCAATTTTAAGTACTTCATCTCCAAAAGTATTATTCTGTAATGATTTCTTGTTTGATAACATGTCCTAGTTTCAAGCATAGCCGAATAAAACCTTGCAAAAAATAGATGCAGCAAACTTCTTATCTGTAGAATCGTCGAAGTGTCATTTCATCGTGCAAATGATTTTCATAGCAATCCTTGATCGTGCTTTATCAGTCTTTTGCGAATCCTCTCAAACAAATACTCTCGTGTCTATCAAGCAAAATGCATCGTATCGTTACAGAGACCTTTGTATTTTTTCACTTTTTAAAATTTCGTTTTTGAGGAGCGTTAATAAACTATTTTGAGTCCCTGCATAACATTCTGTATGCGAGTAATTTTATTGGTTGGTGATACAAAGAGCCAGAACACCTTTTGCCTCGATTTATATCAAGGTATGGTTGTAGCGTAGGCAAAACAGATAAACTGATGTAGGAGGATTAGTGTCATATGGTCTACATTTGCTAGGATTTATTGGTATTTTTTCTTATTTTGACTTGTGCTCTGACTTTGGTAAGGAAATCGATATTCCACGTACAAATTAAGTATGACAAATAAAGATATGAAAAAAAAATCCTTCATATGTAATCCTTCTTGCATAAATTAGCAGAGGTAAGAATTTGATTCCACATGATTGAACGAAAATAAATACGATTTATATCATCGCTTTAGTACCTCATGATTAAAGACACATTTAACATCTAGTGTGGTACAATACAAAAAACAATGCATTTTCTCTAGGGAAGATAGAAAGATAAATGTTGTGTTAAATACCTGTGCAAACATAAAATTTATTTATTTATTTTTATTTTCTTAAAATATTAATATTCCCTAGATCAAATGTGTCTTGTATCTCATCAAAAAGTAGTTACCCACTTCAAATATAATGTAAAAGGATGGTGATAGCTGTTATGCAAAAGCTTTTTGTGGAAAAGTGATTTGTCAAAGTAAAATATTTGTTCAACAACAACGATTTATAAACTTATCTCTTGCTCTGAAAATACATTCACACGCTCCGCTCGCTCTAGAATAAATCATGTATTCAACACATTTACGGGTCCTTGTGATAGCATAGAATCTCACTAGTAGAAAGCCTCGTCATGCATTTGATATATAGCATTGAGGAACAAAACATTCTTGGCTTGCGAAATTTAAAGAGACACTGACCTTTTACAATCATTCTCGAAGAATTTTATAGCAGACTCGAGTTGAGAATATGTGATAGACAACATATTAGAATCACAATAAAGAACTAATTGAATATGATTATCTTAAGCTTTTTATTTAAATGTCTATGTGCCATAATGCAGGAAATACAAGGAGAATGAATATATATTTTCATTTCAAAATAATATTTTGAGAATATCATAAATAGTGTGTCTGTTGTCATATCAAGTTAACTGCCCTTTTTGAGAAATAATAATGGGACATGGCAATCTTCATCATGAAGTTTTTCTGTCGTATAATTTCAAGTAAATTTTTTTAACATTAATAAAGAAAAAATTCACAAAGAGGCAACCCTCATTTCATTCGTTTACAAATTTATTTCGAGCCGTCTTTGTTGAACATTGTTTATCATCAGTTGTCACAATGTAGCATGATAGATCGATTAAATCAGTATTATTAATTGCAGTGTATATAACATAAATACAGTGTTTTCAACACATCATTAGGGAATTACTTTGCCCGTTTTATGACCTCTGCTGTAGTTGAAACATAATAGTTTTCTAATTTAAATTCAAATGAAATGAAGTAAGACCTTGCTTTAGACATATTTTCTGATGATAAGGACTAACGGGAATCCCATTAACAATATATGTGTTAAATGACCAAATTTTTTTGTGTAAATTGATCATATCAATATCTAACTAAATACATGAGTTTATAGCATTTGAAAGATTGAAAACACTTAAAGAAACCAGTAAACTAAAGTAGCAGCAAATAAATGCAAAAACTTATATATGAACTGAATATAATCGAAAATCATTATTTTCTTCACAAATGGCATATGTCAACAGAAGTGGCAATAGATACTCTGCTATATTGTTGTCTAAGACAACCCCATAATATTTTAAAGAGTATCATTAAGTCCTTTCTTATATAATCCTAATTATAACACTATGATTAACACATCTCTGGTGTTTTCTTTCCCAAGCAACCCTGTAAAAAAATAGTTGAAAAGCTACTGCCGATTGATGTTGATTTTGACATATCCCTTCTACAGTTGTCATCTCACTGTATTACTATTAGACACACGCTTTTAGTAGAGAACAGTCCAATAGGCTGATACGCGTGATACATGTGAGTGCAAAATAAACAAATTTGTGCCAGGTGTAGCAAACTGCTTGTCTGTACATCAAGGGAAACCTATACGTCTTGTCATCGAGAAAGATTATATGCACATAGTTACAACGTAACAATTACCCACATCCAATGGTTTGTGTCTTTCACAATCAGCAATGTCCCTATAAATAAATGCTTGAAGAAATAAAGCCTGGTTGATATTGATATTGATCCCTTATATAATGTGTCTGGGATAGACAGACTGATTGAAGAAGAACGCCATAAATTGATAAACAAGATAGATGTGAGTGCAATATAAACAAATTTGTGTCAGATGTAGTAAACTGTTTGTCTGTATATTGTCAAGAGAACGTTCATGTCCTGCAATCGTCAATGATTAGTTTATACCATTACAAGTAGATACTGGCTGTATGGTATAGGCTCAAATATGGATATGTCATAAGTTGACTACAGGCCTTTTGCACTAGTTTTTTTCCATAGGCGAGATTAATATTTGTTTCATTCATCTTGTCATTGTATTCGTTTAAAATGAAAAAATATTTTTACATAAAAAAAGGAAAAAAGTATAAAATACGTTCGCTCTCAGGTTGTTTCAAATTACTCAAGTAAAAATCATAACTTTGTGCATTGCTCAATTACTTGCACATACTTGAAATAAGTTCAAGTTGAAATTCAATACAGAAAGTAGTTTCCATACTTCAGTGTACATTTAACAGATATAACAAACTCTTAGAACGGCCTGTATCGCGGAGAGAGACATGACTTTAGATGAAGTTTCTATCATTTTAAACCAAAGCCCATTATACAGGGCTTACAACAACGGCAGCTGCAATTTCAATCATGTTTTATTTATAGAGTATCGAGTATTGCTGAAATTGCAATGGGTAATCTTAAAAGGGAAGAGATAAATATTGATAGAACTTTGCTGGGTTTTTTTCATATTTATTCAAACGAATTGTATCATTCATTTTGGGTCCTCGTACTTTTACCATTTCTGAAAATAGCACAATGTCATTTTATAATTGAAATATAGACAGGGGCGATAAGAAAATGATATTTGTTGTCTTTTGTTAAATTGGTTACATAAACATAACACAACATTCAAATTAAAAATATTGGGAAACAAAATTAAATTAGAGCTGACTGGACATATTTTTGCAAACTCCAAATTTCAAAATTCTTATTTTGTAAAGTCGAATTTTTTTTCTTAAACACTGATTGTGAATCCTTCTTTACTAAAGTAATCACTTATTTATAAAACGAAAATACCTTATTGCCAAGAAACTTAAATTAAAATGTTAGTTCCTTTTTTTTTTGAGATGCTCTCAACATGTTTTACTTCGGTTGTCTTTTTAAAAATGTAAAAATCACATTTCTGGTTTAATATCTCTTTTCCGTACCATTGGTTCGTTTGATAGGCTAATACCAAACTATTGTGTTATACAAGTGAACATGTTTAACACATCTTTTTCTTAATTGCACAAAAATATTTAGATGATGACTGTTTGTTGATAACGATTTAGATGATCATTTCAGTTTCAATTAATAATCCAATTCGAAATCAAGAGACATAAATAATAGAATTCGTTTGATACATAGGGTTGTGTTCAGCTATAATCAGCTCATTTAAAAACTACAGGATTAAAACAAGAAAGATTTTAAATGAAATCAATATTCCTTTGCTTTCTGGCAATTAGAAGTATGCCTTATGTTGCCACTGGGAATTATTAAGGTCCATCGAAGATGGGAATAGTATGATTAAATCCAGTATTGATGTTACTCTTTCAACATATGTAATCACGATAATGCAGTTTAGGTTGCTGAATAAGTTGTGAACTCAACAAATGTGGTTCAAAAAGGTAAAACTTATGCTCATGTCATACATTGAAAGAAAAGAACAGAACCTATCCATATGCGCCGAGAAACTGAAAGTGTGGCATCTTGAAATTATGAATATTATTCAACAGAGTGTCATAGTAACATAACTTGTTTGACTTTCCATGGTGATTCTTAATCTGAGATGGACATTTACTATATTGGCAGAAAGGTAGACAAGACTTTGAGGGTGCAGTAGTGTTTTTGCTATCGTAATTGATATAACTAGTTGTCAGGAGAATAGATGCCCCATGTGATAAGTAACATTCTTAAAGATGTATAGCAATTTTCTTGATATAGCTTGAACTAGATTTATGCTTATCTCTGAAAGCAATAGCTATATTTTCAATTCGTAACAAATTACACTGTCGATGATGTGGCAACATATATTACCTCAAAGAGTTTTAAGTCATCACAATCAAGCTGATTTGTGCTGAAATGTAGAAATTAAACATTACATCCAAATTCTCAAATGAACAAAAATAGATGTTGATAGAACGGGGTCATAACCCTATTCAAATGTATAATACCTAATACCTACATGCTAAAAAGTAGTGATTTTCGCTTTTGTCTCCAATTATTTGTCTGTTTTGTGATGGAGAAGGTGTAATGTATAATGCCAGTGCCATTGAGCATGAAATTGGGATGTATATAAACGGAAGAGGTTAACGTGTGTGTGTGTGTGTGTGTATTGTAAAGACACAACAACGACAGGACTAAAACTAACCCACAAAAGATGTGTCACGCCATGAACATTTTAGGTTAGCGGACAGAAAACAGACACAGAAGTGTGAGATATATTACTCAAATAAAATAGATGTGGCAGGAAACGGATGTACATGTACACGTACTTCGAGAAAAAAAAGAAACTCATCAAATCTGATTACTTAAAAAGTAATATTTAACATTGAATGTGATTAGGTAATATAAAGTATTGTACTTTTTTAGATTATTGATTTCCGATCATCAACGTATTCAAATCAACAATTCAGGTCATTTATGAAACTCATAGAATGTTTGAAGACGTTAGGTTATAACGTATGAGGTGGGGAATCTTTTATTACCGCAAACAACACATGATTAGAGTACTTAACCAAGTAATATATAGTTTGAGACGATTGTGACCTAGAAATTTTGTAGCCAACAAGAAATACAAATATTTTCATTCATTGCAAACAAATGTGTTTTTCTACTTGTACCTGTTAGATTGCTTCTAAAGTAAAGATTGACATCATATTTTGGCACTCCTTCATTTGATTATTATGGCTTGTATAGATATAGAGAATGACTGATGATTAAAAGAACATATTACGAAAATGTGAGCTCTAAATGAAATAGTTGTAAAATGTAGTCTGTTGAGAGATTTACATGAGTCAGAGGTGTCTCGTAGAGAGACTGATTGAATAATAACAGCATATGTGGATAACCAGGTTAGATATGAAACTAATCTAGACACAATCTGTGTCAGTTTTGTTTCACTGATACCAGCAAGGTGGACATCAGACAAGATCAACACGATCTGTTTCATATCAGGTTGTGAACATTTTGAAAGACATCGTTGTCTGTGAGGCGACCAGATCATAGTTAAATTCTGCATATATTTTCTCATAATCATGGTATAAAGACGATTTGTATTTTTTATGAGTAACCACTAAGTGGTTTTATAAAACATCCATATACCTAACGCTTTTAGTTTATACAAATACGCATACTACATGAACCAAATATAAGTTTTAGTTACTTGATACAACCTAAAGGTCGACTTTCATGGTTAATGGCCACCTCAGGATTCTTAAGAAAATGGATTGAAATTTTGAATAGACTCGATTTTCATTTACATAAATCTAAGTAACCTGCCTAACCTGAGAGCAGAAAGTAAAGTCAACCATAAATCTCAGGGGGAAGGAATAAACCTGTGGATAAAATGTGGATGAGTGAATTGATTGTTGTAAAACTTTCAAGATGTGGCATTTTAAACTAATAAAAAAGATCTAAGAATTACTGAAATAACAGTATCCTAATGTTTGCACAAAAAAAAACAATGCTAAACCTAATGGAATTATCTACATGTGAGCTTGTAAAATTGAGAAAATTAACAGCAAAAGAAACTTAAAACTTGTTCGATGAAATGCACAACAGGCATTGAATGCATTAGAGTTTATTTGGTGTTAAGTTAACTATTTCTAAATTGTGTTGCCATGGAAACCAGAAAAAAAATCAAGAAAATTGAAAATCCAAAAAGGCATAACTACATGTCACGATTAGTCAATATACTAAGTTTTATTGAGCTAGCTCTAATAGTTTTCAAATTCTGCTCTGGAAACGCATTTCTAAATTGCGTTTTCATGGAAACTGGAAAAAATAAAAAATTCCAGAAAGTTGAAAACCCCAAAAGGCACAACTACATGTGATGATTAGTCAAAATACCAAGTCTCATTAAACTTGGGGAACCGTTTTCGAATTCTGCTCCGGAAACACATTTCTAAGTTTTGTTTCCATGAAAACCGCAAAAATAAAAAAATCCAGAAAGTTGAAAACCCCAAAAGGCACAACTACATGCTAGGTAAAACTGTTTGCGAGTTCTGCTCCGGAAAGACATATCTAAGTTGCGTTTCCATGGAAACTGCAAAAATAAAAAATTCCAGAGAGTTGAAAACTACAATTACATGCGATGATGAGTCTATATACCAAGTTTCATTTAACTAAAATACTTCATTGCAAATCTATACTTCATTGCAAAAACATGATGGTTAGAGCTAATTTATTTCTTCAATATATAAAAAACATATAAAATGATCTTGATCTAAAATGAGTTTGTTTCTTTTCTTTCTTGCCCATTGTATGGCCAGGATGGCCCAGTCCACTAACGAGATCTCAGAGAGTAACATAAGGCAGGGTCTTGAAGAGGGGGGATTCAGCGTCAAATCGACAGAACCAGGGAGATTGAATAATTTGAACCGATTGAAGAGGAGATAACACCCTACACTCCTGTTCGAATGAATCGCGTAAATAAAGTAAGAGAAAACCCGAAGACACTCTCCAGGTATGCCTGCAAAAATTAAAAAAATATCACTTTTGGTGTTTACGGGGGCGTCTGAGAGCAGTTTGGACAAAATGTGGACAAACATCGATATCGTAGAGGATATAGTGAGCGGAAGTCAGGATACGGTTCAAGGTTTGCCAATACGACACGTTCTAAAACAAAAACCGAAATACAAGAAAAAGGTCAATCAACTTTGCCAGGAGAAGAAGATGCTTCACACCGAAGAGTTGGAGGTAGATGGTATCTTCAACATCGAGGATTGGCTGCCATCAACAGCAACGCAAACTGGGGGAAGAGAAGCCACTGGCCATCGACAAGGTAGGTATCATGCTTTTAAATAAAACTATTTGCGTTGGTAAAATATCCGGGATTCATTGTTATTCAACAACCCCAAATTTAAGAGCGACGGAGTTACAAGGTGCAATAGTCAATATATATGGCTATGGATATCCAAATAATTCTTATCTCTGTAATGTGTTTGGCGAAACCTCATTATCGGTGGTTCGGCTTTTTCTCAGGGAAGTAACTCTGATAGAACCTATGGAAGCTATGCCACTTAGTTCTGTATTCACAAATAAATAATTGATTACAAGTAAATTAAGACATGCAAATACTAAGTACGTTTATCATGTTTTCTATTTTAGTAATAGTGACTTTATCAGCAAAGTTTCCTAATCTTTTGGGTAATTGTGGGCGCACTTGAACTGTTTCCTAAATGTATATAGAGCCCAGATGACGTGGGCCCACATTTGTTATCATCATGGTAGTAGCATATTGACAAGCGTGTAACTATATCTGGAGAGAAAACATTATAGAAACTATATTATTATGATCTCATACGAAATAAACATTAGCAATGAGTATTATTCTTTTCTTTTTTCCCATAAGAAACGACATTAAAATTCCCCGCTGAAAGAAGGACACAGCTCATGTAAATTAATGAGTGATGTCCTGTCATTGATCACATTAAAGGTCAGGGGTCGTGACATTGATTTTACTAGGTCAGGTCAAAGGGTAAGTTAATTATCATGTTTACTATCAACTGTCACAACATTTACTACGAGGATGTTTTGTTAATTTTGTTTGTGTTTTTTTTATGGAAACTTGAAGAAGTTCAAGTGTGCTGTTTTTCCAAAATCTGTGAGAAGAAATTGTTTAGTCCTGACGGCATATGGCTAACGAGAAGTTTGCTTATTGTGTATAAGGACAGATTATGCATGAATTGTAGTTTACCCAAGAACACTGATATGAGATCATAGAAGATGAACAAGAAGATGAGGTAAATTATCGCTATTATGCAACCGGATTCAGACCATTATTTCCTGAACACCGTGAAAATGTACGGTTATATTTCAAGTATGATATGCGGAAGAAAAAGACAATTGATGTGAAAAGGTTTCGTCGAAATGTGCTGAATATTGTTGTGTATATGAACAAATTAAACCTACGACATATTTTCCATCAAAACTTCTGTTAACCACCCCCTCCCCCTTGTTTGTGATTGGATTCCATGATGATATTTGTGCTGATATCTTGTGACATGATCACTGTGTATAACCGTACACCGGAACTAGCGAGGTGTACGGCGGAGAAATGTTGCTAGCGATCGGGAGGAGCGTGATCGCAAACGGGATCACTTAAAAAGCAATCATCGCCGTTTCATCAACTTGTTCTATGTTATTATCATGTCAATAACTTTCCGAGACATAACTATTTAATGTCATATCCTGTTCATAGTCAGAGACCGCAAATATGTTACTAACAACAGCATTACTCGTAACTGTCATTGTTGCTGTCCCTTGGATACAGAATGACAAGCACATACATTTTACTAAGTATGTGTGCTAAAATTACCACATGATGTTGATTATTTGAAAGTTATGAAGTAAAATATTACTTAACTTTCGATTTCGGCTCCTCGCTAGCAACATTTTTCCGCCGTACACCTCGCTAGTTCCGGTGTACGGTTATACACAGTGATGATTACCAGATACAAATTTGTCATTGTTTCCCATGATGGGTTCAAGGTTTTGATCATTAGAAGATTTGATGGACTCACCTTTGCTGCGCACTTGCCCTTGGGTAATGTTATCCATTTCGTCTTCAGGTGTTCAGTCCAAAGCCTACAACTGCTGGTTAGCCGTTGAGTGCCTTAAGCATTTCACTGGATATTCCTTCATGTGATTGATCATATGATATTTCCCATACATGTTTTAAATATTTTGTATTGACTGCCAAATAACATGTTTTAATTATACCCCCGACCAACGGTCCGGGGTATCTAGTAATACCAACGATTCCGTCTATGTGTGTGTGTGTGTGCACATGTCTTCTACCCTACTAGGAGGGGTGCAGTGCGAAGTTACAGCAAATTTCGTTAACATTTGAGTTTTTTATTAATTTTTTACGAATTTCCATGTTTTGAACTTAGTCATTTTCCAATATAAGATTTGTCCGACCTATTACGGGAAAACTATTTGACCGATTAATTTCAAATTTTGCACATGTCTTCTACCCTACTAGGAGGGGTGCAGTGCGAAGTTACAGCAAATTTCGTTAACATTTGAATTTTTTATTAATTTTTTACAAATTTCCATCTTTTGAACTTAGGTCGGACAAATCTGATATTGGAAAATGACTATTACTGGACAACTATTTATCCGATTAATTTCAAATTTTGCACATGTCTTCTACCTTACTAGGAGGGGTGCAGTGCGAAGTAACAGCAAATTTCGTTAATATTTGAATTTTTTACAAATTTCCATGTTTTGAACTTAGTCATTTTCCAATATCAGATTTGTCCGACCTATTACGGGAAAAAAGTTTCGTCTGATTCTTTTCACATTTTGCACATGTCTTCTTCCATACTAGGAGCGGTGCAGTGCCAAATCAATACTAAAATTGATGAGTGTTTTTTGTGTGTGTGTGTTTTTTTTTACAAACTTTCATTTTTTGGATTAGTCATTTTTCTCAATTCCTCTTTGGGGGTCAAATGCTGTGCAAGAGATGACTACATTGAAGTAAAAAGTAATTCAGTTAGTCAGGGATGCACGGTCGGGGGTATTAGTGAGCCACGCTCACTTTTTTGCTTGTTTATTGTTGAATTGATATTTGTACTTAAATTAAGTATTATACTAGATTAGCGTTTGCGGGATACCGCAAAAGCAGAGCAGCCCCGGAACTTTGGGTTTCGCCTTACCCTGTTCCGCCTTTTACAGGCCTCACCAAATTGGGAATTTTCTCGTGACCTTGACCTTTGACACTCAAGGTCACACAATCAATGAACACATTTCATTGAGTATAACATTATTGTAATGAAATAAAGTGTTAAAAATTAAATTAATCCATTTTCTCCATATATGTTTACCTTGCTGTGACCTTGACCTTCGACAGTTAGTACCCAAAACTTTTTGTAAATGTTGTACTTCTCAAGAGATAATATATACAAAATCTAAACTTCATAGCACAAAAACTATTCAAGTTATTGTGTTTACAAGGAATTGCAATAACTCATATCTCATGACCTTGACCTTCAAGGTCACACAATAATTGAACACTTTTTATTGTGTATAACAATCATGTATTGATTAAAAGTGATCATAGTTAAAATTAAGCATTTTCGCTAAACCATGCTTAAGTCATGACCTTGCTGTGACCTTGACCTTTGACAGATTGTAGCCGAAACCTTTTCAAATTTTTTTACTTTTCCAAGGATGATATATACCAAGTTAGAGCTTCATAGCACAAAAACTTTTCAAGTTACCGTGTTTACAAAGAATTTTGTGGTGATTTTATAACTCGTGACCTTGACCTTTGAACTTGAAAGTGAACACGTCATAATGATTCCCTGGACGTATTAACATTTAGACATGTTCATGAGTTCTGAAAAGCTAAATGGGATAAAGTTATACCCCAATTTAGTGCATTTTGTAATAACTCATGACCTTTGACCTTCAAGGTCACACAATCATTGAACACTTTTTATTGAGTATAACAATCATGTATTGATTAAAAGTGTTCATAGTTAAAATAAAGCATTTTCGCTAAAACATGCTTACGTCATGACCTTGCTGTGACCTTGACCTTTGACGGATTGTAGCCAAAACCTTTTCAAAATTTTTTACTTTTCCAAGGATGATATATACCAAGTTAGAGCTTCATAGCACAAAAACTTTTCAAGTTATCACGTTTACAAGGAATTCTTAGAGTGAATACATAAGCTCGTGACCTTGACCTTTGACCTTGAAAGTGAACGTGTCAAAATCGTTCCCCCGAGGTATGAGTAGTAAGGTATGAATAAGAGTTCTGGAAAGCTTAGTGGAAAAAGTTATAGCTAGTAGTACGAGTGCGGCGGCGGCGATGGAAACTTCACAAAAAATGATATAACTTTCAACATTTTGAGTCATCATTGATTAAACATTTATTACTATGGGTGCTATTTGCGCAGATGTTTAAAGAACAATTCAGTACTTGCAACAGCACCAGTTATTATCATCTAAAAGGGACTGTGTTTTATGTAACGAGGCAATGGTGTTTCAAAAGACAGTAAGACTATTTATGGACATTATGTGGCGTTGTGTTAAGTGCAGAAAATCAAAGTGTACGCCATGGCAGCTTTTGGGAAGGCCAGAAACTGAGGCTGGGAAAAGTGTTGATGTGCCCGGCCACATGGCTGTGAAAATGTTAGACATTAACAAAAATAGAGAATACAATTGGTATAATTTCTATCGCGATGTCATGTCTAGAGCTCTTTTAGATGAGCCAGTGGTCAAGTCCATGCAGTTGAAATGGATGAGAGTAAGTGCCGTAAAAGGAAGTATAACAAAGGTTCAACCAAAGGTATCCATAATTACTGGGTGTTTGGTCTCGTCTCGTCTCGTCTCTAATAACGTTCTTCTTTTTGTTGAGAGAAGAACCTCAGAAACGTTGCTGCCAATCATAATTGCGCGTGTTGAGGTTGGTACCCATATCATAACAGATGAACTCAGGTCATACCTATGTTTAAAGAACAGTGCTTATTCCCATGACACAGTATGTCATAAGGAGCATTATGTCAACCCCAAAACAGGTGCCCGAACAAACACCATCGAGGGATTTTGGGTAATGCCAAAGGTAAGTTTAAGACAATGCATTGGATAAGAAAGCAGCAACTGGGCCCTCATTTAGATGAGATCATGTTCCGTTGGAACAGGAAGGACGAGAATATGTTTCCTCTCCTTGCAAGTTTAATTGCAAAGTATCATCCTGTAGAGTAAGTCCTACTATCTTGGACGCATTCCCCCAAGTCTGTTAATCTATGTCACGTTAAATTTTCACCAGGACTATTGCATATTGTTGCACCTTTTCCATCAAAACTACTTGATGGAAAATATCAGAGAATGTTGAACCTTTTCCATCAAGACTATTTGATTTTGCCTCTTCAACATTCGATCATAAATATAGTAGAATGTTGATGTTGGCCCACCTTGGCGGCTCTTTATAGAGGCAGAGACGAGTGGGTCCACATTTACCCATTCTCTTCTCACGTCATGCATTGTTGATACAGCCTCTTTCGGAGCAGCAACTGCTGCAAAGTTGAATATACTTTACAGTAGAGTTGATAAAGTCCTTTGTTTTAACTTGATTGGTGAATCCCAAGTAAATTGATTCCTTGAGATTAAAATCACACAAAATACGATCCACTAGTCATTGTTTTTAAATATTGTAAAAAGTTAGTGATTGTGTCATATGGGATATTTATATTTTAGCGTATGGATTGTTAAAGGTGCAGTATTGCGCTAATTTTGACATTTTTCGCTTATAATCGTTTTAAAAGATGAAATATATACTTAACAAAATGGTCCCAAGTCAAACAAAATCTAAAAATTAAATATTTTTTATTTTGGAAAAAAGTTTTTTTTTGTTTTTGTTTTGTGGTCCGCAAACTTTTACGACTTCCGCTTCTCGCGTGTTACTCTACACCATCATGTCAGATTCCACGATGCCGTCTCGTCATGTCGGTTACTCCAACTGGAAAGTTTGATGCGGTGAGTTGACAATTTGTTTTGTGTGAATGAAGAGTAGATAGTTATCAAATGATAAATACCTATGTACTAACGTTTTCGGATGTCATATAATTGTATAGATTATTCATCTTGGCAAAAAATACTCTTGATCGTGTTGAGATATACAGATATATAGGCCTAGCATAGATCAGATTCAGACCGACACGTTCTGTCAAATTTAATCAAATAAGACCAGTATATCTTCCAACTAAACTGTCTCAATGAATAAGGGAGCTTTTCTGAATACATTGTTTTCATTCCGAAACAATCGTGTCCCAACTGGCAACTTCAGAGCATTATCAATAACAACATTTTTCAACAATAGCTAGGCTAACCCAGACGAATTAAATCAGCTGTGCCGCTAACGTGGAAATGAGATTTTTTTTAAAATCTATATTAAGTACAATTTAAGTACTAATAAATGCCTTTTCTGTACATTTAGATTCGAATTATGGACCTCACCTCCTGAATTGTATTTATTTATTTAATTATTTTAACTTTCAGACAATCATGATTTATTTTGTTGTCTTGTCAGAATGTCATGTTTTTTATCCCCCGCAACAACGAAGTTGCGGGGGGTATTAAAATGGGTACCGTCCGTCCGTCCGTCCGTCCGTCCGTCCGTTACACTTTGTGTCCGGCTCATAACTTTCTAACTAATCAACCATTTCAATTCAAATTTGTTATGGACATGAAGAAACATGTAATAATGTGTCATGAGAAACAATTTTCTGAAAATCTACATAAAATATTAGGATTTTGGAGAAAAAGTGGTAAATTTTGTAAGAAATCTGTTACAAGTCCCGTCCGGCTCACAACTTCTAAACTAATCATCACATATTGATAAAATTTGATATGGAGATACATAATCATCTGAAGGTGTGTCATGAAGAACAATTTTGGAAATATTTTTATAAAATTTTGCCTTTTTTGGCAAAAAATGAGGACTCTGTTGGAAAACTGTTACAAATCCTGTCCGGCTCATAACTTCTAAACTAATCATCACATATTGATCAAATTTGATATGAAGATACATAATCATATGAAGGTGTGTCATGAAGAACAATTTTGGAAATATTTTGATAATTTTTGCCTTTTTTGGCCAAAAATGAGGACTCTGTTGGAAAACTGTTACAAATCCTGTCCGGCTCATAACTTCTAAACTAATCATCACATATTGATCAAATTTGATATGGAGATACATAATCATATGAAGGTGTGTCATGAAGAACAATTTTGGAAATATTTTAATAAAATTTTGCCTTTTTTGGCAAAAATTGAGGACTCTGTTGGAAATCTGTTACAACTAAACTAATCACATTTTTGATCAAATTTGTTATTGAGATACAAAATCATATGTTGGTGTGTCATGAAGAGCAATTTTGAAAATATGTTTGTTTAGATATGATCAAATTGATCTTGAAGATCCAAATACATAATACATAAATTCATTCGTTTGATTTTAATTTTGTCAGTTAAGTCCAATTATGCCCAACAATGAACATAAAGTTGGTATGATTTAGTTTCTTTATTACAACAGTTTCTTTCATTTCCTGGAAAAGTTGTGTTAATTTGTGCGACAAAAATTAATCGGTAATATGATAAGGAAAACCTACATATTGTGCAATTTGCGGGGGATATAGCTCGACCATGTCAGCTGCTTGTTCTCCTTTTTTTGCCAGTAATATTTGGATGATGACAATAGTATTCTTTCCATAGTCTTCCATGTTAATTTTATTAAACATTAATAATGTTCATGCATGGTTTTTTTTTCCACATTTATCATATGTATAACCACTAAGCTGTTAGCTAGACAAAATAGATAATTAAATGGAATACTGATATAAACAAATAATAAATGAAATATTAAAAAAATATGTGGTTAAAACCTTCCAAACCATATTTAGTTTGGAGGTTAGGACATTATCCTAATGTATTGACCAACCAACATGTTGCACCCATCATATATAACAACTATGAACTGAAAACTTGCTTGCTTTTATCTGATCAAAAGTTCATTAAAAAAAGGTTTATGGTATGTGTCTCCTCCAATAGACAATATTTCTAAATTGTCAATTCAAAACTTCTGCAAAGTTTTCTTGCTCATCAAGATAATTTTTTGCAAATTCAATTACATAACTAGTTCTGTCACTTTATCAATATAAATTCTTTATATGAATTCCAGAAAGAAGAAAGGATTTCAAGAGAAGAGAGAAGAAATTGTGGGTGGATACAGGCAGGAAATATGGGAGTGAGGACAGCAGGGGAAGATATCAAGCCACATGAACAACCTAATCAGTATTTTGTATTTTGAGATGCATTTTCCTTTTGATTTATCATGAATAAAACAATATTGTCTAAAATTAGTTTGTTAATATGGTGTTGAAGATTGTGTTAAAGGTTAATACAGATTTAGATTTGTTAAATATCTACAAGCTGAGTTTAAAACATTAAAAGATATATTTTCAAACATTTGAAAACAATTATTGCTCGACATATCAGGTTATGCTAAATTAAACCTTGCAAATACCAAGTTCTGCAGTGGATATTAGGGATGTCACGATACACCGATGCATTGATGCATCGTCGCGGTACAGTTCACGATACAGTCAACTGTATCGTGATACAAATTTTAGTGAATATCGTTCATATTTTTGTGAAAATCAAGTCAAGAAATCCAGAGTTGATTAGATTCCTTGTTAAGATAGCATTAAATGACTTTTTCATGAAGAAGTTGTGTTTAAATGTTGGTTACTCAGATAAGTCTCTTTAGGAATATTAGATTTATATCCCTGAATTTTTTATCTTAACGTTATAATGTCGCATTTAGTGTATCGCGATATGTATCATATCGTGACCTCAGTATCGTGATGTGTATCGTATTGAAATGGACCAGTCACCTGTATCGTGACATCCCTAGTGTATATACAATTTCAAGTTGCTTTCCTTAGAAACCAAAGACAGTAAACACCGTACAATTAGAAAATACAAAAGGCACATCAGCAAATTGATGAATATCTTGACTTGTGCCTATTGCTTATGGCAATGTGCAAGGGGCACATTTTTAAGATTTCAAAGAAATGGAAAAAAAATCAAATTCATTTGAAAGTGGCAAATCCTAAAATGCATGTTCTTAAGACAGCAAATTATGTTGACACTGAGTCTGTACATACTGTTGGAATGTTCAGGACAGACCACTGAATGCAGATATATTCATCTACATGTAAACAACAAACTATAAAATTAAATCCACCAGCATTGAATTGGGATAAAAACACATTAAAACAAACCAAAGAAACAAGTAGAACTATATTTATTTCAAGTTTTGAACATATAAAGCATTTAGCTGATTAACTCTTTACTGTTTACAATATTGCCATGTCTCAGCCCTTTCCTGCTTACTTGACAACAACTGCACAACCCCATACTGCTTGTATATTACATGTATCATAAAACTTTCAATATGTTGAATGATCTTTTTGTCACCTCTAAGGTGTTTTTTGGCAATTTTGTTATTCTAAATGCTCATTTTAGATAGTTTATTAACAAAGGTACAATATCTCGAAGAAATAAAACCCACATCAGCCAAAAAATAAAATATAAACTGCAGATTATATATTGATGATAATTTTATTTCATTTTTGTAAAGGAATTTTATCAATACAAACTCTAAAAACATGAATTCCTGATAACAAAATGACACTTATTAAACTATGATTAAGGGGAGATAATCAACAAGTTCAATCAGAAGGTGATCTTCAGTTCTCTCAAAACCAAAAAGTGAAAGATATCAAAGCTCTATCTCAAATTATAATATGTTCTGGGGCCCTTGGCAATAAAATCTGTAGACCTCTTTTTTTATATAAAAGTAATGAAAGTGAACTAGAATTTATTTGTTAATATTAGTAATACAAATAAGTGCTGGTCAAACCTATTTTAACATAAAACATCTAAACAATACTATTTCACCATTATAAAACAAGTAATTCAAGTTTTTATCTCTTTGCCGCTGTTGATATTGTCCAATTTAGATTTAATCCTGTTCAAATTTGTTTTACTGTCTGACTATAAAATTGGGATAAATTAACTAAAATGGACTACATTTAAACTTATCAATTTTAAGCTTGTGTTACTTTCACCACCCATACCATCAGGTTTAATTCATACCTATTTGATGATGCTAGGGATAGTATACTGTAGCAATCACTAAATGTCAAAACAATGAATAAACTCCTCAAATTATCATAACTAGTTTTTGTCAAATTATTTTCTGAATACAGCATAACTTGCTGTTAAATTGTTTCAAAGAGTTTGAAGGCGCCATTGTATTATTCACAATATCCCTGAATAAGAGATGTGATAGTTTCTTGAGGGTTTGTTCCTTAGTTGAGTTTAACAATTCAGCACTGAACTGCATGTGGAATATCACAGACTGCCCCACACTCCAGCACTGATCACTAACTCACTATCCTGGATTAGCTTCCACTCTGATTACATCCTGCAATAGAAAGTTTAAAACATTATATTGACTGCTGTCCACAAATATATGAAGATTATCAGATTTGATTGGTATGTGGAGATATTAGGCTAGCCACTTAATGATCCAATTAAATCCAATCTGTATCAAAATAAACATTGAATATTAATGTCCACAAATATATGAAGATTATCAGATTTGATTGGTATGTGGAGATATTAGGCTAGCCACTTAATGATCCAATTAAATCCAATCTGTATCAAAATAAACAGTGAATTTTAAAATTGATTTAAAGTATTTTCACAGGTCATAAAATGAACACATCTCATAACTTTAACATACATTTATTATCATAACTTGATTTTGTTTGATGCATTCATAACAAAATTTCTACAGTCATTAACACCTACAGGAAATTTGTGCTTCCAATCATTATTATCAATGATACTGGTTGAAAAAGTTTCATGAAGTTTCTCTAATACATCTGTCAAGTTTCTGTTTTTCTCATCAAATCATTGCTTTCATTGCCCTCAATGCATCAAACAGTATTCAAATAATAGAGTGAGTGCCTCTTGGAAATCATTTTGAAGATTTGAAAGGATTTTTATGTATTTATCGTACTCTTATCCCTAGTTAGATTCAGCATATAAAATCACAATGACAGCAATATAAATACATTTATCTCTGTGTGAGTGTGAATGTTTACAGTCATATAAGAAACTTCAGATAGCAAAAGAGTTGAAAAAAGCATAAATTTCAAAAATATAAATGTTATGATAATCATACAAAGTGGTGGATCCAGGATTTTGATGGGTGGGGGAGGGTGGGGGGACCTTATTTGTATTGACTTGAATAATCAAAGTTATCAAAAATATAACTTGCTCAGAATATAACCCCTTTGAAAGATATGCACAAATTTCAATAACAAAGAGTTTCATGATTAAAAGAATATTTTATCAAAACACTCTTTCAGTTACAAAACATACAAATTTTGGCCTAAAACAATTCACAATTTCCCTTCATCTAGGATTTTTGGGTAATATTGATTCAGATTACTGTAGTTATTAGAAGAAATGAATACATTCATTATGTACAGGACCAGTTTTTAATTCTTAGAGTAACTATATCTGTGTTATGATTTTTCATATTCTGTTAATATCTTCAAATTGAACACATTTCTAAAATTATCTCCCTTGGCAGAATATATATATATTGTCAGACAAAGTTATTAAGTACTATCCAGACACACAAGTATGTATCATCCAAACCTCCTCTGAACCAAATCTTAAAATGGTCATTGTTTAGTGAGATTTGTGGGGAACAATCACCATCACATTTTACACAGATTGGATAAATCCATTATGTTTTTTTGGGATGATACTTGTGTTTATTCAAGTTCAACAAAATGCAGATAGATCATCAAACACTGAACTGCCTGTGGGAAGCTGCTTGTCTCAAATTCAAATACTGGCTGCCAACAAAATATCCTTGTTTCAGATTTAACTCTGATGGGCCCCTAAAGATAAACTATTGTTGAATCTGCTTAAAATTACCAACTAAGATTAAAGGAAAACCTCAGTGAGGGGGGAAATATCCTTAAAACATTTGATACTCACATTAATCAAATGTTTATCAATGTCAATAAATCAATCATATTTGCCAATAGACAATTGATAATGAAACTAGAACTGTTCACATTTTCATAATTGCTGACCTGTCTCATCAGTACTTCAGATTTTCAGAAATTCTTGTGGATCACATTGGCCAGTCACTCAGATATTGGAGGGGCCAAAGGGAATTGACATACATTTTCCTTGCTCCTTAGATGAACTTATAATTACTAATACATTTGCATAATCTAACAATAACCTAAATTTTCCAAAAGATATTTACACTTATTTTTTTCTTTCAAAAAGGTTAGTAGCATATATCCTAAACTCCTGACATGGGGCCTGTAGGACCCCAGCAAAAATGATGGGCCATTTATGAAATCATTGTTTGGGGGGTGGGGGGAGATTAACCGGACCTACTGTCAATCCGAAGCTCAGTCTCATTCATTTATTCTTTGTGGGAGATTAACAATTAATAAGAATTTACATACCTGTGAATTGGGTCTTCCAATAACTTCTTCTGTGAAGAGTAATCACTGTAAATGAAAAATGACATTTAACATTTCATCATAACACAAGTCACATTGCTGCTCAATGAGTAATGAGTAATGAATAATTACTTTTCAAATAATAATTGAGAATTCCTTTAAAAGTTATTAACTACTGATAATTCATAATTCAATTCCTGTAAATTGAACATTGATGAGAGTGATCATGAAAAGATGAGCAAACCAATATAATGATGATTTTTTGGTAAATGTCAAGTTAAATCGAATCTTTCAGAAATCACTTGCAACTGCTTTTGCAAATAAAATTCATCTATAGAAATTTCATACCTTGCACTTGAATCATCGCCCTTGACCAACATTGGAGATAATGGTGTTGATGACAGATGAATTCTAAAATAAATATGGTTTATCAATCTTAATAATTAAATATAACAATGAAATAGATTTCTGTTTTCTGTTTTGATAATCAGTAATCAATAGTCCATGTCGTATGTTTACAGAACTACGATTTACCCATAATATAAAATCTGTGTACATTGCAAACCGGATATCTACTGTAGACATGCCGGAACTGAGTGTGCGGGATATTTCCTATCTTATTAAAGACGCATGATGTTCTAGTCCAAACAATGAGTTGAAACATATTACAAACAATTACAAACCATTACAAAGCCTAAATTCTAACTGAAAACATTACAAACAAATTTCATATATATATCATTTCTATTGACAACCTTATCATATGAACATTCAATCGAGACAAGAAGAAATGTCCTCGGTCCTCGCTTTTTTGTTCCTTCAAACTGGTCCAACGTTGATGGGTTTCCCCGAGAAAAATACTGTGATCTCGGCGATTCTTTGCACGGTGTACCTTCTTTGATCTGATCGTCGATGGGCTGAAAAGTCGTCCTCGTCCACGCTTTCCCATTGTTACAAATTGTTTTTAACTAGCGGAAGTGAAGTGTATTAGACGCGAGTCATGCATTTCCGGTTGTCCGCCATATTTATGGAAACGTTTCCATAATTAAGAAGATTATTTTTACCGGTGATTCATTCGAAAACTACTCGACAGATTTTTTTTTATTTTCGTAAATATAACTTAATTAAATAATAGAATAAATTCATAACATGCATTTTGTCGAAAACCGTCTCGTTAAAAAGCTCATAATATGTGCTACTGCTCCTTTAATGGTCTCTAAGGTGACATTTGTTTTTCGTCACCTCCTTCGCCTCTTGAAAAGATGATATCAATTTGGAATTGGTGAGGAAAACCTTGGCATTTGGAAGTCAAGTCACCGGCGCATGCGAAAACGACTGATAGCGTTTCCTGCGGGGTATGCGTTCTCAAGGTAATCATAAACTTCAAATTATGAATAAGTCTAGTTGCTATTATTTTGAATGTATAAATGAACTTAGCATCCATTTTAATGAGTGATTTTATATCAACAATAATTTTATAAGAAAAAGCTCATCAAAGAGTATTAATATTTTATTTTATTTGTATGATTGCAGAAGAATCCTTTAGTGGGAAAATTCTACTGTTCAGCATGGGAAAGGATGCTCTCCTCCGATGTCGACGGCAAATTGCACTTACAATTTTGTCAAATATAAGTAGGTTTAACATCTGTATAGTGTTATATTCAAGTCAAGATTTAGCTTTGTCAAAAAAGACAAATTCATTTAGTAAATTAAAGTTTTGGTCATATTTTATAGAGGCGGCAGTAAGGCTACTTATCAATCAGGTTGAAAGGCTATACAAGTTAAGAAAGGTTTTCCTAAACTTACCTTTGGCATTACCCCAAAGTTCAAATAACATTTCAATACCGAGGTCAACTGAATAATTTTCGAAATGAAGTATTGTTGCAATAAAGGTTTGAAATAAATAACGTTTATATCATTCTCGCTTGCTGGTACCGTCCATTACTCCATCAATAAATTAACCTGACAATTTGCCATGCTTCGAAAGGATCACAGTGGTTGTAAGGTGTGGTAAATGGTTACATTACACGTGTTTAATAACTGAAATATTGTTCAAAACACGTTAAACACCATCTCACTCACTCACTCTAATACTGCAAGATGTCCCTATACAAGTAAGAATATACTAATTTATCGTCTATTGCAGAAACAACAACAGGAGATCAATCACTTCAGTCCCGGAAAAGCATGCATTGTGAATGCCAGAAGCCGGACTGCGGATGGCTGCGACTGTGTTGGCGAGAAGAGCAGAAAAATGACAAGAGTTTTCAAGTGCCGTGACAGTCAGGTATGTAACAATGATTTGGGATATATTGTTTGTTCTGACATCCATATTCAGCTCAGAGATATATCAAATTTAAATTCACAACTTTCAACTCATAAGATCACTACAAGTTGTTTGTTAGCACAAAACATTGTAACTACTCTATTCAATTTGATAGATGTCTTTGCTCGATCTTCCGGAAGAGGTCCCTGCTATCGTGGGTATGCAGGAAGTTCAACAAGATATGTACCGAACGGTCCTTCCAACGTAAGTGCCACCTGACTTGACTTCTGAGTTCGAAGTTTTGGATACATTGTTCTAAACATAAACTGTAAATTGTGAGATTATGTTAAGGTCATTGACATTTGAAGAAAGTAATGATAAAATTTGTGTTTGAGATGTAGGTATTGCTAGATAAAGTTTAACACATTACCAACCTAATTACTCCCTTTGGTGGAATACTTTTTGTTTTATAAAATAAGTACTTCTTGCAATAAGGCACTTAAACAAAAGGTTAAAATTTACTGGCAAATGAGACTTTCAAAAAAAGAAATATGTTAGATGAGTGAGTTAGATGGTGTTTAACGTGTTTTGAACAATATTTCAGTTATTAAACACGTGGATGTTGCCATCCAAAAGAGAGTAGACAGATCAGGGAGAAAGGGATCAAAAGGATGAGGGAAAAGACGAAAAGAAAGGCATAGTAAGAGATAGAAAGCAGGTTTTAGAAGTTTACCCGTCGACCTGTCCAGCTTGGGTGACCCTACTAGGAGCATGTAAGCTCCAGCTGGCATAGCTCTCGGGGTCGTCCAGCTGGCATAGCTCTCGGGGTCGTCGAAGCACATGAGGAAACATGCGGTGGGTATAACCACCAAGATGCAGTCATTTTTAAAATACGACATTAAGTTTTGCAAGAGTTAATGGTTGTTCATTTGTTCCCAGGCTTAAAGCAACAGCCCTTCTGGCTGCAAGAAGGAAAGGAAGAAAAGGAAAATGCCTTGGATGGTTGGATGAACTCTCCCTTCCAGGGTTTTGTAGCGTCACCTGTTTGCGTCATTATGAAAACTTGCATAGTTTCCAAGTCGTCATTAGACCTGCTTTGTTGCATTAATTTTTACAAATTTAATACATAGGTCATCGGATAGATTGTTCGCCTCATTTCATTGGCTCAGTTTGAAGGCAATTAAGTACTCACACAAGGCAAAACAAACGATACCATATTAAATGTAAGTTAAAGCCACGATTGATAATAACGACGGAAACAAAGTTGCTTCATGTCTTTAGCAGCAATCTGAACAAAGTTATGAATTTGAATGGAATATCTGGTCTATTTAAAAAAAAATCTCCTTACCTAGACGAGATAGGATAGTGAAAAAATTGGCGCGCAAACAAATTGATTTTCATAAAGGTTATTTGTATAAATAACATCTTATTAAATATCTTATCTGCATTTTAAACTCCGTTCCTATACACAGTGATTAAAAAGCATATTGAAAAAGCTATTTTTGGACCCAAAGTGAATTTGAACAGTCATAACAATAAAAGTATCATACTCTGATGAATACAATTTTGGTGACTTCTTCACAACTCATAAGCCTATCGGTTCGTTTTTGCATTTTACAAGTCAGAGGATTTGTATTTTACCCTCTTGAAAAGTTAGTATCGTTTCTTTTGCCTCTCAGTCTTAGAAGTTATTATTATTATATAATTTCAAGAAATTGTGATTCTGACTCAGCTAAAACGGCTGAAGCAAATACAGTGAACGTAACAGCCTCATAACCCTTAATGTGAAATAGTCGTGCGAAGTTTTTGGGCCTGATTGGTCAAACATTAAAGGTCCAGTTCAAATAAAAAAAATAAAAAAAACTTTAATTTTTTCCAAAATGCACTTAAAAATCTGAAACCTTTTAAAAAGATGTGCAATAACAAATAATGAAAATGGGATGTCATGGTAAAGTCGTGCTTTGGCCGCCATCTTTATTTTCAGCCCTTTTTATAAAAGTCCGACCCCATGCACACTTGGGGATTCACCACTCGGCTGCTAATGCTACTGAAAAGCTGACATTCACACACAATGTTGCTGAGTCAATGGCCTTTAACAAGTGTGTTACAAAAATTCATTGATTCAAAATACTTTTTTTGTAGCCGCCTTTCAAAATTGTGATTTTCCAAAAAACGCAATTCTCAAGGTAGAAAACTCAATAGCCTGACTGACGAATTTCATGACTTTTGCATGATAGACATGAATAAGGTCCTTCAGTCATTTCCGGTCCCCATGATGCATTTTCCTAACATAGGGTCAGATCCGACAGAAAAAGGTCAATAACCCTTTCCAATGATGTCGTACTTATTACGTTATGAGATTTTCATGAGACTATCAGACATGATTCTTGACATAATCATCATCTGTGTAAAGAATGTGTTACATATTAGGCTAAATTCTGTTGTCTTCCCTTGGCGACTATATTTATTAGCAGCCCCGTCTAAGGACTATCAGTTTTTAGCTCATCAGGTCTGAAAGACCCGATGGGCTTATGGCATGGCAAGGCGTCCGGCGTCCGTCCGTCCATCCGTCCATCCGTAAACTTTTCCCATTTTCGAATTTCTAAATTGTAGATTTCGTGACCCCATGACCCCAAATAGGGTCACAGGGGTTAACACTTTAAAAACCTATGTTCATCTTCTTCTCCAGTTCCAAATGGTCTAGAGAGCTGAAAAGTTGTGAGTAGACTCCTTGGCCAATGGGGATTCTAAATTGTAGATTTTGTGACCCCATGACCCAAAATGGGGATACAGGGGTCAAAACCTTAAAAACCTATGTTCATCTTCTTCTCCAGTTCCAAAAGGCCTAGAGAGCTGAAAAGTTGTGAGTAGACTCATTGGCCAATGGGGATTCTAAATTGTAGATTTCGTGACCCCATGACCCCAAATGGGGTCACAGGGGTCAAAAGTTTAAAAACCTACTTTCCTCTTCTTCTCTAGTTCCAAAAGGTCTAGGGAGCTGAAAAGTTGTGTGTAGACTCTTTGGCCTATAACGATTCTAAACTTTACATTTTGTTACCTCTTGACCCCATTATGGGTCACAGGGGTCAACACCTTAAAAACCAATTTCCATCAAAAGTCTGATGAGCTACAGAGCCCATTGCTCTATGTTTGTGAAGGTTCCGCCGCCTACGCCGACACACTCGTATTACTAGCTTTAACTTTTTCCGACTTAGCTTTACAGAACTCTTATTCATTACTTACTACTCATACCTCGGGGGAACTATTTTGACACGTTGACTTTCAAGGTCAAAGGTCAAGGTCACGAGCTATGTTATCACTCTACGAATTTCTTGTAAACACTAACTTTGGCTACAATCTGTCAAAGGTCAAGGTCATGACTTTAGAATGGTTTATCATAAATGCTTTATTCTAACGATGAACACTTTTAATCAATACATGATTGTTATACATGTATACTATATAAAGTGTTCATTGTTTGTGTGACCTTGAAGGTCAAACCCCAAGGTTCGGGGCTGCTCTGCTTGTGCGGTGTCCCCGCAAACGCTAATCTAGTTATTTTTAACTTTGATGTGAAAGAGATACATCCAAAACGGCTGGTTAAATTCGACCACACTTTTGGACGAAAAAGACCCCTTTTGTAAGTCCAGTTCGATTCCAAAATCGAAAATTTAACATGATTTTTTCTTCAAAATGAACTTAAAAGCCTGAATTTATTTTTAAAAGTTGCGCCATAACAAAGACCAACCTCGATAATCTAGCGCTTTCGTTCCCATAAATCTACACTACAAGCCCTGGAAAACTTTACGGTGGTGTTTACCTCGAACCAAATTACCTCCCTTTGCGTACATGTTATCCAATCAGAAACGAAATTCAGACACCAAGTGCGTAAACAACTCGACTGTTTGTGACACCAAGTACGTGATTGAGTTTTGGGTTCAACATGTTGTCAGCAATCTTTTAAGCTATTTAAAACGTGCATGTTGCCATCCAAAAAAGAGTAGACAGATATGGGAGAAAGCGATCGAAAGTATGAGGGAAAAGACGGAAAGAAAGGCAAAGTCAGAGATAGAAAGCTGGTTTTAAAAGTGACATCATTGGTTGTTAGAAAGCAAGCGTTTTGCAGAGTCATTGCAAAGGGAGGTACATGTAATTTGGTTTAAGGTAAACCCCTGTTAAGTTTATCAGGGCTTTCAGTGTAGATTTATTGGATTGTCGAGGATGAACAAACACTACATACAAGTAAAACATAACAATATTCGTAGGTTAAAGCACCTTTTTTTCACTTGCGACAAAATTCGCACCCAAAGCACCTTTGATGATTCACATCTCGGCGAATACTTGTACTAGAGAGCTACAACTTACACATAATGTAACTGAAGCGATACCATTTTACAAGTTAATTTTCGAAATTGCGTATTGTTTAAAAGTTTTGCACATTGACCTTTCAAACTCTGTCATTTTAGTATTACAAACTTCAAGGGCAGATAACAGAGTTTTCCAAAAATGTATTACACCTACATGTGCGCTTTTTCAAGTTCAACATTTATTAAGTCACATTATCTAAATAAAAATAGAGCCATTGGCTCTGTAGCTCATCAGGCTTCATAATCAATAATACTGTGGAGTGTGGCCAATATGATTTCCCCTTTGTAGAGGCCACAGGGTCACCAATCATAACATTAAGTATATAGGCGACAAGTTTCAGTTTTCTAGGCCTTAAACTTCAGGAGAAGAAGATGAAAATAGATTTGAAGGATATTCCTGTTGCCTTTATTAGGGACAACAGGGTCACCAAACTACACTTTATAATCCTCGCTAGTCAAAGAGTCTGTACACAAAGTTTCAGCTTTCTAGGCCTTATGCTTCTGGAGAAGAAGATGAAAATAATTTTAAAGGGTGTGCCACCAAAGCTACAATTTATAATCCCCACTAGTCAATGAGTCTGTACACAAAGTTTCAGCTTTCTAGGCCTCATGGTTCTGGAGAAGAAGATGAAAATAGGTTTTTAGGGCGTGGTCCCTGTGGCCCTTATTAGGGGTCACAGGGCCACCAAAGCTACAATTTATAATCCCCACTAATCAAGGAGTCTGCACACAAACTCTCAGCTTTCTAGGCTTTATGGTTCTGGAGAAGAAGATGGAAATAGGTTTTTAGGGTGTGGCCCCTGAGGCCCTTATTAGGGGTCACAGGGCCACCAAAGCTACAATTTATAATCCCCACTAGTCAAGGAGTCTGTACACAAACTTTCAGCTTTGTAGGCCTCGTGGTTCTGGAGAAGAAGATGAAAATAGGTTTTTAGGGCTTGGTCCCTGTGTCCCTTTTTAGGGGTCACAGGGCCACCAAAGCTACAATTTATAATCCCCACTAGTCAATGAGTCTGTACACAAAGTTTCAGCTTTCTAGGCCTTATGGTTCTGGAGAAGAAGTCGAAATTCCATAAAGTTTACGGACGGACGACAGCCGGACAACATGCCATGCCATAAGCCCATCGGGCCTTACAGGCCAGATGAGCTAAACATTTGATAGTTTAGGAGCTTGAGGTAACCGTTTTAGTAACAGATTTTAATCGGCTAAATCTCCATCAAGTTACAGATAATTTAACCAAATTTTTTATACTTCTAGCACTAAGATTTTCTGTAGATGATGTCATAGCTGACGTTGGCCGCCACAAATTTTTCCAAAGCCTAAAATATTTAATATCATGTGAAATTTGGCTATTTTGATAATGTATTAGGTAATGTTTACCTCTTAGACAAAATTCCATGTAAAAGTCAAACATTGTGTGCAGGTCAAAGAGGAAGTCTTGAAGACCTAAGTACTGCCGCGGCAGTCCTATTATTTTATGTGGAATTACTTGAGTTTCAAAGTGATTATTTTCATAAGTAGTTTAGTGACTGACAAACATATATGTAAAAGCAATATTATTAAAATTAAAAATGTATTTACTAATTTGAAATCAGCTTAATTTGATCGTGAAGTTTTCCATTTTCAGCAACATAATTGTCTAATGCAATTTAGCCATGCAAAATATGGCTTACTACTAAACTTTAATGTATTTCTATCATTCAGTAATGTATTTTGTTACCTTTTTGGTATAAAGAAACATTAAAAGTAACACATATTTTATGATACTATTGATTTTATTTATATTTATCTTATAATTTATTTATGAAACTTAATACACTATAGAATTTCAATCTAAAAGTAGATTTGTCAAACGAAAGAGAAACAGAGCAGCTTCCCAAGATACTTGCGACTAAAAATGGCCGTTATGTTAAATTATTGCATTGCTGCCTGCTTTTTCAGTTTACTTGTTTCAATATGGACAACAGAAGCTTCATCGAACCTTGGTAAGAGTGTCCAATGCAGGAGGAAATGCAAGCATCATTACGAATGCTGTACCATCAATCATCGTGTCTTAGGACAGGCATGTCGTATCCTGTGTTCTGACAAGTTCCAAACTACAAAACGGGATGCCAACGTCATGATCTTTTCAAACAAGGTACAGTTATTTCATCGAGTCTGACCAGCGTAAGGTCCTACATCAACTTTAGTTGACAAACGTTAACAATACTTGCTTTAGATTGTTATTCTCATCAACGATTGTTGATACTAGTATATATGACATAGGAAGCCACAAGGAACATATATCAATTAAACTCATTCTTCACAAGTATTGCACGTGTTTAATAACTGAAATATTGTTCAAAACACGTTAAACACCATCTCACTCACTCACTCACTCACAAGTATTCATGAATGTCTGTGAACTTAGCACAAGACCATATGCCATAGGATATTGACATAAGAAAGGCATTTTGCAATATCTTTTGTCAAAGCTAAACCTTATTTGTGTAACTTTAATAAAAACCTGATGCATAAGAGTCAACTTGTTTTTATACATTTAGTGCAAACAACGAAAGGCTACTTTTTGCCAAATTGAAAACACAACTCAAAATTGACCACCATTTTATACATTTATCCTTTTTGGATATATTTGTCCAGTGTAATACTCTATAAATTCGATGTTGATGTTGGAAAAAACTAGCCCCAATGAATTCGTTTTTGCATAAATTTGAGGGATCTGGGTAACTCACGTCTTGTGATCATTTAATTGAAAATGTAATTTTTCTGTTTTATTTACTTTCAGAAAGGAGCTTGGGATGGTCTTCTGTGCGTGAAGGAAACTAATCGTCAGATGCATAAAAATCTTAGTCTAACAGGTACATATATATGAATATATTAAACTATGTAATGATTTCACCTTTGTAGTTACTCCTTGACCAAAACCTTGAGGCCAGGCTGATTGCAATTTGACAAAATAACATTGCTGTGAGGCTCTCACCAATCAAAATAAAGTTTGATCAACAGTTTTTTTATGTTACGTCATACTGTTGATCTAACATTGACTGCTTATGCGTGCCCTCCAGCTGAACTCTGACATTATGCCTCGACCATTCAGAAAAGTAGCTCTATCTCGAAGGTGTCTAACAGCTGAGCGGCGCCGTTTCGAAATAGATTCTGCATTGATTTCATCTTCAATCGGAAAATGCCCAGCGATTGTCCGATAAATAATCAAATTGCATCAATGTATTTTAGACGATTATGTATTTTCAAATGGTTATGTGTAGTTTCCTACTGTCAATGACCAAATCGTATTGTGCATCACACAAACACGTATGCTGCGAGTAATAATCACAAAAGCATGCTTGTTGACAATACCCATGAAAAACTCCATCAAAGGGGAGATTAAATTTTTATTTTAAAGATGTGTACTAATTTCATCTCTATTTAAAGAGTTAAACATAAGAGTAGATATTTTAAATGTTAATTGGAGGGCCAGGGTTGATGTTGGTGTTTCAAAGAGGTGCAGTTGTCATCCTGGGCTTGTGAGGACGGTCTTTGTCGTGTTGGAAGTCGTTGTTGACGTTCACGTTATTGGTTGCAATAACAATGAACTGTCAGATTCCCTCGATTTTGCACAAGGTCTGCCCTTGCTCTGAAGGCGATGGCAGCCCACTTCACCACACTACCACAATCAAATCTCTCAACTTGCAGCCATACGGGACGACGTTGCTGATTACGAATGGCGCCTTTGGCTGGACGTCAAGGCTGTATTCTTGCATGTCTCGGACAGTTGCATATGGCTTGGTAAGATATCCAACCAAACCGTTTTAAGGTTGCAGTAAACATTGATGTGATGGTCCTTTCCCTAAAAGGACATTACCTGATGTAGCGATCTCGAGCGGGCGTTCTCAAGGATTTGGTCAAGAGTTGATCAATGAAGTTGGGAACACTTAATATATCCAAGTGTTGTGCTTCACAGGACATTCAAAGCTTCAAAGCGACGGATCGGATGCATTATTGCAAAGTGGGTAATTTGAATGTCTAGTTTGTTTCTGACAAAAAGTGCTCCAACAGGTTAAACATCACATCAGTAGACTTCCCGTTGTTGACCATTATGCTTGACAGATAACTCAAAAAATAATTTCTGATTCAGCTGTTCTATAAAGGAATATAATATAAACAAAAGTACACTTCATTTTTTATTTTTCAGATAAACTACAAAAAAGTGTGAGGGTGATTCCCCGAATTCTTATTTTCTCCCCACCAAATCACAGCCAACGCCCAAAGACCAGAGTCTATCAAATGTTTCTTGAAAACTTAACTGTTACACCATACCAGTATGTGAATATTGATTACCCAGTAGCCGTCGTCTACATTGCTACTAATCAAGAACTGGTAATTGCTAAATCATATTATTCTTTTTCAAAGCTAGGAAAACTAGATTGTAAGCTTCAATTTTTTCGCATTGACAGTTCGGTGTGTCTCCACACTGAAGCTGTCTGTGTTGGAAGCAACATGGCTGTGGGTGAATCACAGGGACTTGTATTTCTTCCAAGCAAGTTTCCGTTTCGTGGTATTATGGTTATACCAACAGAAGGACGAGATCTCAGACTGCTCGTAAAAACAAAATTTGAACCAGAGTGCATTGCTGTCGATGAATCAAGGTCTAGAATTTTTCTCTCCTTTCTGAGAGCTGAGCTTAGACATTCTAAAGTAGTTCAGTACCATTATAATGGTACTTTCATAAATAATATATATTTTGGTAAACAAGGACTTCAATCGTGGATGATCTTTGATGTAAATAGAAAGGCGTTGTTTTTTCAACTTAATACAGAAATTCAAATACGTTCGGGAGATAATTCAGTTTCACTTTTTGAAGATATCAAATATTCAGCAATATCCCTGCACATTATTGGAGATGATATTTACTTCATCCCATCTCGTGAACAAAGCTTTTTTATGGTAATAAGAAAAAATGGTAGAATTGAACACGTTTATATCCATAGTCGAAATAGTCGTGGTAAAACAACATGTTTGGTGAAATAATTCGTATTGAACAGTGAGATATATTGGGAAGTGTGTTTTAGACGATACTATGCTGTCCTAACATTCAACCTTTCCAACAAATCAAGTCTATATAATAATGGATATCTTAAAGGGACAGTAGCACGTTTTTTGACAATTTTATATTTTCAATTTTTCGCTGATTGTACGTTACAGCTAAATGTATAACTTTGAAAGTGTCAAATATCTCATTACACAAACCAATCACCCATAGTCGGAGAACAAATTATAAAGATTCACATAAAATCCATTGGCAGCCATTTTTGTGTGAACACCTTTAATTCATTTTGTGTAAGAAAAGGAATCGCATTGCTAAACTTTACATTATATATTTGATCTTTTACTGTTTCATTTAGTTTAAATACATTGCCTTTCAATCGGAACCATTTATTTTCATTTTCTTGACATCACCTTACATTCCCCCTAAAAACGTGCTACTGTCCCTTTAAATTTAAAGAAAAAATGGTGTTTGGGAAAAGAAGTCCAAACAGTCATGCTAATACGTCATGTGTACTAAAGTAAATTTAGAAATTTTCTGTTCTTACAAATATCAGAACTAGTTTAATAAGGATTCAGCCCTTTGACCCGACTGACGAATTTAAATATTTTTGCATGAGAGTTAGGCTTTAGCAAGATCTTTAAGATAAAGGAATAAAATCGCTCACGAACAGTCAAGGAAGGGTCAAACTTTTGCATTTGGGAAAAGTATGTTTTAGTGGGTATGTTTGAAACTTATAAGCTAATCCACGTCAGACGACATGTCATTGGAGAGTCAAACGAATATAAATTCTTGGAAAATTGACAATAAATTGAGATATTTGCATTATCATTGAGTTACGGAACTTTAAATATTGTCAACTGTACGTGTGTTTATAATATGTATATGTTTGAAAAATTCGTAACTCATCAAAACAGAGCAAGAAGCAATGTTTATTATATCATAAGACAATTAAAAGTATATATAACCTAGGACAATTTACAATAACATCCGGCATGTCCTTTAACCTTGAAATAAAGAACTATTGATAATGTCTACTGTTAGCTTTTGTTTTGAATGTTTGTAATAACTGTATGTTTGAAAAATATCGTAACTCATCAACAACAGAGCATTCAGCAATGTTATATATATATATATATATATATTTATACATGTGCAAAAGACAAGGACATTGAATTCAAGATCTTTCCATTTTACAAAATGGACACAAATAATAGAATAATGCGACAATTAAAAGAAGACTATTTCATTGAAATGTTAAAACAACTTAATTTTATTCTATCAAATTCTTATTGTGTCCATCTTACCGCTTGCCTGATTGTGACGTCATACCATTGTTATGTCAAATTCATTGTGACATCATAACGTCATAACTGTATTTTGTCATACTCCCTGATGATACCATTGAAACATGTTAGAGTTTTGATTGGCTTCGTGTCATTTTTTTTATCTTTTGATTATGTAAAACTGTATACCAGTAAACTTTTCCAATTTTTATCTATATATATATATATATATATATAGCCAGACAGCTACAAGCACCAAGAACCTGTGGAAATTCAGATAGGTCAGTTTCTAGATTTATCTCCCTGTAGCTTTTCGGGCGACTGTTTGGATTTCAGAAAAAACATTATTTTACATTATATGTCACTCACCTTTTATGAAATAAAAAAGATTGAAATGACTATCTAATCACTGATCTTTGGCAAATTGCTAACGTTATATGCCATTGAGGTTTAGTGAATGTAACAACTATATGTAAATGACACAAGAAACTTAGTAAGATCTCATTACAGTGTTCCATATAAGTTTTGGACCTACTTGGTATTAACTCCTTGTGTTGGCAGCAATTGCATTATGTCTATTTTGACAGTGTATTTATGTAAATATATACTCCTCTGATTTTAACATTTTGGTATTTGATATGGGAAATAAGATTGTACTCTCTGGTTTAAGAATGATTGTGTATTTTTCGGACATATAAACATCTTCATAATGTATTGATACTAATCAATTGTTCCACTCGACAAGAAAGGTGACCTAAATAAAGTGAACAATTATAGAGGCATTTCGCTAATGGATGTTTTTGGACGAACTTTCTGCTCTATTCTGAATGAACGTTTACAATGTTTTGCAGATCTCTATGAAAAAATACCCGAAGCACAAGCAGGATTCAGGAGGAACTATAGCACAACCGACAATATTTTCACACTTCAATGTTTAATACAGAAATATCTCTCAAAGAAAGGAGGGCGCTTTTATTGCATATTTGTGGATTTTAGAAAGGCCTTTGATTCCGTTAATAGACAACTACTTTGGTACTCATTGATTAGGAATGATGTACATGGCAGAATACTTGACGTTCTAATGAATATGTATTCCAAAATACAGTCTGCTGTAAGGACAAGTACCCATTCAATTTCCGACTATTTTCAATGCCTTAGTGGCGTGCGACAAGGATGCGTTCTAAGTCCTTTCCTATTTACAATATTCATTTCAGAATTTCAAATTATGTTGGAAAATGCAAATTTTAGAGGAATATCTTTGGGTCCTGAATTCATGGAATTACTTATGTTACTGTTTGCTGACGACCTATGTGTTTTCGACGATTCGGTTATTGGACTTCAAAGGAAAATCGACATTCTACACAAGTACTGTCTAACATGGGGTGTGGATATCAATATGGATAAAACGGAAATTCTTGTGTTTCGAAATGGAGGCTATTTACGAAGTTACGAAAAATGGTATTTACACGGAGCAAAGATAAAGTGTTCAACGTACTATAATTATCTCGGAATTCTTTTTTCAACTCGTCTCTCATGGACAAAGTGTACGGAATCATTAACCACCAAAGCAAACAAGGCCCTGTTTGCTATCAAGAGATTATCCTTTAAATATCCAAATATATCAGCAAGTGTTCTTTTCAAACTCTTTGATAATAAGATAAAGCCAATATTACTTTACGGTGCAGAAGTCTGGGGATTTAAAGATAGACAAGTAACTAACAAATTCCATAATAATTTCTGTAAATTTGTTCTAGGTGTAGGGAAGCATGTTTCTAGTAATGCAGTGTTGGCGGAATGTGGTAGATATTGTATAAGTATAGATTACCATGTTAAATGTATCCGATATTGGTGTAAGTTATTGTATATGTCTACTGATAGATATCCTAAACAATGTTATATTCACATGAAAGATTTAGATAATAGTGGTAGATCAACATGGGCATCATATGTTAGAATATTGTTGAATATGTATGGATTTGGTTTTGTTTGGTTAAGTCATGAAATTGGTAATATTGATACGTTTGTCCATAGTTTTAAAGTAAGACTTCAAGATTGTACAAGGCAAAATATTTTCAGCAGAATTAATAGTTCAACGCATTTATATTATTACAAGACAATTAAGTCATTATTGGATGTTGAGTACTATATTTCAAATATACATGTAAAGGAGTATCGGCGCTATTTATGTCTTCTACGTATCCAGCAGTTACCTCTTTTATGTAATGTTAGAAGTAATGATATTTCTGAAACATCCAAAATATGTAAAATGTGCAGCCTTTATGAATTGGAAGATGAACTTCATTTTTTATTTGGTTGTGATGCATATACAAATTTAAGGAATTTATACCTGCTTGATTTTAATTGTCATTCAGCCTTCAGCAACTATAAAAAGGTATTGATATGTAAAGATAAAAATGTATTAATAAAATTAGCTTTATTTATCAAACATGCACTATCTAAAAGGAGTTCTGTTAAATATTAGTAAAATATCTATAGTATTTCATTCATAATGTTTTTGTAATTATTTAAAACATATTGTCTGAATGTTGTATTTCGATTGTATTGATTGTACATGGGCCAATGGCCTTCCTACTGAAATAAACTTACTTGATACTAATCAATATTTAAAAGCAACGAATAATTACGCTCTTTGTATTTACATTTGCCATACATATCACCATAAAAAGCTGAATCCGATAGTCGTCCCTTGCGAATATTATTTTGTTCGAATTTCAGTTAGCTTTGTGTCAATGTGACTGAATGGCAGAGCATGGTCAATGTCAAAGTCTGTATTTATTTACCATATTCCTTTGTATTCATATCACATTGATGCGTGAACAAATTTCCCAGGAAATGGCAAAAAAGTATCGTACATGCAAAAAAACGTTACTATCTTGATTGTCGTATAAACACTTTTTGAACAATATAAGAGACGTTATAACGTTCACTACTTATCATAAATACACTCGGAGGCAAGAGAAACGATACCAACTTTTCAAAAGAGCACAAAATAAAAAATCCTGTCGTAAATGAAATGCAACTTCGAGTCCTTGTGATAGGTACATAAGTTGTGAAGCAGTACTCACAATTTCAAACATCAGGGTATGATACTTTCATTGTATGACTGTACAAATACACGAAGGGTCCTAAAACAGCTCTTTCAATGTTATTTTTGGACATAATCTATGGAATTGGAATAAAAACAATAATGAACGTTATAAATTTTAAGAATTTAAGATGTTATCAATATAATAAACCTTGATATGAATTAATGTTTACACGCAATAAGGTGGTTTAAAAACAATAACAATGGCTATTTACACAATCCTATCTCGTCTAGTTAAGGAGTTTTTTAAACGACGTTTTTTGAAAGCCGTTGTTTTCAAATGTCGTAACAGGTATACATGTACATGTAGCTTTGAAATTTAAAACTTAGTTCAGTGGGCTCTTGAAGACATGGAATTACTCCGTTTCTGCCGTTACTATCACTCGTAGCTTTATCTGTCATGCCTTTTAAATGGTATCGTTCCTTTTGCCCCTGAATATATATTTGGCAATACTAATTTGTTCCCGGCATAACACAATTCTGTACCTTGTATTACTTTTGTGAATGCTGAATTTGATTATGAACTTTTGAACAGCTAAAGAAACTTTTTATCTTCCCGGCATATACTTGTAATGCCGGGGATTTATAATCGTTGACTCTGTCCGTCCGCATTGTTTACGGAGCAGAATTTGAAAACCGTTACAGCTAGCTCAATGAAACTTGGTATATTGACTAATCATCGCATGTAGTTGTGCCTTTTGGGTTATTCAACTTTCTGAACTTTTTATGTTTGCGGTTTCCAACTCAGGAATGTGTCTTCGGGGCAGAACTCGAAAACCTTTTGGCCTTGCTCAATGAAATTTAGTATATTGACCAATCATGACATATTATTGTACCTTTAATGATTTTCAACCTTCTGGAATGTTTTATTTTTCCGGTCTCCATGGAAACCGAATTTAGGAAGGCGTTTCCGGAGCAGAATTTAAAAACCATTAGCTAGATCAATGAATCTGTTTATAAATATGCCATTTGGTGTTTTCAAATTGCAGGGAGTTTAAACTCATTGACATTCTTCATTCCAACATTACCATTAATTTGTAAACAGTATCTCATCAAACAGGATGTTTTTTATGGGGGGGGAGGGGTGTTGGTTGGGGATAAGCTATCTCTCCTGATGGCTCTTGTTTTCAATAGGGGTATGTACAGAATGTAGATGATTGCCTTATTATAAAGGGGCAGTAGCACATTTTTAGGGAATGGATTATAAGGTGATGTCAAGAATTTGTTCTCTGACTTTGGATGATTGATTTGTCTTATGAAATACAATCGAAATACATTTAGATTTAACGTAGAATTATCAGTGAAAATAGAAATTGTCAAAAAAGTGTTACTGTCCCGTTTAGATATGTCAACTTGGATCTGCATATTACCAGGCAGAATTTACAAATAAATTGTAGGGATTAGGTTTATCAAATTGTCTCAAGTACACATTTTAGGCACACTTATTCTTCGTTTTGGCGAAACAGCCATCGAACAAATACTGTTGTATTTCTAAATTTCATTTTATCAGCTTAACGATTGGTTTAGTTAGAACTTTCCTTTTCATGATGAAACCCTTCAACATTACTTCAGTTATATCATTCCCCCTGAATCATTGTTGTTTGTATATCACATTATATAAAAATGTTAACTATAAACTCTGGTCAAATATTTGCATTATCCACGTGATGTGATTACGCTACTGTGTCTCCTATCATTGTTGTCCCTTACATTTCACAATGTTGTCATTTTCATTTGTTATAGTGTGTGAAGTTTTCCCCAATGGTGTGTCCATTGTTACCTTTTCCTTTAACGGTGGCCCCTTGAAGTCAATATTTGTATGATTTATACTATATGTCATTGTTTTCTTTTGTTTTCATTTGCCTTCAAATTCAGTACAATTCTAAATTCTAATACGTGATATCCTACTACTGTATTTTCAATTCCTTTCGTCTGACTAGAGTTACTTGGTTGGTAACATTTCTTATTGTGGTGTCTATTCTCTCTACATAATGGTTGTATCTACATATTGTTAGTCTGTCAACAAAAACCTTATTTCAATTCATCTTAATATTATAAGGTCAGGGGCTTGAATTTGGAAGCTCCTTCAGTACTAAGATAGTCGTAAGTATAAGACATTTACATTGACTAACAACCATCTTCTTTTTCTATTTCTAAATTCTGCTTAACGAGTTGCTAATTTACAGAGACAAGTGAGACAATATGTCAACGCTTATAGTGTCCTAAAGGATTATCACATCTTAAACCTTTGCCGCCTTTGTCCAACCTTCAGACTCCGACACCATCTGCTTTAACCCTGTTAAAACTCAATGTAGGTGTTGTTGTTTTTATAGCATTGCGATCTTCATTATTGACGAAATGATACATTAACGTACGCTTTTGATATTTGTGTCCTATATGTAATATTCTTTTCAATGACACCACTATCACTAGACCAAAATGGTTCGAAATGTTATTGCTCATGGGACAATATTTAATAACGAAACAATGAGTTTAAGCAATGGAAATTATAAGTTTTATTTTTGTGGAATAATGTTTCAAGGAAAGCTTTTCGAAAAATCTTCTTCAATCGTCCCTGTTGGCATGGTACCATGGTTGATGGTAACGTTTTCTTGCACGTACAGTGAACTGAGACACATAGTCACAGCAGTTTGTCCAACACTGCTGAACGCTGATAACCGACAGCTCGGCGTATGCACGTGTTCATGTATCCACCATTCAGCCACTGACATGAATTCGTGGGATCTTTTAAGTGCGCAGTTTTTGTTGCACTACACACTATGGCTCCAGGGTGACACTTATAGAGTTCTAACAGAGGTGAACTCTAGGTTTTTACACCTTGGCCTGGATGGGATTCGAACCCCGGACCTCAGCAACGTGAGACCGGCGCTCTTGCCGACTGAGCTATCCCGTACCCCTTTGTTGATGGTAACGTTTTCTTGCACGCACAGTGTACATGTACGTAACTGTGATTGTCTGAACATGATTTATATGGTGGTTAACAGCCAGAAAGAAGATAATAATTGAAACCATAGAGTTTCCGTAATTAGACTGGAAAAAACATTGTTTTGTGTTTTAAAACAAATAAAAACGCTGCAAGAAACTAACCTGTTGCTTTTGTGTAATTGTCCAACATCAATATTTTCTTTCCCTTGATTTCCCAAGAGGTACAGTTTCTCCGTTTTAGAATATTCGCTTATGACTTTAATTTCATTATAAAATATTTTTATTTTTTGGAGCTCAAAGAAAAAGAGTAAGAAATGTTTTTACCAGTGTTACTTTTCAGTGCTTTTGTTTTACTGACAATTCTAAGGAATATTAAATTGATTGAAACATGAAAACGTACTTTAATGTTTTCACTAATCTGATTTAACCTTTTGATTCAAGGCATGATTCAAATACACAAAAGACGGTAAATCTGCATGTAATTACATTAATGTGTCTTTCTCTTATGGTCCTGTTAATCCCACACGTCTCACTGCAGTCAACTTCAAAATAAATTTTAAATGCTTAATTAATCAAGTGATGCTTTGACAATGTTATAGACATTTTATTAGATAGTTTTATATCAGTTATGTTTTCACAATATCAATTGAAATTCGCTAGATGTAAATTCAACCTTAAAAGAGTTCATAGAAAATCTTTAGCCTGCTTGTTAGTTTTAAATTTGTATTGGGAGGTTCATAAGTCAACAATTAGAGCAATGCCACCACATCTCTTCTTTCGTTTTTCAAGTTTAATGCGTAAGTTATATTATTTTGAAAAAATGCTAAGTAACTTTTATACTGTATGTTTTCAAATCTGTTTCATGTAGTTCTTGAAACTGATCAGTGAAATTAAATTAATATCACTGGTCACGATGAAGATGTAAGATGTCATCAATGATTCACCACAACCAAAAAGATTGCATTTAAAAGATTGAGCTGTCTGTAAATAAAAGATGCAAAATGCAAATACAGAAATGCATTATTAATCTGAATACAACCGAAAACAAAATCATTTCAATAGTTTCCTTTCAATCATAACGACCTACATTCTCTCCCCACAGAGGCAGAACAAGTCATGAAATGTTGATACAGCCTCTGTTCTAGCTATTACGCCGAGCTTGTGGGATAAAATGGGAGATTCAATGTGAAATAAGATTTTTGACATTACATAGGTCGTCTATTCTCTCCCCACAGAGGCAGATCAAGTCATGAAATGTCGATACAGCCTCTGTTCTATTACACCAAATCCGTGGGTTCCGGCAGTTTCCCCTGGCGGAAAAAAATACGAATTGTAATTGTGAACAATCAATAGAAACCCATTGTACAGTTGGTTGATAAAGGTAGTATTATGCGTACATGCTCCAATATTTGAGTCTAAATCCTAAAGTAGTTTGCGATTGTTATCTTTATTAGAATTTCATTTGAAACGTTTTGTCATTTGTTTAAACGTCTTGTCATTATTTTCGTTTAAACATGAACCATATTTTCCCAACCTTCAAGAATAAAAGATGATGCAATTTTATAGTCATGAAACATGATTGTTCTGAGGTCAATCTCATGTTTTGAAAAAGAAAATGAGAATAAACCATTCAAGTGAAAATTTTAACTATGTGCCGTGTTGAATTACTTTAATATAATTGAACACCGTTCACAGTTTGAATTGAAACATGTTTCAATACTTCCGACAAATATATTCAACTCAGCTATAGATATTAATTGGTGGCGTTTTTTGAGAATAAATGAATTTGATTCTCAGAATGGTCCTGAATCGTTGGTAGAGCTATGAATCTGGATGAAGTTTATATCATTTCAAACATTAACCCATTATGAAGGGCTTAGAGCAAAGGCAGCTGCAATTTCAATCATGTTTTATCCATAGGGTATTGATTATTACTGAAAATGCAATATGTTATCTCAAAAGGGAGAAATAAATCTTAAACAAAATTGCTTCTTTGTTTCACGTGACATCAGATGACTTGTATTGTACAAATACATACCATTTTTCAAAATTTAAACGTTTGAAAGTTGTTGTTTTGTGACAAATCGAAGATTTTTAAACACGACGCAGCATGTACATTAAGCTGATTTCTGTGCAAATATTTCCAAACTCCGTTTCTGACAATTCTTGAGAATTCACATTTCCCGCTTTTTGTCCGGTTTATCTAATTTTCTTTTCATCCTCAATCCGATTGTGCTATAGGCTATCAAACTATTCTATTACATAAGTGTAAATTTTGTACACATATTATTCGTTATTGCAAACAAATTATTGAGCTGATCATTGTTTGTAGTAAACGTGAGAAAGATTCAAATGAAGGTTTCAGTTTAAAGTGATAATGCAATTCGATAACAAACGACAGAAATGGTAGATATTCGCATATATCAGAAGATTGTGGTCATTAAAAAACAACAGGGATGATTTTACAAATTGAAACAAGAAAGCTTTTTCAAAATAAGATTAATTTGCAATTTAGGCAATTTGAAATAATGTCTAGTGTTGCCTCTGGGAGTGATTCAGGTAATTTAAATACATATATATATAAGTGTAATGGCAGCTAGTTTTGATGTTCCTGTTTTCAACACCTGCAATATTGATATTCAAATGAGAAGATAGCCTGTTACTTTTTCAGTGGTAACACAATGGATCATAATTATTCCCAATGTTCTCTTCACAAAATGTACATTTTCGAAAGTATTGATGTAATGAACTCATGCTGATACCATTAATCATGCTGTATCTTATAAAAGCTTGAAACTGTTGAAGGCGTTTTATTTGACACACGAAATATACTCACATGTTTTTTTCATCATTATTGGTTTGATATGTTCATCATTCGCTGTTTTGGCTAGAATATTAACAACGGTTAACTGAGATTAAGTAGTTTCTTCCTATCATTATTGATATAACTAGTTGATATAAGAATAGATGCCTGTAACCTGTCTCGGTCATGTCAAAATTATTAAGTAGGTCAAATGAAATAACGCCTGTGATATCGTGCAAAATATTTCAATCTTGACATTAATGTTAGCAAGACGACATGTTCTCATATTCAGAGTTTACAAACGATTTGTTTTTTGGAATAAATAACCGCTACAAGGTGTATTAAAGAATTAATTTCCTCGCATCTTTTTTTAGATAATACACTTACACATCTACATGAAGACCGGATATGTACACTTTGTAATTTACATGTAATTGAAGATGAATACCCTTTTCTCTTTGTAAGTCCATTATATAATAACTGTACAAGTGTACTGTACTTGCATTGTATATGAGCATATTATGTATTCAATGTCATCAAAGCTAAAGTTTTCGTAATTTGTGTCTTGAGCTAGTTATCGTGTGATGAACTTATCCTAAAAAAGAAGTTTAGGGTAAAACCTATACTTATTCATTACATTTACGTAGAGAAAAAACATTGTGTTAAGGACCATTGCATGTCTGCAGGGTGGACCCACACAGACTTGTGTTGCAAAGAGACTTGGTTGCAGCCCAACGGTGAAAAGCGTCTGTTTTGAACCTTATAGTAGCAACTAAATGATGTATTGCTTGATTGCTTACATCTGAAATTTCATTTCAATGCAACATCGTGTGATTTCTATGCTGAAACTGTTTATTGAAAATGAAAATCGTACTTAAAAGACTTCACTATCTCATAAAGGTCCGACCATAAAGTGTTTGGGCGATGAAAAGAGTGTCATGGACTTATGTGTTGAGCATATTTTATTGTTTTAATCAGGAAACTGTTGTACCCATTGTTTATTGATATTGCACATGCTTCATAATCAATATTTGGTATTGGCATATACTTTTTGTTTTAAATAACATTTCTGCTTTCGCTTCATACATTTTCTACACGTCAAAATTGCTTAATCGAAAAATAAGCTCGACCCTAAAGTTTGTTTGACTATTAATTATCTCAATCTTTTCGAAGAAAGTTCTCCAGGTAAAGGCCCTGTAGATAACGATCGGGCAAGTGGTAATTGAAGATCAATATGAACATTCCATTTTGAAACCATTTAACAATTCGTTTTTAATAGAAGGTTTGCATTATAAATTTTCAATTATTCGTTTATGTATTCATTTAATAATTTATTCGTAGTGATATTGATATAGCGCCAATATTAATGTATGCTTCTCTACGACCCTTCGTTTATTTTATGTCACTCTTAAATGCACAAATACCTTTGCAATTTGTATCAAGCATAACAGAAGGTTTACCGGGATGGTCACACTAGACACGAGTCAATTGTCTTAGCTGTCCTCTCCACTTTGTGAACCAATGTGTACCATAATCAAATAGAACACTGAGGTAGACTGGGAACTACATTTCTATTAGATTTAGATTTCATCAATTTGTCAAAGACACAACCAATTAAATATGTTTATGTTAAAAGATTACTAAATTAAATTTTACTATTACTAAATTTTCGTTGATGATAGATGACTCTTCACTCAAGTGGGTTCAGAGATAGAAAATCAGTTTGTATAAAATCTGATTTTTTTTTATGCCAATATGTTACATTAAGCTAACAGGCATATAAAAATATAAAATATAAAAAAAATATTCTAATACTTAAGACAAGTGTGTTATTGTTTTCGATAGCCTTGTTCATAATAGTGTTACGTCTGTAAGTCTATTTTGCCTTTAGTCTATAAAATAATTCTACGGATGCCTCATAAAATCTGAAGGTTTACCATATAAGACTTATCATTTAATACATTAAATAACATAATTGGTTTTCTTCATAGTAGTCGCTGTGAGTTTGTTTTTTGACATATAAGCAACTTGACACCATGTGTCCAATTTGTTACATGTATATGTTTTCTCCACACTTCATAACGTTTTTGTTAAAGTTTCTAACACAATAATGGTAAGTGCTAATACAATTGAAAGACTTTCGGTAAATGACTCTTTATCATTAAAAACAGAGCCATTGGCTCTGTAGCTCATAAGGCTTCATATCCATTTTGCCTTTGTGTGTGGTAAGTGTCAAAATAATACATTTAGCATTAACTTACAATTATCAGTGAACAATTTGAATTATAAAATTATCAAAAAACGTGCTACTGCCCCTTTTAAATTTAATCATGTCAAACAGATAAAGCTTTAGGAGGATTATGAAAGTGTACTGTACTTGCAATGTCATCAAAGCTAGTGTTTTCGTAACTTGTGTCTCGAGCTAGTCATCATGTGATGAAATTATACTAATTAAAAGAAGTTAAGGGTAAAACGTATACATTTTCATTACATTTACGTAGAGAAAAAACATTGTGTTTCAGATAAGGACCATTGCATGTATGCAGGGTGGACCCAAACAGACCTATGTTGCAAAGAGACTTGGTTGCAGCCCAAGAGTGAAAAGCGTCTGTTTTGAACCTTATAGTAGCAACTAAATGATGTATGGCTTGATTGCTTACGTCTGAAATATCATTTCAATGTAACTTACTGTGATTTCTATGCTGAAACTGTTTATTGAAAATGAAAATCGTACTTAAAAGACTTCACTATCTCATAAAGGTCCGACCATAAAGTGTAAGCGCTTTGAGCAACCACGAGTGGTTGGATATGCGCGCTATATAAATATCCATATAATAATAAGCGATGAAAAGAGCGTCATGGACTTATGTGTTGAGCATATTTTATTGTTTACCCATTGTTTATGGATATTGCATATGCTTCATAATCAATATTTGACAATGGTATATACTGAACCCTTTTAAACAACATTTCTGCTTTCGCTTCATACATTTTCTTCATGTCAAAATTGCTCAATCGAAAAATAGGTTTGACCCTAAAGTTTTTTTGACTATTAATTATATCAATCTTTTCGAAGAAAGTTCTCCAGGTAAAGCCCCTGTAGATAACGATCGGGCAAGTGGTAATTGAAGATCAATATGAACATTCCATTTTGAAACCATTTAACAATTCGTCTTTTTAATAGAAGGTTTGCATTAAACAAATTCAATTATTCGTTTATGTATTCATTTAATAATTTATTCGTATTGATATTGATATAGCGCCAATATTAACTTATGCTGCTCTAAGACCTTTCGTTGATTTTATGTCAGTCTTAAATGCACAAATACCTTTAAATGTTTATCCAGCATTACAGAAGGTTTACCCTGATGGTCACACTAGACACGAGTCAATTGTCTTAGCTGTCCTCTCCACTTCGTGAACCAATGTGTACCATAATCAAATAGAACACTGAGGTAGACTGGGAACTACATTTCTATTAGATTTAGATTTCATCAATTTGTCAAAGACACAACCAATTAAATATGTTTATGTTAAAAGATTACTAAATTAAATTTTACTATTACTAAATTTTCGTTGATGATAGATGACTCTTCACTCAAGTGGGTTCAGAGATAGAAAATCAGTTTGTATAAAATCTGATTTGTTTATACAAATATGTTACATTAAGCTAACAGGCATATAAAAATATAAAATATATATAAAAATATTCTAATACTTAAGACAAGTGTGTTATTGTTTTCGATAGCCTTGTTCATAATAGTGTTACGTCTTTAAGTCTATTTTGCCTTTAGTCTATAAAATAATTCTACGGATGTCTCATAAAATCTGAAGGTTTACCATATAAGACTTATCATTTAATACATTAAATAACATAATTGGTTTTCTTCATAGTAGTCGCTGTGAGTTTGTTTTTTGACAAATAAGCAACTTGACACCATGCGTCCAATTTGTTACAGTCATGTATATGTGTTCTCCACAATTCATAACGTTTTTGTTAAAGTTTCTAACACAATAATGGTAAGTGCTAATACAATTGAAAGACTTTCGGTAAATGACTCTTTATAATTAAAAACAATTTATACAATTTAGAATCCTCCTTTTCTAACTTAAGTGTCTAATTACAAAGTTTAAGCTTTCTAAGCTTTAAGCTTTTGGGGAAAAGATGAAAATAGGTTTTAAACTTATGGCCGTTATCCTTTATGGCCACAGGGCTACAACAGCTATACATTATAACCCTCACTAGTCAAGGAATCTGTACACAAGATTTCAGCTTTCAAGGCATTTTGCTTCTGGAGAAGATGAAACTATTAGGGGCCACAGGGCTACCAAAGTTACAATTTATAATGCTCACTAGTCAAGGAGTCTGTACACAAATTTTCAGCTTTCTAGGCCTTATGGTTCTAGAGAAGAAGATGAAAATAGGTTTTAAGGGGGGTGGCCCCTGTGGTCCTTATTAGGGGTCACAAGGCCACCAAAGCTACAATTTATAATGCTCACTAGTCAAGGGGTCTGTACACCAAGTTTCAGCTTTCTAGGCCTTATGGTTGTGGAGAAGCAGTCGAAATATCAGAAAGTATATTAGTATATAAGTAAACAAAGTATATTGGCCACTCTTTAATTTCCACTCAGACGCGTTCCTTCAGTGGCTGGTTATAAAGAAAGCGATACACGGCATTTGTCTAAAGCTTAATATTTTCGCTGAAATATTTATAACGACTACATACCTTCTTATAGAAAATCGTTAAAATATTTGCAATGCTCGTTATCATGTAGGGACATTGTTTCTTTATGAGCGACAGTAGGATATTCTGTGAGTAAACAGCTGTTTAGATTATGTCCATGAACTCAGTTTATCACCCTAAAACGGTTGACCCTAACAGTATTGACGATTTGAAGGGATATGATGGAGATTTATAAAGGTATTTGTTTTCAAATTTGGTGACAGAAAGTTTTAAGTACAAACAAGTCTGTAGTCTCCAATGTCCTCTCCACTTTGAGAACCAACGTGTACCATAATCAGATAGAACAGTGAAGTAGACCAGGGACTACTGTTTTATTAGATTTACAGTTGTCTTCCTCTAAAATTGCATCGTTTCACCAATTTATCTAAGACAAAACTAATAAAGACGTGTGTATGTTTCCTGAATACTAATGTTTGACGTTCAAAACTCACAGAATGTCATAGTCATAGTCAATTTTTATAGCGCCAAATCCATGCTATATAGCGTGCTCAAAGCGCTCAAAGTGTGTTTCTTATGGAAAGGCAATTTGAAACAAATGGGTTTTTAACATCTTTCTGAAGGTCTGGTAGCATTGGCACTGGCGTAGTTTAATGGGAAGTTTGTTCCACTCTACTGCAGCAGAGTAGGCAAATGATCTCCCTCCGTATCTGTCAAGTTTTACTCTGGGCACTGTGAGAAGCATCTGTTGCTCCGTGAATGTGTGTTTATCATGTAGATGCTGTAAATACTTGCCTTAAATAGCATCATTTCAAACTGAAAACCACATTTTATATATCATATATGTGTCAGTTTGCAAATACAAATATTTTTGAACATTTGATTTGACACTAAAGAACACAACAGAATACATAAGCTTATTTCAATTAAATATTAAGTACAATCGTGGACGAAACCCAACTGTTGCCAAGTTACTTTAAACAGGATGTTTGAAAATGTGTGGTATTTGTGGTTAAGGTTCAAACATTGATCGAAGGGAACATTCTTACTCGCCATAAAAACTGATTCCGGTGAAGATGGCGAATATGTTTTAATGTTGGATCATGTGCCCCATCGAAGCCACTGAAAACATCAAATCTACAATTTGAAATCCCTATAACCTGGACTCTTGTTTATATGAGGCCTCTTGTCCTCTTGTACCAGATGTCACATCTCCTTTTACATGACAGAGATCAAACGATTTTGAAAAACATTGATGATAGCATCTTTGAATGTGTTATGTGAAATTGGATCATCTTCTAGTCTTCATGTGTTAGTATTAGTACTAAAACCATGAAACCCTTTTGAACTCGTTAATCATTTTGTCTCTGTAGAACATGATCGTAGAAGTGCTAATTAGAAATCAATATTAACATATCATTGTATACGACTTATTGTCAGATGGCAGAAAAATCGATGCACGGATAATATCATATCTTGATAGAGATGATGGATGTGGAAATGATAAACACACAACCTGTCTTAAGCTGCTACATCGTTAGTGCAGATTACATATAGTTGTCAAAAGGTTATAAGTTCACCTGTGCATGTTCCAAAGCCAGAGGCTCTGGCTTATTTCGGGTTATTTATTGATATGTGCAATTTGACTTTAACTGTAAGCTTTAAATAGGAGGAGATATTCACAAGAAAGAAGTAAATTTCAAATCAAACCAAAATTGTTTGTAACAATTTGAAAGGTATTGATTATTATCGAAAATGCCAAGGGTTATCTTCAAAGGGAAATAAATGGATCTTGAAAAAAATCATTTTCTGCGAAATCAAATTATTTGATATTTATTCCAGGCTTTAATGTTTTGTGTGTGGAGGAATAAGTTTTCGAACTTGTTAGATACGTCAAGCTTATATACTTAATGCATGTAATGATGAGAGCATTATTGTGAAGTAGAGGTATTTCTCTTTGATGATACTTTAAAAAATATACCTAGATAGCAAAGAGTCTTAAGTCTCATCTAGTTGGTTGAAGCTTATGTCTGAAACGATCGTAAACATTGTTACACCTTTTTAGAACACGGTTAAATCATTAGGGCAAATAGGAATTTTGTTAAATTCGAAATATTTTGAATCGATGTGTAGCATAATCCAATAGAATACTTAGGTAGACCTTGGATAAGTGTTTCTATTATATTTACAATGATCTCCCTTTGAAATTGCCCGTTTCATTATAATATAATATAAGTATTTTTTTCTGACTATTTAATGTATTATATAACACCCACTATGTAGTCTCTATGTGAACTACGTTGTTCCCAAACTCCTCAACACACTTACACATCACTAAATCATTAACATGCAATATTGACAAACATGCGATACATGTGTACATCTTTGATATCATCTATAAATTCATCGAGACTATACCATTAAAGATCTAGAGGTTCTCTTTAATTAGTATTAAGTCAAATGGAAAAGTCGATGTTATTAGTGAGTATGATTCAAAATGAGGTTAACTCCTTTATAGTTTTTTTTAGGATTACATTTAACAATAGTTAAGTTCAGTGTTAGAAGCAGACGAACTGATGAAGAACTTTATGTGATTACCTACAAGAATAGGAGCCCATTCATAGATAAATTGTGTCACATGTAGTAAAAGTGACGAAAGCATGATATTACAATTATTTCACTTCATGTCTTTATTCTATCAATTATTGTCAACTGACTTAGGCTTCTATCGAACTGCAATTGATTGTTTTGAACGTCTCATTTCAGATGATCACTTCCTATTCAAAGGGGTAGCCTAAATAAACTCTTTCTTCTTAACAAATTTTTGCAGCTATTTCCCCGTAAAAGCGATGACAAAATGTGATAGCTCGCACAAGAGCGAAAAAAAACCCTATTGATAACCATCCCGTACCATGATGTTTCTAGGCAACCTGTGAGGTTTTTGATTCAAGTGAATATGACAAAATGTTTTCAATGGGTAATAATGTGATCTTTACTGATCAATACGATATCAAATCTACAATTTGTTATCCTTATATTAGCTATTCTTATTAACAAGACGTCGAAATTGCCAGCTGTATACAGATTAATGAATGGATCCATTGACATACCAGGTGCACGAGGTACAAAAACATTGAAGAACATAAACATACTAATCTTGTTGTGTACATTGTGATTCATGTTTGTGTTTCAGTAATGACTTTATCTACCTGTCTTCATTGGGTAATATTCTGTAAGACCGTTCTAAGATTTTTTGAGAAACACATTTGGAACGCTTCGATGATTGTGTCTCTGAAGGTAAGGATCTAAGTAGTGCTAAGTGGAAATCAATATGTAAAAGTCATTATATACAGGTCAGTGTCAGATGACACACAAATTAAATCACAGATGATCATATATCTTGTTAAAGATGATGAATGTGAAAAAGATAGGAATACACTCAAAATGTTGCTGATACATTTATAGAAAAGAGAAAATTTACATCTCATATGTCTATCAACAGATAAGAATTTGTGTATCAATTTACTGGCAATCTTATAGAGCTTATTTTGGATGTAACTTGTAACAAATAAATTTATTTATGGTAAATACTGAGCCGGCTACCGCGGATGGATGTTGTGCAAGTGCAGCTTTATGTCGTTAGTCATGTGACGAAGGTTATATATTAAGGTTGAAGTGATTGTTGTGTCACTCGAGGTCTACACACTACTCAGACGAGTTGCTTCTGCCCTGGTTTCTGCCCTATTCGTCTGTAATGGATTGTCAAGACTCCAACCTGTCTCCTTCTAGTGCCTCCAAGCAACCTCAATATTCAACCGCCGAATCTTTCAAGTCCTTTCAACTCTTCAAAGACGATATGGGCAGCAAGTTAAGGTCGCTGAAGAGGGACATTGTCGACGAGTCCGTAAAGTGGTCAACGTGTTGAATAAAGCATAAAAACGCGAGTCTCCGAGCTTTAGATATAAAGGAAATGAGATTCAATTCAAGTTTAATGCAGACCGTAACGATAAACTCGAGTTAGTGAAAAGACAATGTAACAGGAGGGATTTTTCCGAATGCATAGAAATTATTGACAGTTCCTTAGCATCTCGAAAGAAAAGAAACAGGTTCATCAGACAGGCAGACCGTTCTCACTTGGGTTGGAGGTTAATTTATAACTCGGACCTTTCGTCAACACTCCGGACGTCCGTAACCGGTTTCCAGACCATGTTTGGCGAAGTCAAGACACTGACGGGCCACGTGTCCTGCAGCAGTAGCCCTGCGTCTGTAAGCTCAGCAGAACACCAGGGAGGATAGCTCCCCTACAAGACGTAAGAAGTACACAGACAGACACAGGTAACATGTTGAAGTGAAGTTTGCCTGTGGTCATGCATACACTGGGTTTCAACCAATATAATATTCACAAAGATCACCTCAGTTTTGACATAAATACCAGTAATCAACATGCGTATTGAAAAGTTATATGTATAATGCCGATTTTTAAAAGCTTAATGATTTTTTCTATGTATGTAAAGACGCCTTGAAAAAAAAGAAAAGTAATGTTTTCTGAATTATGTTTTGTATTGTTACACCGTCGGAGAAAACTGATGCAGGAAGCTCGGCGGAGTCAGGGGCTTCAAGTTATCCACAACAAGTGTTTTAGTGCACCTGCAGGGTTGAAAGGTATCCATATTGTTGTTTATTCGATCACACATCAGTCTGACAGTTTCTGAATCTTGTTCTTCTGTTGTAGTTAAAGAAAATCTTAAGAAAGTATAGCCTACTGAGATATTTCCTCTCCTGATTACATATTGCAAAATTTATTATGGAACAAGGTTAAGTAATTCCATCTGTTGAAAACATTCCTCCCTCATGTAGTCGTAACAATTGTTCTGCACTTAAAGATGGTGAGTTTGTGACTGAGGCAATTCAACAACTCTTGGAAAACAGATGTCTTGTTGAGCTTCAACAAAGAACTAATACCAATTGTCCAATAGTCGGTTTCTGTTAAAAAGTCAGGTAATAAAAGGCTCATTTTAGATCTTAGAATGGTAAATCATTACGTTTGGGAAGAAAATGTCATTCTTGAAGGTCACACTGTCGCTTTTCATCTTCTCAATACTGGCCGAAAACATATTTCATTCTTTTACTAACATGAAAACGGTTATTTTAGATATGCAAATGTAAACTAGATATTTGAAATATACATAATTTCGAAAAGATTTTTCAGATATGTTTCAATAAATATTGTTTGACTTGTTATTTTCTACTTTTTACAAGTAAACCTCCAACTCTCAGACACAGATATATTGAGCTTTAATGAATATTCATATCAGGTGGCTAACTGTTCGTGTGATAGATCGACCATATGTTTAATCTGTAGCTGTATTTCAATCTTTATGTATTTAATAAATGTTCAGAGTAAGCACCATTATAAAACATATCTTGAACAGGAAGACACAATGAAGCAGAAACACTTTCCTGTGGGATTCCTATAGTTATGACAGATGGTTAGTTTTCGATAATTTGACAGATGGTGTGAGAGGAGCTTTCCCTTGTCGATCTAGAAGTGAAACTTTGATTTTTTTAATAAATGATGATCAATGAAGATTTGGAGGTGATATGACACACAAACGGAAATGCACACAAATGCAACATAGTCTCAGAAAAAAGGTTAAGATGTGCATGTGTGAAAACTCATGCCGTTTATGGTGGAATCAAAGTAAAACGATATGAAAATATGATGAAAATCGCGGAGTGCCTTTTAAGATTTCATCATCATTCCATAATAGAAATGAATAAAATATTGCTTCGTTGAATTAATTGACTGTCAATAGTTTTCAGATTGTTGTGATTTTACTCAAGTACAAGAAACAGAAATGGAGAATATATATACATAATATACATATAACTTTCTTCAGTCTTATAGTATACTTTTTTCCATTGTTGTTGATGAAGCTTAATTTTTCAAAATGTTATTAAATCAGTTCAAACAGAGTTAGTTATGTAAGCTTCAAACAGAAGCTTACATAAAACCTATCTACCATTTGTTCCTCGTGAATGTTGTTAATAATTGTGCACTTTCGAATGTATCGTCATAACATAATCCAAACGAATAGACTCATGCCTCAATGCATGATTTGATTATCTATTGTTTTCAGATGGTTTGGATTTTACTCAAAACAAGAATCTCAGGAATTGAGAATGTATATCTCAATACTTACACGTTCAATCCGTATTTCAATTCATGAAAATCACTAAAATGATTAAGATTCAGATAACAGTAGGTATGTATTGACGTCTCCAGTTTATAAAGTTTAAATCAAGCAAGGATTTGATCAAGATACATGTAGATAAACAAGAAACACATCTTACATTTTACGTGTGCTATTTAGAAATGTCACAGAATATGTTTTCGTTGAAATAAAACGTTTTCACATCTAAAATTCTGCATTCGTGTTATTGTTCAATACTAGTAATTCTTTGACAAATCCGCCATCTTCCTCTTACATGATATTTCAATGTCACTTTTTTCTTTTTGTTGACACATTTTGTTGTTTTGTTGAAATCAATGAGAAGAAACATACTCAACTTGCTATTACCCTTGATACCTTATATTGTTTCTTCCATATCATCTTCTATTTCCTTCTCAATTCGTTAGATTGACAAGCTATTATCAAAATACTTTATTATAAAATTGTTAAAAGTTTTATAATCTGATTGTTCATTGTAAAAAAATATTTAGCTGATGACAGGTTGTTGATTTCATTAAAAAGATTCAGACGGACATTTCAGTTTCCAGTAATAATAAAAAACGACATCAAAAGAAATATATATTAATTATATTTATAAAAATACAACGGTTTGTCTAGTATTAAATTATATTTAAGCTTTGTTCTACCTGTTGTCATGTGGAAATGTAATAGATATCAGGAATAAAAGAAATGAAAAAAATATTAATGTGTTCTCAGACAAAAAATTAAAATAAAAAATATAGTCGCAAGCGACGAAAACAGGATTCAGCCGTAAATCTAACATAATCATCATAAAGATAGCAATGTTAGCAATCATTCCTGAAAGTTTCATGAAAATCCCGTGAAGCAATAAGCTATAGCAGCATTGGAAAGTATCATTTTACATTATTCTGTCGGAGCTGACCCCATGTTAAGAAAATGTGTCATGGCGGCCGGAAATGACTGTTCGCGAGCGATTTTATTTTGTTAATTTCAAGTCCATACTTAGGGCTAGCTCTCATGCAAAAATCATATAATTCGTCGGTCAGGTTTTCGAGTTATCTGCCCTTGAAATTTGATATTTTTAAAAATTGTCAAACTTTAAAAGGTTACTTCACAAAAAGTATTTTGAATTTTCAAATTCTAAAACAAACTTGTTATAGGTCAGGGTCTTGGCTACAGATTATGTAAATTTTGAGTCTCTAGTACAATAAATAAAAAAGAAACGCATCTTCAAAGGTGCATGGGGTCGGAGTTTTGTAAAATGTGCTTAAATTAAAGATGGCGGCCAAACCACGTGACCTACGAATTTGTCATGATATCATTTTTTCCATCATTTTTGATTGGGCATCTTTTAAAAAAAGTTTCAGGTCTCTAAGTGCATTTTGAAAAAAAAATCAATGTTAAATTTTGAATTTTTGAATCGATCTGGACCTTTAATGCTTTAATCAATCAGGCTGAAAAGCTTAACGGCCATATATCATGGTAAGGGCTATAAGTCTGTAAAGTTTGGTTGTATTTGCTTTAGCCGTTTTGGCTGTATCCTAGTTCAAAATTTCTGTAAAGAAAAAGAATAATAAACACGCCAATAACAATAAGGATTCAGCCTAATGGCTGAATCCTTAATAATTCACAATACGTTTATGAAAATGCCAAACTATTTTGCAAACTTTCAATAGTTCTGTATGTCTACTGTTAAGCAAAACAAAACCCACAAAGAAAACAATTGTTGGCTGTGTCTTAATTGTATCGGCGGCGAAAAGGAATAAACAAAAATAACAATTTTGAAAATAAACTATCTCGCCAGGTATTCGTCAATATTCTATTTGATTATACAACATTTGGGTGTACAAAGTTGACAAGATTTCATCTCGTTTCGTATCAAGTTCTAAAAAGTTTTAAAATGGATTAGACAAACATTTCTTTAAAAAAAAGGAACAACAAATTTGCATTTATCAGAAACATTGGAAATAAAACTTTTCTTAATGAACACGAGTATCAAGTTTGTACACATAATTTTTAAAAGATCCTTTTGATTATTTCAAGGTACTCACTTTCAATATCAAATAAAAAGTTCATGCTTTCAAGCATTGACATTTTTTGGCTTACCTGATTCAATTACTTTTTTAAGTAAAAGTGATTCAAAATGAAGATGGCTTGTAACTTATTCAATGATTAAATGATTGATCTCAATCAGTCCCACATTTGCTCCCCACAGAGGCAGATCAAATCATGTTGATTTAGTCTCTGTTATAGTACGCCGAGTTTGTGGGATAGAATGGAAGAAGCCTGATTGGAGGCAATCAAAGTTAGTTGTGCAATCAGCGACGCTGTTCTAAAATCATCGTTTTGGCTACTGAATCAAGGCAAAGCATTGTGATATGAACCACCCTTTCTATGCGAGAAGCGTTGTCATTTGCTAAAGAAATTCAAATGGATTGTGATGCATTTTTGTCCGCCAGGGGAAAGTGCCGGAACCCACGGATTTCGACGTAATAGAACAGAGGCTAAATCAACATGACTTGATCTGCCTCTGTGGGGAAAGAATGTCAGTCCCAAAAATGTTCATTGTCGAAAATGTAATTGAATGAAGTTATCCTGATGCAATCAATCATGATGTATTTATTAAAAAGCATGAAACTGTTTTAAGCGTAATTTTTTTTAAATATAACACAAATCATACTCCAATGGGGATCATTCAGCGATACGAACATTCTCGGTATCAGTTGAAAGGTTCACAAAAATTTAACTGAGGCGTAAAAGTTTTTTTTATCATTATTCTAAGTTGTCTACAGAATTGATGCTTCAAATTATCTCTCCTAAAATTGAATCAAACTACTCAATTGTATAAACTATTCTAAGTTTGTGTATATATTCTCTCTATCAATCATGTCTAGCATCACTTGCTTGATAACGGTGTTAGTATCTACACCGAAACGTCGCATTTCATGCAATGAAGAAGTTGACTATTCATAAGAACTTGTTAGCACCACACTGATGAATGTTGCACAGACACTTGTTTTCAGCCATTTAATATATTTAGGTCATATTGCTCGTTTGTTTGCGGATGATTAATAAATATTCTGCAGCAGCAATGGTCGTTCTATTTTGCAAGACTTAACGAGCTGAATACATAGACTAAGTGCTTATTTCCAATGCAGGCTATTTACCATCCCAATACACACGAGGGTGATAACTTCTTTATCATACAATTTCAATTTAAATCTTAACACTTTTATAATAGTTGACATTGTTTTCAGATGCGCTCATTGATATATGCAAATGAACAGTGACGGTGAAGTGACAAAAAATAATTCATCTGTCCTAACATTATTAATAATTTTAGTCGAAAATTACGTCTTGTCATACAGATTTGATAATGTAACAACCTCTTTTCTTGGTACATTGTTTGAGCAGAATAATGTTACTCTCGTTAGAAATCGAAAACATAATTGTCAAGAAAAAAACATTTCTATGTAAAAGACAATATGTGTGCCATTCATTCACAAACATACAGAAATTGGTAAGTTTGTGTTATTGGTTTGTTTCTAAGGAAGATGTTAAAGTGACACAGGAATCTTTCTTAAAATTTTATTTGGTTTGGATAAGCTACAAAATATCTAATATGCTGATTGAAGTTCATATCTCATCACTGGACTTGCAAATATATATCCATTTATGCATAATATCTCTAAAATGCTTGATTTTATGGGAAAAATCAAGAAACATTTAAAATACGTTTAAAATTCGAAATTATGCATCCAATTCATTTATCTATTAGTAACAATACCTAATAAACACTATCGAATCGAATATATCTTCTTGTCAGCTAATGACAAGGTTTCAAAATTACGTTTGGCGAATTTGCGCGCGCCACTCGAGCCACATTGTCCGGTTTTCGATCAAATTCCCGACTGTGAATGGCCGTATTTCGCTCTAATGTACTGATTGACCTTTAACTTGCAATTTTCAGTAACAGTTAGTGGTTCCCGGTGTAAAAACATCGATTTCAAAATTTGACATATGTGATCCTATCAACATACTCTGTGTCTCTTTAATGTTTCTCTACGTGATTATTGAGTACTCCCAAAGCACAATCTTGTCTGTTAGAAATTTCCTATTTGGATACCAATAACAGAAAAGTCCTTAATCTCATATGTCCTATTCTGTTTTATCAGTGTATTATTTTGGTATAAGTTGTCAGAACAACAACATGTGGTATTGTAATTCATAATGCCAGTGCTTTTGAGCATGAAATTGTATTGTACATACATGTAACTGAAAGAGATAAACGTAGTTGTATACTATTGTAAAGACACAACAACAGCACCGAATCCACAAAAGTATTTTCATGAACATTTCAGGTTTGCGGAAATAAAACAGACACCGCAGCGTAAGATTCATCATTTCTAATTCCGTGCGGAATTCAGGGGAAAATCAAGTAATCTTGATGAGACAGAAAACGGATGTACTTCGAAAAAGGAAACTGATTAAATCTGATTTCTTGAAATGTACTCTTAACCATTCAATCTTATTATGTAAAATTAAGCATAGTTCATTTTTAGATTGAGCACTTTTTAACGAATATCAACATATTTTTTCAAATCATCAATGTCAACTTTATTCCAGTAAGGTCATAAATGAAACTTACTGTTTTTAGGAAGACTCTAGGTGAAAAAGAATATTGCGGATAAATTGTTTTAACCGCATACAACACATAATTAGGGTATTTTCAAAAGTAATATCTGGTTTAAGACGACTGACTGTGTAAAAATATTTTGCAGAGAACATGAAGTACCATTAGTTTCATTCATTGCAAAGACATGGGATGTATTTTTTACGTGTACCTGTTTATATTGCCTCGATAGTAAAGATTGACATTGACAATTAAAGATTGGCACTGAAGTGATTTCATTATTATGGTTTGTCAAGAGATAGAGACTGGCTGATGATTAAATAAAAATAAAAAACCGGAATGGAATATTTGTATCAGGTACTCTAATGAGAGATGAATAGTTGTCAGATATGTCTGCCAGAAAGATTGATCGAAGAATAACAGAATATGTGTTCAACAATGATTGATATGAGTGTAATGATGACACAATTCGTGTCATACCTGTTTCATTGACACAAGCAACGAGACATATATATATAGATCATCCAGATTTCTTCATTTCGGAATTCATTTCGATGCACGGCCTATTGACATCGTTTTAAGTTACTAGTGAGTGTCTACTGACAATTTAGTAATCGATATTTCTTATACAAATGAGAACGCAATATCAAGGAAAAAACAAGTTCATATCACCATAAAACTGATATATATTATAGAACTGAGAGTGATATCATTGACCTAGTTTCAGTGTATATCAAAACATACCAAGAGGTGAATTCGTCAGTGATTGGTCAAATATTTTAAGCTCTACTTATAAAGCCATTGTAAGTATCCATTGTATCCATATTATTGTAAGGCTTTTGTTAAAATCTTATTGAGGAATCTTTTTTTTCTGAAATCGTTCTACAATCCGTCCATTTGATAGAATATTTTAAACCTAAATTAAGTGCCATTATGTATATTTTGCTTATGTAATCGCAGAGTTACAGTCCAATATATCTGCCCTATTGGTGACCTTTCTTGCATATTGGTGTCTTTATCGTGCATAGTGGCGTCCTAGTTTTGCATATTGGCGTCCCAGTTTTGCATATTGGCGGCATGTGTAAACGTGCCCAACACTTGCACGTGCGATGCTGTGATACAAAAGATTACAACAAAAACAATGGATTTTATTGTATTTCCGAAGTAAAAGGATAATGTGTTGGTCCCAAATGGGAAAACTCTCGGTGTAAACTGTGAGAATTAGTTGAACAGCTCTGAGACGGTGAGATGCTGGTGAAGTCTGTCCTCTTTGAGAATTCATGTAGAAACTGAGCATTCGGGAATCTCTCAAATCTGAAATGAAATAAAAACGTTTCAAAATGTTGTTTCACCTACCAAACAGTAATATATAGACAGCTGTACGATAAAGTTGTAACTGATGGTATTTATTTCAGCAAAGCTCTTTCATTAACTCTCACGATATTTTTGCGTAGATACATTTATCGTAAGATTGCTCTGGAACTGGAGTTTGTTCTGAGACTATATTGTTCCAAATTTTCTAAACTGTTGTTGCCGTGTCGTTTTTTTTAAAAATTAAAGTGACATTGGTATGTTGTTTGAAATATTCATGTATACGGTTTTGTTCTGATCTTATTTCACTAATTGCTGACTGTTGCTGCAAACTATTCTAATGCTAATCGGTATAGTATAGAAAACCGTAGAGGATGGTTCAAAATGACTTTCATTAATAACATTTATTAACGGGTACATTCAATGTAAGAAGCCTTCATGTTTTGACAATGTTGCTAACAATAATTAAATAACATCCGATGGATATTTACTTAGGAATCGCATGGCTAAATTACATTTTTACAAGCTGGAATTACTTATAATTCCGTGTGTTTCAAACCAGTTTTTAGATATAATATAGGCAATGAAGTCGGACAGTAGGAAAATGAAGAGATTTAGTGAAAAAAGAAAAGAACGAAAATGAATATTACACAACATATACTTGCAATGAATTTGTTTTCACAAACAGCAGTTATGAAACGAACTAAACCTTTAGCTAAGTTATTTGAATCTTTTCCCTACCAAAATGATGTTCATGAATGCACTGAAATTGTCCCATTCAGTATTGGCGCAAAATGTCGAGTCTGGTTGACCTTTAGAAGATTATAAATTCTTTATAAACTTAATTATATAAAAGGGGAATAGATTAGATAATTCGTTGAAAACGTGCTTCAACGTCTAAAACGAACAATGTAGTAAATGCTATATAGAATATTAACATGATATTTAAGTGAGATATATCACAAAGCTTACCTGAGTGATTTCATGTGTTGTTCCATACGTCATACACGATGCCCAATGTGTGACAGGAAATGCAAGCAATATGCGAGTATTTATACCTGTCCAATACTCCTTGATCTCATGAGCCTCGTGCACTTGTTCCGACGCATGCGCTTCATCATGCAGCCATCAGATGTAGGACGCCAGTATTGGTAGATGCGGTAATCACAAAACTAGCACGCCAATATGCACGAATTTAGGTTTAAGTGGAATAAACTCCTCAAACTCGCCAATATTGGCGTGTTTTCGGAGTTTATTCCTTACTGAATTCACAAAGATGTTGATACAGCGCCAATACCTATCTTCTCTATTTAAAGGATCTTTGTTCATTAAATGTCAACATACAGGTTCCTTTGCATCATTTATTAAGCATAACAGAAGAGTTACCGTGATAATTATACTAGAAACAGGTCTATCATTTTAGCTGCCATCTGCACTTTGAGAACCAATGTGTACAATAATCAAATAGAACAGTGAGGTAGACTGGAAAAAACTTTTTTTATTAGATTTAGAATTCAACATGTGTCAAAGACAAAACCAATAAAAACGTGTTTATGTTTTAAGATTACCTGATGTTTAATTGATGCTAAATTTCTCTTCACTCATGTTCATATCTTGGTTATGGGACGATGTTTTTTTTTCATGGGGGACAACGGTAAGCAGTAGCATATTCTATCGTGAATTAAAAACTTTATAGTATATAGCCCACGAACTCAGTTCATCATCCTAAAATGGTTGACCTTAACAATACTGAAGATTTGAAGGCATATGATGGAAATATATATAGCTTTAAAGTAAAAACTGAAAACAATGACAGAAAGTTTTAAAGAGATTATGTCATTCATTCTTTTCTGAATAACAGATGATTAACTCAATTAACATTATCTTTTGGAATGCAATGAACATATAATCGAGACAATATGCATCTTAATAAGGCTTTTATTTACCTCCGAATCTCACAAGCGAATGCCTTGAAAACGCATTTGAGCGTGACTGGCTTCCCCAACGCAGCTAGAGCGTGTCGGCATAAGACTAGCTCTTTTGTTTATCTGCTTGTCTTGCAGAAATCTTGTTAATCATTTGATAGGATTTTTGAAATACACAATGCTTTATATATGTTTATACAATAATCATGGACTTAACCGGATAAACAAGTTATATATCAAAGCCATCGCATATCGAAAATTTTAGTTATTGTAGTAAAGTTTTGTATGTTAAATCGACAGATAAAAATGTGTCACGTTAAAAAATTATCATTAGCTGAAACCCCTGAACTTCTGACGCGTCATAGAAGTGCATTCTGGGCATATACGCTTCAGTGACCACAAATTCTGTTCGCCGGGGCTAATTAAGCAGTGTATTTTAAAAAGTTGTTTTTAGACAGGTTATCGTCCGATTTAAGAAATACTAAGTTGAGTCTATGTTTAATTTCAGTCCCTCTTTACGTACAAACAAGTCTGTAGTCTCCAATGTCCTCTCCACTTTGTGAACCAATGTGTATCATAATCAGATAATACCGTGAAGAAGACCAGGGACTATTGTTTTATTAGATTTACTGTTGTCTCCCTCTTAAATTGCATCGTTTCACCAATTTATCTAAGACAAAACCAATATAGGCGTGTGTGTGTTTCCTGAATACTAATGGACGTTCAAATGTCACCGAATGTTAGATGTTGAAAATTATTGTCTTTAAAGAGACAGTAGCACGTTTTAGGGGGGATATACATGTACATGTAAGGTGATGTCAGTAAAATTTAAATAAATGGTCCCAATTGAAAGACAATATATTTAAACTAAAAAAAGCAGTAATAAGTCAAACATATGACATAAAGTTCAGCAATGCGATTCCTTTCTCTTACAAAACATGAATTAAAGGTGTTCACTTAAAAATGGCAGCCAATGAACTTTCCGTGAACCTCAGAATTTGTTCTCTGACCATTGATGATTGGTTTGTGTAATTAAAGGTTTGGCACTATCAAAATAATATATTTAGCATGAACTAACAATTTCCAGTGAAAATGTGAAAAAATAACATTTTCCAAAAACGTGCTACTGCCCCTTTAAGAGCATCATTTCAAACTATATACAGAATTTTTTTATTGATATATTTGAATGTCAGTTTGCAAATACAAATATTTTTACAAGCAAACATTGATTAGAAACTATAGAACATAATAGAGCGTATAACCTTCTTTCAGTGAACTCGGTATTGAAGGTGAATATGAAACATTCTGAAAAGAACAATAAAAGTACAATTTTATACGAATTTATTTTGTGTAAAACAGGTTTTCGGATCGAATTTGGGGTCAAGGTTCAAACCTTGCAGAACCCTAGTCTGTAGTCATGAAAGTTATCATTGCACTACACGAGTCTGTGGTTAGAACAATTGTCAAATGCCTTCGTGACCACTGTGTATAACCGTACACAGGAACTAGCGAGGTGTACGGCGGAGAAATGTTGCTAGCGAGGAGCGTGATCGCAAACGGGATCACTTAAAAAGCAATCATCGCCGTTTCATCAACCTTTTCTTTGTTATTATCATGTCAATAGCTTTCCGAGACATAACTATTTAATGTCATATCCTGTTCATAGTCAGAGATAGAAAATATGCTACTAACAACAGCATTACTCGCAACTGTCATTGTTACTGTCCCTTGGATACAGTATGTGTGCTAAAATTACCACATGATGTTGATTATTTGAAAGTTATGAAGTAAAATAGTACCTAACTTTCGATTTCAGCTCCTCGCTAGCAACATTTCTCCGCCGTACACCTCGCTAGTTCCGGTGTAGGTTATACACAGTGGTGATATGTCCGAATTTCAAATAATAATTGATGTCAACTATAACACTTTTATATGAAAATAAGCATTGAAACGAGAGGTGACGAAATTTTCATTGCATACCTACACAAAAATATAAGTGTATATGGTGTACATAAGGGATTAAACCACAATGGAAGTATTATGCACATTATAATAATAATAGTAGCTTTCTTATACCGCGCACATATATCCATGACCGCGACCATAATAGGTCCGTACTTCCCCCTTGTTCAGGTACCTATTTGTACAGCTGGGTGAATTGAGTGCAATGTGAATGAAGTGTCTTGCCCAGGACACAACACATAATTATGTTATTAAGTGCTATATTCCAGAAAATCTAAGGAATGTTTATAAATCGTCCTTCAATACTTTTCATATGTGCGTCTGGCTTAAGAAATGCATTTGCTATCTTACTGACATATCAAAATGTTATACTGTGAGCGATGTAGTTGCGGTAATGAGCGTTGATGTGAGAAACACAGCAGGCTTTGAAATATCGCATTACGTGAGATGACTAAAGATCAAAAGACTGCGCCTTGTCTAGGGTGATCTCATTGCTTTGGAAGATTAATCCCTTGTATCAATTTTCTTAGTGTATAAGTTTTCTTAAAATTATGATGAATAATTTCATAATTGCCAAATAAGCGACTTAAAAATATTAATTTAAGAAAAATTAGTTGCCCTATGTTATACATTTATATTGAAATGAATAAAACTTCAAAGATATAGTTTTATTTTGATTTTGACACAAAAGTTGTTGAAAAAATATACTGAATTTTAGCGATCCTTAAATTCTTGGCTCACTTGAGTCATTTCAATGAACCAATGTGATAAAGAAATCAAGAAAATATCAACAAAACACGCCACAACAGGTTGTTGAATTGAACTTTTGAATCTTAAATATATGTTGATCAATATGTGTTATGAAAGGAACAGAACAAAAAGGTATATTATTTCAAATGTGTATATGCTAAGATATCGATTATAACGGAAAATGTAAGAAAGGATTAAATACATCTTGATAAACATCGTTTTAAGGGTCTTTGAAATCTGATTCTTGTTTGTTTTTTTGTCAGAAAAATGGAGCTAATGTACATTGCTCTTTTGTTTTATTGCTCGTTATCTATACAAATCTATGAACGATATGTTTAGGCAGCAACCATTTTATCGATTTCATAAAACTGAAACAAGGTTAGTTAGAACATTTGACTTCACCTCGTTTTGACATTACCTTCATATTCCTTTCATTCCATTAATTGCTATTATTTTCTTCTTTATATATGGATAGCAGATGCCTTTTTTCTGAAAGTGATAACAGTTATCTTCATTCCAAAATGCAGAGAGTGTGTCGTGTATAATCAACTGCTATATATTAATCTCTTTTTGATGGATATTCTCTCCCTTTCCAGAAAGAATATGCACAAGGAATAAGTTCGTGTCTTTTCCGACGTTAAACTATCTTTAAATGGACAGCTGCAATAGCAATCCTGTATCAATTGTGGCTGAAACAGTTGAAAGGGGATATTACTTATACAACAATATTTTTTCTTGCAAAGTGGTGTGTGTTATATTCAAGGCTATTATTTAAGACTATATGTAGAATGAAGACAGTACGGTAAGAGCGGTACAAGTACATGTTAATATTTGGGATCATACTATCTGTAACATTTAATGTTCTTGTACTTTTCGGGTCGAATCTCCTATCTCGCCACATAGGCACTACCCACTGAGTTGATACAAGTACGCCTTGGACTGGAAAAAGATAGGCCTACTTGGATGCCATCAAAACTTACGATCAGTAAAATAATGTTTGGAAAAGCTCAAAATGTATTCCGTAGTAATCAATGATCATTAGACTTTTGGACTAAAGAACCAAAAACATACCACTATGGTTAGAACAAAGACGCCTTCTATGTAAGAAAGAAACATCGGTGAATTGACATTTGCAGATAGATTATGTGCAATATTTTGCTTTCATTAAAATCACAAGCCCGCGATGAGTTCAATACAAGCAGAAATTAATGTAGAACGTTTTGACTAGCTCTACCTATATGGAGGGAACAGTTGGATACCCTGGATTTCAGGATTCAAAACCAGTTCCAAAGAGTCAGGCAATACTGAAAGCATTAGCCATAACATCATCTTACCTCACAATTTTAACTCATCGGGACACTTTCTCGTATCGTGTCACTTCAAATAACTGTTCGGCTACTGCCAAATTGATAATTCATTTGTCCATTCAATAGCCTAGATATAAGCGTAAAGAACAGACCGATTGATCAAAGAATAACAAGATAAGTTGATATCCATGCTGGATTTGAGAGTAATATTGACAGAATTTGTGTCAGATTCAGATGTACTAACACAAAATGGTGTCGATACGATGAATCATGGCGTTGCGAACAATCAAGTTAATGATAAACATGCAAATAAGGTACTTTCTTTTACAAACATTTTCTACGAATCCTTAACCGCTTACAAGTTGACAAGGCGTCTTGTTTGCGAATGAACATTCCTAGATACAATCCAACCAGGTAAATCCATCACAGATGTCTTCGTTAACATAACATTATTAGATCTTGCGTTTCAACAAACAAAAATATTACAAAAACAAATATCAGCTATTATACATGACTTATTTTCAATACATGCATAACAAGAACCCCTTTCATACACTTTCGCCATCTTACCTTTCAAACAAAACATAGAGCGTATTTTGAGTGAAGGTACATTTTGTAATGAATAGTGATACACTACAAACAACTGCATCCTTAACCGAGCTGGCGGAACAACCATGACATTACAACGTATTGAGAACGTAATGTCAAGGACAAACATGTTGATTCAAGACTAGCATCATAAATGACAACAATTGTGGATATGAGCGCTACATAACCCATAACCCCTTTTGTGTCAGAAGTCCCCAAGAGATGTCACTATCCCGTGCTGTTGCCCGTGAGAATTATATCTCCTGCATAAATGAACCAAATTATGTAGAATGTAACATAGACACCAAAACATAAAACATATTGTAGCATTAAGTGATTCCGTTGAAACTTTCATAAGTTTTATATGACATTTATGGCATTTTTTTGTCAATGATGTAGAATAAAAAATTAATAATAAGGAAGTAACAACGTCGAGAAGTCTCTTAAATGACAGTGAGATCAGTAAATTGCATGTATAGCTGATGGCAATCATATCTAAATTCCAAGGCTTTCTGTCAAAAACCCAATGGAGGTTGTGAAGATCTCGACATCTGCAGACATATCTTAAATCATATTTCCAATTATTCACTTTAAGTATGACAGAAGTAACATCTTTATTCTTAAGTTATTGAACAGATGTTTCCCGAAAAACAATTCACTATCTATCATTCTGATCGAAGGGAACGTTTTAGCCTCATATGAATATTTATTCCGTTGAAAATGACAAAATATGTTTTAATGCGCGCAAAGCCACTGGAATATTGAATAAAACAATGTAAATCCTTATAAGCTGAACTCTAAGGATTGATAAATGAATGTATTGCTGGACACGCAAGGTGCTTTACCACATCCCGATATTACCTGGCAGGAACAAACATCCTTGAAAAACATAAACGATAGCATCTTGTAATGTATGAATCGCATTGTATTTGATTCAGAAATGCATTTCGTCTTCATTTGTTAGTGTTTGTACTAAATCCATGGAAGAAACCTTTGTGGAAACCCTAATTATTATGTCGCTGTGGAGCTGGATCGAAGTAGTGCTAATTGGAAATCAATATGAGCATATCATTGTATACGACTTATTTTCAACTGACAAATTGATGCACGGATAATATATCTTGATAGAGATAATGATGTGGAAATGATAAACACACAATCAGATATAAGTTGACACATGGCTAGTACATGTATCAACAGGTTATAAGTGCACTCTTGTCATTTTAAAGCCAGACGCACGGACTTATGTAGGGTTAGAGGATTGCTGGATAAACATATCATCATTTTGAAGTTAGCTTTTAGATCTAATAGATACATATGCACAAGAAAGAATTATATTTCATATCGAACAAAAACTAATTATGGACGGCTATGTTACGGCATTGTTACAATTTGAAAGAGATTGATTTTTGAAAATGCCAAGGGTAATCTTGAAAGAGACGAAATGGCTCTTGAACATTAATATTTCCTGCGAAAAAAAATCATTATCCATTCTAGGCTTTCATCTTGTTCCACATGTAGTAATACTGACGAGAGCAAGATATCACAAGTTCTCATATCATGTCTACATGTAATCAATTACATAAAATATTCATTAACCAAGTTACATATTTTAATTATATGATGTGGATAATGTGATGCAAATGATTCAGATATAATTGTCATTCCTAAATCAGGTTTACCAAATTAACTGTTCTAGGCTTCTATCAAACTACAATCAATTATTGTGAACGCCTCCACATCATCAAACATTCCAGATAACCACTTCTTCTACACCTGATTGGTACCCAAGAAAACTCGTTCTTTTAAACATATTTTGCAGCTGCTTCCCTGTAAAAGCGATGGAAAATGTGTTTTACCATGCCACATGTCGATTCGACCATCAGAGGTACAAAGAACCTAAAGCAACATAAACATAAACAATTGTGTTTCGTACATGGTAAAGTGGGTTGTGATTCACTTATGGCTTCCTCTATTCGACTTCATGGGGTAGTATTCTTTAAAGGGGCAGTAACACCTTTTTAGAAAATTTTATATATTCTCTTCAATGTTAATTGTTCGTTAATGCTAAATGTATTAGTTTGATAGTGTCGAAAATCCATAACACAAATCAATCATCCATAGTCAGAGGACAAATTATAAAGATTCACATAAAATCCATTGGCGGCCATTTTGTGTGAACGCCTTGATTCATTTGTGTAAGAAAAAGGAATCGAATGGCTAAATTTTACATTACATATTTCATTTATCACTGCTTCATTTAGTTTAAACATTGTATTTCAATTGGAACCGTAAAATTTCATTTTCCTGACATCATCATGTTCCCCCTGAAAACGTGCTACTGTCTCTTTAAGGCCTTTCCATGACCTTTCGACAAACTCTTTTGGTATGCTTCTATGATTGTGTCTCTGAAGAGGAGGATCTAAGTAGTGCTCAGTGAAAATCAATATGTACAAGTCATTATATACAGGTCAGTGTCAGATGACAGACGAATTAATTCACAGATGATAGTATATCTTGATAAAGATGATTAATGTGAAAAAGATAAAAATACACTCAATATGTGCCTGATAAATGTTTAGAAAAGGGTTAAATGTCCGTCTCATATATCTACATGTATCAACACTTTTATAAGTACTTCAGTACCAATATTCAGTCAAAATAATGTTCAGATAATTTGGGGTGTACATGTAACTTGTAACTCATAACATGAGGACACATATAAGTGAGTATGAACTATATACATGTACAGAGACTAAGATCACGTCATTTCAATCCATAACCTTATAAGAAGGGAACGTTTGCTTTGCAGCAATTTGATTAGCACAGAAAATGACATAAGCGGATCTCAAATTGAAAGAATTTATTACGGGAAACATTAATTTTTCATTTCATGTGAAATCAAATGAATGCTGATTTTCATCAAAGACATTATCAATGTATCAAATTATAAACTGTTGCAGTTTTCTTTTTAGTTGTATGTATAATTCATAGTCCCAAAGGTCATAGAGTTGATAATGACATCGCATTGCAAGGATAAAATGTCTTTTGCTTAAATGGAAATATATTACATTTTGGACAGCAGATAAACCTTCTGATTCAGATTCAATTTATTCAGTATTTCGGGCCATTAGGCCTATAGTACAAGTACAGAGGCAGATAATATTTGATATCACGTGGTAACCTTCTGTATGGTTTTCGATGCGGTGATCTCTTCAAAAGCGTAAAGATATTGTTTGGGACAGTAAACCTGAAATCATAACAAATTTGTTGGATTAGTAAATTTTGTTTGATACGTATATGTTATTCATTTTTCTAGTATATATGTCAATTACAACATATTCAAGTTTAATACAACATATGCAATTACTCCCATACCACCTTGGCGTGGGATAAAGTGAGGGACACAATATGTTACACCTTATTACGTATGTGGTATTCACTTGGTATGGTGTGTATTTTCGATTTTTTCTTTATAACCCTGAAATTTTTGTGTACTCCTTGACTATTGAGGATTATGATTTATAGCCACGCCCTTAAAACCCCCATTTTTTCCTACTAAAGGGGAAACCACATTGGCCACACATAAATTGAAGCCTGATGGGTTACAGGGGCTATAGAGTAAAGTAACGAATTTCAAATAGGTAATAACGGTTTAGACAAATACATTATTCCCCTCGACAACCACTTTAAGGGTATTGGTTTCCAAATCGTAAACTTAACGCACAAATGATCTTTTCTTAATTATCAACCCTTACTTTCTTCGAGATGGTAAACCTATCAAACATTCTACAACCTGATCACGCATCTATCAAATATGCCTTTATCACTGGAATATGTTGCAATTATTGCCTTAAAGCATTAAAACATCCACCAGAATCATCAAAGATATGTCATTACAGCACAGCGTTGTAATATGAGCTTTTGCTTGTTTACCAATCCGATTCCTTTTATTTTGGAAATAAATATGCTGACACCAATTAGATACACCTTCCTGTAGGCTTTGTATTACGACGAATCGGTTCAAGTCGGTAATATGTCATTTTCTGATTTTGTGAGAAAATATCATTTTTAAATCTGAACTAGTTCAATTATGATATACTTCATGGACAACAACAAACATGTACATCACATGTGCCACATAATGTGTTTAGTTTATGAGCAAAGAGTATCACGTTAGAGCTTGAAGCCATCATCATGAGAATCAGAGGAGAGTTTAATCTAATTAGGAATCAGTTTCATATCGTTAACTTGACAGATGAATACAAATACATCTCTTACAGCGTTGAATCAGTGAAACAGTGATTGTAAATCTGAATTGGTTAGATTGTATGATGCGGTATCCACTAAGGTACTTGTTATGATCTGCTCGGGTTTTCAACTTGCAATGTTGGTTGACATACAAACAAACATGTCACAAAATCACGATTTACTGAATTAACTCTTCTATTGTTTTTATTTTCGAGTGTTGGGGTATGTGATATAAAATATCGTGCTCAAGGTAAAAGTAGCGATCAATCAGCGTGATTATATAGAATAAAAGAATAAACATATTTATCGATTGTGTTATTATAACGGATTGTTCTCATCGGGAATTTGATAGATGTAAATATTGTGGAAACCCAATCTCATGTGACCGAAATTCACGATTCTAGAAATGGCACCTGGCAGACAAACATTGAAATACAAAAGTGAAATTCATCAGATAGAAGAATTAATGACATACTGTTACTACTCTTAGAGACTCAGTGCTTTATTAAATCAGAAAGATGAGGTATCAGAAATACCTATGTGTTGTTTTAAATAATTTTGAATGCAACGTTATTTTTCAAGCTGAAGGATCACATCTGTTTTCGAAAAAACTGCATCAAAACAACACCAGCTTCGATTTCTTTCTATTGTGATTAGTTGTTTCATAGCATTTATTTGACTGTTTCGGTGAGAAAACCTCAGGTCCCATATGAATGAATTGTCATGCTTTTAAACATGAAATGACAGTATTACGTTAAGCCATACAAGGAATGAGTGAGTGAGTGAGTGAGCGAGTAAGTGAAAAAGTTATTGGAAAGTTGAGAATTTAAGTGTTTCCAACAATATTTATTCAACTCGTGAATGTTTCCATGAGAGAACAAATCATATGAAACAGGAATTGAACGAATGACGGAACAGACGGAAAGAAAGACACAGTTTAACGACTCGGACGCAAATACTCTACGATATTACCTGCTTACAGTCAAAGCTAGATGTGAAGACATTGTTCATGAGATAATTATCATAAAAAGCAATATGATAATCAATTTGCACATTCTGCCGCATCATCGTACATGTATTTGTCTGCACTTTGACCTCCAACTTAAAACCTGAAATCTTTTTTAAAAAAACCTCGTGTCGCCGTATATAGCCAGCCAATCAAATGACAACACAAACCAGTCGACAATTCATAACTGTATAATTAAAGTTAGTGAGTTCGAAATAGTTTGGCTTTTTAATGGCAATGAGTACTCAGCCGACACCCAACCGAGGGTTTTGGCTAGGTTGATATAAGGGAATGTATTGTAGCTCAACGCGGAGACATATACGATGATGCATTAGGTTGCAATTTGCCATCTGTAACATCAATCGTACAATTAATATCCGTTGATTAGTGTGACATAGTTATGGAGGATTAAGGTTAGGAGTGTAAAATACAATATTTTTATTATCTTTGTTCATGTGTTTATGTAAAAAGTAAAGCAACGCCTATCAAACATAAAAATTAAAAAACAACCATGGGCATATTTTTTTTTATAATATGACGGATAGTTTTACAGCAGTAATTGGACAACTGACGCTATTCTGGAGTGAGTATGTGTCATGAAGCAGCGTCTTTTTTGTAATCTGAACAGAAAAGAAATGGAAATATAAGAATTGTAGTATCTTAGGATATTGACATTTGAACATGCCTTGCAGACTTACATTGATAGTAGATTGGAGATATGATTACGGCTTGTTAGTTGTTGGTTGGTATATATATCAATTTCATAGTTTTTTTTGTATCAAAAGATTAAGAAATAACCATACCAAAATAAAAAAAATTCCCAATATTAAAATACGACGATTTGAATAATTAAAGTACATTTTTTTCAAGCTATATGATATATATTGAATAATATATTTTCATTAATGTGAACATCAAGGTATTTTCAAAATTGAGGAAGGTAAAATGCAATAACTTTCTTTAATGTGTATTCCATTTTAGAATATTCATCAAGGCCTTGATTAAAACAATTCGTCGCATTAAACAATATAGATTGAATCTGTATTTGAGCTTAGTTAATCTTCTTTCCATTTTCTGTTCACTGCTTTTACGTAAACGGCAACGCCTTTCGGTAGATGTTTTAAACCCGTCAATGCAGCTGTGGACGAATACATCTATTGGTATTTGGAACGACATTGTTAAACAATTTGAACAGATGAGAATGTCATTTGTCGACCAATTGAAGTTCGGATCCAGTGCTTCTTAAATGTACTTGCTTAAGGGTATAAAAATAATTATGGAATGTATCTCATAAAATGATACAATTATAAACGTTATGGAAACCATTAACCAATCTTCAAAAACAGTGACGTTTTTTTATTTCCAGTCATGATAACCATGACTGAAGTTGAATAGTTAAAGCTATATCAAGGCTATATTATTTTTTTTGCAGGTTACTACATGTATGTAAGTTCTTCAAATAATGTTAATTTGTTGAAAGCTTGTACAGTAATGTAAGAGTAGAGTTGTTGATTTTTACATTGTGCTTTTTGAATTTTGTAGCCCTTTCATGCTTTAAGATTTTTTATTATCAAAATAAATGATTGTAACTTAACAGATGAAATAACTACATATGCATACCAAGACCAAGACAATAGTAGCTCCACCGGAGGCGTGTTATAATTCAGTGGGATGAATAGTTACGGTATTCTTCATCTACAGTTGCTTTTGAAAGAAGTCTTTTAGAACTCATGTCTTTCATGACATGCAGAGAGTTGTGAAAACAGACTGAACATCGATACATCCTATATTCCAAGCTCATCTCAATAGTGTCGAGATAAGCAAAACAGTTGTGGGCTTTTTAACACTATCAAAGGCGTTTAATGTAGAGTTCGTTATAAGCCTTCCATAGCACTATCAAATAATATTTGTTCAAATCAATACACAAGGAGGTTGAAATATAGAAAACTGACTTCTGATATCAAATTGAATGATATAAAATATAGGAATAAAATCGATTTGTTTGTTTATTCAAATTGATTTTTTTGAAGACGGTACAATCATTTAACTGACAATGTGGTGATCTGATAGCAATGTGACGTCGGAGTAATATATATTATAATATTATTATTAAAATAATTTGAGTGCAAAATGATGCAATGTAATTAACAAATACAGTTCTCATAACATGTTTGAGCGGGAGATTTTATCTACTGTAGGACATTTAAAACATTTTTTATTAAGTTCCAAAAATATTCCGAAATTGATATCATATTCAGCAGATAAAAAGGGGATGAGGCCATGTTTGTGTGAACAAAGTTTAATTATTCAAAGTGGGGAAATGGTACTTAAGTGTACGAAATCCCTGTATTTTTAAAAACGGAATTCCTTGCCACTAAAAACATTGTTCCCTGACGAGAAACCATTTTAGTTGACCTAGAAAACATTCTAAGTTTCCTTGCTATATAATATGGCCTGAGTGGCCACTATTCGACTCTTCTGTGAAATATTAATTTATAATTATGTATACTATTTATTAATAACCAGTTAAACTCAACTCACTATGGCATTTCAACTGTGGTCTTGCCCTTTCGACAATTTAAGTGATATTTATTATCAATTAAACGATCAAAAACGATGACCTTCAGAAAATCAATGTCAAGCGTTTATTCTCATTACAACCTAAATAATACATACTGAGTATGTATACAGAACCTATTAACCTTCACAAATGCTGATACAATCAGACATCGTTACTATTCTAAATCAAGACCTGTTTTAAAAGCTAAATGAAGTACTGCAAATGTACATACTTTTCTGTTTTTGGAATTTGGTATTATTGTTTTTATTCTCGTTTTCTATCGACTTTAAGTTTAAGTTACATATGAATTTCTACATGATTGCAAAATCATAACAAGTGATTGGCCTAGCTCAAGGTCTTTGCTTTGGTATATGTAAAGATAAGGCACTGTTCCTGCATTTGTAGATTGAATATTCTAGGATTAAAACTGTATTTGGTCTCGAAATTCATCTTGTTTCTGTTAAATTTAAACGAGAAAAATATAGAATTACTTTTTTAAAGAATTGGTGAGCTACCCATATAAGATATACCGATAGAAGAGATGATATTCCTCGTTAATTTCGCTATTGTGTAAATATAAATTCCCCTTCTTACAATTGTCGAATGTTATGATAAAGGTAAGAAATATTTTGAAAATAGACCTTTATACATTATTTTAAATGATCCATAATCTTAAAAATGATAACCTAAAAATATAAATTCTTAAAATGTGCAAGTTTTGTTGTATACATATTTAGAATTGCATTCTTTTTGCAAAACTTGTAACCTGATTCTAACTTGGTTCTATATGGATAGACATGTTTTAAAGACTACAGTGTGTATGCCTGCTTTCAATATGAAGATAACTTGAGATATTGGAAAGTGGAATCATTATTGTTTTCAAGTTTAAATCATTTTGTCTAAAGCTATTCCCGATACCTTCAAACTCTTAGTGCCTACCCAGTATTCCAATAACACATTCCAGTCAATTGAGCCTGCTTTCATCAAAGGGTTATATAAGGTAAAGTTGATAAAGAATGAGAGTACTTACTTCTTTCAAGAACTTTTGATATAATGTCATTGCCTATCCAAGTCTTAAAGGGGCAGTACCACATTTTTTGATAATTTTATTTTATAATTTTTCACTGATAATTATAAGTTAATGCTAAATGTATTATTTTGACAGTGTCAGAAATATCATTACACAAGCTAATCAGCTATAGTCAGAGGACAAAGTAAGAAGATTCACATAAAATCCATTGGCGGCCATTTTTTGTGAACACCTTTAATTCATTTTGTGTAAGAAAAGGGAATCGCATGGCTAAACTTTACATTATTTATTTGAATTATTATTGCTCCATTTAGTTTAAATACATTGTATTTCAATTGAAACCATGTATTTTCATTTTCCTGACATCATCTTATATTCCTCCTAAAAACGTGCTACTGCCCCTTTAAAGTGTAGTTAATATAAAGAAAGCAACACAATAGAGCCTGAGACAGTTTCCAAAGCTTCCTTTAGGTTTTAAATCCTATGACAGATCGTTTCATATTAGTATTTGGACAGATGCATATATTGTACGTTGAACCCGTCAGATAACTGAACCAGAATGGGAACAACAATTGAAAATGCTGAAAGCAATACTTAAAGGGGCAGTAGCATGTTTTTAGGGTGAATATAAGGTGATGTCAGGAAAATGAAAATTAATGGTCCCAATTGAAAGACAATGTATTAAAACTAAATGGAGCAGTAATAATTCAAATATTTAATGAAAGGTTTAGCCATGCGAGTCCTTTTTCTACAGAAAAAGAATTAAAGGTGTTCACAAAAAAATGGCCGCCAATGGATTTTATGTGAATCTTCATACTTTGTCCTCTGACTATGGGTGATTGGCTTGTGTAATGAGATTTCTGACACTTTCAAAATAATACATTTATAATTAACTTAAAATTATCAGTGAAACATTTGAAATATAAAATTATCAAAAAACGTGCTACTGCCCCTTTAAGGATAACTATTTGTTTATTGTTTTGATGTTTATGCATTTTTTAATTAGTCCTAAACAAGAAGACTTCTTAGAGAACAGCTTCTTTATTCCATTCAAATAACAAATTAAAAAATTCATTTTGAAAACGTGCTCTCCCTTTTAATCAAATTATTCTCTCATAAAATAGCTTCAGACATGTAATTTCTATAGATAATACTATAATAAACGACTTGGGATCAATGGCATGCGTTTATTGTTTTGAGAATATAGGGTAGGCGCTACGATCATGTATAATATATTGATTTGTGACAAAATCCTTTAGTTGAGACCTGTTGTTATTATATTAATTATCAACACCACATTTTAACATAAGAAAAGTCTTAATCTAAAGACAGATCATTTCATATCATAAATTGGGCAACTGCTGATTTTGTGAAATGAGCACGTGCTATGGAGAGGTTTCTGTTATAATCATAACAAAAGAAAGTATCTTGAGACATTAGATTTGACAATGGCTTGCAGGATTTATGGATAGCAGATTTATACATTTTAAAATCAATCTGTCAGTTTCCAAGTTTCAACAGAATCAATGATACACTGTACCTTATTCAGCATAACAGTTAGAGTTCAGATAGAGGCAAATAATTTGTATACCATACCTATACCTAAGCTCTTTTTTCCTATTTTTAAACGTTTGAGCACATAATCTTAATTATAATTATAGAAATGGTAAATAATCCCTTTAAGGATAGGAAAATATCTCGAATCCGATAGGACTGGGTCTTTAAACTTTATAAAAATTCGTTTTAATTTCATATGTGTTTACTGAAACTACTAATAATACTAATGATAACACAAATATGTTATGAATAAGATAAGGCCTTGTTATATGATCTGTATATCAAGATAAACATCTTAAAATGTTATGATCAAATTGTGACTGGAAATTCGTCATGATAAATGATGAAGTGACTGATATTAATTTCAAAATATATAATATCATATGTCACAATAGGGAAGATGAGGGATATTGCACTCGTTTATTCATTTGTTTTTGTAATCAGTGAAGTGGTTTATATCGGTCTTAACCTGCGAGATGTTTCTTGCCATATACGTATTTACGGCCACTCAATATATAATAGATATTGAATATTTGTGTTTTTCACTGTGTTATGATCTGTTTTTAGTGACAGGGTAATGCAAGTATTTCCGAGTGGAAGTATATGTCCCAATCGGACATGTACGGCAAATATACCGATTTCAGCATACCTGATGTTATATCCTTACACAAGATGAGAGTCGGTATCACACTGAATTTTTTTTATCTTTGTCGTATGCTTTTGTGTTCGGAAATGTGCTGCTGTACTTCCGGTACACCTTGGCTAGAGCGGTTTCTTGTGACGTCATACCATTTTTGCATCATCACGTACCTACTGCGTTCATTGTATTGTTTGCAGTAGTGACGTCATTTTACTGGTGACGTAATCACCTATGTGATATGGTCACTGTGGTCAAAAGATATCATATTTGAAGTGACATCACACTTTACACTATTCCAAAATTTAGCGAAAATCAGCTTAGTATCATATAATGAAATGTATTATGAAACATCGTAGAAACCATGTATGACTATGTTGTTTGAGAGGCATTTTAAATTTTGAAATATCAAGAGAAAACTAGGAGTTTTAAAGATCTATGATAAAACGTCGCTACAACAAAGAAGTTGATCATGCATAACTCTTTAAGGATCTATACCGAAACGCCGCTATTTTCAACAATAGAGAAGTTGACCATCCATGAACTCCTAATCTTCTTTACGTAAGGTTAGTAGAAGCTGTTTAAAATAAGATTAAATCAATTATCTTACTCATTGAAAACCCAAAAGACAAGGATTGGTAGCATTTCTTTGTGACTTTTCTACTTCAGGTTAAATATATGCAGGAGTCACAACAAGGTAGTTTTTACTACGTCCTACTTAAAATAATCACAAGACGGCCTCAAACTTGATAGAAACGAGTAACCTTGTATATATCATATAAACTACGACGTTTACCCACAGTTCTTGGTACGTCCAATACGTGCTTATTCTGTACCTAGACAGCTTTCAATAGGTTGAGATAGGATAAAACCTTCTGTTCACTTCGTTTTCAGTAAGTTTATTCCGGTACTTAAAGAGTTTATATGCCTTATCAGGAAGACCGCTCCCGGCCGTAATACGCACAATCCCGTTTCACTTCTTTTGCACTCGTTTTCAGAAAGTTATTCACGTTTTCACAACCTTCTTCTTCCGTCTTCAAGATGTGCCTCATGTACAGTTTTTACGTCCTGGTCCGATTTTTAGAAAACAACAAACACGTCATCGTCCGGTTTCAATCTTGTTCTCACTCTTAAAGTAATAATTGTCAGCTTTATGTCATTGAATCTGTTTGCAGACATTATGGACATGATGAAAACTGCATACAATTGACAATGCAATCGATTCTTGACTGAAGTACGTTTCGAAGCGTTTCGTTCTTGAAAGGGTCTCCGTTCGTCGTACGGCAGTCCGTTTGAAGTACGTTAGAGGACGTACGACATGTCCAACGTCTTGGAGTACCTATCGGGTTTTCAGTTTGTCCGAATCCGTCAAAAAACAGTTGCCACTAGTTCTATCCGTTCTCCTAAAGTTCTAGCTCGTTTTTGAAGAAGAATAAGAATGGGTCTTGTGTGATATATAGAGGATACTAAACGACCTTCCATTTAATACTATTTTTATTAAACGGGTTAATGATTTTGTATAAAACGAGCGAAAGCGAGTTTGATACCAAATCACTCACGAGTTTAATAAAAATAGTATTAAATGAAAGGAAGTTTAGTATTGTTATTACTTGCCCTAAAAAACACGCAAACATGCCGAAAATGTGCTGAAACTAACAGTTCCGCGACTCGGCACCCATTGTGACGAAGCGCTTACATTGTGACGTCACAACAGGTCACTTCTGTGACGTCATACTTGCATTGTGATATTACACTAGTTTAATATTGCCGTATAAATATTACACTGCGGTATCTTACACGGGCGTGTAATAAATAAAAGCTTTACTGAGCCCTGGTTTTCATATTCCGAACCTTTAGATATTTTGCTTTCTGTGTTTTGAAAATGTTATTGACCAACTAAGATTCACGAGAAAGACCAAAGCCCAGAGTTTACTTCGTCCTAAAGTTTGTCGTAAAACAAAAGAAATCTCAAGGAATAATGGTTCAAAATAGATTGTGTGATGGGCAAACGTAAATGAACATAATTTGGTGTATTTGGACATATGATATTTTTAGGTTTGACATAACCGATTCCTTTGTAAATTGGACGGCCATTTTTCATGAAATATCCTAAGTCATGTTTCATTCCCATATATTTTAAAAGCTTTTTACTTGTCGAAATGGAGTCATTACCATTAAAAAGTAATGAGATTCGACATCGATAACCTTTCTCTTAGATGATATAACTTGAACAGCAAATGTCAAGTGTCGTATCAATATACCTTACTTCTTCTAAACATAACTTATTAATTCAAATTAATTGAATTAAAACACAGTTAACCTTGAAGCAAGAAAAACTTGATAGCCACGTTTGAATCCAACCCCGTTTTATTGCGAACTTAAATTGCATGAAATATATCAAAGTAGTAAACATAACTTTAAATTAATCAACGGCATTAATTGCATAAAGTGTTTTTCATTTGTTTGAAAGCACTCTCACATTGACATTTCATTTAAATTGGAACTATACTCACAAACATCGATTAAATAGGAATAACATTTTCGGGAGGAACGATTGATGTTAATATACCAACGTCAAATTTCTAGGTCTCGAAAATGATCATTTTTATGATTTCTCTTCAATCTTAATGATATCTCTTATACTTTGTATCACATGATCTTAATTTCACTATTGATGTGAAAAATGACGAAAAATCGATGTTAAGAAACAACAGATATGCATAATTCAAGATGGCTCACAAGAGCATTAGATAGAAGAACATTATCATCCCAGAGAGAAGAACATTAGGGTCACATTACACACATTCAGCGAAAAACATCCACTATCGTACACACTCTGTAAGAAAGGAGATTCATAATTGGCCAAGACGTGTTCAACACGCTTGCAAGTAATAATGCTTAAACTAGGCAGCTGGTCTAACGAAGCTTGCAATTTAAGCTTCATCGACATTGATTGTACATTGAACATGAGATAAAAACTAGTGAGGCTAACACTTGCAGAGTCTGCAGAGAGAAAAGGTGTCTAATTTCTTCAAGAATTTTTGACTTCATGCAATTTTCCCAAAGCCAGAACTAACTCGCTTGCAGTAATTGCTAAGGAATCTAATTTAGCATTCAGCTGCCCAATTGGTGAAATGAGGTTCTCGGGGAATGATACGGGAAAAAGCAACCTTTTGAAAATCAATTTGTTCATGTTTTTTAAGTTCGTCTTGGCATTGAATCCTAAGCACTGGGCTTGTCTACATCTAAGATCATAATCACACTCATTAGTTACAGAAGACTGGTCGGAGTAGCCACATGGAGGTTCTATGTTATTAACATCGTCAAGATCGATCATTTTTATAGTCGAATTGACCAATAAGAAATGGCCTTCTTTGAAGTCTGGCACAACCAACGACCCAAGTGGGGAATATTCAAGATATTGTAAAAGTTTACCCATGTCTATTGCATGCCTTAGCCGATCCGGCCACGGTAGGATCTGCAGACTGTCAACCACAAATCGATGGCCGTATTCATATATGGCCACAACGCCATGCTCTGTGATATCCGTGGAATCGCTTTCCTCGCTCCTAACGCAATATCCAAGAAGTCTCACAATATTGTTATGTTCAATTTGCTCCGAGAATAGTATTTCTTTCATCAGCTTCATTGTTGGGTGAATAAAACACTTGCTCTTTCGGCCTGGGGTGTCTTCTCCTAGCTTCTTAAGATCGTCAAGGCAATTACGAACGTCATGAAGATGTCTCGTTACCATTTTAACAGCCACATGTAATCCGTTATAAACTCCAAGAAATGTTTGTTTAGATACACCATGACCAATCTTCTTTTTTATCTTAATTTGATTTAAATTCGAACAGTTAAAAATATATTTTGGTCTTATCATATGATATTTCTTCCAGTCCACTGAATCTCTAGCGCTCGACGATATCATCTTTTGGACGTGTTTTCTGTTCGATTTTTCTGCTTCATAATCCAAATGCAGTTCAGCGCCCCCATCAAAATCCAAAGACGAACCGTCCTGAACATTTAAATCTTCAAATGTATCATGGGACGTCAATTTCCGTTTCCGTTCACCGAAACCTGAGTAATCGTCCGTGAAACTATCCAATGGGCACGATTTATCAACTGTCCGATACATCATAAACATATAGAACAACAGCGGGAAGAGAAAGAGACAGGAGAGAATACGGCTTTTCCCTCTCATAGAGGCGATCTTTGTCCACGTTATCATACTCAGCGTGCACTTGGTGTACTGCCTAGCCGAGGGTCTTCTGTATAAATGATCCTTACAATTCCACTGAGATTTCTGTGATGACATCAGAAACGACACCTGCAGTCGTCCTTGCTTCCAATGCTTTGTAGTAAAATCAGTAGAACTCTGTACACTGAGCCGGTTAACGTAGTATTCTTTCAAAATCGATATCTTTCAACAAGCGCTGAATTAAAGTATCCCAGGTACTAATATGATTTTACAATGGTTGGGAAATAACATTACTATAGTAAAACGTACACAAGTGCTTCGTTGTAGTATCAATGGGGGATGGTACTACAGAACAGATTAATATTTGACCTTCAAATCATTGCATTCAAAATATTCTTCAACAAGAGGTGAATTTATGTACATCTTTGGTACACATATGGAATTCACAAGGGTTGAGAAAGAACCACCCCTCTATATACTATATTCTTCACTACTCTGTTTTAGTAGCAGGAGCACACTAAGCCAGGCTTATATAGGACGTTCAGGTCTTTGTATTCAAAATCGATATCTTAAACAAACGGTGAATGTCAGTATCTCAGGTACCTTCACCGCCTCAGGATGTTAAATCTGATATTCCTTGCTTACAACATTCACTCCTCATTGTGTTCCAATCTTCATTTATATATCTCCTCAGTTGCTCAATCAGTTGTTCTGTATGCTTAGACGATGTAATGGTCCAATTTTCCAAATGATTTCAATATAATATAACTCTGGTTGACACCAAAATGATTGCCGCCCTGCTTGTTCACAGTGCCCGTTCAATATGAAATTCCATACGAGCGAAATTCCCTTTTCATTATGTTACAACCTTCATTTTCTCAAAATATCCCCAGTTGTTCAATCGGTAGTTCTGTACACATAGGCGGCTAAATGGTCCACGCTTTCAAATCCAATAATTTTCAGGTAGATATGTCGGTAAGGTATCACAATGATCAAAGTCCGAGTGATTCTGCTACCAGGAATGGCTCCTCTGGTTTTCACCACGATACTGCAGGCACTGAAACATAAGAACACAGTGTAACATGGCAACGATATCTCGTATTTATGCCGCCTGGAGGATAATGATATCAGTTTTATCACATGTATCTAAATACTTTCTAAATGGTAACTTTATAGCGACTGTTGCCACAATCAATAAAGGCCATAGTCGCAGACATTGGAACCAGTTGGGCTTAGAATCGTTTTCAACGCTCTGTGGCATACGGTATTTTAACACAAATTAGGTTTGCTCAAATGTCAAAGCGCAATTGTTCGAAAAAGTGTTCCGTCTATTATCTTTGGATTTGAAAGGTTAAACAAAATAATGATTAAAGGTTCTAAAAACAAACTCTAATTGTATTAGCTGTTTTAAGATTCCCTTTGGGTTAAAAGTTGTATTTCAAAGCCCCTTAATCAAATATCATTAGGGTTGAGGGGATCACATTTGTTATTGAAACCATAACCTCATGTGTACTATGATCAAGTAGTACAAATCGATAGAAATTTAGACGTAAACATCGTTGATATTGTTAAAGGATTTGCACTGAATAAGATAAACGGTTTACATAAAACAGTAATTTCATCTCAGTTCATATGAGACAATTATATATCAATAGAATCAATTTTGTTTTATTTATAGATAAGCTGAGCTTTTTATTGCGTGTTTGATTCCCTTCTCCACGGAAATTATATCCATGGACTTACCAGTGCCGCACGAACTGTCGATTTAAACAGAAGTTCTAAGTCAAACAAATTAGGGAATAATTCCTTTCTCTGCTCAATGTGGACCATGGAGCCAAGCCCAATCCTGTTATCCTCAATGGTAATGCGCCCTCGACTCTCAACCATTGATGTATCAATAGAACGAGAATATCCAGGCTTTAATTCCAATTTAATTTCCAATAAGTCAGAATTGGAGGTCTGAGTTTTTACAAGGGTGCAAGACGGTTGAAGGGGAATGTTGATTCTTTTTATCTCAACAAACACCAATGACTGTTCTTGGGTTAAGTTCAAATTTAGAATATACCACTCTAATTCGATTGAAAATCACAGCAAATAGTTCGGGACATTTCTTACATTTCTTATTTTTTAAATCAAAGCATATTCTTTATGTTTTGTAGGTTCACGTTTCTAAGGTTCCAATTACACTGTTGGAGATATTATATGGACATTTTAAACATATATGCTATTGCATTCCATAGTGTAAAACAGTGAATAAATAAGAAATCGAGAACTATCCTTCAATAATTTAGCATGTCGTGACATTAGAGCACCAAGGTATTTAAAGTGACATTTATCATTCACACAATATTGAACCAGTGGCTCTTTACGAGAAGGCGTTCAAAGAAAAACTTAGTAAACTATACATTACAATTATTTATGCGTTGACATTTATTTGTCATTAAAACCCGTTTGCATCTAGTGATGAAACACATTGGCTGAAGTGGAATTTATATTCGGATTTATTCTCTTTTGTTATCAATAGTGAATTATTCTTACTCTTGTTGTTTTCAGGTAGAATAAATGTTTGCTTTGAGATAATTTTCCTATGCTAAGTAACGTAAATATAAAGATGTCGGTTTCGTCAATATTGAATGAAAAGAGAGAAAAGAATAAACGATAATTCACTATTTATTATCATGAAACAACTGTCAAATGTTTGTCAAATGATATAGACAAATTGCGTCATTGATTTTGTCTTGAAACTCTAAGACAGTTTATCTTGTTTCACGGATATTTTATATACTTTCAACATGAATATGAATCATAAGTTCTACTTAAGCTACAAAAAATGAGAGTGATAATATAAAAAACCCGACAAAAAACCAAAACCAGACCAGACAGACATTTTTATTTTGTGTATAAGTCTCATTGGCCAAAAGTACAGTTGAGTTCTCAAAGTTGTTGCAATTAGTCACGTGACTTTAAACGGGCACTAGCACGTCTTAGGGGGGATATAAGGTGATGTCAGGAAAATTAAAATACATGGTTCCAATTAAAAGACAATGTATATAAACTTAGTGAAGCAGTAATAAATCAGATGTGTAATGTGATGATTCCCCTTTCTTACACTAAATGAATTAAACACGACACAAAAATATCCGGCAAAGGTGAATCTATATTATTTGTTCTCTGACTTTCGATGATGAGTTTGTGTAATGAAATTTTTGACACTATCAAAATGGTACATTTAGTATTAACTACAATTATCAGTAAAAAAATGGCAATAATTTGTTTTCAAGAAAACGTTCTACTGCCCCTTTAAAGCGGATTTGACATAAGACGTTATAAGATACCTCAGTTGCTGACTATGAAATTAATAACTTCATCTTCGGCTTCGCCTGAAGAGCAGTTTGAACGTGTTAAATTATTCAAGGCATTATCATCTTTCAAAGTATTGAATCTTCAGGCCATCATGGATATTCTAAATTAACATTAACTTCTTACAAGAGACTTACTATTAAAGACACTAATGTATTTTTCAGGACCAAATACCGATTTACAATGGAAATAATGTGTAAGGAAAGTGATGAGTGAGGTGATTCATACCACTTCAAAATAACAATTTCCTTTTATAAATACGTTGCTTGAACATTTCAAGAAATACATGTTTATCATTAACATTTTTCATCCAGACAAATGTCAAACCACTGGCATACAACCACATTTGATAACATTGGGTACGATAGTCTATAAATTAAATAACTCTCATAACGTTAAATTTATACATGTCACCGGACTGCTTCTCCAAGTATGGCCTTATTAGAAGCAAATTCGTAACTGCAAGAAATCTTTGAAAATTTAATTAATGGACAGATTCAATAAATTCAAAATAATTTGCTCCCCAAATTTAGATCAATTTAACAAAATCGGTGATACTTTAGAGTCAAAACGAAGACATACAATATCAACCTATCTACTTTAAAAAACTTAAAAATTGAAAACTGTGCCTTCTTAAATTATTTTAATAAATAAGAATGTAGGACATGTAAAATGTGGTTTTCATACATTTTTCAGTATAATGAAATACTTAAAATGATTTAGTTTTAAAATGAATATTATCATGTTTTTATTGAAATGGGTTTTATATAATAACGTACCATCGATTTGTGTTTCTTCTTTATCTATCTATCTGAATTTACCCTCTAAAAGGCAACATTTTAAAACCAATGCTTTCAATTTACTATCTTATCAATGTTACTTCTATTATATATCATTCTCACTGCCTCATCATTTAATTGGTCATCGGTTTTGTTAGGTGAAGATGTCATTAACATTCTAATTCTTAAACTGAAATTAATGTACAACTAAAACAATTCATAACATACATGTAATTCAATAGAAAATCGCATTTCTCAAAAATACTTTTTTGACAATAAAACACAGCGGAGATAGTAATCATTTATTAAATGGGGAAAAACGAGCGATTGTTTGGGTACTTTCAAATGCTAATTGAAGCGTATTAAACTATCTCAACACCTTCCTACGTCTAATTCTCCTCAGTCCTTAGGCCACATCATCCATACAATTCATCCGATGCTATTACCACTCATTATGATCAAACTCCTCTTTGACGCTAATCGTGTGATGGATGTTCTCTTCTCTGAAATTACCCCGTCACTTCGCAATGCTACTTCACATGTCCACAAATGTCTGCAGATGATACGATAACGTAATGTATGGGTTATAGCTGATATCATACGTAAATAAAAAAGTTTTACCAAAATCGCAATAGACAGTTAGTTTTCAGGTGGTGCTATCAATTGCACAACAGAATGTGATCAATTTGCATAATTTCTGTACTTCTTGTTACTATGCAAATATGTTATGATTAAGGTCAATATTTCATCAAGACATAAACAGGTCAGTGAAATTCACGTTTAGTCAGTTATAATGCCCCAATTGTTTTACTGAAGTGTAAACTGTTACCCTACACCCTTCGAAACATTGAAAGATATAATGAGGTTTCCTTTGAGCTTGTTTTGGGATAATTATATTTCAACTGGCGGCTTAAATATTTAAAGAACTTAACATGTACTGACGATACAACCATACATCATCTTGTCTATTTCCCATTCATACTGACAAAGCAACAACGTTTTTTATTCCAGACTAGGTTGTGTATTTCATAGCAAGGCCACTATTTACATCTTTTTAGGCGCTGCAGCAACTGTGTCGTTTATTTAAAATGTCTATGATTTTAATTAGTAAATGCAAATATATAAAATTGGGCAGATCAATGCTCAACTCGATTATCCGCAGTCATAGAATAAAGTGTTCCGTGTGAAGCGAAATTTACTCATTTTGGGAACACCTTTTGTAATTCGATATGATGAATGGGATCTGCCTAGCTTTATTGAATATGTAACGGTCGTATAAGAAATACATTAATTGTTGAGATTTAATGAAAAAATATTTCGGGACATTTAATGTGATTTTCGTGAGGTCACTAAACTTAGATGATTTGTGCTACATGGTGATATTACAAACTTGGATGATCAAGGAATAAATCTCATCTTAAGACGTGTATATGAAACTTCATATCTGAACATATACATGTATTATTTAACAAAGTCTACGCAAATTTGATTTTTGGAAAACATACCATGTAACAGTCAGTAAATTTATATACTTTCATATATTTTATAGAAATTTCCCTGAAATAATGTATTCAATGAGTAGTATAGGGATACGTATCGTCTAAAAAGTAGCTTTCATATGATGATCGTACTGAAATCGAGGTTCATAAATAAAACAATACACAACATGATTATAAACAAATCGCATTTAAGAATAAACAGATTTGGGACATTCAATACATATCTTATGGAGAAAATATTTATCGAAATGGAAAATAATTAACGCTTTTTCATGTATTGAAACCATTGATTAAGACTTGGTGGTTTGTTAAATTTGACATCTTTCAAATGCAGGATTGTCTTAGCTATGAAGTCGGTATAAAATATATTGCATAACAACTTAACATTTAAAACAAATCAATATAGTAGAGATCATATAGAAGTAGACATTAAAACTTCCCCTTAAAAGCAAAGAGTTAGGGTAAATCAAAATCAATTTGACTTCTAATCCGAATTGAAGATGACAGATATTAATGATAAAATCATATTTCATGTTTCATTACACACGTGGAATTTAATCAAACTTCTCACCTGCCATCTCAAAGCGAGAATCGGGAGACAGCTTCAAATCCACGCATGATCCTGATGAAATCAACAATGAAATTGATCCGTAGTCCGAATCCGGATGATTTGAATGATTCCTTATTTCGGAGATTGACTTTTAGATAGACCCGCACCTCCGGCGAATCTCCAAGATCCGACAGCGAGGCATTTACAGACGGAAATGACGACAGACAAAGTTCTACTCGCCAAGGGTTCTGCTCGCACCTAATGAAATCCCCTTCAACGATTTTATCGATCCGCGGCTTCTTATAAGTCAAGTATTAACCCTCGACAAAGGAAAAAGTCAAATGCGAAATGCCCTGCTCATCAATGCTTCTTAGGAAACAATCCCGCAGTGTTAGAGGTTTACAGAGGCCGACTGAACGTCTAATACTACCGTCTCTTTTACCTTTGAGGTGTAATTTCACCCTGTGTCAATTTCCTATCTAAATATCCCCAAGGACCTGCGACTGATACGGGCAGTGAGAGAGCAACTTAAACCGTTATCAAGCAGAGAACGGATCTGACAGTGTCAATCAATTTCAGCTCTTCTTGCTGTGAAATAGCAATCCGTATGAGACGAACTCGGCTGAGGAGAGAGAGTGTTTACTAATTTATGACTGCCTCATGTAAGCGAGTTGTAAGGTGCGAAGACAAATGCGGCGGAGGGACACTTACGCCAAGCGGTAGTGATGCGGTCACGCGAGCATTAATTCTATAGAAGCGACGTGACGGCGCTCGTCACAAACACGTGAAGAACACGTCTCGCGAGATTTGGCGGGGATAGATTTCGACACTTGATTCCAACGTACAATAATCATATCGTCCGAAGGTGCTACGCTGGCCCTAACAAATTGCTCTAGACTTTTTCAGCTTTGCGAAGGAAATTGCTCCGGGCATCGAATGCTCTTGTTAGGGGAATAGTTTCTGTAGGTCTATTGTGTTTGTTTTAATATCTCCCTGGAACAGAGACCACGAGGTTGAGGGAGGAGCATTGAAGTAACAGAACAGTACCAAACACTGATCACCAGGCCTTAATATTTAAACAGTAATAAGCTCGGATGAATAAAGTGGTAAATTGGAATGGACGGATGACTGGCAGTGTGTCAGGACCCTACGTGAGAACGTTACTAAACACAGACACCAGCCAACGTGATAGTGCCTGCTTTAAAGTAGATGCTGCTGGCGTCGATACAGACCTAGACAAATGTGATTCTCTTCTGTTATAGTTTAACATGATGCGAGATATCGCAGTTGAAGTGTTCGTGTCACGAGTAGATACATTGTACATTCACCTACAAGATAATGTTTCATTGTAAATATAACTATAGACAACACGGTAAGCAAGTTTTCTGCATGTGTGAAGTATTATTGATACAATTCTAGACAGATGTAATGGCTTGCTGCTTTTCACGCATAAGTTATTATTTTACTTACAAAACGAGTTTTGGTTTCAAAACAAAGTAAAAAATGTGAAAGAATTAAGTAATAACCGCTAATACAGTAGTCGATGTTATTGATCCCGATGAATGTTGCCACTCCCCTTCTTATATTCGTAGCCACGCGGGATATTTGGCTAACAGTTTTAGTGTCGTTTTAATGCGTAGATATCAATTCTCTATCAAATGAAAGATTTGTTTAAAACAATTATTAATGAAAAACGTGAATGTTGACAATAGTAAAACATATAGTTTTTACTTTATGTTGTCACCGATGTTCTTGATTCTGGCCGAGAAAGATTTGATTATCCATTATTTTGTTTCATCATGCAATTTCATGCTCTGCTATAGTTAAAGGCACCAATCGATCGGCTTTGGTCCGCCATCTTAAAATGTTAGCATTGCGAGAAATATAAATCATTTCACAATGTTTCTATGTTTTGAGCGATATACTTTAATTCTTGTCAAATTGTTAAATCTTGAACAACTGAAATGTTAACAGCACAAACATATTTGAAATCATGTGTGAAATTATGTAAAAATCATATATTTTTATCAACAGGAAAGTCCTCCTGAATTTCGTTTCCACAAAAATACCCTCCTCGAATGGTTCCTTTAAACATAAGTGGAGATGCACTTGTACTGTTCTTGTCACGAGTAGAGGTATTGTGTATACATTGACTTACACGAGGATATTCACTTCTTCACAAAATTCAACATAAAAGTAACTGTAGCTGAACTTCAGTAGTTTTGAATTTGATTTTCCACTGCATAGCTCTTACATGACGCGAGATACCACGTTAAAAGTGCTCTTGTCATGCGTAAATATCCCTCCACTAATATCATAATGTTTCATCCTAAACCATAAATCTAGACAGCAGTGCAGGCGACATTTGCTGACTGTCAGTAGTTGGCGCTGTGAGACTCACCTTACTAGACACAAATCTGATCATGCAGAGTTCTACCTCTAGTTTTACACGACGCGGGATAGGACAATGATAAAACAAGGATTATGGAAACGGTAGACAAGGATATATTGTATTTGCTGAATTAAGTTGTTGGTGGTAGCGTGACTAGTCTGTACAACACTTAATTATCCTCAGGTGTAGTTTCACATGATGCAAGTATGCAGGTTCAAAAGATAATTTTTTTTATTAAGTGTACATTTATTGTGATGACGAAAGGGTTATGATGCATAAGTATGTTGCTATGTTTATTTACATTCAGCCTCTGTCGCCATGGGCTCTGGTATCTTTCATTCCGAAAATATGTACTCAAATAACCTGCCCTTGATTTGAGTAAGCTACCGAAACTGCTACGTCGAATGGCTCTGCGAACCTCTAAAGGACTCTTTTCAACATGGTTGGTATTGCAATGAATGAATTGCTTGCAATTTCAGCTCTTTGTTCATCCTCTCTCCACAGCCTTTCAAGTGGACAGCTTCCCTTGGAAATATCAAATCTCAGAAGCAAGCGCGGTTTTAAAGTATCATGATATCAAACAACGTCTTTGAGAGGCATATTAGAAGTTGGAATGACAATAATGGAGAGGAATATATAGATGACAACGTCTTTACTTAAATAAATCCTCTTCAATCAAGCCGTTTCATTGGATAAATAATACATAACATGGAACAAGAGAGGGTTCTCAAAAATTTAAAATCGTGATTAAAATCCAGGGGGTGATATAGAGAAAAGCGTCTAAACATTTATCCCTGGGTAATCTATGATGAATTACATTCAGCCTCCGCGGATATTTTTACTGACCGAAGCATTGATATTACAAGGGTTAAGATACGTTGGAGTAGGTATTTCTCGTAACGTAAAACGTAAAGCTCATTATTATCACACTATGGAGATGTGTTTTTTTCCCTGAAAGATCAAAACATATTGACAACAGTGCATGTAGAGCAAGTCATCACCGGTCACTCAGTGCTTGACGTAATGATAGTATAAACGTGATATGTGAATAGAACAAACACATAACGCTCTTGGTGACCGAGTATCTGCGCTAAATGTCCTGGTTTAAATGCTGATATCGTTATAGCAGCTTACAGAAATTTGATTATCGTGACATCAATATGATACAACGATGATTAGTGTTAAATTATCCTAGAATGTCACACAGAGTGTTTATCAAATTACATCACAGACGAAGATTGCATGTCAGTAATATCTCTGTTGATAGATGTATCCACCGGCAAGATGCCATTTCCTTACATCATATATACTTTTGTGTGTGCTATTATTGACACTAACATTGGCTATTAAATGCTTGTTGCAATTAAATTATATAATCTAGAATTGTCAGCGAAAACTGACCCTCGATTGTTTGATTTAATGTCAAAGCATTCGTTATCCTACAACACAGAAAAATTCTAAATTGGCCTGTTTTCAATCAACAAGACTCATGTTCGCATATATCCAAGAAGTGAACATCTTTATAATTTGTAACTTCCTTATTGATGAAATGGAACAGAACAACTTTTTAATTGCTTACTTCTTTATTGTTGAAATAGGTCAGCATGAACAGTTTACGACTATCCATAAGGGTGTGTTGATTTGAATGAAACCAGTTCCAGCATGTCTTTATACAACCTTTTTCTATATTTTGATTTGTAAGGATGGTAATTGTTGTAGTCAATTACAATATGAGTTTGTTTCTGGTAGAGTGGGTATGATTTCACGTACTGACAGCAGAATTTCCATTTTTTTACACGTGGATTTTGCAATCAAAAAGAGATAAGATTGATCAGTAAAAGGAATCAAAAGAACAGAAGAACAGGTTGAAGAACAGACGGGAAAAGAGCTAAAGAGACAGCAGGGGTCACTCTTGTCACCTGCCGACATAGATCTCTTGACGGCTGAAGCACTCAAACCACCACACCATGATAAGTTGTTGAGTCAAGTTGCTGTGGACAAAACAAGACTTGAAGTTCATTATAAGCTCTTGTTAACAGCCTGCCATGTCAAATGACCGTATAAAACGAGAGAGACACCGTTAGTATTAATTCTTTTTATTTAAAAAAAAACGCTTTTCGATTGATTGATCAATGTTTCTTTTATTGAAAATTACAACATCTTATCGGGTGACGTAATTTTCAGTGCAGTTAGAAAAGAAGGACCGAACCTAGTACCTCCCTTGCAAACACGATTATCTCCATTTGCGCGACGGCGTTGGTTTATACATCTTCCAACGCAAAGCCTCAATCGCGATTGGCAATTGTTAGCAACCTCCAGTTACTTTCTGATTGGATTAGTACTCTCTATCTCTCTCTCTCTAACAAAAAAAATAATTACGAAGTGAGGAATCTGTAACAAAGACAGCAGCTTTATTCAGTGTATCTGTCGGCGTCAAAACTAACTTTCCAAAATGAACAAGGAACATTTGTTTCACCAAGCTATAACCAAACATAAATTTTGAATTTTATCTCAATTTGAGTCAATATTGACAAAGGAAAGATACCTTTTGGTTACCACGATAAAAACAATGAACCTCTTAATATGATTATTTTGATTAAAAAAAAAGCTGTATTTGATGATGAGCAAAAAAGGCTGCCAACCTTCCATCATTGATATCTAAGTTCTGTGATTACAATAATGTGACAAAATGTTTTGCTGAAATGTATGCTAGAGTTGATAATAAATTCTGGTCTTCTTTTCATTTTCTGTCTATGTTAATCATTTATGTGGTTGATACCCTTTGTATTTTGAAAATAAAGAAAAAAAAACATTCACAAATTATAAATTTTTCAAAAAGATATTCCGATTTGATATTGATAATCAGATCTATTTAAATGAACCTATTTTTACCGGGAATGGATAAAGGGTGTTGCCAGACTGTCATTCATCACAACAGCAGAACTTTGCCTTTTGATGTTTGAAAACTGCGTTTTATGATAATAAAAGGCATATAATGAATAGACTATTTCATTGTTTTTGCCGACCATCATTTCTATCTCATCTTGTGAAGTGGGAAAATGTCATTTTCACTCGTGGCTGCGATACGCGTCAAAATATCACTTCTCACTCCACTCGATGAGATAAAAATGATATTCGGCAAAAACAATGAAATATTCTCTATTTATTATATGATGAGAGATACAATACTTGGTTTTATCAGTGAAATAAACTGTCTATCAGGCAACAGTGACGATATATTATTTTTTCACTGTGACCAGTGACAATATATTATATCGTCACTCGTCACCGGAACTACTTTCAGTAATGTAAACAAAAGGGGGTAAATTTCCAGTTTAGAAGTCATTTTAACTACACAATTTATTAAAAAATCATATACAAAATAGAATACTTAATGTAGTTGCCAAATACCAGGTTTATTTCATTTCGTGACATGGGGAAAGTTGACATTTCACTCGTGGCTCCGCCACTCGTGAAATATCAACTTTTCCCATGACACTCGATGAAATAAACCTGGTATTTGGAAAACAACATTAAGTATCCTCTATATATTAGGTGTCTAAGCATACCATATACCTACAAACATATGACAAATCATTGTTGTGAAATAGTATTTCATTTATTATTTTTGTTACAAACACTAAGAAGCAACAAATATTTCCAAACATTGTGCACTTGTAACGTGCCGAAGTCGGATCCAGATAGTATCCTACATTGTAATCTAATGAGCAATCTCACCAAGAATTGCGGATAAAATTCAAAAAATTTCAAAACAGATTTTCTTGTAAAGCCAGTTTTAATGAAAACGTCGATATAAGGCTACGTGACAATACTAATGCTAACGCCTATTTAGCTTTACAAATTCAGATCCGATTATGAATGTATGCACCATGTAAAGAACGTTACATGATACACAAATTATTGTAAATTGTAGAGCCAGTTTTAATGAAAAATGTCGATATAAGGCTACATGCTAAAAAAAATCAGGTCCGATTATGAATTTATCTACCATGTAAAAAACGTTACATGATACAAAAAGGTCAGATATCAAACGCTCTTTGATCATTGTTAAAGCACGACAATAGACTACATAAAGCTACCTGTTGTTGAGTTGATGCCCATGTTATCGAAGTTGACTTTGACAAATTAGATTTGTGTTCACAGAGGCTTTCTATGTAACACATCTCTTGGGCGTTCCCGGTCATGCGAAGATGTCCATTCCGATATATTTACCACATAATGTATTGTTAAAATAGACAATAGGCAATGTCACTACATTGACGTAGATCTTTAAAAAAAAAATTTATATTCGTAAAGGTTTTTTCATAAGACAAATTATCCCATCTATGTATTTCCGTTACATTATGGTTTTTGCTGATTTGTAACAGATATTTTCATTGTATAATTGCCTTTGTATATTGGAAACATTGTATTCATGTGTATGTTTCTTTGAAGTTATTCGACATTAAAACCCTCTTGAAAACTCACACAAAACACATTTCATCATTAATAAATGGGACATAGATTTTTCCTGATTTAAGGAATGATATTTCACCGTGTTATTTATTATTCCATCACATCATATTATGCTTTCAAACTGCACGATAAAACATGTCTTTTCTGTATCTGTTGATGAAGCATAAATCTACCGTACTACTGATTCTGAATTCTAATGTCAATATACTGCCGCGTGCCCAAAGTATGTTCGCTTACCTGCGTGTCCTATAGTGCAGACATCATATCAACATCAACTTGCAATGGATTTATGACATTGCTGCATTGTGACAACAAAACTGATAAAATTGAAATTTCACTGCGGAAATTAAGATTATTATGAATTAACGTAATTCGTAAGGTGTTCGCTGAAACACTTTATTTTGTGACCAGGACCAGGAGTTAAAATGTCCATATTTGCTAGCTTTCTGATTTCTATCTCAGAGAGTCGAATGGGCCCCTCAATGAAAATATCCGAAAATATGAATTTAAAACATTTCCTTCTTTTAATTTCATCATTCCTTAAATCGAACTGTGCACAAGAAGCCAGAAGATCCCTCAAATAAGTTAACACATTCGCAATGGCTAATCTAAATCATGACATCTTTTGCAGGTGTGTAATTTGACGTTAAAACTTAACACAAAATTCATAATATTTGCACTGGCATCACTACATAAGCAGGTGAATACACAATCCGAAAATAACCTGAGGTTTATGTTTGACGAGAAATCACGTGTAATGCAAGTTGAAGAGAATGCATGAGAATATGCTTATGCAAAAATCGATCCAGATTTTGTGTCCTTTCAAGCTTACAGTATAAAGTGTCTATCGACAATTGACTATCACAGATCGAGATTTCGGTTTTATACAAATTGATAAATTCCGGCTTGCTTTGCTAAAACACTTACAGATTTGGAAATAACTACCTCAACATATTCAATTACCTCTGTTAAAAGAAGAAGAAGTTGAATACTTAATCTTCTTCTGAATACAACATTTATCCTAATTGCTTCTGCTCCCTTGAGAAACCCCCAACCCTTTCATTCAATTTGAGTTCTACATTCCCAATGAGCAAAGTCTCCAAGGAGGTGTGGCAAAACTTGTTTAAAAACCATCAATGCATAATACAGTTAGACACAGACGGTGAATTTCAACGCTTCAGTCACAAAGGAATTTGGGCAGCATAATTCAAAGTAGAAGTAAAGCACCTCTTGAAAGCATGCGAAATTACCACAAAACCGTAAGCCGTTAGGTCCTGCCCTAAGAAGAAACGAAGCTTCGGCGCTTTGTTGTTTGGAAACGGAATCCATCGACTCATGAATATATTCCCTTTTAAAGCAGATAATTCAACGGCTGACGAAATGTTAACAAGCTAAATAACACCTTTTCAGTTGCTGAACATGAATAAAAAATACAAAGGTGAAAATGATTGCATACGTTGAATGTGTTGACGTCTTCCTAACAAGTTTAAAAACAATTTGTTTTTAGGAGAGATTTGAAAGAAATTGTTGAACCTATTGACAAGATATATTTAAAACTGTTAACGTGAGGAGTAGAATAATGTCTCATTGGCAAGCGATCCCTACACCGTCCATGACAAATTTATTGTATATCGATTGTACATCATCCTGCCAATTGGATATGTATTATTTTCTCTTTTATTTGGCGATTTGAAACCTAAAGTAGAACCCTTTTCTTTTCTTAAACCTGTGCTAACGGAAAACCTGAATAAATGATGCCTAAGATGTTTACAAATAACTAAATATTCATATGAGAAAGAAAAGGTAATAACCAACACTCATATATACATTTACTTTCCATGCCTGAATCGTTTTACTCAAGTTATAAAGATTGGCATGAGCAAGTGGGTGGTATATACGGTTATTTAGCGTATGAGCGTTTGTAAGATTCCATATAGAACAAATTCTTCATAAAAAGCCTTATGAACACGCAAAACACAAATAAAAATGAAAGATTTGCTCCAGCACATAACACCAGTTGCTGATGAATGATGTAAATGCAAGTAAAAAAAAACTGGATCAACCAACATGAAGATCTAAAAACTATTATGTTTTAACATCTAAAATAGTTTCCCCATACTAAGCTCTACCATTCATAATCCAGCATTACAAATTCATATATGTTCTTTGTCTTTAACCCTTTGTCGTTGTTCGTTATCTTAAAACCAAATATCTTCAAATAGGAAGAAAAGGGAAGGAAAGGTAAAAGAGAATTGAGATATTAAGTGTATGTAGATTCAAATAAAGACGACTGTCGTAAACAAGTTCATCAAAGCCAGACTCTTATTTAAGTGATATAAAGCCAACTGCCAAAGACTTGAGAACTCACTAATGGCTAGTTAAATAGATATCGTCTTTCCGTCTCTTCGATCAATACCACACACCAAGAGATTTCATTTGCAGACACTTTTTAATTGAATTCGCGGCACCAATCGCCATGGGAGTAGGCAGCGTTTGTTTTTCTGTCTTTTAACATGATTTTGGACCAAGAAGAGAGGTGGGTTTTAGATAAGCGTGATACTTTTCTGGAGAAGATTCTATTGTGGACATAGTATAAATACTGTACAAGGCGGTGTTAATGGTTTCTCGCTTTGTATCGGATTGACGCGGGCTTTAACTGAATTACCCGGCCGGATAGATTGATTGCTTCGAACCCCGCTTTAGCTGATTTGATTTTGCCAACACGAGCAAGAAGAAACAGGCCTTTCGGTCTCTTCAAAAGTGATAGAAGTAGAGGTCATGCTTTATAAAGTACAAGGTCGTCCGTCCTTCCACTTAATGTAATGGATGGTTTCTTGAATATTACTATAATTATGAGAGTTAAAGGTTGATATGCTTCAAGTCAATTGAGGTCGGGCAAATGGAGGTCGAAATAACCCCTCCTCATAAAGTTCGTGTACAAAGTTACGGTCGTCCAATATAAAGTACAAAGTTATTAGGATATGTTTTCTATTGAGTCGTTTAATGGTAATAGATTAAAGGGGCAGTAGCACGTTTTTTGAGAATTTTATATTTTAAATTGTTAACTGATAATTGTAAGTAAATGATAAATGTATTACTTTCATAGCGTCAAAAATCTCATAATACAAACCAATCATCCATAGTCAGAGAACGAAATATAAAGATTGACATAAAATCCATTGGCCGCCATTATTGTGTGAACACCTTTTATTCATTTTTATAAGAAAAAGGAATCGCATGGTTTAACTTTACACTTTATATTTAATATATTATTGCGTCGTTTAGTTTGATAACTTTACCTTTCAATTGGAATCATTTATTTTCATTTTCCTGACATCAACTTATATTCCCCCTAAAAACGTGCTACTGCCCCTTTAAGGTATAAACATACGATCAGTTTAAGTGTTTGTTATAAGTACAATCCGTTTCTTATCGTTAATAAGTCAATTATCAACAATATTAAGAACACTATATATGTTTCTTCTACTTCACACCATAAAGATAAATAACGTGTTGACTGTTGATACAATTACTAACGATATAACGTCAGTTGAATGTGGATATGCTATGAATTGATCAGAAATAGTGGCCGGTCGAATTAAGTACAACTTTGTTTTTACATAATTTCAAGTTAAGTGACTGAGAATGTTTATACCATTACTCAAGAGGTTTAAGTCGGACTATATAATATGTAGACTGAGTCGTTGTTCTACATTAGTTGAAGTTAAATAACTGAGTTGTTGATTTGTATGTAAGTTGAAAGAAAATACGACGAGTTTGGGATGCTATTTATTCGGAACACATTAAAGTAAAATTGTTGTTTCTCCTTTGTTTTCTCCTTAATAAGAAGCACAACAGGTTAGATCGTGACTGTAGAAATGGTTAACCTGAATAATAGGTCGAGCAATATCAAGCACAATCGAGTTCGTGCTTTTGCTTTATTTGAAGTCAAACTATTGAGTTCAGTAGTGACAGTTACCATGATCATTAGCTAGAAAGGCTTTCCGCCTTCACACTTCTTCATTTCTCTTCTTAATCTTGATGAATGTTAATAAAATGGCTGAAAGAAGTGCAGGGTAATTTGAATTTGAAAGGGGCAGTAGCACGTTTTTAGGGGGAATATAAGGTGATGTCAGGAAAATGAAAATTAATGGTTCCAATTGAAAGACAATGCATTTAAACTAAATGAAGCAGTAATACTTCAAATATATAATGTAAAATTTAGCCATGCGATCCCTTTTTCTTTCAGAAAATGAATTAAAGGTGTTCAAAAAAAATGGCCGCCAATGGATTTTAGGTGAATCTTCATACTTTGTTCTCTGACTATGGAAGATTGGCTTGTGCAATGAGATTTTTGACACTATCAAAATAATACATTTAGCGTTAACGTACAATTATAAGTTGGAAATTTAAAACATGAAACTATAAAAAAACGTGCTACTGTCCCTTTAGGGATTTGTTCTCTTTAATCTGAGAAACGAAAAAATATTCATAGAAAAAAAATAATAATATCATCTTTGAGATGTCTTTTATTTGGTGGTACAAACGCTAGTTGCTTCTTTAGCCATAACTGAATAATCAAGTTTAGAATGGTAAAAGAGGTAATAGACAATTGATATGTTTACCGATGACATGTTTTGTATGTTATTTTATGTTGAACACAAACATTTTGGATTCTGATAACCATCAAACGATGGGAAAACAAGCAGCTGACATGGTCGAGCTATATCCCCCGCAAATTGCACAATATGTATAGGTTTTCCTTATCATACTGCCGATTAATTTTTGTCGCACAAATTAACACAAATTTTCCAGGATATGAAAGAAACTGTTCTAATAAAAAAACTAAATCATACCAACTTTATTTTCACTGTTGGGCATAATTGGACTTAACTGACAAAATTAAAATCAAACAAATGAATTTATGTATTATGTATTTGGATCTTGAAGATCAATTTGATCATAATTTAACAAACATTTTTTTTTTTTTTTTCCTATTTATTGAGTTACAGGCATACAATATCAGCAAACAGTTCGATACAGTTCATTTAAACAAATATAGTGTACAACTTCACAGATAATATCTTTCTAACTTAACAGTAAGTGTAACGTTGACCAAAATTTAACAAAATTTTGCTCAGTACAATTTGATAAGTTGATACATTTGGTGATATCATAGTATTTAATAATTTCTTGTTTAATAAAATCAATATGAGGCACAAAATTTCCGTGAGCACATTTGAATATGCACTGTTTTATCAGGAGGATGATTACATTTACAGGATTATTGTTAACACCTTTAAATCCAAATAATACGTTTTCACAAGAAAAATATATAATTACTTCTACAGATTTAAGCCATTGTTCATTAACTGACCAAATTGGTTTTACATGTTCACATTTCCAAAAGAGGTGCTCTACAGTTTCTAGCTCTTTTTTACACAAGGAGCAAAGAGGTGAATCTTTGTATTTTATTCTATATAGTATTTTCAAAATTGTTCTTCATGACACACCAACATATGATTTTGTATCTCAATAACAAATTTGATCAAAAATGTGATGATTAGTTTAGTTGTAACCGATTTCCAACAGAGTCCTCATTTTTGGCCAAAAAAGGCAAAATTTTATAAAAATATTTCCAAAATTGTTCTTCATGACACACCTTCATATGATTATGTATCTCCATATCAAATTTGATCAATATGTGATGATTATATAATTAGTTTAGAAGTTATGAGCCGGACAGGATTTGTAACAGTTTTCCAGCAGAGTCCTCATTTTTTGCCAAAAAAGGCAAAATTTTATGAAAATATTTTCAAAATTGTTCTTCATGACACACCTTCAGATGATTATATATCTCCATATCAAATTTTATCAATATGTGATAATTAGTTTAGAAGTTATGAGCCGGACAGGATTTGTAACAGTTTTCCAACAGAGTCCTCATTTTTTGCCAAAAAAGGCAAAATTTTAAAAAAATATTTCCAAAATTGTTCTTCATGACACACCTTCATATGATTATGTATCTCGATATCAAATTTGATCAATATGTGATGATTAGTTTAGAAGTTATGAGCCGGACAGGATTTGTAACAGTTTTCCAACAGAGTCCTCATTTTTTGCCAATAAAGGCAAAATTTTATAAAATATTTTCAAAATTGTTCTTCATGACACACCTTCAGATGATTATGTATCTCCATATCAAATTTGATCAATATGTGATGATTAGTTTAGAAGTTATGAGCCGGACAGGATTTGTAACAGTTTTTCAACAGAGTCCTAATTTTTTGCCAATAAAGGCAAAATTTTATAAAATATTTTCAAAATTGTTCTTCATGACACACCTTCAGATGATTATGTATCTCCATATCAAATTTGATCAATATGTGATGATTAGTTAAAAAGTTGTGAGCCGGACGGGACTTGTAACAGATTTCTTACAAAATTTACCACTTTTTCTCCAAAATCCTAATATTTTATTTAGATTTTCAGAAAATTGTTTCTCATGACACATTATTACATAATTCTTCATATCCATAACAAATTTGAATTGAAATGGTTGATTAGTTAGAAAGTTATGAGCCGGACACAAAGTGTAACGGACGGACGGACGGACGGACGGACGGTACCCATTTTAATACCCCCCGCAACTTCGTTGTTGCGGGGGATAAAAAGATTTCCCCAGCCTTAAATTGCCCACAGAACGGGAAAGAAACGCATGCCATTGACTTATGAAATGTTATCTTAGTTCAAATTTTAATCATAGAAAGAATAAAAAAGATAAAATGAATGTTGCAATTTTTTAACTAAATACATGAAAACAGATTTGACTTTATTGTTGTAATTAATTTTAGTTCAGTACATTTTTTTATAACGTACAGTATATTGCTGTTTTTATGATTATGTGATTGTGCTGTTATTTAGTCGAGGTAGAACTCATACATGGCTGGTGCGTATTAAACTGACGACATCCGTGATTTTTTAAAACATTTGGTGTAAACAAATGTTTAACATGATGTGTTTTAATGGTTGTTATCATATCATCAAGTATTTAACCATGATGGTTTCATTGACCAAGTTTTAATGTTTCCCCTCTGAGTATTAACTTATTTGGTAACTTCAAACAATGTACACATTGTGATACTTCTTCTAGAGGGTGTTCACAAAGCCAAGGATTCCCTTTTTGATGTTAAAATGTAAATGTTAAAGAACAATCCCACTTTTTACATCCACATTCCGTTTTAAATTTACTATGCAAGTTTTGCTGGTAACCCATGTGTCGTCTGCTGCATGAAATAGACTGGACAGGTTTGGACTACAAGATTCAATGTAAGTATCTTATCCAAATCAATGTTTATTTCATGACTAATAAAGCAGATATAGGTGTATGATGACTCTTTATTCTTGCTAATGTTTTCTTTTGTTAATAATGTATGCTTACTTTGAACAAATTTTGTGGCAAAGTTGCGGTAAAGTTGACCTTCACACGTCAACGTCACAGCTAGGCCTGTCATTGTGATTGTTCCTGTCAGATCTAATCAACAAGCAACTATATCTGCATATGAGTTAGTCAACAGGCATATATGTTGAATTGAAGTAAAAGATTGAATTTTAGTTATTAATATTGGCTGGGATATTTTTGGAATTATTCGATGCAGACATGAACCGTTCCAATAATATGCATTTTTGTCTTCCCGCTCATGTAAACATCCCTAGCTTACCTCTGTTCTTGATTCGAACATTTCTTTGGCTAGAAACGGAAGAGCCTTATGAATATGATAAGAACTAGTTGTACAACCAGCGATGCCGTTTCAAGTGATCTTTTGAAAATCAACAGACATGTTCATATGCTTCGGCGGATATTGAATCTTGTCTTCCTTGCAGACAGATCAAGGTTAGTTCCAATGGCGACTGTCCAAGTGTTTCAAAATGCTGAAACTTTGCAAGAAGTTGGAGTTGCTATTTTTACAGCATTTGAAATCTTCCGGAGGTCAGCGAAGCGTTCGAAATAAAACAGAGGTAAGTGTAAGATTGCATTCTATTTACCTGTATGTCAAGATGTTTGTGAAATACAATCAATCTGCATTTTATTTGTAATATTTCTCCCTTAAGGAAGCACATAGAATTAAAGTTGGCAGCCATAAGCCTCTGGCATTTCGTGTATAAACTGTGGCATTAATAATTCACAACTTTTAAGATACCAGGATTAATCATCCAGAACAATCTATTCCAAGTTTTTCTCGATGCTCTCAATCGATGATTGAGAGCTAGTTTGGAATAAAAAATTTTTTTGGTTTGAGCATTCTGAAAATGATTCTGAAAAATAGTTTTACAGATTTGACTTTATTGTTGTAATTAATTTTAGTTCATTACTCTTTTATAACAGATTGTTTGTATGATGTTTTGGTTGTGCTGTTATTTAGTCTACGTAGATTTCATACATTTCTGATGCGTATTATACTGACGACAGCCGTTATTTTTTAAAACATTTTTTATTTTTTCAAAAATGTTTAACATGATGTGTAAATTTAATTTTCGACCACGTCACACCTGTTTGTTGTATTATGTCATCAAGTATTTAACCATTGTTTCATAGACCAAGTTTTGATATTGACTACTAACTTCACAAACAACGTACACATTGTGTTACATCTTCCAGAGAGTGTTTACAAAGCCAAGGATTCACGTTTTATGCTAAAATGTAAATGTTAAAGAACAATGATGTGTGTGGTGTTAAACGAATACACAAGGGTAACCCTAAGACATCGCCGCTGGGTCTCCTACACAGCGACTGGTTAAAGGAGAAAACACGATATTAGCACACGAAGCGAAAATAAATGTTAACAATTGAAAGTAAACGATTTTAACCAAATGTGCCGGTATGTAAGGAACGTTATATGTTTGGTTAGGCTACGCGAGTTCATTTGCCTAGCTATAATGATTAATAAGTGTTTACACGAAAGTGGCTGCAAGCAGACTTCGCTTGATGCATGATAATTTCTTTTACAACTTTGGATAACAGGGTTGAGATGACATATAATCAATTTGAAACATTTGAAAAAATAAATTTCAGAAAGATGTGCGTGTGCATTGAAGGTGAGTAGAGAAATAAAGTAATAAATAAATAGATAATATATATTATTGTTTTATTAAGGGTTTTTTCAGATCTGCGAAAATCAAGATACTTTACAAGTGACCCTTTTCCTTTTAAATTATTATCCCACCGGTATGTAATACCGTGGGATATAGTCATCACCCTGTCCGTCTGTATGTCCGTCCGTCCGTCCGTCCATCCGTCCGTCCGTCCGTCTGTCCGTCCGTCCGAAATCATTTCGTTTCCGGAGCAGAACTCAAAAACCGGTCCACATATCTTTCTTAAACTTTACATGTGTATTGCCCACCTACTGAAGTGGTGCCTTTTGATATTTTCACATTTCTGAAAATTTTATTTTTTATCATTTCCATGGAAACGGCTCTTATTTGGACTCTGTTCATGAAAGTTTCCGTTTCATATATATTAGCTTATACTATTATGAACATGCTTGAAAAAATTACAATTATCTTTCAAAGGTTTACATCTTACGATCATGTGGAACCGGTGGGATATGTCATCTTCTGATGACTCTTGTTCATTTTGTCTTTTATATATCCTCTGTCTGTAAAGTATGTACGGTGGGTATGTATCTTTGTTTATGTCCTTTATTTTTAATTACATTGTACGACACTCCTGGGCATTTAATATTTGCTCTTTATTACGATAGTGTTATCATTGTAAAGATATGTAGGCCCCCATGCGCAAAGGAAATATTGAGTTCAAAATTCATGTATTGCTTTAACCTTATACACTCTTGACTTTTGACTATGTCTTTCAAATCGGATTCTTTGTAAAATGTTCATGTATGAATATTATTTACAACAACAAAATGTATACGTTGGACCCAGGAAAACTCATCTTCCTACGCAAAGCCTAAAACACCAGTTTCCGTGTTCCGTGCTGATATCAGCGCCCTTTAAGGCGATTGTTAGCAACCTCCAGTTACTTTCTGATTGGACTATTACTTTCTCTCATAGCAAGCACAGAAAATTCAAGGGTACGCAGCAAGGCATAAAACTGACATTTCGGAAACTGAATTTCGGAAGATGAGAAAAATTATAAATCATAGATTATTTTGTTCAACGGTCCATCTTACAAACACAAATGACTATTGAAATACTCCAACGATTAACAGGAGATATCCCATTTCAAATCTTTTATTAACTTCGGGTGAATGAGTTCAAGTTTTGTTTGGCATCTTTGGGTAAAGGACAGGAGGAAATATTAAGTTCAAAATTGTATTGCTTTAACCTTATACACTCTTGACTTTTAACTATGTCTTTCAAATCGGATTCTTTATAAAAAAAAGTTCATGTATGAATATTATTGTAAAATGTATACGTTGGACCCAGGAAAACTCATCTGCATAAAAGGCATAAAACTGACATATCGGAAACTGGCGTTTTAGGCTCTGCGTAAGAAGATGAGAAAAATGATAAATCATAGAATATTTTGTTCAACGGTCCATCTTACAAACACAAATTACTATTGAAATACTCCGACGATTAACAGGAGATATCCCATTTCAAATCTTTTATTTACTTCGGGTGAATGAGTTCAAATTTTGTTTGGCATCTTTGTGTGAAGGACAGGAGGAAATTAACTCAACGAGATTTCGAGAGAAACGGCGAGATATCACGAAATGTGTAATTGATCGTATTGTTCGTTAACAGCTACACTGTCAAGACATGTTTGTTATTTCATGAATGTCAGTTAGAAATTGTTTGAAGCCAATGAGCTTTAGATAAAATGCTACAATTAATTCATTTAGAGCACCCTTGCTGAACTGCATGTTTGTATTCAGGAAGTGCTTGTTTCAAAGACAATACAAAGCGATTGATAGAAGTAGGCAGCTGTAATTAGCTTTGTTATCGATTTTCATTTGAAATATAATATTCATGAAAATCCATAAACGACGTCAAATTGTAACTTCATGTCGACTATGAATTAGCAGATGCCATTTCTGTCACTTTCCTAAATCGTCTCCTATTTTATGAATTTTAGTCGGATTTTATCCAGGTTGGTCGCAAAATGTTGCTGAAAATACAAGAAATATAGTAAAAATATATATTTTAAATATTAAAATTCACTACATTTTGAACATATTTCTTTAAAGGATTACGAGCGTCTCTGAATTTAAATCGAAGTTGATAGTAATATACTTCTCAAACAAAGAAACGCATAGCTGAAAACAAATTTATGGTATTTTGCATTAGTGATGCTGACTAGATTTAGGAAACATTTTGAACATGTATTATCAAAGGAAAGTAGAGGCATGGAAGGGCAAATGCCATCTGTCAAAAGGTCATAGTCAGTTAGCAGTCAATTTCTTGTACGACCTCAAGTATAAAGGGGCAGTTGCACATTTTTAGGGGGAACATAAGGTGATGTCGGGAAAAAGAATAATGGTTCCACATGAAAGACGTAAAGTTTAGCCATGCAATTCCTTTTTCTTACACAAAATGAATTAAAGGTGTTCACAAAAAAATGACTGCCAATGGATTTTGTGTGAATCTTCATACTTTCTCCTCTGACTATGGATGATTTACTTGTGTAACGATATTTTTGTCACTGTCAAAATAATACATTTTACAGTAACTTACAATTATCAGTGACAAATTTAAAATGAAATTTGTCAAAAAACGTGCTATTGCCCCTTTAAGGTCATATCAAGCTTATTATTTGTGTCTCATCAACCAGATCCTACCATAGATGGGTCTGTCCATCCAAAGCCTTCTTTGCCGAGGACTATGATGTGTTGTTTAATTGTAAACACATCAGATATCCTTTCAATACTCAGTTGTACTCGACGCTCTCAAACATTACTCTTCGATTTTCTTCTTTCAGAATTACCTGAAGGTCTCGATTATCTCGCGGGCTAGCGCCCTCGTGAATTAATCCCTCCCTTCAGTAATAAGTGATGCTGGCTAGATTTGGGAAACATTTTGAACATGAATCATCAAATGAAAGTAGAAACTTAGCAAGGCTAGCGCCCTCGTGATTTAAACCCTCCCTTCAGGTTATTCTGAGAGCAGAAAACCTCTGATCCATGTTTTATCCTTCACTTTAAAGTACATTTTGTGAAGGTTATGATAAATGGAATTCGAAACTTCCAGCCTTTTAATTGGCATGTTGTGTTTTAGAAAACATTTAGCATTCATTTTCCGTGATTTGTTTGCTATAACTATCTGTACTTATTATATAAATGTAATCGCTTAAACAAATATGTAATGTTTGAAAATATTATATAGACGATATTCAGAAATGAAGGGCTTAAAAAATTGATTCTAAAAAAATATCTTACTGATATAAAGACCACTATAAAAAATCTGAACAGATTGTTGTTTTGTCTACATATCATACCAGTTGCCTACATAATACACGAGAGCACTGAAGCATATGCAACGTCTTATTTTGCCGAGGGCATTACAGTACAATAATCTAATAACATGGCGAATGTCAATACGCAATAGATTAGTCTTCTCTCTGCATGCGTTTTTGCAGACCAGCGAGGTATATTTTCACCCTTTGGGATTGTGAAATATCAATACTTTCTATAAATACTACGCGGTAGTCACGTTCAATCATGTCATTTCATAAAGGAAAACGTTGTGAAAAATTAAACGCTATAAGTTAACTTTGCAAGCCGAAGAATTTCTTGCAAACTCACTTTCATATTTAGGAGCAAATGAAACACGTTTCAGTATTATTTTTGTTCAAGCCACTAGTCGTTCGTGTATGTTCTATGGTTTGTAGGTTGGCATCAGTTTTTTATGCATTTGTTTAGAGTCAAGTAAGATACTTCCGTCTAACGAATATTACTTATGAATATTAACACCTTATTTATTATTGTTTTTCTGTATAGGTAATATTTTCAAAGACATCACATACCTCGTGTTTACGGCCATGATCGTTATAAAAAAAAGGAACAAAACCAGGCACGGACGAAATTTAACCCAAAACTTCGGTGATTAAAATAAGTAATTTAAATAAGTCTTCATGGGTAAAGACCACGGATTGTTTTGGATGAATTTCCTGAAATACTTAAGCTGTAATTGTATCTTGTACGATTTGTAACTGCTTTTAATTAAAAACATAAAAACAAATAGCGAAAATGTTTGTACATAAATTTTTTATTCACATATGAAAGTCCCGGAGTACCACCCTGCACCTTACATCATGAAAAAATAATCAAGATGACATTCATAATAAAAAGATCAACATTATGATTTAACGATCTAGTAAACTTGTTTATCATACAATGGATAGTGTTCTCGGCATAATAAAGCCAACGGATATTTTCGATATCCGTTGGGGTCATATACGGATAGAGATGCAAATTTCAAAGGTCAAGGTCGGAACTTCTTTTGAAAATTCCGATGACGAGCGTTAATATTTTAAACGCCTTTAGGAACGGAAAGAGACATAGGAATCAAAATGATACAATTCATAGCAATAATTTAAGAAAAAGCTGAATTGTATAGTTTTTTACCCATTTGTATGACTTAGCAGTGCAAAATCACTGCCGGCGTGAGCTGAATGAACCGATCAAACAATTTTACTCACAGGTACCAAAGGCAGTTCACGTCATTTGTTTAAAACATCCATTTATCAATCTTCAGTGTTCTTTACTTTAGACTTACGTAGTTTGAATAAGAGACTGCACAGCCTGTCTTCTAGTTTCGCTCTCCGCTAATGTTCGTCGTTTTTTTTGAACAACGCCATTGCAACTCAGCCGAAGGGAAGCAACTCTTGCCCCTACGTGAGATAGACTTGAATGTGAGGGACATAAAAATCATCGTGAAGAACTCAGAGAGGTTGTTATGTCCAAATCAAATAATTTCTCACTGAGATCTATTCTTGGTGAAAATTTGATGTTTGGTGAAGTCCAAAGATCAGTTTTGAATTTTGTCAAGAACACTGGCAAATATGATCTCATATAACATTTTATGCTCAATTTTAACTTTTAAACGTTTTTAATTCTCAATAATCACTCCTAGTGCCGGGCGCATGTAGGTCATCCTTGGCCCAAACTTCGCCCTTAATTTCACCTACCTACCTACCTACCTGAGATGGACTCGCCTTCTTTTTCCGTTAGGTGCATAGAACGTATGTTCAAATCCGTTTAAGACACATTGAAATGTTTTTCACTTGGAAATTAGCGGTTTTTTAAAATGTATTTAAAACCTTTGAGTTGTGACTAAATAACTGAAACGGTATTAACATACATTTATAAGGAGGATTATATTTTGTCACTGTCGTAGTCATTACACCATGGTACCCTTCATTTGCATATATCAATGCGCGCATCTTCTAAAACAATGTCAACTATAAACATAGTATTATCAAGCATTTTTCGAATACAAATTTAAACTGACATTGTATGATAAAGAAGTTATCGACAGATCGAGTACAGATGAAATTTCGTTTTTATACAAATTGATTAATTCCGGCTTGCTTTGCTAAAACACTTACAGATTTGGAAATAACTACCTCAACATATTAAATATCCTCGCCAAGGCTCGCAAAATACAATGTTTATTCCTAATGCAGGATATTTACGATCCCAAAACACACGAGCATGATAACCTCTATTTATCTTAAAAAGGATAACGTCAAGAGTCGTGCGAGTATTCCTATCAGGATATCACATTTTGGAAATTGATTGTTGCTTAACAATTAACTTGATAGCGTATAATGGCAAGAAAGAAGCATGTTACATGTAAGTATGGATAAATAGGACAGGTTGATATTCAACACATCGAAAATGAATATAAACATTGACAAACGTGGCAGAAAAGTATTCTTAAAATGGCTACACAGCCCGAAAAGGAAGTTCTTATTATGATGAATCATAACTGAAAGAGCATAGTATATGTGTGATGTTTAAGAATACTCTGTACATTTTGTCATAACAAACTCGTCAAATGCTGTGAGAAGCTGGGATGTATTGTAATTATGAAATCAATAATAATATTTGTCTGCTATAATATTGTAATATAACGTTGATCAGTTTGAGGCCTGTAAATTAATCAAATATTACACTCCAGCAATAAATACCATAATATTATCCCTTTATTGGCTACTGGCAAGATTAAAGGGAAGCAACAACTCTAATATAATCTAAAGGAAGGGCGTTCAGATATCGTTATCTAAAAAACATTCTTACAAAGATCTGAAATAGTTAAACATATGAAAATGTTCTTTGGCAAGAATTGCAAAATATATAGAGTGCGTATATGATAAAATTTAGATATCAAATAATTAATTTAGAATTTAAGGATTATCTCTTTGAACGAGATGTTTTATCACCCGAAGAAAAATTTAATTAAAAAAACAAGTATCAAATTGGAAAACTTTGTACAATATGAGATGAAAAGTTTTTTCGTTCCCTTTAAGAGATTTTATGTACGCATCACGTATTTGTCTATATATGTATATTCTAATAAGATAGACACGTGTTGACAAATGTTGTACACATGTGTAAACGACAAAAATGAATTATAACCCGTTCTTTGCGTTTATGACACGACAGACATGTTCCTAGCTAATCTCAGTTAATGACTTGACTGGCTTGTTTAAACGTACGACAAGCCCTGGATTTCTGTCGTTATACATCACTACATTCACAAACATTCTCTAGAACACGCGTACGGAACATCTACATGTATATAACAAACATTCCCTGAAAAATATTACTTCATCAACGAACATTCCCTGTAACACTTACACAAAGCGTATAACAGCATATGTGACAAAGGTTTAGTAAAAGTATCATTCACAAACGTTCTCTAGGACACGGAACATCTATAACAAACATTCCCTGAAAAATATTACTTCATTAACAAAAATTCCCTGTAACATTTATACAAAGCAAATAACAGCAAATACAATAAAGGTATAGTAAAAGTATTACTTGACATTTCTAACAACTATCACAAAACCAAAGCAAATTAATAACTTTGTAAACTTGCATTATTATTTTGTAATACCAAACGACCAATTGATCACTGAATGAGCAAACATGTTCAAAGAAACAAAGAAATTCGTTATCTCGACAACCGGTTACTGTGTTAAATATCGTACAACAGCAATCAGTTACATTGATATTTAAAACAGCATCCCCGAAAACATTGTGTAAACCATTTAAATCAAAAAGAAATTTCAATCAAGCATCCTTCGTTTGAGCGAGATGGTAATTGAGTATTTTCTATGGACAAACATGCATACAATGGACATATTAATATATTATGCTTGCAAATAACTAATAATAAAGGTATATCAAAGGACTCATTTGATTTGTGAGAATCATTGAGGAATATAGATTGACTGAGCAGAAATGTGAGTATATACTCAATGAAATGAATGATAAAATTGTGTCATCGGCTCTTCACGTACCATTCAATTCCAACCTAGTGTCATTTAATATTACGATATATCATTTGAAGATTTGCTAACTATCATTTAATACGTTTATCATCTGCATCCGTTCCTCATATGTAAACTAATTCGATCCCAGTTAGTTTAAACCATTCTCTCCCCCCAGAGCCAGATCAAGTCATGTTGATTTAGCCTCTGTTATATTACGCCGATCTTGTGGGATAGAATGGGAGATGCCTGATTGGAGGCAATCAAAGTTAGTTGTGCAATCAGCGACGCTGTTTTAAAATAATCATTTTGGCTACTGAAACAAGGCACAGGCATCGTGATATGAACCACCCTTTCCATGCGAGAAGACTTGTCATTTGATAAAGAATTTCAAAAGTATTGTGATGAAAGTTTTTTCCGCCAGGGGAAACTGCCGGAACCCAGGGATTTCGGCGTAATAGAACAGAGGCTAAATCAACATGACTTGATCTGCCTCTGTGGGGAGAGAATGAGTTGAAACATAAACCATTTCGGTATTTCCTAAATGACTGTATGAATTAAAAAGTAATAAACAATTTATGCTTCATGAAAATGTTTTCTATGTTAACTACCTTCATACCAAGAACGAGACACTTTCGATCCTACAAACCATTTGAGTATGTGTTAACATAAAAAATAAATAAATAGTTAGTTTAAAACACAAACCATTTGAGTATGTGTTCAGATAAATGATGAAATAATTTATAGAAGTTTACAATCAATTTTCGTTATAGAAAAAAAAACCTGCGTCCGCCTCTCATATACCAATAGCGACACACTTTCGATCCCACTTTTTGGTCCTGAGAAATGATGACATATTTAATAAAAGTTTACAATTAATTTTCTATAACATTCTGCATCAATCATATACCAATAGCGACACACTTTCGATCCCACTCTTTGGTCCTGAGACATGATAGCATAAACTTAGCTACATCCCGCCTGGGCATGCTCAGTGAGACGTTTCTCAGGTACTGTCCTTCTTTGGTGTTGATTTTCTTGTCTGCAATAAACATATTAGTGTCGTGTACAATTGAAGAATCAAAGGATATTTGGACTTTTCTTGACAAAAAATATGTGAAGTGGAGTTAAATGGTTCCACGAGTTGCTCAGCCACGAAAGTTGATATTTAAATTGTCAATTAAAGAAAAAAAATTCCTGTTAGATGATAACATTTAACTGCGATCGCCTTCCATTAACGTTGATTTGGCATCAGAATGAGCCCATTGTCTTAGCAACAAAGATACCAGAACATTGTTGGATGACGTTTGTGTTATCAGTAACTTGCTTATTCTCATTCAAATACCAAAAGATATTTGTCAAGAATATTTACTATATGATATAATCTTAGCTTTTAAACAGAAATCGTCTTGTATTTACGTTGATTCATTTTACCAAAAAAACAATGTCACAACATATTCTATTTTCATTGCTAGACAATAGCGATTAAACGGCCATAATATAATAGAATGAGTCGTTTTCCCATGAAAAATGACCGTTCAAAACTCTTGATCGATTAATTTTTAATGTCGATGAATATCAAAGTCAAACAGATTAAAAGCAGCTCGCTGATAGCAAATACCAATATTCGCATAATTTAAATAACATTCGATGTAATGAGACCTTTCCTGCTATGAACTGGACAATCAGTAACATATTGTGGAAATATTGCACATAACGTGTCATATTTCGAGGCAATGAACGTACCCGTAGATGGTCCATTAGAGAGACCAGGAGCTCTCACCACAGTGAAGTTGAGATGATCACAGTTGTATTTGAGGTAGTCTTCCATAGCCGCCATATCAGACAACACTCTCCTGAGGTAGAATGGACGGCTGAAGCATTCTATAACAACCGGGCTGCCCAAGGTAACTGGAAAATAGCGTTTTGTTACACGTTCACCTTTGTCATCCAAAAACAATCATCGAGCATTATCTGTTTTTGTGTATATAACCAATACGCCAATCACTGTTTGTCCAACCGAACAATATTATTTTAAGATATATAGTAATACCATTTGCTATCTCTATTGATCACGATCAGAACTATAATTCCTTCCAAACAAACGTTATTGCTCTTCATGCGTGCTAAGTATTTTTTCAAGTTATGTACATGTATGATACATAAGGCCGCATAATTTAGCTTATAGCTTCCGAGTGCTTGGCTCGCCACTTTTTGAAAATCTAGTTAAAACTTCATTAGAATAGAAATGGGTATAACGATTAAACAAGAAGCATTCGCAGTAGAGGCCCGAGTATTTCTTGGTCCCCGGCTTACATATTCGAGGCTTGGCGCTTATTGGAAACCCGTCGTTTTTAAGAATTACATACACCTATTCAAAATACATTCACATTTGGCAAAGTAGAAAAAGCGGAATGAACTATTTCCCTTATTGTTATTTTTCGAACAGAGCTTGACAAAAGGAAAATAAAGTCTGTGCACATAACTTTGATGTGATATGCTAAAGGCTAATTTGTGAAGGGATTTCATTTTGTATATAATTGTATAATTAATTTCATATAACGCTTCCCGATCATAACCATCAGAACTTCGATTTAAACCAGTGGTTTCTCAAATGAATAATTACTTTACATAAGTTTATTATCTATATACTCTGTGTGTGTATATGTTTGGGACATAGAAGTCAGAGGGTTATTTCTCTGTGTTGATGGATTATTCACGGTAAGCTTGAATTCAAGGCAATTGTTGGCATTTTATGCACGCTTCTTTGCCAGTGTAGATAAATTTAGAACGTATAAAACATTTATTTATTGCTGTTGAAAAATGTGTTGTCAGACGCTTGATAATTTGGTCTAGATAAAGATTTCTGGTTAGACCAGCGTTCAGTCCGAAAAAAATATCAAAAAAACTGAAATGTTTTAAAATATTTTATAACATAAATGATTAGGTTGAACATAATTTTTGAAGATTACATTTTGAACACTAGACTATCTTGAAAGGGTTTAATCTTTGTTTGAATTACAACTCTAATATGCATGGCTAACTAGAAATAAGTCAAACAATAGATGTGTAACATGAATACATTTGGTACGAAAGTTTGTCAAATGCATATCCAAACAAAAATATGTACTCCGTTTTTACGCACTATTAATACGATTAAAATGATATTTAACAGACTATGATATATACTTTTTCATTATTGAAATCTTGAGATTCATCAATACGATAACATTTTATATTGCAAATTTGAATGTCAAACATATCTTACATTTAGTACTCCACGAGTTCACACATATGAATCTTTCAACCCCAGATGTTGTCATGGCATCAGCAACCGTCTTCACGGACTGAGAGTAGAGGGTGCATGGTCTGTGAGCGAGTAGACTGGCTCGGGCTCCTAAACAGGATAAAACTGCCACGGAGCCCGCAAGGTGTTCTGCTAATTCCGTGCTCTTGAAGATATTCACCTTTTTTACCTGATTGAAATATAAAAGAATAATTGATATTGAATAATAGTCATACTAAATAACTGCGTTTGACGATGTTCAACCTCTTTGCCTGATTGAAGTAAAAATCGACGAAGAATGACAGCTTGATATTAACTGAGGTTCGTTCTTGGATTACTGTGTTTGAAATAGGAGTCTTTATTACAGTCAATATCCTTATTCATCAAGTCGTGAGTGATTTTTAAGTTAAGGCGGGGAAATGAATCACAGCAATCTGTTTCACTATTTTTTAAACAATTCATTTAGTTTATGTATATTGTATATATTCATATCAGTTTTAATATTTGTAGTTCTTATGAAAATTATTAGCGGATTTCTTCTGGACATTCTGAAAAAATGATATTTATTTTAAGTAAATTTATTATTTCAAGCCCTTGATTATATATCAAGAAATGATTCTTAAAAATTCATCAATATTTTAAAAACAAATCACTTAGGATATATTTGTCTTGTAAATGCATGCTTACATTGTACATTTAAAGTATATTTAAATCGTGTCGATTTACAGGCCATTGTAGTATATTTGATTTGAGAAATTTTCCTATTATATAAAATCGAAACTGTAATATTTAGATAATTTAAATAGATATTCAGATATATTAAAAATCAAAAATTAAATTTAAGAAAGAAATATCGCAGAAAGCTAAAATCATAAATAACCATGTGTTTTGGACTTGGGCTATTCAATTGTACTCAATAGGTTGAAATAAATAATCTAAAATGTATATATGTGTTTATAAAGAAAAATTAAACATACATGAATGATGAAACATACAGCTGTATAAAAAGCAAATGCCGCCAGAACTATATACTATCACTATGCAATAAGATGACTAACAGAAAGTCTAGATCGGGCTGCGAAGGTCAAGGTGACCTAAGCAATACGCTACTTACCACGAGATTAGGATGAGAGATGGTCAATTTGTCCGGATTTCTGACCAATGCTTGTACCCTGTAACCCTGTAGTAAAGCTTCCTTGACCACTTCTTGACCAGTAGGCCCTGTGGCTCCCAAAACCGAGATTTTCCGAGCGGCATCGGATCCGGAGTGGCTATACTCTCGAACCAGAATCAGTTTGATCGTGATAGAGCGTATCGCGGCCAAGCGAACAAACGATCGCATAATGCTTGTTCCTGTGTGTTCCAAACGCACCTAAATCACTCGAACAACCCTTTGCATCTCCAACCATCGCAACTGGAGATGGTGCTTGTTAGATAATGTCAAATATTCACTAATTACACCGAATACACATCTGGATTGTATCGCTGGGAAGGGAGGTAACTCTTGCACCCATGAATGCCTGTGTCCGAAGGGGCATTTCTATGGTAACTGTGGTTAACACAAGTGTTGACTTGCACTATTTAGATATTGGTGTAAAACTCATCCAATATTTTCCCTTGAATTCTTGGATTTAAACATGTAGTTGGATACATTTTAAAAAGCAAAATCCAATATTCCTCTCAGATTTCTTTCCTATATTCTCTAAAGTAGTCATTTTGTTTGAATTATCTTTCGGAGACGGGTAAGTCTAGTTATATAATCAGGTATCTCGTGCATATGTTCTGTCCTGTGTGCATACTTGTATGCATGACTGAAAGTATATGGAATAATAATACGTTTGATTTCATCCACATGTTGTAATTTGTTTCATGTGTAATTGTTGCATAGATATATGTATATTTGTAAAATGAAATAGGTAAATACAAAAATATCGTTTATATGTTCAACATAACCGGTTTCATATGCACAAAAATTATCAATATTTCAATCAATATTTTTAAATCGGCAAAGTATGACTCGTCACAACCAAATCTACACCAAATGCCGAAAAGAGAAGTCTGAAAATAATATTTAGATAATTGGTAGACTAGAGGGAGAAAAACATTCTACTAATTTCGAATAAAGTTTAGTTAATGTTAATATATGTTAGTAGGTATGTACATATAACTGAACTTAGTTGTCATTTAGTTATTATGTGAGCAGTGATGCACTTGATTTTTTTTCAAACAAATATTAAATCTATATTAAACTATATCTTATCTAAATCTACGTATACTAAGCAATTGCATATGGTATGATCAATTTACACGTCTTTTTTTTATTTTTTTATTTACCCTTTTTGTGGTACATGGGCATTACAATGGCTGGTATAATACATAATATTATGATATAAAACAGATACAAGGAAAGATATACAACACAGGAAGATGAATCATAACATGGGAAGAAGCAAGGATTTACACATTTTGGCAGAGTAATGTCATCACATGGCATGAATATATTCAATGGTAGAGTAAAAATAAACAATTTATTCTGACACATGAAGTCGCAACTAATCTTTAAATAGTAAGTGACAGATTGACCAAAATTTCATAAATTTTGAGTAGTTACAGTTTGAGTATGAGTTGTATTTGTCAATATTATATGTTTCTCTAAGTCTTTTTTAATGTCAAGAAAACGTGGTTTGAGTCCAATTTGCTTTGTTTTAAATATGGTGTATTTTACGGTTGTTATTATTATCATATTCAGTACTTTGTTTCTATGTTCAGGATATCCAAGGCAAATATTCCTTTTTGAAAAATTTAAGTTTGTTTGCGTAGTTGTCTCTATCCAATCCTTAAGTTTATTCCAAATTTTTTGAATAAAAGGACAATCGAAAAAAAGGTGACTAATTGTCTCTTTGTCTTTTTCACAAAAGCTGCATTTGTTTTCATCTGTTATTTTCATCTTGTGTAGGAGGTCATTTGTCGGGATAATCCTATGTAGTATCGAGTATTGGAACCATTTTGTTTTTGAGTTTAGGTAAGACGTAAAAGGAATTTTGTTTATTTGATTCCATTCGATTTCATTGATTGAGTGGTCTAAATCATGTTCCCACTTTTGTTTATATTTGTACAAGGTCAAAGAATTCTCTGAATCTTGTAATATATCGTAAAATATTCGGCAACCTTTCTTTTGTGTGGCAATATTTTCAATTAAGTATGGGAATAGTGGTAAAACTGCCTTTTTATCTATTCTAATATTGGATTTGGCTAAGTATGTTTTGACAGCATTAATAATACCAGCATATTCAAGAAAGTTTGTTTTACATTTGTATGTATGAATTAATTCTGTGTATTTTAGGAATTTTCCATCATCATTTATAATATCATTTATAAACAAGATTCCTGATGCTGACATTTTTTTATGATATATTGTTTTTTTGTTAATTATTATATTGTCATTGTTCCAAATTGGCTGGGAAAGGATATCCAATTGAGTTTTTACCGTTTTCCCTCTTTGTGTGATAAAAAAACCCCATGCGTTTAAGACGTCTTTCCAAAAATCGTTTGTTCTTGGCGTACAGACATACTCAGTTATGGTTGCTGCACTATATTGGTAGAAATCGCTGTGTGCTGGTGATACGTTTATATTAAAAAGTTTTCTTAATTTCGAATTTACATCTGAGTTGAATAGTCTTTTCACCCAGCTTATTTTTTGCGAGAGTATTGTATTTCTTATATCTGGAACTCTAAACCCTCCTTCATTGTAGTTTTTAGTTATTATTTTTCGTTTGATTTTATCTGGTTTTCCTTTCTATTTAAAACATGTAATACACAACAATATATGTTAGTAACTTGCGGAAGCGAATAAAACATGATTTTACTATATATAATGGACATACATGTAACATACCTTGTCTATCAGATAAATGTTTCTATGGTTTTTAAGAAAAACGTATAATTCTAAATTGATGCAGTTTCAAATCAAACACTGCATGTGTAATACCACTAACAGATATTTACATAACCCTTGGGTTATCTCCCTTAGACCGCAAACTGTGAACGCAGTGTCTTAAATAACCTTGTCACATCAGTGTTGTTCATTCTCTCACTATAGCTCGTCTAGCGGTTCTAGTTAATGATGTTTCCAATTGGCTATTCTTTAAACCTCATATTGTCATGAACTAATTGTATAATGAAAATATGATCACATAGCATATCGAAAGGCCCACTATATGAACACATAATATTATTTATATACCTCATTTGATTGCAATAGCTAATTGCAATTTCATAGTTAAATCCATGCGTTATTTTTCAAACATGATAAATGAACACAGTAAAAGCGTATGGCAGGGAACCGTCAATCAGTAAACAAGTTACCTGGATTGTGTATACAAACTATTTGATGACAGGTAGGAGGCAAGGTATCTTTCTTGTAAATGAGTTACAGTACAGTGTGCATTGTGTTAGATTTAACCGTTAGCATTCTGTGAATTATTACGTAATGTTGATAGCTGTCTTGATTGAGCGAATTTTGTACATTAATTTGCCATTCCGAAATGATTATGAAAAGGATTTTTGTCATGTTTGACTTGATTTCTTAGATCATTGATCTGTGACTATTTTCATTGCTCATAACACAAACATAATGTAACTTTATGTGGTTTACAGAAACGCATATATAATCGATAAGATGCTATGGACATGCGTGACAGCAATGAAAAGTGGCACTACTAATACATGATTTTTTCATTACAATCATGACAAAATGAGACATATGTGGTTCCGGATTGTGTTAGTTCGTTTGAAAATGACCATTTTAAGTTGTATTGAAAGTGGACTCTAACAAACTGCTTTGACGTATGGAAATGTCTGGTTTGGTTGACAATTCAAGGGTTAGGTTTTAGTTATTATCTAGATATCGCCATTATCATTTGAATGTTTGGTAGTAGTACGAGCAATCTACCACTTATCGATACATAGTTTCAAAGAGAAATAATTGGATAAGTATGATGTAAACCGATGCCCTATGATTAACGTGTATAGCATGTCAGCAAATGCAATCTTAATGGCTCTGTTTACTGACAGAACATACAGAAACCTTTATGTTATTGGTAAATGTTGAAATTTTATATGCCCTAATTGCTCTGTCTGTTGTTCAGGTGATTTACATCAATTATATTGAATTGAGACCGGAGACACTGCCGCTCCTTTTACAATCAGATGTAAAAGTAAACCCCGTTAGGAGATTGAGATATCAATTTTCCTCTATTTATGACTGTTGTAGGACTATAAACACGCGATAATTTAGGACTATAAACATGCGATGATGTTTCCTTTCATTGCTATTAGATTAACCGTCAACCTGCCAGGTCTTCTGATGTTCATCAAAAATTTTAGATCTCCGAATATTAATAAACTATTTACCTTTTATACCGTTTTCTATTTTCTTAATTAGCAGTGGCCTTTTCAAAGGTATTTTATTACGCCTACTCGACAGTCGCAAAACATGTGATATTGATCACAAGGCGTAGATGAGATCAATCGAAGTCACTGACAGGACTTAATGACTGAATGTGGTTAAAATTGGCTTATGTTCAGTGTAATCCGATAATATGGATGCTTTTCAACACAATAACTTAGAAAAATTAACTATCTCATCAGAGTTTGATCCTTTGAGTCGCTTCATGCCAGCAGGCGCCACTCTTCCCGTCTAACCCAACACTGTTTTGAGTCACGAAATAATAGTCTATCACGTCAACAATGATATAGTTAAGTCCTTTTAATATTCTTGCCTAATTTCATTTAACAAAATCTACGTTGATGAGTGACAATTAACATGTTAAAATCGACATGCCAGAAAAAAGAAGTCCCATTCAGTTTCTTAATATTTTTAATTAAAGGTTCTAAGTGTGAACACTGCTTCTTTGAGTCGGTCTTCCTGTCCATTCATCCACATGCTTTCGGAAAATATATGCACTCCGTAAGCCGGAAGCATGTGGAGGGTATGGACCCGCAGAACGTCTCGAGCAGCATTGTTGGGCGCTTATAACGTTTGATTGAATATATTGTACGTAAATAATTGATTAAAACGAGGTTTGAATAAGGAGAATACAACTATTAGAAAATTCAGATGTCTGGTTTGAAGTTTTGGGAAAGAGGCGAGAGAAAGTCTTTGCCAACCTTTGCTAACTTCGTTCGCAAGTAGGGAAAACTGGTTACTTTCACATCAGCGCGCAAACGCTAAAATTGGCCTTTGATTGAACTGATCCGAGGAACTGAAGCTAGAGAAAGTTAAATGAAAAAAAAAGCAATTACATTTAAAAGTCGCTGTGAAATTGTTCATCTCTTTGAGAAATAAGAAAGAAAAATGTGAAGAAGTACAAGAGAAAAAAAGGTAGCAATTTACAAACAATTGATAGTATTAAAAATATTGGTTTTCCTTTCATACACATGGAGTTCCCTCGATCTGTTTGAAGAAAAAGTACTCCATTGCAACTAATTGGATAACATTCCTCCATTCATGACATAAGCAGCGACACAATCAAATTCCTTACAGATTAAAGAAACATGAAAAAGGAACACTTTCAACAAATCTATTTTCTCGTCCTTGTTTTCTCAGGAATAATGAATTGTTTTTGTGTTATAGGATAATACGCACATTTTCATTAAATATAGATGATAAAAGGGAGGAAATAAGTGCTTGTAATCGTATATTAGGCGTGGTGAGGCAAAGCGAAAGAAAAATATGTTGAAGCAATAGACGACTATCAAGAGCGATATATTCCTAAGATTAACTTTTTAAGGTTTTGGCGAGTTCGATTGAATTTTTATTTTCAAGTCTATTAGAAACAAGTGAGCTTACATGTTCAAGAATCGATGTAATTATAATAATAATAATCATAATCATAATAATAATAATCATCATCATCATCATCATCATCATCATCATAATCATCATAATAAAATATAATTAGGGTATTTATATAGCGCACATACCCACACAGGCGCTCCCTGAATTATAACCCTGGTTTAATCCAAGCTGCCCATTACGCACTTGATGGGTCACATTCAACACAGCTTTCACCAGGTACCCAGTTTATACTGCTGGATGAACAGAGGCACATTTTGAATAAGGTCTTTTGCCTACATTCTCTCCCCACAGAGGCAACTCAGTCATACCTGAATTAACCTATGTTCTATTACGGCTAATACACGGGATAGAAAGGTAAAAATCTGATTGGAGGCAATCGAAGTTAGTTGTGCAATCAGCGACGCTGTTTCAAAAGTGGTCATTCGCAAAACCTCGGCCTTCTCCGTGTCGTTCGTCAAAGCTTTCGTTGAAATTTAACATCCAGGCGAGGTAATTCTTCCTATTACAAACAATCGCTTTTGATGTTTGGTGAAGTCCAAAGATCAGTTTTAAATTTTTTCAAGAACACTGGCAAATATGACCTCATATAACATTTAATACTCAATTTTAACTTTTAAATGTTTTTAACTCTCAATAATCACTCCAAGTGCCGGGCGCATGTAGGTCATCTTTAGCCCAAACTTCGCCCTTAATTTCACCTACCTACCTACCTAACAATCGCTTTTTACCTTCTCATTAGTTATTATTGGGTTGATTAGTAAAAATAAAATCTATCATAAAACAAATAATGATTTACACAATTATAAATCAGTTTCTATCTTATGGAAAACCCTATCCATATCTGATTTTCAAATTGTTTCCCTCTCACACTGTTAATGAAAAATAAACATAAAGACATTATATTTTCCATGTCACTATACGACCGTTAAGAACTCCCTAAGTCATCGATATCCGAAAGGTGTTTTCATTCGCTGCAAATAAGGGAGATATTTTAAGTTACAACGTTTTGCCGCTAGGGCAATCTGCCGGAACCCCAGGATCTAGGCGTAATAGAACAGAGGCTAATTCAGGTGTGACTGAGTTGCTTGCCTAAGGCGACACTACAAGTTATTTAACTTAGGTCTCAGTGTGGGGCAGGGAATTACCCTTAAAACTCTCAGTTCATTCAGCAATTAATCGGGTAACCCACCCATCCGGCGAGCCACGCCAGATGTTGCTGAACTACACTGATAGCGGTCAACTGAGCTTTCCACAGGACCGCGAGTAAATTCGGTATATAACTCCACTGTCCTTTCTTATAATTTGGTGTTTCCGAGGATATATTATTATAAGTAACTGTTGTTTAAATTTATTTGAATAATACCTTTAATATTGTCACGTTCTTTTCACTATATTATGAAATATATTTGATTTGATTATAACATAGCCGTGAATAGCCAATTGCTTGCCAAAGTCCCTATCGCTTTTCCATAACAGAAAAGGAATCCACTTCTCGAAGGTAATTATTCAGCTTTGGTGATTGATGGAATATTCTGAAAATAGGAAGTTCAACAAATGGTAACGAATGAGACGTTATGTTATTTTGATTGATAAATACGTCTTCCCTACTCTCATAAAATGAGCATCTTCACTGACAGTTACATTAATTGTCATACAGAAATGGAAATTAATAAAATATATCGTACCGACACAATCTCCAAGACAGACTTCAAAGACGTTAGAATTTCTTTCTAAGGCAAATTTAAAAACATACGTTCAAAATCAATCTTTACATAATGAAATCTGAATTGAAATACATAGTGATTATATTAAACCACACCAAAACAATTTAAAATTCACCAAAAATAGTGATATTTTTTTGAGATTTGGTGGTTAAAAGCAATTGCTTCGATTAAAAAATGAGTCAATATTACTTGAGCTAATATTAGATATATGGCTAGATATATCCCTAAAGTTTCTTTTCCTCGTTACGGTCGAATATAGATGCTGATTGAGATACATTCTATGTTAATGCTATCAATAATAAATTAGTTAGAAGAAATATATGTCTCTTAAGATTAAATTCGCTTCCTCTGCGATGCAATATTAGAGGTGCCAATGTGGATATGAGTTGTAAAATGTGTGAACTTGGTGTGAATGAAAATACATGTATTATACATTTTTTGTTTGAATGCAAATCTTACAATGAAATAAGAGGTAAATATATCCCGGTGAATGGTCAATTTAATTTTGTTTCTCAATATCATAAAATATTAACCAGTACTTGTAGATATTATTACAACTCTTTTTAATTAAAAAATAACTTCAAACATTGATGTCATTTTTTGACATTTCTCCCGTGGCCACAAATTTCAATTGAGTGTAGCTCCGAAAATCGTTCGGTGACCCCCATTTTTTATTTCATATATGCATTCTACATATAAAAAATAACCAATGTACCAAAAATTGAAAATTCTAAAATATTTGAGTTGTTCGTCCCATCTCTCCTTAAAGGGGCAGTAGCACGTTTTTTGATAATTTTATATTTCAAATATTTCACTGATAATTGTAAGTTAATGCTTAATGTACTATTTTGACAGTGTTAAAAATCTCATTACACAAGCCAATCATCCATAGTCAGAGGACAAAGTATGAAGATTTACCTGAAATCCATTGGCGGCCATTTTTGTGTGAACACCTTTTATTCATTTTGTGTAAGAAAAAGGAATCGCATGGCTAAACTTTACGTTATATATTTGAATGATTACTGCTCCATTTAGTTTAAATACATTGTCTTTCGATTGGAACCATAAATTTTCATTTTCCTTACATCAACTTATATTCCCTCTAAAACGTGCTACTGCCCCTTTAACTGTTCAAATTATATTACAGAAGCGCTCGCATATAGAAGAATGTTAATGAATTGACCATGTTATCAATTTTCTTTGTAAAACTTTATTGTCTACTCAACACATTGAAATGATTATTTTGTATTGTACACGGGCCAATGGCCTATAAACCGAAATAAAAGAATTGAATTGAACATACGTAGTAAGTTTTATTTTTCTGTCTAACAAATCTACATATATCATCAAAGAATATAAAGTACTCCTTCGATTTGACCTACACACTTATACATCACATTTCTGTGTAAATGCCACCACACTTTGTACAAGAGAATCAGATCATCAATATCCATCAATCACTGCAGTATGCTTTCAAGTTGTAATATTTTTATCTTCAGATAAAATCCAAAGCTGTGAGAATTAACGTAACCATAGTTTGCCCTTATAAAGTAGATGATGACTCAATCTTTAGATTAATGATAATGGAAGAGATGTGATTATACTCCGAAGAAATAGTTCTTGGTTATAAGCAGATTGAAGAAGTAGCGATTACTGATTCATATTTTTTAAATACAGTAGAACACGGATATAGCGAACTCTGATATAGCGGATGTAAATGGAGATTTGATTCATTCATTTTGTTCATTTGTAATACTTTCCAGGATGATCTAAGTTTTTTCAACTTTTGATTCTCCTTCCTTACTTCATTAAATACTTTTGCAGTTTCAGTGCACTGCCCGCCTCTGCTAATCAACAATTACCCATTGAAACGGCTTGATAGAAATAAGTGTTTACAAGAATGTTTTGAAACTCATTCCTTTAAGTGCATGCTCAGGAATCATTTAACATATACTATCTTCCTAAAATTATGATTTATAAAGTCATATAAGCATGCGATGGTATGTTTTTAACATCAGTGCTACAGGTTTTTGAGGTAAACCTCCCTCAACGCCTTTCTTGTTCTGTGCCAGGTTCCTGTTCTAGTATTGGTCAATTATTAGTTCAACAGTGAATCAATATTTGGTTTCCATTGTTGCTGACTTTTGTGATTTTGGATCAGTATTATAAACAAGTAGATTGGTAAAATAAGGTAATATGAGATCCCGTAACGCAAAAGGGTTTGCCTTTACGGGACGTTGTTGAGTGCCTCATAGAGTTGAAATATGAGCATGGAAAACAATACAGATATGCAAGAGAACATAGGCAGCAACTGGTAGTATATAATTTGCTTCTGTACAAGACGATTAAATATGCTTTAAAGGGGCAGTAGCACGTTTTTTGATAATTTTATAATTTGAATTTCTCACTGATAATTGTAAGTGAATGCTAAATGTATTATTTTGACAGTGTCAAAAATCTCATTACACAAGCCAATCATCCATTGTCAGAGGACAAAGAATGAAGATTCACATAAAATCCATTGGCGGCCATTTTTGTGTGAACACCTTTAATTCATTTTTGTAAGAAAAAGGAATCGCATGGCTAAACTTACCGTTATATACTGGAATTCTTACTGCTCCATTTAGTTTAAATACATTGTTTTTCAATTGAAACCATTAATTTTCATTTTCCTTCCATCACCCTATATTCCCCCTAAAAACGTGCTACTGCCCCTTTAAAGGGGCAGTAACACGTTTTTTGACAATTTTATATTTTCAATTTTTCACTGATAACTATAAGTTAATGCTAAATGTATTACTTTGATAGTATCATAAATCTCATAACACAAACCAATCATCCGTAGTCAGAGAACAAAGTATGAGGATTCACATAAAATCCATTGGCAGCCATTTTTGTGTGAACACCTTTAATTCATTTTGTGTAAGGAAAGGAATCGCATGGCTTAACTTTACATTGTATATTTGATTTATTACTGCTCCATTTAGTTTTTATACATTGTCTAAAGATTGGAACCATTTATTTTCATTTTCCTGACATCACCTTATATTCCCCCTAAAAACGTGCTACTGCCCCTTTAAGGGCGTGGTACCTGAGGTTTATCAACTTAACTTATTAGATGTCACAAGGTCACATATAATCGATAAAAACAATCCAAATCAGTTACGGACTTTGTACACAAAATTTCTAGTCAATTGTCATTGGGTCAGGCGGAGAAATACAAAATCGAAAAATAGTTCTGTCTGTTCTATAACAAATGAATTATTGAATCAGCATTCAGTTATTGTGAAATCCTTTCCCATTTGACAAGGACGTGAGCTATTCAAGCACATAACACGATATTATTAGAAACCGTGATATATTTCTCATTTGACAAGGACGTGAGATATTCAAGCACACAACACGATATTATTAGAAACCGTGTTTTTTACACATTATGTTTGAATAAAAATGGTGATGAATGAAACCATTTGTGATTAACAAAATATGATAAAATTAGATACTGATTCGAATAAATCAACGTGCTTGTATATTGGATCATTTTCTGTAAAGTATTACATGTATGTACAGAATGGATTTTACCAATTTAAATCAATTGTCGATTAGACTAATTGACCTTAAAACCTACTACGTTGCATCATATTTCTGCGAAATTGCCATCGCATTATTTCGGTTTAAGGAGATCATTTACTCTTTTTGAAACTCCATCAATCATGCTTTATAACATGAGGTTAATCTCTTTTTATTTGGAGATGAAATCCAAAGCATATGGGGATTTAGAGTAGCTATAAGCTTCCCTTATTAAAGCAGATGATGACTCAATCGTTGAGTAATCAAGATTAAAGAGATCTGATTATTCTCTGAAGGAATAGTAATTTGTGATATAAGGCCTAAAGAAATAGTGATTCCTCATACCTTTCTTTCTCACGAATGAAGATTCCTATCGTCATTAATTTCATCTTATCCTCTCTAGGTTTTGAGATAGAGTAGATGTTTTTTCAACTCTCTTGGCTTCTTAATTTTGAACTCTACTGAACTATCACGGTTGGTTCGAACCGGATAAAGACAATATTTTCGAAAAATGTATTCCTCGGAGCACAGTCAATTTCAACCCGAATGCTTTACATAACTACATGTATAAATTACTTAATATTGGTGCAGTTTTAGTGCATGTTCCTTTTATCCATTCCGACAATCATCAACAGGCATCTAGGGATTAATGTTTAACAATTCTTTGCAAATCACCCCTTCGGATTTTCTCAACTCAAATAACCCGCCCTTGAGTATTGTTATATAACAGCTATCCTTTGAAACTGGTTGACACAAGAACATAGAAATAGCTATCTGCTGAAGACGACTTTAACTCTTAACATGTCGTTTTAGGTTATGTTCACGAACCTGAATTTGAAAGTATTTTAACACACTATTTTGAGGTTTGTCTTCCTATCGCCTGAACAGTTTCCTCAAATAGAGGACAGTTAATTTTACAATATTTTTTCCCAGAAGGGTTAAAGTAAAGCGTATCTGAAAAATAAGTCAAGGGTAATTAAGGGTCCATTTCATTATGGTCAGAGCAAAGTTTTAAACGATTTCAAATCTCTGGAGTGAATACAAAAAAAAAGAAAATAGATGAATTATTGAAAAGTAGCCACGAATATCATATATTAAGGAAACTTGAAAGGGCGTACCACAAGCACTTGAGCCATGGGTTTTGCTCTCATACACTATTTGTATAATATATGAGCAAAATCAATACATCAAGTGCTTGTTGGTACACCAAGGGAATAGCTTCAGGTTTGTTTGACTTTGTGTTAGATAGTAGTCGCTGTAACATGCGTTTACGCTTGATATTGTTGGCACTTTTTATAAGCTTCTTAACACAATTTTTTATCTTTTTGTTTTCATGTATATTCTATTTTATTGTTGTGTTGAAAATGATTTCAAATTACTTACGTTATCAATTTTACTTTGTATATCTATATGTGAGTACCGAACAGGTTTGAACATGGCTATTCGAATTGTGGAAAAAGAAGACGCTTTTGCGTTGTTGTTGGGTTGGAGTTTAAAGGGGCAGTAGCACGTTTTTATGGGGAATATAAGGTGATATCAGGAAAATGAAAATTAATGGTTCCAATTGAATGAGAATGTATTTATAAACTAAATGAAGCAGCACTGAATTAAATATATAACGTAAAGTTTAGCCATACGATTCCTTTTTCTTACATAAAATGAATTAAAGGTGTTCACAAAAAAATGGCCGCCAATGGATTTTATGTGAATCTCCATACTTTGTCCTCTGACTATGGATGATTGGCTTGTGTAATGTGATTTTTGACACTGTCAAATTAAGCCATTTAGCATTACCTTACAATTATCAAAATATAAAATTATCAAAAACGTGCTACTGCCCCTTTAACGTCTTCTTTAACCATACGGTGATGTCGCCGACTTGGGTCTATGCCTTAGTTATTTCCAAAAAAGGGGGCATGAAATTTAGAATAGGTCATAGACACCCAAGTAAAGTTAATAAAAGTTCTAAAGTGGTTAAACAATAAATATAATAATTTAGAATTTGGAATTGGGTCAATTTATGAATTGAAAATAAATAAATAGTGGTGTGACATGGCGTGGTACCTGAAAGAGAAATAAAATATTGTGTATGGGAAATTATATTTAGGTAAAATGCTTTAAAGTAGTATTTGAAATGGATTTTTTAATTGTGATAAAATAGAATTTTGGTTGAATAAATGTGATTGAATTGTTTTTATAGTTAATGGAAATTGGTGTTGTTTTATATTTAAATTTATTGATAAGTGAATGAATGGGGTAATACTTATTTTTTAGGTTTGATATTCTTAGTCCGTTATTTGCCGTTGTTTCCAGCGTTGGTATCTTCGCAATGTGCGTTTTTTCTTGCTTGAAGGTCGTCCGATTGATGTTGTACCTATGCAAAGTGCAGGGGGTAGTGACACCATACACTTAAGGTACAATACCTGTCCTCCCCACTGAACCCGGTTCAGAACCAGGCAGAGCAAACGTGAGAGTACCTTTAAGTGCAGATGATAAACACATTCCTGACAATTACTTTGATGTCTCTGATCCAGAGGACTGGTACGACATCAAAGAACCAGACATGATTTCAAATAAATGTAGCATGTTGTTGTGCGTGTTTTCATGCTAATATCACAAACAAAGCAACATGTTTTAAATAATGTACTGTTGTCATAAAAAAAACTATTTGGCGCAAGTATCTATTTTATCTGCAAGAGGGCGAAAACAATAACAACCACGTGACAGTGATTTTATATATTACATAAACGTCTCAAAACATTTTTCCCTCCGCTTTGTCTCTTCATGACATTTTGTTTTCATATTCTTCATTCAGGTAGAACTTTAATATGTAATTCGATATAATGAAGTTCATACGTCTGTCTTCAGAAGATACAAACTTAGGTACAAAAGTAATGACACTAAAAAGAATAACGAAAGTGCTTTCTGTGGACAGTTTATGCTAATATGTAGGTTGTGTTCAATTAATGCTGTGGTAGGTATGGTAGGTAGGATAATGGCAACGTTCTTCCCAAAATATGTCCAGCTTTCAGCTCGACATATGCTAAAAAATCTTACAAACATAGTAAGTAAACATACTGAATGAAAAGACAGAAATACACTTCATTTATTGACATCTTTTATTAGCCTATAAAGGGGCAGTAGCACGTTTTTTAAAAGTTTAATTTTTATAAATTTTCACTGATAGTTGTTCGTAAATGATAAAGGTATTAATTCGATAGTGTCAAATTCTCATTACACAATAAATCATCAATAGTCAGAGAACGCATGATAAAGATTCACATAAAGTTCATTGGCGGCCAGTTTACAATGTATGTGAACACCTGTAAGAAAAAGTAATCGCATGGCTGAACTCTTCTTTATATGTTTGATTTGTTACTGCTTCATTTAGTTTACATACATTGTCTTTCAATTGGAACCATTTATTTTCATTTTCCTGACATCACCTTATTTCCCACTAAGAACGTGCTACTGCCCCTTTAAGATGATGAATAGAGGGGTCATTTTTGCAAAGTTGCAATTTGTCATTATAATGTTTATTATCACTCGTTGAGGATCAGTAGTTGGGACTCTTTCACACCGACTTTAATGGACAGAAAATCACTTATATAATACTACTGATAACACTTAAGTTGTATGTTTGTTGAAACTAGGCAAACGTTTTACCTGAGAGGAATTTATAGATAACATCACTCACGCAGCCCCCTGTAAACCAGCTTAGCCCTTTCAAATATCCCTTTACTTTTTGTGAAACTCATAGTAGGATACACTGTTTAATACATTGCTTTACGTAATACTTTCCCTTAGAATAATGTTTCGTGATTTTGTCCTATTTAAAAGTTGACTTTTCATTACGGCGTATCGTTCATATCGTCGATGTGTGCCATGTCAGAATTATTTTTAAATAGTGGTTATCGATAAAATCTATTGCTTCTATCGTTTGAACTAAACCGCCAACCAAAAGTAAGTATACTTCACATTTTGTTTAAATTTACTAAGTACCTAAGAGACATGTGATGTATTTAGTTAAAGCACTTTGACAATAACACATATTTGTAGTAGTTTAAATAAAATAATCGGTGTCGTGTTAATGTTTTGTGTAAATATGTAGGTAGGGGTAAGAAGTAGAAATTACACCATGACCCCTAACATGTTTAAAATGTTGTAAATAGGCACGTTAAATAGAATATGTCGTCTTTGTTGAGAAACAGTTACATTAAAAAAAATTTTGGAACAATTCTTATAATTCAATGTTTTGAAACCCCAACACTTAGAACTATTCTTTGAACGATTATTAAACTATGGCAGTTTGAGAATACAACAACTCGAAATATTTCTCATTGACAATCTAACATATGATAATTCAACTGAAGTGTGTACTTTTTTTTGCCTGTCATTTTAGTTTAAATCAAGTATTATCAGTGGTTTCAAGTATGTTCTATTGAAACGGAAGGTTGTCGACACCTCTATATTTACTAGTACAAATGAAGCACTTAAAACAATCTATTATCCTAGAAGAGGGTTAACCAAACAACACATGGGTTAATCGGATCATTAGAATTATTTTTCATGATAACATGTGAATACATAAAACCCATCAAGTGTTCAATCACCTAGAAATCCCTTCCTCAGCTGAAATGGTGTATTGATGTGTAAATGTCGTGATAACAAACTGTGGTTGAGACATTACTGCAGTCATTTGAATCCAATTGATTGATCAGACAACATAAAACTGAGGCTGTATTGAACTCATTAAAGCATTCCCAGACAGGGTGATGTATATCCTATTTGTCTGACAACTCTTCAAAGTCAAAGACATCAATTTGCTGGTGTCAGTTCAGTGTTGACAAATACCTACAAATTGTATATTATTGGCTTGTGGGCTTTCACCACTTGTAGTAGCACCATTAAGTACACTATCACCGTCGTGATCATGGGTGTATTGCGAGGATAGATTATTAAAAGTAACTGTTGATTATTTGAATTATACCTTTAATATTGTCACGTTCTTTTCACTTTATCATGAAATATATTTGATTTGACTATAACATAGCCGTGTATAGCCAATTGCTTACCAAAGTCCTTTAACGCTTTTCCATAACAGAAAAGGAATCCTCTTCTCGAAGGTATTTCTTCAGCTTTGGTGATTGATGGAATATTCGGAAAAGAGAAAGTTCTATGCATTTTGTTTACATGACAAATGGTAACGAATCAGACGTTTTGTTATTTTGATTGATAAATACGTCTTTCCGACTCTCATAAAATGAGCATCTTCACTGATAGTTACATTAATTGTCATACAGAAATGGAAATTAATAAAATATATTTTACCGACACAATCTCCAAGACGGACTTCAAAGACGTTAGAATTTCTTTCTAAGGTAAATTTAAAAAGATACGTTCTAAATCAATCTTTACATAATGAAATCTGAATGGAAATACATAGTGATTATATTAAACCGCACAAAACAATTTAAAACTCACCAAACATAGTGATATTTTGTTGGGATTTGGTGGTTAAAAGCAATTGCTTCGATAAAAAATGAGACTTGAGCTCATATTGATAAATCCCTAAAGTTGTTTTTCCTCGTTACGGTCGAATATAGATGCTGATTTATATACATATCACATACCTAGTACTTTATTTTTCTGTCTAAGAAATCTACATATGTCATCATAGAATAGAAGATACTTCTTCAATGTGACCTAAAAACTTATACATAACATTTCTGTTTAAATGCTACCACTCTTTTTTTAAAGAGAATCATAACATGTTTGTTTTTAAGTACCCATCAATCACAGCTGTATGTTTTCAACTTATAATACTTTAACTTCAGATGAAATCCAAAGATGTACAAATTAACGTAACCATTATTTGCCCTATTAAAGCAGATGATGACTCAATCTTTAGATTAATGATAATGGAAGAGATTTGATTATACTCCGAAGAAATAGTGATTGGTTACAAGCAGATTGAAGAGATAACGATTACTGATACAAAATTGTCAAACAAATTGAGATCCGATTCGAAGTTCATTTGTAATCCTTTCCAGCAAGGATTGAAGGTTTTTCAACTATTGATTCTCCTCCTTATTTTGTGCATACTTCTGCAATACACTGCAGTTTCAGTGCACTGCCCGCCTCTGCTAATCAACAATTACCCATTGAAACGGCTTGATATAGTGATAAGTGTTTTACAAGAATTGTTTTAACTCATTCCTTTAAGTGCATGCTCAGGAATCATTCAACATATACTATCTTCCTAAAAGTATGATTTATAAAGTCATATGCGGTCATATGTGATGGTCTGTTTTTAACATCAGTGCTACAGGTATTCGAGGTAAACCTCCCTCAACCCCTTTCTTGTTCTGTGCCAGGTTCCTGTTTTAGTATTGGTCAATTATTAGTTCAACAGTGAATCAATGTTTGGTTTGCATTGTTGCTGACTTTTGTGATTTTGGATCAGTATTATAAAAATGTAGATTGGTAAAGTAAGGTTATATGAGATCCCGTAACGCAAAAGGTTTTGCCTTTACGGGACGTTGTTCAGTGCCTCATAGAGTTGAAATATGAGCATGGAAAACAATACAGATATGCAAAAGAACATAGGCAGCAACTGGTCGTATATAATTTGCTTCTGTACAATAGGATTAAATATGCTTTAAAGGCGTGGTACCTGAGGTTTATCAACTTAACTTATTAGATGTCACAAGGTCACATATAATCGATAAAAACAATCCCAATCAGTTACGGACTCTGTACACAAAATTTCTAGTCAATTGTCATTGGATCAGGCGGAGAAATACAAAATCGAAAAGTAGTTCTGTCTTTTTTATAACAAATGAATTATTGAATCAGCATTCAGTTATTGTGAAATCCTTTCCCATTTGACAAGGACGTGAGATATTCAAGCACATAACACGATATTATTACAAACCGTGATATATTTCCCATTTGACAGGGACGTGTGATATTCAAGCACTGAACGCTATATTGTTACAGACCATGCTATATTTCCCATTTGACAAGAACGTGAGATATTCAAGCACTGAACGCTATATTGTTACAGACCATGCTATATTTCCCATTTGACAAGAACGTGAGATATATTCAAGCACACAACACGATATTATTACAAACCTTGATATCTTTCCCATTTGACAAGGAAGTTATAATTAAATATTCAAGCACAAAACACAATATCATAACAAGCCTTGATATATCTTTGAACTTCCCATTGACATGTCACCTTTGAGCAAGTAACACAACATTATTACAAATTACGAGTGACATATGCAAACATCAAATACATGTATATAGTATATGATTCATTTAATCTTTAACACTCTTAAACACTCTTTAATTAACACTATTTAACACTCTTTAACACTCTTTAATACTCTTTAACACTCTTTAACACTTTATTGTCATGAAACGAGATTGAAACCTACACCAATGAACACTTCACACATGTCAATACAAAATGAAAATGAAAGAAAACAATTTGCCATGACCAAACACTGTTGTACACGATTTACAATAACAATAACAAGATGATCTTGACAATGCAAACCCATCATCTTCTCAAACTCCAATACAAGTGCTTAAATTAGTTTCTTTACTGAAATGATCATTTGTCCCCACCGAAATTGACATACATGCAATACATCTTATCAATTTCCTAATTGAAACTCAAAGAAGTGCTGATTTAACTCGCAATAATGGGAAATTCAGAGTCAGTTCAAGAATAAGCCTTAACAGTCGCGTCGATTTTATATCACTGAAAATGTGTTTTTTACACATTATGTTTGAATAAAAATGGTGATGAATGAAACCATTTGTGATAAACCAAATATGATAAAATTAGATACTGATTCGAATAAATCAACGTGCTTGTATATTGGATCATTTTCTGTAAAGTATAACATGTATGTACAGAATGGATTTTGCAAATTTAAATCAATTGTCGATTAGACTAATTGACCTTAAAACCTACTACGTTACATTATATTTATGCGAAATTGCCATCCGTTATTTCGTTTTAAGGAGATCATTTACTCTTTTTGAAACTCCATCAATCATGCTTTATTACATGAGGTTAATCTCTTTTTATTTGGAGATGAAATCCAAAGCATTTAGAGTAGCTATAAGCTTCCCTTATTAAAGCAGATGATGACTCAATCGTTGAGTAATCCAGATTGAAGAGATCTGATTATTCTCTGAAGGAATAGTAATTTGTGATATAAGGCCTAAAGAAATCGTGATTTCTCATACCTTTCTTTCTTACGAATGAAGATTCAAATCTTCATTAATTTCATCTTATCCTCTCTAGGTTTTGAGATAGAGTCGATGTTTTTTCAACTCTCTTGGCTTCTTAATTTTGAACTCTACTGAACTATCACGGTTGGTTCGAACCGGATAAAGACAATATTTTCGAAAAATGTATTCCTCGGAGCACAGTCAATTTCAACCAGAATGCTTTACATAACTACATGTATAAATTACTTAATATTGGTGCAGTTTTAGTGCATGTTCCTTTTATCCATTCCGACAATCATCAACAGGCATCTAGAGATTAATGTTTAACAATTCTTTGCAAATCACCCCTTCGGATTTTCTCAACTCAAATAACCCGCCCTTGAGTATTGTTACACAACAGCTATCCTCTGAAACTGGTTGACAAAAGAACATAGAAATAGCTATCTGCTGAAGACGACTTTAACTCTTAACATGTCATTTTAGGTTATGTTCACGAACCTGAATTTGAAAGTATTTAACACACTATTTTGAGGTTTGTCTTCCTATCGTCTGAACAGTTTCCTCAAATAGAGGACAGTTAATTTAAAAATATATTATCCCAGAAGGGATAAAGTAAAGCGTATCTGAAAAATAAGTCGCGGGTCAATAAGGGTCAATTTCATAATGGTCAGAACAAAGTTTTAAACGATTTCAAATCTCTTGAGTGAATACAAAAAAGAAAATAGATGAATTATTGAAAAGTAGCCATGAAGATCTGAAAATATATCATATAAGGAAGCTTGAAAGGGCGTACCACAAGCACTTGAGCCATGGGTTTTGCTCTCATACACTATTTGTAAAATATATGAGCAAAATCAATACATCAAGTGCTTGTTGGTACACCAAGGGAATAGCTTCAGGTTTGTTGGACTTTGTGTTAGATAGTAGTCGCTGTAACACGCGTTTACGCTTGATATTGTTGGCACTTTTTATAAGCTTCTTAACACAAAATGTTTATCTTTTTGTTTTCATGTATATTCTATTTCATTGTTGTGTTGAAAATGATTTCAAATTACTTACGTTATCAATTTTACTTTGTATATCTATATGTGAGTACCGAACAGGTTTGAACATGGCTATTCGAATTGTGGAAAAAGAAGACGCTTTTGCGTTGGGTTGGAGTTTAAAGGGGCAGTAGCACGTTTTTATGGGGAATATAAGGTGATGTCAGGAAAATGAAAATTAATGGTTCCAATTGAATGAGAATGTATTTAAACTAAATGAAGCAGCACTGAATTAAATATATAACGTAAAGTTTAGCCATGCGATTCCTTTTTCTTACACAAAATGAATTAAAGGTGTTCACACAAAAATGGCCGCCAATGGATTTCATGTGAATCTCCATACTTTGTCCTCTGACTATGGATGATTGGCTTGTGTAATGTGATTTTTGACACTGTCAAATTAATACATTTAGCATTACCTTACAATTATCAGTGAAATATTTATAATATTTAAAATATCAAAAAACGTGCTACTGCCCCTTTTACGTCTTCTTTCACCATACGGTAATGTCGCCGACTTGGGGTCTATGCCTTAGTTATTTCCAAAAAAGGGGGCATGAAATTAGGAGATAAACCTAGTGTGTTTTAAAATCAGAAACATGTTATACTGGATTGATAGCGAGTAAATTTTAAATTGAAACCGAACGCGCAGCATGATGTCCCTGATCCAGAGGACTGGTACGACATCAAAGAACCAGACATGATTTCAAATAAATGTAGCATGTTGTTGTGCGTGTTTTCATGCTAATATCACAAACAAAGCAACATGTTTTAAATAATGTACTGTTGTCATAAAAAAAAATATTTGGCGCAAGTATCTATTTTATCTGCAAGAGGGCGAAAACAATAACAACCACGTGACAGTGATTTTATATATTGATATTAAAGGATATTACATAAACGTCTCAAAAGTTTTTCTTTCCGCTTTGTCTCTTCATGACATTTTGTTTTCATATTCTTCATTCATGTAGAACTTAATATGTAATTCCATATATTGACGTTCCTATATGTCTACAGAAGAACCAAGGTTCAAAAGTTAAGGCACTAAAATGAATAACGAAAGTGCTTCCTGTGGACAGTTTATGCTCATATATAGGTTATTTCCAATAAATGCTGTGGTAGGTATGGTAGGTAGGATAATGGCAACGTACTTCCCAAAATGTTGTGTCAACTGTCCAGCTTTCAGCTCGACATATGTTAAAAGTTTTTTGAAAGTTTTATTTTTATACATTTTCACTGATAGTTGTTCGTTAATGATAAAGGTATTTATTCGATAGTGTCAAATTCTCATTACACAATAAATCATCCATAGTCAGAGAACGCATGATAAAGATTCACATAAAGTTCATTGGCGGCCATTTTACAATGTATGTGAACACCTGTTTAAGAAACAGTAATCGCATGGCTGAACTCATCTTTATATGTTTGATTTGTTACTGCTTCATTTAGTTTACATATATTGTCTTTCAATTGGAACCATTTATTTTCATTTTCCTGACATCACCTTATTTCCCACTAAGAACGTGCTACTGCCCCTTTAAGATTATGAATAGAGGGGTCATTTTTGCAAGTTTGCAATTTGTCATAATGTTTATTATCAATCGTTGAGGATCAGTAGGTGGGACTCTTTCACACCGACTTTAATGGACAGAAAATCACTTATATAATACTACTGATAACACTTAAAGGGACAGTAGCACGTTTTTAGGGGGAATATAAGGTGATGTCAGGAAAATTAAAATTAATGGTTCCAATTGAAAGATAATGTATTTAAACTAAATGGAGCAGTAATGATTCAAATATTTAACGTAAAGTTTAGCCATGCGATTCCTTTTTCTTACAGAAAATGAATTAAAGGTGTTCACACAAAAATGGCGGCCTATGTTTTTTATGTGAATCTTCATACTTTGCCCTCCGACTATGGATGATTGACTTGTGTAATGACATTTTTGACACTGTCAAAATAATACATTTAACATTAACTTACAATTATCACTGAAAATTTTAAAATATAAAATTATCAAAAAACGTGCTACTGCCCCTTTAAGTTGTCTGTTTGTTGAAACCATGCAAACGTTTTACCTGAGAGGAATTTATAGATAACATCACTCACGCAGCCCCCTGTAAACCAGCTTAGCCCTTTCAAATATCCCTTTACTTTTTGTGAAACTCATAGTAGGATACACTGTTTAATTCATTGCTTTACTTAATACTTTCCCTTAGAATAATGTTTCGTGATTTTGTCGTTTTTAAAAGTTGACTTTTCAATACGGAGTATCGTTCATGTGATCGATGTGTGCCATGTCAGAATTTTTTTTAAATAGTGGTTATGGACAAAATCTATTGCTTCATTCGTTTGAACTAAACAGCCAACCAAAAGTAAGTATACTTTACAGTTTGTTTAAGTTTATTTAGTACCTAAGAGACATGTGATGTATTAAGTTATAGCACTTTGACAATAACACATATTTGTAGTAGATTAAATAAAATAATCGGTGTCATGTTAATGTTTTGTTAAGATATGTAGGTAGGGGTAAGAAGTAGAAATTACACCATCATGACCCCTAACATGTTTAAAATGTTGTAAATAGGCACGTTCAAATAGAATATGTCGTCGTTATTGAGAAACAGTCACATAAGAAATTATTTTGAACAATTATTATCATTTAATTTAATGTTTTGAAACTCCAACACTAAGAACTACATGTATTCTGTGATCGATAATTAAACTATGTTCCTGGCAGTCTGAGAATACAACAACTCGAAATATTGATGATTGAAAATCTATGATAATTCAACTGAAGTGTGTACTTCTCTTTGCCTGTCATTTTAGTTTAAATCAAGTATTCGAATTGGATTATTAGTGGTTTCAAGTATGTAAAAATGAAGCACTTAAAACAATTTATAATCCTTAAAAGGGGGTTCACCAAACAACAAATGTGTTAATGGGATCATTAGAATTATTGTTCGTGATAACATTTTAAATACATAAAACCTATCAAGCGTTCAATCACCTAGAAATCCTTTCCTCAGCTGTAATGGTGTATTGATGTTTAATTGTCGTGATACCAAACTGTGGTTAAGACATTACTGCAGTCATTGAATTAAATTGATTGATCAGACAACATAAACCTGAGGCTGTATTTCACTCATTAAAGCATTCCCAGACAGGGTGATGTATATCCTATTTGTCTGACAACTCTTCAAAGTCAAAGACATCAATTTGCTGGTGTCAGTTCAGTGTTAACAAATACCTGCAAATTGTATATTATTGGCTTGTGGGCTTTCACCACTTGTAGTAGCACCATTAAGTACACTATCACCGTCGTGATCATGGGTGTACTACAGTGGAACCGTTGTCGTCATTTGCTGCTCGTTTGTAAGAAATGTGAGGAAGAATCCTTCACAACTCTGTCTCTTGACTCATGATCATTTAAGCTTTCTAGGGCGATGTTGCCAAAAGTTTACAGAACAAGAGCCACATGATACAGTTTAGCATATTTTAATATATTTGTTTTCTATGGTCGAAGTAGACTTCTCTCTATTGAAACATTTCATTTAACCATAACCCTGCCAAATCTACAGGTACAATTATTTCATGTTGCTATATGGTACAGAAATTGTCTTAGTAATATTAATTTGATAATGCTATCTTTATTATTATCTTACTGAATGGTTCAAATCCTGTTTGTGTATTTCGGAGTATGTACATGGAATATCGTAATTTTTAAAACCATTATTTTCATTTTTACAAAAAATTCAATACTTCAAATCAATTAACTACTCCAAAGCATGTTTGAACGAAGTTTAAACAGCCTTCAAGTAAAATAATCACATAACTTGTGCCTTTATAGTCTCCCAATGGAACAAACAAACAAATAATCCTAGTCTTAGAGGGTGACTTGAAAACATGCTTTTCAAACCATATGTCAATACATTTGTACCGTTGATGATTTCCTGAAAATAATGCCTGTAAATTCTTACGTACTGAACCTTTCCTGACGAAATTGCTTTTAACTGCAGCCTGCATATTCTCCAATCTCACTGCCTGACGGCTGAATATTGTATGAAGTACTACTATGAATATTTCGATATGACAAACATTATTCACTCACATAAATGACCAAAGTGAAAAAACCCTTGTTAATTTGTTAGAAAAAGTAAGTTTACTATATATAAAACTAACATTTTTAATGATGACTTCTCTTATTCTCTGAAGACAGGCTGCTTGATTGGTTTATTTGTTTCATGCCGATGAGGTTATGGGCATGTTTTCTTTTGTTATGTGAGAGTATTTTTCAGGCTATCCCATTCGTTGGGAACGGGTCACGTGACAGTCGACAGAAGTCTGAGTCCCCCCGAGGTCGATCAATAGTGATAATGACTTGAGAGAGTGGCTAAAAATAGATCTGATGACGACAAACTATTGTTTCATGACGTTATGCTATTGTTATCATGACGTCACTGGCCCGTCCTTGCTAACAATCAAGCTGCAATGACGTTCATGACTTAGGGTTTTGGTTTTCTTTTCGTTTTGAAATCGAGACACAATAAAACAACTATGGACTAATGAATTATAGACCCTATAGGAAAACAGCTATTGACCTCATGACCAGTTGGACTCGGTCAATATTGTTTACCTAGGGTCGATTAAACAGGAATTTACCTTATAACTAGTATATACCTGTATTTATTATGTGAGCGAATTTTCTGGTAATCTGATTTGTCGAGAACCGGTCACATGACGGTCGCAAGAAAGTAAATATTGACTTTAGATAGGCTCAATGACGAACTACCGATGTTTAATGACATTATGCTATTTTTACCATATGTATACCCGTCCTTGCTAACAGTCTAGCTGAAGTGTCATTCTTGACTGTAGTGTCTAGTTCTTGACTGTATGTTCTCTTTTCGTTTTAAAATCGACACATGCAAGTCTATAATTGTATGATATTGCATATAATTATTATATTGCACATTGGTAGAGAAAATTGAATCTTCGTGCATTTAGTCAGTGATTTACTGGCCATATGTCTTTTCTCATGGTTAGCAATGGCTACTCGAACCTCACACAGTATCCTTATCATTATCCCTAATCAGTGTACGAAGTGAACTACTGCAGGATGAGAAGTTGTTCAGGGACGCTGGGTGTTTAACACACCTGGATGCATTCAAAAGGAATGATTTCATAAAACTTTGCACTAGTCAAGTTAATAAATCATCAAAAGAATTCTTTCAACTTTGAAGTGATCAAGTAGTGTGCTACATCGAACGATTTTCTCACAACAGAGCAGTAAAAGGGAACCGAGCAGCGAAAAGGATTCGACCTGCTCATCTACCTTTCTTTAATTGATATCATCTTTGCTGTCAAATCATGATTTTTAGAGTTGTTTTACTGTTTGCAAACCTTTCCGCAGTACGGACAGTCTGTGTGAGTTTGTCAGACCTACAGTCAGATGTGTACCTGTCTAACAGTTTGCTGGGGGTCACGACAGCTGTAAACGTGTATGACTGTGCATCGGCATGTCAATCTCACCATGGGTGCCAGTCGTTTGGGTTCGAACCTGGTTCAAAAACTTGTCATCTTCACACAGCAGAAAGCTCGACGACTACATCCGGTATGGTTCCACAGAACACATGGCTTCACGGAGATCTTTCCGTTTTCCCTCAGGTAAATATGTTCAATGATCCTCCAGACATTGATTCATCTGTTACAAGTCATGGCTACAATATTGTTGCCTTGGCACTGGCTGTTTATTTCTCATAAATAAACAGTTTTCTTTGACATTGACATTATTCGTTTTAAAATCTAGGGATATTTGTTGACTGAAAATAGGAACATCCTTTTTTGAGAAACAACTAGTCACAAGTTTTTTAACAATGTCAAAATTGTCCAGTTGTTATAGTAGTTGTGGGTAATGTTTTCACAAAAAAACGTTTAAACGCCTATGTTTCCATAAAATACTTTACCCTTTTCTGTAACGTGAAAATATTTTGCTTTACTTCTTATTGGGCTAAAATGTCAAACATTTTTTCATTGAATACGAATACAGTTGTCTATGAGTCATATATTAGTGTTTATTCTAACATGACATGAACACTTGTATGAAAATACTGCTTTCCTAATGAAAATTTCCTCTTATTATTTACGAACAATTATCATTATAACTGCATAATAACTGCACTCGGTCAACTTTCGGTTTACAATAGACTTGCAGACTTAGTTAATCATTTAAGAGCTGTGGGGATTTCAAACCTCTGTTAAACACAGAAGGATATATATCCTTATTTAATTAATCATGATACATATCTTCATAAGTCATGAGGAATGCCCAATGGCTGCACTACGATGTAACAAGGACACGTCAAAACAATTTATATTATACAATACTATTTCAAAATAGGAATTTAATAATGTTAACTAATATTCTACCATGACATTTCAAAATTCTAGAATTTCATTGGTTTAGTTCTATGGTCGAACCTACGTTCGAACACGATTTTTATGACGGGCGATTCACCACGGTTTGATACACACTGCCATAGAAACGAACTTCATGACACGAATTGACACGCATACAGTCACCGTACGTTTCGGGAGTTGCTTCGTCTGAATACTAACTAATAGTCTTATATCATTGTACTACCCGTACTTTTAAATAAGTAGAGTTTGATTAACATCAAAACAATGCATATTTATGTCCAGGAAATAGCGTAATTTTAAGCGAAAGGCTGAATGTAGATCTAGAAGCTGCCGCAACTGGCTTTGGTTCAGTCATGTCAACAGTGGCGTCAACTTTTGACGTCATAAGCACAATACATTATGACGTCACAGTGTTGACCGAAGCACAACTGACGTTACGCGATAGAGAAGAAATGACATTTAAAACGCTCAAATCAACTAGTCATGGTAGAATGGAGATAAACCTACTGTGTTTTTTAATTTTCGTGGTTTTACGTAGATTCGATACCGTTGATGTTACATTCGAAACCTCACGCTAACGCGTTCGGCTCCGAAGACATCAACAGGTATCGAATCTACGTAAGACCACGAACATTAAAAAACACAGTAGGTTTATCTCCTAATTCAACGGGAGGATAATGACTGACTAAGACAAAGACATAATCTACGCGATAAATGAGGGTCATTTTGATCTGAAAAGTGGTGTCAAAACCAAAACTGGTGTTACGAAGAAAGATTTTGTTTTCCCATTTTTGATAACAAGTGACAGTAGGTTCTTTATTACAGGAGCTCTGGGGACCATGTGCAAACCATGACTGTGCTGAATGACTGAATTACCTGAATATGGTACATGTGTGGTTCCTGTTTTACATCATCGCATATAACATGACGTCATTACATTATTACGTCACAGAGTAAGTGGAAACAATAAGAAAGGAAAAGAGACATTAAGCTCTAGAATTAAGAGTTAAGGCTTGGTGAGAATAGTTTGATAAATCTGCTTTCCTTTGTTTCTAAAAGCTTGCTGTTTTCAAAATTTAGCTTGTACACAGGGAAAACTGAAAAATGCCTGTTTCCACAATCTGCTGAATTCGTCCTTAATGGATTGGTACGAATTTTTGGCTAATTAATTTGAGATCTGTGCAAATTCATACGTAATTTCAACTTCATTTCAGTTTTCCCAATATATTTTTCATTACAACCAGAGCATATCATGACATAAGCAGCATTTTTGCTGTTACAATCTTAATCGTAACAGCAAAAAAATGTATCCATCTCAAATAATCTTGTTGAAACGAATCTATACTACAAACCAACTAAGCAATATTTGGACTTCATTTCTTGCTACATTCCACTGAGTGGACATATAGAAAGATGCGCCGAGGATACAATTCAAAATTTAGAATATTTCCCTTCTATCAAGTCATATCAAACAGCGATGAAATGAGAAAAATAAAAGAACATTATTTCATTTAACTTTTTAAGCCACACTTCAACACAATTAATGTCCCCTACCTATGTCCATATTTGCAATCTGCTGATATTATCATATATTATGTCATTAATGTGAAGTAATGACGTCACAAATCTGTGGGTACGCATCGATTGTCATGAGTTATGCGCCCCTTGTTCTGTATGGCAACGTCATAAAGACCCCATGATGATCACTGAACAGTGTAAAACCGGTCGGTGATTCAAATTATTATCAGAAGGTTTTTTTTTTTATCTATTTATTTCTTGAACTACATGTATGAAGAAGTTGTTTTTGTGTGTATTTTGTGTGTGTGTGTGTGTGTGTGTGTGTGCGTGTGTGTGTGTATTATATATATCAATTAACTTGGATATAAAAAATAGAGTGAAATCTGAAGACAGTTAGAAGTCAGATACATCTCTTCTTTATACATGTATGTTGTTTTAAGTCATTATATAATAATCTTACCAACATTGTACGTCAAAAGGTCAACCATTTTTCACTACATTAATTATCTAAATTGTATTGACTTCTTTCCAAGTCATGTCATACATTATACTCTCCAACAGCTGACCTTGACCTCCCTGATGACCACTGTCCTGCTCTTGAAGTGACCAACGCTGTCAGCAGTGGAGGACAGACAGTAGGAAGTTCCCGGAACTACACCTGTCTGGAGGGTTACCTGGACACTGAGTCTTTTCTCACCTCAGCTGTAACCACCTGTCTCTCTAACAACACCTGGTTTACTCTCAATCTTACCTGTACAGGTGAATATGAATATTTAATTATCAACATGCGCAGCCGTATCATATGTCATATTATACATATCATTATGATACTATGGAGACAACTATAAATTTCTCATATGTCATTGCACACTGCCTCCGTAGCTGATCCACCTTTTTTTTTATATTTCCCAAACTAATAAACAGAATATCATGTGAGTGCCCATGAAAAACTATGTTTACTACACCCTTGCTTAAATATCAGTAAATCCATCACTCTCGCTCCGGAAATATATACATGTATAGGTAAACATAGTATGTTATAGACACTAATATCTCCTCTGTTTATTATGTGTGGCCACTATCCTGCTACATACTGATACTTGTTACTGCTCGCGCCATAACCATACAGTAATGAAAACCTTGTTTGGCTTTTAAGATAACCAACCAATGAAATGATTAGCATCCAGAACAAAAAAAGCAGGAACTCACATAATGACCCTCCCTGTCTTTGTAACACAAAGTTACCTTTAGCAATACGAGGCAGTTGACTTGATTGATATCAGGATATCTGAACTTTGTAGATTCAAACACTTTGGTATAATAGCATGATGGATGTTATATAGCTTCGCTATATTCTTATAGCTTTGTTCTTGTCACAACATCTGCAATGTACCTTCAACTGACAGTGACTTTGTGGGCGAGTTTGTGTCCTGCAAGGAATATTTTAAAACGACAGGGAACAAGACATATTCAGTCATTGTAAATACGCGTGTACAGTCAAACTGTTTCTATACGACCTATTACAGTTTAGAAGTTGTTATTGAAATTATTAATTAGCACCTTTGTTCATTGAATATTTCAAAGTTTTTAAGATTTATGACATTATGAGACCGAGGATCCTTTACAGTTGCATCTCGTTGAATAGATTGAATAGTCACACTTAGGTAAGTAATAAATATATAGTGTAATATTCCTAGATTAATGTCTTTTATGGTCTTTTGTACTTGATGAGATAATAATTGACTGTATAAATGAAAATGTGATGGCAAGGGAAAAAATGATCAGTTAATAAATATTCTCCATTCAGGTCAGTTTGTTAAGAAGACCATGAGTTATCGAACAAGGTACCGTTTTGAGACTCTTGAGAAGACGATCTACGGAAGCACATCGAGCATCATCTTCTTGGTGAAGACTTGCCACGACTCAAACTTCGGCCTCTGCAAAACAAATGAGCTATCTTTCGCTAACTGTTTTGGAGTTGTGATTGGTGGAGGAGGTAACACCTACTGCAACATCAGATCAGAGATAAAGGTTGGGTCGCTAAATACCACATACTTGTCTGATGTTGAGTCTTGCACCGAACATCGTCCCTTCTGGGTCAGTTGGGGAAATGACAAGATCCGAATTGGAAAAGGAGGTATTCCTGGAGACCAAGTGATAGTTGAAACGGACATTCAAGATGTCATCAAGAGTGTCTGGTACAGTTGTTACATAAACAATGAAGCGGAGTGGCTGTTCTTGAAACAGGGTTAAGGATTAATTATGGAAACTGAAATCTGAAAGGCAATAATTGGCTGGTGATGAGGCTATCTGAGTCATTTCCTTTGACAAATCTTACAAGTGGTATCTCAAGTAATGAAAGTGCTAATGTATGATATTGCATCATCATCTTTGCGTCATTTACATAAGTAACAATTCAACAATTCAAACGACAAATGTTTATTTAAACACCAGATTTCCAGTAGCACATAACAATAAAGCAGTGACTGCACCATAAAACAAAACAAGTTGTTGTTCTAGACGTTTAATGTTTTTCTAAAGAAATGTCGAGACAGTTTTAAAGTTTTAAAAATTATAAGCGACAAAATATATAATATGCTGATTGAAGTTCATATCTCATCACTGGACTTGCAAATATATCCATTTATGCATAATATCTCTGAAATGGTTGATTTTATTGAAAAGTTAAGAAAACTTCTCAAATACGTTTAATATTCGAAATTATGCATCCAATGAATCTACCTATTAGTTACAATACCTAATAAACACAATCGAATTGAATATATCTTCCTGTCAACTTATTACAAGGTTTCAAAATTACGTTTGGCGAATTTGCGCGCACCACTCGAGCCACATTGTCCGGTTTTCGATCAAAATCCCGACTTTCAATGGCCATATTTTCGCTATTGGTTATTGGTTCCCGATGTAATAACATCGATTTCAAAATTTGACATATAACAATTGATGTGTTTAAATATTTTTTTCATGTTAAACCATCATTATCACTACTGTTTATATGTCTATCTCAAATAACAAAATCTTAAAAGGAATTATAAAGATATTTTTTTTTTTACCAGTTGCCAAAAGGTAGGTCTACAGATTTGCACTGGCATGTTTTAGGGGAATACAAGGTGATGTCAAGAAAATGATTATAAAGGGTTCCAATTGAAAGACAATGTATTCAAACTAAACGAAGCAGTAATGAACCATATACACTGTGTATAACCGTACACCGGAACTAGCGAGGTTTACGGCGGAGAAATGTTGCTAGCGAGGAGCGTGATCGCAAACGGGATCACTTAAAAAAAAATCATCGTCGTTTCATCAACTTTTCTGTTATTATCATGTCAATAGCTTTCCGAAACATAACTATTTAATGTCATATCCTGTTCATAGTCAGAGATAGCACATATGTTACTAACAACAGCATTACTCGCAACTGTCATTGTTACTGTCCCTCGGATACAGAATGACAAGCACATACATTTTACTAAGTATGTGTGCTAAAATTACCACATGATGTTGATTATTTGCTTGAAAGTTATGAAGTAAAATATTACCTTTCGATTTCGGCTCCTCGCTAGCAACATTTCTCCGCCGTACACCTCGCTTGTTCCGGTGTACGGTTATACACAGTGATATATATAATGTAAAGTTCAGCCATGCGATTCCATTTTCTTACACAAAATGAATTAATGGTGTTCACAAAAATTGCTGTCAATTGATTTCATTTCATTATGTATAATGTGTATCTGACTATGGATGATTGGTTTGTGTAATGAGATTTTCGTCACTATCAAAATAAAACATTTAGCATTAAGGTACAATTATCAGTCATTTTGACACACTGATATGTGAGGTTGAGGTTCTTGTAGCTTATCCGCTCCTTGACTGGTAGCCAGTGAAGATACTTGAGTATCTGTGATGTGACAGGACATTTTGGACCCCGTAACAATCTTTGCTGCAGCGGTTTTAATGTTCTGCAGTCTTTTGATCTATTGCACTGCACAAGTAGACTGTTGCAATAATCATAGATACTTAATAATAGATGCTTGAGCGTGCAAGTGCATGCAGCAGCTGCTTATTCTGATATAAGATGACGTATTTCGCTCATGTTTCGTAGGAGAAAATAGGATATGTGGACGAGGTCGTAATTATGCCTGTCCATTGTGAGTTGACTCCATTGACTCCAACTGATCACCTAAGTTTTAAGCAAATTTCGAAAACATTATTTCATCTGCTTTCATCTTCAGATGCTAGTTGCTCTTATGTTCTGCAGTCGCTTTCCATGAGCTATTAGTTAAACCTCTCTTTTTATTGTTAAAAATGTTCGAGTTTATATAAAACCTAACTTTGGATGTACACTGTTCCATATTGCATAAATACTTTTCCAATATGGCTTTGGTTATGCCTGGCTTAGTCAAGAAATTGGAAATGTGGATTATTTTGTATCTCTATTCAGGCTTAGACTAGGAGATAACTTAAAACAGTCATGGTACTCATCAATCAATGAATCTCCTAAATGTATATTTTATAAGGAGTTCAAGACCTTGCTTAACGTTGAAAGATATTTGTGTTGTAATTTTCCTATTTATCTAAGGATTGCAATATCAATATTCAGATGTAGTAACTTTAATATTGCTGTTGAAAGTGGCAGGTATACTGGAATTGAATATAAAGAAAGACTTTGTCCTTTCTGCAAACTGAAAGATCTTGCATTCATAGAAAATGAGTATCATATATTTTTTGTCCGTAAAGCCTATGATAAACTTAGAACTCAATATCTCTACAATTTCACTAAATTATCCAACATACATTTCTATGTCGTAAAACTTCTGGAAAATTCAAACTATGATGTGATTTATAATGTTAGTTTATACCTATATCATGTTCAAACACTTGTCAATAACAGGAAATAACCTGCAATGGATTACTGCGCGCACTCAAATGCATTCTGAAAATTGCCTGTATTATGGGCCGATGGCCTCTGTACTGAATAAAACTGTCTGTCTGTCTGTCATTGATAAAGATAAGAAATAAGAAAGGACGTACAGAGCCTTGACGTACTTCTGCATTTAATATCTGTTTCTAGAGAGACTGCCATTAACAAAATCGATCAGTACAGTTGTTTTGTAAAAATTACATAGTAAATTATGTTCTAAAAAATAATCATACATTCGCTTTAAAATCAAGCGTTCAAACAATTTGATAATGACAAAAAGCAATAAAATAGGCCTGTATTTGACATCATATATCAATTATAACAATAACGGTATAACAATTTGCTTGTTTCCACTGATATGGGAAGCTACCCATGGTAAGCTGCAATTGAATGGGCTACATGTAATCAATTATGTATGTTATCTGGTCCACTGGCCTTGTTCACCGGGAGACTTTTAAAAGATCAGTTATATATAAGCTTCATTACCTGCATAGGTAAGTTCACATAATTCTGAAAAGGGGGTAACTGGGCACCTTCGTCATCAATATTAGCAATGGAAGCAAAATATTCATTGAGAGCCTCTGCTTTTTCAAAATCGGTAAATGTATTTCTCGAGTCGAAATTATAACTTAAACGGTAATTAAAGGCATCTAAAGAGGAGAATTATGTTTTGTAAATTTACCGTCACAGTCATAATACTGTTTATTTGCATATAGTGCGCGCATTAGGCATATTATCGGGCATTTTTCCAAACAAAAATTATAAAATTATTTTGTGTGATCATGCGAGGATGTTTTGAGATGGTGAATATCCTGCAATAGTTGTAAACACTATTTTTTGGATCACGGAGGCTCGCAGAATACAATGTTTATTCCTAAGGCAAGATATCAACCATCCCAAAATACACTCGCATGATAACCTCGATCTACGACAACAGATAAGGTGCAAATGTAGACACGAGAATTATCCCAAGAAGATAATTCATTTGGCAAAATCAAATATTTATTGAGCACGAACATTTAAACAACGTGCTTCTGCCGTTTTTAAAACTATTCCGAAATGTGATGCAAAATGTTAGTAATTTGCATTTTCCCTTTTAAATTTGTAACAGCAAAATTGTCAGTACACTTAGTGACATTGATCCTCGCCCAATGAAAAAGACATTTCTTATATTTTTATTGATATTGTTTGAACTTTTCTATTCATGATAACATTTATTAACCCCAAACTCAAACTCTTTATTCTATGAAAACCGCCAACGTATAAGATAAACATATATATGTTAGCGGCAATAAGGGGAATCAGGCAGTAGCGTTACTTCCTAGGCAATAAGACACTGCCTGGGCAATAACGAGAAAGACTCATTTAATCCATCTTCACAACGTCACGGGCGAAACGAAAAAGTTTCTAAACTTCCCATTCCTCCCTTGACATCATTGGCCGTAATTTCTGTGCTAGCATTTCAACCCACTGCACGGAAGTAGAATAGTCCAATCAGATGACAGCATGTTAAATGAACCGATTTGAAAAACTACTTTTGTATGCTTTTTACAAGGGAGAGAAACACTTTATTTGAGTGATTAATTAATGTTTGTCTTCTCTGCATTCTCGGTGCTCATCAAAAACATGAAAACAACCATGCGGACTGAAGCCTAAAATTAAATTTCACTCGGATAGTTTTCAAAAAGATCGTCTGTTAGTATTTTGAATTTGTTCCGAATGTAAACAGCAATTTCATTGGCTATTGTTGAAAGAGCTGATAAGGGGCGTAACTCGTGATCACGATAGGCGTCGCTGCTCCGGATCACCAGTTTTCTACCTTGTGATGGCAAGGTCTAAACGAGGAGTTGCTCGATACGTTTTCACCTTGCCGTGGGAAGATGCATTTAATCAAGCAGTAGCATTATTGCCTTAGGCAATAACACTACTGCCTGCAATTTTTACCAGGTAGTAACGCTACTGCCTTAGTACATTTAAAGTGTTAAAAAGTTCAAATTGTCAAAACATATTAGATTGATATAACATTTTTATAAAAAAAAATAACAGCTTGTTTTATTTATTTCAATAATGGCCAGAATGTTTTAACATTCTCTTATACCCTTGTTCAATACAATTTCAGATTGAGGTAGAATTTTACATGTGTATTCCCTATCCATCAAACATATCTTTCCTCACTGCTTCTCAGAATGATAATGTGTTTGATAGATATGACATCTCCCCTCAAGTGGCATATAACAAGACAGTAACTTCATTACATAGAGCCCATCGATATGTTAAGCACTCATTATAAGACATTCCTCTGCTGACATGTTTTCTTAATGTGTAAATGTCGTGTTATTGAAGAGCTGTTAAGATACTGCAACCATGGAATTAGTTTAATTGATTGATCAGACAGCACAACATTTCAATAATTTAGGCTGTACTTAGCTCCCTGCTGATCAACATGAATCATTAAAGCATTCCCAGACAGGGTGATGTATATCCTATTTGTCTGATAACTCATCAATGTCAAAGATATCAATTTGCTGGTGTCAGTTCAGTGTTAACAAACACCTGCAAATTGTACATGGGCGTGTTCGACTTTCATCACTTAAAGGGAATCAACAACCTAGCTTGTGAAACCTAATTGACAATCGTTAATGAGAGAGTCAAGACGGGAAGGGGGGTCACGTGACATAAACTTGGTACTTGCTGTCAGCTGAAAGCGGTTCGTAACCAAATGATTTCTTCCCTACCGAGCATTTACGACTCTTTCGGGGCCCTGCTAATAAAACTCTGGAAGTTAAAAATTCGGGTTGAAGACCCCCTTTAAACCTGTAGCTGGACCATTGATTACACTATAACCGTTACCCGTTCTGAAAAATATCTAAACTCTCTAAAGTAATCTACGCTTGAATCTTTTTTGTCTTTTGATAACCATCCTTCGCGATTGTGACTGTTGACAGTAATCATTTACGATTCATTGTGCATGGTTAGCATAAAGATGAGTTAAGTTGAAATCATTTGTTTTCTACAGTCGGAGTAGACTGAATCTTATTAATTTAAACCAACAATTCCAATTAAAATAATTTTTATTGCTATTATCTCATAAATGACGTGACTAAATGATTACAAGACACCACTTTTAAAGTTTTCAAATATCATTTACCTTACACACACTTCCCAATTTGAAAAAATATCTTATAAATATTGCTAGTTTTACATTGATTGATATGCTCATCTTTACAAATGTTCCTTAATGGTATATATCAAGTTAAAATATGAGAGGTAGTATGCACGTGGCACATCGCAAGAAGGAACTATTATTATCTAGTAACAATCACCTTGCTGGCCCACTTGAAACATTGAAGCATTGAAGCATTCAACGACAGGTTGTATATCCTATTTGTCTGACCACTCATCGAAGTCAAAGACATCAATTCAATTTTCCCTACCCCCACATGTCCAAATATTTCTCACATACATGTACCTGCATGTTCTAGTGAAACTTGCATGATATTTTGGATGTTTTTATACAGAAGAACAATTGAGAAACGAAACAGATAATGTTGAGTGTTCACAACAGAAGATAAAATTCAGTTTATAAATGATTGTTAACAGTAACAGTATTTTGGAAAACACTTATTTTTTTGCACAAAGTCAAATTTCATTGCGTATTTTTTTCTAAATACAGTACAGTTACGCATAGCATAGAGGAAATCAGTTTTTGAAAAATGTTGGTCCCTTCTTACCTTTTCAAAAAGCCAAAATACTGTCTCGATCCCAAAATAAGTGAGTTAGTTTGATATTTTACAGATGGACAATTGATGATAACTTTTCAGAACTGTTTAATTGTGTAAAGTGACATTGAAACTAACTAAATAACATGATTTATGCACTAGACAGTAGAATGTGATGAACCGTTCAAATTTATAACTTTGAATGGAAGATTATCCTTGATAACCGAGGATAAACGTTCTGAATAAACTTTACCCTTGCGTCTTTTGGCGGATTAATTTCTACGAGATTTGATGAAGCACCTTTTCTGACTATTGCCATTGACATTTGTTATGTACATGAATGTATTGTTTATGTTTGTATCCTTAGCAACAGTAAGCTTAAATCAGCAATAGATTAGCTTCTCTGGGTGTTGTTCTTTAATCGAGTGAGTAGCTTTTTTCTCGCATGGTCATGTCTAACTCATAGAGGCTTGGGTAGTTGAGTTCAACTAACAGTTTTTAACATTCAACTGGTAACTTATAAAAAACGGGTTTTATATTTTGTAATCAATTGTTGTCGATTCTTTGCACGATGCATGAACCAAAATTTGAGCTTCTTTGTGCTGGGTTGAATATTTATTTATTTCCTCTGTGGACACCTAATGAAATATTAATGGCAATAATTACAAAATCAATAAGATGTTTTGCCCAGATGCAAGCAATACAAGATAAATTGGATTATATTTGTTTTAACAAAACATTGAATTGATGGTTATCTTGCGAACAAGACTTCATTGTAATGGGATGCTATTTGAATGATAATACTAGTTGGATGATCATAATAATATTGATAATTATCCGTATAAGTTATGATTTTGAAATTTTCTAATGTAGTGAGTGAGTTAATGCTGAACGCCGCGTGGGCAATATTTCAGCCATTATCGGCGGTGATATAGTTGACACATAACTTATGTTCTGATGGTCAAGCAAAAACGGTGGCACTTATTTTTGTATGAATAAACATAGTTTTAGATTTAAAAAAAAAAGATTTGAAGGACATGGTTTATATGTTTTTATACTACATTCTTTTGTAACTGGCATGGTTTTAGCAAGTACAAAGAAACTACATGTCCGTGTGATAAGACTTTGCGTTGTGTGATGTTTTACCAATGCGTGTGTTTTTCTCAAATGCTAATGCAATAACTGGCACATTCATTTATCAACTACCACTCTGTTTTCCGGTTAAAGGAAGCAGCCTCACGATGATTGACATAATATAAATTACTATCACCGATTTTATTACAAATAGAAACTCAACAGAAAGAAAACAAGCAGAATATACAACATATACAATGCAGCAACTTGAACAAGACAAACAAACTGTGGAGCAGATAATAACAAAACATACAAGACGACCTAACCTAACTTATCTATCGACTTTACCACCCCTCCCAACTTAATCTTACCTCGTTCCTAAATATATTAAACGACGCTGTTTCATCACGAAACATGTGTTGTTCTATCACAGAAGAAGCCCTATGCCTAATATAGAACATGGCAGATGTCAGCCGATCGCAGGCACAGAAAGGCCATGAGCTCACAGTGCAGCCCATCTGTTGTACCCTACATTGGTCTTATCCCACGAGTTGAAGAACATCATTTTTAAGTGCTACTGTTCCTTTTAAGGATACACAAATACATGATTAGCACATACTTAATGCACAGTGCTTACTACATATTTGCGACATTTTGTCAGGAATACTTTAAATTGATTTTTGAAACACTACTTCAATGATAAACTTAAATCCCAGAGTAACGATATTCACTAAAAATAACCACCTGTGCCATCAGTAGAAATTTACAAATTATTATTACTCAACCGTGGTGAGATCACTCATTAGATAACAATGAGTTGGTAACACACATGTGTGTTACCATCTCGTGCAAAGAAACGGAACTACTTTCGAACGTCACATGACATTGTCCAACCACGTGACTTTGGCGACTGACAAGTTTTTCATTCTCAACAAAATTTTAATTTATGTGAAAGAATATTATCTAAGCGAGTTCTTTTTACATTTTAAATGCACTCTCATTTAGCTAACCATCACTAATCCATCCTTCGCTTAATCACTTGTCCACCTTCTGTGCCGTCGCAAGCGGTGTTGCCTCCTCTGCCTACCGTAACATAAACATGGCGCTTCGACTGTTTGCTTGCTTCATCGACACCCAAACCGTCGCTTTCCCCTTCACAAGCAGGAAATCCGAACTTGCTATCGTGTAACTACCTTTCCCCAAGTTCTATCTCCGGGTTCCTATCAACAATTCAGTAACTCATGTCAATGCAATCAATCCTCTGCCGTTGACACTGTTCGCGAAAGTTTGCAAAACAAAAGAACTTACGTGACCTAGAAACAGGACAAATTCCGATGACGTCACTTGGCGATCTGATGACGTCACGTTGCGAGAGCATGATGTGTTGACAGTTTTCGTTGCTTCTTAGTGTTTAATTTATCAATGCATCTTTTGGTAATGAATGTTTTTCACCAATAAAATTGGTATCATGTTTATAGGCGTATGACATGTGTAAACATCCCCCAACAAATAGCGAACTATTTTATTTGGAGTCATGGAAATTCGTACGCTGGTTTCGCGATTGTTCCAAGTCAGCTGATTCTTGTTTTGACGATTTATTTACATAGATATTGATATTGAGGGTTGAGTAATAAATAAAATACTAAACTCATGGTAATGTGATAACATTTTTAAGCAACTCGTGAATAGAATATGGTATCAGACTCACTTTCGTTCGTCTGATACCAATTCTATACACTCGTTGCTTAAAAATGTTATCACATTACCATTCGTTTAGTATTCTCTATTTAACAAACATGGCCCATAAGCAATACTATCAACGTCAGTCATAAATATTTATCCGCAACATTACAAAATGGAAAATAGTTTTTCCTAGTAGCAATATATATCCTACTCTTCTGACGAGTACAAAGTCAAGTCAAATGTCTCGATTTCGCCAACGTTTATAATACAAAACTATGTATGTACTGGGATGGTAACAATCATCTATATAAATATGACAATACTGAACACTTTAACATTACGTCAGGAGACGTTAACATAAATGACACATTTAACCAGGGACATTATTGTCCCTTTCTGTTAAGATGTATTGATTGTCACATCTACGTTACAAAGAAAGCAGACTGCATCTTCAGAAGAATGCATGGATAATTAATATGCCCGTGAAAGCACACTGTCGTTTGTTTATAAGAAATTTCAAAGAACTTCTTGTCAATGGGCTGATAAACGAATGGCTCGTCGCTTTATGTCTCACAGTTTATACAAAAAAAATATTCCAAACACAATGACAAACACTTCTCACCAAAGGTCGATATATTTGGTCCCTTGAGGGTTGCATAAGATGAGGCAGAAAATAACTGAACTGTTCGAATATCCGTGACGGGGTTTGTTTTTCATCTCAAGGTTTCATATTTCTCAAATCCCACTGTCTGACTGGAACATGAAATGAACATACTCTGAGTATTTTCTGATGACACACAACACATTAATGTATCTGAAAAAACACCCTTTACCCGTATTTGACCATTACATTTTGCTAAATATAACATAGGCTAAGATTTTGTCTGTCGCTTAGGGGCTATCAACCACCTTAAAGGTTCTATATTGCAAAGTAATGCATTATATTGAAATGTAGTGCCCCTATTTCACTACGAGAGGAATTGTCACGAATCATCACGAATGAGAAAATTTTGATATTTGTGAACATTCGTAGACAATTCGTAATTAATTCTCCGAATTCTGAAATGAGTCGAACTTGATTCGGCAACATTCCTCTAATTCGCGGCATTCATGGTTTAATTTTGTTCAAAAAAATTAACGAATCAACTACGAACTTTAGGTTAGCTTCGTAAACCGTTCGTAACTAATTCGTGTAGTTCGTAACCAGTTCTTGGAAATTAATGGTTAATAATTTTGATGGTCTTGTCCTGAATTACTTATAAATCATCTACGAATCATTCACGAATGTTCCGAATTAAGGACGAAAATTCGTAGTGTATTCGCAACACTGTATTTTAATCATTTCGTACAAAATTCGTGAACAATTCGTCAATTATTCGTATCTATTTTACAGTCTTTCAGCATGAAAAACTACGAATTTTCGTAAACGTTTCGCACAAGTCATATTGCTGTTCACGAAATTTGCCAAATGTTAACGAATGTATGCATTTATTTATTCGTGGTAATCGTGACAATTACTCTCCTAGTGAATTGGAACATAGGACCTCATTTGCATAACGTATTGGATTATGGGTTATTTTCATTTCTACAGCAAGTTTAAGAGAATCGTATACATCAAAATTAAAAAGCGTTAGAAGGAATGAAAATCTGAATATTCACCTTTAACAGTTTTTTTTAAATGTACTTCCAATCTCATTAAAATGCTATCTTAATTGCTTCACTACGTTACGCAGATTAAAGATCTCACAAGGCCCCGTAAGTCCAGCCGTCAGGGTAACCTTTGACCGCTGGATGTGAGGAAGATTTCATCCACTAATCAAATCGTACCTTTCTTAAAGGACAATTCAAGAGATTAAAGCCATTTAACACAGTACAGCCCAAATGATAAAATGATAACTTATGACCTTTCGACTTTCCCAAAAAGCAGTGTTAGGTAATTTGCATATGTCGTAACATTCGCTAATTCACTTGTAATGTTTGACTATTTGACAGAACTAGATTCTTTCTAATTTGCATATGTACATCGAATATGTGTGAGATCAAATCAACAAGACTTTATCTAATGTTTTTATGTCAGTTCTGGTCTTCTCATTTGTGTCAGTATATTTATGGCTACAAAATACCACGAATTTAATGAGCATAAATCGTTTCATATAAGATTTAAAGGAAACGTTTATATAACGTAACTGTTCCAAAAATAGCATCTACAGCTTGCTGTTTGAATTTGCCAAGTTTACGGTGATTTCTTCGATAATGATAACATTTAAGTATTTTCCTGGACGTTTTAGGACCAACAAATTGCTGGGAGCGATATAAAGCACAGTTTGAGTAATTCATTCGTACATGAAAGGAAATATTTGTTGTCGACATTTATAAATAGTCGGAAATGTTCGTTTTTCGAGTTCTGAAGATTAGATATGAATACCTGTCGCCAGCAACCCGAGTTACGGGGCAAAGTCGCTGATTGGCTGAGTCAAAGGATACTCTGACGGCTGTTATAACTGAGCCTGGTAAGATATACATGCGTAGCGTAGTGTAGCAAATAGATCATATTTTAATAAGATTGATGTACTTCAAGAGTTCCATATTTTTTTACATAAAGAGGACTTTCATATTCGCAATGGAGTTTTAAGTAATAAACCTTTCTTCACGTGTTCAATACCCCAATAGAATGTCAATCAAGGGCCTTCGCAATTACCAATATCTTGTTAAACCTTAGGACTTGAATGCTTTACCGGTTCATTTCGGTTTTATCTATGTGTGTTGGATAGGTATCACAATCAAAAACTCATTTTGTTCTCGTATCATTTCGATATGAATTAGCATGATAACCACTCTTTACTACAAGCTTCGTGATTGATTTCCTTCGCTTCCACGCTGACAAGTCTGTGAACTAAGTGATATTGCACATTCAAATACTATGAGAGTCTGTTTTATAATTTTTTGTTTCAGCATACGCTCCCTTGTGTGTTGTTTTCAGTTTAAGTTTGAAAAATTAATGAATGTGTAGTTAGGGCTTTTTTGTACTTGACTAGTTTGCTGTCTACATCTGTGTTACGTAAGTAACTGATCGTTACAAACAGGATAATCGAACCTGACACATGGCAACATGCACTAAGTCTTTCATTATTCATCTGACTAGTGAAGTTCGTAGATAAATAAAAGTCGTATCCTAAGATGTTTTTGTTCGTTGTCTTCTCTGGTAAATATTGAACGTTAAAATCGATCATCTATAGAACACGTTGTTCCAGTTCGATGACTTGTGATCTTTAGATCAATTCATAATAATAAATCAATTCCGCCAACTTTGTAGTGCCTGAGTAGTGTTCTACATCATACAGTGTTTACCTGACAGAGCGGCTAACAAGATTAGATGCCTGTCTTCCGCTGTTCTTCAACTTAATTCATCCTTGCTGTCAAATCATGATTTTAACATTAATCTTGCTTTTGGCAAAACTATCATATGCCAGTTCAGTCTGTGTGAGTTTGTCAGACCTACAGTCAGATGTGTACCTGTCTAACAGTTTGTTGGGGGTCACGAAAGCTGTAAACGTGTATGATTGTGCATCATCATGTCAATCTCACCACGGGTGCCAGTCGTTTGGGCTCGAACCTGGTTCAAAAACTTGTCATCTTCACACAGCAGAAAGCTCAACGACTACAGCCGGTATGGTTCCACAGAACACATGGCTTCATGGAGATCTTTCCATCTTCCCTCAGGTAAAGTTTTGTGATGATATTATCGCTGCGACTCGGTATTTTTTTAATATATACTCAGAATAAATCGTCATTTACATTATACATTTAATAATTCAGGGATATTTTGTTCACTTGAATATAATGAGGCATTAATACGCAGTTTTCTACCATGCTAAAGGCATTGAAGAATAAACTAAAATCAAAACTTCTTTAACATTAAATTGAAGTTTTTGTACCATTGTCAAAGTAAGGTTTAACTTCTTTGAAATTTGCCTTTTACAAATAATAGTGTTTAAAGGGGCAGTAGCACGTTTTTAGGGGGAATATAAGGTGATGTCAGGAAAATGAAAATTAATGGTTTCAAATGAAAGACAATGTATTTTGACTTAATGGAGCAGTAATAATTCAAATATATAGCGTAAGGTTCAACCTTGCGATTCCTTTTTCTTACAAAAATGAATTAAAGGTGTTCACACAAAAATGGCCGCCAATGGATTTTATGTGAATCCTCATACTTTGTCCTCTGACTATGGGTGATTGGCTTGTGTAATGTGATTGTTGACACTGTCAATATAATACATTAGGCATTTACTTACAATTATAATTAATTTTTAAAATATAAAATTATCAAAAAACGTGCTACTGCCCCTTTAACATGCCAAATATTATGTTAAAATTCACATCAGTCTATGGTTTTCGCAGGTTTTTTCTTTCGTTGTTTATGAAACATGAACTAGTGTTTATTGAATAGTGATAATCAATATGGTCTCTTATAGTCCGTCTCGGGATGTTCATTACTTGCAGTATCTCAACTACACGTCACTCTTTTCCAATAAATAATCAATATCAATAATAGTTTAATATAGTCTTCAATGTAGGTACGAAATATTTGGAACGATTCTTGATACTAGATACTGTATCCAACATCGTAAGATAAGAGTTGTAGATCCCTTGAAAGGCTTTTGAACTGGGAAACGTAAAAAGCTCAGATTTACTGAAAAACAAATACTCAATTAAACATAACGGCACTCAAACTAGTTTTCTGTAATGTATATAGGAGAATGATTTGTGTAAACACCAGAAAATATGCGAACTGTTTTATTTGGACTCTTTGGAATTCATACGCTAGTTAGCAGATAGTTCCAAATCAGCTGATTGTTTTTTTGACGATTTATTTATATAGATATTGATATGAGGATTGAGTTATAGATAAAATACTTAACTCGTGGTTAATATGATACAATATTTTTTTCACGAGTTGTTTAAAAAATGTTTTCAGACTCACTCTCTATCTTCTGACATCAATTCAAAACACTCTTAATAACTGCTTAAAAATGTTATCACGTTGCAATTCGTTTAATATTCTCTATCTTAAATGTCTTTATTTCGATATTTGAGTTTAGAAATGGTAAACTGTCTTTTGGACGTCATATATAAATAAAATTATCCTACCTCACGTGCGAATCTCGATCTCTGATTGGTCCTCGTGACCCTGAATAATTACTGATATCACCCTCTTCAGCGGGCTGATAATCATTTTATAACCCGGCACATAAAAAGCATGAAAAAAACCTGCAGATTGAGTGTCTTGAAATGTACAAAATGTATGTTACCTCGAACACATGATCAAGCTGGTTACTTTTGATCAACCGAAAAGCTTTGAACAAATTATAGTAAAATGACTAAAGCAGTTAACGTTTCTCTAATTCTTTATCTTCATATTATATGCGTTTTGTTTAAACATTCGGTAAGATAAATTCGTTATACCATTCAGAGGCGGGGTGCATGGGGAGATATCCGCCTCTCGCTTGGTGTTGTGCAACCCCGCCTCTGAATGATATAACTTATAACATATATGTATATAATATAAATTGGGAGATTTCGACCTATTCCATTCTAAACACTGCCTCAAACACCTCACCTGAGTAATCAGTATCCCTTCATTGAAACGCGGTGCATTTTAAAAACACAAGTGACGATAAAATCTTTTCATTTGATTGCAGGAGCTCTGGGGACCATGTGCAAACCATGACTGTGCTGCCGGACAAAGATGTAGAGTCAACAGAATTACTAAAAGCAGCGTTTGTGTCCCAGGTAAAGCATGGAGTGCATTCTGACAGACTGATTAGGTGTTAATACAGACATGAAACATGGTTAAGGATAGTACTCGAGAATAGCAGACAACCATTTTATACATTTTTGATTCAATTGCAACGCATCCTGTCTCAATGTACGAACGTTACGCTAACTCCACTAATCTGAAGCCTGGGCTCAGAAGCTAGTTTCGCTCGCGCGGCCCGAATTGGGAGATAGCCAATCAAATAATTTTCTCGCCACCTTCTCGATATCATTTCATCGAGAAAACGATTTGATTGGCCATTTCCTAAGTCCGGCCGCGCGGGCGAATCAAGCTTCTGAGCCCAGGATACGGATTAGTGGAGTTAGCTAAACGTTGTACCCTGAGACAGGATGATTTCAATGAAGACATCTAAATTTATAAATTTATTTGTAGTCATATGGTTTTTCTATACATATTGTTGAACAAAATATTTAATAAATCTTACACTATTCTCACACATTACATGAAAATTACTTCACACAGGCACAATCTGTCCTATCTTTTTGAACAATAAAGACAACGGATGTACCGTGACCTCCATATCTAACCTTAGGCTACCAGTAAAATATTTATATACAAAACTTAATAAGCATTTATCAAGATGGTAGTTGAGTTATTCATTAGTTCACAAATGAAAATGCTTTGACTTATCTATATCATGACATTCCTTATACCCTTCCACAGCTGACCTTGGCCTCCCGAATGACCACTGTCCTGCTCTTGAAGTGACCAACGCTGTCAGCAGTGGAGGACAGACAGTAGGAAGTACCCGGAACTACACCTGTCTGGAAGGCTATCGTAACACAGAGTCTGATGTCCCCTCAGCTCCCACCACCTGTCTCTCCGGAAACACCTGGTCTCCCTTGAACCTCACCTGTATAGGTACATACGAACCTTTTACAATCTGAAAATCATGACGTATTTTTCACGATATCTGAAATAGTTCAAAGCCTCTTTGGGCAAATTTTATCCAGTTTCAAACTTTCAGATGGCCATCACTGTTAAAATCAAAAGCATACCTTCTCGACCACCACGTCACATCACCTATAAAGAACTGTCATTTTGGCATTATACTAAAGTTTGAAAGTGCATGCTAGTAACAATATCGAAAATTAAATCGTGGCGTTCATGTCCCGACCCTAAAGAAGTCGCATATCCTCAAGAAAAGTACATTTTAATGTAATGAGTATTAGAGTTATGAATATTAATTAGAATTTTGGATAAGTAATGATTGTTGTCTTTGGTCATCACAGTTTGAATAAAAACCATACAAGTGAAATGTTTGAGTAATACGTAATGAGTATTAGAATGATGAATATCAATCAGAATGTTGGATAAGTAATGATTTTTTGTTTGGTTCTTGGAATGTTTCTAAAAGAGATGCAAAACGACCGAAAAAAATAATATATATATTATATTTATATATTAAATAAAGACAATAGGATAACTTATTAATTTGTAAATATTGTCCATGCAGGTCCGTTCGTCAAGAAGACGATGAGTGGACAACTTGCTTACCATTTTGAACCTCTTGAGAACACCATCTACGGAAGCACATCGAGCATCATCTTCTGGGTGAAGACTTGCCACGACTCAAACTTCGGCCTCTGCAAAACAAATGAGCTATCTTTCGCTAACTGTTTTGAAATTGTGATTGGTGGTGGAAGTAACACCATATGCAGCATAAGATCACAGATAGATGCAGGGCTGCTGAACAGGACAATCATATCGAATGTCGTCTCCTGCACCGAACATCGTCCCTTCTGGGTCAGTTGGAGCAATGACAAGATCCGAATTGGAAAAGGAAGTATTCTCGGAAACCAAGTGATCGTTGAAACAGACAATCAAGTAAATATCGAGAGCGTTTGGTACAGTTGTTACATAAATAATGAAGCGGAGTGGCTGTTCTTGAAACAGGGTTAAGGATATATAGAGGTTTTCATGACAGAGTTAAGGATATATAGAGGTTATCATGCCCGTGTGTTTTGGGATCGTAAATATCGCCAAGGCTCGCAAAATACAATGTTTATTCCTAATGCAGGATATTTACGATCCCAAAACACACGAGCTTGATAACTTCTTTATCAAACAATGTCATTTTAAATTTTATTCGAAAAAAATGCTTGATAATACCATTTTGATAGTTGACATTGTTTTTAAAGATGCGCGCATTGATATATGCAAATGAACGTGGTAATGACTGCGACAGTGAATTGACAAAATATAATTTCTCCTTATAAATGCCTTTAAATACCGTTTAAGTTATTTAGCCACAACTCCAAAGTTTTCAAATTTCACAATAGTATTAAAAAAGCCGATGATTTTCAAATTAAAAACATTTGATTGGTCTTTGGCGGATCCGAACACACGTACGTTCTATCACCTTCCAGTAAAAAAGAGGGCGAGTCTATCTCACTTAGGGGCAAGAGTTGCTTCCCTTCGGCTAAGTTGCAATAGCAGCTTGCGTTAACACAACTAACATAAACGGAGACCTAAACTAGAAGATATGCTGTGCAGTCTCTAATCCAAAATAAGCAAGCATTAAGTAAAAACTCGGAAAATCGGTATATGAAGTGTTTATGCACTGCTAAGTCATACGCATGGTTAAAGAACCAGACAGTTTTGTTGTTTTTTCTTAAATTAATGTCTATGCAATGTATCATTTATGTTTTAATGTCTCTCCTAGTTCAAAATATTAACGCTTGTGACGTCATCGGAATTTTCAAAAGAAGTTCCGATCTTGACCTTTGAAATTTGCATCTATATCCCTATATCATCTTCCCACGGCAAGGTCGAAACGTATCGAGTTAGACTAATGGAAAAGTTTTAAAACTTTTTCGCTTCGCCCGTGACGTTGTGAAGATGTCCGTATATATATGACCTCAACGGATATAAAAAATATCCATTGGCTGTATTATGCGGACACTATCCATTATATGATATACTACACAATTTATATTTTACAAGACAAGTGCCTCCATGTGCTAACAATAGGATATTAAAAACAAACATCAGACAAATATACATCGGCCATTGACATGTTATTTGATGAGTCCGACACAAAATATTTCGAGCCACTTCATTCACCCCAGCTATTGCTGTGTGCGAGCCATTTTCTTTGTTAGATATGAGTTTCATCCTACAACAACAGCGCATGTGTTTCCAGTTGTCTGCAAACCAGGTCAAAACTTCTTGAAGCCGGTTCATTAAAATATTATAAACATATTCAGTATTGTTTTCTGTGGTAATTTAAGGACGAAAAACACTGTCGTAAGGTATAAATTATTAGTTCAATGTCAACAAATTACGCAATTCATACAGCAGTATGACATCATTAAACAATAGCTTGACGTCATCATATATCCAACATTCGAGAAGCTTTCTCGTGGCCTTCTTCATCTAGAAAGTGTAGTGGTCACATTACTTCGATGCATAGTTAGTAAATATGTATGCCATCATTGTTTTTCTTTCAAATGAATGTTTTTAAAAAAAGTATTCAATCAGACATTTATAAGGCTCGAGTTGAAATACATCAATGCTAAAGAAGGGGAGTTTTCAGAGAAAATGATGTGCCTGTAATCTGTGAATGTTTGGCCTATTTCTCACACTGGAGTGAATGAAACAAACATGTAGCACGTCTTTGGATAGGGTGGGTTTGCTTTGGCGTGTTAGCATCGCGGCCTATTATATACTCAGATAGCACATAGAAGACGGGCCACTGGTCGGCCACTACATGATGCTTCGGTGGCCCACTAGTGGCAGCCCACCATCCGTTTGTCCAGCTGATTGCGGTTGGGTCAGCCACGGCAAGCCACCAGTGGCAGTCAACTGGTGGGCCAGTGGAGGCAGACCACTTTATTTATATCTTATGATATATAGGAGGTTTATTGTGTGTTTGTCTGATATCTACTTTTTAATCGACTGACTGACTAGCAGGTTAGGTTTTAGTGTGAAGGCTGAAAACAAAAACTTGTATATTTTAAAAGTTCATGACTGAAAATGTGGTTTCTTAGTAATTTTACATATAATTGTATTATTGGGGCCAACCAAGTTACCAACATAATACAGCTGAGCCTACAATGTCACATTTCATATTTTGATGTCGATATAACTCTCCATTATAATATCAAAGATTTTTTAAAATCATTTTCAAAAGTCAGAAAATGATAGCTATACTTTATTGTGCAGTAGTAAGTTTACATAAAGCTAAGGTATTATGGAAAAAGTTTTCAGTGCTAACTCACACAAACATGTAGGCCTGAGCAAGTATTAAAAAACATAACAATGTGGCTATAAATATACCTTAGCGTTCCTGTCAATAATATATGTATCATTTTAACAAAAACTCAATGTTAATCCAAAAAATAATTAGTTCTCCCCAAACAAACAGTAAAACTGAACAAATTACAAGTTTAGATTTTTATAAAGAAGAAATATTTCTAGTTTGAATACAGTAATAACACTATTTATTATACAATACATTCTTGAGTGTGATTTGGTCAGTCCATAGAGTCCTTCCTTGGCCATTTGTCAGGTAGTTTCTGCAAAGAAATACTTTCATTTAATACTTCAGATCTAATCATATTATTCATAAAATTCATACAAATCTGTTAAAAAACAAAAATTTAAATTCATTGGGCAAGATCAATTAAAGCAAGATACAAATGTATTTCTTTTATATAAAGTTATGTTTGTAAAGTTCTAAAATGAAAACTGAGAAATTTGAATAATGCTTCCTTTGGCATTGGTTTTCATGAACAGGCAAACAGTTTCACTGATTGAGCGCCTTCAACACTTTTCTTGTATTATTCAGCAAATAAAAGGTCCTCTGTAAAAATAACATTCATATGAAATTGGAAATAGGTTGAGAATTATTTTATCCAAAAAGTATTATAAATGAGGCTAAAAACGTAATCCTTATTGTTGCTTTGTTCCATGTTATTTAGCCAGTTGCGTTTAACTTTGAAAGAGTCACATGTTCCACATGTCATGATCAATGATGATATACAATAACAAACCAATTAGTTAACCCTAGGTATCTGTTTCTTGAAATATAACACATCAATAATGTTACTTACATGATAATAGTAATAATGTGACATCTGTCATCTGATCAATTCAATGAATACTTACTGACGATCAAGACTTTTTTCCTTCCAATTCTTTTTCTCAAGTCTTGTTGCCAGACTTTTGGTTTGTGAAACAGACTCAAACAGTTGCAGTTAACTTACAAAAGTGATTCTGATTGAAGAATGAAAAACGATAGAAATTTAAAACAAAGTACCTCTTATTAATCAATCATTTGTTTAAACAACCAGCGAATCCAAATTAAAGGTGGGAAACCCAGTTTTGCACTTATTTGATCTGAAGTGGGCAGGGGTAAAAATTTTGGTTGTTCAGACGTTCATTGAAATGATATTTTCGCAATAATTTCGTTAAAGTACTAAAATGTGCTACTTTAGTACCGAGTTTGAGCAGCCCGAGTGTTATAACTTCCAAATCTGCCATTAGTAACCGAAAATGTCAAACGTTAAATTACGTCTTCTGTCAGCAGGTCAACTTTACATTTCGTCTGCATCGAAGTTTTTCCATAAATGGGAATGTGTGGACACAGTCTTACTTGTCATATTGACACATCTTTGGTACAAATGGTAACCAGCCTTAAGAGCTCAACAATCGCAATTAAATCTTGTCAATTCTGACGTTATAACTTCGAATACAATTGCCATGCTTCGATGTTTAGTGACCAATATCTATCAACTTAGCAGTCGATGAGCTCTGATTAGATCTGTCCAACTTCATAAAGTGCACGAGAACATAACAGCATGCCGACCTTTGATGTTTGCTATCTCTGACGTCACTAAGAGACAACGTTGGCGGTGGTCTAACGTCACAGATATCGGCTCTCATGCAGTGAAAACACAACTGTTTTTTGTGTTTCAGGGTTGTCAGCAATCCTCATAACCTTTCTGTATAGCCAGATACAGTTACCATTAGAAATGAAGGAACACTACCGATTCTTGTAAAAAGGGCTGTTTTTGATCAATTTTGTCAATTTTCAGAGGGGATTTGCGATATTTTTGCTACACCGTTTACTGCTTTTAATGTGTTTTTTTCACTATTGGAATGACACACATTCAGTATTGACAGTTATCAAATTTTTTCGTCCCGTGACTAAGTTCCAGCAGAAATGTCACGTGAGTATGACATTTTTGCCATTTCTGCAAAAATGTATGAATATTGCTCAATTAAAAGTTTTAAACTTGAAAGTGTCGGTTTCAACTACGTCATTGCCAACTTAAATGAAAATGTAAATATGAGATCGTTTTCGAAATTTCAGTTTTAAAATTGCAAGTTTCTTTTGGAATTCAGTTTACATCAAAACCATTTTTGTAGAAATATGTATCTGATCTTAATAGATTGAAATTAGGACAGAAAAGGAAATAGTGGAGAGAATCTTTCCATAAATGTCCGCAAGAACAATTTGAAGTGTTTGAAATATGCCTGTTAAATTTATCGGCGTTTAGGTTACTACAACCCAATCTGAGCCGGGCATGGATAATTTGGCAAAATCTGGTTCCGAAATTCTTGTCAAAGAAAACATTATCTTGTTTTGTCCGTAATTGATTTTTGAATGAATTTATTGTTTGAGAGTTACGTATTTCCGTTGATAGATTATTCCATAAACGTATGGTGTCTGGCAAAAAGGAGCGTGCATACGTCACGGTATGACAATGTATTGTACGTACACTTTGAGTATTTCTAAGACTGTATGAGCTTATATCTGAAACATTTTCTGGAATAAGATCTGATAAGTAGTTTGGAGTTATCATGGGTTATTTATCATTTTGTAGATTAACGTGAATTTATGTTACCTCTACATTTTGTTAATGGTATAAAATCAGCTGTTCCTTAGTATATTTTATCATAACTAGTCCCTCTCACTGCTCCACAAATTGTTCGTAGTGCATCTAATTGTAAAGTTTCAAATAATGTACATTGTTCCTTTGTACAATTATCCCATATATAGCAACAATAGTCAAAATGTGGCAGTATGTAATAGGTATACATACATTCAAGTGTTCTTCTTGTTAATCTATATTTAAAACTTCTTAAACAATTAATCATAGCACTTACATTTTTTATTATTTCTTCAATTTGTCTTTTCCAAAAGCAATCTTTTTGCAGATAAACACCTAAATGTTTGTGGAAGCTTACTTCATTTCAGGTGGAGACACGGCGGTGTTAACTTTACGAGAAAACAAAATAGTTTCAGTTTTTGTTGGATTAAAATTTACTTGCCCCGCTTCAGCCCAATCAGAAATACGATTAAAATCAGTATTTAAAATTGTTGTTGTATTAATTGGGTCTTCAACAACAATGTACACGGAGGTGTCGTCCGCAAATAATCGAATATTACTATTAATGCCCTCAACAATATTATTTATACAGACTAAGAATAGTAGTGGACATAAGACGGAGCCCTGAGGAACTCCTGCCGATATGTGCTTTAAGTCAGAGGATTTGCCATCTATAACTACTTTTTGTAATCGATCTGATAGATAGTCGCGAAACCAATTGAGCGAACTTCCACGAATGCCATAGGCTTCTAATTTATTGTTTATACCCTTCTGCCATACTTTATCAAAAGCTTTACTTATATCACAGAAACAGCCTTAACTTATTTTCCATTATTCAAAGCATTTGCAATGAAATCGTATAAATAAGTAAGTTGATACGCTGTACAATCACCTGGCATAAAACCTGACTGCAAGTTGGTTAGAACAGTATTATCTAGAAAAAAGTTAAATACATATTTGAAAACACATTTTTCAAATACCTTCCCAATGCAGCTAATTAGTGCAACAGGTTTATAATTTTGACATTCATTTACACTGCCCTTCTTGTGCAAAGGAACAACAGAAGCTTCCTTCCAAATGGAAGGAAAGTTACATTCACATAATGATTTGATAAATAGATGAGTAAAAGGAATGGATAGCGGTTCTGCGGTAAGTTTAATGAATTTATTACTTAGTTTATCAGGGCCACTTGCTTTAATTTACATCAACTGACAAAAGAATATCTTTAACCTTGGTTCTTGTTAAGACAAAGTGACATTATGAATTATCATTTCTATCAACAACAGGCAGGTAGCTGTTTGTCTGGGGAATCAATCTTAGCTTGGTCATTAAAGTAATCATTAAGTATGTTTGCTTTTTCGTTAGCGTCTTCATAAATATCATCATTGTGATGAAGAGGAGGAAAGCTTTCTTTAGAAATTTTTCTCTTTTTTAGATAATTGTTAATAAAGTTCCACCACATTATAGAATTGGTATTATTGTTTAGTTTATCATCAAGTTAAGAGTAATACACAGATTTAGCTTTTCTTACTGCTGAAATAACTTTATTTCTAAGTTTTCTGAATTTAACCCAATCGTTTTCCTGATTTCTCCGTTTTGCTATTTTATGCTGTCTGTTTCTTTGTCTAATCAGTCTTCGAGTCAAATTATTCATCCATGGCGAGTCATTGGATCTAATGGTTACCATCTTGTTAGGAATAAAGGTATCACACAAATGAAAAACTTTCTTCATTATTGTTTCAGTTGCAATATTAATATCATTTGAAAGATCCTTTGACCAATCAGTATTTTTGAAACTTAAATTCAGCCCGTCCATGTCAGCTAAGTCGTAGTAATATATTTTTCTTTCAAAACAATTTTGGATGGGTATGTCATCACGAATAGTGACGCAAACGGGAGAGTGGTCACTACAAACAGGATCAAGTACAACTGAGTTCAATATAGAATCAGAGTTAGATACAACAATTTAGTCAATCAGTGTACGTGATTGTACATGTGGTGACCCCGTGGCCCTTACAAATGGGGATAACAAGATTTGCCACACCCAAAAGCAAAATAGATACGGCATTGTTAAAATGGTATAAAATGAACTTGGTATAAAGTCTCTATATCAACACTGTGTTCATAAGTCCATATATAGTTTTTGAACTGGTGTATTGCATATACAATGTATAATTGTAACTTTATTTCTGTGTAAGTAAATGTATTGTATAAATGTTATAATTGCATGATCCGTACTACACTGCAAAAATGGTGTTTTGACTTTAAACATGTTCCGTACGTGTTTTACTCAAAACATGTTTTGAAAAGTGTTTATATGCCAAACACATGAATTTGTATGTGTTGTAACTCAAAACATGTTGCGATTTCTAAACATGTTGCATTATGGTAACCAAATGGTCTTTTTAACTCTAAACATGTTGTAACTCGCAACATGTTTTGAAATGTGTTTATATGCTAAACACATGAATTTGTATGTGTTGTAACTCAGAACATGTTGCGACTCGCAACATGTTTTGAAATGTGTTTATATGTTAAACATATAAATTTGTATGTGTTGTAACTCAAAAAATGTTTCGATTTTAAAGACATTGCGTAATGATATCGTGATTATAACACATGATTCCGAACTCATTTAAGTAGAGTCATGACATTATACATGTGGAACATATACATGTTTCTGTCACGGTTAGTTCAAGTAGATTGTACTTTTGTACTATTGCCATTGTCATTTTACAACTGATTTCACTTATTTATTTCAGAATTAATTTTAAAAATGTTTTAAGAAAATAATCTTTTTATTTCGGCAAGCAACGATTTCTCAATATAAAGATCAAGAGTATTGACAGAATTTGAATTGGAAAGCATTTTTACAAAAGGAAAACAAACTTCTTATCCATTAAACACATGCTGTCAAAAATATACTTACAAAATAGGGGTGGGGGAGTGATATTGTGCACTCTAATAAAGCTTAATGATCTCATTATATCATTTTGATTCATGGCAAAAGTAGAGTTTAAACATTTTTATTATATTTTATTTTATTATTCTTAAAAATATTATGACAGTGTTATTTCAAATATGTACGCTAACAATTACAGATAAGTTGCATAATATTGCATCCCAGGATTTGCACTGCAAAAAAATAAGAATAGACATGTTCTATTCGTGTTTTAAAACTCAAAAGATGTATTGAAATGTGTTTATATGTGAACGGGAACGCGTACGTGTTTTGAATTTAAACACATTCAATCGTGCAATTAGAGTTACGGGCCCTTGTCCCGAAAGCGCGGGAAAACTCCTTCGTTCTCTTTGTTTTATGATCTGATATAAAAGCGCCCTGTTTCCTTGAATTTGAGTCTTCAAAGTCAGTAAGAAGATTATTTACGACAGGACACTATTGTATAACATCGACGACAGAAGTAAGACCCATTTAGCAACATATTTGAAGGTAAGAACCCGTTGAATATGACATATTTTAGCAATTGAACAACTGCGATAGTCATTACCAGCTATAAGAGTTCTGAAATTATCTGCACTTAGCTCGTTAAGCAGTTTAGTGTGACGTTCGGCTGACCTGTGCTATAGACACCGCATGAGGTTTGACCTTGTTGAAACTAAGTATTCCCACATGGCTATCACTATTTAACAGGTCGAGCTGAGCTACTGATTTCGGTCAGTGGAAATTTTTGCCCTGGTCCATAACCGTGGAAAAACCAGGATCCCTCAATACTGTCTACCTCCTCAATTAGCAAGTCTAGAGTTTACAATTATACAACTTAAATATGAAGAAAAATCTAGAAAAACCGTTCAATTATTTAAAGAAATATTTCATATATATAATACGTCGACGAGGGTGGTTTCTTCTTCGACCGTGCCAGTAACAGAACAGTTATTTTAAAATGTAGAAAATTAAAGATGATCAAAAGATAGATGACAACATTGAACACATCTTGTCTGATGGCTTAAAAATCGCAAACCATTATCAATAGTATCATTTACAGGAAAGTCTAATTCTAAAAGGTAACCTACGTTGTATAGTGACCATAGGGAGGTTTGAACTCTTAGCTTGACCGAAAACCCGACAGTTATATGCGCGGCAATCAGTAAAACGTAATGCTGAAAACTTTTACGCTATATTATAAGTTTCTTTGTAAATTTGAAGTGTATTTTTTATGAATAGACGTTTACTTTTGAAACTTTCCTGTTCATATCAAGGCACATCAATATAGGATGAATGTCACGAAATTGCTCTTTAATCACATCTTTTATTGATAGAGATAATAAAATTTGGATCCGCCCTTTACAAATTTTAGTAAAGAATTAATCTTAATAGCAAATATTAAATCAGTAATGCTTTAGCAACTAATTTATACATCTGGGAACACTTTGGCTAGGAAGGGAATCATTTCAAGCTTATATTACAATGCAAACATAATTAAAGACCTCCCACTGTTACGAATTACCACCATTACTCCAGATACTCGTGATCAGCCAAGCATGTCACAGAATTCCTCAGTTTTTCGCTATTTTCAAACGCTGCAGGAACAATAGGTAATTGTGTTAAAGTAAATTTGAATACATTTCTGTAAAGAAGAGAATTTCGTCTCTTTAACGCGAACCTTGAATCTTGGAACACATAACTAGAAATAATTTAATTCGCCTATGAAAGCTACTCTGTTCGGCAAGATCTGATCATCATATACATGTTTGTAAGGGCCGAAATGTATTTGGAAATGCAATTTTTAAAAACGACCAGGAACAAACACATGTTAATTTATAACGAAATGAAAAATATAATCGTAAAGAGGATATATCAATCTTTTACTTTGAACCTTGAATTTTGGGTAGCTGCAAGAGTTATTTAGCCTAAAGATCAACTCCAATCTACAAACTTATTTCTCTATCCAGAGAGTTTCTCGCGAATGCGGGGGATAGTATAATAGCTGGTAATGTTGTTTACACGTTAACATAACTACTATGTTATTCCATTTTGTAACATGTTCAACTCATTGTTTTCGTCAACAAATAGTATTGTACTCCATAATCATGCAAAATATATTTGTCTAGCTCAAAAGAAACCTGCATCATGCATCAAAATTAGTATGTCCTCCGTCTGTACATTATATATTATGGAGCTTCGGCAGTTCTATGGTTCATCAATTAACTCTCTCTCCCTCTCCCTCTCCCTCTCTCTCTCTCCTCTCTTTCTCTCTCTCCCTCCCCTCTCTCTCTCTCCCTCTCTCTCTCTCTCTCTCTCTCTCCCTCCCCTCTCTCTCTCCCTCTCTCTCTCTCTCTCTCTTTCTCTCTCTCTCCCTCTCTCTCTCTCTTTCCCTCTCCCTCTCTCTCTCTCTCATGAATCCTGATTTATACATTTTATCATTGTTTATCGTTGACAAATAAAACGAGAGAATGAGTGGTTACTTGAACTTGAAAAGTGTCTGTTTTATTTGAATCATTTGTTGAATAGCATAACAAATATAAGCTTGTTTAATTCTTATGATATTTATTTTCTTTTGTATAGGACGATCAAGTCATGTGATACCATTGAGTCTTTTCGCTCGGTAAACTGCTCAAAGAAACAGAGGTCAAATAGGTTCTCAGAAAAAAGGTAAGATAATTTGCCAAACAATCTTTTCTATAAAAATTGGATGTAATAGCCATGTATTTCATGATGTATAGCATAACAACTGTTTTTAGTTTAAGGCTGCAAGCAACATCTTAAATTTCTTTCACTAAGCCATTTTTTTAATTAAACAATGATTGCTTATTTACTGAATATGAATGTATGTAATAGAAACATAGTTAGGGACCCTTTTTTCACTTGCATTAAATCTCTCTGTCTTTTTATAAGTAACTGAAGCATTTTGAATTTGTTCTTGATAGGGTCAGGACATCTCATCCCTGAAAAAAAGCTCCCAGACAGCTGGTGGTGACCAAAAGAGAAGTTGTTAGAAGCTGCTGTGATGTTCATAAAGCATACAGATGACATTGTCAACTATAGGGTGAAGAAGGTTGCCCTGTCAAGAAGTTTTTCCATGATTTTATGGGATCTAATTTAGCCAAAACATTTGCATTTGCAGTTGTGGGCTTCCTTTCAATATATAAGTGATATCAGCCCTTATTAATGAATTAATGGGTGTTAGCTGACATAAATTATTCACTGTAACGTGTCCTTATTTTCTCCATGTGTGATTATTTTTTTAAAAATGGACTATGTTACGGAATGCCTTGTTTATTGAAAAGCAATAAACTTTTGTTTTACTTTAGAACTGCCTTCGTCTTTTCTTGTGCGTTATAAAATATATAATTATATTCCAGCATGTTAAAGGGCAGTAGCACGCGTTTTTTAAATTGTATAATTTTACTAATAGTTTTACGTTAATGCAAAATGAACCATTTATTTTCATTTTCCTGACATCATCCTAAACACGTACTACTACCCCTTTAAAGCATAATGATGCATGATGTATGCTCACATGGCATTATATTTTGGTGGCCTTCTTTGTACATTTTACTATGGATTTGCGCGATATTTACTGGACAAAATAATTCTTTACCTAACAGCCTTAAATGCATTAACTACAAGTGCTAAAAGAGGCGTTTACAACAATATGTTCAAACTCTAAACATATTTCACAACATATTTACAATAAAACACTTTCCACAACACGTTTTAGTTAAAACACTTTCCACAACACATTTCAGATTAAAACACTTTCCACAACACGTTTTAGATTAGAACACTTTCCACAACACATTTTAGATTAAAACACTTTCCACAACACGTTTTAGATTAAAACACTTTCCACAACATGTTCTAAACCAGAACATGTTTTGATATTAAACACTTTAATTTATGTGTTTAGGATTTAAACATGTTTAGATAATTTATGTGTTTAAAAAACAGGACAAGCTATGTGTTTGGCTTTGTGTTTAATATTAAAACACCATTTTTGCAGTGTAAGGGAAAGACACCCTTAACAAAATAACATTTAAAAGCTACAGAACCAACGGCTCTATTTTTAACAGAGGGGAGGGGGGGGGGTTAAATAGTTTGTACCATTCAACAACTGAGTCATCTCCGCTTACAGTTAATCTATTCAACAACAGAACAATTTCTACTTACAGTTGATCTATTTAACAACAGGGTCATCTCCACTTGCGGTTAAACTATTCAACAACATGGTTATCTCCACTTACAGTTGATCTATTCTACAACAGAATAATCTCTACATACAGTTGATCTATTCAACAACAGGGTCATCTCCACTTGCGGTTAATCTATTCAACAACATAGTTATCTCCACTTGCGGTTAATCTATTCAACAACATGGTTATCTCCACTTGCGGTTAATCTATTCAACAACATGGTTATCTCCACTTGCGGTTGATCTATTCAACAACATGTTTATCTCCACTTGCGGTTAATCTATTCAACAACAGGGTCATCTCCACTTGCGGTTGATCTATTCAACAACAGGGTCATCTCCACTTGCGGTTAATCTATTCAACAACATGGTTATCTCCACTTGCGGTTAATCTATTCAACAACATGGTTATCTCCACTTGCGGTTAATCTATTCAACAACATGGTTATCTCCACTTGCGGTTGATCTATTCAACAACATGGTTATCTCCACTTGCGGTTAATCTATTCAACAACAGGGTCATCTCCACTTGCGGTTGATCTATTCAACAACAGGGTCATCTCCACTTGCGGTTAATCTATTCAACAACATGGTTATCTCCACTTGCGGTTAATCTATTCAACAACATGGTTATCTCCACTTGCGGTTGATCTATTCAACGACATGGTTATCTCTACTTGCGGTTTATCTATTCAACAACAGGGTCATCTCCACTTGCGGTTGATCTATTCAACAACAGGGTCATCTCCACTTGCGGTTAATCTATTCAACAACATGGTTATCTCCACTTGCGGTTGATCTATTCAACAACATGGTTATCTCCACTTGCGGTTGATCTATTCAACAACATGGTTATCTCTACTTGCGGTTTATCTATTCAACAACAGGGTCATCTCCACTTGCGGTTAATCTATTCAACAACAGGGTCATCTCCACTTGCGGTTGATCTATTCAACAACAGGGTCATCTCCACTTGCGGTTGATCTATTCAACAACAGGGTTATCTCCACTTGCGGTTAATCTATTCAACAATAGGGTCATCTCCACTTGCGGTTTATCTATTCAACAACAGGGGCATTTCCGCTTGTAGTTAATCTATTCAACAATAGGGGCATTTCCGCTTGTAGTTGATCTATTCAACAACAGGGGCATTTCGGCTTGCGGTTAATCTATTCAACAACAGGGTTATCTCCACTTGCGGTTAATCTATTCAACAATAGGGTCATCTCCACTTGCGGTTGATCTATTCAACAACATGGTTATCTCTACTTGCGGTTTATCTATTCAACAACACGGTCATTTCCACTTGCGGTTGATCTATTCAACAACATGGTTATCTCTACTTGCGGTTAATCTATTCAACAATAGGGTCATCTCCACTTGCGGTTTATCTATTCAACAACAGGGGCATTTCCGCTTGTAGTTAATCTATTCAACAATAGGGGCATTTCGGCTTGCAGTTGATCTATTCAACAACAGGGTCATCTCTACATACAGTTGATCTATTCAACAACAGGGTCATCTCCACTTGCGGTTAATCTATTCAACAACAGGGGCATTTCCGCTTGTAGTTGATCTATTCAACAACAGGGTCATCTCCACTTGCGGTTAATCTATTCAACAACAGGTGCATTTCCGCTTGTAGTTGATCTATTCAACAACAGGGTCATCTCCACTTGCGGTTAATCTATTCAACAACAGGGTCATCTCCACTTGCGGTTTATCTATTCAACAACAGGGGCATTTCGGCTTGCAGTTGATCTATTCAACAACAGGGTCATCTCTACTTGCAGTTAATCTATTCAACAACAGGGTCATCTCCACTTGCGGTTTATCTATTCAACAACAGGGTCATCTCCACTTGCGGTTTATCTATTCAACAACAGGGGCATTTCGGCTTGCAGTTGATCTATTCAACAACAGGGTCATCTCTACTTGCAGTTAATCTATTCAACAACAGGGTCATCTCCACTTGCGGTTTATCTATTCAACAACAGGGGCATTTCGGCTTGTAGTTGATCTATTCAACAACAGGGTCATCTCCACTTGCGGTTAATCTATTCAACAACAGGGGCATTTCCGCTTGTAGTTGATCTATTCAACAACAAAGAAAGGAAACCTACAAAACAGGCATAAAGCAAATAATGATTTTATTAAAAACAACAACGTTTCCATCATTGGCGGTATGTGATCGACTGCATAACATTCAGCCTTATGCGTTGTATACAAAACATACTTGAGGGAACATGAAGATAATTGGTAATAAGTGACCACTCATTAAATTACTTTGAAAAGAAAAGAGTCAGCAGTAAAAAACAATTGTTCTATCATCAGTATTTAAAAGTAAAGTTGAACGTTGATCTATAGTCTTTGTAATCAAGAATTTGCTTCATCCCTCACAGCTACGGTTCTGCCAATGGGAGAATAGAGTGAAAACCCTTAGCTGTAGATTGTATTAAACCCCTCACAGGGTTCATACACTTGAAATCAACTCTATTTCGATGCCTTTTAAATGAATTTTCAATTGCAAGGACGCTGCAAGAGTATTCCATGACAAACAAAACAAAGGTCAAGTGTATAAACAGTAAAGTGAATACCCGTTTAGACAATAAACAAAGATAGAACCAGTGGCTCTGTAGCTCATCAGGCTTCATGTCTATTGCGATGTCATGTTATTAGGGGCCACCAGAGCCACCAAAGCTACATTCTATAATCCTCACTAGTCAATGAGTCTGTACACAAAGTTTCAGCTTTCTAGGGCCTTACGCTTCTGGAGAAGAAGATGAAAATAGGTTTTTAGGGCGTGGCCCCTGTGGCCCTTATTATGGTCCATAGGGCCACTAAAGCTACACTAGTCAAGGCGGCTGTTCAGCTTTCTAGGCATTTTGGTTCTTGAGAAGAAGTCGAAATTTCACAAAGTTTACGGACGAATGGATAAACGGACGGACAGACGGACGCCGGACATTATGCCATGATATAAGCCATCGGGCCAGATGAGCTAAAATCAAGTTAACGACCAATTTTTTACAATAAAATTCAAAGTCAATGCCGTTTCCATGGCTTCATAGATATACGTCCATTTTCCAGACTTTTAAGATATATTTCTGGTGATATATCTAAAATTCTCCATGACTTTTCCAATTGTCATGACATGTATGAACCCTGCCTTCATTAACTTGTTTAAATGACAGTTTGTCATGTACTTTGCCACTGCAGCATGTCCAAAGATAACGTTATTCAAATGTTCATGATCTCTTTGTCAAATACATTAGTTTTTTTCAAGGGTATGATATTTCATTTAAGGAGCATGGATACATAATATCGTTGTTTTAAGAAACAGCTAAATTTGGTCTTACTTTGTTGAAAAATATGTCTGGAATCTAATTATGACATAAACATACCACAGTTTTTGTCTAAGAATAGTCCTATCACTAAGGCACCCAATGATGAAAATAACACATTATGCTACGACATTTTGTTCTTTTTTAATCCAGGCATTGCAATATTGCAATTGACTTATGCAAAAGAACATAACTTGAAATTGATATAAAGTAAATCCAAACAGATTAGCTTTTTACAAAAAGAACGATTAGTGTCAATATAATTTTTTAAGGTTTTGTTAAAAAAAAAACCCCAAAAAACTATGTATCTTATAGACGCTTGAATCAGATTCAAAAGAAAAGAGATATTCACAGTAAAATTAGCCTTGTCAATGAAATTTAACATCTAAGGGAGATAACTCTTCATTGACAACATAACACGTTTTATATCTTTTCATTATTGTTAAACGTTAATAGGTGAAATGAATGTAATCTGAAACTGATACTTATGAACACAATTAACTTATGAACACAATTATAATACAGTCATAATTTTTAATTAAACTGAATCTTTTTAAATTATTGAAATCTTTGCTCTTACATTCTCAGTGAAAACTTAACAAATGTATAAACTAGTCCATATCACTACCCGACTGCTAAGGATTCTCACAAACAACGGTATTCAACCTCCTCAGAACCAGGCAATGCATTCAGTTACATTTTTGAGCCACTACCATCTGATTGACTATTATGACTAACCTCAAAATCGCCTCACCACTGAGTTGTCCGGGTGTTGCCATTTGTGTCATAAGTTTTGTTCATAAGACTGGTTCATGAAAATACATTTGTAACATTTGAAGGTAGTCAAAGTGGTCAGGATTTAAGTGCCTAGCTAGTTAGGTTGGTTCAGATCAGGTTAATTCCAATGCCGGGTTACCGTTGATGTGAAGTCATATGTAGAAGATAATAAGCCAAACGTATTTTATACTTGTTTTTGATTTTGTTGAAAAGGGGTGAAAGTGAGTTTGGCATTGATTCAAACTTGATTAGATTCTTTTAAAGAAGACACAGTTTCAACATATCTGCTGACATTTTGACACAATTACAAACTGCGTACGCATTTCGCAGTTGTACAAGTGTGACATGTTGCCACAGAGAATCACACCAGGACAGTCATGTTACACTAAACAATAAACTTCAACTTCACAAAACTGCAATAAGTCATAATCGTTGAGTGGGTTTCTTCCAGTAACTCGAAGATATCGACCAACGACAGGTGTTGTGCAGTTAACTGTGACCTCTGCAGCTGTAACCACGCCATAGTACATGTAGCACAGCTGATTAACTGATGCAGGGGATGTCATGTCGAAATGGTTGGACACTTCAACTGCAAAGTCGTGCAGACGTTCAGCTGAAATGACAATGCGCGACGATAATAAGGTTTAGTAAGAAAGATGGTAGAACATCTACACCTCGAATTAACTTTGAACGACAGACGTATTTCCAAGGGTGATAAATATGTACATGAAAAACTCTGTTTTAAAGATATTTGACTTCACATTCATAAATTTATTTAATAAAATACAAACCACAGCTGTTAATTTTGTAACAGGGAAACATATCGCAATACAAATTTGTTTTACACTGTAACAATTCGTCGTACTCAACTGATTATAGTGTTTCTCTTAATCATATTCAAGGCTAATGAACATATTCCTATGACTCCCTTGCGTAGCTACACATGTTCCTGTGAATTCTTTGTTGACTACTTTAAGTCCAGCACAACGGACTGCGCCTTCTGGATGGATGGGTTACCCGCACAATAATGCGAGACATTGAATGGTTATTACCCGAAGGCACTTTGACAAGAGATGAGACAGGCCTTAAACAAGTGACATAGTTTAAAGCAATACTCAGTTTACCGAGTAGTATAATTGGGTACCTGGTCTTGAAGAAAGACATTGTGATAGATAACCATAAAAGCAGTAAATGTGTCGTTGATTCAGGTCCTCGGACCGTAATATAAGGGACATTGGCCGACATGTTCAAAAGTCTTATTGTAGTACGTTGTTATATCCACGCCTCTGGAAACAAACTTACTAACATCTTTTCCTCGCCTTCTGTCTTATTTTCCGAGGACAATAAACAACTCGAACCAAAGTGTCAACACAATTAAGTTGATCCCCACTACAGTGTTATATGATACGATTGGTGTTTTTAACATGGAATTTACATCTAGATACATACGGCAACAGTCCAGACGGTTTCTTATTGTCACATAGAGTACAATGTATTTCTTCTGAAGATCCACCTGCCACCAAGGATTAAGATCGGCATACGAGACAGCAAAACATGACTTGGAGGTCCATTGTCTGTCACTGCTTCCATCTACAGCATGGCTTGGGTTTGAAGAGATATTATCATAATTTGAACTTGATGTTGCTGGTTTCTTCAAAGCGACGTTTTGTGTAATAACCTCTGGAAGAGATTTCTAAATTATGTAAAGGTTTACTCTTTTTCCTGATAGCTTAGTGATATCAGTAAAAACATTGTCAACCATGATTACTTAGAGGTAAAAAAAGAGGAGCGAAAAAGTCTGCTACTTCAAAAACTGCTAATGTAAAACCGTATAACACTGTTACGGGTGGAATCATAAACGTGTACCATGTGTCCTTGCCTAAGAATCGAGTCGCAAAACTGGAGGAGTGCATTGAGATACATCTCATGCTTAGACACCTTAACATTTAGATGGAACCGTTTTACATTTATCCTTTCAGCTACCACTTTTAACGCTCCAATGAAACAATTCGTTTAATTATAATTTTAAGAAACACCTTTTAGAAATTTAGATGTAAGTAAGTAATGTGTTGAAAGGGTTTGGTTGGTTGGTCTACAAAATGACCAATTCATGAATCAAAATTATCATGATTCTTTTGATATCTTGTTATCTTGATAGCTATACCCATATTACCAATATGATGTTTCGCGTGACTCACATTGATCATCTTCAAAAGTTTATTGTGACTTTGATGAATACTTTTCCGATTGGTATATTATAAAGATTGCCCCAAGTTGAATGGCAATTAGCACCCGCAAATTTGTTAAGATAAATTCCCACAAAAGGATACACCATCTTCACTTGATTTAATGCGATTCAACATTTATTTTTGTTCTGTTTATCCCCAAACCTGTGTACTACTCAAAGTTACAGGTGTTGTTGTCATATGTCATGTTATCACTAAGACCTGCGTTGTCCCGTAGATAACATAAATAATTTCCTTTTGCTTCACTGTTATTTCACTTAACTGTGTCAAATGGCTCACTTTCTTTAGTCTGCCCCCTCGTTTCATGCGTCATTTTCATTAGAATGCTGTTTCCATGGCACGAAGTCATAAGCAAACAGCTATGCCATTATAATGATCTCGTTATTTTCACATTAGTCTGGAACGAATTCTTGTTTTGATGAATTAATTATTTAAATGTTTTCTCCCTCACAGATTTCACAGTGAACATTGTAAGATACTTTTACAATCAACAAAGTTCCACTCACCTGTGCAGGTAAGACTGAGACGAGACCAGGTGTTGTTAGAGAGACAGGTGGTTACAGCTGAGGTGAGAAAAGACTCCGTGTCCAGGTAACCCTCCAGACAGGTGTAGTTCCGGGAACTTCCTACCTCCTGACTGCCGATGCTGATGACTGAGTTGGACACTTCAGGAGGTGGTGGGCAATACTCAGCTTTTTGTAGAATAGTGGAAAAGATCGAGGAGAGTATGTTATTGAAAAGGGGTTATCTTTTAAGTATTTAAAAAAACCTTACAGAAATATTCTAACTTTGAAAGGTATTTTTTCAAATTTATTCCTTAACGAAGCTAATTTGAAAATGTGTTGTACCAAATTCAATTTATCTCTGACTATCTATTGCTTTTACGATAAAGGAAACGATGGGCAGAAATTGGCTGTTTAAAGTAAAGACCAGGTTAGATAACGTTCGACAACCTCATGTAATTGTAACTGTACGTAGGTTTATTTTTCAAAACCTCATTACAACAGTTTTAATAAAAAATTCGTTCAATAGATTGTTATCCAAAAATTAATCATTTAATCATGAAACATCATATTATCTTCAGTATGTCTTGAACTAATGAGAACTAATAGAGGATAGGGCCAAACAAAAACGTGCAATATGTTCTGACAGTCGCTGTATCAGTTCATTGTTTCTTCAACATTATGACTATTATGATTATGTTTTCTTTTCTAAATGCTCCCCATAAATGAATTCGTCCTCCGTTGTATATATATCCATAAGGTACTGTTAGCATGATACTCCGTGATGCATTCGCTCTTCTAGGACGCCTCCAAACTCTGATCATGCCATCCACAGAGTGCAGAAGGAAACCTGCTTTCGTCTAACCCTTCTTCCATAATCTTAAAATCCACCAAAGTCTTTCTCTACACCGTGCCAAACGCAACCGCTTGTTGTTTTAATTGAGTAAAGGTCGTTTGATTTGTCTTCTGGATTTCAATCCAGTCGCTTTGAGTCAACTTCTGCTGGATCAATCCAGCGGCCTTAAGTCAACTTCTGACAGTTTGGTTACTAAACAGACGGTGTAGAAGGCACTGGCGTTTAAGGGTTGTACTGGAAGCAAAGGGATACCTTATTACGAGCCTTAGCAATGATCAATCCTCTCCCACGGAGGTGATACGTTGTCTGCCTGAGGAGTTGCAATTCCTCACGTCATTGGTTCGTGCATGCTTTCTGGCAAAACAAGTTATCGAGTGCTGACGTCAAGTTCTTCATGAAATATCCTTGAAAGAAAGACCCGCTGCCAGAAAACCAAAACAACTGCCACTTTACAGCCTCTGGCATACTAGCACCTGGCATTCTGGGTAACAATGGATTAAACAGCTAGCTTGGCCTTGCAGGGAAGATGGTGTCGCTCTTTTCCCAATGTGTGTGTATATATCTTTACTCGAATATTCCACATAGTCTTGGACTTGAAGCACTGGATTATTGGTCAGACCGCTGTGAAGATCTTTGTCCAGAGAGAATTTCAAAGTCATTTATTTTGAAGCGTGTTAAATTTATTCCAAAAAACAATACTCTTTTGTTTGATGATAAATATTACAATCAAATCAAAGGACTGTGAGAAAGTGCAAAAGAGGTAACTGCGGCATGATTTTGATTGTTTATCTAAAAATATCTTGTATGTTATCACTTGTGCGGGCTGTAGGGACCAATACATTGGACAGACAGAAAATTTACGAGCCGTGTTCGAGTACACAAACCACAAATAAAGTGCCCGGAGGTACGCTGTATTTCATTAAGTGAACACTTGGACCTTTGTGCCGAAGGGAGAGACATAAAATTCAACATTTTTTCGTTTTACCAAATGAATAACTCTAAAAAAATTAAAAGAACTTTAAAAGAAGACTATTTTATTTAGAAATTCCTCCCCAAACTCAATATTGTTAAATATTGACATTTGTTCATGTTATTGAATCAAAATGTACACTGTTCCCTACTGTGACGTCATAGCGTCATAATATAAACGTTGACGTCATAGAGTTTTGTAACGTATCATTCTCCCTGAAGATAAAAATGAAACCAGAAGGAGAAAAATCCGGCATTATGTTTTTATTTTATATTCATTAGACGAAGTTGGACAATACACCTGGACAATTCCAGTTTCACAACATAGTGTTCTTTGAGGTAACTTATACTTTGCCTTGCTAATGGCATAACGTTTACAATGGCATTGTGTCCTTCGTCTATGCATCACCCATTAAGTATACTCTTCATAATAACATAGAAAAAGTACACAAGATACAAAACAACAAACATCATAAATGTACCAAGAGAGGATAAAATTAGATTAAATGCCATTACATAAAATGTATTTAAAAATATTAAGTTATTTGTTCTCCACAAGTTTAGCGCAGACATCCTCTTAAAACCATTTACAAAACATGTGAAAATTTATTCAAGAGATGCAACAGATTTTCTCATTCAACTTCCTTCAGAAACAATACCAAGTTAGTATCATTTGATGTGACTCACCTTTATTCAAATATCCGTCATGACCTACATTGTAGGTAAAGACGGAAATCATTATTGTTTGGATAAACACTCCCATGAGTTACCTGAGAGGATATTAAAAGATTTCACTATTATTTCTGATGTCGTTGTTAAAACCAATCGCCTTGAACTAAAATGTTTTCTACTTAAACAAAACTCGAGTTACAGTTAACATGCATTGTACATTTCAGGACGCTCAATCTGCACGCTTTTCTCATGCTTTTTATGTGCCGGTATAAATAATCTATCCTCCCGCTCAAGAGGGTGATGTCAGTATTTATCCACGGTCACGTGGACCAATCAGAGATCGAGATTCTTACATGAGGTAGGATAATGCCTCTTGAAGTCCCAGTCAAAAAATCAAAAAGATTGTCAATAAATATACTTTTTTAAGAGCCGAAAGTAACCCAAAACCTTACGCAAAACCTTAACTAGATCGAGGTTTGTCTCAGTTGATGTTATTCCCAAAATCTGGAGATTTACGATATCACACTTGTGAAAGTATCATTGAAGGGTGCTCTATTGACATTTCAACAAATGAAACATTTGTTAAACAAAACATGAATTGTGATACTAACTATTTACGTAATCACATCTTCTGGATGTAATGATAAGTACATCTGGAAAACGGAACAAAAATTAAGTAAAGAATGAATCTCCATCGATCTCACATCAACCATAACCGAAATCGAACTATTCCTCTTAGTAAGCATTTAGATACATGTGGAAAGGATACGTTAAAAGTTGTTTCCCGATATATAAACTTAATAATCATAATGCTAGATGATTTACTTTTGACAGATTCATATCTTATTCATTAACACGCGCCAAAATGCCTTAGTTGTACTGTGTGTGTCAGTTATCGAATTAAACGTCCTGATGATGCGGGTATACATGATGCACCTGCTGAAAATGTTTGCCAAACGTCATCTTCTTCTTTTTAATATGTACTACCATAGAGTTGAGATATTTATATATTTATACAAAGACACAAAGTTCTAGCGGACTGTTGTTTCAGACTTTTAATATTTTGATCAAAAGGGGAATTGTGATAAATTTTCAAAATGGATGTTCCTCATAACAGTGAACCAGTTTGGATAAACATCATAGATTACTCACCAAAGGGAAAGACTGAATGTCCCCATGTATACGATGGTCAAGTTCAATCAGATCTTCTGATGCTGTGGAACTGTCTCTTGTGTGAATATGACAAACCTGTGTTCCAGGTTCGAATCCAAAAGACAAGCATCCATTGTTTGATGCACAGGACACAGCACAGTCCAATAAACTTGGTACTTTAGTTTTACCAATTAAATTGTTTTTAAGATAGTTGTTTTTGATACAAAGATTTGACAGATCTAAACACAAAGAACTAACATGATAACATAGCAGTATTAATAGGAGAACAGCCATGATAATTAAGCACACAAGATGGCGAAATACATTTTGCTAAAGCATCGCATATCAACAACTGACAAATGGCTGAATTCAATGTTTATTTTGACCAAAGTAGCAAAGACTGTTAAAGACGAACGTTAGGGTCAAGTGAAGAGGAATTAATTATTTATTTGAGCTGAGTGATAACACTCATATTTGAGTACTGATTCATTGGTTTTAAAGAAAGTCTACTATTATTTCGCCAAAGGTAATCCCAATCTGAAAAGGTTTTTCGTTTGAGTGCAAAGATGAAAGTGCAAAAGTTATTGTCTCAGTTTTCAAGGTGGTTTAATAATGCACAAGGCAGTAGTTTAGCAGCACTCCTTCCTCTGCATTGAGCTATTACAACGTTTCTTTTAATGCGTTTGTCTTTCCTTATAGGCACACATTAGCGTGTATTCAGTCTCTGTTAACCCATATTCCATACATCTAGAATTAACTGTGGTATTGATCCCCATGCAAATAAACATTCAATCAAACTCTAGAAAGTAAACCGCTAACAATTATGTTGACCGTGACATAATAATCTCGTCAGGATGCACATGTAAAAACACCACCGATTTGCAGCGTGGCATTGGTGGAAGAAACATGTTTATATGCTTTCGTTGGACAATATTTTTCATGTTTCCTCCCTTGAATTTGTATTTAATATTTGCTAATTATCCTCTTCGCATATGATATTCAAGCCGTGTGAAGTTAAAATGCTGTTTAAACTGTGACCGTTATTGTTATTTTAAGTAGAGTTTTAAGTACGTGAATAATGTTCATTATGGTTAATGTCTCGTATGACATATTCACGGCTTAGTGTTTTGTTTTTCTTTTTAATATTTTTTTTGGAAACAAACTTCAAGAATATTTCCCTGTTTATACTTATATGTGATTGTTTCATGATTATATCACACTTACTTTTAAATACGTTATTGAGGGTAACATTTTAATTAATCAAGATTAAAAACGATTGACAAAGAATTGAATGCCTAACTGAATTTAGTTTCTAAAAATACCCCGATAGGACTGTCCCTTTAAATGATGTTTGGGTGTTCGATACGAGTCCATGTCACTTGACAAAGAGAATTCAATTTCCATTTACTTTTCAATTTCTGTCTCACATCGTAAGGGAACTGACAGTATGCCTAATATCTAAATTCAGGACTAGTGACAAGACGATCCCGAAATATGGTTTTGGGAATGATTATTTTACTAATCGATAATTGGTTGTCGTTTGTAGGTGGTCCTGGAGTTATTTAATGGACGTCGAAACGTAACCCAATGTACATGATATTAACACTAAGATACACAAGCAAGTGAACAACGCAGCTGTACGATTGGTAAATCTCCAACGTGTCTCTTCCATTAGGTTAATATCTATCTTCACACTTGAGAATGAGATTCTGACAACATAGGAGAGCAAGCGTTTTGATTGCAGACACGATACTGACCGACTAACTTGCTTAAGTGGCATTAAGAGAGAGAAACATGATATGATTGAACAAATCGTCTTAATTTTTCATGTAGATTTTGGTTCACCTGATTTTCCTGTGTGGATGATAATAAGAAGTTTGAACAAATCGGTAAATGATATATAGACACCGTCATTTCACTATCATTGATATAACAATGAATTCATTATGTTCTTAGCATTGAGTAAAGAGTGATACAGTGAACATATAATCTATAATTCACAAAAGCAGTAGGAGGTCATGCTTCCTTGCAATGAAAATATAATTCATATTTTCACTTCAACGAGAAGTACCTCCCGTTACAACATGATTATCTCTCTACGAGGATTACACCTCACTGCGTTGGTGAGGAATACAGTTAGCAGCAGAGTTTTGAAAGGTTTCTGATGTCAATAGAAAGTTAGTTACATTTCTTGTTAAGAATTCGTGCTTTGATCTATTTTCAATTGAAATACAAACTTGATATAGAGAACATTTTATTATAACAAACGAATTAAATACATTTTGAGTGTAAATAATTTCAGATCCTCTTTCACTTTGTTTTAAACTCTTTAATTTTTGACGAATTTGGTTTAACATTTTTGTTTCCCGTTCAATAAATTCCCAGCTCCCACTCTGCTTTTCAAAATGTATCAAACATGAAACACGAGTTTTTCTCAGGTTGTTGTGATTTCATGTTTGAATCAACTGATTTATTTACGTACATTATCATCTTTAAGATATTTTAACTAGAAAGAATGACCTTAACTTGTGATTTTCAAATACGTGTTTACTACAAATATAGGAAAATGTAATGGACATGGAGTGTTTGTTTTAACTTCGCTAATGGTTGTATAGTATATAAATTAAAAACTGTTAGAATATAATTTATTGTTCATCTAATTATTATTTTTTTAATAAAACTGGAGACCCTAACCTAACAAGCTTAAGCTTTTCGTATGCGTGTCACTTTTATCTGTAGCCGGATGATCATGGATAACCTTTCTGGTATTAACAATACCAAAGATGAAATAAATTTTGTCTTATCATCAGTGGATTTCCTATTTAATCTTGTCACATTGATCTGAATAACATATACAATATTGTTTTATTTTTCTGCTTTTTCGAAGAATCTATTATAAACATAAATGCATAATTCATAGTTTTCCTCAAAGATTAATGTAAACGAAGAAAGTATCTCTGTGTGTTTATTTTTATTTGTAAATATTTATTTCGTTAGATGTTGTTTTGGAATTTTATATCATGTTAACACCGGACTGAATACAATGAATAGGATTTCAAATTACGATTTATTTCTGACTAATCATTATATTTAACGACCAATGAAGTATGTAACTAAAACAGATAAGAAAAACCTTCCATGACCCCACAACGAAATAAAACAGGGGTTGAGAATAGAGGAAACAGTTTTGAAGAATGACAGGGCAATGCACACGATCGGATGTCAGTTTTTTTATCTGGCTGGTTTTTGGTCAAATGGGTAAGTTTAATCCGTGAAGAAAACCTTTGATGTTGTAAACATATGTTTCATAAAATACTGTCTGACTATTGGAGTTTTGTAAATGTATTTCAGAAAATTATAAGGTGGGAATGCTAACTAAAGCAAAGACGTATTAGATACAACCATAATCATTGGTGTTCACTGAAGGGTTGTAAATGTATCTTATATCCCGGTTCTGATTCCCTCCTTCCAATATATATATTTCATTTGGAAGCATTTTCAACCTGACTTTGAAGCGTTATTCTTATGTGTTAACATCATCAATTTCTTTAAACATAATTTAGGTATAATCTTTGCCATAGATAGCCACATTATTGTTATTGATACTTAAAATCGTTGTATATTTGTATTTTTACTGAATAAATGTGTCCAGAATCCTCATTTGAAAATATTTTGATAAAGAAACACCAACGGTTACGTTATTGGTTAACGAAATAGAATCAGAATTTGGTGAAAAACACCTGCAATGCCACCGGTGTGGGTTTGTCTTTCTTCTGAAATGCTTATTCCTTCGCCATATGTTGCAATTGCTTAGACGTATCTATTTTAAGAAAGTGGAACAATTCACAGAAAGTTTCGAGTGAACATCAACAGGTCTACAGGAACTAACGGTGAAAATCAAACGCATTTGTAACATTGATTATCTCTTTCATGTGTATGGAGATTTAGGACTTGATTAATCTGTTACTAAAAATAGAGACACAAGGTGTAGCTAAATCACTCCGAGGCGCTCATTTCCAACCTCAGATCTGTTTAATCTTATTTATCAGAGGTTTCATGATCTATTCCCTCACAGATGGTCAGGTTTTTCATCCAGGTTATATTAATTCCTACATATACCTTTCACAGTCTTTATCCGTAGACAACTTCCACAATATCAATAGTTAAATTATGTCGATATTTTCAGATTGAGAAATAACACATTCGTATAATAGAAACAACCTCAAAAAGCAAATAAAACGGAGAACAATTAACATTTAAGAAGATATTTCCACATTTTTCTCTAACTGTATGATAAAAATATATCATAATTATCCCCCCTTACAACATGTTGTATTCAAAATACTTTCAACTTGATAATCGGGTGATTATTCATTTGAAAAATCTCTTTACTCAACCACATTTCATGGGGATCTAGAATAAGAAATCTCATATCAAACTTCAATTGTCTGTATCAATGAACAAACATTTTGATCAATTGTACAAGGGAAGTGCATTCATTTCACTGAGAACAAATATGAAAGATATCAGTTGTCTAACTACTATTTTTACTGATTGATACATTTTATTGAAACCGATTGCAAAATGTTACACCGCCTGCTTTCCAAGTTTACATACATGTATTATGTATATTTTGAGTTCCTACGTAAAACACGTGATCCGTATACAACTGTCTTAACAAACAAAACGTAAAAAAATGGGCGGTTCTCAACCGTCACTGTGCGTAAACCGATGACCGTAACTTTAGTTACGATCATCCCAACATGGCGGCAGGTCATACGCTTCGGAACTTTATAATTTTCACGCGATATTCTAGTTGTTCAGATACATTCAGATACATTCAATAATGCGCTTAGATGCAGGTTAACATGAAGACGAGATTCTAAAAATATTACATTTTATAAATACATATTAATGCAGTTATTCAAGTTTTTATAATCGGGCATGATGATGGTAACTGGAAAATCATAAATTAGCATGATGACGGTAACTGAAAAGTATAGATGACGGTAAATGCATACAAGAAAGTAATAAAATGAGTATTAGCGTATAAGAAATAACAAATATTCACCATTGAAGAGGTCACAGAGGGTGGTTAAAGTCGAATTCACCAGCTGATCATCTGATAACCTGTGTAATGATTTGTATTGTAGTTTTTTTTTGTATTTTAAAAGCACTAAACAACGTACTGGACAACGCAATACAGGTATCTTTTTAAAGTTATATAATACACTGTTATCATTTTGTAACCAGCACTGTATAATATCTTTTATTCATTTGAAATTTATTTAAACATTATGCGGTTTTATTTTCCTATGATGTGTTTCAATTTGATTTTATATTAACAGCCGTTAGAAAAAACATTGTCCCTGTTTGTTGATTGTTGAATTTAAAAAAAATCGTTTTTGAATTATTAAGAAAACGTTAACAATTTTTAAAGAATACTTCCTGAAAATAATGTTTCAAGTAATTTAGGAAATCCTTGGAAGTCGATTTTATCACTAGTAGGTGTTGATATTTTGACAAGTAAAGGAAACCAATAATAACTCCATATCAAGAGGTAAGATGACCCCGACCCAACCGTTGTTGCACTTATTAAAGCCCACTGTCTAATTACGGGTTTTACCTGTTTTTATTGAGAAACATGAAAAACGAATTTAAGCCCTGGGCTTAAAAACGAAATATGACTATAATATAAGGATATGTTGTATTTTATGAAAATTTAATTTCAAGGGGCAGTAGCACGATTTTAGGGGTAATTTAAGGTGGAGGCCGGAAAACGAAAATAAATGGTTCCAAAGGCAATGTTTTTAAACTATTATAAGGCCATAATAAATTAAATATATGATGTAAAATTCAGCATATGGCCTTTGCGATTCCCTTTTCTTACACAAAGTCAATTAAATGTGTTCACACAATAATGGCCAAATGAATCTTATAATTTGTTCCCTGACTATGGATGATTGGTTTATCTAATGGGAATTTTGACACTTTCAACATTATACATTAAGCATTAATTTACAATAATCAGTGAAAAAATTGAAATATGAAATTTTCAATAAACGTTCTTCTGTCCCTTTAAGTTTCAAAGGTGTTAAAGAAATTTCATTAATTATCAACCGCTGGGAATAGCCATTTCACAGAACACAATAATATTGTTTTAGAGAGGCAAATACATAGCAAACGATTGAATAACTTAAGTGATTTAATCTTACACATTGTAATATAGAATGATTTATGATGACCATTTTAGTGATACTGGAAGGCAAACTCTCGCAATACACAGATTTCATAGTAATAAACATTTTAATGTTTTATTTGAGCCAGTTATCCAAGGGATTTATATGGCACGCATTCTGATTTTTGTTTAATTGCTATTGCCCTTGTGAATGATATAAATACAATGAAAACAATCATACGAGTAGTCATTGACAACAATCAGATGACATGATACTTACAAACGGTGATATATAAAAGGAAATATATTTTGTTTCTATACAAAAGGAAAACGCGTATATACGAATACTTATAACATATGCCATTGTCTCAGTATTGAAATCTTCAAAATTTATCTGTGTAGTTCCTGTGTGCAGTTAAATACAATGAGCCGGTTACTATCAGGAAGCTATGCAGTTTGAAACTTTACTTTAAACGTTACTTTATTGGTTACTACCAGACTAGTATATGAATCATCTAGCTTTATATTTGTTCCAGTATCCTGGGGTGCAAATGTAATTTGACCCTTCTTTTCTGTGATTTAAGAGTCGCATTTGATTCCTCTTATTCATAGACTTTGTAAACTCTAAAGTATTGCGTCAAATCTTGTGAATGAGACCGGTTAAGAGTTTTATGCTTTTCAGTGTCTTATTGTGAACCAGACTATATATCACAAAGCGATTAATATTCTTTGGCTACAAAATCCAGGACAGTGGATGCTTGCCGTAAAATATAGGTTTTTTCTAAAACTATGGTTCAGCGAAATCGTTTCTAATATTATTGATTCAGGGTGAATATTTTAAGATATAATAATTTAAAAATATTTTGACAACTATATTCTTTATTTAAAATGTTTGTTGAATTCAATTATAGATTTTAATGTTCGTAGTGAAATATGTTATTGTTATTCGGTAACTTTACAGTTTAATTCGGAAATGAGTCGTTATAACAAATATGCCAGCAATTTCGTCCAGAATTTTTTTTCTTAAATTGGACGTTTTTAGATTGTTCATGTGCTGTTGTTGAGTGAAGTATATAGGAATGAAATAAGTTATGTGGCTTCAAATGGGCACCAGTATCAGAAACTCTTTCTCCTGTAAATATTATACAAAAATATACCATCAACCTTCGTTTTGAATTACTAAAATGTATTTTTTTCATTAAAAGTTACACGTACTGATCTAGGAAATGCTCAGTTACCGTCATCCTAGCTATGACGAACATTTCAGTTACCGTCATCATCATGTTTCAGTTACCGTCATCATGCCCGATTTTTAAAACTTGAATATCTTCAATAATATGCATTTACAAAGGGAAATATTTTTAGAATCTCGTCTCCACGTCAACCTGCATCTAAGCGCATTATTGAATTTATCTGAATGTATCTAAACAACTAGAATATCGCGTGAAAAGTTCCGAAGCGTATGACCTGCCGCCATGTTGGGATAATCGTAACTAAAGTTACGGTCATCGGTTTACGCACAGTGAACCGTGCTTTTAGCTCAATAATATATCCTTTTAAAGTCATTGACGCCAAAAGGCACATGATCAACACGTACTTACTGAACTTATGGATTTAGTTTAACAGTTAAAATTATCACTTAGCTAGAATAATATAACTCACTCCTTTCAATGAATAAATAATTGGTTACTATGACAACTTGATAACAACAAGTAGTCTAAACCATGCAAGTTACAATGAACTTTCGAGTTGTGCCAACTTGCTCATTCATGAATGTGAGGTTTAGGCAATAGGCGTCTTGCTTGACTGTTTGTGAATTATCATGATAGTATTCATATTGTCATTGATGCTTTATCATGTTTATCCTTTGTGCTTTGATTTAGCAAATGTTGTTGTTGAAAATAAATATCTTGGAAACAACTTTATTGGTAAAAGTACAGTATCTAGTTTAGTGGACTGTGCTGTGACTTGCAGAGCCCATTATGGATGTCTTTCTTTTGGATTCGAACCCAGAACACGGGCTTGTCATCTCCACACTCGCGACTCAGCAACACACGATCTGATTGAACAGAGCCAGTGGATTCATGGAGACGTTAAGTCTCTCCCATCGGTAACTAACAACTATTTGTTTATCACCCTTTTGTTTTAAAATTACATTTTGTGCCTTCTAATTATAGATACAAGTTTTGGGCTATGAAATGAGCTCTAAATTGGAAGGGCCCAATGAAAATACTCTGATATAGCAGGATGTTCCACTTTCTGACAAACTGAATAATATATTGAGTAATTTGTAAACATTGTTTCTTTGGTTCTCTTTAGTCAATGCGTTATCAAATGATCCATTGTTTCTTCGGTTCTCTTTAGTTAATGCGTTATCAAATGATGAAATGGTACAATTTAACGAAAGCACATGAGCATAACCATTTATTGCTTATTGATAATTTATGATTATGTAATGTATCAGGAACTCTGGGGGCCCTGCAAAAACCACAACTGCACTGATGGTCAGAAGTGTGATATTAATAGAGTCACAAAGAGCTTTTATTGCACTAATGGTAAGCAGTAGATTTAGACAATATTTGTTCATGTACCTATATTGATGGCTCATAAATTCCTTAATTATGTCTTTTTTCGAAAAATGTGTAACCAAAGAAGTATGTTTTAAAGGTCTGTTCTACATGAATATATGATTTGATAAAAACCCTATCTATAGTCCTATATTTTTGGCTTTGATTGAGCAAGAATTTTTATTTTTAAAGCTTTGATTTTATAATATTGTCTTGAATGTATTAAAATCCTGTTCTCCAAAAAGCTGAGTTCTGCTCACCACCTCCTGAAGTGTCCAACTCAGTCATCAGCATCGGCAGTCAGGAGGTAGGCAGTACTCGGAACTACACCTGTCTGGAGGGTTACCTGGACACGGAGTCTTTTCTCACTTCAGCTGTAACCACCTGTCTCTCTAACCACACCTGGTCTCCTCTCAATCTTAACTGCATAGGTGAGTTCATATACACTATTTATAAGAAAACCTGTTTAAATGGGTTCAGTTTATATAATCTAGATTCAACAGAAAGGTTTTTCACTATTTGGCTGCAACCGACTCAATTTGATATTTTCCCTTATGGAACCACCCTACAGCCTGTCAATGGCTGTTTATGATTGGTTTAATTAACAAAAACGACACAGTTATAAATGCTTTTGTATAATTGTTGAGAGTATAGATTTGTTAGTATCTTCTTAATCCCCAATGATATGAAAAACATCCAACATAACTCACAAAGGTGCGTATAAAAAACCCTTAAAGAAATTATAACAATTGATCATTGAATGTAGGTCATCTGTATCTCCATATAGGAATATGTAACAAGCCAACAAGTTCCTATCATTGTTTATTATTTCATCTATTATTTCTCGAAACGTTTACTGTAAGAATTTTCATTATGAACCATCAGTTTTGGAATGAATTTCATTTTGTTTCAAATATTTCACATTAAGGTCATCAATCCTTTGTCCTAAACGAAATCAAGCTATTGCTGTAGCTACGAACAAAAATACCATGGTCCTAAAACAAATCAAGGTATTGCTGTAGCTACGAACAAAAATACCATGATGTGGCAGGAGGTTTCACGTTCTGATAAACTAAATAATATTTTGAGTAATGAGCACTCACGACTTAGTCTGGTCTGTTTCACTTTCTGTGCAGTTTCATTACGTTAGAGCGCTACTGCGTGGCCTCGCCCAGGCCGGGCCTGTCTCCATTTGCGTATCTACCATAATGTCTGAAGACAACCCTCCTTCAAACCAAAACGATTTATGTGTAAAATTATGATTCATAAAAAGGACAAAAGCAAGTACAATTAAATCTAGAAAATACTCTGTACTTAAACTTTATGAAACGGTGAGTCGATTATGTTGTTGGATTCGCTTTGTTAGATGAGACTGTACCAATATGCGGAATGTGATATGCAAAACAGTGTAGTCCCAAATATAAAATTGGTGCTTTTTCAATACAAATCAAAACCGTATATATCTTAAATAGATCCACCACTGGTAAATATAAAGTATATTTAATTATTTTATTCCTAATATGTGTTACCATACTATAGATTATTCACTGTGGCGTCTATCTTTTCATAATAGAAAAAATATCCTAATAAATAACATAACCGTTCACACTTTTTCTTTAATTCAAATCATCATGGTATAAATATCCACCGTCTAATGCCCTGGATATGTCTAGCCACAAAGGCGTCGATTTAGCAAGACGGTCTTATCAAGATGAAGCATTGTTGCGTCATTTGATATACATGTACAATACTACATGCTAATAAAACAAGTATTTGTCACAAAGGTGACAAGATCGCCCGCCGCAAATTGATGTGAACAAAATGCATACTGTATACATAGAAACACTTGTCTACACTTGTCATGCTACTAGATGTCATTTAGACCACAACAAATCAACTGGTCCCTGGGTCTTCCATATATAAGCCTCACTGTGACTTTGAAAATAATGTGAACGTCACCAAAATCGACTAAGCCCGGCGCCTTCCCAATAAGATGCATTGTGTAAGTTATGAAGAGAATTCAGTGAATGGTTCTTGAGATATCCCGCTGACAATCCTAAAATGCAGGTTTCAATGCTGAAATTTTCAGTCTCGCTGTGACCTTGAAAATAATGTGAAGGTCACCATAGTCGACTTGGCCCGGCGCCTTCCCAATTAGATGCATTGTGTAGGTATGAAGAGAATCCAGTAAATGGTTCTTGAGATATCCCGCTGACAAGGGTAAAATGTCAAAGTCTCGTAATGACCTTGAAATGAAGGTCAAGGTCATGAACCTCTAGAGGGACCTTGCTCTTATGGTGATGAAGCTATATAAAACAAATGAAAAGAATCAGGTCAATAGCTTTTGAGTTATTCAATTTCATCCGTCGGGACTTGAATAAACCGTTATTGAGGCGTCGGATATCTAAGCTATCGGAATATTGACAAAAAAGGAACTTTTTGTGTGAATATCTGTATGTTAAATGATTAAAAATGTGTCATTACACATTGAAAACTGATCATTAGATGAAACTACTTCCCTTCCGCTACATCATAGACGGTAGACACGCTTCAGTAACAACAGATGCTGTTAACCAGGGCGAATTAGGCAGTGTATTTTAAAAGCCGTATCAAGGTAGGTTCCGTTTTTGAAATTCAAAGTTGAATCTCATTTAAATTGCAAGCCCCTTTTTATGAACCAAGAAAGTGGCCATACACCATTTCAGTCCACCTTAAAGCTTTTCAGAACTCATATTTATAATTCACTGCCTATTCTAAGGGGGAACTGTTTTGACATGTTTGCCTTTAAGGTCAAATATTAAGGTACATGTAACTGCTTGTAACATGATAATTTAAAAAGTTTTGTGCTATGACGCTCTAAATTAGTATTTTTCATCCTTGGAGAAGTAACCAGTTTTGAAAAGGTTTCTGATACAATCCATCAAATATTAAGGCAACAGCAAGGCCACGACCAAAGCATTGTGTAACCAAAGTGCTTTATTTCAATTACTAACACATTTCATCATTACATGGTTGTTATACCTGATGAAAGTGTATCTTAATGCAGTCGAACATCATGCAATGCTGTTTTTGAACCGCATTCAACATCATTGAACCCAGTCAACCATATCTATTGTACAATATTTATTTAACTGTATCACCTCTTACGTTTCTTCATATCACCTAACCATCGGTCAATACATCCCTACAAGTCGAGCCCCTCAACGATAAACAAGTTCAAGCTCAACGTCAGCCAAATTCGTATCAAATATATACTGATGATCTGTAATAAACAATTAAAAACTTGTCTCAGTCTCAGAATCTTTGTTCTTGCATCTACGTTATTATTTTAATCCCGCTGGGAATTCTTTTGACATTTTCATATTTAAGTTCAAAATATTTTTTTTGTTTTACGTTTCTGAGCAATTGCCAAATTTACTGATGTTTCATAGAAGGCGGAACAGAAAAAAGGTGAAACCGCTAGTTCGGGAGTGCTCTGCCTTTGCGCTGTCCCGCAAACGCTTAACTAGTTTAGAAATTAGAATAACTAAGATGAATAATATATGAGTATTTTTTTCACGGATTGACGTAAGCTATAAATTGTGAATCAACATAGGGAATTATTCAAATTAATGATGAGGATAAACAAGAGTCATCAGAAGATGACATATCCCAACGGTTCCACATGATCGGTTCCACATGATCGTAAGATGTAAACCTTTGAAAGATAATTGTAACTTTGTCAAGCAAGGTTCATAATAGTATAAGCTAATATATATGAAATGAAACCTTTCATGAACAGAGTCCAAATAAGAGCCGTTTCCATGGGAATAATAAAAAATAGAATTTTCAGAAATGTGAAAATATCAAAAGGCACCACTTCAGTAGGTGGGCAATACACATGTACAGTTTAAGAAAGTTATGTGGACCGGTTTTTGAGTTCTGCTCCGGAAACGAAACCTTTCATGAACAGAGTCCATATAAGAGCCGTTTCCATGGAAATAATAAAAACTAAAATTTTCAGAAATGTGAAAATACCAAAAGGCACCACTTCAGTAGGTGGGCAATACACATGTAAAGTTTCAGAAAGATATGTGGACCGGTTTTTTGAGTTCTGCTCCGGAAACGAAATGACAGACGGACATACAGACGGACAGGGTGATAACTATATCCCACGGTATTACATACCGGTTGGATAAAAACAGTATGACTCGAGTCACAATAACGACTTTATTTGCAAAGCTTGTTGCACATAACATGGCTCACATTTTGATCAAGGTTTTACGAAATTATTTTCTTTTGCTACCAAGATATTTCCAGTTTTGAAATATTGCTGAGCCGTTTCCTAAGAACTTGTGTCAATTTATCAGTTCAAATAGTGATAACAGTCTGGATAATTTCAATATGTCTTAAGGACCTAATAAACAAGAGTCATCAGAAGATGACATATCCCACCGGTTCCACATGATCGTAAGATGTAAACCTTTGAAAGATAATTGTAAATTTTTCAAACAAGGTTCATAATAGTATAAGCTAATATATATGAAACGAAACCTTTCATGAACAGAGTCCAAATAAGAGCCATTTCCATGGAAATAATAGAAAATAAAATTTTCAGAAATTCGAAAATATCAAAAGGCACCACTTCAGTAGGTGGGCAATACACATGTAAAGTTTCAGAAAGATATGTGGACCGGATTTTGAGTACTGCTCCGGAAACGAAACCTTTCATGAACAGAGTCCATATAAGAGCCGTTTCCATGGAATTAATAAAAAATAGAATTTTCATAAATGTGAAAATATCAAAAGGCACCACTTCAGTAGGTGAGCAATACACATGTAAAGTTTCAGAAAGATATGTGGACTGGTTTTTGAGTTCTGCTCCGGAAACGAAATGATTACGGACGGACGGACGGACGTACAGACGGACAGGGCGATGACTATATCCCACGGTATTACATACCGGTCGGATAAAAAGCATGCCTCAAGATACAATAACGACCTTATTTGCAGAGCTTGTAGCACATAACATGGCGTTAGGGAAACCAGCGACATCAAGTTCACACTATTCTACGAGCCCAAAGAGTGCCGTAGATGGCAGCAATGACAGAGGGTGGCGCTCAGGATCTTGTTTTTCTGTCATGTATGATGACCTTACTCCATGGTGGCAGGTGGATCTTCAGAATAATTACACTGTTCTCAAAGTGACAATAAAGAACAGATCAGACTGCTGCCGTGAGTATTTAGACCAACTATTGCAAACAAGTTTTCAATATACATGTATCATAACAAATCTTAAAGCATATAAGTAATCAGATTTCATTTTGTATTAAAATGGGTTCGTTGGAAAACAAAATTGTATTACGAGTTTGTTCACTTTAGCCATACTGCCTCTGGTGAATATATTGATGAATATGTGGTTAATATCTTTTATATCGCCTCATATACACTTTTTGAAAAAAATAAAGGGAAAATATTTACTGTTTCATCTTTCTAAAGATGTAATGGTCGTATCATCTGTTTTAGAGATAACTTGATAACCATTATGTTTTGTAATTTCAGCCGAACGTCTGCACGACTTTGCAATTGAAGTGTCCAACCATTTCGACATGACATCCCTTGTATCAGTAAATCAGCTGTGCTACATGTACTATGGCGTGGTTACAGCTGCGGAGGTCACAGTTAACTGCACAACACCTGTCGTTGGTCGATATCTTCGAGTTACTGGAAGAAACAAACTGAACTATGGTGACATATTGCAGTTTTGTGAAGTTGAAGTTTATTGTTTAGTGTAACATGACTGTCGTGATGAAGGATGTAATTTCAAGTTACTTGACTCTCTGCTGCAGCTGGAGTAGAAACAAAGTTTACACAACAGCTGGTTTTAGCATTTGTCAAAGAATACTTTATCAAAATTTCTTTCAGCAAAATTAAAATTTTTGATAATTTTTGTATTATCATTTAAGTTAATGCGACCATGCGTTAATCAATGAGTTTCGTGCCTTTCAATAAGTCGTATATAAAAATTATGGCGCAAACTATCTGTTGTACCTCATTGTTTTCAACGTGTGTACTGAACGTATGATGTTATGTTTGCACTTGTAATGTCAAAATGTAGTGGGAAATAGAAATAATGCCTTTTGATGATTATTTCTTTACTTGGATCTAACTGGATATTTTTATTCTAAATATTCATTCACAATGGTTTTTCCCAACTTTTGTTTCAGACAATGTTTGTTAAATCCCCCGAAATATGTGAATTTACAGGAGAGAAAAACGTGTCATTTCCACGCCTAGAACTTATTTCGAAGTCGAAATGTACGTTTCTGATGCAAGCTACATGTATAGTATGCAAATTATCTGTAATCGCAGTACCATCCGTTAAAATACATTGTTTAATTACAATAATTCTATAGCTTATGTCCTCTACTATTCATAACAAATATGATATACAAATTAATAAACTAGTTGAAAAAGAACGTGGTTTCCTTTGAGTTTACAGACATAAACGCGTGTTACAAACTACTATTCTTACGGGTTCATTCATAACTTCTGTTGTCAATTGCAGAGTTGCTGTGGCAATGCACGTGCAACTGCAAATTCAGGTGAAAAGAGGGTTGCAGATTTATTATCACACACATTGCTGAGAGTGACGTAAGCTACAGCAGGTTTCGAAATGTATTGAAAATATGCAAATTTTGGGCAGTTTTACATAAACAAAGGTAATTTAAAATATATTTTCGCAATGATTTCACAAAACTTAGTTGGGGAAAACTTAGTTATTTGACATCTAGAAGAATTACTTGTCCAGTAATACAAAAAATAAACAAAAAAGTAAACGCCAAAAATAATTTTCTATTTCTTATTAATATTTCTATTTCCCTGAGTACTTTAGCATGGTGCAATGATATACGATTTACAGATATCGTTATATCAATACAAAAGTTGAATTTATTCTGTTGTGTTTTTTTTTTTTGTAAACATGTAATAATTGTAATTTTGTCAATGTAAGTTTATCGTACACGTCAATTATTAAGTATTAAACTCTTGTTTGTTTGTCTTAAATCGAACCATTTATTCGTTTAATAAATACAGTTGGACTACAATAAACCTTTGTATCATTTCCTCCTTGGTCTTAAATGGTAGATTGCTAATTTCATCTCCAAGAATTAAGTGTTTGAATATTATTATTATATGGATATTTATATAGCGCGCATATCCAACCACTCGTGGTTGCTCAAGGCGTTTACATTTTTCCCCTGGTCAATGGCATTCTTTTACCGTCCGATCATTTTTCCAATTCAACTCCCTGGGGAGTATGCAACCGGCATCCATATGTGGCGCTCAGGTTAGGGACCATTCTATGCCTCACAGGGTATCCATTCACAGCAGGGTGAACTGAGACACATAGTCACAGCAGTTTGTCCAACACTGCTGAACGCTGATAACCGACAGCTCGGCGTATGCACGTGTTCATGTATCCACCATTCAGCCACTGACATGAATTCGTGGGATCTTTTGAGTGCGAAATTTTTGTTGCACTACACACTAGGGCTCCAGGGTGACACTTATAGAGTTCTAACAGAGGTGAACTCTAGGTTTTTACACCTTGGCCTGGATGGGTTCGAACCCCGGACCTCAGCAACCTGAAACCGGCGCTCTTGCCGACTGAGCTATCCCGTACCCTCATCAATTTAATTGATGAGAAGATGTTCTGAAGTCTAATTTGTTCTCATTGTTTTAATTGAACACCTTTATCTTTACCTTTTTGTGATTCAATCGTCAAAGTTGTACCAATATCAAAGGAATGTAAAGTGTCATGAACATATTGGAGCATAGTGTTTATGATGATGTTACGATGTTCAATACACGTAAAAATGCAAGTATTGATTGCTTTAGAATATCTTTTAGAACATATTTTTGACCTTACCTTGAAACGAATTGATGTTTTATGGTCCAGATAAGGAAGAACAGAAATCAAGCATACAATAATTTTTGCATTATTATTATTTCCAGCCCAATCCTCGTTACTTAGTAGTATGTATGTATTGCAGTTGTTCGTGATACACTACTTGAGGTTATAGATAATTGACATCAACTCATTATCATTCTAAGCTTACTAATTTTGATCATGATATATTCCCGTTTTCCATGTGTTGGGACCCTGCTACTTTGTCACAATTAAAACTTCTACTTTGCGATATTATGGGTCACTGTTTATTATGATGTTAAAATGGTGAATATTGATTGCTTAAGGATTTCTTTTAAAAATCTTTTTGATATGACAAGGAAATGGATTAATGTTTATATGATCCAGATAACGAAGTACAGAAATCCATCCATTGCATCATTGATATATTTTTTATTTTAGGACCATCTAATGTCTGCCCCTTTGTCTGTTTCAAGCAACATTTGCGATCTGTTTATTAGCATTACTTACCTGAATTCTCAATATCTATTGACAGATGAGAATTGTGAAGTAGGGACAAAACAGTCCATGTAATTAGTGTGAAGACATTTTAAATCATGCTAAGAATTTTTCTTCACCACGTGATAAGATATATTACATTCATTATCAAAGCGCTGTATTGTTTAGAATATCATTTAAAAGATTGACGTAATATATTGAGCTTAACTTTTCCAGGTATTTACTAAAAACTGATATCTGAAATGTGTGTATGCATAGAAATAAGGCTTTTATTCATATATAGTATATATAAACCTTAAATACAAAATAAGCATTTATAGATTAAAATTCATTGGAGAGTGATTTTAAATAGATTTGAAAGGTTTATGTTTGGTGTCTGTTTAGGCTATAGTTACACTGTTATTTTAGCAAAGCAATAGTCAAGGTCATAACATGGATAAAAACGAAAAGAAATCTTAAATATCTTGGGAAGACACAGCAATGGATAACGTGTGGAGGTGTACACGAGGACACAGAAGTGTTCAAATAATTATCATTTGGGAATTGCAACAAGCCATAAGCAAGACAAAAGGATTCCAGCAGAGAAGAGGCTATTATCATCTCACCATTGTCTTAACATGATAGTAAATATTTATGAGAACCAAAGGTTTTAAGGTTACTAATATAGAAAACAATTAGTGTTGTGCTTTTGCTCTACTACGATAGAATAAAGGAAGAAACAAACTTATGATATATACATTCGATAACAATGAAAATGAAAAAAATCCCCGATGGTGTGGATTCATAAAGCTTTATATATTTACTATGGATATGGCAGATTTTGACGTTTTCACCAAGGAAAAATGAAGTTTTAATGATACTAAAATTTTATACCATTCAAGCATAACCCATTCATTGAATGGTTTCTGAGAAAGGAACAAACAGAATTAAAGAAGATCCTATCAATATTTAAAAGAAACTAATGCGAAAGAGTAAAAGATTTTGTTAAGTGATATGATGGAGCAACATTCAATTCAAAACTAACAATTTCTTTTAATGAAGTAATTAGTAAAATTCAATTCATGTTTGCAATTTAAATGGTAAATTGAAATGATATTAAATAAAACTTAGTTTTAAAACTGCTGGTAATAATATAATGTTTCGGTAACATCAATTTATTGTTTGAGTTAGGAATGAATATTTGTTAACCACTGGGCACTATCAGCCTTAAATGCAGTGAAATCTAATGAAACCCGATTTATATATTGATTTAAAAGGTTGTAACAACCTAACTAATATGAATGTTGTTTTGAAAAGTGATTGAATTACTGCAGGTAGAGCAGAAATCAATACAAAATTGTAAAAAAAAATTTCGGAGCTAAAGTTTTGAAGTTTTGAAGGTATTCTGGCCTCTAAGTATAACAAAAAAACAATTCCAGTGGTAGATACGTGTCTACTTTCAAAGAATAAATTGGTTTATAATAACTTTCAATAACTAAACAATTAGCAAAGTATAAGGAGAAAATGATGCTTGATTTTGAAGGTTTCTGTAGTTTTGAATGAGAATGTTTCACAAACTGTTATTATAAGTAACAATGCTTCATAGCTATGTGTACTTATCACACTGAGAAAAAGTAGTTTGGTTATCTTATCTTTTTTTAAAAGGCCTGATGGGCAGGCGGTATGGCATAGTGTCCGGCGTCCGTCAATCCGTCCGTACACTTTGTACAAGTTGACTTCTTCTCCAGGAGCATAAGGCCTAGAAACCTAAAGCTTTGTGTACAGCCTCCCAGACTAAGAGGATTTCAGTTTATATCTTTAGTGGCCCTGTGGCCACTTATAAGAGCCACAGGGGCCACGCCATGAAAAAGTCCTTGGGATTCTAACATACACATTTGGTGATCCTGTGGCCCCTATTATTTTTTAAAACAAACATTATCATGTTACAAAACTGAAATTTATTATTGATAACTAAAATGTTTTTGTACTTTTTCTTAGGACGTTTAAATCGTGTCGATCTTGATTAAAAGTGTTGTACAAACGATAAAAAGTATCTAGCCGTGGCATTCTGAAAAAAACTAAATAGACATCTTTTTAAAGACAAATACATTTATACGTTGATTGACTGATTTTAATCTTTAGCCGAAGAAAACAGATAATGAAAGCTTGGGGTAAAACTTAGAGAGAATTGCATGTTTCTGCAGATAATTATATAACAATACGCTGATGTGCCAGGATGCTTACTACTGGTGCACTGACTATTGCTTTTGCAACTACATTTGAGGAAAAGACAGCTTTGTCTTACGTTTCATTTCCCCTTCAGGAACAGAGCTTTAGTTATATTATCACTTCAGTCTTGCATTGCCACTTAAGACAACCTGTTAGTCCCATCGTGTTTACGAAAGCCTGCTGAAGTGGCTTAAGCCCGGGAATGGAAACAAATTGGCACTGCAGCGGAGTTTCTAATGACCCTGTGGCGCTGTAATGAGCTATCTTCATCCTTTAGATGGTTTCCAACAGAATTTTGTTTTATCCCAATCCGTATTCACATTGTAACTGCTTTTTACTAGCGTTTACCTCGTCCTGACATATCTCGTATGTATACAATTATGAGACCATGTGGTAATGTTAAAATTGTGTGCAAGATCTATATTTATGCACAAAATGGTAACCAGATATGCAAATAATGTTTTCAGACAGTTTATCAAACTAACTAGTAAGAAAGGAGAAGAAGACATTAAATTTTGTTGATTATTAATTATCAGTGTTTTTTTGCAGTTTAGGGAAGAAAATGTCAATATCAAATACAATTTTGGTATATGCTTTTATAAAATTGTGGTATTTTATATTAACAACAATGTTATATTATTTTTCATGTAAGTAATTCTTTATTGCAAGACAACTGATTAAACCGTTGTATCTGCTTTTAAGTCAAACCCTGCTTTTAATCTTGAAATACCACAATTTCAATTGACCTTTTATACTGATTACATCCCACTTAGACCTCGTCGTCCATGGCAACCATTCATAAAAGTGTCCTGTTCATTATCGATATCGGGAACTCTTAGGCCAAAGAGTCCTGACATCTGATGCAAGGACACTATTGTAAACCTTTCCTACACAAGGTTTAAAACAATTAATTAACAACATAGACATAAAAGTGAACTGAAAGTATCAATAATCAAATACAACAAGCTGGAAAACAATCATAATACTTACACGTTTTGCGTGAATCAAAATATTAAAATCACTGTAGACTAGTTTGCACTAGAAATATGAAAACCAATAAATAAACATTATATGATTTAATTTGCACCAAAACTTTTGTTATGTTAGGAAAATAAATGTAGAAATATCACAAATAATTTAAAAATGATACGTAGTTAATTTATTTCATAGATAAATGTAACTAAAATTTGTTGGCTAAACTTGTAATGAGAATGATTAAAGTACCTTTTAAATGGAAATCCCAGGGAAACGTTTTATAAGTAAAAACCACTGTCAAAATTCGACTGTCTATGAAGACTCTGAAACGCGTCTTATACCTTCAAAACCGAAACCGAAAGGGACAACCTGTGAAACTTTGTCTTGAAACAGGCTCATATTCATGGAGTGCACGAAGTCTGCAAGCTCAAAACATTTATTTTGTGCCTTGCGATTAACTCCATTCATAAAACAGTGAAGGGGTCCTTGGAAGCTAAATGGAAATTTAAATGTTATTCAAAACTATTAATTTTCTGGTTGGTTGTACTCGAATTAAGTCAAAGGAAAGTCAGTTACTAGCATAATAAATGGCATGCATCGGATAACGGCAGGGACACTTTGTCATAAAATCAACAGTTTGAAGTAAAAATAATCTGAATTTTATTCCAAAATCCTTTGACTGTAGCCTTTTTGCCAATACTTAGTTATAATTATAGAAAATAGTGATGCCATATGAAGAGCGAGGTATTCCTCATATTATATGTTGAAATATATTGAGGGCAAGTTGGTAACAAAAACTAAAAAGTGTATGACATAGTTTTTGCACCAGAGCAAAACTTATATCCGGTAAATATCCAGTACCATTACAACTACATTCGTGATCTGTTAAACTGTTTACATGAACAATCTTTGGTCTCAAATTGTCAAAAGTGAAAAATTCTTTCAGCTTATCATTAGTTTACCATTGTATCAGAAAAGATTTCAATATCAGGGGGATTTTTTTCCATACATATATGTATGTATGTGTTTAGATCCGTTCTTGTTCTGAACATTTCAACATATTATGTTCAAAAACTATTTGTTTGTTAGTTGCTGCTGAATGCACTTGTGACGTGAGAAAACGATAAATGTTCAAATACATTGGAACATTCGACATCAATCATATCAAATCAAAGCTTTTATTATTGTATAGTTAAAAATAAAAAAAAAATGTCAAAAATAGAATCAGTAAATTTCGTTTGATTTGTACTTTTATCGCATACTTTCCTTTGCTGTAATCAATTCCGTAAATGATACACGTTTAAGCTTTAATTAACATTCAGTTACTCTGTAAATTATGTATTACATTGTTGAACGTCGACCAACCAAATCACAGCCAACGGTTGTTGTTTGAAATTGAGATTAAGACTTATAATGTAATGCCTCGCATTAAAAACATGAAATATTTTCAACTTTAATAAATTGATCGATGTATTATATGATTCTTAATCTAATACATGTGATTGTCAAACAAAATTGAGAAATCACTGAACATCAAATACATGATATAATTGTTTCGATTCATTTATTTAATTTCATCATTTCATGTTGTCTGCACTATATGAACGTTTTCTTGTGCTTGTTACATACCAAGACAAATGCTTTGGACTTTCAATCAGAATCAGAAACCTGAATATTATGGAATGAAAAGAATCAAACAATCAACGCTAAATAGAAATGAAAGGGCTCTGCAATAGTAAAAGGCTTTTACCCTCATTGAACCTAAAATGAAATTGTCATCTTCACTTATTTGCTGAAGAAAAAGAAGTACACTTTGAAACCGGTTGTGTTTTAAAGTTTTAAACTGTTTAATGCAACTTGGCAATTATCCTCTTAAATACTTAAATCTTGTTTCTTAAAGACAGCCCATTAAGTTAGTGAGGATTTAAGGATGTACATTTAACAGCAGGTGACTAAACGAAGGAAGGCGTTAAGACAAGATACCTTCTTTACTGTGTCTTCTTATCGATAAGACATGTCCACAGAACTCTTTTTTACTTATTTAAATGTAGCTTTTCCAACAAAGAGTTTACAGTACACATTACATTGTCAAGAAAATATTGGACCAAAAAGTTATAGTTCAACAATAATTAATTGGTATAAATGAAATATGACGGATTGCTGTAAATCTATTTTACCCAAAAGATAGAAAATAACATTTACAACGGTTGTGAAGAAATATTTCCTTAAGTCTTGCATGCGTCTGTTAATGGTCATTTCAAGAACACTCAAAGATATTGTGTTGCTTTAAGCTAATAATAGAGTATCAATTTTTAATTTAGGTAATACATTTTCAACAATCGTTTACCGGCTACTCGCTTAAAACAATTATGATATCTGAATTGCAAAGATAAAACCAGTGACCAAACACATAATCAAAAGTGGAAGAAAATATAAATAGAGATCAATAATTAGAGTGAACTTAATGTATTAATATCTGCAATATCAATTAGAAAATTACCACAAGATAAACAATTTTCAACTCAATCGCGAATTCGTTAAAAATAAGCATTAGATCCTAACGGAAAGGATTGTTTGTGAGCCTATCAACACAGCAATCTCATGCATTATATCATTTGTTAAGAACGTTTTGTTACTGATGTCACATGATATAGATAACATAAGCGTTGAAAACATTGAAATTTGATTTAACAAACAAACAAAACCTTTTCAACAACACCATTTACTATCATAGTCATGTGCAAGCCTAGATATATAATTTGTATTACTCAATCATGAAATACTAAAATGTCAAAAGCAAGGATGAGGAAATTACTTCCTTCCATCAAGTAGCCATAAGCAATATTGAACATAGACCTGCAGAGATATGTCCTCATGTGTTCCTGCAATGTGTTAAACATATTGTAAATATTTATGAGAAATTCAGACTACAAGGTGACAAATATGGCAGGCACTTAGAGTTTTGTTATCGATGTTTTACTCTGAAAAACAGGATAGAGAGTATCAAAACAAACAAATCATGTTTATACGCTTAAATTGAGTTACCTTATCTAAGATTATTCAGGTGTTTCAACAATATGCCGTTTCATTCAATTATTTAAAAAAATATAACCTGAGTTACTGTGTACAGATATTCATATTTTCTACCTTACATAGTTTTCACCACTTAACATTTTTTATCTTATCTAAGAATACTTAGCTATTTCAACAATATTCATCTTTTCACTCAATTGTTTAAATGCTTTCCATGGTCAGACTTTAGAACATGGATTGACACTTAAACGTTTGTCTAGTTTTCCCTTGCAATCAAATTGGTTGTCTTTCAAATAAAGCTGGAATTGACTTGCTCCACTAAGTAGACACTTTTATCAACTGTATTTGACAGGTGGAGCCAAATCGGTTAAATGAAGTCAGACGGGTCTGACACAATGTTAGTCATGACTATGTCAGATTGTGATTGCGATAGAGTGGGTCAATTCTTTCAATCACGTTTTGTTGAAATGATTTAGGGGCTAAAATAGAAAATTGAACATTTCAACCACCAATCAAATATTTTGCATAGTTTATTTCATGGAAAAGACAGATGTAGCCCAATTGGTCAATTTAAGCGACAGGAACGTGGTACATTAGAGTAACGTTGAATACCTTCAAACGGGTATATAAAATATGTTGACATAAATTTGGAACAAAGGTAAAACATTAATGTATTTGTTATATATTCCCTTGGTGAAATACCCCAGAACAAAAAAAGGAACTCACACATTTAATTATCTGACATCAGTGTTGACAACAGTTTTTGACAGCAACCCTTGGACCTTGTATATTAAGATATGATGAATATAGCATTTGATACGTCTCATCGATTCCCATATATATCTCATGTTGTCAAGCATCATTTGCTTGAAAACGGTGTTGGTATCTACACCGAAACGTCGCAACCTTGAAATAAAGAAGTTGAACAATCCATAGACATCTTTCTCATTTTTAATAGTCAAGTCAACAAGTTCGCTTGTTTTCTTAAGATTCTAAACAGGAAACAAGTATATATGTTGATTCACATGACATTTTTAAAAATACTTTCATAAAAAAATAGCTCTTAAAACCATTTTGGTTAAAATGATAAAATCGAGCAGCATTTCAATCAGTAAGGAACAAATGTTGAGAAATTCACACTCATTACACCATTTATACGCAATACATACAAACTAATTTCCAAAAATATAAGTATCTTTGTAACACCAAACTCTATGACTTTTACTTAAGGGGCATTTTACAAGATGGAGATATGCTTGGAAACTAGGATATATACCAAACGTCGCTGCTGCCTACAGCTGCGTATCTTAAGTTTGTTCACTTGCTTGTGTATCTGAGTGCAAATATCATGTAATTTAGGTTTCGTTTTGACATTCATCAAATAATACTAGGACCACATACAAAGGATCATCAACTGACCATGTGTAAACAAACTATTTTCAAACCTTATTTCGGGATCGTTTCGTTGGTGCTGAATGTCGATATTTGGCATGATTAAATAGACCGATGGGGTCATATTTGTGAAATTCAGATTTTCTTTTAAATTCGATCAAAATAATCCATGTACACTTTGTAGGAAACAAATAAGCAGTTTCATTGCCTTAGTACAAAGGAACAAATATGAGTAAGATCTAAAGCTGTTGATCGCTTATTTAGGGTTTTAGAAAGCAATGTTTTTGAAATTTCGACCCCTGGTCACGTCAATGACCTGCCAGATTTGTCACGGTTATCTGTAAGGTATGACAAGCAAATATGTAAAAGCAAACCGAATCTTATCTTATGCAGGTACATTTCAACATTATTGGTTTCGTTTTCGCAATGCTAAGATGTGTCAAAGTTATTCTTAATAACACGATATTTGCACTAGAATACAAGGTAAAACTTGAGATACGCAGCTGTACAATAAAAAGGTTGATCATACAGAAAATTCAGTGTCTTGTCAATATTGTAATGCTTGTTTGAAAAGTATTGTTTTAACACTACACAAAAATCCTTCAACTAAATAACCAACAATTTTAGATAGAGAATACACCAAATACAAATTGTACTTAATTGCAATTATTCTACAATACTTAAACTAGGAAATTAAAACAACCACGCATAGATTCTAATCCCATATATTCTAAAGATTGATATGCTTCTGTTATATGAACTAAACAACTGTGCCACCATTTTCATGTAAGAAGAGATGAAAGAATAATGCACCAAGGAGGAACATTCCAATAAAATGTAATGGACACACATCTGCTTGGATGGAACTGTGCCTTTCAAAGGAACGAGAGGAGAGAAATCAGTGATGTGATTATCATCAATTGATGTTGACTTCACGTAAACATGACGAAACAGAAATGTATTCAAAGCGAACGCGGGTGGTCTCAACAAAAGGAAACTTAAAGGAAGTTATTTAAGGCTTTCCTCGTAACGAAAAACAGGGCGAGAGAACTTATGCACAGTATTTGTAAGCAATACTTATATGACAAACTGTCCTCTGTGTTCATGTCTCTGACCACACATTCCATTTCAATAAACATTTTCAGAACGTTTCAACTTATTAGGTAATAACATTCTTGTTTATTTATCATTGAAATACATGTAGTAACATATTTATATTTTTTCCACATATGATCAAAGGGCCAAGAATCAAAAATCAAAATATAAAAACATGCAAGAAACAAAAATTATGATGTAACTGATTAATAAAATTTATAAAGTACTTGGGGCGATTTCTTAAGAATAAAGGGAAACTCATAGTAACAATCTAATTGATATAGCAATTTCCCTTTAATCATAGACATGAACTCAAAATGGGTCAAGATGTCTCAAGATGTTGTAGGTATCCTTGAAAAAAACCTGCAAATAACGTAAAACCATAAACCCCTTGCAATATCATACAGTGTAGGTTTTTCTCTAATCTAAAATGTTTATCTCTACGCCAGGTGTTGCTTAGAAGTATCACTTGTGAGAAGATGAAAGAATGAAAGATAGTGAACATCAACAAGTCTAAAGGAACTCATAATTGGTACTAACGCATTTAAAATATGAATCAGAACAGTAAAGGTAATGTTTGATTTCTTATTACAATGTTATATTGGTATGATGTTCTAAGTTGTTCAAAGAATGTAAGATATCATGCATATCGTATATTTTTCATTTAGTATTTTAAATGTTTTAACACTTTTAAGAATATCAGTGGCATCTTGCATTACATACATTGAAAAGCAAGGAAGATCTGAGAGTTCTTGTAATTCATTCAATCGGAAGAAGTAAAGAATACCTTTCCCGTATACCATGTTAACGTTTGACTCCATACAGGATTTCAACTTCTGTCTAATGCTTCTTTTACGATCAATCAATTATGTAGCTTAAATAGGTACATGTAAGAGAAGTTTCATGACTCCACCATGAACTAAAATAAGGGTATAGTGGAGAACAGGTTTGAAGAATTACAGGGCAATGAACACAATCGGATGTCAGGTTTATTTTATTCTGGTCGTTATAAGATCAAAGGGGTAAGTAACATCCTTTGAGAAAGCCTTTGATGTTGTAAACATATGTTGTTGTCTAGAATGTAATTGAAAAGATAAGAAAACGATGTCAGTCGCACCAAAACACAGTCTGAAAATTGGAGAAAATTATAGGGCCGAAATGCTTAGTGAAGCAAAGACGAATATATATACCAATATCTAAAGAAGCCGATAGGATTTCCCAAAGGTACACAGTCTGTTCCCTGTCACACGCGAGTGAAGCACCCGAAGTCCTAGGGGAGTGAAAATTGCTTTTAATCATAGTATAGGACAAGATTCCTTCTTGAAGTTGTTTCAAGGTCATATAATACATAATTTGACCAACTTTCATAATCCCAAAATCATTGTAAAACTTTATTTTGTGTGTTCCCTTCTATCTACTTGCTGTGCAATACTACAAACTGGTGACACTAAAACTTGTAGTAGTGTTATACAGATATAGATTAGAAACCAGTGAGAGATATACACTTCAGATATTTGAAAATATTGAGCTGATTTTTTTTCAATATTCAACACTCATGAGTTTGTGAACTTTTATTATATACAAAAGGGAATTTCTATTTCTTTGAAACAACGATCTAACCATGCACGAATATAGTTGTGTAATTATACACTGGTGAGGTACCTCTATGTTCGCAATAGCAAAACATAGTTCCGTTTTCATCTTCACCTTTAAATAAAATCTTAGAGTTATCCAAAAGCAAGACTTAAGCAAATACTTTAACAACAAAAAACAACACTGTTGTCGGTAATGTACAGTAGAGAGAACACCGAGCTTGATGACAATGACGTGGAGTTTGAAAAGTTCAAACGTCCTTGCTAAACGTTTCTAGATGAATGCTGATAATTAGGTATTTTGCTTGATTATGTAAACGTTGTTGATATTATATATGAAACTGCATCTAAACACAACCCTGAACTATTTCTTTACTATCGGTTTTCACTCAAACTTTCAAAGCTCTGTGTTGAAAAACATGTCCGTTGAATACAAAAGGGAGATAACTCTATCCAAACTAAATTTAAGCAAAATATTGTAAAATTCAGTGATGAATAGCCGAGATCAGAACGTGAAGTTTGGTTTGTTAATTTTGCACATATACCTTTAATCGGAAATCTAAATTGCACTTAATCGGAAATACCTGAATGGGAAAAAAATTGATAAATTAAAAATTTGAAGTGGCGGGAGGGGTTGGGGGTGGGGGATAGGGGTTTGGTTGCACCCGATCAGTTGAATACAAAAGTAGTACGGCATTATGACAACAACATTGTTGAATAAATTGCTTTGGTTGCACAACAGTCGTTGAATAACTTTCAACTGGTAACACAACACTTGTTTCAAATAACCAAAATTATCTCATGAAGATGTTCAGAACACGTATGTAATAAACAGTAGTTTCTAGATGTGACGTCACAATTGTACAATCTGTGCAAAAAGAAAGCTCTATCAGCAATAGGTCAAGACAAATCTAAAAACCTGAAGATAAAAAAATACAATTATGAAAATAAAGATGATTGTTTTTTGGTTTACAAATTAACTGGTTATATATCAACTATGTCATCTCGGTATCTTATAATTTATTGATTACTTACTGTCTGGAACATGCTAACTAAAGCTCTGGATTTCTGCACACGTGTCATTGAGGAAGATGATGTGTCTGGTACAGTTACATGGCTCAAATAATCAGACAGACAGATTATCTGTAATCTCTCTGAGAGATCAAAGGTGATTGTTTGAACATCTTGGGGCTGAGGGAGCTTATTACAGAGAACACTATTACATATTTCTGGTTCAAAATGGGTTGGCAAAGTTATGTCTGGTTTTAAAGTACATGTAATTGACATTTTGGTGAATTTTATGGTTGATACATGTTGTTTTGCAGCACATTCAAATCATCAACATAGGGTGGTGTTTACTAAACTTTGTAGCCGAGATAATGTTTTCTCTTTATTATGATGTATGCTAATTTCACAAGCTGTATATAGTAATACACGGGTATAAAAGTCATCTAATCAGTTGTAACACTGAGACAAGGCCAAATCTAGTAAGCTCTACACCTGTAGACATGTTCGTGACACGATACACGTACACAAGTGTCAATCTAACAAGTCTCAAGAAATTATTATTAATAGCCAATATGAATTATTGCTTTCAAATACCTGATAAACGTTTGTAATGGCAATGTATTGTTTCTTTCCCGCCCACAAGCTGTCACTCACCAATTGATAATTCACACCATTTCACACAATTTACAGTTGCAGCCAATAGACAATGCAAGACAAATGATGTTTACAACTGACAGAACCATTTCATACTTAAGGTGAGACCATCCACAAAACCTGTGTCTGGAATCTTTATACATAAACCTTCTGATTCAATAAAAACAATTTGAAGTAGTTTCTAACATTACCAGTCCAATCCTCTTTCTTTCTTGTATTTTGTTTTTGAGAGACATTTTGAGCTTATAGACTTATGTTGTTAACTCATAAGCATACCAAGCTTACCAGTTTTGTCATTACAATCTTTCTCTTATTCTTGAACGATCCATATTTGAACTTTTCCATGAATCGTTTCCTCGCTACCTTGTCGCAATTACGATGGTCTACTTTGCAACAGTCTTAGAATTTGTATGAATGTTCACCATCACATCAAGTTCATCACAGCCACTTGACATTTAATTAACATCCATTTGTTCAAGTTTAGACATCAACGATTTTGGCGTGTTAATCAAGTGAAACCTTTCTGTCCTTCCTTCTGGCATTGGTATTGGATTTAGGATCATCTAATTTCCGACTCTTTCTCTGTGCTTCAAGCACCATTTCAGATCTGTTAATATGAGTTGATTAGCTAAGATCTGAATATATTGAAGGATGGAGATTGTGCAGTTAAATTGAATTCATGTAACAAGTTTGAGGACATGTTAAATCATGGTTTGAATTATGAATCATTACGCGACAACAGTGATTTTAACCATGTATTTGGTTTTCATCATGTTATATGTCCACTGAAGACTCAAAAGTTTATAAGGAGGGTTCTTCAATAGCCCAAGTAATGAAATTATCATTTTGATTTATTTCTATTAAAACCATTTTTGATAACATGATGATTTCATTAATGCTAAAATAAACAAAGAACCATTTATAAAAAGGAGGTGTTTAATCTGTTAAAAAAAAAGATCTGAATAATATTAACTATATAGAATATAGGTAAGGTGAAAAAAACAACAACTCTATATTGAAAAAGGACATTAAGTCACAATGAAAATAGAAATTAAACCATAATCAGAACAATGTGCATACATAAAATAGTTTGAAATGGACATGCAAGATGTTGAAGTTTTAATCAAGAAAACAAAGGGTTTTCATTGTACTTTATTCTAATGTGCAGATAATAGCAACACTTCGCGTTCCATGCAAAAGGTCATCGGTTGAACAAATGTCAGTGAGCATTCAAGCATGTTCTGTTCATTGACTTTTTGATGTTTTCTGAGGACTTTTAGAAAGGGGCAAACAATCTATCAGAAGACATTAAAGCTCCTGTCAATATTTAATTAGAACTAATGGGAAATTGAAATGAAGCAACTTTGGGTCAATGTCACATTTAATGTATCTAAGAGATATGTAAATGCAAATGGTTGTTGCAGCTTTGATGGTAAATGTCTTTGTTGAGAAAGAGAAATATCGAAATAAGTACATACATACATGCAGATAGTCTGTTTATATCACTTATTCATTCCGTAGGAAATTGCATTTACAAACTTTGTCAACTTATATCGGTAAAACCTTTACTGTTCAGAAAAACCTATTGCCACTACATGAAATGTAAATGTAAACTTACCCACTACAGGCCTCTGCTCTGTAAGTACGGAAATAACACTCTTCTAGTGATAAATACAATGTCTTTATTTAACAAATGAACTGGTTTAAGGTGCTCCAATATCTAAACAAGTTGCAAAGTTTAAGTAGAAAATGGTGCTCTTTCGATTGTTTCTTTAGTATTGACTGTGAATGGAAACTCTTACGTCAAAACCCGTTTTGATAAATAGATAACATTCTATATTTACGACACTAGTGGCTAAAAACAAGTATTTCCCGATCGAGATAGTATGTCAATTACACGATTATGATATTATGTTTATTACAGAAGTCCCGAAATTGAAAAAAAATACTTTAAACCTACCACCCAGCATAGTGGACTCGCCGGTGAGACTAGGTGAAACGTGACGTCAAAGTATTGTTTATAAAGTATCGTCACAATGAAACAGTGATATGTTGCCCTAGGACATCATATGGAAAATATTAATCTCGATATGACTGCCCTCGTACTAACATGTATTTTTCAAACTGAAATTTTTTTTATTTGCTAAGCTTACCTTTTTGTTTTTCAAAAGTCATCAAAGACTAGTCTCATGATATTATATTTTTTAATAATATTAAATCTGTATATGTCAAATGTGTCCACATCTTTAGTCATTATGATATCAGCATTTTTTTCATATTTTCATGTAAATATTGTTCATGTTTCAATACTTAGTTTTAGTTTTGATAATTGAAATGTTTGTTCTTTGTTCTTCGGTTGTTTAGTAAAAAGTTCATCTTGCTTTAGAGCGTTCTGCGAACAATATAGAATATGAGACTTTGACATCCTGAGAAAAATATTTCACAAATATTTCAAAAATCGTAAAAAGCACAAATACATCCAAAGTCTCTTTAAAATTATTACGTTTCGATTCCCTGATTTAACATAAAATCTTTGGCAGATGGAAACGTCTTGAAATTACATGTCGGATGATAAAGCTTCCAAAAAAAGTAATGAATGATTTTAAAGTTGGAATTGATAAGAAATAGAAGGACAGCCAAGGCGATTTATCCTTGGGTGAAACTTCTTATGCTTCTCCATCAAATGACAGAACCTCTTAAAGGAATAATTTCTTAATGATGTATTTTTTTTAAAGTTATAAACAATTCTCTTTAACATTCTTGAACTTTGTAGAACTTTAAAGGGAATGGTTTTTGCTTTGCAGGTAACATTACGCGGATGTTCTATGATCTTTGCTGCTAGCGCAATGACTTATTGCTTTTGTAATCTATAAGATGTGAGGAAAAGGCAGCTTTGCCTTATTTTTTAATTTCAACTTAAGGAGAAGTAATTTAGTTATATAACCACTTCGATCTTTTATTGCCTCTGTTAGTCCCATAATGTTTACTAAAGCCTGGCTTAAGCCCGGGAATGGATACAAATTGGCACTGCAGCGGAGTTTCTAATGACCCTGTGGCGCTGCAATGAGCTATCTTCAGCCTAAAGATTGTTTTAGAGAGACTTTGTTTTATCTCTATCCGTATTGACATTGTAACTAGCGCTTAGCTCGTCTTGACATATTTCGTATGAACAAAATAATAATACAATGTGATGATCGAGATTAGAAGATACAAATTGTGTGCAAAATCTATAATTACGCACACAATGGTTACAGATATGCACATACTCTTTACAGACATTCTGAAAAAAAATTATTAAGAAGAAAGAAGAAAACATTAGTTGATTTTTAAAGGGGCAGTAGCACGTTTTTAGTTGGAATATAAGGCGATGTCAGGAAAATGAAAATAAATGGTTCCAATTGAAAGACAATGTATTTAAACTAAATGAAGCAGTAATAATTCAAATATATAACGTTATGTTTAGCCATTGGATTGCTTTTTCTTACACAAAATTGATTAAAGGTGTTCACACAAAATGGCCGCCAATGGATTTTATGTGAATCCTCATACTTTGTCCTCTGACTATTGGTGATTGGCTCGTGTAATGAGATTGTTGACACTGTCAATATAATACATTTAGCATTAACTTACAATTATCAGTGAAATATTTAAAATATAAAATTATCAAAAAACGTGCTACTTTAAGCATCGTCCTTTTAGCAGTTTACGGGAGAATATGTTGATTCAAATAACGTTTTGATATATGATTGTGTTTATTATATAAAATGATATGTGACATTATTTTCATGTAACTGATTTTATTTTGCAAGATATAACGAATTCTCTGGATTCAGAGTATCTAAGAAAACATATTATGACCAACTACAGACTCTCAAGTATTGATATACATGTAGGTGAAATTTATGAAATTTATATTGGTCTCAAGTGTCATATTATCCTAAATTTTAACAATCGTTGTTAATGCCAAAGAAATAACTGTTTTTGCATATCCTGTGCCTTAACAATTCAATTATTTTTAAAAATATATAACCTAAGTTACCGTGTACAAATATTAAGATTTTCTACCTCACATAGTTTTCAACACTTGAATTGAGTTATCTTGTCTAAGCTTATTTAGCTACTTAAACAAATTTTTTCACTCAATTGTTTAAATGCTTTCCATGGTCATACTTTAGAACATGGATAGTCACGAAACGTTTGTCTAGTGTTTCCTTGCATTCAAATTGGTTGTCTTTCAAATAAAGCTGGAATAGACTTGCTCCACTAAGTTGAAAGGTTTATCAACTGTATGAGACAGGTGGAGCCAAGTCGGTTAAATGAAGTCAGACGGGTCTGACACAATGTTAGTCATGACTATGTCAGGTTGTGATTGTGATAGAGTGGTTCAATGCTTTCAATCACGTTATGTTGACATGATTTAGGGACTAAAATATGAATCTGAACGATTTTAACCACCCAGCATAGTTTATTTCATGGAAAAGACAGATGTAGCCGAGTTGATCGAGTAAAGCTAAAACAATTCATATAAACATTTGGATCATCATTATTTAGTCCATAAAGATTTGTAAGGGCAAAACGTTATCCTTCAACTGTGATATCAGCAATACTGCAGTTACCATTTTCATCCTCTATTGTTCTGTGAATGGTTAGTTCAATGGCCTTAAAATAGTATAGCCACTCCCCTAGAGTTAGATTAAGTTAGATAATAGCAAACCACATGTAAGTGTTTACAAATATAGGACTGCACTTCCATTGTGGATTCAGGTCACTTTCAAAAGTAATCATAGCACTCTATGGTGATCTTTCTGTTTCATATATAGTCCCAGAATTAGAAATATTGTATGATTTCTGTCCGAGATTGAGAATAAATTTGCGAGGGCCGAAGATCGGTAGAGAATTATCAATGCTTCAATTAAAGGATAGTTTTCTCCAAGAGAGAAAAAGATAACAATTTATACGGATCTTCCAGTTGTACTGACAAAGCTGAGGGCGTTTGGCTAAGGAAAACCCACAAAGTGCAAACAAGGATCCAGGAGAGAAGTCTTTTTGCAGATGTAGAAAACAGCTAGCGACTCTTGAAGGACAAACTGCATCCTTTATTTCTAAATCTGTTCATAAGGTTTTAATGCAAATTATCATTATGAAATCACATATTTGAAATTCATGTTTGCTTGCATCGTTGTCCTCGATTCGTTTTGAATAGATTTGAAATTCAGTAATAATTGTTCAAAAACTAGTTCTGGATACTATATGACAATTTGCATTGACTAAATAATTCATCAATTTATGATATAGATGTAAATCTTAAATCAATCACATACCTGTGACCTTTTTATAGAACAGGAATGATATTTCAAAACTTCTATTTATCAATCTACAGTACACTATTTGGCAATAATGACATTGTGTACTTCAAACCATTGAGTACTCTTAGACATAATAGCATATGTTTCATGAATACATGTGTCATTGTGACACAAGCCGATATAGTGCACATAATTTGTTTGATTATATTCTTAAGTTTGAGGAAAGGAAGAACATTCTTAATTATAGATTTTGGAACTCACATCCATTGCTTCAGGGATATTCACATTAGCAATTGAAAAAATCATACCTCATTAAATGAAGCATTATTGGATTTAACACAAACTCGGTTTTGCTTTTCTTATAAAACTTAATGATCTACTTGTTTTATAGATATAGCTGTAAAGAAAAGGCCACTAAGGTCATGTAGTTTTCTTTCTATTGATGATGATTTTGTACCCCTTAGTACTTATAATTGTTGGTTAGCATTTCTTTACAATTGCAGGTCATACTAAACAATTTAGTTACATGGATCATTTCAAGAGGAAAATAGAGAAAATAACAACAAGGTAACTTGTTTTCTTAAAAGCTAAGTTGATATATTTTGATTTACATGACAATTTTGTTAAATACTTCCATAAAAATAGCTCCCCTTAACCATTCTGGTTTAAAGAAGAGCAGCATTTAATCATTGAGAATACAATATTGAGAAATGCCATATTGCAGACTCAATACACTATATTCAGTAGACACAATACCTATAGACACAAATCTCCAAAACAAATAGTACCTTCGTAACACATGCATACAGAACTCTATGAGTATGACTTTATTTTTTCTATGGTCTTTACAATTATATTTTCTGTCATGTTACCTGTTTGAGATATCATTAAATGCTACATTGTTCAGTTATATTTGTCACTACAGCAGGAACTTGTCATTTGGTTTCAATGATGAATGGTATAGGGATTACACACAGTTATATACAAATGAAAATAAAGGTGGCATGGCAAGTCACTAAGGGTTAAATTTTGTAAAGTCACTAACGATTATATACATCATTTTGACTGATGCATCAAGACGGATATTCCAATAGAATGTAATGGACACACATGTCTATCTGGGGAGCTGATATTGTTCATTTTCAAATGAACAAAGGGAGAGATTAACATCTATTGATGTTGACTTCGTGTAAACGTCACAAAACAGAGATGTATTATAAACAGACGTGGGTGGTCTCAACAAAAGGAATCTAAAATGAAGTTATTTAAGCCTTTCCTGGTAACGAAAGACAGGGCTAGAGAATGTATATGTATATACAGTATTGGTAGATTGTGTTTACAAGACTCTGAGTAGTACATACCATTTCAATAAACATTGTCAGGACGTTTCATCTAATTATGAATCTGTATACTTCAGTGTCAAATTTTGTGTGCATAGAAAACTTTATTTTCATAGTTTTCAAATTGAATAAGTTTACTAAATAGTTTCTATATCTAAACAATTCTGACTATTATGCCTCTTAAACCTTATTGGACAGAAACTAGCGAATGTACAGGAGAACTTATGTAATAAAATTATTGTTATTGATGAATGAAATGGCAACAAATTTATATTTTCTACATAACTAAGGTGTCAAGAATTATTAATGGAAGAAAACAATCCACGTAAGGACAATAACTAATATGTAACTGATTGTAGTAATTTACCTCAGATCATAGACATGAACTCAAAATTGGTCAATATGTCTGAAGATGTTGTAGGCATCCTTGAAAAATATCTCCTAATAACGTAAACCGCTTGCAATGTCATGCAGTGAAGGTTTTCACTAATCTTAAGTGCTAATTCTACGCAAGGTGGTTCTTAGAGGTATCTATTTTGAGAAGATCAAACAATTCACAGAAACTTTCTAGTGAACTTTAACAGGTTACAGAAACTTCTTCATTGACACAGAGACAAACAAACACATTCCTAATATCGATTATAACATCAAATTGTAATATTTTATTTCTTATTACTTATGTAATATTGATTTATATTTCTAAGTTGTTCAAAGAATATATGATATCATGCATATCTTATATTTTCATTAGATATTTTGATTCTTTAAACTTTTTAATCAGAATATATGACACCATACAAAATACAGGATTTCAAGTTTTGGAATAATTTCTGGCTAATGATTATTTAACGTTCTATCAATTATGTAGCTGAAACAGATAAGAGAAGTTCCATGACTACACTAAGAAATAAATTATTGGTTAGAGTATAGTTGAAAACAGATTTGAAGAAATACAGGGCACTGGACACAATCGGATGTAATTTTTTTAATATGCCCTTATGAGATCTAATTAGTTAGTAACATCCGTGAATAAAACCTTTGATGTTGTAAACATATGTTTTTATCTTTAATGTAATTGAAAAGATAAAACACAGATGCCAGTCCAACCATTACTCTGTCTGACAATCAGAGTAAGGAAATTTCAGGAACATTATAGAGTAGGAATGCTCTGTGAAGCAAAGGCGAATTAGATCATCATGATTGATGTTCATCGAAATGGTTTATCGATTCCCTCCTTTCCATGTAATAATTATTTGAAAGCACTGAGTCATTCTAACTTGTATTTCATGTAATGTTCTTTAAACATGGTTTACTGTAATCTTTTGGTTTACAATTGATACATTAGTTCAAAAGTTTTGTAACTGTCACCAACTCATCATACTATTTATTGATATACAAAGGATATTTGATGAGATGAGTTTGCCATTGGTTTGAAGTGACGACTTTGATGTTCCTGTTTCTAGCATGTAACTTTGGACAGGCCGGTTTTAAAACTGCAATTAAATACAAAGCATTGTCATATTCTTATCTAAGGCAAGTTATGTATATGTTCTCCTTCATTAAACCACAAGTATAATTTGGTTGGTAATGGTGTCAGCATCTACAACGAAAGGTTGGATTTTAGGCAATAAAGAAGTTGATTATTCGCAACAACTCGTTCTTCATCTAACAAGCTTCTATTACGCTTAGGGGCAAAAGAAACGATACCATATAACATGCATGATACGTTTAGCTACGAGTGATAGTGACGGCTGAAACAGGGTTATTTCAGCAGCCAACTGAACTAAGGTTTTTATTCTTCAAAGCAATATCTGTTAACACCCTTGAACAAACGCCTTTTAAGAAAACGTCAAATTTGTGCAACTTATAAACACTAGATAAAATACAATCAATAAAATCAAACTGATTTTGGTTTGGGATATGAATTATGTTGTTTAATATAAAGCATGTCATCATAGTATCCTATACTTTATTCATTGCTTACTGTCTGGAACATGTTTACTAAAACTGGATTTCTGTACCTCTGTCATTGCGGAGTAGGATGTGTCTGCCACAGCTACAATGCTCTACCCATCAGACAAATAGGTAATCGCTTTGAAAGATCAAAGGTGAGTGGTTGAACGTCTGGGGACTGAGATGTAATTGCTGAGAACACCCTTACATCTCTTAAGAGTGCGTAGGCCATGGCATATGCTATTTTAGTTTGCTTATGGACCAGGCATTAAGCTCAGTCTGGCTTTATCCCATGTAATGTACATCTCATATACGTGTTTAAGGATCATTTTGGTTTAGAGATAATGTTTGTGCAACCACAACAATGGGTTGTTGTTTTTATATTAAATTGTGTAACCGAGATGATTTCACAGACTGTATATATAGTAAAACGCTGATAAATACGTTATCTTATCAGTTGTAACACTTAGACTGGTATCAACAAGGCCGAATCTAATATTTCGAAGCTGAGATACAAAGTACCCTAGGAAACTGTCAATCTAACAAATCCCAAATAGGCAATATGAATTTTGCTTATAATTACCTGATAAACTTTGTGATAGCATTGAATTGTATCTAATGATTTTCCCAAATCATGCAGAGAATGTCATGTGACATGTACGTGCAATCAAACACAATTTTAAAATTTACGCCATTGAAACTACTTTCTCTTTTGAAAGTGTCAAACTTCACCAAGCCAAAAGTTGCAGCCATTAGATAACTCAAGACAAATTATGCACACAATTAACAGGACCATCTCCAACGAGAATTCACTCCTACATTGCCAAATACACAATGTTACCTTGCAATGGTCTAGATAACTTTGTCAGTCTGGAATCTAGGCTCATTGGTCTCAAATTTGACTAATACCGATACAGTGTCATCGACATTGTCAGCTTCAGTGCTGCAGTTATGACAACAAAACTCTTATTAAGTGGTGATTCTGTCTACTGTCAACGTTGCAAAAGCCTTGTTCATATCTGTATCTTTGTCTATGTATCGAAAATTAGAAACAATTGTAAAACATGTTCTCTTTTATCTATACATTTACAACTTTTGGTTCCATAATGATCAATTATTTGCTCAGATAACAATATAAAGAGAACATGTATATAATTCCTTATCAAATAAAACTATGAAAAGCATGCAATACTGTTTTTAAAAAAACCTCAAACCTAAAGGAAAACAAATAAAAAGTTCATGGAGTTAGACATTCGAGATATTGGTTTACAAATATTGCAAAAATCATGTAGAAGCTTGGTATGCGTATAGCACAAATTAAGCTGCTTCTCTCTCAATCACTTTCTCAGCACTTACCAAATTTCTTACTTTACTTAAACTTAAAGTGATTGGATCTGAACATTTCTCAAGCTTTGATTGAATTTACGGGGAAACTTTAGGTGTTTTGAAGTCAAATTTCGTTCTCATCGCCTTCAAATGAACACATAAATGGTTTATCTGAACATGTTAGTGACTCAATTGTCTCTAAATTTATGATGATATCAACCAAATGTAAAGTTTCGTAAAATTATCTTCTTGACAACGTTAAATTGTTGTATACACGCACACAAAAATCAAGTATTGAATGATTTAGGATGTCTTGTTATATCTGTTTGTCGTTATATGGAAACGGATTAATGTTCCAGTGGACGAAATGTAGGAAGTAATTCCTCTAAACATTGATTCATTCAATGTTTCTTTCTTATTGCTGATTCAATTACAACTAGTTTGAGTTGTTTCTGTCATTATCAGCCTAATCCTCGATACTTATTGTAGTACAAATGTATGTTGTTGAGCCTACAGACTGATGTCATCAACTCATAATCATACCAAGCTTGCTTGTTTAGTTCATTATATTATTTTCTCCTTTTCTTAAACGATCCACACAAACTATTCAATGTGTCTGTTTACTGCTACTTTGTTACAATTTCAACGGTGGACTTTGCCATAGTCTCCTAAGTTGAATGAATGTCCTTCTTCACAACAAGTTCACAAGCCACTTGATATATATTTACATCTATTTGATCAAATTTAGACATCAACATTTTGGGAATGTTAATTCAGTAAACTTTCTGTCCTTCCATTTGGCATCTCCGATGGTATTGGATTAATGATCATCTAATTTCCGAACCTTTGTCTGTGCTTCAAACGCCATTTCCGATCTGTTAATATGCGTTGATTAGCTGTTTTCTGAATATCTATTGAATTTAGATGATTGTGCATTATGGAAGAATTTAATTAATGTACCCAGTTGAATCAATGGTATTAATTATGCATCATCAAGTGGTGATAGTGACGTAAATCATCTTACAAGTATGCTCTCACTGCAGCATAAAAAAGGTTGTAAGTAGGATATTCTTCACTACTTTAGGTTATAAATTTATCTGTTTGATTCATATTGATTTCAAAAACCGTAAACTGGGAAGATAATATATCAATGCTGAAAAAAGCCAGTTACAAAATGAAGGTTTTTGATCTGTTTACAGAAACGTTGGTTATTATCAACTGAAGCAAATTCGTTCTGTCAAAACTTAGATTTTTTGTGTTGTCTTTCAAACGTGCAAATACATTAAAAAAAGATTCAATAATATTAACTTAAGCCAATGCGTCATTGTCAAGTTTTGGTGTTTTTTCTCCGCAACATGCAACATACATATACATCGTACAAATGGTTTTGCAGTAGAAGAAGTTGATTAAACAAATGGTTATGATTTTGTATTGTGTCCACATTAGCACGGCTATTTCTAGATAAGATAACACCTCCCATGTGATCTATTTCTCAAGAAATCAACAAAGATATGCTCAGATCTCTAGCACTCTGTATTATAGTCTTTATAGTATAGTCCTAGGACCCATTGTCATTAAGTCCACCATCAAGAATTATTACTCAGTTGCATCTTTGAATATTTGGGCCTATTTTGTCAATATTGCAAAACTAAGCTTCAAATTGAATGATTACCAAATATCTTAAAGACACTGTCCTGTTGTCTTCTGGACCGTGATCATGTTGGAACATTTTACTTTTTTGGCTCATCTGGCCTGAAAGGCCCGGTGGGCTTATAAATGTCCATCTGTCCGTCCGTCCATAAACTTTGTGGAATTTTGACTTCTTTTCCAGACACATAAGGCCTAGATAGCTTAAACTTGGTCTACAGACTCCTTTGCTAGTGAGGATTATGAATTGTAGCTTTGGTGGCCATTGTGTTTATCTACTAGTAAATATTTATGAGAAAATAAGGTTACAAGGTTACCAATAAAGTATTGTGATACTAGTTTGTTTGGTTTCGGCACAATAGATGTAGGGAAAGTGAAAATAAATACTCTATATTGAATAAGGACATTAAGTCAGAATGAAAATAGAAATTAAACCATTATCAGAATAATGTGCATACAGAAAATAGTTGAAACTGGACATGCAAGATGTTGAAGTTTTAATCAAGAAAACAAAGGGTTTTTATTGTACTTTATTCTAATTTGCAGATAATAGCAACATTCCCGTTCCACGCAAAAGGTCTTCGGTTGAACAAATGTCAGTGAGCATTCAAGCATATTCTGTTTTTTTACTTTTTGATGTTTTCTGAGGACTTTGAGAAAGGGGCAAACAATCTATCAGAAGACATTAAAGCTCCTGTCAATATTTAATTAGAACTAATGGGAAATTGAAATGAAGCAACTTTGGGTCAATGTCACATTTAATGTATCTAAGAGATATGTAAATGCAAATGGTTGTTGCGGTTTTGATGGTAAATTTCTTTGTTGAGACAGCAAAATCGACTAAGAAATAAGAACATACATACATGTAGGTAGTCTGTTTATATCACTTATTGATTCCGTAGGAAATTGCATTTACAAGTTTGTCAACTGATAACCGTAAAATCTTTAATGTTCAGAAAAACCTATTGCCACTACATGAAATGTAAATAAAAACTTTCCCACTACAGGCCTCTGCTCTGTAAGTACGGAAATAACACTCTTCTAGTGATAAATACAATGTCTTTATGTAACAAATAAACTGGTTTAAGGTATTAAGTATTATTTATAAAGTATCGTCACAATGAAACAGTGATATGTTGACCTAGGACATCATATGGAAAATATTAATCTCGATATGACTGCCCTTGTAGGTAATAAAATGTATTATTACTAACATGTATTTTCAAACTGAAAAAAAAAATAATTTGCTTATCTTACCTTTTTGTTTTTCAAAAGTCATCAAAGCCTAGTCTCATGATACTATATTTTTTAATAATATTAAGTCTGTATATGTCAAATGTGCCCACATCTTTAGTCATTATGTTATCAGCAATTTTTTCATATTTTCATGTAAATATTTTTCATGTTTCAATACTTAGTTTTAGTTGATAATTGAAATGTTTGTACTTTGTTCTTCGGTTGTTTAATAAAAAGTTCAACCTGCTTTAGAGCGTTCTGCGAGCAATATGGAAAATGAGACTTTTATCTCCTAAGAAAAATATTTTTTAAATATTTCAAAAATCGTAATAAGCACAAATACATCCAAAAGGCTCTTTAACATTAATACGTTTCGATTCACTGATTTAACATAAAATTTTGGCAGATGGAAACGTCTTGAAATTACATGTCGGAAGATAAAGCTTCCAAATAAAGTAATGAATGATTAGAAAGTTGGAATTGATAAGAAATAGAAAGAAAGCCAAGGCGATTTATCCTTGGGTCAAACTTCTTATGCTTCTCCATCAAATGACAGAACACCTTAAAGAAATCATTTGTTAATGATGTATTTTTTTATACAGTTATCTAGTTATTTATACAGTTATAAACAATTCTCTTTAACATTCTTGAATTTTGTAGAACTTTAAAGGGAATGGTATTTGCTTTGCAGGTAACAATACGCGGATGTACAATGATCTTTGCTGCTGGCGCAATGACTTATTGCTTTTGTAATCTATAAGATGTGAGGAAAAGGTAGCTTTGCCTTATTTTTTAATTCCAACTTAAGGAGAAGTACTTTAGTTTTATAACCACTTCGATCTTTTATTGCCTCTTAAGATAACTGTTAGTCCCATAATGTTTACTATGCCTGCTGAAGTGGCTTAAGCCCGGGAATGGAAACAAATTGGCACCGCAGCGAAGTTTCTAATGACCCTGTGGCGCTGTAATGAGCTATCTTCAGCCTAAAAATGATTTTCAAGAGATTGTGTTTTATCCCTATCCGTAGGGGCATTGTAACTAGCGCTTAGCTCGTCTTGACATATTTCGTTCGTCCATAATAATGACACAATGTGATGATCGTGATAAGAAGATAAAAATTGTGTGCAAAATCTATAACTACCCACACAATGGTTACAGATATGCACATAATCTTTACAGACATTCTGAAAAGAAATTATTAAGAAGGAAGAAGAAAACATTTGTTGATTTTTAAGCATCGTCCTTTTAGCAGTTTGATATCATGTTGAACTATTGATATAGATGTAGGTGAAATTTATGAAATTTATATTGGTCTCAAGTGTAATATTATCCTCCAGTTTAACAATCTTTGTTAATGCCAAAGGAATAACTGTTTTTTCATATCCTGTGCCTTAACAATTCAATAATTTAAAAAAAATATATAACCTAAGTTACTGTGTACATATATGAAGATTTTCTACCTCACATATTTTTCAACACTTGAATTGAGTTATCTTATCTAAGCTTATGTAGCTATTTCAACAATATTAATCTTTTCACTCAACTGTTTAAATGCTTTCCATGGTCAGACTTTAGAACATGGATAGACACTGAAACGTTTGTGTTTCCTTGCATTCAAATTGGTTGTCTTTCAAATAAAGCTGGAATTGACTTGCTCCACTAAGTCGACACGTTTATCAACTGTATGTGACAGGTAGAGCCAAGTCGGTTAAAAGAAGTCAGACGGGTCTGACATAATGTCAGTCATGACTATGTCAGATTGTGATTGCGATAGAGTGGTTCAATTCTTTCAATCACGTTATGTTGACATGATTTAAGGACTAAAATAACAATTTGAACATTTCAACCACCTGTCCAATATTAAGCATAGTTTATTTCATGGAAAAGACAGATTTAGCCGAGTTGATCGAGATAAGCCAAAACAATTCATATAAATATTTGGATCATCATTATTTGGTCCATAAAGATTTGTAAGGGTAAAACTTTTTCTGTGATATCAGCAATACTGCAATTACCATGTTCATCCTTTATTTTTCTGTGAATGGTAAGTTCAATGTCCTTGAAATAGTATAGCCACTCCCCTAGAGTTAGATTAAGAAAGTGCAATGATACTCTGCAAACCCAATTCATTTTTCATTCTGTTAACATCCCCTTCAGCCACATAAGAATCTTGTAAACAAATTATTCTATTCTTTCTATATAGATTCCTTATTTCTGTAATTTTCTCTGCTAAGAAATCTACAGCTGAAAGCAATCGTATTTTATTAATCGTAACCCTATTGTGCTAGAAGTAGGCCCATAGCCTTTTAAGAATAAGGAGATTGAGATTGCATTTCCTCTGGGATATATTGTGAAAACAGGTTGTGAATCAACGGGTAGTTGATTAATCAAACAATGGAAACAAATTATATTTAAGTGGTATAACAAGTACTAAAGGAGAAAGTTGTAAATAAAGTAAAGGTATACAGGGGTTGTACCTGATTTTTTACAATAAATGTCAGTGAAATAAAATAGAAAACTATGTACAAAATTTACAATTCAGGTGAAGGTGGTAAACACAAACCTCCGCAGTCAATACCGTTATCAACAGCAAACAACATGTAAGTGTTTAGAAATATAGTACTACACTTCCAGCACTCTATGGTGATCTTTCTGTTTGTTTCATATATGGGCCCAAAATTAGAAATATCGTATGATTTCTGTCCGAGATTGAGATTAGATTTGCTAGGGCCGAAGAATTATTAATGCTCCAATAAAGGGATAGTTTTCTCCAAGAGAGAAAAGATAACAATTTATACGGATCTTCCAGTTGTACTGACAAAGCAGAGGGCGTTTGGCTAAGGAAAACCCACAAAGTGCAAACAAGGATCCAGGAGTCTTTTTGCAGATGTAGAAAACCGCTAGCGACTCTTGAAGGACAAACTGTATCCTTTATTTCTAAATCTGTTCATAAGGTTTAATGCAAATTATCATTATGAAATCACATATTTGAAATTCATGTTTGCTTGCATCATTGTCCTCGATTCGTTTTGAATAGATTTGAAATTCAGTAATAATTGTCCACAAACTAGTTCTATATATACTAAATGACGATTTGCATTGACTAAATGATTCCTGAATTTATGACATAGATGTAAATCTTAAATCAATCACATATCTTTGACCTTTTTATAGAACAGGAATTATTTTTCAAAACTTCTATTTATCTATCTACTGTACACTATTTGGCAATAATGACATTGTGTACTTCAAAATCATTGAGTACCCTCAGACATAATAGCATATGTTTCATGAATACATGTGTCATTGTGACACAAGCCGATATAGTGCACATGATTGGTTTGATTATATTCTTAACCTTGAGGAAAGGAAGAACATTCTTAATTATAGTTTTTGGAACTGACATCCATTGCTTCAGGGATATTCACAATAGCAATTGAAAAAAACATAGCTCATTAAATGAAGCATTATTGGATTTAACACAAACTCGCTTTTGCTTTTCTTATATAACTTAATGACTTACTTGTTTTAAAGATATAGCTGTAAAGAAAAGGACACAAAGGTCATGTAGTTTTACTCTCTATTGATGATGATTTTATACCCCTTAGCACTTATAATTGTTGGTTAGTATTTTCTTAACCATTGCAGGTGATACTAAACAATTTAGTTACATGGACCATTTCAAGAAGAAAATAGAGAAAATAACAACATGGTAACTTGTTTTCTTAAAAGCTAAGTTGATATCTTTTAATTTACGTGACATTTGTGTGAAATACTTCCATAAAAGTAGCTCCTCTTAAATCATTCTGGTTTAAAGAAGAGCATCATTTCATTCATTGAGAATAAAATATTGAGAAATGCCATATTGCAGACTCAATCCACTATATTCAGTAGACACAATACCTATAGACACAAATCTCTAAAACAAATAGTACCTTCGTAACACATGCCTACAGAACTCTATGAGTATGACTTTATTTTTTCTATGGTCTTTACAATTATATTTTCTGTCATGTTACCTGTTTGAGATATCATTAAATGCTACATTGTTCAGTTATATTTGTCACTACAGCAGGAACTTGTCATTTGGTTTCAATGATGAATGGTATAGGGATTACACACAGTTATATACAAATGCAAATAAAGGTGACATGGCAAGTCATTAAGGGTTAAATTTTGTGGAGAGCTGTGACACTCAAAGTATACATCTGTAAAGTCACTAACGATTATATACATCATTTTGACTGATGCATCAAGACAGAACATTCCAATAGAATGTAATGGACACACATGTCTATCTGGGGAGCTGATATTGTTCCTTTTCAAATGAACAAAGGGAGAGATTATCATCAATTGATGTTGACTTCATGTAAACGTCACAAAACAGAGATGTATTATAAACAGACGCGGTTGGTCTCAACAAAAGGAATCTAAAATGAAGTTATTTAAGCCTTTCCTGGTAACGAAAGACAGGGCGAGAGAATGTATATGTATATACAGTATTGGTAGATTGTGTTTACAGGACTCTGAGTAGTACATACCATTTCAATAAACATTGTCAGGACGTTTCATCTAATTATGAATCTGTATACTTCAGTGTCAAATTTTGTGTGCATAGAAAACTAATCTTTATTTTCATAGTTTTCAAATTGAATAAGTTTACTAAATAGTTTCTATATCTAAACAATTCTGACTATTATGCCTCTTAAACCTTATTGGACAGAAACTAGCGAATGTACAGAAGAACTTATGTAATAAAATTATTGTTATTGATGAATGAAATGACAACAAATTTATATTTTCTACAGAATTTGATCAAAGGTGTCAAGAATTGTAAATGGAAGAAAACAATCCATGTAAGGACAATAACTAATATGTAACTGATTGTAGTAATTTACCTCAGATCATAGGCATGAACTCAAAATTGGTCAATATGTCTGAAGATGTTGTAGGCATCCTTGAAAAATATCTCCTAATAACGTAAACCGCTTGCAATGTCACGCAGTGAAGGTTTTCACTAATCTTAAGTGCTAATTCCTACGCAAGGTGGTTCTTAGAGGTATCTATTTTGAGAAGATCAAACAATTCACAGAAACTTTCTAGTGAACTTTAACAGGTTACAGAAACTTCTTCATTGACACAGAGACAAACAAACACATTCCTAATATTGATTATAACATCAAATTGTTATATTTTATTTCTTATTACTTATGTAATATTGATTTTTATTTCTAAGTTGTTCAAAGAATATATGATATCATGCATATCTTATATTTTCATTAAATATTTTGATTCTTTAAACTTTTTAATCAGAATATATGACACCATACAAAATACAGGATTTCAAGTTTTGGAATAATTTCGGCTAATGATTATTAAACGTTCTATCAATTATGTAGCTGAAACAGATAAGAGAAGCTCCATGACTACACTAAGAAAAACAATTGGTTAGAGAATAGTTTGAAACAGATTTGAAGAAACACTGGGCACTGGACACAATCGGATGTCATTTTTTAATTCTGGCCCTTATGTTATAAAATTAGTTAGTTACATCCGTGAATAAAACCTTTGATGTTGTAAACATATGTTGTTATCTTTAATGTAATTGAAAAGATAAGACACAGATGCCAGTCGAACCTTTACACTGTCTGACAATCAGAGTAAGGAAATTTCAGAAAGATTATAGAGTAGGAATGCTCTGTGAAGCAAAGACTAATTAGATCATCATGATTGATGTTCATTGAAATGGTTTATCAATTCCCTCCTTTCCATGTATTTATCATTTTATTTGAAAGCACTGAGTCATTCTAACTTTTATATCATGTAATGTTCTATAAACATGGTTTACTGTAATTTTTTGGTTTACAATTGGAACATTAGTTCAAACGTTTTGTAACTGTCACCAACTCATCAAACTATTCATTGATATACAAAGGATATTTGGTGACATGAGTTTGACATTGGTTTGAAGTGACGACTTTGATGTTCCAATTTCTAGCATGTAACTTTGGAAAAGACGGTATTGAATTTGTAATAAAATAAAAAGCATTGTCATATTCTTATCTAAGGCGACTTATGTATATGTTCTCTTTCCTTAAACCACATGTATAATTTGGTTGGTAATGGTGTTAGTATCTACAACGAAACGTTGCAATAAATGCAATAAAGAAGTTGGTTATTCGTAACAACTCGTCCTTCATCTAACAAGCTTCTATTACGCTTAGGGGTAAAATAAACGATACCATATAAAATGCATGTTTAGCTACGAGTGATAGTGACGGCTGAAACAGGGTTATTTCAGCAGCCAACTGAACTAAGTGTTTAATTCTTTAAAACTATATCTGTTAACACTCTTGAAATAAACGCCTTTTAAGAAAACGTCAAATTTGTGTAACTTATAAACAAGTAATTATAGAAAAAAAATACAATCAATAAAATCAAACTGATTTTGGTTTGGTATATGAATTATGTCGTTTAATATAAAGTATGTCATCACAGTATCCTATACTTTATTTATTACTTACTGTCTCGAACATGTTTACTCAAACTTGATTTCTGTACCCCTGTCATTGTGGAGTAAGATGTGTCTGCCAAAGGTACAATGCTCTACCCATCAGAGAAATAGATTCTCGGTAATCGCTTTGAAAGGTCAAAGGTGAGTGGTTGAACGTCTGGAGACTGAGATGTAATTGCCGAGAACACCGTTACATCTCTTAAGAATGAGTAAGCCAAGGCATATGCTATTCTAGTCTGCTTATGGACCAAGCATTAAGCTCAGTCGGGCTTTATCCCATGTAATGTTCATCTTATATAAGTGTTGAAGGATCATTTTGGTATAAAGATAATGTTTGTGCAACCACAACCATGGGTTGTGTTTTTTATATTAAATTGTGTAGCCGAGATGATTTCACAGACTGTATATATAGTAAAACGCTGGTAAATACGTTATCTTATCAGTTGTAACACTAAGACTGGTATCAACAATGCCGAATCTAATATTTCGAAGCTGCGATACAAAGTAGCCTAGGAAACTGTCAATCTAACAAATCCCAAATAGGCAAAATGAATTTTGCTTATAATTACCTGATAAACTTTGTGATAGCATTGAATTGTATCTAATGATTTTCCCAAATCATGCAGAGAATGTCGTGTGACCTGCACTTGCAACCAAACACAATTTTAAAACTTACGCCATTGAAACTACTTTCTCTTTTGAAAGTGTCAAACTTCACCAAGCCAAAAGTTGCAGCCATTAGATAACTCAAGACAAATGATGCACACAATTAACAGGACCATCTCTAACGAGAATTCAACCCTACATTGCCAAATACACGATGTTACCTTGCAATGGTCTAGATAACTTTGTCAGTCTGGAATCTATGCTCATGGGTCTCAAATTTGACTAATACTGATACAGTGTCATCGACGTTGTCAGCTTCAGTGCTGCAGTTATGACAACAAAACTCTTTTTAAGTGGTGATTCTGTCTACTGTCAACGTGGCAAAAGCCTTGTTCATATCTATATCTTTGTCTATGTATCGAAAATTAGAAACAATTGTAAAACATGTTCTCCTTTATCTATACATTTACAAGTTTTGGTTCCATAATGATCAATTATTTGCTCAGATAACAATATAAAGAGAACATGTATATAATTGCTTATGAAATAAAACTATGAAAAGCACGCAATACTGTTAAAAAAAAATCTCAAACCTAAAGGAAAACAAAGTAAAAATTCATGGAGTTGGACATTCGAGATATTGGTTTACAAATATTGCAAAAATCATGTAGAAGCTTGGTATAGGTATAGCACAAATTAAGCTGCTTCTCTCTCAATCACTTTCTCAGCACTTACCAAATTTTTTACTTTACTTAAACTTAAAGTGATTGGATCTGAACATTTCTCAAGCCTTGATTGAATTTACGGAGAAACTTTAGGTGTTTTGAAGTCAAATTTCGTTCTCATCGCCTTCATATGAACACATAAATGGTTTATCTGAACATGTTAGTGACTCAACTGTCTCTAAATTTATGATGATATCAACCAAATGTAAAGTTTCGTAAATCTTCTTGACAACGTTAAATTGTTGTATACAAAAAAAAAAAATCAAGTATTGAATGATTTAGGATGTCTTGTAATATCTGTTTGTCGTAATATATTCCAGTGGACGAAATGTAGGAAGTAATTCGTATAAACATCGATTCATTCAATGTTTCTGTCATATTCCTGATTCAATTACAACTAGTTTGAGTAGTTTCTGTCATCATCAGCCTAATCCTCGTTACTTATTGTAGTACAAATGTATGGTGTTGAGCCTACAGACTGATGTCATCAACTCATAATCATACCAAGCTTGCTTGTTTTGTTCAATATATTATTTTCTCCTTTTCTTAAACGATTCACACAAACTATTCAATGTGTCTGTTAACTGCTACTTTGTTACAATTTCAACGGTGGACTTTGCCATAGTCTCCTAAGTTGAATGAATGTCCTTCTTCACAACAAGTTCACAAACCACTTGATATATATTTACATCTATTTGATCAAATTTAGACATCAACATTTTGGGAATGTTAATTCAGTAAACTTTCTGTCCTTCCATTTGACATCTCCGATGGTATTGGATTAATGATCATCTAATTTCCAAACCTTTGTCTGTGCTTCAAACGCCATTTCCGATCTGTTAATAAGCGTTGATTAGCTGTTTTCTGAATATCTATTGAATTTAGAAGATTGTGCATTAAGGAAGAATTTAATTAATGTACCCAGTTGAATCAATGGTATAAATTATGCATCATCAAGTGGTGATAGTGACGTAAATCATCTTACAAGTATGCTCTCACTGCAGCATAAAAAAGGTTGTAATTAGGATATTCTTCACTACTTTAGGTTATAAATTTATCTGTTTGATTCATATTGATTTCAAAAACCGTAAACTGGGAAGATTATATATCAATGCTGAAAAAAGCCAGTTACAAAAGGAAGGTATTTGATCTGTTTACAGAAACATTGGTTATCATCAACTGAAGCAAATTCCTTCTGTCAAAACTTAGATATTTTGTGTTGTCTTTCAAACGTGCAAATACATTAAAAAAAGCCAATGCGTCATGGTCAAGTTTTGCAACATACATATACATCGTACAAATGGTTTTGCAGTAGAAGAAGTTGATTAAACAAATGGTTATGATTTTGTACTGTGTCCACATTAGCACGGCTATTTCTAGATAAGATAACACCTCCCATGTGATCTATTTCTCAAGAAATCAACAAAGATATGCTCAGATCTCTAGCACTCTGTATTATAGTCTTCATAGTATAGTCCTAGGACCCATTGTCATTAAGTCCACCATCAAGATTTATTACTCAGTTGCATCTTTGAATATTTGGGCGTATTTTGTCAATATTGCAAAACTTAGATTCAAATTGAATGATTACAAAATATTCGTTAAATGCAAAAATAAGATAGATCTTAAAGACACTGTCCTGTCGTCTTCTGGAACGTGATCGTGTTAGTTTGTTAAAATATCACAAAAACGCCGAACATTTTATTTTTTTGGCTCATCTGGCCTGAAAGGCCCAGTGGGCTTATAAATGTCCATCCTTCCGTCCGTCCATAAACTTTGTGGACTTTTGACTTCTTTTCCAGACCCATAAGGCTTAGAAAGCTTAAACTTGGTCTACAGACTCCTTGGCTAGTGAGAATTATGAATTGTAGCTTTGGTGGCCATTGTGTTTTATCTACTAGTAAATATTTATGAGAAAATAAGGTTACAAGGTTACCAATAAAGTATTGTGATACTAGTTTGTTTGGTTTCGGCACGATAGAATATAGGGAAAGTGAAAATAAATACTCTATATTGAATAAGGACATCAAGCCAGAATGAAAATAGAAATTAAACCATAATCAGAATAATGTGCATACAGAAAATAGTTGAAACTGGACATGAAAGATGTTGAAGTTTTAATCAAGAAAACAAAGGTTTTCATTGTACATTATTCTAATTTGCAGATAATAGCAACACTTCCCTTTCCATGCAAAAGGTCTTCGGTTGAACAAATGTCAGTGAGCATTCAAGCATGTTCTGTTTATTGACTTTTTGATGTTTTCTGAGGACTTTGAGAAAGGGGCAAACAATCTATCAGAAGACATTAAAGCTCCTGTCAATATTTAATTAGAACTAATGGTAAATTGAAATCAAAAGACTTTGGATCAATGTCACATTTAATGTATCTAAGAGATAAGTAAATGCAAATGGTTGTTGCAGTTTTGATATTAAATGTCTTTGTTGAGACAGAGAAATATCGAGGAATTACAGCAAAATCGACTAAGAAATAAGTACATACATACATGTAGATAGTCTGTTTATATCACTTTTGATTCCATAGGAAATTGCATTTACAAACTTTGTCAACTGATATCCGTAAAATCTTTAATGTTCAGAAAAACATATTGTCACTACATGAAATGTAAATGTAAACTTACCAGCTACAGGCCTCTGCTCTGTAAGAACGGAAATAACACTCTTCTAGTGATAAATACAATGTCTTTGTTTAACAAATAAACTAGTTTAAGGTGCTTCAATATCTAAACATGTTGCACAGTTTAAGGAGAAAATGGTGCTTTAATTTCGATTGTTACTTTAGTATTGACTGTGAATGGTACATGTAACTCTACGTCAAAATCCGTTTTGATAAATAGATTACATTCTATGGTTACGACTCAAGTGGCTAAAAATAAGTATTTCCCAATCGAGATAGTATGTCAATGACACGATTATGATACTATGTTTATTTCCGAAGTCCCCAAATTGAAGAAAATACTTTAAACCTACCACCCAGCACTGGGACTAGCCGGAAAGACTAGGTGACATCATATGAAAAATATTAACCTCGATATGACTGCCCTCGTAGGTAATAAAATGTATTATTACTAACGTGTATTTTGCAAACTGAAAAAAACAAACCATTTGCTTATCTTACCTTTTTGTTTTTCAAAAGTCATCAAAGACTAGTCTCATGATACTATATTTTTTAATAATATTAAGTCTGTATCATGTCAAAGAGTTCCTTACAATGATAAAGTCGACAAATCAATTTGGCATGTGTCAAAATCTTATCCTTAATTTTTGGACGCAATAAGCCAATAAACTATAGGAAAAGTACAAATAATTGGATTAGCCTTAATATAAGTGATACTCTGTATTCAATCTATAACTTCACACTCAAGTACCAGCCTTGGCAATCTGCTGTTACCAAAGCAATGTGTATGTCAAATGTGTCCAAATCTTTAGTCATTATGTTATCAGCAATTTTTTCATATTTTCCGGTAAATATGTTTCATGTTTCAAAACTTCGTGTTAGTTTTGATAATTGTAATGTTTGTTCTTTGTTCTCCGGTTGTTTAATAACAAATTCATCTTGCTTTAGAGCGTTCTGCGAACAATATAGAATATGAGACTTTGACATCCTGAGAAAAATATTTCACAAATATTTCAAAAATCGTAATAAGCACAAATACATCCAAAAGTCTCTTTAACATTAATACGTTTCGATTCCCTGATTTAACATAAAATTTTGGCAGAGGGAAACGTCTTGAAATTACATGTCGGAAGATAAAGCTTCCAAATAAAGTAATGAATGATTAGAAAGTTGGAATTGATAAGAAATAGAAGGAAAGCCAAGGCGATTTATCCTTGGGTCAAACTTCTTATGCTTCTTCATCAAATGACAGAACACCTTAAAGAAATCATTTCTTAATGATGTATTTTTTTATACAGTTATCTAGTTATTTATACAGTTATAAACAATTCTCTTTAACATTCTTGAATTTTGTAGAACTTTAAAGGGAATGGTATTTGCTTTGCAGGTAACAATACGCGGATGTACAATGATCTTTGCTACTGGCGCAATGACTTATTGCTTTTGTAATCTATAAGATGTGAGGAAAAGGCAGCTTTGCCTTATTTTTTAATTCCAACTTAAGGAGAAGTACTTTAGTTTTATAACCACTTCGATCTTTTATTGCCTCTTAAGATAACCTGTTAGTCCCATAATGTTTACTAAAGCCTGCTGAAGTGGCTTTAGCCCGGGAATGGAAACAAATTGGCACCGCAGCGAAGTTTCTAATGACCCTGTGGCGCTGTAATGAGCTATCTTCAGCCTAAAAATGGTTTTCAAGAGATTTTGTTTTATCCCTATCCGTAGGGGCATTGTAACTAGCGCTTAGCTCGTCTTGACATATTTCGTATGTCCATAATAATGACACAATGTGATGATCGCGATTAGAAGATAAAAATTGTGTGCAAAATCTATAACTACCCACACAATGGTTACAGATATGCACATAATCTTTACAGACATTCTGAAAAAAAAAATATTAAGAAGGAAGAAGAAAACATTTGTTGATTTTAAAGCATCGTCCTTTTAGCAGATAGAAGAATATGTTGATTCAAATAACGCTTTGATATATGCATGCATAAGATTGTGTTTATTATATAAAAAGATATGTGACATTATTTTCATGTAACTGATTTTACTTTGCAAGACATAACGAATTCTCTGGATTGAGAGTATCTAAGAAAACATATTATGACCAACTATGGACTCTCAATGGCGAAGTAGTATATTAATGTGATAAAGGGGTTTGACATTAAAACAAGATACACTGAGTTCATACAGAGCTTTGATATCATGTTGAAGTATTGATATAGATGTAGGTGAAATTTATGAAATTTATACTGGTCTCAAGTGTAATATTATCCTCCATATTTGTTAATGCCAAAGGAATAACTGTTTTTTCATATCCTGTGCCTTAACAATTCAATTATTTAAAAAAAATATATAACCTAAGTTACTATGTACAGATATTAAGATTTTCTACCTCACATATTTTTCAACACTTGAATTGAGTTATCTTATCTAAGCTTATGTAGCTATTTCAACAATATTCATCTTTTCACGCAACTGTTTAAATGCTTTCCATGGTCAGACTTTAGAACATGGATAGACACTGAAACGTTTGTGTTTCCTTGCATTCAAATTGGTTGTCTTTCAAATAAAGCTGGAATTGACTTGCTCCACTAAGTCGACACGTTTATCAACTGTATGTGACAGGTAGAGCCAAGTCGGTTAAAAGAAGTCAGACGGGTCTGACACAATGTTAGTCATGACTATGTCAGATTGTGATTGCGATAGAGTGGTTCAATTCTTTCAATCATGTTATGTTGACATGATTTAAGGACTAAAATAACAATTTGAACATTTCAACCACCTGTCCAATATTAAGCATAGTTTATTTCATGGAAAAGACAGATGTAGCCGAGTTTATCGAGTTAAGCCAAAACAATTCATATAAATATTTGGATCATCATTATTTATTCCATAAAGATTTGTAAGGGCAAAACTTTTTCCTTCTACTGTGATATCGGCAATACTGCAATTACCATTTTCATCCTCTATTTTTCTGTGGATGGTAAGTTCAATGTCCTTGAAATAGTATAGCCACTCCCCTAGAGTTAGATTAAGAAAGTGCAATGATACTCCGCAAACCAAATTAATTTTTCATTCTGTTAACATCCCCTTAAGCCACATAAGAATTTTGTAAACAAAATATTCTGTTCTCTGTAAAAATTCCTACTTCCTTAATTGTGTCTGCTAAGCCTCTACAGCTGAAATCAATCTTATTTTCTTAATCTTATCCGTATTATGCTAGAAGTAGAAGTAGCCTTTTAAGAATAAGGTGATTGAGACTGTTTTTCCTCTGGGATATATTGTGAAAACAGGTTGTGAATCAACAGGTAGTTGATTAATCAAACAATGGAAACAAATTATTTTGAAGTGGTGTAACAAGTACTAAATGAGAAAGTTGTAAATAAAGTAAAGGTGTACAGGGGTTGTACCTGATTGTTTACAATAAATGTCAATGAAATAAAATAGAAAACTATGTACGAGAATCACCCACCCAAAAAAAATAAAAATAAAAAAATAATAAAAGTATTGGTGTTAAATGCTCAAGACCAATAATTAGAACAGCATGTGTGTCAGCTGTATCCAAGGTCAAGCCAATTCATGCCAAACAACAGAAAAAGTCTTTTTTTGCAAATGCATTAACAAAATCAAAACCTATGTTTCAGGGTATGTTGGATAGTCAATCCGTAGATAGATTGGAAAATGCATTATTATTATTATTATCATTATGACATCACATATTTGAAATTTACGTTTGCTTGGATCGTTGTCCTCAGTTCGTTTTGAATAGATTTGAAATGCAGTAATAATTGTTCAAAAACTTGTCCTGGATGCTATATGACAAGTTGCATTGACTAATTATTTCATGAATTTATGACATAGATGTAAATTTTAAATCAGTCACATATATTTGACCTTTTTATAGAACAGGAATGATATTTCAAAACTTCTATTTATCTATCTACTGTACACTATTTGGCAATAATGACATTGTGTACTTCAAACCATTGAGTACCTTTAGACATAATAGCATATGTTTTATGAATACATGTGTCATTGTGACACAAGCCGATAAAGTGCACATAATTGGAGGAAAGGAAGAACATTCTTAATTATAAGTTTTTGAACTGACATCCATTGCTTCAGGGATATTCACAATAGCAATTGAAAAAAACATAGCTCATTAAATGAAGCATTATTGGATTTAACACAAACTCGCTTTTGCTTTTTTTTTATATAACTTAATGACCTATTTGTTTTATAGATATAGCTGTAAAGATAAGGCCACAAAGGTTATGTAGTTTTCTTTCTATTGATGATGCTTTTTTACCCCTTAGCACTTATAATTGTTGGCTAGCATTTCTTAACCATTGCAGGTGAAACTAAACAATTTAGTTACATGGATCATTTCAAGAGGAAAATAGAGAAAATAACAACAAGGTAACTTGTTTTCTGAAAAGCTAAGTTGATATCTTTTGATTTACATGACATTTTTGTTAAATACTTCCATAAAAGTAGCTCCTCTTAAACCATTCTAGGTTACAGAAGAGCAGCATTTTAATCATTGAGAATACAATATTGAGAAATGCCATATTGCAGACTCAATCCACTATATTCAGTAGACACAATACCTATAGACACAAATCTCCAAAACAAATAGTACCTTCGTAACACATGCATACAGAACTTTATGAGTATGACTTAATTTTTTCTATGGTCTTTACAAATATATTTTCTGTCATGTTACCTGTTTGAGATATCATTAAATGCTACATTGTTCAGTTATATTTGTCACTACAGCAGGAACTTGTCATTTGGTTTCAATGATGAATGGTATAGGGATTACACACAGTTATATACAAATGCAAATAAAGGTGACATGGCAAGTCACTAAGGGTTAAATTTTGTGGAGAGCGGTGACACTCAAAGTATACATCTGTAAAGTCACTAACGATTATATACATCATTTTGACTGATGCATCAAGACGGAACATTCCAATATAATGTTATGGACACACATGTCTATCTGGGGAGCTGATATTGTTCCTTTTCAAATGAACAAAGGGAGAGATTATCATCAATTGATGTTGACTTCATGTAAACGTCACAAAACATAGATGTATTATAAACAGACGCGGGTGGTCTCAACAAAAGGAATCTAAAATGAAGTTATTTAAGCCTTTCATGGTAACGAAAGACAGGGCGAGAGAATGTATATGTATATGCAGTATTGGTAGATTGTGTTTACAGGACTCTGAGTAGTACATACCATTTCAATAAACATTGTCAGGACGTTTCATCTAATTATGAATCTGTATACTTCTGTTAAATTTTGTGTGCATAGAAAACTTATCTTTATTTTCATAGTTTTCAAATGGAATAAGTTTACTAAATAGTTTCTATATCTAAACAAATTTGACTATTAGGCCTCTTAAACTTTAGAAAGACAGAAACTAGCGAATGTGCAGGAGAACTTATGTAAAAAAAATTCTTGTTATTGATGATTGAAATGGCAACATATTTATATTTTCTAAAGGATTTGTGTCAATAATTCTAAATGGAAGAAAACAATCCATATAAGGACAATAACTAATATGTAACTGATTGTAGCAATTTACCTCAGATCATAGGCATGAACTTTATATTGGTCAAGATGTCTGAAGATGTTGTAGGCATCCTTGAAAAATATCTCCTAATAACGTAAACCCCTTGCAATATCATGTAGTGTAGGTTTTTAACTAATCGTAAATGCTTATTCCTACGCAAGGTGTTGCTTAGAGGTATCTATTTTGAGAAGATCAAACAATTCACAGAAACTTTCTAGTGAACTTTAACAGGTTACAGAAACTTCTTCATTGACACAGAGACAAACAAACACATTCCTAATATCGATTATAACATAATAACATCAAAGTGTAATGGTTTTTTTCTTATTATTTATGTAATATTGATTTATATTTCTAAGTTGTTCAAAGAATTTACGATTTCATGCATATCTTATATTTTCATTAAATATTTTGATTTTTTTAACTTTTTAAATAAGAATAAATGACACCATACAAAGTACAGTATTTCAAGTTTTGGAATAATTTCTGGTTAATGATTATTAAACGTTCTATCAATTATGTAGCTGAAACAGATAAGAGAAGTTCCATGACTACACTAAGAAATAAATTATTGGTTAGAGTATAGTTGAAAACAGATTAGAAGAAATACAGGGCACTGGACACAATCGGATGTAATTTTTTTAAATCTGGCCCTTATGAGATCAAATTAGTTAGTAACATCCGTGAATAAAACCTTTGATGTTGTAAACATATGTTGTTATCTTTAATGTAATTGAAAAAGATAAAACACAGATGCCAGTCCAACCATTACACTGTCTGACAATCAGAGTAAGGAAATTTCAGGAACATTATAGAGTAGATATGCTCTGTGAAGCAAAGGCGAATTAGATCATCATGATTGATGTTCATCGAAATGGTTTATCGATTCCCTCCTTTCCATGTAATAATTATTTGAAAGCATTGAGTCATTCTAACTTGTATATCATGTAATGTTCTTTAAACATGGTTTACTGTAATCTTTTGGTTTACAATTGATACATTAGTTCAAACTTTGTGTAACTATCACCACCTCATCATACTATTCATTGATATACAAAGGATATTTGGTGAGATGAGTTTGACATTGGTTTGAAGTGGCGACTTTGATGTTCCAGTTTCTAGCATGTAACTTTGGACAGGACGGTTTTTGAAACTGCAATTAAATAAAAAGCATTGTCATCTTCTTATCTAAGGCGACTTATGTATATGTTCTCCTTCATCGAACCACATGTATATTTTGGTTGGTAATCGTGATAGTATCTTCAACGAAACGTTGCAATAAATGCAATAAAGAAGTTGATATAAGTTTTAACAACTCGTTCTTTATCTAACAAGCTTCTATTACGCTTACGGGCAAAAGAAACGATACCATATAACATGTATGATAGGTTTAGCTACGAGTGATAGTGACGGCTGAAACAGGGTTATTTCAGCAGCCAACTAAACTAAGTTTTTAATTCTTCAAAGCTGTATGTGTTAACATTCTTGAACAAAAACACCTTTTAAGAAAACGATAAATTTGTGCAACTTAGAAACAAGTTGTAATAGATAAATAAAATACAATCAATAAAATCAAACTGATTTTGGTTTGGGATGTGAATTATGTTTTGGATATAAAGTATGTCATCATAGTATCCTATTCTCATTCATTACCTACTGTCTTGAACATGTTTTTTTCTAAAACTGTATTTCTGTACCCCCGTCATTGCGGAGTAAGATGTGACTGTCATAGCTACAATGCTCTACCCATCAGACAAATAGATTCTCGATAATCTCTTTGAAAGATCAAAGGTGATTGGTTGAACGTCTGGAGGCTGTGATTTAATTGCCGAGAACACCATTACATCTCTGAAGAATGAGTAAGCCAAGGCATGTGCTATTCTAGTCTGCTTATGGACCAAGCATTAAGCTCAGTCTGGCTTTATCCCATGTAATGTACATCTTATATAAGTGTTGAAGGATCATTTTGGTTTAAAGCCTACGTGCAACCTCAAGCAAGGGTTGTTGTTTTTATATTGAATTTTGTAGACGAGACGATTTCTCAAGCTGCATATAGTATAACGCTGGTAAATACGTTACCTTATCAGTTGTAACACTAAGACTGGTATCAACAATGTCGAATCTAATATTTCGAAGCGGTGAAACAAAGTAGCCTAGAGAACTGTCAATCTAACAAATCCCAAATAGGCAATATGCCTTTTTTGCTTTAAAATTCTGATGAACTTTTGTAGTAGCAATGAATTGTTTCTGATGATTATCCCAAATCATGCAGAGAATGCCTGAGAATGTCGTGTGTCATGCACGTGCAACACAATTTTTAAATTTACGCCATTGAAACTACTTTCTCTTTTGAAAGTGTCAAAATTCACCAAGCCAAAAGTTGCAGCCATTAGATAACTCAAGACAAATGATGCACACAATTAACAGGACCATCTCTAACGAGAATTCACTCCTACATTGCCAAATACACGATGTTACCTTGCAATGGTCTAGATAACTTTGTCAGTCTGGAATCTATGCTCATGGGTCTCAAATTTGACTAATACCGATACAGTGTCATCGACGTTGTCAGCTTCAGTGCTGCAGTTATGACAACAAAACTCTTATTAAGTTGTGATTCTTTCTGCTGTCAACGTGGCAAAAGCCTTGTTCATATCTTTATCTTTGTCTATGTATCGAAAATTAGACACAATTGTAAAACATGTTCTCTTTTATCTATACATTTACAAGTTTTGGTTCCATAATGATCAATTATTTGCTCAGATAACAATATAAAGAGAACATGTTTATAATTCCTTATCAAATAAAATCAAATATCAAAGCATGCAATACTGTTTTAAAAAAGATCTCAAACCTAAAGGAAAACAAAGTAAAAATTCATGGAGTTAGACATTAGACCGAGATATTGGTTTACAAATATTGCAAAAATCATGTAGAAGCTTGGTATGGGTATAGCACAAATTAAGCTGCTTCTCTCTCAATCACTTTCTCAGCACTTACCAAATTTCTTACTTTACTTAAATTTTAAGTGATTGGATCTGAACATTTCTTAAGCCTCACAAAAATCAAGTATTGAATGATTTAGGATGTCTTGTAATATCTGTTTGTCGTTATATGGAAACGGATTAATGTTTATATATTCCAGTGGACGAAATGTAGGAAGTAATTCGTCTAAACATCGATTCATTCAATGTTTCTTTCATATTCCTGATTCAATTACAACTAGTTTGAGTGGTTTCTGTCATTATCAGCCTAATCCTCGTTACTTATTGTAGTACAAATGTCTGTTGTTGAGCCTATGGACTGATGTCTTCAACTCATAATCATACCAAGCTTGCTTGTTTTGTTCATTATATTATTTTTTCCTTTTCTTAAACGATCCACACAAACTATTCAATGTGTCTGTTAACTGCTACTTTGTTACAATTTCAACGGTGGACTTTGCCATAGTCTCCTAAGTTGAATGAATGTCCTTCTTCACAACAAGTTCACAATCCACTTGATATATATTTACATCTATTTGATCAAATTTAGACATCAACATTTTGGGAATGTTAATTCAGTAAACTTTCTGTCCTTCCATTTGGCATCTCCGATGGTATTGGATTAATGATCATCTAATTTCCGAATCTTTGTCTGTGCTTCAACCGCCATTTCCGATCTGTTTGATTTAAACATATTTATTCAAGTGAAAGGATTGGGTACAAGTTATCCAACTTAGTGAAACCCTCTCCTCTGTTAATAAGCGTTGATTAGCTGATTTCTGAATATCTATTGGATTTTGAAGAGTGTGCATTAAGAAAGAATTAATTAATGTACCCAACTGAATAAATGGTATGAATTATGCATCACCAACTTATAAACAACAAATAAAAAGGTTTGTATCTATGGTATTCTTCACTAGTTTAAGTTATGAATTTATCTGTTTGATTAATTTTGATTTAAAAAAATTTATTTAAATAACCTTAACATATCAATGCTGTTAAACGCCAATTATAAAAAGAAGGTGTTTGATCTGTTAACAGAAGTTCTAATCAAGAGAAGCAAGGGTTTTTAATGATACTCTATTCTAGTTTTCCAGACAATACCGACATTCCCGATTTGGACAATTTTTTATATTTGCAAAAAATAATGTTAAAAGGCTTTCAACCGATTGCAAACTTTTGATATCCGTAAAATCTTTGATGTTCTGAAAACCCTTTTACCACTACATAACATGCACTATGGGCCTCCGGTCTGTAAGTATGGAAAACACAATTCTAGTGATAAATATGCAATGTCTTTTCTTTGAGAATAAATTCGTTTAAAGGCTTCAATAACTAAACGATGAGCAAAGTTGAGAACTAAATGATGCTTTGATTTTGATGGTTTCTGTAGTTCTGACTGTGAATGGTTACTCTTACATCCCGACCTTTGATAAATACATTTATTCATACCTAATGTGCATTGTCAAACTGAAAACGGCATTTGCTTATCTTTAAGTTTTGCTAAAAGTATTCTTTTTGGAAAAGCCTTCAAAGGCTACATGTAGGCTCGTGATACTATACATTATCATCAGAAACACGTTTCTGTAGTGCATCAATGGGCTCGATAGAAGACATGATCTGCGGTCCATGAGATAAATCCAGTCTGATAGATGTCTGACAATTTCCAGAGGAATAGCAGATCTTAAGATATTCGGATTTTTAGAGGAGACTTTCTACATTGGATGACTCGAATAACTAACCTGACATATTCAACAGTTTATAATCTATCCATTTACATTGAAAATCCTAAATTGAGAGGACTTCAAATCGAACAATGATATCACTGTATTTGAATATTTTTATTGGATAAACTCTCCAAAAAGACATTATTGTCATATTTTGAGTCAGATCAAGTCTGAGACATGTCAAAGATATCTTACAACGATTAAGTTGACATATCGATTTGGCATGTGTTCACAGAAAGTGTTGTGATCCTCAGTGTTTTCGCTCGATCAACTTAAGTATAGAGGAGAATAAAAGTACTTTTGGTATCCTTTATTAATGGGTTACTCTGTATTCAATCTGTTACTTCCCTAACAATGCCAGTCATTGCAACCTGTTGTTTACAATGCAGTGTGTATGTAATATTTATACAAATATTCAGTCATTAAGTTATAAGCTACTTTTTTATATTTTCAGTCAAACAGTTTTATGTTACAAAACCTAATTTAGTTTTGATAAGTGAAATTTTATTTGTATTTTTTCCTTTGTGGTTTAAATATCGATCTTGCTTCAAAACATTTTGCAAACAATATATGATATTAGACTTTGGTATCCTGAATCGTAAAGACATCTTTATAAACACTTTAACTTGAACATTGAACAAGAGATTTAATATCAAAACTGTGATCGAAACAAAATTCGTATAATTACATGTAGGATGATAATGCTTCAAAAGAAAACATAATAAATAATTTGAAAGTTTGTAATGATAAAAAATAGAAAGACAGCCAATGCGATTAATACTCGGGTCCAGTTTCTTATGCCTCTTCATTAAATGACAAACCATTTTTTAAGAATCAGTATCTTGATGTTGTCCATGTTGTAAAACTGTATATATTCCTTCTAACAATCTTAATTTTAAAATCGAATTGACAGTTGAGGGATTTTTCATGAATCTGCAGATAGCAGTACGCTGATGTACCAACGTGTATGATACTTGTACACTGCCGTATTCCTTTTCCAATCTACAAGTTTTGGGGAAAAAACAGCTTTGCCTTATTTTTCCATTTTCCCCTTAGAACAACTTTAGCGCTTAAGAAAACCTGTTAGTCCCATCGTGTGTACTAATGCCTGATGAAGTGGCTTAATAGTCCCCTATTTCACTACGAGAGGAATTGTCACGAATCGCCACGAATAGGTGATTGTAAAAATTCGTGAATGTTCTTGAATATTCGGCAACATTCGTGAACTGCAATTTCACTTGTACGAAACGTTTACGAAAATCCGTAGCTTTTCATGCTAAAACACTACGAAACCAATACGAATTGCTTACGAATTATGTACGAAATGTACGATATAACTACGAAACAACTACGAATATACTACGAATGTTTCGTCCTTAATTCGGGACATTCGTAATTGTTTCGTAGATGATTCGTTAATAATTCGGGGAGAGACCATCAAAAATTACAACCACGAATTTCCAAGAACTCGTTACGAATTTGTTACGAATGACCTGAATTAATTACGAATAGTTTACGAGACAACTACGATAACAAAATTCGTAGTCGATTCGGGAAAATTTTTTGACAAACAAAAAATTGTTCACGAATGCCACGAATTGTAAGAATATTGCCGAATCAATCACGAATTCATTACGAATCACAAGAATAAATCACGAATTGTCTACGAATGTTCACGAATGTGAAATATTTCTCTATCGTGGCGATTCGTGAGAATTCCTCTCGTAGTGAAATAGGGGCATTAGACTATAAGTCCGGGAATAGAAACAAATTGCCACTGCAGCGGAAGTTCTTATCACCCAGTGGCCCTGTAATCAGCTATCTTCGGCCTTTAGATGGTTTCCAAAAGAGTTTGTTTAATGCAAATCATTTTTGACATTGTAACTGCTTGTGACGAGCGCTGTGCTCTTCTCGACATATTTCGTATGAATACAATTATGAGACAATGTGTTGATCAAGATTAGAACTAAGAAGAAATATGCAAAATTTACTGTTATGCACAATGTGCTTACCAAAAGTTCACATAATCTTTAAAGTGGTTTAATGTCGAACTTCTGAAAACAATAAGTGAGAAGCGAGAAAAGAAGATTTGTAGATTATAAGGGGTCATTTCAGTCACATAAATCTTATGTCATTAGCAACATTTTCTTGTACTAAACATTAATTACTGGTGCAACATTCTCTTCCTAAACCCGGTCAGTATGTTCCAAATCTTGAAAATGTTGATCATTTAAAAAAAGCATTTCGTTTCATACATAATAAATATTGAAATCCTAATTTCAAAGAGAAAACTGGACCCTTTAAACAACTTATCAAGACAATTTATGAATGTCAACTTTCAATTTTCGAAAGTCAGGTTTCATTGGTGCTAATGCCAATGGTGGCACACTAAATATAACTTCCGATTCGAAATTGTTCCATACAATGAAGGAAATCATGAATATTTTGTTTCATAAGACTCAATTTTTACTGTCCATTTGGCTATAGTATGCTTGAAGATCTTTTAAATGGAATGCGAACAAAACCCCTGATAATTCACACTTTGAGAGTAAACATTTTCTACTCTAGATTAAGATTCAGATTAAGATAACTAGAGTAACTCAATGAAAAATGTCAGTCCATAAGTTATCATTTTGAATCAGACATTCTTTCCAACCTACATTTCATGCAGTTATCTACAAATTGCATTATTATATTACAAATGTGTTTATACATCAAGCTTAAGCCTCAATTACTATAAAGCAATATACCTTTACTTATAGTTGAAACCTTAATATTATCATATGAAAAGAAGCAAAACATCTACGCTAAATAGAATCAAAAGAGCTTTGAAATAGTCAAACCTAAAATGAAAGTGTATCCTTCTAATCAATAATACATGTCAACTAAACTCTCACGTATTTCAATGTAGCTTTCGAGCGAAGAGTGTTACAGTAAATATTACATGGTCAAGAAAACAAAGTATAGAAAAGTTCATCAAGAATTCATTGGCATAAAAGCAGTTTGACAGAGTGCTGTATCCCAACGGCCAAAAATAATTTTCAGCAGTTTAGCACTAGGAATGATTATCGGTTGTGGTCTTGTGCAATGCTCTTGACCGCTATCAGTTTTGTTAGCTGGATGAGTGGTTGTCCCGCTTGTTTTTCGGAATAAACTTTAAAGGGTTATTTCTCTACCCCACACTGAGACACAAGTTGTGATATTCATGTTGTTACCTTCAAAATGTGCCTCTGTTCACCCAACAGTATAATTGGGTACCTGGTTTTAAAGTGAAGGCATTGTAAAGGAAACCATAAAATCGCCGGCAATTGGCAGCTGGGTTGCATACTCACATAGAGTTGAGAATAAAAAGGAGTCATGCTTATCCTTACACAAGGGTATTTATGTTAATTGATGGCTCTTTGTGTTGTGTTTGTGTCCTTATCATTATTTTAGACAATTTTATCATTGTTTATTTTATTTTTGCTTATTTATTACTTGCTTAAAACAATTATGATGTCTTAATTGCACCGACAAAAACCAGTAACCAATTACCTAAACAAAAAAAACAAAAATATTAAATAGAGATAAATAACAAAAGTTAGGTTTAGGTATAAAAACTTAAACATAAAACAAATTTACCACATAATAAACAATGTGCCACTAAATTTGTTTTTGGGGCTTTCTTTTAATGAACTAAATATTTTTTTCAGACAAAAGCAAATGATTTCAAAATAAACACATCTTATCCTATCCGAAAAAGACAGTTTGTTTAGCCTATCTGTTTTATGATGAATTTTATAATTTCTTGTATGAGAATGATCCGTTGGTGATGTCACAGGATCGATTTTAATAACATGATTTTGCTGTCAGCAATTGGATTAACACATTGGAATTTAACCCGTACAAGATCTATATCCAGAGATAACGAATGACAGTCATTTGTATACCTTACAATGGTCTAGTTGACTATGTCAGTCTGAAGGCTATGCTCATGGGTCTCACATTTGAATAATACTGATACAGTGTCATCGACATTGTCAGCTTCAGTGCTGCAGTTATGACAACAAAAATCTTATTAAGTGGTGATTCTGTCTACTGTCAACGTGGCAAAAGCCTTGTTCATATCTGTATCTTTGTCTATGTATCGAAAATTAAAAACAATTATAAACATGTTTTCTTATATCTATACATTTGAAAGTTTAGGTTCTATAATGATCAACTATTTGCTCAGATAACAATTTAAAGAGAAAATGTTTATAACTCCTTTTCAAATAAATATAGGAAAAGCATGAATTATTTAAAAAAAATTGTATTGAACTTTAATAGATTCGAGATATTGGTTTACAAATATTGCAAAAATCATGTAGAAGCTTGGTATGGGTATAGCACAAATTAAACTGCTTCTCACTCAATCACTATCTCAGCACTTACCAAATTTCTAACTTTAGGACTTAAACTTAAAATGGTTGGATCTGAACATTTCTCAAACCTTGATTGAATTTAAGGAGAAACTTAAGGTGTTTTGAGGTCATATTTGGTTCTCATCGCCTTCAAATAAACACTAAATGGGTTAAGGTCAGTGTTTCTGAGGAATTACTATGACATGTTCACTTTCAAGGTCAAAGTTCAAGGTCACAGCAAGGTCAACATATATTGAGAAAATGGATTATTTTAACTTTTAACACTTTAATTCGTTACATTTATGTTAAATTCAATGAAATGTATTAATTGATTGCGTGACCTTGAGTGTCAAAAGTCAAGGTCACTAGAAAATGCCCAATATGCTGTGGCTTGTAGAAGGCGGAACAGGGTAAGGCGAAACCCCAAGTTTCGGGGCTGCTCTGCTTATGCGTTGTCCCGCAAACGCTTATCCAGTGATTATCTAATTTCCGAATCTTTGTCTGTACTTCAACCGCCATTTCCGATGTGTTGATAAGCATTGATTAGCTGATTTCTGAATATCTATTGGATTTTGAAGAGTGTGCATTAAGCAGGAATTAATTAATGTACCCAACTGAATTAATGGTATGAATTATGCATTACCAACTTATAAAAAAGATTCTAACTATGGCATTCTTCACTAGTTTAAGTTATGAATTTATCTGTTTGATAAATTTTGATTTAAAAAAAATTATTTGAAAAACCTTAACCTATCAATGCTGATAAAAGCCAATTATGAAAAGCCAGATATGTGATCTGTTAACAGAAGTTCTAATCAAGAGAAGCAAGGGTTTTTAATGATACTCTATTCTATTTTTCCAGACAATACCGAGATTCCCGATTTGGACTATATATATTTATATTTGCAAAAGATAATGTTAAACGACTTTTGACCTTTTACCAATACATAACATGTAACAAAAGACTTATGCACTATGGGTCTCCGGTCTGTAAGTATGGAAAATACAATTCTAGTGATAAATATACAAGGTCTTTTCTTTGAGAATAAATTCGTTTTTGATGGTTTCTGTAGTTCTGACTGTGAATGGTTACTCTTACATCCCGACATGTCTGATAAATACAATTATTCATACCTAATGTGCATTGTCAAACTAAAAACGGCATTTACTTATCTTTAAGTTTCGTTAAAAGTAAATTTTGTGGAAAAGCCTCCAAAGACTATGCTCGTGATACTATACATTATCATCAGACACACGTTTCTGTGGTGCATCTATGCGCTCCATAGAAGACATGATCAGCGGTCCATGAGATAAATCCAGTCTGACAGATGTCTGACAATTTCCAGAGGAAAAGCAGATCTCAAGATATTCGGATTTTTAGAGGAGACTTTCTACATTAGATGGCTCGAATAACTAACCTGACCTATTCAACAGCTTATAATCTATCCATTTACATTGAAAATCCTAAATTGAGAGGACTTCAAATCGAACAACGATATCACTGTATTTTAATATTTGTATTGGATATACTCCCCAAAAAGACCTTATTGTCATATTTGTAGTCAGATCAAGTCTGATACATGTCAAAGATATCTTACAACGATTATGTTGACATATCAATTTGGCATGTGTTCACATAAAGTGTTGTGATCCTCACTGTTTTCGCTCGATAAACTTAAGTGTAAAGGAGAATAAAAGTACTTTTGGTATCCTTTATTAATGGGTTACTCAATCTGTTACTTCCCTAACAATGCCAGTCATTGCAACCTGTTGTTTACAATGCAGTGTGTATGTCAAATTTATACAAATATTCAGTCATTAAGTTATAAGCTACTTTTTTTCATATTTTCAGTCAAACAGTTTTATGTTACAAAACTTAATTTTAGTTTTGATAAGTGAAATTTTATTTGTACTTTTTTCCTTTGTGGTTTAAATGTCGATCTTGCTTCAAAATATTTTGCAAACAATATATGATATTAGACTTTGGCATCCTGAATCGTAAAGACATCTTTATAAACACTTAATAATAGTCGGGTCCAGTTTCTTATGCCTGGTCGTTAAATGACAAAACATATTTTAAGAATCAGTATCTTGATGTTGTCTATGTTGTAAAACTGTATATATTCCTTCTCACAATCTTAATTTTAAAATCGAATTGACAGTTGAGGGATTTTTCATGAATCTGCAGATAGCAGTACGCTGATGTACCAGCGTGTATGATACTTGTACACTGCCGTATTCCTTTTCAAATCTACAAGATCTGGGGAAAAGACAGCTTTGCCTTATTTTTCCATTTTCCCTTTAGAACAACTTTAGCGCTTAAGAAAACCTGTTAGTCCCATCGTGTGTACTAATGCCTGATGAAGTGGCTTAAGTCCGGGAATAGAAACAAATTGCCACTGCAGCGGAAGTTCTTATCACCCAGTGGCCCTGTAATCAGCTATCTTCGGCCTTTAGATGGTTTCCAAAAGAGTTTGTTTAATGCAAATCATTTTTGACATTGTAACTGCTTGTGACGAGCGCTGTGCTCTTCTCGACATATTTCGTATGAATACAATTATGAGACAATGTGTTGATCAAGATTAGAACTAAGAAGAAATATGCAAAATTTACTGTTATGCACAATGTGCTTACCAAATGTTCACATAATCTTTAAAGTGGTTTAATGTCGAACTTCTGAAAACAATAAGTGAGAAGCGAGAAAAGAAGATTTGTAGATTATAAGGGGTCATTTCAGTCACATAAATCTTATGTCATTAGCAACATTTTCTTGTACTAAACATTAATTACTGGTGCAACATTCTCTTCCTAAACCCGGTCAGTATGTTCCAAATCGTGAAAATGTTGATCATTTAAAAAAAGCATTTCGTTTCATACATAATAAATATTGAAATCCTAATTTCAAAGAGAAAACTGGACCCTTTAAACAACTTATCAAGACAATTTATGAATGTCAACTTTCAATTTTCGAAAGTCAGGTTTCATTGGTGCTAATGCCAATGGTGGCACACTAAATATAACTTCCGATTCGAAATTGTTCCATACAATGAAGGAAATCATGAATATTTTGTTTCATAAGACTCAATTTTTACTGTCCATTTGGCTATAGTATGCTTGAAGATCTTTTAAATGGAATGCGAACAAAACCCCTGATAATTCACACTTTGAGAGTAAACATTTTCTACTCTAGATTAAGATTCAGATTAAGATAACTAGAGTAACTCAATGAAAAATGTCAGTCCATAAGTTATCATTTTGAATCAGACATTCTTTCCAACCTACATTTCATGCAGTTATCTACAAATTGCATTATTATATTACAAATGTCTTCATACATCAAGCTGAAGTCTCAATTACTGTTTAAACTTAAGACCTTTCACTTTTAGATGAAACCTTAATGCTATTGAATGAAAAGAAGCACAAAATCTACGCTTGATAGAATCAAAAGTGTTCTGCAATAGTCAAAGGCCTTTACCCTCTTTGAACCTTAAATGAAATTGTCCCCTTCACTTATTTGTTTAAAACAACAAGTACACTTTGAAAACCTTTTGTGTTTTAAAGTTTTAAACTGTTTTAGTGCAACTTGGAAATACTTTTCATTAATACTTAAAACTAATTGTTGTTTAGACAGCCCATTATGATAGCGAGGGTTTAAGGGTGTACATTTCACAGCAAGTGACTAAACTGAGAAAGTCGTAAAGACAAGAGGCTTTCTTTACAGTTTTCTAATCAATAATACATGTTTACTAAACTCTCACGTGTTTCATTGTAGCTTTCGAACGAAGAGTGTTACAGTAAATATGACATGGTCAAGAAAACAAAGTATAGAAAAGATCATCAAGAATTTAATGGCCTAAATGAAGTTTGACGAACTGCTGTATCCCAAAGGTCAAACAGAACATTTCAAACGATTGTAAAGTAAATATTTCCTTACGCCTACGTTTGTGAATGGTCATTTCAAGAAACACTCAAAGATATTGTGTTGCTTTAAGCTAATATTAGAGTATTAATTTCCATTTCAAATTTGCAATTTTCAGCAGTTTAGCACTAGGAATGATTATCGGTTGTGGTCTTGTGCAATGCTCAGACGACCGCTATCAGTTTTGTTAGCTGGATGAGTGGGTGTCCCGCTTGTTTCGGAATAAACTTTAAAGGGTTATTTCCCTGTCCCACACTTAGACACAAGTTGTGATATTCATGTTGTTACCATCAAAATGTGCCTCTGTTCACCCAACAGTACAATTGGGTACCTGGTTTTAAAGTGAAGGCATTGTAAAGGAAACCATAACATCGCCGGCAATTGGCAGCTCGGTTGCATACTCACATTGAGTTGAGAATAAAAAGAGTCGTGCTTATCCTTACGCAAGGGTATTTATGTTAATTGGTGGCTCTTTGCATTGTGTTTGTGTCCTTATCATTATTTTAGATATTATTATCATTGTTTTTTAGTTTTTGTATTGTCTTCTTCTACTTGCTTAAAACAATTATGACGTCTTAATTGCACCGACAAAAACCAGTAACCAATTACCTTACAAAAAAGAAAAAAATATTAAATAGAAATAGATAACAAAAGTAAGGTTAATGTATAAAAACTTAAACATAAAAAACATTTACCAGATAATAAACAGTGTGGCAATGAATTTGTTTTTGGGGCTGCAGATACAGAGAACTTCAGGCAAAATGTCTTTCATGCACTTATAGTCTGTGTGAAGGGTACTAATTGCGCATAAATATTGTTTTCAGACAAAAGCCAATGATTTCAAAATATACACATCTTATCCTCTCCGAAAGAGACAATTTGTTTCGCCTATCTGTTGGATGATGAATTTTATAATTTCTTGTATGAGAATGATCCGTTGGTGATGTCACACGATCGATCTATATCCAGGGATAACGAATGACAGTCAATTGTTCATCCAGTGACAACAATACTTCTTTCTTCTTTTCCACCCTTTTTACAGGTATTGTGCGTTTGTAATGCATTTTGATTTTACCTATCATAAAGTTCATCACAATAACATTTCCTAATATTCAAGCACAACATTTACTGTCATAGTCGCTTGCTAGATATATAATTTGTATTACTCAATAGGTTCACGAAAGACTGAACTGTCACAAAAAAGGATAAGATAATTGCTTCCTTCAGACAAGTAGCTTTAAGCATGAGTAAATATAGACCTGCTGAGTTATGTCCAGATGCATCCCTGCAATGTGTTAAGTATGTTGTAAATATTTATGAGAAAAACAGACTACATGGTGACAAATATGGCAAACACTTAGGGTTTTGTTATCGATGTTTTACTCTGAAATGTTGTCAATAAAACTGTCAGGATAGAAAGTATCTAAGCATACACATTATGACCAATACAAGGATGATCAGTCGTGAGGAAAACATTCCTACCTATCTTCCAAATTGTAGTACACTAATATGATAAAGGGGTTTGACATTTGAATGTGATACATTGAGGTCATACAATGAATAACATGCATGTTTATGTTGTTGTTGATATTGTTTATGATCGAAAACTATGATATATTAGTCGTTATTAGATTGTAATCCTTCAGAACTTATCAGATGAGAGAGATACCAAGAGGGGAGCTTCGATATCATTTTGTAAAATTCTGTTGACAAATCAAAGACATTAAGATTTGACAAAATGTGAATATTCAACTGAGATGAAGAAAAACCTCAAAGTACTGACAGCAGGGTCACATTCCATCATTTTCTGTAATAATCTTAACAAAAAATTCCATAACATATTTGATTTAAACAAAATATAGATGCCCTTTTGCTCTTTAAGGATAATGTATCAACCATTGTGAGAACCTGCCTACCCATTAGCACAATTGTGTTCTATTTAAAAAGGAAAGGTGTATTTTCAAACAAATCGGATACTGTGTTAACAGTGTGACAAATCTAGTCTGACAAACGTCTAAGCAGTACAGCAGAATAAATCAAATCTGACAATGGCTAAGTATTATAGCATAAGTTGATCATATGCTTTATTGATTTGGAAGGCGTCATGTTTATGCAAATCGAATAGTCTGTGAACAGTGAGGCAAATTCAGTTTGACACATGTTTGACTATTATCACAGAAATGGACAATACCATGTTGACATGTAACAGTTTAACCATTTGAAGTAGTAAATGATGTAGGTCGTGTTATTGAGGTAGTTACTGTTTAGCGTGACTTAGTCAGTCTTGTAGTCTAACTCAGTTGTATTCATGAATATATTTGCTTCCCATTTAAGGTATTAAATAACGTGTTTAATGAAATATTTCTAAGGTGTCATAAAATCTTAAATCAAAAGTATTATTGCACAATTTTATAATATCAGATTGACATTTTTAGAGTCAGGTAATCATTAGCGCTGATTGGTCAGTATTGCAGAGATGTTCAGAAGTATTCCCATTTTAGGTATTACTGTAGGCATATGTAATGTAACGTTTTGTGGTCTCTTATGTGTCAGATAATCAAAATTCTTAAACAATATTGGCTAAAGTCAAACTGATCACTGTAAACAATATTGGCTTAAGTCAAACTGATCACAGTTTTATCATTTCATAGTTTTATTTTTTCAAACTTATAACCCTAGTTACCGTTCACCCATGTTACGTTTTCCTCCATTAAATCATCTTTAACACTTAAATTGAGTTATCTTATCTAAGATTATTTGGCAGAACAATAGTTCATCTTTTCACTCAATTGTTTAAATGTTTTCCACGGTCAGAATTTAGAACATGGATGTAATCTGAAACTTTGATCTTATCTTTCCCTCTTTCAAATAAAGCTGGAGTTGACTTGCTCCACTAAGTTGACACTTTCATCAACTGTATTTGACAGGTGGAGCCAAGTCGGTTAAATGAAGTCAGACGTGTCTGACACAATGTTATAACTATGTCAAGTTGTGATTGCAATAGAATGGGTAAAACGTTGACACGATTAAGTGCATGAATTTCTTTTGGAAAAATAACACCACTTATCAAATAGTTAGAATAGTTTACTTCTAGGCCAAACGGATGTAACCAACTCGGTGAATTGAAAGCAGATGGGTCTTGTCACAGAGGTTAGAATCTAAAAGGGAACACTATTATTATGTTTTTTTCTCCAAAATTGTATAAATAAAGAATATAACGTAATTCTCAATCTGGTGTAGTAGGTTTATCTCAACATATAAAAACCATACATGAATAGACATTACAGCTTTGGGGATTCGAACATATCTTTATCCTACCACCAAACCGTTTCTGCATCATTAGCCAGAGTCATAGCACAGCATTTTCTCTTCAAAATCCTAATCTGTGTCGATGATTGAATTGTATATATTTGAAGAACTCACTTTGATAATTAAATACATTTTCTAACACTCTAGATTTGGCATTGACAGATTGTTGTCCCAAAACTAGTTTATACAGCAAAATAATACCATAAGTCATTTCATCGAGGTATAGCGTGACAGAACACAGATGTAAATCTAAAATCTATTTACAAAGATAAAGATCTAAGACCATAATAAATTATGTCTGATAAATACATTTGTCATTCTGACACAAGACGTAACAGTGAACATAATTGATTTAATTTATTTCTAACCTTGAGGAAAAAAAGGAAATTCGCAAAAAGGTTTTAGAATTGACACGCATTGCTTCTGGAATGTTCAATGCGATTACAATGTAAAGTGAAGACTTACAGAATTCATTTCCTTTGAACGGCTTCACTTTTGTTAACACATCTGTATGCCCCAAGCAGAATGCAGTGTTCTTGTACGTAAATCATAATCAACAAAGTCTATTCCAACAGGTTACACGAACAAAATAAGAGGATATGTCCATATCCAGTATATCAGTATTTTAAGCTTACCCATAAGTTAGTCATTACCAAATAGCGTGATGTTGTCCGATTTCACAGTCAACTTAAGCATGTATAAATAGTCCTCTTGAATACATTGGGGAATGAAGACTTGATCTTTAAACTCTCACTTAGAGATTAGCAAGCAATTAAACTTTTAAAAAAACATCCGACAACAAAATCGACTAACCGTTTCATAGAGTTCAAGTACAAAGTATTTCTTAGATGTTATTGTACTTGCTTTTTGACCCTTTATTATAAATCAGAATTTGACACATAAGTCGTTATTGTTTGAAGGAGGTTTGTCTCAAGATATTATGGTAGACACGCAAATAGACACAGGTCCGGCGTGGGCGGGGGCAGTCACGCTCTAATGAGTTACAAAGTTCTCGCCTGTTAATTTCGGCGGCATTCTAAAATCCGGGTATAAAATGCTGATTAAAAGTCTAATTTATGGTTAGAATATTCCAATTCTATGTTCATTGCATTCCCATAGATAATGGTACTGGAGATTATGATTTAACATTTACATTGAATATCTCTGTTATGTCCTTGTGACATGTATTTTTTTCTTTTTAAATCATATTCAAGTGTGTGTTTTAAACATACAATATATAATTCTTTACAAAAATCTACATACGATTAATTCTTTTGTTTATAAAATAATAAATATTTAAAAAAAGCTTATTTATGGATTTACATCATATTACTTTGAAGCTACTGTTTTTCTGCATTTATTCATTTCTATACTGCAATGTCTTTATAGAAATTAAATTGAAAAGTTAACTTTAAAAAGAGTTTTTTAAATTATCTATTTCATCATGGGATGCTCTAACGGTAGGGCTTTTTTTTAACAAATACTGTGGTGACATGGTATGTTTATGATATAATTTGATTCTAGTCATATTTGTCAACAAAATAACACCAAATTTAGCTATATATTAATACTTCGATATTTTTTAATACAATCTCCTTTATGAAAGGCAGACAAACTTAAAAACGTAAGTAACTGATACGTCTGGTTAGAAGGAAATAAATTATCTCATTAAGACACAAATCCCAAGCCAACTAACGCAATCAATATCTATCAAGACAAATCAGATTTTCAAAGTGAGTACTGATGAACTTAAACTTCTTATGAGCGTGCACAGTTGCACTATAATTTGTTCCGTTGTGCTGATGTCAGCATTTGTTAAGGAAAAATACCGGGAATTTTATATTTCTCTGTTCTCATCAATATATTCGGAATACTTGACATAACTGCGTGACAAATTGTTTTCTGCACGTTTGTTCACATGCTTGTGTATCATAGTGCATTTATCATGTAATTTGGGTTTTGTTTGGCGGTCAATAAAGTCACTACAGGAGCACTGACAAAGGATAACAAATTGTCAATATGAAAAAAAATCATTTGCAAACCTTTTTTCAGGATCGTTTTGTCATTTTTGCTAAATGTCGATATATGGCATTGTTAAATAGATAGATGGGATCATATTTGTGAAATCCAAATTATATTTAATTTCGATTGAAATATTCTTTATAGACGTTGCAGGATACAAATCAGCACAATTGCATTGCCTTAGCGCAAAAAAAAGGGTATGAGTAAGGTCTAAAGTTCTCAAGGACTAATGAAGGATTACATAAAGAAAAAGAAAAAGTGTGTTTTCGAAATTTTGACCTCTGGTCTGTTAGGTATGACATACGAATATCTCAACGCAAACGGAATCTTAACTTACGGTTTCGCAATGCTACGTGTAGGATGCCTTTAAAACATACAAAACCATATGATATTTGCACTATAATACGTAGGTAAGTGAACAAACTTAAGGTACGCAGCTGTATGCATTTGTCAGACTTTCACTATCTAAGTCGATATATAAGAACCACGCATTATGGAAATAGTAACTTCTACTGATAAAATTATTGTATCTACTGTCAAAAATGTACGTTTTGTAATTGAAAGTTTCATATCACGTTTTTCACTAGACATAATGTCGTTTTAGTGGAAGCAACCGAATTGATATAACTATGAATTTTATAACATTAACGTTTTTGCATAATTATCAAATAGAAAAAATTTCTAAACATCAAATGGTTCACACATCCCCACATAGAATAATTTTTCATATATACATAAAGGAATTCAAACGCAAAACTGCGTTATTCCTTGATTAGAAAGATTACATGTTGGAGGAAAGTTTCTTTGTTGTTTCTAGATTGAAAGATTATATGTTGGAGGAAAATTTCTTTGAGACTTCAACATCTTATTTCTACAATATAAAAACATTGTTTTGTGTATAATGAATGGTGGTTGATAAGAGGTTAAGGAGATGATGTTTCATCCTTGGAGTAAAATAGTATCGAGAATCTTCATAACTTTATTTCACAGAGATAAGATCTAAAGCCAAAGAAATTGTAGCTTGTTTTGATATCCCAGTGATTGATAACAAATGGTCGCACAATGTGAACCACTTTATCACGGTATGACATATAAAAGGGTAACATGTTGAAAAACTTAAACATGCTCGTTCATGCACAAATACTGATAAGGATTGAAATTGCATGTTAAAGTGGCTCGTTTGTCATTTGGTTTTGAATTTATGGTATTAAAGTGACAGTACGATATAAAAGCGTCTGATGAAAACAAGCTCCACTTTTCTTAGTTAAAGAAACTGCAATTCTGAGTAAATTAATCTTTGTCATGATACCATATTTATCCGAAGCACTTTCAACTTAAGGTACATTAGAGCACGGATATAGTGAACACGGATAAAGCGAACACTCGGATATAGCGAACAAATTTTCAAATCCCCTCCCTATATAGTATCATAACAATTACATGGTATATGTGTATAGCGAACATCGGATATAGCGAACTAAATTCTTTGGTCCCTTGGAGTTTGTTATATCCGAGTGTTATTGTATTTTAATTAAATTAATTAAATATTTGTGCAGGTAATCTATTTAATAAAGAAAACCATCTCATTTGATATTCACTTTTAATAGAGAATTTTTTTTATAAAGGACCAAAAGGCATCGAGATACTGAAGAAGTATCATATAAATTAAAGTTAATGCGCACTATATATTCGACAGAGGTTATTCAACATATCAATCAACACCATAATTTGTTGTTTTACATTAGAAAGGCAATTTCCCTGTGAAAAATATTAAATCATTACAGAAAAAGAGATATTAATTTGCAAAGCTTAACCAAAGTTTTAATCTTCATTCACGAGGTTTTTTAAATAAATGCAGAAATATGTTTTCTTCCATTCCCAGCGATTCATAAAGAGCAAAATATTAAATGAATTTAGTTGATCTGATTTTCATCAGTTTGAGAACTGCTATCTTCCGGAACTGTTATGTTTTTCTTTGGTATAAAGCAACACTTAAAAGTTTTAATTTCTAAACCGCATAAACACATATTATGATCTCTTTCAAAAACCGCCACCTCAAACTCTGGAACAGCAGTGTTTCAACAAGCGAAAGAGCTATTGACTTTTAGAACATTATTATCACCAGAAATGAATGAAACATCGTTTAATGAGTCTTGTCATTCTGCACACCACATGACAAACTATTGTAGATTCACTCAATAGACGTTGACGTGACGACCATTTCATGCACAAAATAAATGAGAAGCAAAGACGAAGTATCCCATGTATAATTGCGATGTCCCATCTGATTTTGTTTAGATTGTATAAAACTCAATTGGATTCAACAGTTTAATCTTTTTTTCACATTGTTTCTTACTTTTTGCACATTTGTCAAGTCACATTTTAGCATGTCTATTTCTTTTAAATGATCCATAATTCAAAAGTTAATTTCCGACTTTGAGACACATGAAAGGACGTATCATCTGTTAAGCATGATATCCATTCATTAAGATTTGTTTCATCGAAATTTCAATCATCAAACAAAAACATGTTTGCATCTTGCCATGATGTGACTGCAATAAAGGTGTCCTGAAAAATATCTTTCACAACTGCGTAAGAAAGAGAATAGTTCATTTAGAGAAGAATATTAAGATTATTAAGAACTCCTGGTTTTGTTTTTATTATTGTAGTGAAAACATGCTATTCTTTCATTTTCTAGTTTGACATTTCTCACTCGATACTATCCAAATTGATCGTTTTTATAGTCTCAAAGAATCTGTAATTGTGATTTGCATAATCCATGTCAACTAAAATGGAACTGGCAAAACCGTCAACAAAATGTCATGACCTTATAAACACATTGTTACGATCTTTGACAGTCTCTCGCCTCATACTCTCCTCTTATTCAATCATTTTAAATTAAATGACTGGAACTAACTGTGTTTGGAGAATATGCTCATTAATGAGTCTGTGAAATGCAGTTTTTAATTTTGCATAAAAAACTCAGATGAAAGACGCCTCTTCTAGAGTTTAAACTTTAATTGCCATGAGCATATTTGCAATGACTTATTTGGTCAACATACTAGATTTATTATTTATAATTATCCGGACAAAATTAACCTGATCTTTTTAATTAGTTGATATTATTTGCCAGGCAAAGACTTGACTGTAGCCTTCAATCCTGCGATTTTTGAAATGATAAATCTGAACGGAATTGTGGAGATTCCCCCAAGGGTTCATTATTTCTATTTTTAACCATAAAGGAGCCAGAATTTTAATGATAATGTTTTGATAGGGTTTTTAACCAAATAAGAGCATATTTGCAATGCCATTTTTTTTAACTATACTACAAATATGTATGCTTATATTTACTGCCAGTTGTCAAATGGAACATTTTTCGTAAGTAATGCAGGCTAATCTGTTTACATTTTTTGACAATTTGACAGTTTAATCTTTGCTCTTCAAGCCTAAAAGGCATGACCTATCCATCTGTCTGTATGACTTTCACTTGTTGACGATATTTCAAGAACCACTTACTTCTTTAGTAAAATCTTGTCAGTGTGTAGTTTAGGGAATTTGACTAGGTAAAAGTAACATGCCTAAATAAGAAATTATGCAACAGCCTTGAATTAAACCTCTGATTTTCTCATATCCTGTTAAATTGGTGATATTTGATCAAACGCAAAGGAAATATAGTCAAGAGGGCAGTAATGAAATCCGTAATTTTTCTCATCTCTTAAGTCCCTCTGCATCTGAGCGGGCGGTTGGAAAAAAAAAGAAAAAATATAAAATTGGTATGTATTCGTAGATATATAGTCAGGTCTTGGTAAGGACAATATAAAGTGAAAAATGGGAACAGGGAATTTGTGGTTGAGATGATGTAGAGATTGTAATAGAATTGTCATAAAATGATTGTTTATCAGAGAAGGACCATTTTGATTATGTTGACGGACAAATGACAAATATAAACACTTTTTAAATTTTATGTCGGGAGGGTAAATCAGGGTCAGTGGGAGATGGGAAACACCGAAAGAAATACGGTCGGCCTAAAGCCAATTATACCGAGGGTGAAGTCATCAATGACATTTAAGATCATTACGGGATTGGTATATAAAACCGCAGTATCATCCATGACCTCATTTTCTCCCAACAGAGGCATATCAAGTCATGAAATGAAACACCAAAAAGAGCTCCATAGCACAAACATGTTTCAAGTTATCATTATTAAGGAAGTTTTTAGTGATTTTATAACTTGTGACCGTGTCCTTTGATCTTTAAAGTGAACATGTCAAAATAATTACCCACAGGCGTGAACACTTACACAAGCTGTTAAGTATACGAGTTCTGAAAAGCTTAATGGGATAAAGTTATACCCAAATTCGATGAACATTGTAATAACTCACATCTCGTGACCCTGACCTTTGACATTCAAGGTCACATAAGCAATGAACACTTTACATTTAGTATGGCAACCATGAAATGATTAAAAAAGTAAAAGTTAATAGTTGAAATAAAGCATTTTCGCTAAACCATACTTAAGTCGCGACCTCACTGTGACCTTTACCTTCGATGGATTGCAGCAGAAACCTTCTCAATTTTTGTAAAGATAATATTTACCAAGTTATCGTGTCTACATGGAATATTTTAGTGACACATGATAAACTCTTCTGACAAATTTATGAGAATGAGGGTCTCCCTAAGAAATATAGTTACTTTGAATTTACGGAGATCCGATCTCAAGTTTTGTTTTGAAAGTATCATAAATGAATACAAAAAACCGCGCATTGACAACCACTTTATCATGTCTTTTAAGATTACAGAATAAAAGAGAGAATGTCATGAAAAAAATATTCCCTTTCATGCGCGATTTTTGATAAGGATGACAATTAACATACCACATGCTAAAGTTGGTCATATTTCTTTTTGTTTTGAAATTATGATAATACAGCACATGGATAAAAAATAAACGAAACCGTTATTAATAATTAATTGAACTTGGTTATTGCTTATACTCATTGATACTTTCAAAAATTAGTTGAGTAGATAATTGCGGAAACAAGTCCATTTATAAAAAAAATCATTCCAATCCTGGACAAAAGTTTTTGTCAATAAACTTCCAATACAGTAAACCAATTTAAAAGAAAATGGAGTTTACATCCTCTTTAAAAAGTTTATCATAACTACGATTATGCAAAATATACATGTTCGTTCAGTAGAATGTATACCATCACATTTACAGAAGCTGTAGCCCGTTCTTGTACATTATAAACGGCAACTACCCCATGACATCATTCAAGAAAAAGACATGGATTTGTAAGCAAACTTTGTACGTTTGTTAAAATTTTCAAGAAACGTTGACTTGTATTAACTTATATTATTTTTTACCTTTAAGAGAGATATTGATGTTTCTCGAAGACCAAATTGCAACAATAATTTAATCTTTTTTCAGTACATGAATTCAGAGTTAAATCTTTTAACCATTTGCACTACATGGCTCGACATGTGTTCTGTTTTTTGAAGTAAAGAGTCTTGCTTTTATGGACACGAAGGCGCTGATAGGAGAGGAAATATCTCATTTATTTACACATTAACATTAACTCTACTGGTTCCATATAAAAAACAAAAGTTTTTCTTATATTCAATGAGAAAATCCTTGGTCTGCCTGAGCATGCCTTTGGCATTTTTATGTCAAAAGAATACAAGTAAAATTATTATCTTCCATATTTACTTATGTTTTGTCCTATCTCAACCATAAAGTACATGTAAGACTCATTTAATGGTGTGATATTTTGGTCAATGCTGACTCATATCATTTAAGAGATGTTGTACGGTGATAAACCTGTAAATTATTGTTCTACAAAACAGAAAAAATTGTTTTATTATGACTGTACCCTTAACATAGAGTTTTACAAAGATAAATAAACATTATATTGTTGTATATTCATTTGGCTTGACGTGTTTGAAGTATTGCCAAAACAAATTCTGACGGCCTGAAAATGTTAGACAGCTTATATCAGCGTTTGACTAAGTCCTGTCCTAACACAATGTCGCAGCCCAAATGGTTTTAACGTATCGTGTAGCACCATGCAAGCGTTTTCCAGAGACTGACATACGGGACAATCTGTTTCCTGCAATAAATGAAAGAGCATCCAGAGTAAATGTCCAATGCGTTTTACTGATTTAGTGTTAAAGATGTTTCATCGGATCATGCTTCGAATTTAAATTGCAAGCAATCACTAATGACAGGTACCTTGTATCTTACTTCTATTGCATACTTCTACTATATTATGTTATACTGCCTATCTGAAATATGTGATGTACTTGTGAATAATGTTTTGATCGACAAGAATAAGCTTTTAACTTTACTTTACTAATAACAATGAAATCATTGTTTTACCTCTTTGGCACCAATACACAATAATTTTCATCGTTCTTTGATGGATCTTTTATTTTAGATTCTTACATATCGTTCATTTTCTCCTCATCAAAGTACATTTAGTCATAAAATGTCGTTTAAACCTCAAATAAGGCAATATTTTAATTGGAAAGGGTGTGTACTCTCACACGACCTTTGTCAGTATTCAGTAGCCAAATTGAGGAACTTTGAACAGCGTTGCTGATTGCAGAAGTTACTTTGGATGCAAGTTAAAGAAACCTATGATGGAGACTTACTTTTGTCTTTCTGATGAAAGCTAGAGGCAAAACTATCTCATATTCCTCATACCTAAAAATATGAAAATGAAGAATTGGAAGAAAAGATAAATGCTCTGGGGGATGAAATGAAAAATGATTTTCTTAATTTTGACAAAGTACTTCTTGCTAACCTGTCTAAACAAACTCGATAATATAAAAGAAGGAAAATTGAAAGAAATACAAGTTTGTAATAGAATACAATGGAAGTGAGAAAAAAAGGCGATATACCAACAAAACTTTTTTTTCATTTGGATAAACAGGAATTCCACAAAAAAAACTAATCAAATAACTACTTACTGACATAGGTCATACAATCACAGATAGGAGCGAAATAATTTGTACACAGAAGATTTCTACGAACGTTCATTTTAATCAAATATCTGAATGGATAATGAGAGCAAAACTGTTTCCAAACGATTGTAAAAGATTATATGCACATGTATTACTATTGACTTAAAACGACCCTGGACACCCTTGTTCATGAAAACCAAACGGGTTTCAATCCAGGTAGTTGCATTACCGAAAATATTCGACTTTTGTATTATATATATTGTCCAAACTAAATTGCATGTGACATACTTTAGTTTTTGCTTTCCAAATTATTCTGATGTAAAGAAAAAAATATACAGAATATAATCTCTGATTCAAGCTATTAGTACTCGTAAAATATCGTCATCATTTAAACTTCTTTTCTGATATAGACTGAATACGACTTATTCAAAAGCATATTGATCTTTACTCTCATCTATTTATTTCTGAATAAAAGGGGTTGAGGTACAGATTTAAATGATCAATTATAAACCAATGTCATCATATGTACAAGGTAGGTAATGGCACTAATCTTATTTCAGGACACATTAATCACATTATTCGTATTTAAGGGATACAAAGAGGATGGAAAACCTCATCACGTTTTGAACAACTGCAACAACTTTATTCCTGTATGATCATCTAAAAAAAGCTCGTTCAATAAACGGCAACTTTCAGCGTCCACCGCTAAATACATGAATTTGCTAAATACCTAAACTAGGGTCACATGTTTGTTCCGTTACCAATACTATCATGTTAAACCTCCAGAATACTGTGTAAATCAACAAGGATTTCAACTGACTTAGAAACCTATCGGGGATTTCGTCTATTGTTTTGGAGGTCTCTTGTATTCCCGTAATAACCTCTAAGGAGGGTTTACATCGGGAAGTCAGGGCATTATATTCACATGCAAGACCTACTCGGGATTTGGAAAGGTTTTATATTCATTTGTAAGACCTACTCGGGGGTTGGAAGGTTTTTATATTTCAAGTCAAAGGGTTTTATATTCAAATGTGTAACCTAACCCCTAAGTTCATATTATCTTGAAAAAATCTACTAAGTTTCAATGCTTCCCATGTGCGGGATTCGAACCCTCAACCCTCTGAACCGTAAGCAAGCACTCTAACCACTACTCTAACGGGCCAGATAGAAGTGAAGGTTATGTTAAACAATCTATTGATTGAAGTTCAGTTTTCGGTTTAAAAAAAACGGCCCTAAAGCATTAGGAAATCAAATTGCACTTTATTTCCAATTTTAAATGCTTACAAACATTCAAAATGGATATTAACAGTGTTACATCTTTTCATTTGTGATCAATTTAAAGGATCCAAATACAGTGTCAACCACGTGACTTGTCGATTGTCATTTGTAAAACCTTACACCTCGAAGAATGCTTTGCACGTGCATCATGTGCTATGTCAATATCAAAAAGTCGTTTGAACACAATGTTTTTTTTTAAGGAAATTCATTTTAATCTTTTATAATCAGAATTTAAGCAACAGTATAAAGTAATGTAATCTAATAATAAATGTTAAAATTAACCAACGAACATGAATCCTTGATATTTGTTGTTTTTTCTCAATTTTTATGATCAGTCTGAAAAGATGATTACAAATACTACAATATGGACACATGATTGCGGGTTGTTAATAACGGTATCTAAGTTAGTTAAAACACTCGAACTCGGTTATGCTTGGGATTTCAAAACCTTCGGAAAGAAAGCCTCGCGGGAAGTAAGACCTCAAGCTTCGCTTTCGGTCTTACTATCCGCTCAGCTTCCTTTCCTCAGGTTTTGAAATCCCAAGCATAACCTGGTTCTCGTGTTTTAACCCTAACATAAAATGTGATGCATGCAGTGACAACATGTTGTTTTCTGACAGCTTATAACATGGATTTCAAACAAATAATACCCATTGATCTGGTGCTGTCATAATTATTTTCCCTGTTATTCTTATGGCAAGTTGACCTAAAGTGAAGAAAACAGATATTTAGGTCAAGGTTTTGCTTTGCATTTCAGACATGCTAATCAGAATCAACATGTTTGTACAAATGTGACATGAGTACAGGTAGTTGTCACGTTATGAACCTTATATACTTTTTAGTATTCGACATAATTTGCATCAGGTTCTAAGCAATTTGTATTAGAACTAAATAATGTAGAACATCTTGCCAATGCTAAAGTTAGTTCATAAGTTAGTTCAAATGTTATCGTTACATTTTGTGAAATCAATTTAACAAGGCTATTGTTTCATTATTGCTGTTGACCTATCAGGAGCCTTAACTCATGGTTATATAATGATAAAACAGATTTCGTCGCTCTGAATTTCATCTATTTTGGTAGTGCCGTAGCAGCAATACAAACAATTCTTTCACTTACTTTAATCTCGTCATTGTTATAACATCTTTGTTAAAAGAACAATCAAAATGGTTTACAGGATTAATGTGACAAGGGACATTATATGACTCAAGAACTGTCGCTCTGAAAAAAATTCAACATGTTTTTTTATTAGCCAGTCGATAATGCCTCATTTAACGAGGAGGCATCCGTGCCTGATGTTTTTCAGATGACAAAGTACCAATAAAAACCTTATATTCACCACACAAGTAGATGATAATGTAGTTTTTAACACTTAGATTCCCATGGGGTGCGATTATCACGACATTTAATACAAGGAAGTGCGAATGTGTTTCCCTAATAAATTGATTTCATTCCATGAAAATGTCAAAACTTCATAATGCTCATGCATGCAGAGACAGTTATCACATGTCACAATTCATCATTCTTTTCGTTAACAGTAAGCGTAATCCTTATAATAAGAAGTATTTTTACAAAGTATTGAAGTTGACAAATTATTACGACAGAAATTTTTAAAATTGAAATTATATCCTATAAAATATTCCTTGACTCTTTTTGTCTTAAATATTTTTGTTCTAACTGTTCAAGAAATACACATTTTAAAGTACTTTGAAAATCTTTGCATAACTCTCTTGACATAAATAATTAATGCAATCAATTATTTTTTATATCAAAAAGTATGTTAACACACACCGAAATTATGTTATGATCGTCAGCACCATTTAGACAGTTGATTAAGGAGTAAATAACTTGTAAATATGAAGATGTCCTATTTCTTCAAAAACAATCGTGTTTACTGTATTTGTTTGTAAGGTTTAAACTGTTCTATCTCCATAATGGATATTCATCACATGCTAGTATTTACGTGTTTAATGTTAATGTTTTAGATTTGATTCAATTACGTTTTTGCACACAATTCACGTTTGAACTATTAATTTTGTTGTTGAAAAACAATAGTCTCATAAAGCTGTTATATTTCTATTGAAATTAATTTTGATTTAAGTAATCGCCACAGACGAATATCTTATTATGGTCAGCAATGTGAAATGTGTCACACATTTGGCCTTACATAACTATATGATAAAGTTAACATCAACAGAAAAAACACACATGACATATTGATCTTCTAATGATAATACCGTTTGTCATTGGCTCAATGTGACAAACACGTTATGCAATTGAGTATTACGTTCAATGTTTTGAGAATAAAAGGAATAATAAGTTGTTCAATAGAGGTCTGCACAAAGTATGACACTATGACATAACAATTTTCATAAATGATGTTTCTTTAGTGCAATATTAAAATGGCAGTAGCACGATGTTAAAAAAAATTATATTATACATTTTTCACTGATATTTGAATGTTAATGCTCAATGTATTATTTTGATAGTGTCAAAAATCTCATTAATCAAACCAATTATCCAGAGTCATAGAATAAGTTATAAAGATTCCCGTTATGTCCATTAGCAGCCATTTTTGTGTGTAAACACCTTGAATTCATTTTGTTAAAGTAAAAGGGGAATCGATTGGCTAAAATTTATTACTTTATCATTTAGCTTGAATACATTTTCTTTCAATTCGAACCATTTATTTAAATTTTCCAGACATCACCTTAAATTCCCCCTAAAATGGGCTACTGCCCCTTTGATATCAATATATAAATCATATATTATATTATCATATTTTATATTGATATTAAAATTTGCCATCATCTAAACTCGCACAATATCGAAATACAAAGCTTTTTTACATAACTCTTCTATACGTTTGGCCAAAATGTAAACAACGAACATACAAAAACTATAAGCTATACATGTATATAACTGAAAGAAGTAAAACATTTAATATTCAGAGGTAGATATATATGTACACTTTGATGTCCGTATATTATCTTACTCACGCCTGACATTGTCTAACGGAAATCAAAAAGGCTCAATGAGTGACTGAATCAATATTGCATGACTAACACCAAATTAAAGTCATTTGTTTGAAAAGAAAGTAAATCAATTGGTTAAACACCAGACCTAACTAACCAATGTTTTGTCTCTTTAGCTGTATATTTGTCTACATAGTTATAAAGCTTATATTTTTCAGATATTGATATGAGATCACCACAAATGTTGTTGATTTTAGGAACTGTGAAGCACAAAATATGTGTTTTGAAAAGTTATTACAATCGATGTTACATAATCGTCCAAGAAATAAAAGTTTGCATTTATCTATATATCAGATGAGTTACCATTAACCCACATTTGCAATAGTAGATATTGAGGATGATCTCTTATCAAGACCTTGTAGAAGTCTAGCAAAATAACAATCATAATTTGAACTTTGACACAATACCTCTTCCTAACTGAATTTGACTCTACCTAAAGTGTAACTACGAGCTGGATTATAAAACAAGTGACAACAACACCAGTTCAAGTATGATACAGCGTTCTTTGCAAAAGGCACAAGGTTTTCTAGATCAAAAAGCATAATGAAACACTAAATCAAAACTAGAAATGTACAACTTTCAAAAGCAACAATTCATCTCACTTAAGAAGATTCCAATGATAATTCAAGATGTAGGTCATTAGAGACCCCTACTCACAGAGCTCAACATGTCACATTAGCATATCAATAACTAGATCAAGATAACACATTGATCTGATTACCAGACAGCCGAGAAAGACATTCAGTGATGATCTATATCACTTATTCACTGAAAGCTCCAGATCAATATATTTAACCTTGTAACAAATTCGCACACATTTAATCTAAGAGTGTTGGTCCCATCTTGCATTTGATATTACCCACACATATATAAAACTGTTGAAGTGATCAAAAATTTGAAACAAGTTTACAACCTAAATGCTTCACAGGTTTGGTGTGGTATCAACAACGGAAACACTTCATCAATTAATACCGAAATAGCACTGATTTATCATCAACCGTTCCTTTTGAAACAATACAAATAAGACCATGGATATGTGTTTGCAATCATAATGTGTCACAGGAACAATGTGACGTCAAAACAGGTTCAAACCATGAATCAATGCTAACAACATTTCGGAACAAGATGATGTTGTAAATAAGGATCAAAGAGTCTCGATAATTTGATGACTACAGGAATATAGTAGAAATCCGTACAGTGCATCTCCTATCGTGCCAGTGACGCTGGCTTAATTAATCTTTATCATGGAAGAGCAGTTGAAAGTTCGCTGAGCGAAGAATATTCCCATTAAGAAGAGCTGCATAATGTCATATTTTTTTCCAAATCACGAAGTTTCAATATCAAAGGGATCTTGTGTATGTATTTTCTTTAAAAAAAATCCTTCAAGAATTTTAGACAGAATCAAAATATGAACGATGGGCGTCGCAGACATAAAACAGTTCGAATTTATATACAAAACCATATACAATAGCACTGAAAGATGTCATGTATTAATGACTTGCATGATCCCAAAAAGTCTAAATGATCTATCCCTGATCTATTCCAAATTTGATGACAAAATCCACATGTTAAATAATCACATTATTGTTGGCACCACGTTAATCCCGATCTCACTAATACTCACTGCCAAATAATAACATTAGTCCGAAATTGTTCTAAAATATATATTTTTAATTATGTCATTAGGAAATGTTGAATCACCAACAATACATAGGATTGTAAAGTGCCTTTGCTAGTAATATTGCCATTCTTTACACTGTTTTCCTAATTTCTACTGAAATGTATTACAGTGGTAAAACATGACTAAATACATAGTCTTGTGAGCTTATCAAATTGATTAAAACTATGATTTGCAAGGTTGATATTTCAAGCTATGAACATGTCACTGACTTTTTCAAATTTCAAATTTCAAATAGTTAATTGAGAGGGCAAAACATTTAGTTACTCTATCATTTCATCCGTAGTCTGAAAGTAATGAATCAAGAAATCGATCTGTGTTGCTTTAACGAACTTTGTTTTTTCATTGAAAGACAATGCGATTGTTTTATTTGATTAAAAAGATAATGTTTTTATTTATCTGTGGAAAGGCCCTATTTCCCTTTAAAAGAGAAAAATTGTCCCATTAATATCTTGCCTTATCTCTACAAGGTCGATATTTACGAGGATTAAGTAATCCTGTTCAGGTATCTTTGAAACAAAAACCTGCATTCCATTTTACACTGTTTGTTGTGTAATTTCATAGTCTGTGCAATAAATGGGCACAAAAATGTAAATAATGTTTTGTCATTATCCTGAGCCAGATCTGAAGACAAACCAAACCACATAGCATGATAGCACAAAACCTTATCAAAGATTATCAGAGCACAGCAATTAAGTTTAAAAACTTTTTTTTGAAAAAAAATCAATGTTGTTATTACAGGCAATGATTGAACGTGACTGCACGACAGCTTTGGATTTCACTATTAAACTATCATATATAACAGTTAAAAAATACGTATAGAGTATATTGAACATGATTATAGGTGCATTATGTGGATATTACATCAAGAAAAGGGTTTTAGGGAAATATAGTGAAGTCAGTGAAGTAGTTGAATGTTGCTTAAAGTTGCAGTTGGACGTTTTTTTTAACATTTTATATTTTCAATTTTTCACTGATAGTTGTTCCTTAATGCTGCATGTATTAGTTTGATAGTGTCAAAAGTCACGTTACAGAAACCAGTCAGCCATAGTCAGAGAACAAATTATAAAGATTCCATAAAAAGTCCATTGGCCACAATTTTGGTGTGAACACATTTAATTCATATTGGGTAAGAAAAAAAGAATCGCATGCCTGATCTTTAATTTGCATATTTGATTTATTACTTATTCATTTAGTTTTAAATACATTGTCTTTCAATTGGAACCATTTTTTTCATTTTTTTGACATCGTCTTATCTTCCCCATAAATCGTGTTACTGCTCCTTTAAAAATGAACAGCGTTAAAAAGTGGGTACTAATTTAATGTTTCAAGCCGCCGATAACGTGTTTTCAGTATACTGGACTGTATGGGCAAAGCAAACAATAGGCTGTGTATGATCTTTAAAAATTGTTTGTTTGTCTATCAGAGTATTATTAATTCTTTAAAAAAAAAAGTTATGCTTTCCATATAACAGACGACATGATAATACCCATATAACTACAAAGAATGTTTATATCATTATCCAACATACCATTTGATTAATTGCCCTGAGTCTTATCATATCACGGAACATGATCATCCTCATTCAACTACAATTTTTTTCAGGAATATCCGAAGAGTTGATTATGAATCTTACATTGAATTTCGCAGTACATGATCCATTTCTAAACCAACAAAGTTCCAAGAGAATGTTTATGATTTGTATGAATAAAAAAAACGTGAAATCTATCAACTGCATGTTGTTGCCTAAATCGAATTCCAAAACCAATACTTCTTGAACTTGTCAACAATTCTTTACATTTCTTATTTTGGTTTTATACCAAACTATCAATTGCGGTCCTATATTGAGAACTTTATTTCACTCAAGAGACCGTAACATAATAAACTGAAACCTCCCAACGTGTTTGGTTTTTATGTTTGTACAAGTTTTCTAATTTTACACTTTTGATTAGCTGTAGGGGTCGCAAAGTCAGACCTTGTATAGTACTCGACACATAAGTAACAGTCAAGTCAGGTTTTGTTGCTAGATCAATAGTTGTTTGTCATTCCAGAACATAATGTACTTTTTGTAGACATCATCAAATTAAAAAGGTTAAGAAGAAAGTTCTAAAATGGTTGTTTTTACAAGATGAGCCTAACTGAATTGATTTTACCAAGATTATACATATATAGATATAAGCTTTGTATATCTACTATGCTCATATATATTAATTAATTGATTGACAAAAACAATAATATATATTGTATTGATGTATGAAGTGAGATATTGAGTACAAGTATTTGGAATGGTTGTTCTTGTAAATAGCACTGGTTGCTAAACTATACTTTACATCCATAAGTTTGAATTATTCAAATGTAATCTCGACTTTAAAGATGAAGTGGAGTGAAATTGTTATTAACAACTCAATACGTTGCTCACAAAACAAAACCCAATCTTACTCTCTCATTTTCTACTTTCTGCTATTCTTCCTGATAAGAATTGTTTGTTATTTTTCCTTATGACGATTCTACATGTATGATAAATACCAATTGTGAAGTATGCGACGAGCAAACGTTGTAAACTTAAACTAAAAATGCCCTCAGTTGCTTTAAACAGAAATTAAAATCAGATGATGAAACCACTACATAAACATTTTGTAAATTGACTAGTTATTGATAATTCCAAGACAAAAGTCAACATTGTCTGACATTATACCAATTTACGATCGATTCTTGAATATCAATTCAATTGATAAGTTGACAATAGCAATCGGAATCAATGTTAAATCTGTATAGATGATCTCATATCATATTGAAGATAATCCTTGAGTAATGTGATAAATACAATTAAACGATAAACATTTTCTTCATCTTTTTAATCTTAAATACTTTCTTTCCATCTGGATTGGTCTTATTTGGTTTTACTCTTGAATTATCAAATGATATCAAGGGTATATATTGGTAGTTCTTGGTTCTTATTAGCCATCAATTCTATTTTCCGAGACATGTTAGTCATTGTATTCCCAAAAGTACTTACTGACGTCTCTATGTAATTGAATTTCCTAGTCATGAAATTTCCGTTTATTCTCCTGGATGGAAATCTTAAGTTCCCCATGGCGATTTTTCTTGATTGAATCAAATTCCTTTCTTTATGACACAAATGTTCCAACTGACAAAATCGTTTAGGCTATTCTTGAATTCATGGATAATTCACTAGATCGTTTTTTGAAAGTAGAAGAAAACGTGAAATGAACTTTTCCTGATGAGTCTAAATTAAAAGGATTTTTGTTGGATCTGTCAACGAATATTTGTAAAGTTTACAAATTATTTACATGTAGTTGTTTACATAAAAACTATGACTGTTTATTAAGGCTCGAATCTAAACCTTAAAATTGTATAGGCAGGTGATTGACTGCATCCAAAACCAGTCGGTTGTAATTATCTTTAAGTTACAGCCAAATCAGTAGCCAGCTGTAATGATCTAACAAAAATGCTTTGAAAGCAGCTGATTAGCAGTAAACACATATTGAATTGTACACTTAACATCTGACTGATGACATACAACTCGATGTTAAAATAGCTCTTGCTTGCACAAACATCTATATTCTAAAATGGTAATGAGACGGGAATGAAACTGGAGTCAAGATACTGTAGTATGCCAATTTGGTGATTTAATGTTGTTCTTTTTATAAAAAAACATAAAGTTCTCGATGCATACGTGGACAGTCAAGTAATCTATTTTGTTTTAAAGTGCTACTTTTTAAATGAATATTTGACGAGAAGCGAATAAAACAAGCTGATAACTCTTATACATGTATGTGTCTATTGGCTTAGTTTTGCTCTGCTTGCTCAATATCTTGCCAACTTACACATTATAATGGTAATGCAATACAATATAAGTTATACCATTCAGAGGTGGGGTACATGGTAGATATAAACCTCGACCTTGGTGTTATGCGACGAGCCAAAGACGAGTTGCATAACACCAAGCGAGAATTTGCTGTACATGAATAATTCTACTGTAACACACAGGTAATCACAGCCCTCATGGTTGTAGTCTGGCTGTTGTTTGTATAACATTAAGTTTCAAAAGATGAAGACACTTTTTAGAAACTGCAAAAAGGGTTAAAGATTGGTAATTTTCTTAATTTATTTTGTCAACGTAAACTTTTTGTCACATTGCAGTAAATTCATAAATTGAAAGCCTTATTTTAACAAGAACTCTTTTCCCATAAGTGGCAATAAACAATTTGTATATCACAGAGGTAAGAAGTTGAACTAGTATGAAATACAATTTTGTTATAAGGTCTCTAAGGTTCATTTTCAAGGTGACTGGTTATATTACCTCTCCCATGTGTATTGTGAGGTGCGAAAAAGTAATTATTGAAATTGCCAAAAGTCCAAAAGAGTTTTTTGGTACTTTCTTGAAGCACTACAGGCAGTTTAAACTCCGCTTTTTAAAAGTTTGTATAGCATGCTTCATAAAATTCTATTCCTTCTAGTTAAATGAAGTTATTTGAAATACTCTAGTTTATGATGCTTCCTTCATTATAACAAATCAAGGAACAACAGAATAAACACAATTTACATGATTTTTAATTTTCTTATTCTATTCAAAAAATCCTTTTCCCAGAAGTGGCAGTAAACAATTTGTACATGGCAGAGGAATGAAGTTGAACTAGTAAGACATACAATTATTGTATAAGGTCTCTAAGGCTCATTGTCAAGGTGACTGGTTATCATCCTTCCCCATTGTGTAATTCCAGGTGCGGAAAGGTAATTATTGAAATTGCCAAACGTCTTAACGAGTTTTTGTTTACTTTCTTGAAGAAAATGCAGGCAAATCCGCTTCTTAAGTTGCATGGCAAAATTGAAAGTGACAAAAATCCTCCCTTAAGAAGTTTTAATAGCATGCTTCATAAAATGTTATACCTACTAATTAAATAAGGTTTAAATTTGAAATTCTCTAGTTCATGATGCTGCCTTTATTATAACCAAACAAGGAACAACAGAATAAACACAATTTACATGATTTTAAAATTTTCTTATTCTATTAACTTTGAATCTAGTTAAGAAGACTATTTTAGTCTCACCCTTATCTCATATTGATAAAACAAAAGGTCAGCATTGTATACAGACCTGGCAATTACAAGACATGTTCGAAAATGAACACTGTATGCATGGTATACATTTAGGTACGAATGATAATCTCACTGAATATATAAGAACAAGTAGATAAGTAGAAGTTGTAGACATAAACATAAGGTCAACCTTCCATCATATTTGAACTATATAACTTGATGATTTGATAAATCCTATTGGACATGCAATAATTTGAACATTGCTACTAAGGGATCTCCACATATGGTTATTATAAATAGGTTATCGTTTGATTGGACATTTAATAAATACTACCAGTTTGGTTTTGCTTCACTTATGAGGATACTTGACATTTCTCGTTGAATATCATGCAATTCTCTTCAAGTGAAGCATACTGTGAATAGAAATTCACGAGATAATATGTATATTGTATTCAATGAGATGTCAAATGTTCCAGGTGTCATTATTTAAGTTTACGAAGGGAGTATCCAGATCCTGTTGGTGATCTACTGAGGTCTGCGTAATGTTGCTTAAAGCCATGAAATCATATTCAATTTTTGTTATTATTTTACTAATTGAAATTACGGAGTTTTGTTTCCCCCGATAATTGGTGTATTTCACCAGTGTAATGACGATAGAATCCATTTGGTGTTTGTATCCATATGCATTGTCTAAAGCAATGAAAAAATCACCAACGCAGTATACAATGTACAAGTATACAATGTCTTGGAGTGGCTTTAGTTTTTGTAAGCAAAATTGGTTTCTGAGTGGGGTTAACTTATATCAATATGAAACTTTTATGATCTAATAACATCAGACATGGCAAGGAAAAGTTTTATGACTTGGAATTGGGGGATTATTGTTGCTTTGGTTCAACCCAATATATTGAAATGGTTTAGAAATCACGAACTATCATCAGAAATGCAATAACAGCAAAATTAAATTGGTTCATGGAAATTCATGGCATATTCGTTTTGTCATCAGATGCACTTTAAGTCTATTGAACCTTAAACACTTAAAGGGACACAGAGTATGTTGATAGGATAACATATGTCAAATTTTAAAATCGACGTTATTACATCGGGAACCACTAACTGTTACTGAAAATAACAAGTTAAAAGTCATTCAATACATTAGAGCGAATATACGGCCGTTCAAAGTTGGGATTTTGATCGAAAACCGGACAATGTGGCTAAAGTGACTTGGAATTGGGGGATTATTGTTGCTTTGGTTCAACCCAATATATTGAAATGGTTTAGAAATCAGGAACTATGATAAGAAATGCAATAACAGCAAAATTAAATTGGTTCATGGAAATTCATGGAATATTCGTTTTGTCATCAGATGCACTTTAAGTCTATTAAACCTTAAACATTTAAAGAGACAAAGAGTATGTTGATAGGATTACATATAACTCAAATTTTGTAATCGATGTGATTACATCGGGAACCACTAACTGTTGCTGAAAATAACAAGTTAAAGGTCAATCAGTACATTAGAGCGAAAATTCAAAGTTGGGATTTTGATAAAAACCGGACAATGTGGCTCGAGTGGCGCGCGCAAATTCGCCAAACGTAATTTTGAAACCTTGTCATAAGCTGACAGGAAGATACATTCGATTCGATAGTGTTTATTAGGTATTGTAACTAATAGGTAGATTAATTGGATGCATAATTTCGAATTTTAAATGTATTTGAGATGTTTTCTTTATTTTTCCATAAAATCAAGCATTTTAGAGATATTATGCATAAATGGATATATTTGCAAGTCCAGTGATGAGATATGAACTTCAATCAGCATATTAGATTTTTTGTAGCTTATCAAAACCAAATCAAATTTTAAGAATGATACTCTGTGTCACTTTAACATGAAATGTAGGGTGTAAAGGGGCAGTAGCACGTTTTTTGATAATTTTATATTTTAAAAATTGCACTTATAATTGTAAGTAAATGGCTAATGTATTATATTGACAGTGTCAACAATCACATTACACAAGCCAATCACCCATAGTCAGAGGACAAAGTATTAGCATTCACATAAAATCCATCGGCGGCCATTTTTGTGTGAACACCTTTAATTCATTTTTGTAAGAAAAAGGAATCGCATGGCTGAACCTTACGTTATATATTTGAATTATTACTGCTCCATTTAGTTTAAATACATTGTCTTTCATTTAGAACCATTTATTTTCATTTTCCTGACATCACCTTATATCCCCCCTGAAAACGTGCTACTGCCCCTTTAAGGCATTCTTCTTTACTGTATTTGCTATCATTGGCAGCAAACACAAAACACATTCTTACAAACATGACACATACATCTCTGATGATACTTCAATATCCAACGTGCCATCTGGCTTTTATTGATGTTGCTGATGTTACCCTGTCAGTTGAACTTCGAGAGAGATAAGCATATCAGAACTTCGAGAAAAATATCGATATCATTTTTATGACAGTTAATTACCCTGATGTTGGTAATCATGAACAATAGTTTGTTTTAAACGAAATGACAAAGGATTGATGCTGCTATCAATGGATCAAAGACAGATTCACACATATTATTATTTATATTGACACTTCCATGATGTTCTCTGTCAAGAACACATTTCGATTTCTGCTGTTACTAATAACAATGATGTAAGTCGATTGTTGAATTATTTCCTTTACAAAAAAAATAATTTGTTAATCAATTGCGGAAATTGAGATCTGCATTCAATCGGTCGTTCAAGACAAGACTTGGCAGAGAAAAGTTGCTTACAAACACCTGGAAAACCAACTTCGTGATATAAGAATAATGAAACACATCACGTTTGCGACAACAAATTAAGTGTATACAAGCAGAAAAAAGTCTGATTTGGTTAGCATTTCAGTAGCACAGATCGTGTTCAGGTTATAAACTATATTGAGATAAGTTAACAAACATTTAACTTACTTAAAGTAAAATGATAAACAATATCGTTGTAATTATGAAATTCATTTCTGTATAGACTTCTTATTCAATGGTGTAATTACATGATTTCATGAAAAACAAATAACTCATTAGAAATATTGATATCATTTAATCAATATTAAAACGTTTGTTATTTCTGTATCAGGATTGTGTCAATGTTCTTATCGGTTTCCTGGTCAATGAAATGCAACAACATAATTGCGAGAAGACAAACAGTTACTCACTTTGAGATGCTTAGACAGAACGAAAGGCCCTCTACCTAAAACCTTTTACATCATAGAGTAAGACGAAATCCCTAATGGATGTGTCAATTATTGTTTGGACCACAGGCGTTCGATCGTTTATGTGCAAATGTACACTAAGTCATGAGACGAAAATAGATATCCTGTTACAATCACATCGTAGATAGATACTTAGTAAGGTCAACCAGCCATTGTTTCATTCAAGGGTATCCTTGTTACAAGAATCATGCATATTTACATCGCTGTCATTATGGCCTTGCGTTGATGGGTATATATATCATGGTTAAGAAGGTCATCTGTAATACATGTAGGTAGATATAGAGATTATTAACCGAGTGTGTTTCCGTATCATTGATATCATATAATAGGAATAAAATTTGTATTATGCGAGCCTTTTTTGTTGCACAAAGAACAAATAACAAAAGAATAGAATTTTAAAGTTTATAAATGAGAAAATAAAAGTGCTTCATTAACAAAATCAACTGCTTAACCAATAAACAATATTTTAGAATTTCGGGATGAGTTCTAAACATGGAATAGCCAGCAGTTAGCCCTGTTCATGGATATATAATTTAAGTTATTTTACAAATATTTTAATTTGAAATTATAATGTTTATAATTCTCTACAAATACGTTGGGTATCTCAAAAAAGAAATAAAGTTTGCTCGATCTACCCCCTAAGTGTCCTCGTGCTTTAACTATAATAGTTCAGGTCAAAAATATACTTTATTACAAAACACATTGGGGTAGAGCGAACTTTATTTCTTAAGCAAAATGGTCATTGCTTTAAAAACGGTTGATCAAACGTAAATTGTATCCAACCATTTTTACAAATTTAACATCATTTCCCAATTTAATCATTGTCCAACGCTAATGCTAATTCGTGACAAATTCAATTATTAATAATGTCATATATGATAAAGTGAGTGGTATCCAACATCTTGTCAATAATCAAACACAAAGGTTTGGGCTCTAATATTCGAAATTTTAAAGAATACCAAATAGACTTAATGAGATAATGAAATAAAATTTTCACAAGAAGATATAGATATTCATTGATAACAAAATGCAGAGTGGAAAATGTTTTAAGATGTATTTCAATTCATGATCATGCTTGCTTCATATTTTATTTTTATACACGATGTATCAGATACAGATACAAGAAATCTTATTTTGAATAGATGTACAGCTGCGTACCTTAAGTTTGATCATGTACCTGCATACTCTAGTGCAAAATCATATAATCTTTCAGGCATCCTAGTTTTGCCAAAAAGAAACGGATCATATTGAAATTTCACTACATAAGTTAAGAAGCAGTTTGTGGTAACATATTTACATAGTCGTATGTCTTAGCAATTTTTGCTTGGCTTTGAAGTGATAGATACACTAACAAGTGAACAAACTTAAGGTACGCAGCTTTAAATGACAATAAATATTACCAACTTAAAACGTTAAACCCTTTGAAAATGTGTATATGTCTTCAACATTTTAGGTCTCATGCAAGTGTTCCAGTATCTCTTATAGGGCTTCTTTATTTTGTTTTTTTCCATCAAAATAAATATAATATCAATAATGCATATTGGTTCTGCTCGGATCTTACTACATAGACACGTTATTTAAGTAACCGCCATTAACTTGCTAACTTCTCTAAGTAATTGAATTTCCAGTTCATGAAATTTCCATTGATTCTCCTGTATGGAAATCGGGAGTTCCCTAGGCATTTGTGTTGATTGAATAAAATTAATTTCTTTAATCACACAATTCCGTTTTGAAAATATCACAAGGCTATTCTAAGAATCATGGATATTGCACTAGCTCAGTTTAAGAAAATACAAGCAATTTTTGTGCGTGTCCTGCTTATGAAATGAACTTATCCTGTTGTGTCCAAATCGATGCGTTATCAACGGGGAAAAATCGATTTTCTGAAATATGAAAAGACACTGCTTTTTTTTTACTACCAAACCATACAGATACCATTTGTAAGTTCTTTAACTTTCAACGAATACTTTAAGAAATACACAATTATGAATTTGTTAGCATAGATATGCTAAATATAACATCATGGTTCCCGTAAAGGCCAAATTCCAACTCTTAAATTTCCAATCAAGGTATCCTTCTTGACCGTGATTGGCTTTATTCCATTAACACAATTCTAGTGATAAATATGCAATGTCTTTTCTTTGAGAATAAATTCGTTTAAAGGCTTCAATAACTAAACGATGAGCAAAGTTGAGAACTAAATGATGCTTTGATTTTGATGGTTTCTGTAGTTCTGACTGTGAATGGTTACTCTTACATCCCGACCTTTGATAAATACATTTATTCATACCTAATGTGCATTGTCAAACTGAAAACGGCATTTGCTTATCTTTAAGTTTTGCTAAAAGTATTCTTTTTGGAAAAGCCTTCAAAGGCTACATGTAGGCTCGTGATACTATACATTATCATCAGAAACACGTTTCTGTAGTGCATCAATGGGCTCGATAGAAGACATGATCTGCGGTCCATGAGATAAATCCAGTCTGATAGATGTCTGACAATTTCCAGAGGAATAGCAGATCTCAAGATATTCGGATTTTTAGAGGAGACTTTCTACATTGGATGACTCGAATAACTAACCTGACATATTCAACAGTTTATAATCTATCCATTTACATTGAAAATCCTAAATTGAGAGGACTTCAAATCGAACAATGATATCACTGTATTTGAATATTTTTATTGGATAAACTCTCCAAAAAGACATTATTGTCATATTTTGAGTCAGATCAAGTCTGAGACATGTCAAAGATATCTTACAACGATTAAGTTGACATATCGATTTGGCATGTGTTCACAGAAAGTGTTGTGATCCTCAGTGTTTTCGCTCGATCAACTTAAGTATAGAGGAGAATAAAAGTACTTTTGGTATCCTTTATTAATGGGTTACTCTGTATTCAATCTGTTACTTCCCTAACAATGCCAGTCATTGCAACCTGTTGTTTACAATGCAGTGTGTATGTAATATTTATACAAATATTCAGTCATTAAGTTATAAGCTACTTTTTTTATATTTTCAGTCAAACAGTTTTATGTTACAAAACTTAATTAATTTTGATAAGTGAAATTTTATTTGTACTTTTTTCCTTTGTGGTTTAAATGTCGATCTTGCTTCAAAATATTTTGCAAACAATATATGATATTAGACTTTGGTATCCTGAATCGTAAAGACATCTTTATAAACACTTTAACTTGAACATTGAACAAGAGATTTAATATCAAAACTGTGATCGAAACAAAATTCGTATAATTACATGTAGGATGATAATGCTTCAAAAGAAAACATAATAAATAATTTGAAAGTTTGTAATGATAAAAAATAGAAAGACAGCCAATGCGATTAATACTCGGGTCCAGTTTCTTATGCCTCTTCATTAAATGACAAACCATTTTTTAAGAATCAGTATCTTGATGTTGTCCATGTTGTAAAACTGTATATATTCCTTCTAACAATCTTAATTTTAAAATCGAATTGACAGTTGAGGGATTTTTCATGAATCTGCAGATAGCAGTACGCTGATGTACCAGCGTGTATGATACTTGTACACTGCCGTATTCCTTTTCCAATCTACAAGTTTTGGGGAAAAAACAGCTTTGCCTTATTTTTCCATTTTCCCTTTAGAACAACTTTAGCGCTTAAGAAAACCTGTTAGTCCCATCGTGTGTACTAATGCCTGATGAAGTGGCTTAAGTCCGGGAATAGAAACAAATTGCCACTGCAGCGGAAGTTCTTATCACCCAGTGGCCCTGTAATCAGCTATCTTCGGCCTTTAGATGGTTTCCAAAAGAGTTTGTTTAATGCAAATCATTATTGACATTGTAACTGCTTGTGACGAGCGCTGTGCTCTTCTCGACATATTTCGTATGAATACAATTATGAGACAATGTGTTGATCAAGATTAGAACTAAGAAGAAATATGCAAAATTTACTGTTATGCACAATGTGCTTACCAAATTTTCACATAATCTTTAACGTGGTATAATGTCGAACTTCTGAAAACAATTAGTGAGAAGAGAGAAAAGAAGATTTGTAGATTATAAGGCGTCATTTCAGTCACATAAATCTTATGTCATTAGCAAAATTTTCTTGTACTAAACATTATTTACTGGTGCAACATTCTCTTCCTAAACCCGGTCAGTATGTTCCAAATCGTTAAAATGTTGATCATTTAAAAAAAGCATTTCGTTTCATACATAATAAATATTGAAATCCTAATTTCAAAGAGAAAACTGGACCCTTTAAACAACTCATCAATACAACTTATGAATGTCAACTTTCAATTTTCGAAAGTCAGGTTTCATTGGTGCTAATGCCAATGGTGGCACACTAAATATAACTTCCGATTCGAAATTTGTCCATACAATGAAGGAAATCATGAATATTTTGTTTCATAAGACTCAATTTTTCCTGTCCATTTTGCTATAGTATGTTTGAAGATCTTTTAAATGGAATGCGAACAAAACCCCTGATAATTCACACTTTGAGAGTAAACATTTTCTACTTTAGATTAAGATTCAGATTAAGATAACTAGAGTAACTCAATGAAAAATGTCAGTCCATAAGTTATCATTTTGAATCAGACATTCTTTCCAACCTACATTTCAATGCACTTATCTACAAATTGCATTATTTTATTTCTTCATACATCAAGCTTAAGCCTCAATTACTTTAAAACATTAGATCTATAATTTTAGTTGAAACCTCAATATTATGGAATGACAAGAAACAAACAATCTACGCTAAATAGAATAAAAAGGGCTCTGCAATAGTCAAAGGCTTTTACCCTCTTTGAACCTAAAATGAAATTGTCTCCTTCACTTATTCGTTTAAAACAACAAGTACACTTGTGAAACCGTTTGTGTTTTAAAGTTTTAAACTGTTTAAGTGCAACTTGGAAATACTTTTCATAAATACTTAAAACTAATTGTTGTTAAGACAGTCCATTAAGTTAGCGAGGGTTTAAGGATGTACATTTCACAGCAAGTGACTAAACCGAGAAAGTCGTAAAGACAAGAGGCTTTCTTTACAGTGCTTTCTAATCAATAATACATGTCAACTAAACTCTCACGTATTTCAATGTAGCTTGCGAGCGTTACAGTAAATATTACATGGTCAAGAGAACAAAGTGTGGACAAGTTCATCAATAATTCATTGGCATAAAAGCAGTTTGACGGAGTGCTGTATCCCAACGGCCGAAAATAATTTTCAGCAGTTTAGCACTAGGAATGATTATCGGTTGTGGTATTGTGCAATGCTCAGGCGACCGCTATCAGTTTGTTAGCTGGATGAGTGGGTGTCCCGCTTGTTTCGGAATAAATTTTAAAGGGTTATTTCTCTATCCCACACTGAGACACAAGTTGTGATATTCATGTTGTTACCTTCAAAATGTGCCTCTGTTCACCCAACAGTATAATTGGGTACCTGGTTTAAAAGTGAAGGCATTGTAAAGGAAATCATAAAATCGCCGGCAATTGGCAGCTCTTGGCAGCTCGGTTGCATACTCACATTGAGTTGAGAATAAAAAGGAGTCATGCTTATCCTTACGCAAGGGTATTTATGTAAATTGATGGCTCTTTGTGTTGTGTTTGTGTCCTTATCATTATTTTACACATGTAGATAATTTTATCATTGTTTTTTTGTATTTTTTTAATTATCTTCTTCTTCTTGCTTAAAACAATTATGATGTCTTAATTGCACCGACAAAAACCAGTAACCAATTACCTAAACAAAAAAAGCAAAAAATATTAAATAGAGATAAATAACAAAAGTTAGGTTAATGTATAAAAACTTAAACATAAAACAAATTTACCACATAATAAACAATGTGCCACTAAATTTGTTTTTGGGGCTTTCTTTTAATGAACTGTGTGAAGGGTAATAATTGCGCATAAATATTTTTTTCAGACAAAAGCAAAAAGAATTTCAAAATAAACACATCTTATCCTATCCGAAAAAGACAGTTTGTTTAGCCTATCTGTTGGATGATGAATTTTATAATTTCTTGTATGAGAATGATTCGTTGGTAATGTCATATGTCACAGGATCGATTTTAATAACATGATTTTGCTGTCAGCAATTGGATTAACACATTGGAATTTAACCTGTACAAGATCTATATCCAGAGGTAGCGAATGGCAGTCATTTGTTCATCCAGTGACAACAATACCTCCATCTTCTTTCCCATCCTTTTAACAGATATTGTGCGTTAGTAATGCATATTAATTTTACCTACCATAAAGTTCATCACAATAACATTTCCTAATATTCAAGCACAACATTTACTGCCATAGTCGCTTGCTAGATATATAATTTGTATTACTCAATAGATTTACGAAAGACTGAACTGTCACAAAAAAGGATAAGATAATTGCTTCCTTCAGACAAGTAGCTTTAAGCATTAGTAAATATAGACCTGCTGGGTTATGTCCAGATGCATCCCTGCAATGTGTTAAGTATGTTGTAAATATTTATGAAAAAAACAGACTACATGGTGACAGATATGGCAAACAATTAGGGTTTTGTAATCAATGTTTTACTCTGAAAATACGTCAATAAAACTGTCAGGACAGAGAGTATCTAAGCAAACACTTTATGACCAAATAAAGGATGATCAGTCGTGAGGAAAACGTTCCTACCTATCTTCCAAAATAGTGGTACACTAATATGATAAAGGGGTTTGACATTTGAATGTGATACATTGAGGTCATACAATGAATAACATGTATGTTTATGTTGTTGTTGATATTGTTTATGATCGAAAACTATGATATAATAGTCGTTATTAGATTGTAATCCTTCAGAACTTATCAGATCAGAGGGATACCAAGAGGGGAGCTTCGATATCATTTTGTAAAATTCTGTTGACAAATCAAAGACATTAAAAATTTGACAAGATGTGAATATTCAACTGAGATGAGAAAAACCTCAAAGTACTGACAGCAGGGTCACATTCCGTCATTTTCTGTAATAATCTTAACGAAAATTTCCAAAACGTATTTGATTTTAACAAAATATATATGCCCTTTTGCTCTTCAAGGACAATGTATCAATCATTGTTAGAACTTACCTACCCATTAGCACAGTTGTTTTCTATTTAAAAAGGAAAGGTGTATTTTTAAACAAATCGGATACTGTGTTAACAGTGTGACAAATCTAGTCTGACAAACGTCTAAGCAGTACAGCAGAAGTAAATCAAATCTGACAATGGCTAAGTATTATAGCATAAGTTGATCATATGCTTTATTGATTTGGAAGGCGTCATGTTTATGCAAATCGAATAGTCTGTGAACAGTGAGGCAAATTCAGTTTGACACATGTTTGACTATTATCACAGAAATGGACAATACCATGTTGACATGTAACAGTTTAACCATCTGAAGTAGTAAATGATGTAGGTCGTGTTATTGAGGTAGTTACTGTTTAGCGTGGCTTAGTCAGTCTTGGAGCCTAATTCAGTTGTATTCATAAATATATTTGCTTCCCGTTTAAAGTAATAAATAACGTGTTTTAATGAAATATTTCGAAGGTGTCATGTTTTATCATTTCATAGTTTTATTTTTGTAAAACTTATAAACCTAGTTACCGTTCACCAATGTTTTCCTCCCTTAAATAATCTTTAACACTTAAATTGGGTTGTCTTATCTAAGATTATTTGGCAGAATAATAATTCATCTTTTCACTCAATTGTTTAAATGTTTTCCACGATCAGAATTTAGAACATGGATGTAATCAGACACGCTTATCTTATCTTTCCCTCTTTCAAATAAAGCTGGAATTGACTTGCTCCACTAAGTTGACACTTTCATCAACTGTATTTGACAGGTGGAGCCAAGTCGGTTAAATGAAGTCAGACGGGTCTGACACAATGTAAGTTAAAACTATGTCAAATTGTGATTGCAATAGAATGGGTAAATGTTTTCAAACAAATGTTGGCATGATTAAGCAAATGAAATAGGAACTTGAAGAATTCCACCATCTAACAAATAGTTAAATAGTTTACTTCATGGACAAGACGGATGTAATTAACCAACTCGAGGATTGAGAGCAGATGGGTCTTGTCACAGAGGTTCGAATCTAAAAGTGAAAACTATAATAAGAATTATTCTCCAAAATGTTTACGCGATTGGTCAATAAAAAAAGGTTTTAGCCTAATTATCAATCTGTTTAGTGAAAAATTGAATTTAGGTTTATCTCAACATATGAAAACCATATATGAATTAAAAATTCCAGGTTTTGGAATTTTATATTCATTATAGGGTCCACTCCGAGATTCGAACATCTTTGTATTCTACCGCCAAACCAGTCTGATTAAAATCGACCGTGCTCCGCGGAATAATAGGTAAAAGATATTGTCTCTATCAGGGCTCGAACCAATCAGGATATCCTCTCCGTCTCGGTCTGAATGCACCCACCTCTATCGCGTGTTTCTATAACCAGTTTAGCGCAGACAAACCCAGTCGTAAGCTAACCAATCACATCCTCATTTTTAAATAGCGTTTAGCGGCGATTATGTATAACGAATGGTATACTGGAGTTACCTGCCCCTAGTATGATATCAAAGCTTTTACTGCGCTCCTTTCGATTGGCTAGATGAGCTTGTGTCAGAACATGCAGGTAATAGGGGTGCCTTCAGACTGTGAATGAGAGGAAAGCCTGGCTGGGTGAGATTCGAACCCCGCTAGTGATAATATTTTTACACTTTTTTTCCTCGAATCACAGTCGATTTTAATCAGACTGACCGCCAAACAGTTACTGCATCATTAGACAAAGTCAAAACACGGCATTTTCTCTTCAACATCCTAATCTGTGTTAATGATTTAATTGAATGTTGAGTTTTTAATTTGAAGAACTCATTTTGATAATTATAATGCATTTTCTAACACTCAAAGCAAACTGCATTATTTTCTTCTAATTTCATTTTTTAGGTTATGATACAAACTAACATACATGTACATGTAACAAAAATAACATATTTGAAAATTCATGTTTGCTTCCATTGTTGTCCTCGACTCGGTTTGTCGTTATTCTATAAGATTTGGCATTGACAGATTTTTGTCCCAAAACTAATTTATCCAGCAAATTAATACTATATGTCATTTCATCGACGTATAGCGTGACAGAACACAGATGTAAATTTTAAGTCTATTTACAAAGGAAACGATCTAAGTCCATAATACATTATGTCTGATAAAGACATTTGTCATTCTGACATAAGCCATAACAGTGCACATAATTGATTTAATTTATTTCTAACCTTGAGGAAACAAAGGAAATTCGCAAAAAGGTTTTAGAATTGACACGCATTGCTTCTGGAATTTTCACATAAGCGATTACAATGTAAAATGAAGACTTGCAAAATTCATTTCCTTTGAACGGCTTCACTTTTGTTAACACATCTGTATGCCCCAAGCAGAAGGCAGTTTTCTTGTACGTAGATCACAATCAACAAAGTCTATTCCAACAGATTACACGAACAAAATAAGAGGATATGTCCATATCCAGTATATCAGTATTTTAAGCTTACCCATTAGTTAGTCATTACCAAATAGCGTGATGTTGTCCGATTTCACAGTCAACTTAAGCATGTAGAAATAGTCCTCTTGAATACATTGGGGAATGAAGACTTGATCTTTAAACTCTCACTTAGAGATTAGCAAGCAATTTAACTATTGAAATAACATCCAACAACAAAATCGCCTAACCTTTTCATAAAGTTCAAGTGACAGAGTATTGCTTAGATGTTATTGTATTTGCTTTTGGCCTTTTATTAAAAATCAGAATTTGACACATAAATCGTTATTGTTTGAAGGAGGTTTGTCTCCAGATGTTCTGGTCGATACGCAAATGGACACAGGCCCGGCGTGGGCGGGGGCAGTCATGCTCTCATGAGTTTATATAGTGCTCGCCTGTTAATTTCGGCGGCATTCTAAAATCCGGGTATACAATGCTGATTGAAAGTCTAATTTTTGGTTAGAATATCCCAATTCTATGTTCATTGCATTCCCATAGATAATGGTACTGGAGATTATGATCTAACATTTACATTGAATATCTCTGTTATTTCCTTGTGACATGTATTTTTTCTGTTTAAATCATATTCAAGTGTGTGTTTTAAACATACAATATATAATTCTTTACAAAAATCTACATACGATAAATTCTTTTGTTTATAAAACAATAAATATTTAAAAAAAAAGCTAATTTATGGATTTACATCATATTACTTTGAAGCTACTGTTTTCCTGCATTTATTCATTTCTATACTGCAATGTCTTTATAGAAATTAAATTGAAAAGTTAACTTTAAAAAGAGTTTTTAAAATTATCTATTTCATCATGGGATGCTCTAACGGTAGGGCTTTTTTTGAACAAATACTGTGGTGACATGGTATGTTTATGATATAATTTGATTCTATTCATATTTATCAACAAAATAACACCAAATTTAGCTATTTATTAATACTTCGATATTTTTTAATACAATCTCCTTTATTAAAGGCAGACAAACTTAAAAACGTAAGTAACTGATACGTCTGGTTAGAAGGAAATAAATTATCTCATTAAGACACAAATCCCAAGCCAACTAACGCAATCAATATCTATCAAGACAAATCAGATTTTCAAAGTGAGTACTGATGAACTTAAACTTCTTATTAGCGTGCACAGTTGCACTATAATTTGTTCCGTTGTGCTGATGTCAGCATTTGTTAATACCGGAAATTTTATATTTCTCTGTTCTCATCAATATATTCGGAATATTTGACATAACTGCGTGACAAATTGTTTTCTGCACGTTTGTTCACATGCTTGTGTATCATAGTGCATTTATCATGTAATTTGGGTTTTGTTTGGCGGTCAATAAGGTCACTACAGGAGCACTGACAAAGGATAACAAATTGTCAATATGAAAAAAAATCATTTGCAAACCTTTTTTCAGGATCGTTTTGTCATTTTTGCTAAATGTCGATATTTGGCATTGTTAAATAGATAGATGGGATCATATTTGTGAAATCCAAATTATATTTAATTTCGATTGAAATATTCTTTATAGACGTTGCAGGATACAAATCAGCACAATTGCATTGCCTTAGCGCAAAAAAAAGGGTATGAGTAAGGTCTAAAGTTCTCAAGGACTAATGAAGGATTACATAAAGAAAAAGAAAAAGTGTGTATTCTCTGGTCAAATCAATGTCCTGCCAAACTTGTTACGGTTTTCTGTTAGGTATGACATACGAATATCTCAACGCAAACGGAATCTTAACTTACGGTTTCGCAATGCTACGTGTAGGATGCCTTTAAAACATACAAAATCATATGATATTTGCACTACAATACATAGGTAAGTGAACAAACTTAAGGTACGCAGCTGTATGCATTTGTCAGACTTTCACTATCTAAGTCGATATATAAGAACCACGCATTATGGAAATAGTAACTTCTACTGATAAAATTATTGTATCTACTGTCAAAAATGTACGTTTTGTAATTGAAAGTTTCATATCACGTTTTTCACTAGACATAATGTCGTTTTAGTGGAAGCAACCGAATTGATATAACTATGAATTTTATAACATTAACGTTTTTGCATAATTATCAAATAGAAAAAATTTCTAAACATCAAATGGTTCACACATCCCCACATAGAATAATTTTTCATATATACATAAAGGAATTCAAACGCAAAACTGCGTTATTCCTTGATTAGAAAGATTACATGTTGGAGGAAAGTTTCTTTGTTGTTTCTAGATTAGAAAGATTATATGTTGGAGGAAAATTTCTTTGAGACTTCAACATCTTATTTCTACAATATAAAAACATTGTTTTGTGTATAGTGAATGGTGGTTGATAAGAGGTTAGGGAGATGATGTTTCATCCTTGGAGTAAAATAGTATCGAGAATCTTCATAACTTTATTTCACAGAGATAAGATCTAAAGCCAAAGAAATTGTAGCTTGTTTTGATATCCCAGTGATTGATAACAAATGGTCGCACAATGTGAACCACTTTATCACGGTATTACATATAAAAGGGTAACATGTTGAAAAACTTAAACATGCTCGTTCATGCACAAATACTGATAAGGATTGAAATTGAAAGCGTGCATGTTAAAGTGGCTCGTTTGTCGTTGTGGTTTTTTGAATTTATGGTATTAAAGTGACAGTATGGTATAAAAGCATCTGATGAAAACAAGCTCCACTTTTCTTAATTAACTGAGTAAATTAACACTTTTACCTTAAGATATTTTAATTAAATTAAACAAATAAATTTACAGGAAATCTATTTAATAAAGAAAACTATTTCATTTGAGATTCACTTTTAATAGAGAAAAAATATATTTTATGGAAGACCATACATCATCGAGATACTGAAGAAGTATCATATAAATTAAAGTTTATGCGCACTATATATTCGACAGAGGTTATTCAACATATCAATCAACACCATAATTTGTTGTTTTACATTAGAAAGGCAATTTCCCTGTGAAAAATATTAAATCATTACAGAAAAAGAGATATAAATTCTCAAAGCTTTACCAAAGTTGGTGTGTTTGTTTAAAAATCCATTTTAATCTTCATTCACGAGGTGTTTTAAATAAAAATGCAGAAATATGTTTTCTTCCATTCCCAGCGATTCATAAGGAGCAAAATATTAAATGAATTTAGTTGTTCTGATTTTTATCAGTTTGAGAACTGCTATCTACCGGAACTGTTATGTTTTTCTTTGGTATAAAGCAACACTTAAAAGTTTTAATTTCTAAACCGCATAAACACATATTATGATCTCTTTCAAAAACCGCCACCTCAATCTCTGGAACAGCAGTGTTTCAACAAGCTAAAGAGCTATTGACTTTTAGAACATTATTATCACCAGAGATGAATGAAACATCGTTTAATGAGTCTTGTCATTCTGCACACCACATGACAAACCATTTTAGATTCACCCTACAGACGTTGACGTGACGACCATTTCATGCACAAAATAAATGAGAAGCAAAGACGAGGTATCCCATGTAAAATTGCGATGTCCCATCTGATTTTGTTTAGATTGTATTAAACTCAATTTGATTCAACAGTTTACTCTTTTTTTCACATTGTTTCTTACTTTTTGCACATTTGTCAAGTCACATTTTAGCTTGTCTATTTCTTTTAAGTGATCCATAATTCAACAGTTAATTTCCGACTTTGAGACACATGAAAGGACGTATCATCTGTTAAGCATGATCTCCATTCATTAAGATTTGTTTCATCGAAATTTCAATCATCAAACAAAAACATGTTTGCATCTTGCCATGATGTGACTGCAATAAAGGAATCCTGAAAAATATCTTTCACAACTGCGTAAGAAAGAGAATAGTTCATTTAGAGAAGAATATTAAGATTATTAAGAACTCCTGGTTTTGTTTTTATTATTGTAGTAAGAACATGCTTTTCTTTCATTTTCTAGTTTGACATTTCTCACTAGATACGATATTAATTGATCGTTTTTATATTCTCAAAGAATCTGTAATTGTGATTTGCATAATCCATGTCAACTAAAAAGGAACTGGCAAAACCGTCAACAAAATGTCATGACCTTATAAACACATTGTTAGGATCTGTGACATTCTCTCGCCTCATACTCTCCTCTTATTTAATCATTTTAAATTAAATGACTTGAGCTAACTGTGTTTGGAGAATACGCTCATTAATGAGTCTGTGAAATGCAGTTTTTAATTTTGCATAAAAAAACACAGATAAAAGACGCCTCTTCTAGAGTTTTAACTTTAATTGCCATGAGCATATTTGCAATGACGTATTTGGTCAACATACTAGATTTATAAGGGTCTAGATTTTCTGAATTAGTTGATATTATTTGTCAGGCAAAGACTTGACTGTAGCCTTCAATCCTGCGATTTTTGAAATGATAAATCTGAACGGAATTGTGGAGATTCCCCCAAGGGTTCATTATTTCTATTTTAACCATAAAGGAGCCAGAATTTTAATGATAATGTTTTGATAGGATTTTTAACCAAATAAGAGCATATTTGCAATGACATTTTGTTGTTTGGGTAACTATACTACAAATATGTATGCTTTTATTTAGTGCCAGTTGTCAAATGGAACATATTTCGTAAGTAATGCAGGCTAATCTTCATGCCTTAAAGGCATGACCTATCCATCTGTCTGTATGACTTTCACTTGTTGACGATATTTCAAGAACCACTTACTTCTTTAGTAAAATCTTGCCAGTGTGTAGTTTAGGGAATTTTACTAGGTAAAAGTAACATGCCTAAATAAGAAATTATGCAACAGCCTTGAATTAAACCTCTGATTTTCTCATATCCTGATTAATTGGTGATATTTGATCAAAGCAAAGAGAATATAGTCAAGAGAGCAAATCAAATCCTTAATTTTTCTCATCTCTTAAGTCCCTCTGCATCTGAGCGGGCGGTTGAAAAAAAAAATTAAAAAAATAAAATTGGTATGTATTCGTAGATATATAGTCAGGTCTTGGTAAGGACAATATAAAGTGAAAAATAGGAACAGGGAATTTTTGGTTGAGATGATGTAGAGATTTTAATAGAATTGTCATAAAATTATTTTTTATCAGAGAAGGACCATTTTAATATGTCGACGGACAAATGACAAATATAAACACTTTTTAAATTTTATGTCGGGAGGGTAAATCAGGGTCAGTGGGAGATGAGAAACACCGAAAGAAATACGGTCGGCCTAAAGCCAATTATACCGAGGGAGAAGTCATCAATGAGATTTAAGATCATTACGGGATTGGTAAATAAAACCGCAGTATCATCCATGACCTCATTTTCTCCCCACAGAGGCATATCAAGTCATGAAATGAAACACCAAAAAGAGCTCCATAGCACAAACATGTTTCAAGTTATCATTATTAAGGAAGTTTTTAGTGATTTTATAACTCGTGACCGTGTCCTTTGATCTTTAAAGTGAACATGTCAAAATAATTACCCACAGGCGTGAACACTTTCACAAGCTGTTAAGTATACGAGTTCTGAAAAGCTTAATGGGATAAAGTTATACCCAAATTCGATGAACATTGTAATAACTCACATCTCGTGACCCTGACCTTTGACATTCAAGGTCACATAAGCAATGAACACTTTACATTTAGTATGGCAACCATGAAATGATTAAAAAAGTAAAAGTTAATAGTTGAAATAAAGCATTTTCGCTAAACCATACTTAAGTCGCGACCTCACCGTGACCTTTACCTTTGATGGATTGCAGCAGAAACCTTCTCAATTTTTTTAAAGATAATATATACCAAGTTATCGTGTCTACATGGAATATTTTAGTGACACATGATAAACTCTTCTGACAAATTTATGAGAATGAGAGTCTCCCTAAGAAATATAGTTACTTTGAATTTACGGAGATCCTATCTCAAGTTTTGTTTTGAAATTATTATAAATGAATACACAAAACCGCGCATTGACAACCACGTTATCATGTCTTTTAAGATTACAGAATAAAAGAGAGAATGTCATGAAAAAAATATTCCCTTTCATGCGCGATTTTTGATAAGGATGACAATTAACATACCACATGCTAAAGTTGGTCATATTTCTTTTGGTTTAGAAATTATGATAATACAGCACCTGGATAAAAAATTAACGAAACCGTTATTAATAATTAATTGATCTTGGTTTTTGCTTATACTCATTGATACTTTCAAAAATTAGTTGAGTAGATTATTGCGGAAACAAGTCCATTTATAAAAAAAATCATTCCAATCCTTGAAAAAAAAATCAATAAACTTCCAAATACAGTAAACCAATTTAAAAGATAAAGGAGTTTACATCCACTTATAAGTCTTATCATAAGTACGATTATGCAAAATATACATGTTCGTTCAGTAGAATGTATACCATCACATTTACATAAGCTGTAGCCCATTCTTGTACATTAATTGAAAGGCAACTACACCACAACATCATTCAAGAAAACGACATGGATTTGTAAGCAAACTTTGTATGTTTGTTCAAAATTTCAAGAAACGTTGACTCGTATTAACTTATATTATGTTTTCCCTTTAAGTGAGATATTGATGTTTCGCGAAGAACTGATTGCAACATTAAATTAATCTTATTTCAGTACATAAATTCAGAGTTAAATATCTTAACCATTTGCACATGGCTCGACACGTATTCTGTTTTTAAGTAAAGATCTTGCTTTTATTGACATGAAGGCGCTGATAGGAGAGAAAATATCTCATTTATTTACACATACACATTAACTCTGCTTGTTCAACATAAAAAGCAAAAGTTTTTCCTTTATTCAACTCGAAAATCCTTGGCCTGCCTGAGCATGCCTTTGGCATTTTTTTGTCAAACGAATACAAGTAAAATTATTATCTTCTATATTTACGTATGTTTTTGTCCTATCTCAACTATAAAGTAAGACTCATTTGATGGTGTGATATTTTGACCATTCCTGATTCATATCATTTAAGAGATGTTGTACGGTCATAAACCTGTAAAGGATTGTTTTACAAAACAGAAGAAATTGTTTTATCATGACTGTGCCCTTAAAATAAAAAGTTTAACAAAGATGAATAAACGTTATATTGTTGTATATTCATATTGCTTGACGTGTTTGAAGTATTGCCAAAACAAATTCTGACGGGCTGAAAATGTTAGACAGCTTATATCAGCTCTTGCCTGTAAGTCGTGTCCTAACACAATGTCGCAGCCAAATGGTTTTAACATATCGTGTAGCACCGAGCAAGCGGTTTGTAGAGACTGACATACAGGACAATCTGTTTCCTGCAATAAATGAAAGAGCAACCAGAGGAAATGTCCATTGCGCTTCATTGATTTAGTGTGAAACATGTTTCATCGGACCATGCTTCGAATTCAAATTGCAAGCAATCAGTAGTACATTGTATCGTACTTTCATTGAATAAATCTACAATACCATGTTATATAGCTACCTATCTCATCAATTTATCTATTCCTCAACCAAAAAGGAAATTAAATGTTCAGCAAAATGATTTAGATATTTACAATTTTAAATATATCTGTAACTAATGTTTTTGATCGATATGATTTAGCTTTTAACTCCACTTTGCTAATAACAATGAATCATTGCTTTACCTCATTGACACCAATACACACTCATTTTCATCGATCTTTGATGGATCTTTTATTTTTAGATTCTTACATATCGTTTATTTTCTCCTCATTAAAGTACATTTAGTCATAAAATGTCGTTTAAACCTCTGTTCAAATAAGGCCAGATCTAAATTAGAAAGGGTGTGTCCTTTCACACGGCCTTTGTCAGTATTTAGTTGCCAAATTGATGGACTTTGAACAGCGTTGCTGATTGCACAACTTACTTTGGATGCAAGTTAAAGAAACCTATGATGGAGACTTACTTTTCTCTTTCAACGATACATGTACATAACCTTTCTGATGAAAGCTAGAGGCAAATCTATCTCATATTCCTGATACCTAAAAATATGAAAATGAAGAATTGGAAGAAAAGATAAATGCTCTGGGGGATGAATGAAAAATGATTTTCTAAATTTGGACAAAGTACTTCTTGCTAACCTGTCTAAAACAAACTAGAGAATATAAAAGAAGGAAAATTGAATGAAAAGAGTACGTTTTAGAATACAATGGAAGTAAGAAAAAGAAGGCGAGATACCAACAAAACTATTTTTTTCATTTGGATAAATAGGAATTCCACAAAAAAAAAACTAATCAATTAACTACTTACCTTAAATCACAGATAGGAACGAAATAATTTGTAAACAGAAGATTTCTACGAACGTTCATTTTAATCAAATATCTGAAATGACAATGAGAGCAAAACTGTTTCCAAACGATTGTAAAATATTGTATGCACATGTATTACTATTGACTTAAAACGACCCTGGACACCCTTATTCATGAAAACCAAACGGTTTTCAATCCAGGCCGTTGCATTACAGCAAAAATATTCGACTTTTGTATTATATCTCTGTATTTAATTCGCAGCTGAGATATTGGAATATTGATAAAAATAAAAGGCATTGTTCTAAATGGAATTGTGCATGTTATTGGTCAGTATGCAGACGATACAGAATTATTTTTGGACGGTGGAGAAGCCTCTCTAAATGAAGCTATGAAAACTTTCGTAACATTATATAAGATTTCTGGCATTAAAGTCTATATGGACAGAACAACATTAGTTTGGCTTAGGGCAATGGCCGGCAGTGACCAATCTATATCATCATTTTGAACTTGATTTACAATATGATGATTTTGATCTCCTCGGAATAAAAATCACTGGGTCATCAATACAAAACAAAGACTGGAAAATATAGAGATAATTCTGATTCTGATTCTCTATGGACAATACTCTGTTGAATCTATCCAACTAAATCCAACAAAATAAAAAGAATAAAGAAATAAAAAAAAACTTGATAGCATTAAATCAGGCCTCACCCTTTCTTGTCCACAAAGGTCGAACGATTTGATGAATCTATAGTTACTCAGCAAATATTGTGTTCTATGTCAACCTGATACAGGAACATATGTATGTTTTCTTCTATTAAATAATTTGATTCAAAAGCTAATTCTATATGTTGTTGGGATTCTGATTATCATGTATATCTACTCTTAAATTATCTTCGTGAATAGAATCAGTTTATTATCTTATTAGAATAAATATGTGACTAAAAAGGAAACCACTCTAGCTTTCGATTATGATTTTATGACAAATGATACATCATGTTGCACGAACTAATGATCTTTCTAAACCTCCAGAATACTGTGTAAATCAACAAGGATTTCAACTGACATACAATGTGATGTATGCAGTGACAACATGTTGTTTTCTGACAGCTTATAACATGGATTTCAAACAAATAATACCCATTGATCTGGTGCTGACATAATTGTTTTCCCTGTTATTCTTATGGCAAGTTGACCTAAAGGGAAGAAAACAGATGTTTAGGTCAAGGTTTTGCTTTGCATTTCAGACATGCTAATCAGAATCAACATGTTTGTACAAATGTGACATGAGTACAGGTAGTTGTCACGTTATGAACCTTATATACTTTTTAGTATTCGACATAATTTGCATCAGGTTCTTAGCAATTTGTATTAGAACTAAATAATGTAGAAAATCGTGCCAATGCTATAATAAGTTAGTTCAAATGTTATCGTTACATTTTGTGAAATCAATTTAACAAGGCTATTATTTCATTATTGCTATTGACCTATCAGGAGCCTTAACTCATGGTTATATAATGATAAAACAGATTTCGTCGCTCTGAATTTCATCTATTTGGGTAGTGCCGTAGCAACAATACAAACAATTCTTTCACTTACTTTAATCTCGTCATTGTTATAACATCTTTGTTAAAAGAACAATCAAAATGGTTTACAGGATTAATGTGACAATGGAAATTATATAACCCAAGAACTGTCGCTCTGAAAAAATTCAACATGTTTTTTATTAGCCAGTCGATATTGCCTCATTAAACGAGGAGGCATCCGTGCCTGATGTTTATCAGATGACAAAGTACGAATAAAAACCTAATATTCACCACACAAGTAGATGATGAAGTAGTTTTTAACACTTAGATTCCCATGGGGTGTAATTATTACGACTTTAAATACAAGGGGGTCCGAATGTCAATACAACAGTCTTGATATTGTGTTTCCCTAATAAATTGATTTCATTCCATGAAAATGTCAAAACTTCATAATGCGCATGCATGCAGAGACAGTTATCACATGTCACAATTCATCATTCTTTTTGTTAACAGTAAACGTAATCCTTATGTTAAGAAGTCTTATTTACAAAGTATTGAAGTTGACAAATTATTACGACATAAACACTTTAAAAATTATATCATGAACAATATTCCTGAACTCTTCTTGTATTAAGTATTTTGTTCTAATTGTTCAAGAAATACACATTTAAAATAACTGTCAAGGACGCCAAAGTTCTTTGAAAATAATTTCATAACTCGTTTGACATAAATAGTTTATGCAATCAATTATATTTTCAATACAACATTTTGGGATATACATATATGTTATATCAAAAAGCATGTTAACACAAACACAAATTATGTTATGATCGTCAGCACCATTTAGACAGTTGATTAAGGAGTAAATAACTTTTAAATATGAAGGTGTCTTATTTCTACACAAACATTTGTGTTTACTGTATTTGTTTCTATGATTTGAACTGTCCTATCTCCACAACGGATTTTCATCACATGCTACGTATTTATGTGTGGAAAGTTAATGTTTTAGATTCAATTCAATTACGTCTTAGCACAAAATTCACGTTTGAACTACTAAATGTTTTGTTGAAAAACAATAGTCTCATAAAGCTGTCATATCTCTATTGAAATTAATTTTGATTTAAGTAATCGCCACAGACGAATGTCTTATTACGGTCAGCAATGTGAAATGTGTCAAACATTTGAGCCTTTACGTATGATAAAGTTAACATCAACAGAAAAAACACACATGACATATTGATCTTCTAATGATAATACCGTTTGTCATTGGTTCAATGTGACAAACAAGTTATGCACTTGAGAATAATAGAAATAATAAGTTGTTTGATAGAGGTCCGCACATAGTATGACAGTATGACATAACAATTTTCATAAATGTTGTTTCTTTAGTGCAATATTAAAGGGGCAGTAGCACGTTTTTGGACAATTTTATATTTTAACTTTTTCACTTATAATTGTAAGGTAATACTAAATGTATTATTTTGACATTGTCAAAAATCTTATTACACAAACCAATCATCCATAGTCGGAGGACAAAGTATGAAGATTCACAAAAAATCCATTGGCGGCCATTTTGTGTGAACACCTTTAATTCATTTTGTGTAAGAAAAACGAATAGCATGGCTAAACTTTACGTTATATATTTGAATTATAACTGCTCCATTTAGTTTAAATACATTGTCTTTCAATTGGAACCATTAATTTTCATTTTCCTGACACCACCTTATATCCCCCCTAAAACGTGCTACTGCTCCTTTAAAGTAGCAGTAGCACAATGTTAAAAATAATTATATCATAAATTTGTCACTGATATTTGAATGTTAATGCTTAATTTATGATGATATTATGATGATAGTGTCCAAAATCTCATTACTTAAACCAATTAATCGGAGTCATAGAACAACTTTTAAAGATTCCCGTTATGTCCATTAACAGCTATTTTTGTGAGTGAATTCATTTTGAGAAAGAAAAGGAATCGATTGGCTAAAATTTACATTATATATTCAATTAATTACTTAAACATTTAGCTTAAATACATTTTATTTCAATTGCAACCATTTTTTTAAATTTTCCAGATATCAGCTTAAATTCCCCCTAAAACGGGCTACTGTCCCTTTGATACCAATATATAAATCATATATTGTATTATTATATATTACTCTCCCGTTGAAGATATTGCTGTTTAATAAATCAACCATGTTATTACACTATGTGTCATAACATCGCGCGCTGACCGAATGACGTGACGTAATGATGACGTCACAATTGTTAAGTATCACGTCATAATGTCAGCGGGCCTGCCGCGACAGTCATGTTGGCGACTTTCTTTGTATTTTTACGATGTTATTAAGCAAGTTATAAATAAAATACTAAACTCGGTCCCGTTTCATAACATTTTTATGAAACTAGTGAATGGTATAGATAATTAACTCGCTTTCGCTCGTTAAATACCAACCCATTCACTCGTTTCATAAATTGTTACATAACTCTTCTAAACGTTTGGACAAAATGTAAAACAATGAACATACAAAAACTATAAGCTATACATGTATATAACTGAAAGAAGTAAAACATTTAATATTCAGAGGTAGGTATATATGTACAATTTGATATCCGTATATTATCTTACTCACACCTAACGTCTAACGGAAATCAAATAGCTCAATAAGTGACTGAATCAATATTGCATGACTTACACCAAATGAAAGTCATTTGTTTGAAAAGAAAGTAAATCAATTGGTTAAACACCAGACCTAACTTACCAATGTTTTGTCTCTTTAGCTGTATATTTGTCTACATAGTTATAAAGCTTATATTTTTCAGATATTGATATGAGATCACCACAAATGTTGTTGATTTTAGGAACTGTGAAGCACAAACTATGTGTTTTGAAAAGTTATTACAATCGATGTTACATAATCGTCCAAGAAATAAAAGTTTGCATTTATCTATATATCAGATGAGTTACCATTAACCCACATTTGCAATAGTAGATATTGAGGATGATCTCTTATCTAGACCTTGTAGAAGTCTAGCAAAATAACAATCATAATTTGAACTTTGACACAATACCTCTTCCTAACTGAATTTGACTCTACCTAAAGTGTAACTACGAGCTGGATTATAAAACAAGTGACAACAACACCAGTTCAAGTATGATACAGCGTTCTTTGCAAAAGGCACAAGGTTTTCTAGATCAAAGAGCATAATGAAACACTAAATCAAAACTAGAAATGTACAACTTTCAAAAGCAACAATTCATCTCACTTAAGAAGATTCCAATGATAATTCAAGATGTAGGTCATTAGAGACCCCCACTCACAGAGCTCAACATGTCACATTAGCACATCAATAACTAGATCAAGATAACACATTGATCTGATTAACAGACAGCCGAGAAAGACATTCAGTGATGATCTATGTCACTTATTCACTGAAAGCTCCAGATCTATATATTTAACCTTGTAACAAATCCGCACACATTTAATCTAAGAGTGTTGGTCCCATCTTGCATTTGATATTACCCACACATATATAAAACTGTTGAAGTGATAAAAAAATTGAAACAAGTTTACAACCTAAACGCTTCACAGGTTTGGTGTGGTATCAACAACGGAAACACTTCATCAATTAATACCGAAATAGCACTGATTTATCATCAACCGTCCCTTTTGAAACAATACAAATAAAACGATGGATATGTGTTTGCAATCATAATGTGTCACAGGAACAATGTGATGTCAAAACAGGTTCAAACCATTAATCAATGCTAACAACATTTCGGAACAAGATGATGTTGTAAATAAGGATCGAAGAGCCTTGATAATTTGATGACTACAGGAATATAGTAGAAATCCGTACAGTGCATCTCCTATCGTGCCAGTGAAGCTGGCTTAATTAATCTTTATCATGGAAGAGCAGTTGAAAAGTTCGCTGAGCGAAGAATATTCCCATTAAGAAGAGCTGCATAATGTCATATTTTTTTCCAAATCACGAAGTTTCAATATCAAAGGGATCTTGTGTATGTATTTTCTTTAAAAAAATCCTTCAAGAATTTTAGACAGAATCAAAATATGAACAGTGGGCGTCGCAGACATAAAACAGTTCGAATTTATATACAAAACCATATACAATAGCACTGAAAGATGTCATGTATTAATGACTTGCATGATCCCAAAAAGGCCAAATGATCTATCCCTGATCTATTCCAAATTGGATGACAAAATCCACGTGTTAAATAATCACATTATTGTTGGCACCACGTTAATCCCGATCTCACTAATACTCACTGCCAAATAATAACATTAGTCCGAAATTGTTCTAAAATATATATTTTTAATTATGTCATTAGGAAATGTTGAATCACCAACAATACATAGGATTGTAAAGTGCCTTTGCTAGTAATATTGCCATTTTTTACACTGTTTTCCTAATTTCTACTGAAATTTATTACAGTGGTAAAACATGACTAAATACATAGTCTTGTGAGCTTATCAAAATGATAAAAACTATGATTTGCAAGGTTGATATTTCAAGCTATGAACATGTCACTGACTTTTTCAAATTGAAAATAGTTAATTGAGAGGGCAAAACATTTAGTTACTCTATCATTTCATCCGTAGTCTGAAAGTAATGAATCAAGAAATCGATCTGTGTTGCTTTAACGAACTTTGTTTTTTCATTGAAAGACAATGCGATTATTTTTATTTGATTAAAAAGATAATGTTTTTATTTATCTGTGGAAAGGCCCTATTTCCCTTTAAAAGAGAAAAATTGTCCCATTAATATCTTGCCTTATCTCTACAAGGTCGATATTTACGAGGATTAAGTAATCCTGTTCAGGTATCTTTGAAACAAAAACCTGCATTCCATTTTCCACTGTTTGTTGTGTAATTTCATAGTCTGCGCAATAAATGGGCACAAAAATGTAAATAATGTTTTGTCATTATCCTGAGCCAGATCAAAAGATACACCAAACCACATAGCATGATAGCACAAAACCTTTTCAAAGATTATCAGAGCACAGCAATTAAGTTTAAAAACTTTTTTTTGAAAAAAAAATCAATGTTGTTATTACAGGCAATGATTGAACGTGACTGCACGACAGCTTTGGATTTCACTATTAAACTATCATATATAACAGTTAAAAAATACTTATAGAGTATATTGAACATGATTATAGGTGCATTATGTGGATATTACATCAAGAAAAGGGTTTTAGGGAAATATAAGTCAGTGAAGTAGTTGAATGTTGCTTAAAGTTGCAGTTGGACGTTTTTTTCAACATTTTATATTTTCAATTTTTCACTGATAGTTGTTCCTTTAATGCTGCATGTATTAGTTTGATAGTGTCAAAAGTCACGTTACAGAAACCAGTCAGCCATAGTCAGAGAACAAATTATAAAGATTCCATAAAAAGTCCATTGGCGACAATTTTGGTGTGAACACATTTAATTCATATTGGGTAAGAAAAAAAGAATCGCATGCCTGATCTTAAATTTGTATATTTGATTTATTACTTATTCATTTAGTTTAAATACATTGTCTTTCAATTGGAACCATTTTTTTCATTTTTTTGACACCGTCTTATCTTCCCCATAAAATGAACAGCGTTAAAAAGTGGGTACTAATTTAATGTTTCAAGCCGCCGATAACGTGTTTGCAATAGACTGGACTGTATGGGCAAAGTAAACAATAGGTTTGTGTATGATCTTTAAAAATTGTTTGTTTGTCTATCAGAGTCTTATTAATTCTTTAAAAAAAAAGTTATGCTTTCCAAATAACAGACGAAATGTTAATACCCATATATCTACAAAGAATGTTTATATCATTATCCAACATACCATTTGATTAATAGCCCCGAGTCTTCTCATATCAAGGAACATGATCATCCTCATTCAACTACAATTTTTTTCAGTAATTTTCGAAGAGTTGATCATGAATCTTACATTGAATTTCGCAGTACATCATCCATTTCTAAACCAACAAAGTTCAAAGAGAATGTTTATGATTTGTCTGAATAAAAAAAACATGAAATCTATCAACTGCATGTTGTTGCCTAAATCGAATTCCAAAACCAATACTTCTTGAACTTGTCAACAATTCTTTACATTTCTTATTTTGGTTTTATACCAAACTATCAATTGCGGTCCTATATTGAGAACTTTATTTCACTCAAGAGACCGTAACATAATAAACTGAAACCTCCAAACATGTTTGGTTTTTATGTTTGTACAAGTTTTCTAATTTTACACTTTTGATTAGCTGTAGGGGTCGCAAAGTCAGACCTTGTATAGTACTCGACACATAAGTAAGTGTCAAGTCAGGTTTTGTTGCTAGATGAATAGTTGTTTGTCATTCCAGAACATAATGTACTTTTTGTAGACATCATCAAATTAAAAAGGTTAAGAAGAAAGTTCTAAAATGGTTGTTTTTACTAGATGAGCCTAACTGAATTGATTTTACCAAGATTATACATATATAGATATAAGCTTTGTATATCTACTATGCTCATATATATTAATTAATTGATTAACAAAAACAATTATATCTATTGTATTGATGTATGATGTGAGATATTGAGTACAAGTATTTGGAATGGTTGTTCTTGTAAATAGCACTGGTTGCTAAACTATACTTTACATCCATAAGTTTGAATTATTCAAATGGAATCTCTCGACTTTAAAGATGAAGTGGAGTGAAATTGTTATTAACAACTCAATACCTTGCTCACAAAACAAAACCCAATCTTACTCTCTCATTTTCTACTTTCTGCTATTCTTCCTGATAAGAATTGTTTGTTATTTTTCCTTATGACGATTCTACATGTATGATAAATACCAATTGTGAAGTATGCGACGAGCAAACGTTCTAAACTTAAACTAAAAATGCCCTCAGTTGCTTTAAACAGAAATTAAAATCAGATGATGAAACCACTACATAAACATTTTGTAAATTGACTAGTTATTGATAATTCCAAGACAAAAGTCAACATTGTCTGACATTATACCAATTTACGATCGATTCTTGAATATCAATTCAATTGATAAGTTGACAATAGCAATCGGAATCAATGTTAAATCTGTGTAGATGATCTCGTATCATATTGAAGATAATCCTTGAGTAATGTGATAAATACAATTAAACGATAAACATTTTCTTCATCTTTTTAATCTTAAATACTTTCTTTCCATCTGGATTGGTCTTATTTGGTTTTACTCTTGAATTATCAAATGATATCAAGGGTATATATTGGAAGTTCTTGGTTCTTATTAGCCATCAATTCTATTTTCCGAGACATGTTAGTCATTGTATTCCCAAAAGTACTTTCTGACGTCTCTATGTAATTGAATTTCCTAGTCATGAAATTTCCGTTTATTCTCCTGGATGGAAATCTTAAGTTCCCCATGGCGATTTTTCTTGATTGAATCAAATTCCTTTCTTTATGACACAAATGTTCCAACTGACAAAATCGTTTAGGCTATTCTTGAATTCATGGATAATTCACTAGATCTTTTTTTGAAAGTAGAAGAAAACGTGAAATGAACTTTTCCTGATGAGTCTAAATTAAAAGGTTTTTTGTTGGATCTGTCAACGAATATTTGTAAAGTTTACAAATTATTTACATGTAATTATTTACATAAAAACTATGACTGTTTATTAAGGCTCGAATCTAAACCTTAAAATTGTATAGGTAGGCGATTGACTGCATCCATAACCAGTCGGTTGTAATTATCTTTAAGTTACAGCCAAATCAGTAGCCAGCTGTAATGATCTAACAAAAATGCTTTGAAAGCAGCTGATTAGCAGTAAACACATATTGAATTGTACACTTAACATCTGACTGATGACGTACAACTCGATGTTAAAATAGCTCTTGCTTGCACAAACATCTATATTCTAAAATGGTAATGAGACGGGAATGAAACTGGAGTCAAGATACTGTAGTATGCCAATTTGGTGACTTAATGTTGTTCTTTTTATAAAAAAACATAAAGTTCTCGATGCATACGTGGACGGTCAAGTAATCTATTATGTTTTAAAGTGCTACTTCTTAAATGAATATTTGACAAGAAGCGAATAAAACAAGCTGATAACTTTTATACATGTATGTGTCTATTGGCTTAGTTTTGCTCTGCTTGCTCAATATCTTGCCAACTTACACATTATAATGATAATGCAATACAATATAAGTTATACCATTCAGAGGTGGGGTACATGGGGGATATAAACCTCGACCTTGGTGTTATGCGACGAGCCAAAGACGAGTTGCATAACACCAAGCGAGAATTTGCTGTACATGAATAATTCTACTGTAACACACAGGTAATCACAGCCCTCATGGTTGTAGTCTGGCTGTTGTTTGTATAACATTAAGTTTCAAAAGATGAAGACACTTTTTAGAAACTGCAAAAAGGGTAAAAGATTGGTAATTTTCTTAATTTATTTTGTCAATGTTAACTTTTTGTCACATTGCAGTAAATTCATAAATTGAAAGCCTTATTTTAACAAGAACTCTTTTCCCAGAGGTGCCAATAAACAATTTGTATGTGACAGTGGTAAGAAGTTGAACTTGTAAGAAATACAATTTTGTTATAAGGTCTCTAAGGTTTATTTTCAAGGTGACTGGTTATATTACCTCTCCCATGTGTATTGTGAGGTGCGAAAAAGTAATTATTGAAATTGCCAAAAGTCCAAAAGAGTTTTTTGGTACTTTCTTGAAGCACTACAGGCAGTTTATAACTCCGCTTTTTAAAAGTTTTTATAGCATGCTTCATAAAGTTCTATTACTACTAGTTAAATAAGGTTATTTGAAATACTCTAGTTTATGATGATTCCTTCATTATACCAAATCAAGAAACAACAGAATAAACATAATTTACATGATTTTAAAATTTTCTTATTCTATTCAAAAATTCTTTTCCCAGAAGTGGCAGTAAACAATTTGTACATGACAGAGGAATGAAGTTGAACTAGTAAGACATACAATTATTGTATAAGGTCTCTAAGGCTCATTGTCAAGGTGACTGGTTATCATCCTTCCCCATTGTGTAATTCCAGGTGCGGAAAGGTAATTATTGAAATTGCCAAACGTCTGAAAGAGTTTTGTTTACTTTCTTGAAGAAAATGCAGGCAAATCCGCTTCTTAAGTTGCATGGCAAAATTTAAAGTGACAAAAATCCTCCCTTAAGAAGTTTTAATAGCATGCTTCATAAAATGTTATACCTACTAATTAAATAAGGTTTTAATTTGTAATTCTCTAGTTCATGAGGCTGCCTTTATTATAACCAATCAAGGAACAACAGAATAAACACAATTTACATGATTTTAAAATTTTCTTATTCTATTAACTTTGAATCTAGTTAAGAAGACTATTTTAGTCTCACCCTTATCTCATATTGATAAAACAAAAGGTCAGCATTGTATACAGACCTGGCAAATACAAGACATGTTCGAAAATGAACACTGTATGCATGGTATACATTTAGGTACGAATGATAATCTCACTGAATATATAAGAACAGGTAGATAAGTAGAAGTTGTAGACATAAACATAAGGTCAACCTTCCATCATATTTGAACTATATAACTTGATGATTTGATAAATCCTATTGGACATGCAATAATTTGAACATTGCTACTAAGGGATCTCCACATATGGTTATTATAAATAGGTTATCATTTGATTGGACATTTAATAAATACTACCAGTTTGGTTTTGCTTCACTTATGAGGATACTTGACATTTCTCGTTGAATATCATGCAATTCTCTTCAAGTGAAGAATATTGTGAATAGAAATTCACGAGATAATATGTATATTGTATTCAATGAGATGTCAAATGTTCTAGGTGTCATTATTTAAGTTTACGAAGGGAGTATCCAGATCCTGTTGGTGATCTACTGAGGTCTGCGTAATGTTGCTTAAAGCCATGACATCATATTAAATTTGTGTTATTATTTTACTAATTGAAATAACGGAGTTTTGTTTCCCCCGATAATTGGTGTATTTCAACAGTGAAATGACGATAGAATCCATTTGGTATTTGTATCCATATGCATTGTCTCAAGCAATGAAAAAAATCACCAATGTACAGGTATACAATGTCTTGGAGTGGCTTTAGTTTTTGTAAGCAAAATTGGTTTTTGAGTGGGGTTTACTTATATCAATATGAAACTTTTATGATCTAATAACATCAGAAATGGCAAAGCAAAGTTTTATGACTTGGAATTGGGGGATTATTGTTGCTTTGGTTTAACCCAATATATTGAAAGGGTTTAGAAATCAGGAACTATCATCAGAAATGCAATAACAGCAAAATTAAATTGGTTCATGGAAATTCATGGAATATTCGTTTTGTCATCAGATGCACTTTTAAGTCTATTGAACCTTAAACACTTAAAGGGACAGAGAGTATGTTGATAGGATAACATATGTCAAATTTTAAAATCGACGTTATTACATCGGGAACCACTAACTGTTACTGAAAATAACAAGTTAAAAGTCATTCAATACATTAGAGCGAATATACGGCCATTCAAAGTCGGGATTTTGATCGAAAACCGGACAATGTGGCTCAAGTGACTTGGAATTGGGGGATTATTGTTGCTTTGGTTCAACCCAATATATTGAAATAGTTTAGAAATCAGGAACTATCATCAGAAATGCAATAACAGCAAAATTAAATTAGTTCATGGAAATTCATGGAATATTCGTTTTGTCATCAGATGCACTTTAAGTCTATTAAACCTTAACACTTAAAGGGGCAGTAGCACGTTTTTTGGCGGAATATAAGGTGATGTCAGGAAAATGAAAATTATTGGTTTCAAATGAAAGACAATGTATTTAGACTAAATGGAGCAGTAATAATTCAATTATATAACGTAAGGTTCAGACATGCGATTCCTTTTTCTTACAAAAATGAATTAAAGGTGTTCACAAAAAAATGGCCGCCAATGGATTTTATGTGAATCCTCATACTTTGTCCTCTGACTATGGGTGATTGGCTTGTTTAATGTGATTGTTGACACTGTCACTGTAATACATTAGGCATTTACTTACAATTATTAGTGCAATTTTTAAAATATAAAATTATCAAAAAACGTGCTACTGCCCCTTTAAAGAGACAAAGAGTATGTTGATAGGATTACATATGTCAAATTTTGAAATCGATGTGATTACATCGGGAACCACTAACTGTTGCTGAAAATAACAAGTTAAAGGTCAATCAGTACATTAGAGCGAAAATTCAAAGTCGGGATTTTGATAAAAAAAACGGACAATGTGGCTCGAGTGGCGCGCGCAAATTCGCCAAACGTAATTTTGAAAACTTGTCATAAGCTGACAGGAAGATACATTCGATTTGATAGTGTTTATTAGGTATTGTAACTAATAGGGAGATTAATTGGATGCATAATTTCGAATTTTAAACGTATTAGAGATGTTTTCTTTATTTTTCCATAAAATCAAGCATTTTAGAGATATTATGCATTAATGGATATATTTGCAAGTCCAGTGATGAACTTCAATCAGCATATTAGATATTTTGTAGCTTATCAAAACCAAATAAAATTTTAAGAATGATACTCTGTGTCACTTTAACATGAAATGTAGGGTTTAAAGGGGCAGTAGCACGTTTTTAGGGGGAATATAAGGTGATGTCAGGAAAATGAAAATAAATGGTTCCAATTGAAAGACAATGTTTTCAAACTAAATGAAGCAGTAATAATTCAAATATATAACGTTAAGTTCAGCAATGCGATTCATATCTCTTACAAAAATGAATTAAAGGTGTTCACAACAAAATGGCCGCCAATGGATTTTATGTGAAGCCTCATTCTTTGTCCTCTGACTATGAATTATTGGCTTGTGTAATGAGATTGTTGACACTGTCAGTATGATACATTTAGCATTTACTTACAATTATAAGTGAAATATTTAAAATGTAAATTTATCAAAAAACGTGCTACTGCCCCTTTAAGGCATTCTTCTTTACTGTATTTGCTATCATTGGCAGCAAACACAAAACACATTCTTACAAACATGACACATACATCTCTAATGATACTTCAATATCCAACGTGACATCTGGCTTTTATTGATGTTGCTGATGTTAACCTGTCAGTTGAACTTCGAGAGAGAAAAGCATATCAGAACTTCGAGAAAAATATCGATATCATTTTTATGACAGTTAATTACCCTGATGTTGGCAATCATGAACAATAGTTTGTTTTAAACGAAATGACAAAGGATTGATGCTGCTATCAATGGATCAAAGACAGATTCACACATATTATTTATTTATATTGACACTTCTATGATGTTCTCTGTCAAGAACACTTTCGATTTATGCTGTTACTAATAACAATGATGTTGGTTGATTGTTGAATTATTTCCTTTACAAAAATAACATTTGTTAATCAATTACGGAAATCGAGATCTGCATTCAATCGGTCGTTCAAGACAAGACTTGGCAGAGAAAAGTTGCTTACAAACAGCTAGAAAACCAACTTCATGATATAAGAATAATGAAACACATCACGTTTGCGACAACAAATTAAGTGTATACAAGCAGAAAAAAGTCTGATTTGGTTAGCATTTCAGTAGCACAGATCGTGTTCAGGTTATAAACTATATTGAGAAAAGTTAACAAACATTTAACTTACTTAAAGTAAAATGATAAACAATATCGTTGTAATTATGAAATTCATTTCTGTATAGACTTCTTATGTAATGGTGTAATTACATGATTTCATGAAAAACAAATAACTCATTAGAAATATTGTTATCATTAAATCAATATTATCAAGTTTGTTATTTCTGTATCAGGATTGTGTCAATGTTCTTATCGGTTTCCTGGTCAAGGAAATGCAACAACATAATTGCGAAAAGAAAAACAGTTACTCACTTTGAGATGCTTAGACAGAACGAAATGCCATCTACCTAAAACCTTTTACAACATACAGTGAGAGGAATTCCCTAATGGATGTGTCAATTATTGTTTGGACCACAGGCGTTCGATCGTTTATGTGCAAATGTACACTAAGTAATGAGACGAAAATAGATATCCTGTTACAATCACATCGTAGATAGATACTTAGTAAGGTCAACCAGCCATTGTTTCATTCAAGGGTATCCTTGTTACAAGAATCATTCATATTTCTATCGCTGTTCATTATGGCCTTGCGTTGATGAGATATATTTCATAGTTAAGTGTGTTTCCGTATCATTAATATCATATAATAGGAATATAAATTGTATTATGCGAGCCTTTTTTGTTTTGTTTAAACAATGAAAAAATAACAAAAGTATATTCTAAAGTTTATTAAGGAGAAAATACATGTAAAACTGCTACATTTACAAAAACAACTGTTTAAACAATAAACGATATTTTAGAATTTCAGGGTGAGTTCTAAACATGGAATAGCCAGCTGTTAGCCCTGTTCATAGATATATAATTTGAGTTATACATCCCTACACATATACTTGGTATCTTACAAAAGAAATAAAGTTCTCTCTACCCTCAATGTGTCCTCATGCTTTAACTATAACGGTTGATAAAACGAAAATTGTAAACAATCAATAATGCATAGTGTGAAATACAGAAGACACCATCTTTACAAATTTAACATGAAAGCCCATTTTAATCATTGTCCAACGCTAACGTTAATTCGTGACAAATTCAATTATTAATAATGAGTTCATGTAATATATGGTAAAGTGAGTGGTATCCAACATCTTGTCAATAATCAAACACAAAGGTGACGGGGCCCTAATATACGAAATTTAAAAAAATAACAAATAGATTTTATTGAAATAATGAAATTTTCACAAGAAAGTATATATGTTCCTTGATCAAAATATACAGCATGGAAAAAGTTTTAAGATGAATTTCAATTCTGTGATAAATAATTCTTCGCTCTGGTTAGTGTAATTCAATTTAATTCAATGTATGTTACCGAGTAAGTCTCGCTCACCGTAAATCTTGATATGAATGCTGTTCTGTGTAAATGTATCTTCTGTAAAAAGAAAGAATATTTACACGAATAACATCTTATCAAAAAGTATTTTTGCGATTTTCTATTACTTTTAATCTATTTAAAGGATTTATCTGACAACAGCTTGTTTTTTTTATTAAAACGACCGATAAGTGAATAGAGGTAAGTGAACTATAACTAGGTATCTAGTATCGAAATCACTGTCTCATTTCACCATCCACTGCTGAATTACTTGTCTTTGTCAAAGTTTTGAATATATATTCATGAGAGTAAGAGTTTTTTGTCTTTCAACTTTTGATCTGAATAAAGTTGTCTATCAAATTATTGAGTGAATGTATGGTTATTAAATCACAAAGCAAACGTTCAAACGATCAAACGAGCACTTTAATGGTCGCACATCTACATGAGCAGAATATGTTTTACATAACAGTCCAACACACTATCTTATCCAGCATCTCGCAATTACTTAAATCCTTAAGGCATTAATGCAACCAGAGCGTTATTGAACATTTCTTACATTTAAAAGTACCAGAATTACCTTCTTTTTTATAATGACAAGGGAAGAAAAATGTCCATTGTAAAAAGTAAAAGAATCTGTCAGTTATGTCATACTTCAATAGAGGATGAAGTCCATTTTACTTTTGTCTGTCAATGGTATAAAGCGATGTACATTAAGTTTACACAAGATCTTTTTGGCGAAATTTGAAAATCTAGGTCTATATTACACTAGTTTGTATGATATATTGTGAAATTTGTATTAATATTTATAACATGAAACATGAAACATGAAGCCTTGAATACAAAAAACTTTGTCTGTCTGTATGTCTACTTTACAAGGTTAGTTGAACATCGTTTCTCAGAAATATTTCAAAAGAAATTCCTTTACTAATATTTTATTGAGGATATTAAGTGTTTTTTGATAGTGTCACCCTCTTACAATGTGTCATTCACAACATATTGTTTTACAGGAACATTGTTGACCATCAATTATATATTTAACAACGTTTACTATTTTCGTACTTGTCATCGTTTTTCCTTACCACGCCTTATAGCGTAGGTAGCTTTATATAGCATTCATTCTTTCCATCTGCCCGTCCCTCTGTCGGTCGGCCCAAGAATTTGCTATGCTAGCTTTCCTTAACTTTATAAACTTAACAACGATAGTCCCTAGATGAGACTATTATAACAACAGATAACATATTGTGTTTTTCTGGATGCGTGGTTATGTGTATACATGTGATCACGTGCTGTGATTGGTATAAAAGCCATGATTAGCTAGAATACCCTTTTAAATAATGAACTGTTTTACGTACACTTTGAACTTTCTACTCATGATGTAAGTATTGAGATATTTCAATCACCATAAAACCCAATTTTATTTGACAAGCTGATGCATATTTGACATCAATAGTTTGGGATTGTTTTACAATTATCACGACTCCGAAGATGAATTGTACATGTAAGTGCTATTGTTATCATACGTTCACTTATTTGGTAAAAAGCTCAATTCAGTCTGACACTCATTGCCACTCACAATCAATCAAAAGACACACAATCAGACACCAATAATTATGTATACAAGGAGCAAACTCGTTATAACCCTGAAACCTTCAATTGTAGCAAACAAGACTGGAAATAATATTATAAAAACTCTACATAACAATAAAACTGGTCATTGTTCATTTCGGACAAATCTCGCACTTTATTTGTCTGACGAAAATGCATATATGATCAATCGTGGAATATCAACAAAATCGAGACAATAGCAAGCAGAGACATCGCTTATCTGTATTTCAAAATAATTGTGTGTCATTTTGTGGATTAACTTGATGTTCATGCTCACTTCATACTTTATTTTTCCTACACGATGTATCAGATACAGATACAATAAATCTAATTTTGAATAGATGTACAGCTGCGTACCTTAAGTTTGATCATGTACCTGCTTACTCTAGTGCAAAATCATATAATCTTTCAGGCATCCTAGTATTATATCATATTGAAATTTAACTACATAAGTAAAGAATCAGTTTGTGGTAACATATTTACATATTCATATGTCATAGCAATTTTGGGCTGGGCTTTGAAGTGATAGACACACTAACAAGTGAACAAACTTAAGGTACGCAATGAATGTTACCAAATTAAAACGTTAAACCCTTTGAAATTGTGTAAATGTCCTCAACTTTTAGGTCTCATGCAAAGTTTCCGCATTTCTTATGGGGCTTCATTATTTAGATTTTTTACCGTCAATATTAATATGATATCAATAATGCATATAGGTTCTGCTCGGATCTTACTACCCTTCGCTGTCATATTATCAGACACTTTATTAAAGTAACCGTCATGTACTTGCTAACTTCTCTAAGTAATTGAATTTCCAGTTCATGAAATTTCCGTTGATTCTCCTGTATGGAAATCGGGAATTCCCTAGGCATTTGTGTTGATTGAATACAATTCATTTCTTTAATCACAAAATTCCCTTTTGAAAATATCACAAGGCTATTCTAATAGTCATGGATATTTCACTAGCTCAGTTTCAGAAAAGTGTGTGTGTTCTGCTACTGAAATGAACTCATCCTGTTTCGTCCAAATCTAAGGGGAAAAGACTCTAAATTGAAATTCATAAAAATGTACTTCTGGAGTTTGGCTTCAAAGGTTCTCAATGTGAGAAATGGAGGTTTTGTGCAATTTACAAATTATCAAGGTTCTATGAAATGATGATTTTGGTGTTGGATTCTGTGAATCAGAATTACCTCCAGAGGCAAAGTAAAATGGTAAAGGAATTAAATTTTAATCATTTCAGCTTTCGAACAAGTGACAGTATTTCAAAGTTATGGCTGAATCACAGTCGTTGTTGAAGGAATGACAAGGAAATGATTACAAGTGCTTGGTAACTGACACATGACAAAATATTTATTTTTCAACAACTTGGATGGTGTTATCTTTTGGAAATGTCAATAATTACTGTGACAGACTTTCTTTGCTAAAGAAGTATCTGTATTATTACACCTGTTCTATTCTTCTCGAAAAAACTTTGGTTGTCAAAACTAAGGACTCAACGATCTGAATATTATAACAATTGATCACTAATCACAGCTGGCCACAGGATCACCGATGCTATAAATTATATTCGCTACCAGTCAAGGAATCCTAAAGAAGATATAAGCGTTGAAGAGACAATGGTTCTGGAGAAGAACTACATGTAAGTTTACTGACGGACGTATGAACGGACGCATGCGCGGACGGATGCCAGACACCATGTCATGATATAAGCTCATCAGGCATTTCAAATCTTATGAGTTCAAAACTATATGACTTAAGTAGGTGATGGAAACGCTATTGTGATAACCAAAAACATTCAGAACTTCAAATTGTCATCTTATTGAATTCATTACGATGGAAATTTTCAATCTTATCATAAAACTTTGTTATTGTAGTCCTGGTTTCAAAAGGTTACAAAGGATTTAAATCATGACTTAAGGGCAAATAAAATTCGTTGTGTTAACTTCAAATTCAATAGTTGAAGGAAAATTGAGGGAGATTGGAAATTCTTCCAAAGTTGGTGATTTTTAAATGTACGCAGAGTCTTGTGGCTCTTACCCGCAGATAAATTTGGGTTCGTACATAAAAACTTCACAGTCCTGTTCTTACAAAGTAAACTGTGATGGAAGCATTGATAACTTTAACTTAAAAAATACTTTATAGGAAATCCTGGAACTTTTTCTTGCATTTCAGTACGAATATACACTGATTGTATTCAACGGAACGATAGTAGTGTGGAATGACATTACACAAGAAACGAGTAGAACTAGACAAGGCCATAAGTTAGTGACGATATATTTCAAGGTAACTTATATTCTTTCTCCCAGGGGTAATATCAGGTGCAGAAAGGCAATTGTTAAAATTGCTTCTTTTTAGAATACATTGCTTAACAATTTCTAAAGACAAAGCTGGTTATTGATAACTCATATATGATTGTTAGTCGCAAGGCGAAACTGAAACTGTTTCTATTGAATGTCCTAACTTTTATTGAATTCATGATTAAACTTTTTCCTTAATGTTTTGATTCTGAATTATCAACTTTTTAAAGGATAATGTTTTTCATTCTAGTCAGACTTTAACAGACAGATCAAAAGTTTTCATAGAGAATAAGATAAATACTTCATCTTCCCATATACATGTATGGATAATGCAAATATGGTATTTATAATCCACAAAATAACCAAATTTGTGTAAATTAATAAACGTTTATATCATTTATCCTATGTTCACCAATGCAGAAAGGAAATAACGAGCATGAACTCTCGAGAAGAAAAGCTGGATTATTCTAACAAAGAGTGATTTGCACATATATCTATGCAAACTAATAAGCAACTATTCTAATGAAACGCAATTTTGATGATCCCATCACAACAACACAAGCAACAAAACAAAGTCATTTCATTAATTGGAAATCGGTTAAGTGTTGCTTTAATACCTTACAAATCATTGTGGTAATGCGACATCCAGAGACTACCTAACAGAATTCATGAGCAGCTACATAAAAGTGGCCATAACTTTCATGAAATAGTCATTTTATGTCAGTCGACCGTTTGGAGCTAGGCCACAACATTAAACGTGAAGCATAACAACAAATAATCCGTCTGAGTTGAGGTCAGTGTGCTGCACAGGCATCAAATGGACTTCATATACATAATACATGTATATCAAACATGGCACATAAGTCTGTATATCTTACGTTGTCATTGGTCATAATAAACTGGTTAAACATCTACGAAAATAAACAATTAACTTTTCCAAAGCCCCCTCTGCAAATTATCGTCATACGTACTGTTGCGGTTTGTAAATTTTGCAGTTTTATTAACGTTGAAATACATGTGAAATAATGTTATTTTATGGAGCATGGATGCAGTAGATGATCCATAAAAGAAGCAGAATGAAATGCACAGTATAGTATATAGAAGTGAGGTAAATACGAAAAGTAGATAATGATAATTCTGACAGTGGTATTTATGAATTTATTCTCTCAAGTATTTGCCTGGCTAATATGATTTGACTAATAAATGGACTTATTGTGTAGCCAATTGAATAGATAAACGATTTTGATATCATTGACAGTATTGAGAGAGTTATGGTAAGTCAATATTTACATCATATAATTGTCCCCTCTTGTGTATAAGCACAACATGGACTTTAAATAGCATTAAATTATGTTTTGTTACATTTTTTTAACATACGTTATCAAACTATTTGTTTGTTGTACTGTTACAACATTTATTTCGGCAAAAACCATTCAAAAGGTTTTCGTTAAAAGCAAACTAGATAAACAACTTAATGTGAATCTCAAAAACACATCACGTTTATCGCATCACGAATGACGTGTGTTAAAGTAAGATAAAGCAGACCCACTTAGTATGTAACAGCACTACAGATCGTGAGCCGGTGTCAAATAGAAAAACAAGTAAGCCAATAACTTTTATTGAATGCATAAATCTTCAAAAAATATTTGTTCATGTATTTGACAGTTACAAGATCACCACTTTTGTCGAACCTAGGTAATGAAAAAATGTGTAAAGTATAAATATCCTTTTTTTGACTTATGAGGTTTTCCTGGATAGAAGATTCAGATTCACTTTCGTCTTCTTGACTTCATTCAATAACACTAACATGATTATTGAACCGAGAGCAAGTGTGAAAGAAAATTGCTCGCATCATAAGTGCAGATCAGTTGTTGTTCAACAGAAAATGATTGTTCGATATATTACATATTACAACCAGTAAAAGGATGGATACATGGCCAGTTAAGTGAATACTTTCTAATTCTTCAAATGATAATCGCAAAATTTTGACATGCAACAAATAATTATAACCATTTGTGCGATCAATATATTTATGAAAACTTGAAAACGTGAATTTCTTAAACATCCAATGGAGGTAAGAGACCTACTACGATGAAGCAAGAAGAGTGGCACATTAAAAAATCCTCTATTAGGATGTGCATTAGCAGCTTAATGAGAAGCTTTCCGGCAATAAGCCACTAGCATAGATGAAATCACTTATGGTTCTTAACAGTGCCAAACTGGCCAAAATTCAATTGCTCAATTGTGGTTAATTTAGAGTCAGTGGTACTATTTCTACAATAACTGAAATCTTATGATTAACTGAAGCACTCCTGATTCATCCCTGAACAATATTGCTCATCACTTTAACCGATAAGGCCAGTCAGTGCTTCTGTTTTTAATGCGTCAAATGGGAAACGAGATTAAGCATTGTACATGTTGCCGTTTATTGACCTGGCTATTGTTAGATGACCACACAGGAAGAACGTTGGACATTAGATACGCAGTGGCTATCTGATTCAGTATCCCCAACAAACTACTGCATTTCAAAACGTTATTTGATAAACTTATATCTATACCATAAGACGGTCTAGTAATTTGTGACGGCCTGCAAAGGTTAGACAGCTCATATCAGCATGTGCCTAAGTCCTGCCTTAACACAAAACCGCCCAAGCTCAAAAGGTTTTAACATATCGTGCGGCACCAAGCAAGTGGTTTTTAGAGACTGACATACAGGACAATCTGTTTCCTGCAATAAATGAAAGAGCAACCAGAGGAAATGTCCAATGAGTTTCACTGATTTAGTGATTTAGGATTTTACCGAACAATTCAATTCAATATCCCAATGACTTTAGTAAGGAACATTTATGTATGTTTTACAAATTGTTTAAGAGTCATTATTCTATTTACATAATTTGATTCTAAAGCTCATTCTGTATTTCATTAGAGTGTGAGTAGCATTAATATCCGATTTTGAATTATATCTATGAATTTCATATATTTTGGTAGCGATGTGGCAGCAATACAAACAATTCTTTTAAAAGAACAATCAAAATAGTTTACAAGATTGATGTGACAAGGGACATTATAAGAGTCAAGAACTGTCACTCTGAAAACAATCAAAATGTTTTTATTAGTCAGTCGATAATGCCTCTAAACATGAGGAGGCATTCTTGCCTGATGTTTGACAAATGAAAACGCCCACTATAAACCTAATATTCACCACACAAGTAAATGATAAAGTAGTTTTTAACACTTAGATTCCCATGGGGTGCGATTATCACGAAATTTAATACAAGGGAGTCCGAATGTTAATACAACAGTGATATTGTGTTTCCCTAATCAATTGATTTTATTCCATGAAAATGTCAAAACTTCATAATGGGCATTCATGTAGAGACAGTTATCACATGTATCAATTCCTCTTTCTCTTTGTTAACAGTAAATGTAATCCTTATGTTAAGAAGTCTTTTTTACAAAGTATTGAAGTTGACAAATTATTACGACAGAAATTTAAAAAATTGAAAATATATCCTGTACAATATTCCTGGACTCTTTTTGTTTTAAATATTTTGTTCTAATTGTCCAAGACATACTCATTTTAAAATACTCATTTTAAATAACTGTCAAGGACGCCAATTTCATAACTCTCTTGACATAAATAATGAATTCAATCAATTACATTTTCATTACAACATTTGGGATATATATAATTTGTTATATTAAAAAGCATGTTAACACAAACCGAAATTATGTTATGATCGCCAGCACCATTTAGACAGTTGATTAAGGAGTAAATAACTTCTCAATATGAAGGTGTCCTATTTCTTCAAAAACTATCGTGTTAACTGTATTTGTTTCTAAGATTTAAACTGTTCTATCTCAATAATGGATATTCATCACATGTTGCGTATTTACGTGTGGAATGTTAATGTTTTAGATTTGATTCAATTACGTTTTTGCACAAAATTCACGTTTGAACTATTATATTTTTTGTTGAAAAACAATAGTCTCATAAAGCTATTGAAATTAATTTTGATTTAAGTAATCGCCACAGACGAATATCTTATTCCGGTTAGTAATGTGAAATGTGTCACACATTTTGGCCTTACGTATGATAAAGTTAACAGCAAGAGAAAAAACACACATGACATATTGATCGTCTAATGAAAATACCGTTTGTCATTGGTTCAATGAGACAAACAAGTTATGCAATTGAGTATTTCGGTCAATGTTTTGAGAATAATAGGAATAATAAGTTGTTCAATGGAGATCTGCACATAGTATGACAATATTACATAACAATTTTCATAAATGATGTTTTTTTAGTGCAATATTAAAGGGGCAGTAGCACGAAGTTAAAAAAATTTCATTTATATATTTTTCACTGATATTTAAATGTTAATGCTCAATGTATTATTTTGATAGTGTCAAAAATCTCACTACTCAAACCAATTATCCAGAGTCATAGAACAAATTGTTAAGATTTCTGTTATGTCCATTAGCAGCCATTTTTGTGTATGAACACCTTGAATTAATTTTGTGAAAGAAAAAGGAATCGATTGGCTAAAATTTACATTATATATTTAATTTATTACTTTATCATTTATCTTAAATACATTTTCTTTCAATTGGAACCATATTTTTAAATGTTCCAGACATCACCTTAAATTTCCCCTAAAACGACCTACTGCCCCTTTGATATCAATATATAAATCATATATCATATTATCATATTTCAAATTGATATTAAAATTTGGCATCATCTAAACTCGCACAATATCGAAGTAAAATGCTTTTTTACATAATTCTTTTAAACGTTTGGCTAAAATGTAAACAACGAACATACAAAAACTATACATGTATATAACTGAAAGAAGTAAAACATTTAATATTCAGAGGTAGATATAGATGTACAATTTGATATCCGTATATTATTTTACTCACGCCTGACATTGTCTAACGGAAATCAAATAGCTCAATGAGTGACTGAATCAATATTGCATGACTAACACCAAATGAAAGACATTTGTTTGAAAAGAAAGCAAGTCAATTGGTTAAACACCAGACCTAACTTACTAATGTTTGTCTCTTTAGCAGTATATTTGTCTACATAGTTATGAGGATTATATTTTTCAGATATAGATATTAGATCACCACAGATGTTGTTGGTTTTAGGAACTGTGATAGAAGCACAAAATATGTGTTTTGAAAAGTTATTACAATCGATGTTACCGTAATCGTCCAAGGAATAAATGTTTGCATTTATCTATATACATGTATCTAATGACTTACCATTAACCCAAATTTGCAATAGTAGATATTGAGGATCATCTCTTATCTAGACCATGTAGAAGTCTAGCAAAATAACAATCATAATTTGAACTTTGACACAATACCTCTTCATAACTGCATTTTGACTCTACCTAAAGTGTAACTACGAGCTGGAATATAAGACAAGTGACAACAACACCAGTTCAATCATGATACAGCGTTCTTTGCAAAAGGCACAAGGTTTTCTAAATCAAAGAGCATAATAAAACACTAAATCAAAACTAGAAATGTACAACTTTCAAAGGTAACAATTTATCTCCAGAAGAAGAAGATTCCAATGATAATTCAAGATGTAGGTCATTAGAGGCCCTCAATCACAGAGCTCAACATGTCACATTAGCACATGAATAACTAGATCAAGATAACACATTGATCTGATTAACAGACAGCGGACGAAGACATTCAGTGTTGATCTATATCTCTTATTCACTGAAAGCTCCAGATCTATATATTTAACCTTGTAACAAATCGGCACACATTTAATCTAAGAGTGTTGGTCCCATCTGGCATTTGATATTACTCACACATAGATATAACTGTTTAAGTGATAAAAAACTTTGAAACATATTTAAAACCTAAAAAAACTAAAAAGGTTTGGTGTGATATCAACAACGGAAGCAAGTCATGAATTAATACCGAAACAGCACTGATTTATCACCAACTTTTCCGTTTGACACAATACAAATGAGACCATGGATATGTGTTTGCAATCTTAACGTGTCACAGGCACAATGTGATGTCAAAACAGGTTCAAACCATGAATCAATGCTAAAAACATTTAAGAACAAGATGATGTTGTAAATAAGGATCAAAGAGCCTTGATAATTTGATTACTACAGGAATATTGTAGAAATCTCCTATCGTGCCATTGACGCTGGCTTAATTAATCTTTATCATGGAAGAGCAGCTGAAAAGTTCGCTTAACGAAGAATATCCTCATGAAGGAGAGCTGCATAATGTATTTTTTTTTCAAAATTACGAAGTTTCAATATCAAAGGGATCATGTGTATGTGTTTTCTTTAAAAAAATCCTTCAAGAATTTTAGACAGAACCAAAATATGAACGATGGGCGTCGCAGACATAAAACAGTTCGAATTTATATATAAAACCATAAACAATAGCACTGAAAGATGCCATGTATTAATGACTTGCATGATCCAAAAAAGTAATATCCCCTTCTGAATGATCTATCCCTGATCTTTTCCAAAATGAATGACAATATCTACATGTTAAATATTTGCATTATTGTTGGCAGCACGTTTATCCCGATCTCACTATTACTCACTGCCAAATAATAACATTAGTCCGAAATTGTTCTCAAATATCTCTTTTTAATTATGTTATTAAGAAATGTTGAATCACAAACAATACAGTGCCTCAAAGGATTGTAAAGTGCCTTTGCTAGTAATATTGCCACTCTTTACACTGTATTCTTATTTCTACTGAAATTTATTTCAGTGTTAAAACATGACTAAATACACGTACATAGTCTTGTGAGCTTATCAAATTGGTAAAAACTATGATTTGCAAGGTTGATGTTTCAAGCTTTCTACATGTCATTAAGTTTTTCAAATTGAAAATAATTAGTTTAGAGGGCAAAACTAGTGTCTCTTTCATTTCATCCGTAGTCTAAAAAAAATTGTTCATTGAAGGACACTGCGATTGTTTTATTTGATAAAAAAAATGTTTAGATTTATCTGTGGAAAGGCCCTATTTCCCTTAAACAGAGCCAAATTGTCCCACTAATATCTTGTCTTATCTCTACAATGTCGATATTTACGAGGATTACAGAATCCTGTTCAGGTATCTTTGAAACAAAAATCTGCATTTCATTTCCACTGTTTGTTGTGTAATTTCATGGACTGCGCAATAAATGGGCAAAACATGTAAATAATGTTTTGTCAATATCCTGATCCAGATCTGAAGACACACTAAACCACATAACATGATAGCACAAAACCTTATCAAAGATTATCAGAGCACAGCAATTAAGTTTAAAACTTTTTTTTGGAAAAAATTCAATGTTGTTATTACAAGTATTGAACGTGACTGCACGACAGCTTTGGATTTCACTATTGTACTATCATATATAACAGTAAACACGACTGATAGAGTATACATGAGTATAGGTGCATTATGTGTATATAAATCAACAAAAGGGTTTTAGGGAAATATACGTCAGTGAAGTAGTCGCTTAAAGGTGCAGTAGTACGGTTTTTTTTAACGTTTTATATTTTCAAATTTTCACTGATAGTTGTGCCTTAATGCGGAATGTATTATTTTGATAGTGTCAAAAATCACGTTACAGAAACCAATCATCCATAGTCAGAGAACAAATTATAAAGATTCCATAAAAATTTCATTGGCGACCATTTTTGTGTAAACACCTTTAATTTATATTGGGTAAGAAAAAAATAGTTCGCATGCCTGATCTTTAATTTGTATATTTGATGTATCACTTATTCATTTAGTTTAAATACATTGTCTTTCAATTGGAACCATTTATTTTCATTTTCGTGACATCACCTGATATTCCCCATAAAACGTGCTACTGCTCCTTTAAAATTGAACAGCGTTAGAACGTCGGTACTGATTTAATGTATTAAGCCGCCGATAACGTGTTTGCAGTTTACTGGAGTGTAATGACAAAGTAAACAATAGGTTTGTGTATGATCTTCAAAAACTGTTTGCTTGTCTGTCAGAGTTTTATTAATTCTTAAAAAAAGATTTATGCTTTCCAAATAACAGACGAAATTTTAATAACCACACATCTACAAACATACCATTTGATCAATTGCCACAAGTCTATCTATCACGGAACATGATCATCCTCATTCAACTTACATTGAATTTCGCGTTACATCATCCATTTCTAAACCATACTGTGAACAAAGTTACAGATGAATGTTAATGATTTGTCTGAATAAAAGAACATAAAAATCTATTATCTGCATGCTGTTGCCTAAATAGATTTCCAAAAACAATACTTCTTGAACTTGTCAACAATTCTTTACATTTCTTATTTTGATTTTATACCAAACTATCAATTGCGGTCCTATATTGAGAACTTTATTTCACTCAAGAGACCTTAACATAATAAACTTAAATCTTCACAAGGTGTTTGGTTTTTATGTTTGTACAAGTTTTCTAATTTTACACTTTTGATTAGCCGAAGTGGTCGCGAAGTCAGACCTCAAATAGTACTCGACACATAAGTAAGTGTCAAGTCAGGTTTTGATCCTAGATCAATAGTTGTTTGTTATTCCAGAACATAACGTACTTTTTATAGACATCATCAAATTAAAAAGGTTAAGAAGAAAGTTTTACCAAGATTATACATGTATATCTACTATGCTCATATATATTAATTAATTGATTAACAAAAACACTAATATCTAAAAGATAATATGATTTAATCATGGCTACTGTTTCCCTTGTGAATTATTTGTTTTATACAAGAGAAACCATTTTCTTAATAAATATATATATAAATATATGATAGTATTGATGTATGATGTGAGATATTTAGTACACGTACTTGGAATGGTTGTTCTTTTAAATAGCACTGGTTGCTAAACCCTTTTTCACTATGACTAGCTTATGTATACTTTACATCCATAAGTTTGAATTATTCAAATGTAATCTCGACTTTAAATGTGAAGTGGAGTGAAATTCTTATTAACAACTCAATACGTTGCTCACAAAACCAAACCCAATCTTACTCTCCCATTTTCTACTTTCTGCTATTTCATTCGTCCTGTAAAATGTTTTAATTGTTCCGAATGACGATTCTATGATAAACACCAATTGTTAAGTATGCGACGAGCAAATTTTTTGGAAACTTGAACTAAAAATGCCTTCAATTGCTTTAGTAAACAGTTTGTAAATTGACTAGTCACTGATAATTCCAAGACAAAAGTCAACATTGTCTTTCATTATAACAATTTATGATCAATTCTTGAATAACAAGTGAATTGTTGACGATAGCAATCAGAATAAACAATGTTAATCTGTATAGATGATCTCGTATCATATTGAAGATAATCCTTAAGTAATATGATAAATACAGTTGAACGATAAACATTTTCTTCATCGTTTTAATATTAAATCTTTTCTTTCCATCTGGATTGGTCTTATTTGGTTTTACTCTTGAATTATCAAATGATATCAAGTATATTTATTTGTAGTTCTTGGTTCTTACTAGCCATACATTTTATTTTCCGAGACTTGTTAGTCATAGTAGTCCCAAGAAAATACTTGCTGACGTCTCTATGTAATTGAATTTCCCAGTCATGAAATTTCCATTTATTCTCCCGGATGGAAATCTTTAGTTCCCCATAGCGGATTTTCTTGATAAAATCAGACTCCTTTCTTTATAGACACAAATGTTCCAACTGAAAAATCGTTAAGGCTATTCTTGAATTCATGGATAATTCACTAGATCTATTGTTGAAACTAGCAAAAAAGGTGAAATTTCTTACTGCTGAGTATATATCATAAATATAAATAAATAAAATGAATGACATATTCTGAAATCTGAAAATGTCACAAGACATTTCTAAGAAATTAGTATATATCTTGTTTCATAATGATACACACTACCTGTTCATATATCGAAACTGCACAGTATCAATTTTAAAAGTTGTTTATTGGATCTGTCAACGAATATTTGTAAAGTTTACAAATTATTGACATGTAGTTGTTTACATAAAAAATATAACTGTTTATTAAGGCTCGAATACAAACCTTAAACTTGTATAGGTAGGCGATTGACTGCATCCATAACCAGTCAGTTATAATTATCTTTAAGTTACAGCCAAATCATTAGTCAGCTGTAATGATTAACAAAAAGGCTTTGCAAGCAGCTGATTAGCAGTAAACACAAACATATTGAATTGTACACTTAACATCTGACTGATGACGTACAACTTAATGTTAAAATGCCTCTTGCTTGCACAAACATCTATATTCTAAAATGGTAATGAGAAAGGAATGAATACTGGAGTCAAGATAAGGTAGTATGCCAATTTGTTGATTTAATTTTGTTCTTATTATAAAAGTTCTCGACGCATAAATGGATGGTCAAGTAATCTATTTTGTTTGAACGTGCTACTATTTAAATGAATATTTGACGAGAAACGAATAAAACAAGCTGATAACTCTAATATGTTTCTATTGGCTTAGTTTTACTCTGCTTGCTCAATATCTTGTCAACTTACACAATATAATGATAATGGTGACAGGTTTGAGAGAGTGACATATTATTCATAAAGTGAAGATTGCATCCTTCCATGGAACACTTAGAACCGTTTCAGTATATGAATGTTTCCAATAGTCTTATCAAAAGTACTTTTTTAAATCGAAAGCCAAATCATTTGACAAGAAATTTATTGAAATATGTTTTCACCTTTATTTAAGATATTTGTGTATAATGTCATCATCATTTATAAATCATCTTGCTTCGAATATCATATTCTAAAAGCTCATTCAGTCTACATACAGAAAGCAAAAAGGTATAGGGAGCTAATATTTCGTGTACACAAAACTTGATTCGATGGTAATACATAGATTTGTTGTCACCGTTGCACCAAATAAGAACAAGAGGGTCTTGCTCTTCCATGAAACCAGATTTTGTGGAACAATAAATTCAATTGTAAGTGCTTTGCAAACTTTTGAGCATTCTGAGTATTCATTCTTCAAGATATAATTGTACAGCTGTTGGAGTCGGATGAACTGTGTTTTTTTGACAAAAAAGTATTAATTTAGATAAGATTGGCAAAACAATGAATTTGAATTAGGTAAGAGAACAATTGTGGTAGTTGATGAAAAAGCTATTGCAATATTCCCAAACAATTCAGAACTTCGCAAATGTATTTAACTGCCAGAATTCCCATTACAATACAAAGGTTTTTAATTCTTGTCCTGGTTTAAAAAAGGCAAAGATAGTTCAATGTGTGCCTAAATGATATATTGCGCTGTTATATTGACCTAAAATGAAGTCTTTACAAGGTATTTGAAGGAGTAAAGACAATCCTCGAAACTTGATTTTCAAAATAATAAAGGTGAAATTCAAGGATAATATGCTGTTCATGAATAATTCTACTTTAACACACAGGTAATCACAGCCCTCATGGTTGTAGTCTGGCTGTTGTTTGTATAACATTAAGTTTCAAAAGATGAAGACACTTTTTAGAAACCGATAAAAGGTAAAAAAATTCGTAATTTTCTTAATTTGTTTTGTCAATGTAACCATTTTGTCACATTGCAGTAAACTCATAACGTGAAAGTCTTATTTTAACAAAAATTATTTTCCCAGAAGTGGCAATAAACAATTTGTATATAAAAGAGGAAGAAGTTGAACTAGTAAGACACAAATTATGTTATAAGGACTCTAGGGCTCATTTTCAAGATGACTGGTTATCTTCCTTCTCCCTTGTGTAATTCCAGGTGCGGAGAAGTAACTATTGAAATTGCCAAACGTCTAAAAGAGTTTTTTTACTTTCCTGAAGAAAATACAGGCAATACAGCAAATGAAAGTGACAGAAGTCTTCACTTAAGAAGTTGTTATAGTTTGCTTCATAAAATGTCATTCCTACTAGTTCTGTTTGTCGGTTTGTTATATAAGGTTTTAATATAAAATACTCTAGTTCATGATGTTTCCTTCTATGTAAGCAATTGCAATCAAGGAACAACAGAATAAACACAATTTACATGATTATAAACTTTTTTTATTCTATTTACTTTGAATCTAGTTGTGTAGTCTATTTTAGTCTCATCCGTTTTTGATATTGATAAAAAATATTGATAAAACTAAAGGTCAGCATTGTATACAGACCTGACAAACACAAGACATTTCCGAAAATGAACACTGTATGCATGGTATACATGAGGTACGTATGATAATCTCACTGAATATATAAGAACATGCAGGTAAGTAGAGGTTGGAGACATAAACATAAGGTTAACCTTCCATCATATTTTAACTAGGTAACTTTGAAAGGTTTTGATAAATCCTATTGGACATGCAATAATTTGAACATACTAAGGGATCTCCACATATGGTTATTATAAATAGGTTATCGTTCGATTGGATATTTTGATAAATACTACCAGTTTCGTTTTGCTTAATTTACTTGACATTTCTCGTTGAATATCATGCAATTATCTTTAACTGAAGTAGACTGTGAATAGCATTTAGAACTTCACGAAATGATGTCTATATTGTATTCAATGATATGTCAAGTGTTCCATAAGTTTATGGAGGGAGTATCCAGATTTTGGTGGTGATCTGATGAGGTCAACGTAAAGTTGCATGAAGCCATGCCATCTAAATCAATCAATCTTAGTTGTTATTGCACTAAGTGAAATTGCAGAGCTAGAGTTTTATTTTCCCCGATAATTGGTGTATTTCACCAGTGAAATGACGAAAGAATCCATTTCGTATATGTATCCAATGTTTCAAACAATAAGAAATCACTAACGCAGCGTGCAATGTACAAGTATACAATGTCTTACAGTGGCTTTAGTTTTTGTAAAAAGTGGTTTCTGAGTGGGGTTTACTGATATCAATATGCAGCTTTTATGATCTTACAACATCAGAAATAGCAAGGCAAAGTTTTATGACTTGTAATTGGGGGTTTATTGTTGCTTTGGTTCAACCCAATTTATTGAAATGGTTTAGAAATCAGGAACTATCATAAGAAATGCTATAACAGCAACATAAAATTGGCCACAAATTTCATGGAATATGAGTTTTGTCATCAGATGGACTTTATGTGAGTTGAACTTCCAACACTTAACTTGAAATGTAAGGCACAAGACATTATTCTTTACTGTATTTGCTATCATTGTCAGCAAACTCAAAACCACACACATGATACTTTAATATCCAACTTGCTATCTGGCTTTAATTGATGTTTCTGATGTTACCCTGTCAGTTGAACTTCGAGGGAGATAAATAGAGGATATCTTTTGTTTTGAGTGTGATATCACTTATCTCTCATCGAGTGACGGGGTAGAGCCAGTATTTTCACGAGTGGCGCAGCCACGAGTGAAAATATAGGCTTTACCCCGTCACGAGATGAGAGATAAGTGATATCACACTCAAAACAAAAGATATTCTGTTTATTATATGCCTCTGAGATCGAAAATGTGGTAATTTATGTCCAAAAGGCTTTGACTCGAGAGTTTTCTGGCGACGTCATACCATTGTTGATCGTAACTTAGCGACGGCGATGACGTCGCGTTGATTGTAGAAGTGACGTCAAACCATTGTACACATGACGTCATCCCCTCTGTGATATTTTCACTAACTTGAAAAAGTGATATCACACTCAGTGGCGAGAACACGTTTCTAGAACTGAGAAAACTCAGTCTCTCACCGCTTAGCATATAATAAACATATAATAACTTCGAGAAAAACATTGATATCATTTTTATGACAGTAGCTGTCATTTTAAGTCGTGCTATGGAGTTTCAATTCTAGTTTTCGAAAACAACGTTGCAATGAATAGAAATAAGGAAACCGAAAGATTAAGAATGTTTCTATGGAAGGATTCTTAAAACCAGGACAAATATGTTTATTACCCTGATGTTTGTAATCATCAACAATTGTTTGTTTGAAACGAAATGACAATGGATTGATGTTGCTATCAATGGATCGAAGACATATTCACACATATCATTTTTTTATATTGACACTGTTCCTAATAAAAAAATGATTTTGGTCGCTTGTTGAATTGTTTCCTTAAAACAATCACATTTGTTAATCATTTATGGAGTTTGAGATCTGCACTCAATCGGTCGTTCAAGACATGAGTTAGCAGAGAAAATTAGTTGCTTACAAACACCTAGAAAACCAACTTAGTGATATAAGAATAATGAAACACATCACGTTTGCGTCAACAAGCAGAAAAACGTCAGATTTAGTTAGCATTTCAGTAGCACTTTAGATCGTGTCCAGGTAATAAACTATATTGAGATAAGTCAACAAACATTTGACATGTACATGTACTTAAAGTTAAATGATAAACAATATCGTTGTTATTATGAATTTCATTTCTGTATTAACTTCTTATTCAATGGCGTAATGACATGATTTCATGAAAAACAAATAACTCATTAGAAATATTGATATCATTTTATCAATATCATAAGGTTTGTTATTTCATAAAAAGAAACGTAGCAATAGTTTGCTGGTTAATGAAATTCAACAACATAATTGCGAGAAGGAAAAACAGATACTCAGTTTGATATTCTTAGACAGAACTAGATGTCCTCTACCTAAAACCTTTTACAACATACAGTAAGAGAAATTCCCTTATAGATGTGTCAATTATTGTTAGGACCACAGGCGCACACTAAGTAATGAGACGAAAATAGATATCCTGTTACAATCACATCGTATATAGATACTCAGTAAGGTCAACCAGCCATTGTTTCATTCAAGGGTATCCGTGTTACAAGAATCATGCATATTTACATCACTGTTCATTATGGCCTTGTGTTGATGGGTATATATATCATGGTTAAGAAGGTCATCTGTAATAGGTAGAAATAGAGATTATTATCCGAGTGTGTTTCCATATCATTAATATCATATAATAGGAATAAAATTTGTATTATGCGAGCCTTTTTTGTTTTGTTTAAACAAAGAACAAATAACAAAAGAATAGAATTTTAAAGTTTATAAATGAGAAAATAAAACTGCTTCATTTACAAAATCAACTGTTTAACCAATAAACAATATTTTAAAATTTCGGGGTGAGTTCTACACATGGAATAGCCAGCAGTTAGCCCTTTTCATGGATATATAATTTAAGTTATTTTAACAATATCTTAATTTGAAATTATAAGAATGTTTATACTTATACAAATATACTTGGTATCTTAGAAAAGAAATAAAGTTTGCTCTACCCCCTAAGTGTCCTCGTGCTTTAAGTATAATAGTTCAGGGCAAACTATACTTTATAAGAAAAACACATTGGGGTAGAGCAAACTTTATTTCTTAAACAAAAGGTCATTGCTTTAAAAAACGGTTGATAAAACGAAAATTTTAGAATATCAATAATACATGGTGTGAAGTACAGAAGACAAAAATGGTCACTTTTATATTCCTGTCACATTTAAGACCTTACATCTTTAAAAAAACACTAAATATATAAGCTGGCTTTCCAATCATTTTTAAAATATTATCATCATATCCCAATTTAATCATTGTACAACGTTAATGCTAATTCGTGACAAATTCAATTATTAATAATGAGTTCATGTAAAATGTGATAAAGTGAGTGGTATCCAACATCTTGTCAATAATCAAACACAAAGTTTTGGGCCCTATTTTTCGAGATTTTAAAAAATACCAAATAGACTTTAATGAAAAAATGAAATTTTCACAAGAAGGTATATATGTACATTGATCACAAAATGCAGAGTGGAAAAAGTTTTAAGATGTATTTCAATTCTTCTCTCTGGTTAGTGTAATTCAATTTAATTCAATGTATGTTACCGCGTAAGTCTCACTCACTGTAAGTCTTGATATGAATGCTGTTCTGTGTAAATGTATCTTCCATGAAAAGGAAGAGTATTTACACAAATAACATCTTTTAAAAAGTATAATAGCTATTTTCTATAAATATTACTATTCATCTATTTAAGGATTTATCAGACAACAGCTTGTTTTTTTAATTAACATGGCTGATAATTGAATAGGGGTGAGTGAACAAGAACTGGTTATCTAGTATCGCAATCACTGTCTGGTTTCACCATCCACTACTGAATTTTCTGTCTTTGAAGTTTCAAAGTTTTAAATATGTATTCATGAAAGTAAGACAAATCTTTGTTTTTTGTCTTTCAAATTTGTGATCTCATTAAAGTTTTCTATCAGATTGTTGAGTGAAAGTATTATGTTTCTTAAATCACAGAGCAAACATTAAAACGATCAAACGAACATTTTAGTGGTCGCACATCTACATGAGCAGAATATCTTTTACATAACAGTCCAACACACTATCTTATCTGGAGTCTTATGTAATAAGGATCTAGCAATTACTTTAATGCTTAAGGCATAAATGCAACCAGAGCGTTATTGAACATTTCTTACATTTAAAAGTACCAGAATTACCTTTACACGACAAACACTAGGCTTGAAGTTTGACAAGGGAAAAAAAATGTCCATTGTAAAAAGTAAAAGAATCTGTCAGTTATGTCATACTTCAATAGAGGATGAAGTCCATTTGACTTTTGTCTGTCCGTGGTATAAAGCGATGTACATTAAGTTTACAGAAGATCTTTTTGGCGAAATTTGAAAATTTAGGTCTATATAACACTAGTTTGTATGATATATTGTGAAATTTTTAATAATATTTATAACAGGAAACATGAGACCTTGAATACAATAAAGTTTCTCTGTCTGTATGTCTACTTTACAAACTTCAAGGTTAGCTGAACATCATTTCTCAGAAATATTTCAAAAGAAATTCCTTCACTAATATTTTACTGTTGATATATGAACATTAAGTGTTTTTGTTAGTGTCACTCTCTTTCAATGTGTCATTCACAAGAAATTGTTTTAAAAGGACATTGTTGACCATCAATTATATACTAAACAACATTTACTATTTTCGTACTTGTCATCGTATTTTCTTAAAACGTCTTATAGGGTAGGTAGCTTTATTTAGCATTCATTCTTTCCATCTGCCCGTCCCTCTGTCAGTCTGCCCAAGAATTTGCTAAGCTAGCTTCCCTTAACTTTATAAACTTAACAACGATTGTCCCAAGATGAGACTATTAGAACAACGAATTTCGTGGTTATGTGAGCTCTTCCCTGCTATCCATGTGATCACGTGCTGTGATTGATGTAAGAGGCATGGCAGGCTAGAATACCCTTTTAAATAATGGACTCTTTTACGTACACATTGAACTTCCTACTCATGATGTAAGTATTGAGATATTTCAATCACCATAAAACCCAATTCTATTTGACAAGCTGATGCATATTTGACATCAATAGTTTAGGATTGTTTACAATTATCGCGACTCCGAAGATGAATTGTAAGTGCTATTGTTATCATACGTTCACTTATTTGGTAAAAAGCTCAATTCCGTCTGACACTCATTGCCACCCACAATCAATCAAAAGATTATCTTCTTTGACAGACACCAATTATTATGTATACAAGGAGCAACCTCGTTATAACCCTGAAGCCTTCAATAGTAGCAAACAAGACTGGAAATAAGATTATAAAAACACTACATAACAATAAAACTGGTCATTGTTCATTTCGGACAAATTTCGCACTTTATTTGTCTGACGAAAATGCATATATGATCAATCGTGGAATATCAACAAAATCGAGACAATAGTAAGCAGAGACATCGCTTATCTGTATTTCAAAATAATTTTGTGTAATTTTGTGGATTAACTTGATGTTCATGCTCGCTTCATACTTGATTTTTTCCTACACGATCTATCAGATTGAATAGATGTACAGCCGCGTACCTTAAGTTTGATCATGTACCTGCATACTCTAGTGCAAAATCATATAATCTCTCAGGCATCCTAGTATTGCCAAAAAGAAACGGATCATATTGAAATTTCACTACATAAGTTAAGAATCAGTTTGTGGTAACATATTTACATATTCGTATGTCATAGCAATATTGACTGGGCTTTGAAGTGATAGACACACTAACAAGTGAACAAACTTAAGGTACGCAAGGAATGTTACCAAATTAAAACGATAAACCCTTTGAAATTGTGTAAATGTCATGCAAATGTTTCCGCATTTCTTATGGGGCTTCATTATTTTGATTTTTTACCATCAATATTAATATAATATCAATAATGCATGTTGGTTCTGCTCGGATCTTACTACCCTCCGCTGTCATATTATCCGACACTGTATTAAAGTAACCGCCATGTACTTGCTAACTTCTCTAAGTAATTGAATTTCCAGTTCATGAAATTTTCGTTGATTCTCCTGTATGGAAATCGGGAATTCCCTAGGCATTTGTGTTGATTGAATACAATTCATTTCTTTAATCGCAAAATACCCTTTTGAAAATATCACAAGGCTATTCTAAGAGTCATGGATATTTCACTAGCTCAGTTTCAGAAAAGTGTGTGTGTTCGGCTTCTGAAATGAACTCATCCTGTTTTGTCCAAATCTAAGGGGAAAAGACTCAAAATTGAAATTCATACAAATTTTCTTCTGAAGTTTGGCTTCAAAGGTCCTCAATGTGAGAAATGGAGGTTTTGTGCAATTTACAAATTATCAAGGTTCTATGAAATGATGATTTTGGTGTTGGATTCTGCGAATCAGAACTACCTCCAGAGGCAAAGTAAAATGGTAAAGGAATTAAATTTTAATCATTTAATCTTTCGAACAAGTGACAGTATTTCAAAGTTGAATCACAGTCTGTGTTGAAGGAATGACAAGGAAATGATTACAAGTGCTTGATAACTGACACATGACAAAATATTTATTTTTCAACAACTTGGCTGGTGTTATCTTTTGGAAATGTCAATAATTACTGTGACAGACTTTCTTTGCTAAAGAAGTATCTGTATTATTGCTTGGTGCCCCAAAGTGCACCAAGTATTATGATTTGATTCTCCTAAAACTTTTCTAAATTCTCTCTATATTACTCTTGATATTTTCAAAGGGAAGCCGCGCCAATCACATGTGTTGTATCCATATCAAAAGACCAATGAACAGAGCTGTAGCAAAAAATGCATTACGTCACCATGTGGGTAATACAAAATATTTGGCACATTAAACTGTGGAATATGATTTCGCAATGTCATGTTAAAAGAGAAACAATATTTCTCTCAATCAAAAACATCTTCATTTGATGAAGAGTCTGCATTTGTTCCAGATAAGAGCATTATTTCGCATTCAATAATCGCAGAATCCACTTTTTTATAACCACGCGATTTAATTTCACGCTTGGCTCGCCTGGCGATTTAAAAGTAATGTTTGTGTAAGAACGATGGTGACATCGAAAAAAGACTTATGTTTACTAATAGGTAGATCACTTACGATCACGTGACAAGTCATACTTAACGATGTCACTAAATGTTTACGTTGAAAACATGTATTTATTATCAGAGCTACTGAAAATGCTATATTTAGAATATGACCTACATCGCTGGTTCGATACGGTTACTATAAGGCCGCGGCTTAGCTCAGCGGAGCTGGGTTGAAATCCCGTCAGATCATCGGAAAGTATTTTGTTTATAATCTGTAATACTACAGTTAATAATTAACCAGCATGACAAGGAGATATGGTTTTGGCAGTACGTTTTGCACAATTTCCTGCCATTGTCAACGCTACATGGCAACCCATGCACAGTGCGTTTACTTCAAGTAACAACATATCACAATGCCATAACATCATAAACTGTCACTGTCACATCACTGTCTTGAAAATCTAGTGTTGTTGTGTTCAGAGATTTTCATTTTTTCTCTGAGATCTCAAAAAGAGTGAATTTGAATGATAAATAGAATATCACCCTCGTGTGTTTTGATTTGAAATATACCAACAACAAAATATTCATAACTTTCAGCAATTCGTGTTGATAGAAATTAATTTTGTGAAATTAACTTTGAGTAATACTAGTGCTGTTATCCACTGTTGTACATTTTACTTATCACCCAAATTGTTCGACAAATCACAATCTCCTTCATCTGCCTATGTGGCACCAAGCATGCCTTTTTAAAGGCTTTTCTTGTTATACCTGTTCTATACATCATATAAATGTCCCCTGTTGTGTATGTTTTGTTATATCTTTTTTAATATACGTTATCAAACTATTTGTCTGTTGTACTGTTACAACATTTCTCTCGGCAAAAAACACTCAAAAGGTTTTCGTTAAAAGCAAACTAGATAAACAACTTAATGTGAATCTCAAATACACATCACGTTTATCGCATCACGAATGATGTGTGTAAGAGTAAGATAAAGCAGATCCAGTTAGTATATAACAGCACTACAGATCGTGAGTCGGTGTCAAATAGAAAGACAAGTAAGCCAACAACTTTTATTGAATGCAAAAAAATTCAGAAAATATTTGTTCATGTATTTGACAGTTTCAAGATCACCACTTTTGTCGAACCTAGGTAATGAAAAATGTGTAAAGTATAAATATCCTTTTTTGGATAATGGATCAAAATTCACTTCTATTCAATGACTCACAGGTGTTTCCTGTTTGAGTGGTATTCTAGAAGTCGATGGTATAAGGAAGACAAGGATCCATACCGAAACATTGCTTATGTATAATAAAGTTGTTCATCCATATAATTACTCTTGAGTTTCAAGTATGTTCAGATGTAGTTTCTGTTGAATCATTTTTAGAGTTAATCTACTTGTTAACCTATTTTTAAACTTTTCCTTTCTCTCAATTTTAACATTCCTTTATATCAAGGTTTATTGTTAAATACAGTTTTATTTAGTTACATATGAACTGTTTTACAGGGCTTGTCATATTTGTGTCTCTTTTGATTTCACATATTCGTTATGGATAAAACATAGCGAACAGGCATTATTAAGAATAAAGGATGTTTGCTGGCGGGATTTTGCCCACGGGCCGTAGGCCGAGAGGCAAGTCAGGAGGGCAATAATTCACAGACACGACCGTAGAATATCATACTTCACAAACTCAGAGCTTTGTTATAGATAGATCAGTTGAAAAAACATTGACTGTGAATTATACGCATTCGTGATTGCATATATCCAAAACATTTGTAGGTTGTTGAACTACATTAGAGTTGTTTTTCCGAGTACAAATGTCATTTAACAATTTGACTCTGACAAAAAACATCATTGCTTTGGTTCAAAAATATTTATTTTTACAGGGTTATCTCATAATAATATCCTGTGAAGGGCGAATATGTTGATAATAACCTGCATCCAAGAGAGATTAATCCCTTGTATAAGTCAGAAGGATATTTAAATAGACTTCAAAGAACAATACAGTGACGTCACTACTTTTTGATGCCGACAGGGTTTGGTGTTGAAAACAAAGATGACTTAGCTTAGCTTTTAGCTTACACCTCAATATCCTTTACAGTGTTATAATACTCAACTACAGAATACTCATCCAGGTGGTTACCAAAAGCATATGCGATTGATCTCATCTGAATAATGAGCACAATATAGCATAAACGTTATGTACTTGTAACTATGTGACAATGTGTGCATAAATGTACCAAGAAATCGACACATGCATGCCCTGTGATTTATCTTCGACTGACATTTTTTTTTAGTGAAGAAATGTTTGGCATAGTATTTTAAGAAATGCCGGATTATAAAAGTCAACTTGAAGATAAATAAATGCAGGTAAAAGGTTGACATGTAATATTGTGGGGTCAGTATTCATCGAATATGTTTTTGCTAACAGTAAATGAATCATTATGAACCAAACCTTAATTCATAAATACGATACTGGCATTATCGATGATTCCCAAATGATTGTGTCAAGTATTTTTGGGACGCAAAAAGAGACAATGTTACTTCACATCGTAGAAAAACACTCAGCAAAGTCACAGAGTCAATATTTCTTTTTCAAAGGCATTTTAAAATACGTTTTTTTTGGATAGAAGATTCATATTCACTTTTGTCTTCTTTACTTCAATCAATTACACTAAACTTTGAGCACTTGGGAATATAAATTGCTCGCATCATAAGTGCAGATCAGATGTTGTTCAACATAAAATGGTTGTTCGATATATTACATATTACAACTAGTAAAAGGATTGATACATGGCCAATTTAGTGAATACTTGCTAATTGTTCAAATGATAATGGCAAAAGTTTGACATGCAGCAAATAATTGTAACCATTTGTGCAATCAATATGATATTTATGAAAACTTGAAAACATGAATTTCTTAAACATCCATTGGAGATAAGAGACCTACTATGGTGTAGTTCAAAGCAGGAAAAGTGGCACATTAAGAAATCCTCTATTAGGATGTACATTAGCAGCTTTATGAGAAGCTTTCCGGCAATAAGCCACTAGCATAGATGAAATCACTTATGGTTCTTAACAGTGCCAAACTGGCCAAAATTCAATTGCTCAATTGTGGTCAATTTAGAGTCAGTGGTACTATTTCTACAATAACTCAAATGTTTTGATGAACTGAAGCACTCCTGATTCATCCCTGAACAATATTGCTCATCACTTAACGCCAGTGAGTGCTTCTGTTTTTAATGCATCTAATGGGAATGGTAGATTGAGCATTATATATGTTGCGGTTTATTGACCTGGCTATTTTTAGATGATCACACAGGAAGAACGTTGTACATTAGATATGCATTTCCTATCTGATTCATTATCTCCAACAAACTACTGAATTTAACACTTTATTTGATAAACCTCTATCCTTACCTTAACACGGTCTAGTAATTTGTGATGGCCTGCAAATGTGAGACAGCTCATATCAGCATGTGCCTAAGTCCTGCCGTTACACAAAATCGTCGAAGCCCACATGTTTTTAACATATCGTGCAGCACCAAGCAAGTGGTTTTCAGAGACTGACATACAGGACAATCTGTTTCCTGCAATAAATGAAAGAGCAACCAGAGGAAATATCCAATGAGTTTCACTGATTTAGTGATTTAGGCTTTTACCGAACACTTCAATTCAATATCCCAATGACTTTAGTAAGGAACATTTATGTATGTTTTACAAATTGTCAATATTCTATTTACATAATTTGATTCTAAAGCTCATTCTGTATTTTGTTAGGGTTGTTAGTAGTATTAATATCCGATCTTGAATTATATCTATGAATTTCATTTATTTTGGTAGCGATGTTGCAGCAATACAAACAATTATTTTAAAAGAACAACCAAAATAGTTTACAAGATTGATGTGACAAGGGACATTATAAGAGTCAAGAACTGTCGCTCTGAAAACAATCAAAATGTGTTTATTAGTCAGTCGATAATGCCTCATAAAACGAGGAGGCATTCGTCCTTGATGTTTGACAAATGAAAACGTCCACTAAAAACCTAATATTCACCACACAAGTAAATGATAAAGTAGTTTTTAACACGTAGATTCCCATGGGGTGCGATTATCACGAAATTTAATACAAGGGAGTCCGAATGTTAATACAACAGTGATATTTTGTTTCCCTAATAAATGGATTTCATTCCATGAAAATGTCAAAACTTCATAATGGGCATTCATGTAGAGACAGTTATCACATGTATCAATTCCTCTTTCTTTTTGTTAACAGTAAACGTAATTCTTATGTTAAGATAACTTTTTTTACAAAGTATTGAAGTTGACAAATTATTACGACAGAAATTTTAAAAATTGAAAATATATCCTGTACAATATTCCTGGACTCTTTTTGTTTTAAATATTTTGTTCTAATTGTTCAAGAAATACACATTTTAAATAACTGTCAAGGACGCCAATTTACTTTGAAAATCATTTCATAACTCTCTTGACATAATTAATGCAATCAATTATATTTTCATTACAACATTTGGGATATATATAATTTGTTATATTAAAAAGCATGTTAACACAAACCGAAATTATGTTATGATCGTCAGCACCATTTAGACAGTTGATTAAGGAGTAAATAACTTCTAAATATGAAGGTGTCCTATTTCTTCAAAAACAATCATGTTTACTGTATTTGTTTCTAAGATTTAAACTGTTCTATCTCAATAATGGATATTCATCACATGTTGCGTATTTACGTGTGGAATGTTAATGTTTTATATTTGATTCAAGTACGTTTTTGCACAAAATTCACGTTTGCACTATTACATTTTTTGTTGAAAAACAATAGTCTCATAAAGCTATTGAAATGAATTTTGATTTAAGTAATCGCCACAGACGAATATCTTATTGCGGTTAGTAATGTGAAATGTGTCACACATTTTGGCCTTACGTATGATAAAGTTAACATCAAGAGAAACACATGACATATTGATCGTCTAATGAAAATACCGTTTGTCAATGAGACAAACAAGTTATGCAATTGAGTATTTCGGTCAATGTTTTGAGAATAATAGGAATAATAAGTTGTTCAATAGAGATCTGCACATAGTATGACAATATTACATAACAATTTTCATAAATGATGTTTCTTTAGTGCAATATTAAAGGGGCAATAGCACGATGTTAAAAAAAATTCTATTAGAAATTTTTCACTGATATTTAAATGTTAATGCTCAATGTATTATTTTGATAGTGTCAAAAATCTCACTACTCAAACCAATTATCCAGAGTCATAGAACAAATTGTTAAGATTTCTGTTATGTCCATTAGCAGCCATTTTTGTGTATGAACACCTTGAATTAATTTTGTGAAAGAAAAAGGAATCGATTGGCTAAAATTTACATTATATATTTAATTTATTACTTTATCATTTATCTTAAATACATTTTCTTTCAATTAGAACCATTTATTTACATTTTCCAGACATCACCTTAAATTTCCCCTAAAACGACCTACTGCCCCTTTGATATCAATATATAAATCATATATCATATTATCATTTTTCATATTGATATTAAAATTTGGCATCATCTAAACTCGCACAATATCGAAGTAAAATGCTTTTTTACATCATTCTTTTAAACGTTTGGCTAAAATGTAAACAACGAACATACAAAAACTATACATGTATATAACTGAATGAAGAAAAACATTTAATATTCAGAGGTAGATATATATGTACAATTTGATATCCGTATATTATTTTACCCACGCCTGACATTGTCTAACGGAAATCAAATAGCTCAATGAGTGACTGAACCAAAATTGCATGACTAACACCAAATAAAAGTCATTTGTTTGAAAAGAAAGCAAGTCAATTGGTTAAACACCAGACCTAACTTACTAATTTTTGTCTCTTTAGCAGTATATTTGTCTACATAGTTATGAAGATTATATTTTTCAGATATAGATATTAGATCACCACAGATGTTGTTGGTTTTAGGAACTGTGATAGAAGCACAAAATATGTGTTTTGAAAAGTTATTACAATCGATGTTACGTAATCGTCCAAGGAATAAATGTTTGCATTTATCTATATATCTAATGACTTACCATTAACCCAAATTTGCAATAGTAGATATTGAGGATCATCTCTTATCTAGACCATGTAGAAGTCTGGCAAAATAACAATCATAATTTGAACTTTGACACAATACCTCTTCATAACTGCATTTTGACTCTACCTAAAGTGTAACTACGAGCGGGAATATAAGACAAGTGACAACAACACCAGTTCAATCATGATACAGCGTTTCTTTGCAAAAGGCACAAGGCACAAGGTTTTCTAAATCAAAGAGCATAATGAAACACTAAATCAAAACTAGAAATGTACAACTTTCAAAGGTAACAATTTATCTCCAGAAGAAGAAGATTCCAATGATAATTCAAGATGTAGGTCGTTAGAGGCCCTCAATCACAGAGCTCAACATGTCACATTAGCACATGAATAACTAGATCAAGTTAACACATTGATCTGATTAACAGACAGCGGACGAAGACATTCAGTGTTGATCTATATCACTTATTCACTGAAAGCTCCAGATCTATAAATTTAACCTTGTAACAAATCGGCACACATTTAATCTAAGAGTGTTGGTCCCATCTGGCATTTGATATTACTCACACATAGATATAACTGTTTAAGTGATAAAAACCTTTGAAACATATTTAAAACCTAAAAATACTAAAAAGGTTTGGTGTGATATCAACAACGGAAGCAAGTCATGAATTAATACCGAAATAGCACTGATTTATCACCAACTTTTCCGTTTGAAACAATACAAATGAGACCATGGATATGTGTTTGCAATCTTAACGTGTCACAGGAACAATGTGATGTCAAAACAGGTTCAAACCATGAATCAATGCTAAAAACATTTAAGAACTAGAAATATGTGCATGTGATGCACTGTGATGTCCCCCGCTAACATTTAATCCGAAAGTGACCCTACCCCCATTATGTACAAATTTCCATGGAAACCAGATAACAATTCAGAATAACCAAAGTAGCAAAAGGCACCACTCCCCCAGTAGTTCTAACCACATATCAAGTCTAGTAAAAATATTTTGAATAGTTTTTAAGCTAAAGTACGGAAACAGACCCTACCCCCCATATACACCTAGTTCAACTTGTTTCTATAGAAACCAGAAAAATAATTCAGAATAACTAAAATGGAAAAAGGCACCACTCCACCACTAGGTCTAACCACATACCAAGTTTCGTAAAATCATATTAAATAGTTTTTGCGATATGGCCCGGAAATGGTCCTCACACCATATGTTCTAAGTTGAAACTGTTGCCATGGAAACCAGGAAAAATCATATAATTCAGAATGACCTAAATAGCAAAAGGCACCACTCCACCACTAGGTCTAACCACATACCAAGTTTCGTAAAAAAATATTGAATACCTTTTGAGATATGGCTGGGAAACAGTCCCTATCCAAATATGCACTAAGTACAAACTGTTTCCATGGAAACCAGGAAAATAAAACATTTAGAAAAACCAAAATAGCAAAAGGCACCACTCTATCACTAGGTCTAAGCAAATACCAAGTTTAGTGTAAAAATATTGAACGGTTTTGAAGATTGAGGCCGGAAAAGGTTCCTACCCCCAATATGCACTAAGTTCAAAATGTTTCCATGAAAACCAGAAAAAATAAAAAATTCAGAATAACCAAAATAGCAAAAGGCACCACTCTATCACTAGGTCTAAGCACATACCAAGTTTCGTGAAAAAATATTGAACGGTTTTTGAAATAGAGGCCGGAAAAGGTTCCTACCCCCAATATGCACTAAGTTCAAATTGTTTCCATGGAAACCAGAAAAAATAAAAAATTCAGAATGACCAAAATAGCAAAAGGCACCACTCCATCACTAGGTCAAAGCACATACCAAGTTTCGTGAAAAAATATTGAACGGTTTTTGAAATAGAGGCCGGAAAAGGTTCCTACCCCAGATATGCACTAAGTTCAAATTGTTCCCATGGAAACCAGAAAAAATAAAAAATTCAGAATAACCAAAATAGCAAAAGGCACCACTCCATCACTAGGTCTAAGAACATACCAAGTTTCGTGAAAAAATATTGAACGGTTTTTGAGATATGGCCCGGAAAAGAAAGCATTTCGGAATCACGGAATCAAGGAATCACGGAATCACAGAATCACGGAATCACGGAATCACGGACGGAGGTGAAAACATTATGTCTCTCGAAAAATATTTCGGGGGACATAACAAGATGATGTTGTAAATAAGGATCAAAGAGCCTTGATAATTTGATTACTACAGGAATATTGTAGAAATCTCCTATCGTGCCAGTGACGCTGGCATAATTAATTTTTATCATGGAAGAGCAGCTGAAAAGTTCGCTTAACGAAGAACATCCTCATGAAGAAGAGCTGCATAATGAATTTTTTTTCTTCAAAATTACGAAGTTTCAATATCAAAGGGATCATGTGTATGTGTTTTCTTTAAAAAAATCCTTCAAGAATTTTAGACAGAACCAAAATATGAACGATTGGCGTCGCAGACATAGAACAGTTCGAATTTATATATAAAACCATATACAATAGCACTGAAAGATGCCATGTATTAATGACTTGCATGATCCAAAAAAGTAGTATCCCCTTCAAGTCTGAATGATCTATCCCTGATCTTTTCCAAAATGAATGACAATATCTACGTGTTAAATATTTGCATTATTGTTGGCAGCACGTTAATCCTGATCTCACTATTACTCACTGCCAAATAATAACATTAGTCCGAAATTGTTCTCAAATATCTCTTTTTAATTATGTTATTAAGAAATGTTGAATCACCAACAATACAGTGCCTCAAAGGATTGTAAAGTGCTTTTGCTAGTAATATTGCCACTCTTTACACTGTATTCTTATTTTTACTGAAATTTATTACAGTGTTAAAACATGACTAAATAAACGTACATAGTCTTGTGAGCTTATCAAATTGGTAAAAACTATGATTTGCAAGGTTGATGTTTCATATGGAAGCGCATTGCTGCCAGCAGTGGGAAAAAAATTACTTAACGTCTAATAAGATGATAGTTTCATCTAATTAGACGATAGTTTCATCTAATTAGACGATAGTTTCATCTAATTAGACGATAGTTTCATCTAATTAGACGATAGTTTCATCTAATTAGACAATAGTTTTATCTAATTAGATGATAGTATCAACGTCTAATTAGATGAAACTATCATCTAATTAGATGATAGTTTCGTCTAATTAGATGAAAGTATGATCTAATTAGATGAAAGTATGATCTAATTAGATGATAGTTTCGTCTAATTAGATGATAGTTTCGTCTAATTAGATAATAGTTTCGTCTAATTAAATGATACTTTCATCTAATTAGATGATACTTTCATCTAATTAGATGATACTTTAATCTAATTAGATGATACTTTCAAAGCGAGTGTATGACCCTTGTGCATTGATGACTTGATTGACCCTCCTCGACATGGCCCGTTACAGTTTCTGTTTGACTTGTATAGGAATGTGCTGTCATTCCTGATGCACTGCTGCATCCAACTCTGCCACGGTTTGAACAGGAGGGTCTTTTCTATATATATACGGCTATATACCAAGAATACCCCATAGATGTTCTACCGGGTTCAAGTCGGGACTGTAAGCAGGCCACGGTAGCATTGTTATGGCTTCCCATTGTAGAATCTGTGTTACCACTCTGACTCTGTGGGGTCTAGCATTGTCATCCATGTAAACTGGTCATGTACGAAGAGGGTTGTTGTTGAAATATGGAATTACCACAGGGAGAAGGATGTTATCTCGATATTTCATAGCATTGAGTTTACCTTGAACTGTAACATGGTCGAGTTAACACAACCCTATATCATCACAAAGTCATCACCACTCTGATAGGTTGGTTGGGTATATTCACATGTTTGAGGGGTCTACGTGCCCTATTAACCTGCCGTTTGAAGGCGATTTCTAACGGTTGATATGGAAACCCTCCTGTTGGTAATCGAGTTATCCCTTATTACTGGGGCACTTATGAAGAGGAGGTGTCTAACGTTCTGAATCAGAGGGTCAATCAAGTCATCAATGCACAAGGGTCATACACTCGCTTTGAAAGTATCATCTAATTAGATGAAAGTATCATCTAATTAGATGAAAGTATCATCTAATTAGATGAAAGTATCATCTAATTAGATGAAAGTATCATCTAATTAGATGAAAGTATCATCTAATTAGAGGAAAATATCATCTAATTAGATGAAAGTATCATTTAATTAGACGAAACTATTATCTAATTAGACGATACTATCATCTAATTAGACGAAACTATCATCTAATTAGACGACACTATCATCTAATTAGACGAAACTATCATCTAATTAGATCATACTTTCATCTAATTAGACGAAACTATCATCTAATTAGATGATAGTTTCATCTAATTAGACGTTGATACTATCATCAAATTAGATAAAACTATTGTCTAATTAGATGAAACTATCGTCTAATTAGATGAAACTATCGTCTAATTAGATGAAACTATCGTCTAATTAGATGAAACTATCGTCTAATTAGATGAAACTATCATCTAATTAGACGTTAAGTAATTTTTTTCCCACTGCTGGCAGCAATGCGCTTCCATAGTTTCAAGCTTTCTACATGTCATTAAGTTTTTTAAATTGAAAATAATTAGTTTAGAGAGCAAAACTAGTGTCTCTTTCATTTCATCCGTAGTCTAAAAGTAATGCATCAAGAAATCGATCTGTGTTGCTTTAACGAACTTTTTTTTTCATTGAAGGACACTGCGATTGTTTTATTTGATAAAAAAAAATGTTTATATTTATCTGTGGAAAGGCCCTTTTTCCCTTAAACAGAGCCAAATTGTCCCACTAATATCTTGTCTTATCTCTACAACGTCGATATTTACGAGGATTACAGAATTCTGTTCAGGTATCTTTGAAACAAAAATCTGCATTTCATTTCCACTGTTTGTTGTGTAATTTCATGGACTGCGCAATAAATGGGCAAAACATGTAAATAATGTTTTGTCAATATCCTGATCCAGATCTGAAGACACACCAAACCACATAACATGATAGCACAAAACCGTATCAAAGATTATCAGAGCACAGCAATTAAGTTTAAAACTTTATTTTGGAAAAAATTCAATGTTGTTATTACAAGTATTGAACGTGACTGCACGACAGCTTTGGATTTCACTATTGTACTAACATATATAACAGTAAACACGACTGATAGAGTAAATTGAACATGAGTATAGGTGCATTATGTGTATATTATATCAACAAAAGGGTTTTAGGGAAATATACGTCAGTGAAGTAGTCGCTTAAAGGTGCAGTAGTACGTTTTTTTTAACGTTTTATATTTTCAAATTTTCACTGATAGTTGTGCCTTAATGCGGAATGTATTATTTTGATAGTGTCAAAAATCACGTTACAGAAACCAATCATCCATAGTCAGAGAACAAATTATAAAGATTCCATAAAAAGTTCATTGGCGACCATTTTTGTGTAAACACCTTTAATTTATATTGGGTAAGAAAAAAATGGTTCGCATGCCTGATCTTTAATTTGTATATTTGATGTATCACTTATTCATTTAGTTTAAATACATTGTCTTTCAATTGGAACCATTTATTTTCATTTTCGTGACATCACCTTATATTCCCCATAAAACGTGCTACTGCTCCTTTAAAAATTAACAGCGTTAAAAAGTCGGTACTGATTTAATGTATTAAGCCGCCGATAACGTGTTTGCAGTTTACTGGAGTGTAATGACAAAGTAAACAATAGGTTTATGTATGATCTTTAAAACTGTTTGCTTGTCTGTCAGAGTTTTATTAATTCTTAAAAAAAGATTTATGCTTTCCAAATAACAGACGAAATTTTAATAACCACACATCTACAAACATACCATTTGATCAATTGCCACAAGTCTATCCATTACGGAACATGATCAACCTCATTCAACTTACATTGAATTTCGCGTTACATCATCCATTTCTAAACCATACTGTGAACAAAGTTACAGATGAATGTTAATGATTCGTCTGAATAAAAGAACAGAAAAGTCTATCATCTGCATGCTGTTGCCTAAATAGATTTCCAAAAACAATACTTCTTGAACTTGTCAACAATTCTTTACATTTCTTATTTTGGTTTTATACCAAACTATCAATTGCGGTCCTATATTGAGAACTTTATTTCACTCAAGAGACCTTAACATAATAAACTCAAATCTTCACAACGTGTTTGGTTTTTATGTTTGTACAAGTTTTCTAACTTTACCCTTTTGATTAGCCGAAGTGGTCGCGAAGTCAGACCTCATATAGTACTCGACACATAAGTAAGTGTCAAGTCAGGTTTTGATGCTAGATCAATAGTTGTTTGTCATTCCAGAACATAACGTACTTTTTGTAGACATCATCAAATTAAAAAGGTTAAGAAGAAAGTTTTACCAAGATTATACATGTATATCTACTATGCTCATATATATTAATTAATTGATTAACAAAAACACTAATATCTAAAAGATAATATGATTTAATCATGGCTACTGTTTCCCTTGTGAATTATTTGTTTTATACAAGAGAAACCATTTTCTTAATAAATATATATATAAATATATTATAGTATTGATGTATGATGTGAGATATTTAGTACACGTACTTTGAATGGTTGTTCTTTCAAGTAGCACTGGTTGCTAAACCCTTTTTCACTATGACTAGCTTATGTATACTTTACATCCATAAGTTTGAATTATTCAAATGTAATTTCGATTTTAAAGATGAAGTGGAGTGAAATTGTTATTAACAACTCAATACGTTGCTCACAAAACAAAACCCAATCTTACTCTCTCATTTTCTACTTTCTGCTATTTCATTCGTCCTGATAAAAATGTTTTTATTGATCCGAATGACGATTCTATGATAAACACTAATTGTGAAATACGCGACGAGCAAACCTTTTTGAAACTTAAAATACAAATGCCCTCAATTGCTTTAAATAGAAATGGCAATCAGATGATGAAACAACTACATAAACACTTTGTAAATTGGCTAGTCTTTGACAATTCCAAAACAAATGACAACATTGTCTGACATTATAACAATTTATGATCAATTCTTGAATATAAGTTGATTAGTGACAATAGCAATCAGAATCAATGTTAATCTGTATAGATGAGCTCGTATCATATTGAAGATAATACTTAAGTAATGTCATTTTAATCGTAAATCTTCAATTTCAATCTTGATTGGTCTTATCTGGTTTAACTCTTGAATTATCAAATGATATCAAGGGTATATATTGGTATTACTTGGTTCTTATTAACCATCAATTCTATTTTGCGAGACATCTTAGTCATAGTAGTCCACAAAGTACTTACTGGCGTCTCTATGTAATTGAATTTCCCAGTAATGAAATTTCCGTTTATTCTCCTGGATGGAAATCATGAGTTCCCCATGGCGACTTTTCTTGATTGAATCAAATTCCTTTCTTTAGATACAAATGTTTCAACTGAAAAAATCGTGAAAAGGCTATTCTTGAATTCATGGATAATTCACTAGATCTATTTTCGAAACTAGAAAAAAACGTGAAATTTCTTACTGCTGAGTGTATATCATAAATATAAATAAATAAAATGAATTACATATTCTGAAATCTGAAAATGTCACAAGACATTTCTAAGTAATTAAATAATTCACTTGTTTCATAATGATACACACTACCTTTTCATATATAGAAACTGCACAGTATCCCTTTTAAAAGTTGTTTATTGGATCTGTCAACGAATATTTGTAAAGTTTATTTCTTTACATAAAAACTATAACTGTTTATTAAGGCTCGAATCCAAACCTTAAAATTGTATAGGTAGGCGATTGACTGCATCCATAACCAGTATGTTGTCATTATCTTTAGGTTACAGCCAAATCATTAGTCAGCTGTAATGATGTAACAAAAATGCTTTGAAAGCAGCTGATTAGCAGTAAACACAAACATATTGAATTGTACACTTAACATCTGACTGATGATGTACAACTCGATGTTAAAATAGCTCTTGCTTGCACAAACATCTATATTCTAAAATGGTAATGAGAAGGGAATGAAACTGGAGTCAAGATAATGTAGTATGCCAATTTGTTGACACAATGTTGTTCTTATTATAAAAGAACATAAAGTTCTCGATGCATACGTGGACGGTCAAGTAATCTATTTTGTTTGAAAGTGCCACTATTAAAATAAATATATTTGACGAGAAACGAATAAAACAAGTTGATAATACTTATACATGTATGTCTCTATTCGCTTAGTTTTGCTCTGCTTGCTCAATATCTTGCCAACTTACACATAATAATGATAATGCTATACTATATAAGTTATACCATTCAGAGGCGGGGTAATGGGGAGATATAAGCCTCGACCTTGGTGTAATGCGACGAGGCAAAGGCGAGTTGCATAACACCAAGCGAAAATTTGCTCTTCATGATTAATTCTACTGTAACACACAGGTAATCACAGCCCTCTGGCTGTTGTTTGTTTAACATTAAGTTTGAAAAGGGGAAGACACTTTTTAGAAACTGCTTAAAGGGGCAGTAGGACGTTTTTGATAATTTTATATTTTAAAATTTTCACTTATAATTGTCAGTTAATGCTAAATGTTTTATTTTGACAATTTTAAAAAATCCCATTACTCACACCAGTCATTCATAGTCAGAGGACAAAGTATGAAGATTCACATAAAATCCACTGGCGGCCATTTTTTATGAACACCTTTAATTCATTTTGTGTAAGAAAAAGGAATCGCATGGCTAAATTTTACGTTATATATATGTAAAATTATTACTGCCCCATTTACATTAAATACATTGTCTTTCAATTGGAACCATTAATTTTCATTTTCCTGACATGACCTTATATTCCCCCTAAAAACGTGCTACTGCCCCTTTAAAGGGTAAAAGATTGGTAATTTTCTTTATTTGTTTTGACAATGTAACTTATTTGTCACATTGCAGTAAATTCCTTAAGTGGAAGCCTTATTTTAACGAAGACTATTTTTCCCAGACGTGGCAGTAAACAATTTGTATACCAGAGGAATGAAGTTGAACTAGTAAGACATACAATTTTGTTATAAGGTCTCTAAGGTTCATTTTCAAGGTGACTGGTTATCTTCCTTCTCCCTTGTGTTATTCCAGGTGCGGAAACGTAATTATTGAAATTGCCAAACGTCTAAAAGAGGTTTTTTTTACTTTCTTGAAGAAAATGCAGGTAACTGCGCTTTTTTAGTTGCATGGCAAAAGTAAAAATGACAAAAATCCTCACCTAAGAAGTTAGTATAGCATGCTTCATTAAATGTATACCTACTAGTTAAATAAGGTTTTAATTTGAAATTCTCTAGTTCATGATGCTGGCTTTATGATAACCAATCAAGGAACAACAGAATAAACACAATTTACACGATTTTAAAATTTTCTTATTCTATTATCTTTGAATCTAGTTAAGTATACTATTTTAGTCTCACCTTTATCTCATATTGATAAAAAACAAAAGATCAGCATTGTATACAGACCTGGCAAACACAAGACTATTTCGAAAATGAACACTGTATGCATGGTATACATTTAGGTACGAATGATAATCTCACTGAATATATAAGAACAGGTAGGTAAGTAGAAGTTGTAGACGTTAACATTAGCTAAACCTTCCATCATATTTCATCTAGATAACTTTGAAGGTTTTCTTAAATCCTATTGGACATGTTAAATTTGAACATTGCTACCAAGGGATCTCTTCATTGTGGTTATCATAATTAGGTTATCGTTTGATTGGATATTTTGATAAATACTACCAGTTTGGTTTTGCTTCACTTATAAGGATACTTGACGTTTCTCGTTGAATATCATGCAATTCTTCAAGTGAAGAAGACTCTGAATAGCATGTATATTATGTATGTCAAGTTTACGAAGGGCGTATTTATATCCTGGTGGTGATCTAGTGAGGTCTGCGTAATGTTGCTTGAAGCCATGACATCATATTCAATTTTTGTTATTATTTAACCAATCGAAATTACGGAGTTTTATTTTCCCCGATAATTGGTGTATTTCACCAGTGAAATGACGATAGAATCCATTTTGTATTTGTATTATATGTCTCAAGTAATTACGAAATCACCAACGCAGTATACAATGTACAAGTATACAATGTCTTACAGTGGCTTTAGTTTTTGTTACCAAAATTGGTTTCTGAGAGGGGTTTACTAATATCAATATGCAACTTATATATGCAACATATGCATCTAATAACATCAGAAATAGCAAGGCAAAGTTTTATCACTAAAAATCAGGAACTATCATAAGAAATGCTATAACAGCAACATAAAATTGGCCACAAATTTCATGGAATATGCGTTTTGTCATCAGATGGACTTCATGTCAGTTGAACTTCAAACACTTAACTTGAAATGTAAGGCACAAGACATTATTCTTTACTGTAATTGCTATCATTGGCAGCAAACACGAAACCACACACATGATACTTTAATATCCAACTTGCTATCTGGCTTTAATTGATGTTGCTGATGTTACCCTGTCAGTTGAACTTCGAGGGAGATAAACATATAATAACTTCGAGGAAAGCATTGATATCATTTTTATGACAGTAGCTGTCAGTTTAAGCCGTGCTATGGAGTTTCAATTCTTGTTTTCGAAAACAACGTTGCAATGAATAGAAATAAGGAAAACGAAAGATTAAGAATGTTTCTATGGAACGATTCTTAAAACCAGGACAAACATGTTTATTACCCTGATGTTTGTAATCATCAACAACTGTTTGTTTGAAACGAATTGACAACGGATTGATGTTGCTATTAATGGATCAAAGACATATTAACACATATTATTTTTTTATATTGACACTGTTCCTAATAAAAAATGATTTTGGTCGCTTGTTGAATTGTTTCCTTAAAACAATCACATTTGTTAATCATTTATGGAAGTTGAGATCTGCACTCAATCAGTCGTTCAAGACATGAGTTGGCAGAGAAATTAGTTGCTTACAAACACCTAGAAAACCAACTTAGTGATAGAAGAATAATGAAACACATCACGTTCGCGTCAACAAGTTAAGTGTATACAAGCAGAAAAAAGTCTGATTTGGTTAGCATTTCAGTAGCACTTCAGATCGTGTTCAGGTTATAAACTATATTGAGATAAGTTAACAAACATTTAACTTACTTAAAGTAAAATGATAAACAATATCGTTGTAATTATGAAATTCATTTCTGTATAGACTTCTTATTCAATGGTGTAATTACATGATTTCATGAAAAACAAATAACTCATTAGAAATATTGTTATCCTTTAATCAATATTATCAAGTTTGTTATTTCTGTATCAGGATTGTGTTCTTATCGGTGTCCTGGTCAATGAAAGGCAACAACAAAATTGCGAGAAGAAAAACAGTTACTCACTTTGAGATGCTTAGACAGAACGAAATGCCCTCTACCTAAAACCTTTTACAACATACAGTAAGAGGAATTCCCTAATGGATATGTCAATTATTGTTTGGACCACAGGCGTACACTAAGTAATGAGACACAAATAGATGTCCTGTTACAATCACATTGTAGATATATACTTAGTAAGGTCAACCAGCCATTGTTTCATTCAAGGGTCCCTTGTTTCAAGAATCATGCATATTGACATCGCTGTTCATTATGGCCTTGCGTTGATTGATATATATTTCATGGTTAAGAAGGTCATTTGTAATAAGTAGATATAGTGATTATTAACCGAGTGTGTTTCTGTTTCATTAATATCATATAATAGGAATAAAAATTGTATTTTGCGAGCCTTATTTGTTTTGTTTTAACAATGAAAAAATAACAAAAGAATAGAATTCTAAAGGATATTAATGAGAAAATACATGTAAAACTGCTACATTAACAAAAACAACTGTTTAAACAATAAACTATATTTTAGACTTTCGGGGTGAGTTCTTAACATGGAATAGCCAGCTGTTAGCCCTGTTCATAGATATATAATTCAAGTTATACATCCCTACAAATATACTTGGTATCTTACAAAAGAAATAAAGTTCTCTCTACCCTCAATGTGTCCTCATGCTTTAACTATAACGGTTGATAAAACGAAAATTTTAAAAAATCAATAATGCATAGTGTGAAATACAGAAGACAAAAAAGAAAAGTCTCCAGTGCGTCAGGCGAAAAGTAAAGCTCTTTCAAAATGACATTTCTGGACACTTTTATATTCCTGTCACAATTAAGACGCTACATCTTTAAAAAAAACAACTAAATGTATAAGCTGGCTATCCAATCATCTTTACAAATTTAACATCATATCCCAATTTAATCATTGTTCAACGTTAATGCTAATTCATGACAAATTCAATTATTAATAATGAGTTCATGTAATATACATGTATGATAAAATGCGTGGTATCCAACATCTTGTCAATAATCAAACACAAAGGTGATTGGGTCCTAATATTCGAAATCTAAAAAAAATACCAAATAGACTTTTGTGAAATAATGAAATGAAATTTTCACAAGAAAGTATATATGCTCATTGATTAAAATATACAGCGTGGAAAAAGTTTTAAGATGAATTTCAATTCTGTGATAAATTATTCTTCGCTCTTGTTAGTGTAATTCAATTTAATTCAATGTATGTTACCGCGTACGTCTCACTCACCGTAAGTCTTGATATGAATGCTGTTCTGTGTAAATGTATCTTCTGTGAAAAGAAAGAGTATTAACACAAATAACATCTTATCAAAAAGTATTTTTGCGATTTTCTATAACTTTTAATCTATTTAAAGAATTTATCTGACAACAGCTTGTTTTTTTTATTAAAATGACCGATAAGTGAATAGAGGTAAGTGAACTATACATGTAACTAGGAATCTAGTATCGAAATCACTGTCTCATTTCACCATCCACTGCTGAATTACTTGTCTTTGAAGTTTCAAAGTTTTGAATATATATTCATGAGAGTAAGAGTTTCTTCTCTTTCAACTTTGTGATCTGAATAAAGTTGTCTATCAAATTATTGAGTGAATGTATGGTTATTAAATCACAAAGAAAACGTTCAAACGATCAAACGAGCACTTTAATGGTCGCACATCTACATGAGCAGAATACATTCAGGGGCAAAAGAAACGATACCAACTTTCCAAAAGAGTACAGAACATAATTCTGTTGTAAATGAAATGCGACTACGAACCCTTGTGATAGACAAATTACTTGTGAAGAAGTACTAAGAATTTAAAACATATAAGTATGATATTTATAACTCTGTGACTGTTCAAATACACGAGGGGTCAGAAAACAGCTTTTTCAATAATAATTCTGGTCATAATCTTTTAAATTGGAATACAAAAATTATGAAATGTAACAATCTTATAAATATAAGATGTTATCAATATAAAAAAACCCGGGTAGAAGTTAATTTGTTCACGCATTTTACCTGTATGTTGGTTTAAAAACAAGAAAAAGGGTCATTTTCTCATTCCTATCTCGTCTAGTTAAGGAGATTTTAAAACGGTGTTTTTTGAAATGCCTGTATTTCAACAATATTTCAAAACCTTTAGCAGATATAGCTTTGAAATTAAAAACTTAGTTCAGTTAGCTCTTGAAGAAACAAATAAACCCAGTTTCAGCCGTAACTATCACTCGTAGCTTGACCTATCATGTATTTTATATGGTATCGTTTCTTTTGCCCCTGAGTGTATGTTTTACATTACAGTCCAACACACTATCTTATCCAGGATCTCGCAATTACTTAAATCCTTAAGATATTAATGCAACCAGAGCGTTATTGAACATTTCTTACATTTAAAAGTACCAGAATTACCTTTACACGACAAACACTAGGCTTGAAGTATATAATGACAAGGTAACAAAAATTTCCATTGTGAAATGTAAAGGAATCTGTCAGTTATGTCATACTTCAATAGAGGATGAAGTCCATTTTACTTCTGTCTGTCCATGGTATAAAGCGATGTACATTAAGTTTACACAAGATCTTTTTGGCGAAATTTGAAAATCTAGGTCTATATTACACTAGTTTGTATGATATATTGTGAATTTTTTATTTATATTTATAACATGAAACATGAAGCCTTGAATACATATTCTTTTTCTGTCTGTATGTCTTCTTTACAAACTTCAAGGTGAGTTGAACATCGTTTCTCAGAAATATTTCAAAAGAAATTCCATTGCTAATATTTTACTGTTGATATATGAATATTAAGTGTTTTTGTTAGTGTCACTCTCTTACTATGTGTCATTCACAACACATTGTTTTAAAAGGACATTGTTGACCATCAATTATATATTTAACAACATTTACTATTTTCGTACTTGTCATCGTATTTTCTTACCACGCCTTATAACGTAGGTAGCTTTATATAGCGTTCATTCTTTCCATATGCCCGTCCCTCTGTCGGTCAGCCCAAGAATTTGCTAAGATAGCTTCCCTTAACTTTATAAACTTAACAACGATGGTCCCTAGATGAGACTATTAGAACAACGAAAGACTTATTGTGCTTTTCTGGATGCGTGGTTATGTGTATCCATGTGATAACGTGCTGTGATTGAAATTAAAGCTATGATAAGCTAGAGTACATGTACCCTTTAAGAAAATTGAACTGTTTTATGTACACATTGAACTTTCTACTCATGATGTAAGTATTGAGAAATTTCAATCACTATAAAACCCAATTCTAATTGACAAGCTGATGCATATTTGACATCAATAGTTTAGGATTGTTTTACAATTATCGCGACTCCGAAGATGAATTGTAAGTGCTATTGTTATCATACATTCACTTATTTTGTAAAAAGCTCAATTCAGTCTGACACTCATTGCCACCCACAATCAATCAAAAGACACACAATCAGACACCAATTATCATGTATACAAGGAGCAAACTCGTTATAACCCTGAAACCTTCAATTGTAGAAAACAAGACTGGAAATAAGATTATAAAAACACTACATAACAATAAAACTGGTCATTGTTCATTTCGGACAAATCTCGCACTTTATTTGTCTGACGAAAATGCATATATGATCAATCGTGGAATATCAACAAAATCGAGACAATAGCAAGCAGAGACATCGCTTATATGTATTTCAAAATAATTGTGTTTCATTTTGTGGATTAACTTGATGTTCATGCTCACTTCATGCTTTATTTTTTCCTACAGTTAAGAATCAGTTTGTGGTAACATATTTACATATTCATATGTCATAGCAATTTTGGCTGGGCTTTGAAGTGATAGACACACTAACAAGTGAACAAACTTAAGGTACGCAATGAATATTACCAAATTAAAACGTTAAACCCTTTGAAATTGTGTAAATGTCCCCAACTTTTAGGTCCCATGCAAATGTTTCCGCATTTCTTATGGGGCTTCATTATTTAGATTTTTGACCGTCAATATTAATATAATATCAATAATGCATATAGGTTCTGCTCGGATCTTACTACCCTCCGCTGTCATATTATCAGACACTTTATTAAAGTAACCGCCATGTACTTGCTAACTTCTCTAAGTAATTGAATTTCCAGTTCATGAAATTTCCGTTGATTCTCCTGTATGGAAATCGGGAATTCCCTAGGCATTTGTGTTGATTGAATACACTTCATTTCTTTAATAACAAAATTCCCTTTTGAAAATATCACAAGGCTATTCTAAGAGTCATGGATATTTCACTAGCTCAGTTTCAGAAAAGTGTGTGTGTTCTGCTTCTGAAATGAACTCATCTTGTTTTGTCCAAATCTAAGGGGAAAAGACTCAAAATTGAAATTCATACAAATTTTCTTCCGAAGTTTGGCTTCAAAGGTTCTCAATGTGAGAAAAGGAGGTTTTGTGCAATTTACAAATTATCAAGGTTCTATGAAATGATGATTTTGGTGTTGGATTCTGCGAATCAGAACTACCTCCAGAGGCAAAGTAAAATGGTACAGGAATTAAATTTTAATCATTTAATCTTTCGAACAAGTGACAGTATTTCAAAGTTGAATCACAGTCTTTGTTGAAGGTGACAAAATATTTATTTTTCAACAACTTGGATGGTGTTATCTTTTGGAAATGTCAATTATTACTGTGACAGACTTTCTTTGCTAAAGAAGTATCTGTATTATTACACCTGTTCTATTCTAAAACTTTGGTTGTCAAAACTAAGGACTCAACGATCTGAATATTATAACAATTGATCACTAATCACAGCTGGCCACAGGATCAGCGATGCTATGAATAATATTCATTACTAGTCAAGTAATCCTAAAGAAGATATAAGCATTGAAGAGACAATGGTTCTGGAGAAGAACAAAATTTACTGACGGACGTATGAACGGACGCATGCGCAAGGGCAAATACATTCGTTGTGTTTACTTCAAATTCAATAGTTGAAGGAAAATTGAGGGAGATTGGAAATTCTTCCTAAGTTGGTGATTTTTAAATGTACGAATCTAATATTCAAGAAGTCTTGTTGCTCTTACACAAAAATGATGGAAGTAGTGTATGAAATTAACTTTAAAAAAAATACTTCATAGGAACTGCTGGAAACAAGGTTGTTCAGTTTTTTTATTTTTATTTTTAAGATATAAATTTTTCTTGCATTTCAGTACGAAGATACACTGATTGTATTCAACGGAACGATAGTAGTGTAAAATAACATTACAGAAGAAACGAGTAGAACTAGACATATGATCATATCACCAAGTCTCGAAGGCTATAAGTTAGTGACGATACATTTTAAGGTAACTTATATTCTTTCTCCCAGGGGTACCGACTATCAGGTGCAGAAAGGCAAAATTGTTAAAATTGCTTCTTTTATACATTGCTTTGGAAGATGTTAAAAAAGTTCTAAAGACAAAACTGGCATTTGATAACTCACATATGATTGTTAGTTGCAAGGCGAAACTAAAACTGTTGCTATTGTATGTCCTAACTTTTATTGAATTCATGATTAAACTTTTTCCTTAATGTTTTGATTCTGAATTATCGGCTTGTTAAAGGATAATGTTTTTCATTCTAGTCAGACTTTAACAGACAGATCAAATATTTACACAGAGGATAAGATAAATACTTCATCTTTCCATATACATGTATGGATATTGCAAATAGGGTATTTATAATCATAGTTTATAATTAACGTAACCAAATTTGTGTATATAAATAAACCTTTTTATTTAGTATTTATCCTATGTTCACCAATGCAGAAAGGAAATAACGAGCATGAACTATCGAGAAGAAAAGCTGATTAATTCTAACAAAGAGTGATTTGCACATATATCTATGCAAACTAATAAGCAACTATTCTAATGAAACGCAATTTTGATGATCCCATCACAACAACACAAACAACAAAACAAAGTCATTTCATTAATTGTATATTGGTTAAGTGTTGCTTTAATACCTTACAAATCATTGTGGTAATGCGATAATCAGAAACTACCAAACACAATCCATGAGCAGCTACATAAAAGTGGCCATAACTTTCATGGAATAGTCATTTTGTCATTAAATTGATTTTATGTCAGTCGACCGTTTCGAGCTAGGCCACAACATTAATGGTGAAGCAAAGCGATAAATAAGCCGTCGCCGTTGAGGTCAGTGTGCTGTACAGGCATCAAATGGACTTCATATACATAATATAACAAACATGCCACACAAGTCTTATATGTTACATTGTCATTGGTCATATGTGAAACTGGTCAAACATCTAGGAAAATACACAATTCCCTTTTCTAAGCACCCTCAGTCATAGTACTGTTGCAGTTTGTAAATGTCGCAGTTTTATGAATGTTGAAATACATGTGAAATAATTGTCTTGTTGATACTAGGTGTAAAACCTGGATTCCAGGGAGCATGGATGCAGTAAATGATCCATAAAAGAAGCAAAATGAAATGCACAGTATAGAGAAAGTGAGGTAAATACGAAAAGTAGATAATGATTATTCTGACAGTGGTATGTATGAATTTATCCTCTCAAGTATTTGCCTGACTAATACGAGTTGACTAGTAAACAGACTTATTGTGTAGCCAATTAAATATATATACGATTTTGATATTATTGACAGTATTAAGAGAGTTATGGTAAGTTAATATTTACATCATATAAATGTCCCCTGCTGTGTATGTTTTGTTATATCTTTTTTAATATACGTTATCAAACTATTTGTCTGTTGTACTGTTACAACATTTCTCTCGGCAAAAAACATTCAAAAGGTTTTCGTTAAAAGCAAACTAGATAAACAACTTAATGTGAATCTCAAAAACACATCACGTTTATCGCATTTACGAATGACGTGTGTAAAAGTAAGATAAAGCAGATCCAGTTAGTATGTAACAGCACTACATATCGTGAGGCGGTGACAAATAGAAAGACAAGTAAGCCAACAACTTTTATTGAATGCAAAAATCTTCAGAAAATATTTGTTCATGTATTTGACAGTTTCAAGATCACCACTTTTGTCCAACCTAGGTAATGAAAAATGTGTAAAGTATAAATATCGTTTTTTTGATAATGGATCAAAATTCACTTCTATTCAATGACTTACAATCCTTTCCTGTTTGAGTGGTATTCTAGAAGTCGATGGTATAAGGAAGACAAGGATCTATACCGAAACATTGCTTATGTATAATAAAGTTGTTCATCCATATAATTACTCTTGACTTTCAAGTATGTTCAGATGTAGTTTCTATTGAATCATTTTTACAGTTAATCTACTTGTTAACCTATTTATAAACTTTTCCTTTCTCTCAATTTTAACATTCCCTTATATCGAAGGTTTATTGTTAAATACAGTTTTATTTGGTTACATATGAACTGTTTTACTGGGCTTGTCATATTTGTGTCTCATTGATTTCACATATTCGTTATGGATAAAAAATAGCGAACAGGCATTATTAAGAATAAAGGATGTTTGCTGGCGGGATTTTGCCCACGGGCCGTAGGCCGGGAGGCAAGTCACGAGGGCAAACATTCACAGACACGACCGTAGAATATCATACTTCACAAACTCAGAGCTTTGTTATAGATTAGATCAGTTGAAAAACATTGACTGTGAATTATACGCATTCGTGATTGCATATATCCAAAACATTTGTAGGTTGTTGAACTACATTAGAGTTGTTTTTCCGAGTACGAATGTCAGTTAACAATTTGACTCTGACAAAAAAGTCATCATTTCTTTGGTTCAAAAATATTTATTTATAAAAAGGGTTATCTCATAATAATATCCTGTGAAGGGCGAATATGTTGATAATAACCTGCATCCAAGAGAGAATAATCCCTTGTATAAGTCAGAAGGATATTTATATAGACTTCAAAGAACAATACAGTGACGTCACTACTTTGTGATGCTGACAGGGTTTGGTATTGAAAACAAAGATGACTTAGCTTAGCTTTTAGCTTACACCTCAATATCCTTTACAGTGTTATAATACTCAACTACAGAACACTCATCCAGGTGGTTACGAAAAGCATCTGCGATTGATCTCATCTGAATAATGAGCACAATATAGCATAAACGTTATGTACTTGTAACTATGTGACAATGTGTGCATAAATGTACAAAGAAATCGACACATGAATGCCCTGTGATTTATCTTCGACTGAATTTTTTTTTTAGTGAAAAAATGTTTGGCATAGTATTTTAAGAAATGCCGGATTATAAAAGTCAACTTGAAGATAAATAAATGCAGGTGAAAGGTTGATATGTAATATGGTGGGGTCAGTCTTCATCGAATATGTTTTTGCTAACAGTAAATAAAGCATTATGAACAAAACCTTAATTCATAAATACGATACTGGCATTATCGATGATTCCCAAATGATTGTGTCAAGTATTTTTGGGACGCCAAAAGAGACAATGTTACTTCACATCGTAGAAACACACCAAGCAAAGTCACAGAGTCAATATTTCTTTTTCAAAGGCATTTTAAAATACGTTTTTTTTGGATAGAAGATTCATATTCACTTTTGTCTTCTTGACTTCAATCAATTACACTAAACTTTGAGCACTTGGGAAAATAAATTGCTCGCATCATAAGTGCAGATCAGATGTTGTTCAACATAAAATGGTTGTTTGATATATTACATATTACAACCAGTAAAAGGATTGATACATGGCCAATTTAGTGAATACTTGCTAATTGTTCAAATGATAATGGCAAAAGTTTGACATGCAGCAAATAATTGTAACCATTTGTGCAATCAATATGATATTTATATGAAAACTTGAAAACGTGAATTTCTTAAACATCCAACGGAGATAGGATACCTACTAGGGTGTAGTTCAAAGCAGGAAAAGTGGCAATTTAAGAAATCCTCTTTTAGCATGTGCATCAGCAGCTTAATAAGAAGCTTTCCGACAATAAGCCACTAGCATAGATGAAATCACTTATGGTTCTTAACAGTGCCAAACTGGCCAAAATTCAATTGCTCAATTGTGGTCAATTTAGAGTCAGTGGTACTATTTCTACAATAACTCAAATGTTATGATTAACTGAAGCACTCCTGATTCATCCCTGAACAATATTGCCCATCACTTAACGCCAGTGAGTGCTTCTGTTTTTAATGCATCTAATGGGAATGGTAGATTGAGCATTGTACATGTTGCCGTTTATTGACCTGGGCCCGGTTTCACAGAGCCCCCTTAGCTTAAGGTGATCGTAACTTCTCCCTTAGCACTACACTAAGGGGACCACCCACTTTCACAAAGCTCCCTTAACTAAGGTGATCGTAACTAAGGTTAAAAAACTAAGGTGAGTATGACCCACCCTTAGTGCTATCGTAAATATGGCGTCCTACATGTTATGCAACGATTGTGATGGAGAGGAAACCAAGTTTTTTCCGAGACGAGACCGTGTGTTCCGAGACAGAACATCACAGCTTGATAGCCTTTGTGACCAGGAACTCATCGCTAGATACAGAGTGCCGAGGGACGCTATCTTTAGGCTCGTTGAGTTGGTGAGAGGTGATGTTGAACACCCCACCCAGCGTTCACACGCTTTGTCACCCGAGACGCAGGTGCTCCTCACCCTTTGCTTTTTAAGCAAGGGTGGTTTCCTTCTGGAAATGGGAGACTTGCATGGGGTGTCTTGTGCAAGTGTGTCTAGATCCTTTCATAGGACAATCGACGCCTTGTGCAAGTCACTCCCGGCTATCACCTTCCCGGCCCCGAAAGACCAAGCAAAGCTTCACAGGGACTTCCATGCCATCGCCAAGTTTCCGAGGGTTATAGGAGCGGTAGATGGTACACTGATTCCCATCAAGAGACCATCGAAGGATGAAGAAGCCGCGTACGTTTGTCGCAAGGGATACCATGCGATAAACGTACAGGCAGTGTGCGATGCCAAACTGAGGTAGGTGTTCAAAAACTTGACAAATAAGTAAAACAAACTTGTTTAATAATTCCCGAAAGTGATAACAATTGCGCATAGAGATACAGCAATCATCGCTGCTCTCCTTCATTTATAAGCGGAAGTAAAAATTGTTTACATTTGATACGACCTTGACCGACGCGTCGCTAAGTGAGGCCCATTTGAGGTTAATTGTTTTCAAAACAACAGCGACGAACCTTTGTAGCTTCGTTGGAAGAGTTTTAGCTAGCCTATCTAAATATATAATGTTTTTCCAGATTTACCAACGTTGTCAACCATAGGCCGGGATCGTGTCATGACTCGTTCATCCTGACCAACAGTTCGCTGGGTCAAGCGTTTGACAGTGACGACGGTAAACCAGATGGATGGTTGCTGGGAGATTCAGGGTAAGAAATTTAAAGTTACTTTTGTAGATGTTGTTATCAAATTAACCCCATTTCCTTGTTGAAAACTACAATAATGTGCTATATTTGAATAAATTAATTAAACTGAAAATGTTATGTATTAATTATATAATTTCATGATAAAAACTATGAAAATAATATTTCAATAACAATTAACTTAATATTTAATTTTGTTTTAGCTGTCTGATATGTGTAAAATCCTTTATGATCTCAATAAGAAAGTTGAAAATTTGGACAAGCAAATCAATGTTCAATGTAAGTAATAAATATGCATCATTGTGTTTAAAGTTTGATATATTGCTATATATTGATATATACAACTTAACAGGTATCCTTGTCGCCATTGGATATTGACCCCCATCCTGGATCCGAAGACAAGAGGGGAGGAAAAGTACAACAGCCCACATGAGGACGAGGAATGTTGTAGAGAGGGCATTTGGTGTTCTGAAGTCTCGCTTTAGGTAATTTGTTTTGAAGTTATGCTAAAGAATGTCAATGAATGATGACAGTAACAATGACAGTTTTTTTTCTCATCACACGCATCATTCTTGAATATATTAACTTGATATCTAATGAGATTAATGTTTTTGTCCTAAAAAGTCAACTCAACATTCAATGTTCAATTGATTGATCAATGATTAACTTAATGTAACACTCCCCAGGGAGTTGTGTAGATCAAGTTTTACAGCCTAATTCAAGACTTCATTGTTTGTAATACAAACATGTTTATAAGATGACCTTAATATTATATGAGGTTTTTTTTGTTAATATTCTTTTATCAACTTTAGATGTGTATGTAATATACCATAAATCTTTGAATAATAGCTGGGGATTTTTCAATTCAATAGTTGTTTTGGCCGGGTGATAATTCAAGACAGGCTGCTATTTGAAGCAAGCGATTATGTATTTAATATCTATGATATCTTCATTGTTTATATACATCAATTACATCATTACAGGAGATATTTTCCAAATAGTTCAAGGCAGTCTATTATTCGAAGCAGGTGATTATGTATTTAATATTCATGATGTGTTCATGAAAGATTGTTTATAAATATTCCAACAATCACATCATTACAGGAAGTATTTTCCAAATAGTTGGCATTTCAGATAAATTGTTAAGAATTATATGACTATATAATATATATGTATTATTTAGTTACTAACCTCCGACAAGTGACCTTAGCCTTGTTAGCCATATAACATGTAATCGACTCATTCCCACAGAAGTAATGAAAACATCATTACACAGATCAATCAGAGTTACCCGCCCGTCACTAGTCCACTGTGTGGCGTGACCTGTCATCCAATTAGAATCATTCACATTACAGAGTCGGTAGTGTGCAGACGTGTTTCTGTATCTCTCCCGATTGTATTGAGCTATATAATTAACGTGTTTTGTTGTTTCTGACTCTATTACTTACCTTATTTAAGTATCCCCGCTGTCTTTCGTCGTGTTCATTCCTCGTGAGTGAATTCGGTGCTCTGACAGGGGTGTTTGTGGTTAACACAGCCGTGTTGACCTGGATTAGTGGAGCGCGGGTTGACTTGCACGTGCAGCCCGTGCAGCCCGGGGGTGGAGGGTCGCTCTACCCCTCTGCGTGACAGCTTCTGTTGTCGTGTGCGCCTGCCGCCTGCCGCATGCCGTCTTCTAGGCGATAGTTCTCTTAGGCGCCTGGACGGGCGCTTGCCGCCTGCCGCCTGCCGCCTGCCGTCTTCTAGGCGACAGATCTCTTAGGCGTGTGGACGGGCGTTTGCCGCCTGCCGCCTGCCGTCTGCTAGGCGATAGATCTCTTAGGCGCCTGGACGGGCGCTTGCCGCCTGCCGCCTGCCGCCTGCCGTCTTCTAGGCGAGGGATTTCTTAGGCGTCTGGACGGGCGCTTGCCGCCTGCCGCCTGCCGTCTTCTTGACGGGGTTATTGGATAGGCGCGTGCCGCCTACCGCCTACCGCCTGCCGCCTGCCGTCTTCTTGACACTCACGGAGTGGATGTTGCACCCTCGATTGTTCGAGGCGATCTGTCTCCAGTTCGGCAGGCTGCATGTCGACCTCTTCGCGACACGGCTCAATCACCAGCTGCCGGTATACGTATCCCCAGTGCCAGACCCTCTGGCATGGGGATTAGACGTGCTCGCGTTAGGATGGGAGGGGATGGACGCTTACGCTTTCCCCCCCCTTTCCCCCCCCCCCCCCCCCCCCCCCCCCCCGCCATTCTGACTCAAGTGGTGGCAAAAGTCCAGGAGACGAGACGCCTGCGTCTGCTCCTGGTCGCACCGAACTGGCCGGCAAGGCCGTGGTATGTCCCCCTCCGGAGACTCTGCGCTCAGGAGCCGGTTCCCCTGCCAACCAGATGGGACCTTCTCAGGAGCAACCCAAGCAGACGGGTGCACGAGAACCCTCAGGTTCTACATCTGCACGTATGGGTTGTCTCCAAGACGGAATGAGGAGCGCAGGGTTCTCAGAAGCGGTAGCCAGCGCAGTGGCGACCTCACAGCGGTCATCCACGCGCAAGCTGTACGATTTCCAATGGGCTGCTTTCATGACCTTTTGCGAAGGGAAGGGGTTCGATGTGCGGTCGGTAACGGTGCCCCAGGTCGCGGATTACCTGGTCCACCTACGCACAGTGAGGAAGCTTAAGGCTTCCTCCATCAACACGAACCTCGCGGCCATTTTGTCCGTCCTTCGCAAAAAGAACCCCGACTTGAACACCTCGGTCCTTAAGGAGCTCATAAGGACGTACAGGAACGTGGATGGCCGCCACAAACTGAGACCGCCAGAGTGGGATCTGGCGATAGTTTTGAATCACCTCAAGTCTGAGCACTATGAGCCGCTGACGGACACGACGCTGCTGCGCCTCACCATTAAGACTTGCTTCTTAGTGGCAATGGGGTCAGCGGCCAGAATATCAGAGTTGCATGCGCTGCAAGCTGATTTGCTCAGGTTTGAGGAGAGAGATGGAGGGTCAGCGACTTTGGGTCTAGCACCGGAGTTCTTGTGTAAGAACCAGGGCGCTGACGAGCGTGGACGGACGTTCACACTGCCGTCAGTCTCCTCGGCTATCGAGCCTACGGACGAACAGGAACGCCTCCTCTGTCCGGTACGCGCTCTGCGCATCTACGTTGAAAAGACGCGCACGCTGAGACAGGGGAGGCGCAGGCTCTTCTTGCCTCACTCCCAGACAAGCTCAAAGGAGTTGGACAAGAGGCAGCTGGGAGTTTATCTCAGGTCGGCAGTAGTGGACGCCTACAAGGCGGCTGGACTGCCGGCGCCGGCGCGGACCAACCCGCATGAGATCAGGGCCATATCGGCGACTATGGCCCTGCACAGCAACTTGTCAGTGGCGGACATCATGGCCGGCTGCTTCTGGAAGTCGGGCTTGGTGTTCGCCAACCATTACCTGCGCGATGTCTCCACGGAGGACCTGGAGGGCGTAGCCCGTTTGGGGGCGCAGGTCTTTGCCCAGCAGCGAACCACGGGGGCCCCCCCTGGCAGGGGGCGCCACCATCCACGCTAACGGGGCCTCACGAGTTGAGAGGGGCTCTTAACGCATTTAATAAACTTGCTTGTTGAATGGTTATAGTGGTTTTGTGGTGTTTTAATTAGGGATCGTCGACCGCGAGAGGTCAGACAATTAATCCTCATTAGAACGGCCGCTCGCTAGGTCGCCGATCATCAGAGCAATCTTGAGAGTTACCGCAATGCGACGAATTCTACCCGCCTCCTACAGTGGTATCAGGCTAAGGTCACTTGTCGGAGGTTAGTAACTAAATAATAGTACGTTTTTGATTAAACGTCATTATTTTTACTTACCGTAGACAAGTGACCGTCATCATACCCGTCCCGCCTCCCCTCTTACGCATCCGTCGTTAATTGGGACTCCTAGGTAATGTGAATAATTCTAATTGGATGACAGGTCACGCCACACAGTGGACTAGTGACGGGCGGGTAACTCTTATTGATCTGTGTAATGATGTTTTCATTACTTCTGTGGGAATGAGTCGATTACATGTTATATGGCTAACAAGGCTAAGGTCACTTGTCTACGGTAAGTAAAAATAATGACGTTTAATCAAAAATGTACTATTATAATGAGGGGATATTGACAAGTTTGTTTACATTGTTAATTAAACCCACCGATTATTTATTTCAAATAGGGCTTATACCCAGCAATTATTCAAGGTAGGCATTTATTCAAGGCAGGAGATTATTAAGGGATGTACGGTATTATTTAAAACTTTAATTGTGTCTGCAGGTGTCTACACAAGTCCACAGGATGTCTGCAGTTCAGCCCTGTGAAGTGCACGAAGATTATTCAGGCAGCCTTCCTACTCCACAACTTCTGTGTGGCCTTGCGACTACCTGAGCCTGCCCTTCTGGAAGGAGAGGATGACACTGATGATGTCATGTTTGATGTTGGGGACAATCAGGGGGAGACCATGTAAGGACAAAACTCATTAACAATTACTTTTCATAAATACAATGAGAATTATAAAGAGTATTCATAACTGGTGTTAGAATTGTGAGAGGTGAGAGAGGGGGGGGGGGGGGGGGGGGGGGGGGGGTTAGGGGTTGGTTGATGGTAGGGTGGGTGATAAAATAGGATGAATGGTACAGTCTATCTGATAATCTCTTCTGATGAGTCAGAAATTATTGAAAAGTCTGACACTGAAATGTTATAAAAATGAAATGGTTTTTAATGTAATGTTTTATTTCCATGTAATCATACATAGCATGTCTGATGAGATTTTATCTAAATTCAACATCTAAAGTATTATTTTTATCATAAATGAAGTTTATAATGATAAAATACATGAATATTACTTTGAAATGGTTACATGTAGAGTGAGTTATTTTATTTTTTTATCACTTAATTGTTTTCATAGGTCATATATATGGTTTTGCAATGAGAAAAGGTGATCACATATTTATAAAAAACATCATTTATAGAGCAGATCTAGACATGTACATAATCAAGCTGTTATATTCATTATGTGAATTCAAATTAGAAATTGTAAAATAGCATCTACAATTTAATCAAGGGAGATAAACTAAAAGTATGGTCTTCAGTATTCTTATCACTGATTGATTTAAGAGACTCTGCAATTGATTCTAGTGCCAAAGTTTGTGCTGTGCTGTAATGCAATTTTCTCCTCATGTTGCCTTTGTGCCATTTCCATTTCTTGCAACTTCAATTGCAAAAACCGTTTGGCAGTGTCTGTGAACAAAGATGAAATATATTGTTAATTTTACATGTGTGCACCATCATAAATTTTTGTTTTAAAAACAATATACTTTTGAATGTATTACTTGACTTCTTAACCATTTCATATGTATAAAGTATTGAAAATTAATGAATAATGTATTCCCCATAAAGTGCAGTAGGAATATAGAGAATACTACACGAGGTCTCATTAGATACGAATTATACGAAACGAGGTCAGATACCATAGGAAGGTCACGAGTTTCGTATAATTCGTATCTAATGAGACCGAGTGTGGTATTTTATTTATTACACACGTTTAGAATAGACACATTTGTTAATAATCCTCATTTTCGTGTATGGTATCAAGGAAACAATTCCGAAAACCCGAAACCGGTTTCAATAACCGAATGCGTAATAATCGACGTTCGTGATGTGACCAGTTTATTTGCGCAGTCGCTCATTTAAACCTGCGAAGAAAGTAAATAGTTTCGAGTTTCGATTAAATCAACCAAAATTAGGTTGTCAAAAAAGCCTAATTCATCGATGATGAGTTTTGATTAACGATTAATTAATGATTGATACAGAAAGCGTAGAATGTAAACATTCAGAGTCAGAGTCGAATCTGTCAACGCCCTTCAGGCTTCTCTCGGTTCGCTCGCCATGGTCAAGCGTCCAGGCTGACGTGTGTCGGTGCATGCGGTGTGGCTGGGCTAGCGGATACATTGGCTCTGTTGAAAACGGATTACTTACCAACGGGTAATGTAATGGAAGAACTTTAATTTGAAACAAACACCATTTCAAACTTTTCTAGGAACTTCAAATGAAACGATAGAATCGATATGGATGATAATGAAAACAACGATCGACGTGCTCGGAGAGTGACGGGGACCCGACATGTCAACGGGAAGGGCAAGGTCATCGCCTTGTTTAGCTATAGCGTGTTTGGGGATTCCCTGTGATGTGTTCCTGACTCAGTGACTGCATTTTAAAGTTGTTTATTCTCAGTGTTTGTCACATTTGATAGCATTTGGCTTGATCTACCCACATGTTTTCACTGACAAACCGTGAATGATGCGATGTCCGGGTTTTGAATTTAATGTAAGTAAAAATATTAATGCATTCGCTGATCTATAAATTTTTCATGAAATCGAGTTTGCACACTGATGAAATCGTATGTTTTCTAAGTATCTGTCTATGCATCAACTCTTTTTAAGTATATAAAGCCGTAAACTTGAAGAAATGACATGTTTGTTGTTAATTAGAAAAAAGTTCCGTTTTAGTTGACCCTGAATGAGAGGTCATTGGTTAACCAATCAAATCTGTCGAATGCGAGGTCATGTTGATACGACACAGGTCAACGCAAAACGACACACGTGTGTCGTACGAGATTAGTATGTCATCACTTGTACGTTACCTACGTGTGTAATAAAATAGTATACCTGTCTTAGTTGATTGTGTATGACTCGAGGCTTTTTTTGTACATCTCTGAGGACCTGTGGGCAAATTATAGAGAAATGAATCAAATTGATTTTTTTATTTTAATTCATTGAATTTTGAGATAGAATTTGTATATTTAAATTTTATTATCAATATAATTGTTTACCTGTAGTCTTGCCATTTTTTCCTAATTTCATCCGGTGTTCTGTTGGATGCACAGGATGCATTTATTCTGTAATTATAATTCAAAATTTATTATATTTTTAGAGTTTTAAAAATAAAATTTAAAAAGTCAATTGAAAATATATATTTTTTAATTTGATGATACCTGCTGATTTGTTAAATTTATTGGATTGTTTTCAACATGGAAACAAATAATCAATGAACTTGCATCCCATAAATAGATATTTTCTAATTTATTCAAACCAACACAAGAAAAAGTATTGGGCTTAGCTGAATATGATTCATTTTATGAACGCTTCCCCTTTTATTATTCACATATTTTAGTGTGAAAATCAGAGGTAAATAATTAACTTGCCGATCTGTTATAGCTCTCCACACTTTCTTTTTCTCTTGGTGCGTTACTGTAGATGAAAATGACGAGAAGAGCAATCTCCGTGCACTTTGACCTCGTCGGTCAGGATGTCCATCTCCTGCACGGAGAAATTGCTCTTCCTACACCGCTTGCTTGCTGACTGAGATGCCATTATCGGACGCTTCAATCCGTCGTCTGCTAGGCAGTGGGCGAGCACCTTGCGTGCCTTGAAAGGGGAGCTTACTCTCGTTCCGTAACTAACAGTAACTAAGGAGTGGTTTTTCATTTTTTGCACAGAAGAGTTCTCTCGTAGAGCTAAGGCTATCGTAAATAAAATTCTGCTAAGGGCGCCGTAAGGGCGTTTTGTGAAACCAGTGTAACTTTTTCTTAAGGGTACCCTTAGCGTCCTCGTAAATACTAAGGGCGCCCTTAGTAAAGGGGGCTTTGTGAAAGTGGGCCCTGGCTATTTTTAGATGATCACACAGGAAGAACGTTGTACATTAGATATACAGTCCCTATCTGCTTCACTATCCCCAACAAACTACTGCATTTCAAAACTTTGTTTTATAAACCTATATCAATACCTTAACACGGTCTAATACTTTGTGACGGCCTGCAAATGTTAGACAGCTCATATCAGCATGTGCCTAAGTCCTGCCTTAACACAAAATCGTCGAAGCCCAAATGGTTTTACCATATCGTGCAGCAGCATGCAAGTGGTTTTTAGAGACTGACATATGGGGCAATCTGTTTCCTGCAATAAATGAAAGAGCATCCAGAGGAAATATCCAATGAGTTTCACTGATTTAGTGTTAAACATGTTTCTTCAGAGGCTTTTACCGAACACTTGAATTCAATATCCCAATGACTTTTGTAAGGAACATATATGTATCTTTTACATATTGTTTAAGAGTCATTATTCTATTTACATAATTTTATTCTAAAGCTCATTTTATTTTTTGTTAGGGTTGTGAGTTCCTTTACCAAAACTATCATGTTGTACTCACTGCTGATCTACAGAATCCTGTTTTAATCAACAAGGATTTTCAGCTGACATAATATGTGATGTATCCAATGACAACATGTTGTTTTCTGACAGCTTATAACATCTATTTCAAACATATAATACCAATTGATCTGGTAGTGATAGTGACAAACTTGTTTTTCCTGTTATCCTCATGGCAAGTTTAACCAAAGTTAAGAAAATGGATATTTAGGTCATTGGTTTTTTTTTTAAAAGTCTAAAGTTTAGCTTTATATTTCAGACAAGATTATCAAAATCAAAAAGTTTTTACAAATTTGACATGAGTACATGTAGTTGTCACGTTATGAAACTTATATACTTCTTAGTGTTCAACAACATTTGCATCAGGTTCCTTCTTAGCAATTTGTATTAAAACTAAATAGTGTAGAAAACCTTGTCAATGCTATCATAAGACAAATGCACGTGTATTGTGAATGCACGTGTATTAACATGTTGGTGGACACAAATGTATTGAATAATTCCCAATGAGTCTTAACTTCTGGTTATATAATGATAAAACAGATTTGGTCACTCTGAATTTCTTATATTTTGGTAGTGTCGTGGCAGCAACACAAACAATTCTTTCACTTGCATTAATCTCATATCTCACAATCAAAATGGTTTACAAGATTGATGTGACAAGGGACATTATAAGAGTCAAGAACTGTCGCTCTGAAAACAATCAAAATGTTTTTATTAGTCAGTCGATAATGCCTCATAAAACGAGGAGGCATTCGTGCCTGATGTTTGTCAGATGATATTATTGATTTTATTCCATGAAAATGTCAAAACTTCATAATGGGCATTCATGCAGAGACAGTTATCACATGTCACAATTCATGATTCATCAATAACAGTAAACGTAATCCTTATGTTAAGAAGTCTTTTTTACAAAGTATTTAAGTTGACAAATTATTACGACAGAAATTTTAAAAATTGAAATTATATCCTGTACAATATTCCTGGACTTTATTTGTCTTAAATATTTTGAATAATTTATGCAATCAATTATATTTCCAATACAACATTTGGGATATACATATATGTTATATTAAAAAAACACAAACAAAAATGATGTTATGATCTTCAACACCATTTAGACAGTTGATTAAGGAGTAAATAACTTTGAAATATGAAGGTGTCCTATTTCTGCAAAAAACATTTGTGTTTACTGTATTTGTTTTTATGATTTCAACTGTCCTCTCTCCACGACGGATATTCATCACATGCTACGTATTTACGTGTGGAATGTTAATGTTTTAGATTTGATTTAATTACTTCTTTGCACAAAATTCACAATTTTGTTGAAAAACAATAGTCTCATAAAGCTGTTATATCTCTATTGAAATTAATTTTGATTTAAGTAATCGCCACAGACGAACGTCTTATTACGGTCAGCAATGTGAAATGTGTCACACATTTTAGCCCGAAAGTATGATAAAGTTAACATCAACCGCAAAACACACATGACATATTGATCTTCTAATGATAATATCGTCTGTCATTGGTTCAATGTGACAAACAAGTTATGCAATTGAGTATTTCGGTCAATGTTTTGAGAATAATAGGAATAATAAGTTTTTGGATAGAGGTCCGCACATAAACTCACGGGCAAAAGAAACGCTGGTAACATAAATGTCAGGATATTTTATTACATGTAAGATAAATGTGAATGAAGCAGAGTGGCAAAGTTTCCGTAGAAGTCAACTCAACTATGTTTGCCTTGTTTGAATAATTTTGTGTTGATGTTTTTGCATGGCGCCTTAGAAAACGTGTGTAAAAAAATCATCAATTTGCTATCTCCTTAAATAAGCGAGTTTGGAGAGCCAAATTGGTAATTTTTTGCATATTTATAGACGTTATAACGCGAAGACATATCAATGAATAAAAGTCAAAGTGGATGTTTTTCATTAACAGTATCTCAAATAAACTTCTGATATACATTTCCGAAATTCAAACTTAATTTTAAAATAATTATTAACAAAAAAGTTCCTGAAAACAGCAATGTTAGCACCCCAACAGTGTTTAGACAACCACAGTACAAAACGCTCCATGCCATCATGGTTAAAATTATGAACAATAATTCTCCAAATACTTTTTTGTATCAAACACATTCGAAATCGAATTTACATGGCATACATAATTTGTTTACCCTTCGTTTGAAAATACCAAGCGTTTCTTTTGCCCATGAGTTTAGTATGACAGTATGACATAACAATTTTAATAAATGCTGTTTCTTTAGTGCAATATTAACGGGGCAGTAGCACGGTTTTGGACAATTGTATATTTTAACTTTTTCACTTATAATTGTAAGGTAATACTAAATGTATTATTTTGACATTGTCCAAAATCTCATTACACAAGCCAATCATCTTTATTCAGAGGACAAAGTATGAAGATTCACAAAAAATCCATTGGCGGCCATTTAATGTGAACACCTTTAATTCATTTTGTGTAAGAAAAAGGAATGGCATGGCTAAACTTTACGTTATATATTTGAATTAGTACTGCTCCATTTAGTATAAATACATTGTCTTTCAATTGGAACCATTAATTTTGATTTTCCTGACAGTAGCAGTAGCACAATATTTAAAAAAATTATATTATAAATTTGTCACTGATATTTGAATGTTAATGCTCAATGTATTATTGTGATAGTGTCAAAAATCTCATTTCTCGAAACAATCATCCAGTGTCACAAATTATAAAAACATTATGTTATGTCCATTAGCAGCCATTTTTGTGTATAAACACCTTGAATTCATTTTGTGAAAGAAAAGGAATTGATTGGCTTTAATTTACATTATATATTTAATTTATGACTTTAACATTTAGCTTAAATACATTCTCTTTCAATTGGAACCATGTATTTAAATTTTCCAGACATGACCTTAACTTGCCCCTAAAACGGGCTACTGCCCCTTTCGCCGATCACATCAACCCTCGACCGCCATATTATCATGTTTTATATTGATATCAAAATTTGGCATCATCTAAACTCGCACAATATCGAAATAAAATGCTTTTTTACATAACACTTCTGGACACGTTTGGACAACATGTAAACAACGAACATACAAAAACTATAAGCTACACATTTATATAACTGGAAGAAGTAAACCATTTAATATTCAAAGGGAGATATATATGTACAATTTGATATCCGTATATTATCTTACTCACGCCTGACATTGTCTAACGGAAATCAAATAGCTCAATGAGTGACTGAACCAATATTGCATGACTAACACCAAATAAAAGTCATTTGTTGAAGAGAAAGTAAGTCAATTGGTTAAACCCCAGACCTAACTTACCAATGTTTGTTTCTTTAGCTGTATATTTGTCTACATAGTTATAAAGATAACATTTTTCAGATATTGATATGAGATCACCACAAATGTTGTTGGTTTTAGGAACTGTGATAGAAGCACAAAATATGTGTTTTGAAAAGTTATTACAATCGATGTTACATAATCGTCCAAGAAATAAAAGTTTGCATTTATCTTTATATCCAATGAGTTACCATTAACCCGAATTTGCAATAGTAGATATTGAGGATGATCTCTAATCAAGACCTTGTACAAGTCTAGCAAAATAACAATTGATAATATAATTTGAACTTTGGCACACTACCTCTTCATAACTGCATTTTGACTCTACCTGAAGTGTAACTACGAGCTTGAATATAAAATAAGTGACAACAACACCAATTCAGTTATGAAATAGCGTTCTAAGCACATGGCACAATGTTTTTTTAGATCAAAGTGCATATTGAAACACTAAACTTAAACTAACAATTCATCTGACTTAAGAGGATTCCAATGATAATTCAAGATGTAGGTCATCAGAGACCCTCACTCACAGAGCTAAACATGTCACAATAGCACACCAATAACTAGATCAAGATAGCACTTTGATCTGATTACCAGACAGCGGACGAAGACATTCATTAGTGATCTATATCACTTATTCATCGAAAGCTCAATATCTATATGTTTAACCTTATAACAAATCCGCACACATTTAATCTAAGAGTGTTGCTCCCATCTGGCATTTGATATTACCCACACATAGATATAACTGTTTAAGTGATAAAAACCTTTGAAACTTTTTAAACTTTTCCTTTTGAAACAATACAAATGGGCCATGGATATGTGTTTGCAATCTTAACGTGTCACAGGCACAATGTGATGTCAAAACAGTAGTCCATACAGTGTCTCTTCTATTGTGCCAGAGACGCTGGCTTAATTAATCTTTATCATGGTTTATTTTTCGAATGGAAGAGCAGTTGAAAAGAACAAATTAAGTAGAGCTGCATAGAGTCATAATTTTTTCAAACTTACGAAGTTTCAATATCAAAGGTATCATACGTATGTGCTTTCTTCAAGAATTTTAGACAGAAGCTAAATGTCAAAGATGGGCGTCGCAGACATAAAACAGTTCGAATTAGTATATAGAACCATATACAATTGCACTGAAAGATGCCATGTATTAATGACTTGCATGATCCAATAAGTATAACTCCCTTCAAGTCTAAATGATCTATCCCTGATCTATTCCAAATTGGATGACAATATCCACGTGTTAAAGGGGCAGTAGCACGTTTTTAGGGGGAATATAAGGTGATGTCAAGAAATAAAAGTAAATGGTTTCAATTGAAAGACAACGTATTGAAACTAAATGGAGCAGTAATTATACAAATATATAAAGTTTAGCCATGCGATTTATTTTCCTTACACAAAATGAATTAAAGGTGTTCACATAAAATGGCCGCCAATGGATTTTATGTGAATCTTCATGCTTTGTCCTCTGACTATGGATGCTTGGCTTGTGTAATGAGATTTTATACACTGTCAAAATAATACATTTAGCATTATCTAACAATTATCAGTGAAAAATATGAAATATGAAATTATCAAAAAACGTGCTACTGCCCCTTTTAACAATCGTATTGTTTGCTGGCAGCACGTTAATCCCGATCACAGTATCACACACTGCCAAATAATACATTAGTACAAATTTGTTCTTAAATATCTTTGTTTATTTATGTCATTAAGAAATGTTGAATCACCAACAAAACAGTGTCTCATAGCATTGTAAAGTGCCTTTGCTAGTAATATTGCCACTCTATACACTGTTTTCCTTATTTCTACTTAAGTTGATTACAGTGTAATATATAGTCTTGTGAGCTTATCAAATCGATGAAAACTATGTTTTGCAAGGTTGATATTTCAAGCTGTATATTCTCCTCGAAATATAATTGACTTTTTCAAAGTGAAAATAATTAGTTAAGCCCAATATATTATCTTAAGAGGGCAACACAACTAGTTAATCAACTCATCCGTAGTCTGAAAGTAAGATATCAAGATATCGATCTGGGTTGCTTTAACGAACTTTGTTTGTTTATTGAAGTACACTGCAGTTGTTTTAGATAAAATTCATTTCATTTGATTTAAAAAATATACATGTACTTCTATTTGTCTGTGGAAAAGCCTTATTTCCCTTTAAAAGAGCATAATTGCCCCTTTAATATCTTGTTTTATCTCTACAACATCGATATTTACGAGCATTACAGAATCCTGTTCAGGTATCTTTGAAACAAAAACCTGCATTTCATTTCCACTGTTTGAACATGGACTGCAAACAATAGGCCCAAACATGTAAATAATGCACAAAACCTTATTAAAGATTTTCGGTTTGCAGCAATTAAGTTTAAAACATTTAGTTTTGGAAAAAATATCAATGTTGTTATTCCCAGCAATGATAGAACGTGACTGCACGGCAGCTTTGTATTTTACTATTCTTTTGATTTGGAAAATGTTTCAAATTATTACAATATAACATTAAGAAGTACTAAACGAATATATTGAACATGAGTATAGGACAAAACAAAAGGGTTTCAGGGAAATGTACGTCACTGAAGTAGTTGAACGTCGGTTAAAACGAAACAACTTTAGAAACTGGCTTCTGATTTCATGTTTCAAGTCGATAACGGGTTTGCAGCATACTGGACTGTAAGGACAAAGTAAACGTGAGGTTTGTGTATGATCTTTGCAAACTGTTTGCTTGTCTATCAGAGTCTTATTAATTCTTAATAAAAGATTTATGCTTTCCAAATAACAGACGAAATGTTCATACCCACACATCTACAAAGAATGTTTATATTAGTATCCAACATACCATGTGATCAATTGCCTATCATATCATAGAACATGCCCCTGCTCATTCAACTTACAGTTCAATTTTTGGAGAGTTGATCATGAATCTCACTTTGAATTTCGCAGTACATCATCCATTTCGAAACCGTACTGTGAACAAAGTTACAGATAAATGTTAATGATTTGTCTGCATAAAAGAACATAAAAATGTATTATCTATGCTGTTGCCTAAATAGATTTCCAAAACCAATACTTCTTGAACTATTCAACAATTCTTTACATTTCTTATTTTGGTTTTATACCAAACTATCAATTGCAGTCCTATATTGAGAACTTTATTTCACTCAAGAGACCGTAACATAATAAACTGAAACCTCCCAACATGTTTGGTTTTTATGTTTGTACAAGTTTTCTAATTTTACGCTTTTGATTAGCTCTAGGGGCCGCAAAGTCAGACCTTGTATAGTACTCAACACATAAGTAAGTGTCAAGTCAGGTTTTGTTGCTAGATCAATAGTTGTTTGTCATACCAGAACATAATGTACTTTTTGTAGACATCATCAAATTAAAAAGGTTAAAAGGAAAGTTATAACATGGTTGTTTTCACTAGATGAGCCAAACTTAATAAATTGATTTCCAAAAACAATAATATCTAAAAGATAAACTGATTTAATCATGGCTACTGTTTCCTTTGTGAATTATTTGTTTTATACAAGAGCAACCATTTTCTTAATAAATATATATATATATGATAGTATTGATGTATGATGTGAGATATTTAGTACAAGTACTTGGAATGGTTGTTCTTTCAAATAGCACTGGTTGCTAAACCTTTTTTCACTATGACTAGCTTATCTATACTTTACATCCATTAGTTTGAATTATTCAAATGTAATCTCGATTTTAAAGATGAAGTGGAGTGAAATTGTTATTAACAACTCAATACGTTGCTCACAAAACAAAACCCAATCTTACTCTCTCATTTTCTACTTTCTGCTATTTCATTCGTCCTGATAAAAATGTTTTTATTGTTCCTAATGACGATTCTATGATAAACACCAATTGTTAAGTATGCGACGAGCAAACCTTTTGGAAACTTAAACTAAAAATGCCTTCAATTGGTTAAAACAGAAATGGAAATTAGATGATGAAACCACTACACAAACAGTTTGTAAATTGACTAGTCATTGATAATTCCAAGAAAAAAGTCAACATTGTCTTACATTATAACAATTTATGATCAATTCGTTAATATCAAGTGATTAGTTGACAATATCAATCAGAATCAATGTTAATATTTATAGATGATCTCGTATCATATTGAAGATATTCTTAAGTACTATGATGGATACAGTTAAACGATACACATTTTCTTCATCTTTTTAATCTTTAATCTTTTCTTTCCATCTGGATTGGTCTTATTTGGTTTTACTCTTGAATTATCAAATGATATCAAGAGTATATATTGGTAGTTCTTGATTCTTATTAGCCATCAATTCTTTTTTCCGAGACATGTTAGTCATAGAAGTCCCAAAAGTACTTACTGACATCTCTATGTAATTGAATAAAAATTGTCATAAAATTTCTGTTTATTCTCCTGGATGGAAATCTTGAGTTCCCCATGGCGATTTTTCTTGATTGAATCAAATTCCTTTCTTTATAGACACAAATGTTCCAACTGAAAAAATCGTTATGGCTATTCTTGAATTCATGGATTATTCACTAGATCTTTTTTTGAAAGAAGAAGAAAACGTGAAATAAAGTTTTCCTGCTGAGTCAAACGAATTCAAATGGAAACGATAATATGAATTATATTTTCTGAAATCTGAAAATGTCACAAGACATTTCTCAGTAATTGAATAATGTATAATGAAAGAAAATACCTTTTCATATCGAAACTGCACAGTATCCGTTTAAAAAGTTGTTTGTTGGATCTGTCAACGAATATTTGTAAAGTTTACAAATTCTTTACATGTAGTTGTTTACATAAAAACTTTGACTGTTTATTAAGGCTCGAATCCAAACCTTAAAATTGTATAGGTAGGCGATTGACTGCATCCATAACCAGTCGGTTGTAATTATCTTTAGGTTACAGCCAAATCAGTAGCCAGCTGTAATGATTTAACAAAAATGCTTTGAAAGCAGCTGATTAGCAGTAAACACAATCATATTGAATTGTACACTTAACATCTGACTGATGACGTACAACTCGATGTTCAAATAGCTCTTGCTTGCACAAATAACTATATTCTAAAATGGTAATGAGAACAGATTGAATACTGGAGTCAAGATAATGTAGTATGCCAATTTGTTGATTTAATTTTGTTCTTATTATAAAAGAACATAAAGTTCTCGATGCATACGTGGACGGTCAAGTAATCTATTTTGTTTGAAAGTGCTACTATTTAAATGAATAGTTGACGAGAAACGAAAAAACAAGTTGATAATTCTTATATGTGTATAATGGCTTAGTTTGCTCTGCTTGCTCAATATCTTGCCAACTTACAAAATATAATGATAATGCAATACACTTGGAGTTATCTTAGACCACTATGTGTTATGGTGACAGGTTACTTTTGCGAGAGTGACGTATTATTCATGAAGTGAAGATTGCATCCTTCCATGGAAAAACTAGAACCTTTCAGTAGATGAATGTTTCCAATAGTCAAAAGTAGGTTTTAAAATCGAAAGCCAAATCATTTGACAAGACATTTACTGAAATATGTTTTCACCTTTATTCAAAATATTCGTGCATAATGTCATCATCATTAATAGATCATCTTGCCTCAAAGACCTTATTCTAAAAGATTATTCAGTCTACAGTTCAGAAAGGCAAAAGGTATAGGGAGCTAGTGTTTTGTGTACAAAAATATTGAATAAATGGTCTTGCTCTTCCATGAAACCAGATTTTGTGGTAACAATAAATCCCATTGTAAGTGTTTTTTTCAAAAAAGTATGTATTTAGATAAGATTGGCAAACAATGAATTTGAATTAGGCAAGTGACCGGTGGTAAAAGAAAAAAGATAAAATTTAAGAATAGTGTTCATAAATAATTCTACTTAACTCACATGTAATCACATCTCTCATGGCTGTAGTCTTGCTGTTGTTTGTATAACATTAAGTATCAAAAGACGCTTTTTAGAAACCGCTTAAAGGGTAGAAGATTGGTAATTTTCTTAATTTGTTTTGTCAGTGTAACCTTTTTGTCATATTTCACTAAATTCATAAAGTGAAAGCCTTATTTTAACAAAAACTGTTTTCCCAGAAAGGGCCGTAAACAACTATTCCTATGACGGGAGAAAAATGTTGGACTAGTAAGACATACTGTTATGTTATAAGGTCTCTAAGGCCAATTTTCAAGATGACTGGTTATCTTCCTTCTCCCATGTGTAATTCCAGGTGCGGAAAAGTAATTATTGAAATTGCAAAAAGTCTAAAAGAGTTTTTTGGTACTTTCTTGAAGCAATACAGGCAGTTTATAACTCCGCTTTTTAAAAGTTATAACATGCTTCATAAAATTCTATTCCTACTAGTTAAATAAGGTTATTTGAAATACTCTAGTTTATGATGCTTCCTTCATTATAACAAATCAAGGAACAACAGAATAAACACAATTTACATGATTTTAAAATGTTCTTATTCTATTTACTTTGAATCTAGTTAAGAAGACTATTTTAGTCTCACCCTTATCTCATATTGATAAAACAAAACGTCAGCATTGTAAACAGACCTGACAAACACAAGACTATTTCGAAAACGAACACTGTTGGCATGGTATACATTTAGGTACGAATGCTAATCTCACTGAATATGTAAGAACAGGTAGATAAGTAGAAGTTGTAGACATAAACATAAGCTACACCTTCCATCATATTTCATCTAGATAACTTTGAAAGGTTTTGATCAATGCTATTGGACTTGCAATAATTTGAACAATGCTACTAAGTGATCTCCACTTATTATGGTTATTATAAAAGGGTTATCGCGTGATTGGATATTTTAATAAATACTACCAGTTTGGTTTTGCTTCACTAATAAGGATACTTGACATTTCTCTTTAAAAATCATGCAATTCTCTTCAAGTGAAGAATACTGTAAATAGGATTTAGAACTTCACGAGATGATGTGTATATTGTATTCAATGATATGTCAAGTGTTCTAAAATTTAATGAAGGGAGTATCCTGATCTTGGTGGTGATCTGATGAGGTCAACGTGATGTTGCATGAAGCCATGACATCATTTTCAATTTTATTTATTATTTCACTAAGTGAAATTACGTAGTTTTATTTTCCCTGACTATTGGTGTATTTCACCAGTGAAATGACGATAGAATCCATTTTGTATTTGTATTATATGTCTCAAGTAATTACGAAATCACCAACGCAGTATACAATGTACAAGACTTACAATGTCTTACAGTGGCTTTAGTTTTTGTAAGCAAAATTGGTTTCTGAGAGGGCTTTACTGATATGAATATGCAACTTTAATCTAATAACACCAGAAATAGCAAGATAACGTTTTATGACTTGAAATTTGGGATTTACTGTTGCTTTGGTTCAATCCAATTTATTGAAATGGTTTAGAAATCAGGAAATATCATCAGAAATGCAATATCAGCAATATAACATTGGTTCGTGGAATATTCGTTTTGTCATCAGATGATTTTCATGTCAGTTGAACACAGTTCAAACACTTAACATGAAATTTAAGGCATAAGACATTCTTCTTTACTGTAATTGCTATCATTGGCAGCAAACACAAAACCACACACATGATACTTTAATATCCAACTTGCTATCTGGCTCAAATTGATGTTTCTGATGTTACCCTGTCAGTTGAACTTCGAGAGAGATAAACATATAATAACTTCGAGAAAAACATCGATATAATTTTTATGACAGTAGCTGTCATTTTAAGTCGTGCTATGGAGTTTCAATTTTTGTTTTCGAAAACAACGTTGCAATGAATAGAAATAAGGAAAACGAAAGATTAAGAATGTTTCTATGGAACGATTCTTAAAACCAGGACAAATATGTTTATTACCCTGATGTTTGTAATCATCAACAATTGTTTGTTTGAAACGAAATGACAACGGATTGATGTTGCTATCCATGGATCGAAGACATATTCACACATATTATTTTTTATATTGACACTGTTCCTAATAAAAAATGATTTTGGTTACTTGTTTAATTGTTTCCTTAAAACAATCACATTTATTAATCATTTATGGAATTTGAGATCTGCACTCAATCGGTCGTTCAAGACATGAGTTGGCAGAGAAAATTAGTTGCTTACAAACACTTAGAAAACCAACTAAGTGATATAAGAATAATGAAACACATCACGTTTGCGTCAACAAATTAAGTGTATACAAGCAGAAAAAAGTCTGATTTGGTTAACATTTCAGTAGCACTTCAGATCGTGTTCAGGTTATAAACTATATTGAGATACATTAACAAACATTTAACTTACTTAAAGTAAAATGGTAAACAATATCGTTGTAATTATTAAATTTATTTCTGTATAGATTTCTTATTTAATGGTGTAATTACATGACTTCATGAACAACAAATAACTCAGAAATATTGATATCATTTAATCAATATCAAAAAGTTTTTTCTTTCTGTATCAGGATAGTGTCAATGTTCTTATCGGTTTCCTGGTCAATGAAATGCAACAACATAATTGCGAGAAGAAAAACAGTTACTCACTTTGAGATTCTTAGACAGAACGAAATGCCCTCTACCTAAAACATTTTACAACATACAGTAAGAGAAATTCCCTAATGGATGTGTCAATTATTGTTTGGACCACAGGCGCACACTAAGTAATGAGACGAATATAGATATCCTGTTACAATCACATCGTAGATAGATACTTAGAAAGGTCAACCAGCCATTGTTTCATTCAAGGGTATCCTTGTTACAAGAATCATTCATATTTACATCGCTGTTCATTATGGCCTTGCGTTGATGGGTATATATATCATGGTTAAGAAGGTCATCTGTAATACATGTAGGTAGATATAGAGATCATTAGCCGAGTGTGTTTCCATATCATTGATATCATATAATAGGAATAACATTTGTATTATGTGAGCCATTTCAGTTTTGTTTAAACAATGAAAACATAACAAAAGAATAGATATTAAAAGTTTATAAATGAGAAAATAAAACTGCTACATTAACAAAATCTACTGTTTAACCAATAAACAATATTTAAGAGTTTCGGGGTGAGTTCTAAACATATAAAAGCCAGCAGTTAGCCCTGTTCATGGATATATTATTTAAGTTATTTTAACAATATTTTAATTTGGTTTTTATAAAGTATGTCATCTCGGTATCTTATAATTTATTGGTTACTTACTGTCTGTAAAATGCTTACCAAAGCTCTGGATTTCTGTACACGTGTCATTGAGGAAGAAGATGTGTCTGGTACACTTACATGGCTCTATTACTCAGACAGACATATTTTATCTGTAATCTCTCTGAGAGATCAAAGGTGAATGTTTGAACATCTTGGAGCTGAGGGAGCTTATAACAGAGAACACTAATACATATTTCTGGTCTAAAATGGGTTGGCAAAGTTAATGTCTGGTTTTGAAGTACATGTAATTGACATGTTAGTGAATTTTATGGATGATGTAGGTTGATACATAGAGAATCTCACCCAAGTGTCTTCTGATATCATATATATCAACACAAGTTGATAAAAGTAACAAATATCCGAGGCTTGCCGAGGATATTTTAATTTTATCAATGAGTGCTGATATATTTGATATCAGAAGACACGAGGGTGAGATTCTATTTATCATTCAAAATCATGAAAAATATTTGCAAAAAAATACATAAAATAATATATATTGAAAAATATACATCTCTGAACACTGCATAGCCCTAAAACTCCTTAACTAGTGATGTCATAGCATTGTGACGACATCTTGCTTATGACGTCATAGCATTGTGACGTCATCGTGTTATGACGTCATGACATTGTGACGTCATTACTGTGATGTCATGTATTTTCTGTTAACAGGAAAAATCTACTGTCAAGGCGATATCTCCAGGAGATATCGCCTGATCATCCAAAAGCGATATCTCCTGTGGAACACAGTTTTGGATGATAAATGTCTTTTTGCAGCATATTGACATCATCAACATAGGGTGTTGTTTTCATACTAAACTTTGTAGCCGAGATAATGTTTTCTCTTTACTATGATGTATGATTATTTCGCAAGCTGTAGATACACAATGTAGTAATACACGGGTATAAAAGTCATCTTATCAGTTCTAGTATCTCAAATCTAGTATTTCTAAGCTATACACCTGTAGACATTTCCGTGACACGATACATGTACACAAGTGTCAATCTAACAAATCACTTAATATTAATAGGCAATATGAATTATTGCTTTCAAATACCTGATATACCTTATGTAATGGCAATGTATTGTTTCTTTTTTCCCCACATGCAGTAACTCACCAATTGATAATTCACACCATTTTAACTCCACCATAGACAATTGCAGCCAATAGACAATGCAAGACAATTGATGTTAACAACTGACAGAACCATTTCTTACTTAAGGTGAGACCATTCACAAACCTGAGTCTGGAATCTTTATACATACACCTCCTGATTCAAGAACAACAATTTGAAATGGTTTCTAACATTACCAGTCCAATCCTCGTTACTTCTTGTATTTTGGTTTTGAGAGACACTTTGAGCTTATAGACTAATGTCATCAACTCATAATCATACTAAGCTTTCTAGGTTTGTTCATAAAAGTTTTCTCCTATTCTTGAACGATCCATATTTGGACTATTCCTTGAGTCGTTTCCTTGCTACCTTGTCACAATTACCGTGGTCTACTTTACAACAGTCTTCTAATTTGTATGAACGTTCACCTTCACAACAAGTTCATCACAGCCACTTGACATTTGATTAAGATCCATGTGTTGAAATTTACACATGAACGATTTTGGCGTGTTAATCAAGTGAAACCTTTATGTCCTTCCTTTTGGCATTGGTATTGGATTTAGGATAATCTAATTCCGACTCTTTCTTTGTGCTTCAAGCACCATTTCCGATCTGTGAATATGAGTTGATTAGCTAAGATCTGAATAAATTGAAGGATGGAGATTGTACAGTTGAATTGAATTCATATAACAAGTTTAAGGACATGTTAAATTATGTTTTGAATTATGCATCATTACAGCAACAACAGTGTTTTAAACCATGTGTTTGGTTTTCATCATGTTATATTCCCACTGAAGACTCAAACGTTTATAAGGAGGGTTCTTCAATAGCCCAAGTAATGAAATTATCATTTTGATTAATTTCGATTAAAACCATTTTTGATAACATGGTGATTTCATCAATGCTAAAAAAAAAATAAGAAGGTGTTTAATCTGTTAAAAAAAAAGATCTCAATAATATTAACTTAAGCCAATGCGTCATTGTCAAGATTTGATTGTTTTGTCTCCGCAACATAGATATACATTGTACAAATAGTTTTGCAGTACAACAAGTTGATCAAACAAATGGTTATGATTTTGTACTGTGTCCATATTAGCAAGGCTATCACTAGAGAAGAAGACACCTCCCATGTGATCTATTTCTCAAGAAATCGACAAAGATATGCTCAGATTTCTAGCAGTCTGTATTATAGTCTTTATATTATAGTCCTAGGACCCATTGTCATTAAGTCCACTATCAATATTTATTACTCAGTTGCATCTTTGAATATTTGGGCGTATTTTGTCAATATTGCAAAACTAAGATTCAAATTGAATTATTACAAAATATTCGTTTAATGCAAAATAAGATGGATCTTAAAGACACTGTCCTGTCGTCTTCTGGACCGTGATCGTGTTAGTTTGTTTAAATGTCACATAATCGTTGCACATTTTCCTTTTTTTTAGCTCATCTGGCCTGAAAGGCCCGATGGGCTTATGTCCATCCGTCCGTCCGTCCATAAACTTTGTGGAATTTTGATTTCTTCTCCAGACCCATAAGGCATAGTAAGCTGAAACTTGGTGTATAGACTTCTTTGCTAGTGAAGATTATGAATTGTACCTTTGGTGGCCCTATTACCCCTATTAAGGGCCACAGGAAACACCTATTTTAATTTCATCTTCTTCTCTAGAGCCATAAGGCCTGGAAAGCTGACACTTTGTGTACACACTCTTTGACTAGTGAGGATTATAAATTGTCGCTTTGGTGGCCATGCCCTTAAAAATTATTTCCATCTGTTTCTCAAGAAGCATATGCCTAGAAAGCTGTAACTTTGTGTACAGATTCCTTGACTAGTTTGAAGTTATATGTGAACTCATATTATAATTATCATTTGTAAATGTTAACTCGCCATAAGCAAGACAGAACGATTTCCGACAAGGAAGAGGCTAGTGTCATCTCACCATTGTGTTTATCTACTAGTAAATATTTTTGAAAACATAAGGTTACAAGGTTACCAATAAAATATTGTGATATTAGGTTTATTGTTTCGGCAGAATAGAATATAAGGAAAGTGAAAAAAAGCCTCTATATTGGAAAGGACATTAAGTCACAATGAAAATAGAAATTAAACCATAATCAGAACGATGTGCATACATAAAATAGTTTAAACTGGACATGCAAATTGTTGAATTTTAATCAGCAAAACAAAGGGTGCAATGTGTATATCAAGTGTGTCCAAATCTTTAGTCATTATGTTATCAGCAATTTTTTCATAATTTCAGGTAAATATTGTTCATGTTTCAAAACTTAGTTTTGGTTTTGATAATTGAAATGTTTCTACTTTGTTCTTCAGTTGTTTAATAAAAAGTTCATCTTGCTTTAGAGCGTTCTGCGAACAATATAGAAAATGAGACTTTGACATGCTGAGAAAAATATTTCAAAAATATTTCAAAAATCGTAATAAACACAAATACATCCAAAGTCTCTATAACATTAATACGTTTTGATTCACTGATTTAACATAAAATCTTTGGCAGATGGAAACGTCTTGAAATTACATGTCGGTAGATAAAGCTTCCAAATAAAGTAATGAATGATTAGAAAGTTGGAATTGATTGAAAGAAAGCCAAGGCGATTTATCCTTGGGTCAAACTTCTTATGCTTCTCCATCAAATGACAGAACACCTTAAAGAAATCATTTCTTAATGAACATTAAAGGGAATGGTATTTGCTTTGCAGGTTACAATACGCGGATGTACAATGATCTTTGCTGCTGACGCAATGACTTATTGCTTTTGTAATCTATAAGATGTGAGGAAAAGGCAGCTTTGCCTTATTTTTTAATTCCAACTTAAGGAGAAGTACTTTAGTTTTATAACCACTTCGATCTTTTATTGCCTCTTAAGATAACCTGTTAGTCCCATAATGTTTACTAATGCCTGCTGAAGTGGCTTAAGCCCGGGAATGGAAACAAATTGGCACCGCAGCGAAGTTTCTAATGACCCTGTTGCGCTGTAATGAGCTATCTTCAGCCTTAAAATGGTTTTCAAGAGATTTTGTTTTATCCCTATCCGTACGGGCATTGTAACTAGCGCTTAGCTCGTCTTGACATATTTCGTATGTCCATAATAATGACACAATGTGATGATCGCGATTAGAAGATAAAAATTGTGTGCAAAATCTATAACTACCCACACAATGGTTACAGATATGCACATAATCTTTACAGACATTCTGAAAAAAAATTATTAAGAAGGAAGAAGAAAACATTTGTTGATTTTTAAGCATCGTCCTTTTAGCAGTTTACTGAAGAATATGTTGATTCAAATATCGTTTTGATATATGCATGCATAAGATTGTGTTTATTATATTAAAAGATATGTGACATTATTTTCATGTAACTGATTTTACTTTGCAAGACATAACGAATTCTCTGGATTGAGAGTATCTAAGAAAACATATCATGACCAACTATGGACTCTCAATGGCGAAGTAGTACATAAAGGGGTTAGACATTAAAACAAGATACATTGAGTTCATACAGAGCTTTGATATCATGTTGAAGTATTGATATAGATGTACATTGTAGGTGAAATTTATGAAATTTATATTGGTCTCAAGTGTAATATTATCCTCCAAAGGAATAACTGTTTTTTCATATCCTGTGCCTTAACAATTCAATTATTTAAAAAAAATATATAACCTAAGTTACTGTGTACAGATATTAAGATTTTCTACCTCACATATTTTTCAACACTTGAATTGAGTTATCTTATCTAAGCTTATGTAGCTATTTCAACAATATTCATCTTTTCACTCAACTGTTTAAATGCTTTCCATGGTCAGACTTTAGAACATGGATAGACACTGAAACGGTTGTGTTTCCTTGCATTCAAATTGGTTGTCTTTCAAATAAAGCTGGAATTGACTTGCTCCACTAAGTGGACACGTTTATCAACTGTATGTGACAGGTAGAGCCAAGTCAGTTAAAAGAAGTCAGACGGGTCTGACACAATGTTAGTCATGACTATGTCAGATTGTGATTGCGATAGAGTGGTTCAATTCTCTCAATCACGTTATGTTGACATGATTTAAGTACTAAAATAACAATTTGAACATTTCAACCACCTGTCCAATATTAAGCATAGTTTATTTCATGGAAAAGACAGATGTAGCCGAGTTGATCGAGATAAGCCAAAACAATTCATATAAATATTTGGATCATCATTATTTGGTCCATAAAGATTTGTAAGGGTAAAAAATTTTCTGTGATATCAGCAATACTGCAATTACCATTTTCATCCTCTAATTTTCTGTGAATGGTAAGTTCAATGTCCTTGAAATAGTATAGCCACTCCCCTAGAGTTAGATTAAGAAAGTGCAATGATACTCCGCAAACCAAATTATTTTTTCATTCTGTTAACATCCCCTTAAGCCACATAAGAATCTTGTAAACAAAATATTCAATTCTCTGTAAAAATTCCTACTTCCTTAATTGTGTCTGCTAAGCCTCTACAGCTGAAATCAATCTTATTTTCTTAATCTTATTCGTATTATGCTAGAAGTAGAAAATAGCCTTTTAAGAATAATGAGATTGAGACTGTTTTTCCTCTGGGATATATTGTGAAAACAGGTTGCGAATCAACAGGTAGTTGATTAATCAAACAATGGAAACAAATTATTTTTAAGAGGTGTAACAAGTACTAAATGAGAAAGTTGTAAATAAAGTAAAGATGTACAGGGGTTGTAGCTGATTGTTTACAATAAATGTCAATGAAATAAAATAGAAAACTATGTACTAGAAAAATCACCCACCCAAAAAAAAAAAGAATAAAAAAATAAAATAGGTATTGGTGTTAAATGCTCAAGACCAATAATTAGAACAGCATGTGTGTCAGCTGTATCCAAGGTCAAGCCAATTCATGCCAAACAACAGAAAAAGTCTTTTTTTGCAAATGCATTAACAAAATCAAAACCTATGTTTCAGGGTATGTTGGATATTCAATCCGTAGATAGATTGGAAAATGCATTATTATAATTATTATTATTATCATTATGACATCACATATTTGAAATTTACGTTTGCTTGGATCGTTGTCCTTAGTTCGTTTTGAATAGATTTGAAATGCAGTAATAATTGTTCAAAAACTTGTCCTGGATGCTATATGACAAGATGCATTGACTAAATAATTCATGAATATATGACATAGATGTAAACTTTAAATCAGTCACATATCTTTGACCTTTTTATAGAACAGGAATGATATTTCAAAACTTTTATATATCAATCTACTGTACACTATTTGGCAATAATGACATTGTGTACTTCAGACCATTGAGTACCCTAAGACATAATAGCATATGTTTCATGAATGCATGTGTCATGGTGACACAAACTGATATAGTGCACATAATTGGTTTGTTTTTTTTCTTAACCTTGAGGAAAGGAAGAACATTCTTAATTATAGGTTTTGGAACTGACATCCATTGCTTCAGGGATATTCACAATAGCAATTGGAAAAAACATAGCTCATTAAATGAAGCATTATTGGATTTAACACAAACTCGCTTTTGCTTTTCTTATACAACTTAATGATCTCCTTGTTTTAGATATAGCTGTAAAGAAAAGGACACAAAGGTCATGTAGTTTTACTCTCTATTGATGATGATTTTTTTACCCCTTAGCACTTATAATTGTTGGTTAGTATTTTCTTAACCATTGCTGGTGATACCATGGACCATTTCAAGAAGAAAATAACAACAAGATAACTTGTTTTCTTAAAAGCTAAGTTGATATATTTTGATTTACATGATATTTTTGTTAAATACTTCCATAAAAGTAGCTCCCCTTAACCATTCTGGTTTAAAGAAGAGCAGCATTTTAATCATTGAGAATACAATATTGAGAAATGCCATATTGCAGACTCAATCCACTATATTCAGTAGACACAATACCTATAGAAACTAATCTCTAAAACCAATTGTACATTCGTAACACATGCATACAGAACTCTATGACTATGACTTTTTTCTATGGTATTTACAAATATATTTTCTGTCATATTACCTGTTTGAGATATCATTAACTGCTATATTGTTCAGTTATATTTGTCACTATAGCAGGTACTTGTCATTTGGTCTCAATGATGAATGGTATAGGGACTACACACAGTTACATGCAAATGAAAATGAAGGTGACATTTCAAGTCACTAAGGGTTAAATTTTGTGGAGGGCTGTGACACTCAAAGTAAACATCTGTAAAGTCACTAACGATTATATACGTCATTTTGACTGATGCATCAAGATGATGAAAGAGACTAATTGGCTTACTCATTAATAATCTGTCAAGTCTGTTCACAGCAATTTTTGGACGGATGAATGATATTGAAGTGAAAAGTATAATGATCTCTGCCAAATGGTTTAATATTGACATTGCTGTCGATAAGCTTGTCAATGACACAGTCACATTTTCATTAATTTGATCTTTATAAACATTCTGTATAACGAAATCCTGTTTACAATCGGGCCTCCATTATAAATTCAGAAGAGATGAAAGACTGATGCAGCAAAACGGAACATTCCAATATGTCTATGTCTATTTGGGGAGCTGATATTGTTCCTTTTCAAAGGAACAAAGGGAGAGATTCTCATCAATTGATGTTGACTTCATGTCAACGTCACAAAACAGAGATGTATTATAAACAGACGCGGGTGGTCTCAACAAAAGGAATCTAAAATGAAGTTATTTAAGCCTTACCCGGTATTGAAAGACAGGGCGAGAGAATGTACATGTAAATACAGTATTGGTAGATTGTGTTTACAGGACTCTGACTAGTACATACCATTTCAATAAACATTTTCAGGACGTTTCATCTAATTATGAATCTGTATACCGCAAATGTTGTGTGCATAGAAAACTTATCTTTATTTTCATAGTTTTCAAATTGAATAAGTTTACTAAATAGTTTCTATATCTAAATAATTTTGACTATTATGCCTTTTAAACTTTTAGTCAGAAACTAGCGAATGTGCAGGGGAACTTATGTAATAAAATTCTTGTTATTGATGATTGAAATGGCAACATATTTATATTTTCTACAGAATTTGTGTCAAGAATTCTAAATGGAAGAAAACAATCCATGTAAGGACAATAACTAATATGTAACTGATTGTAGCAATTTACCTCAGATTATAGACATGAACTCTATATTGGACAAGATGTCTGAAGATGGTGTAGGCATCCTTGAAAAATATCTCCTAATAACGTAAACCCCTTGCAATGTTATACAGTGTAGGTTTTTCACTTATTGTAAATGTTAATTCCTACGCAAGGTGTTGCTTAGAGGTATCTATTGTGAGAAGATCAAACAATTCACAGAAACTTTCTAGTGAATTTTAGCAGGCTACAGAAACTTCTTCATTGACACAGAGACAAACAAACACATTCCTAATATCGAGTATTACATAATAACATCAAAATGTAATGTTTTATTTCTTATCACGTATGTAATATTGATGCATATTTCTAAGTTGTTCAAAGAATGTACGATATCATGCATATCTTATATTTTCATTAAATATTTTGAGAATTAAGAATACACGATTCCATACAAGAAACAGGATTTCAAGTTATGGAATAATTTCTAGTTAATGATTATTAAACGTTCTATCAATTATGTAACTGTAACAGATAAGAGAAGTTCCATGACTACACTAAGAAATAAAATATTGGTTAGAGAATAGTTGAAAACAGATTTGAAAAATTACAGAGCACTGGACACAATCGGATGTCAGTTTTTTTATGCTTGCCCTTAATCCTTATGAGATCTAATTAGTTAGTAACATCCGTGAATAAAACCTTTGATGTTGTAAACATATGTTGTTATCTTTAATGTAATTGAAAAGATAAAACACAGATGCCAGTCCAACCATTACACTGTCTGACAATCAGAGTAAGGAAATTTCAGGAACATTATAGAGTAGGAATGCTCTGTGAAGCAAAGACAAATTAGATCATCATGATTGATGTTCATTGAAAGAGTTTATCCATTCCCTCCTTTCCATGTAATAATTATTTGAAAGCACAAAGTCATTCTAACATGTATATCATGTAATGTTCTTAAACATGGTTTACTCTAATCTTTTGGTTTACAATTGGTACATTAGTTCATACTTTTTGTAACTGTCAGCAACTCATCATACTATTTATTGATATACAAAGGATATTTGATGAGATGAGTTTGCCATTGGTTTGAAGTGACAACTTTGATGTTCCTGTTTGGAAAGGACGGTTTTAAAACTGCAATTAAATAAAAAGCATTGTCATATTCTTATCTAAGGCGACTTATGTATATGTTCTCCTTCATGAAACCACATGTATAATTTTGTTGGTAATGGTGTTATTATCTACAACGAATCATTGCAATAAATGCAATAAAGAAGTTGATTATTCGTAACCAACATTTATTCATCGAATATGATTAGTTTACACTTAGGGGCAAAACAAACGATACCATATAACATGCATGATAGGTTAAGCTACGATTGATAGTGACGGCTGAAACAGGGTTATTTCAGCAGCCAACTGAACTAAGTTTTTAATTTCTAAAGCTATATCTGTTAACACTCTTGAAATAAACGCCTTTTAAGAAAACGTCAAATTTGTGTAACTTATAAACAAGTTATAATAGATACAAAATACAATCAATAAAATCAAACTGATTTTGGTTTGGGATATGAATTATGTCGTTTAATATAAAGTATGTCACCACAGTATCCTATACTTTATTCATTACTTACTGTCTGGAATATGTTTACTAAAACTGGATTTCTGTACCCCTGTCATTGCGGAGTAAGATGTGTCTGCCACAGCCACAATGCTCTACCCATCAGGCAAATAGATTCTCGGTAATCTCTTTGAAAGCTCAAAGGTGAGTGGTTGAACGTCTGGAGACTGAGGTGTAATTGCCGAGAACACCGTTACATCTCTTAAGAATGAGTAAGCCAAGGCATATGCTATTCTAGTCTGCTTATGGACCAAGCATTAAGCTCAGTCTGGCTTTATCCCATGTAATGTACATCTTATATAATTGTTGAAGGATCATTTTGGTTTAAAGATAATGTTTATGCAACCACAACCGTGGGTTGTTGTTCTTATATCAAATTGTGTAGCCAAGAGGATTTCACAGACTGTATATAGTAAAACGATGGTAAATACGTTATCGTATCAGTGGTAACACTAAGACTGGTATCAACAATTCCGAATCTAATATTTCGAAGCTGTGATACAAAGTAGCCTAGGAAACTGTCAATCAAACAAATCTCAAATAGGCAATATGGATTTTGCTTAAAATTAACTGATAAACCTTTATTTTGTGATAGCATTGAATTGTTTCTGATGATTATCTCAAATCATGCAGAGAATGCCTGAGAATGTTGTTTGTCCTGCACCTGCAATCAGACATAAGTTTAAAATTCACACCATTGAAACTTCAAGCTTCACAAAGCCAAAAGTTGCAGCCACTTTATAACGCAAGACAAATGATGCACACAATTAACACGACCATCTCTAACAAGAATTCTACCCTACATTGCCAAATACACCATGTTACCTTACAATGTTCTAGTTAACTATGTCAGTCTGGAAGCTATGCTCATGGATCTCAAATTTGACTAATACTGATACAGTGTCATCGACGTTGTCAGCTTCAGTGCTGCAGTTATGACAACAAACATCTTATTAAGTGGTGATTCTGTCTACTGTCAACGTGGCAAAAGCCTTGTTCATATCTGTATCTTTGTCTATGTATCGAAAATTAGAAACAATTATAAACCATGTTTCTTATATCTATACATTTGAAAGTTTAGGTTCTATAATGATCAACTATTTGCTCAGATAAAAATTTAAAGAGAAAATGTTTATAATTCCTTGTCAAATAAATATAGGAAAAGCATGCAATATTTAAAAAAAATTGTATTGAACTTTAATAGATTCGAGATATTGGTTTACAAATATTGCAAAAACCATGTAAAAGCTTGGTATAGGTATAGCACAGATTACACTGCTTCTCTCTCAATCACTATCTCAGCACTTACCAAATTTCTGACTTAAACTTAAAGTGGTTGGATCTGAACATTTCTCAAACCTTGATTGAATTTAAGGAGAAACTTAAGGTGTTTTGAGGTCATATTTGGTTCTCATCGCCTTCAAATAAACACTAAATGGGTTTAGGTCAGTGTTGACATCTCTGGGGAATTACTATGACATGTTCACTTTCAAGGTCAAAGTTCAAGGTCACAGCAAGGTCAACATATATTGAGAAAATGGATTATTTTAACTTTGAAGACTTTAATTCGTTACATTAATGTTAAATTCAATGAAATGTATTAATTGATTGCGTGACCTTGAGTGTCAAAAGTCAAGGTCACAAGAAAATGCCCAATATGCTGAGGCTTGTAGAAGGCGGAACAGGGTAAGGCGAAACCCCAAGTTTCGGGGCTGCTCTGCTTTTGCGTTGTCCCGCAAACGCTAATCCAGTGATTATCTAATTTCCGAATCTTTGTCTGTACTTCAACCGCCATTTCCGATGTGTTAATAAGCATTGATTAGCTGATTTCTGAATATCTATTGGATTTTGAAGAGTGTGCATTAAGCAGGAATTAATTAATGTACCCAACTGAATTAATGGTATGAATTATGCATTACCAACTTATAAAAAAGATTCTAACTATGGCATTCTTCCCTAGTTTAAGTTATGAATTTATCTGTTTGATTAATTTTGATTTAAAAAAAAATATTTGAAAAACCTTAACCTATCAATGCTGATAACAGATCAAACATCTGGCTTTTCATAATTGGCTTTTAACAGAAGTTCTAATCAAGAGAAGCAAGGGTTTTTAATGATACTCTATTCTATTTTTCCAGACAATACCGAGATTCCCGATTTGGACTATATATATTTATATTTGCAAAAGATAATGTTAAACGACTTTTGACCTTTTACCAATACATAACATGTAACTAAAAACTTATGCACTATGGGCCTCCGGTCTGTAAGTATGGAAAATACAATTCTAGTGATAAATATACAAGGTCTTTTCATTGAGAATAAATTCGTTTTTGATGGTTTCTGTAGTTCTGACTGTGAATGGTTACTCTTACATCCCGACCTGTCTTTGATAAATACAATTATTCATACCTAATGTGCATTGTCAAACTAAAAACGGCATTTGCTTATCTTTAAGTTTCGTAATTTTTGTGGAAAAGCCTCCAAAGACTATGCTCGTGATACTTTACATTATCTTCAGACAGAATAGCTCGATAGAAGACATGATCAGCGGTCCATGGGATAAATCCAGTCTGATAGATGTCTGACAATTTCCAGAGGAATAGCAGATCTCAAGATATTCGGATTTTTAGAGGAGACTTTCTACATTAGATGACTCGAATAACTAACCTGACCTATTCAACAGTTTATAATCTATCCATTTACGTTGAATATCCTAAATTGAGAGGACTTCAAATCGAACAACGATATCACTGTATTTGAATATTTCAATTGGATATACCCCCCAAAAAGACATTATTGTCATATTTTGAGTCAAATCAAGTCTGAGACATGTCAAAGATATCTTACAACGATTAAGTTGACATATCGATTTGGCATGTGTTCACAGAAAGTGTTGTGATCCTCAGTGTTTTCGCTCGATCAACTTAAGTATAGAGGAGAATAAAAGTACTTTTGGTATCCTTTATTAATGAGTTACTCTGTATTCAATATGTTACTTCCCTAACAATGCCAGTCATTGCAACCTGTTGTTTACAATGCAGTGTGTATGTAATATTTTTACAAATATTCAGTCATTAAGTTATAAGCTACTTTTTTCATATTTTCAGTCAAACATTTTTATGTTACAAAACTTAATTTTAGTTTTGATAAGTGACATTTTATTTGTACTTTTTTCCTTTGTGGTTTAAATGTCGATCTTGCTTCAAAATATTTTGCAAACAATATATGATATTAGACTTTGGTATCCTGAATCGTAAAGACATCTTTATAAACACTTTAACTTGAACATTGAACAAGAGATTTAATATCAAAAATTCGTATAATTACATGTAGGATGATAATGCTTCAAAAGAAAACATAATAAATAATTTGAAAGTTTGTAATGATAAGAAATAGAGAGACAGTCAATGCCATTAATACTCGGGTCCAGTTTCTTATGCCTCTTCATTAAATGACAAACCATTTTTTAAGAATCAGTATCTTGATGTTGTCCATTTTGTAAAACTGTATATATTCCTTCTAACAATCTTAATTTTAAAATCGAATTGACAGTTGAGGGATTTTTCATGAATCTGCAGATAGCAGTACGCTGATGTACCAGCGTGTATGATACTTGTACACTGCCGTATTCCTTTTCCAATCTTTAAGATATGAGGAAAAAGACAGCTTTGCCTTATTTTTCCATTTCCCCTTTAGAAAAACTTTAGCGCTTAAGAAAACCTGTTAGTCCCATAGTGTGTACTAATGCCTGATGAAGTGGCTTAAGTCCGGGAATAGAAACAAGTTGCCACTGCAGCGGAAGTTCTTATCACCCAGTGGCCCTGTAATCAGCTATCTTCGGCCTTTAGATGGTTTCCAAGAGAGTTTGTTTAATGCAAATCATTATTGACATTGTAACTGCTTGTGACTAGCGCTGTGCTCTTCTCGACATATTGCGTATGAATACAATTATGAGACAATGTGTTGATCAAGATTAGAACTAAGAAGAAATGTGCAAAATTTACTGTTATGCACAATGTGCTTACCAAATGTTCACATAATCTTTAAAGTGGTATAATCTTATGTCATTAGCAAAATTTTCTTGTACTAAACATTAATTACTGGTGCAACATTCTCTTCCTAAACCCGGTCAGTATGTTCCAAATCGTGAAAATGTTGATCATTTAAAAAAAGCATTTCCTTTCATACATAATAAATATTGAAATCCTAATTTCAAAGAGAAAACTGGACCCTTTAAACAACTTATCAAGACAATTTATGAATGTCAACTTTCAATTTTCGAAAGTCAGGTTTCATTGGTGCTTATGCCAATGGTGGCACACTAAATATAACTTCCGATTCGAAATTTTTCCATACAATGAAGGAAATCATGAATACTTTGTTTCATAAGACTCAATTTTTACTGTCCATTTGGCTATAGTATGTTTGAAGATCTTTTAAAAGGAATGCGAACAAAACCCCTGATAATTCACACTTTGAGAGTACACATTTTCTACTTTAGATTAGGATTAAGATTTGGATAACTAGAGTATCTCAATGAAAAATGAAAAAAGTCCATAAGTTATCATTTTAAATCAGACATTATTTCCAACCTACCTTCCATGCACTTATCTACAAATTGCATTATTATATTTCTTCATACATCAAGCTTAAGCCTCAATTACTTTAAAACATTAGATCTATAATTTTAGTTGAAACCTCAATATTATGGAATGACAAGAAGCAAACAATCTACGCTAAATAGAATCAAAAGGGCTCTGCAATAGTCAAAGGCGTTTACCCTTTTTAAACCTAAAATGAAATTGTCTCCTTCACTTATTTGTTTAAAACAACAAGTACACTTGTGAAACCGTTTGTGTTTTAAAGTTTTAAACTGTGTAAGTGCAACTTGGATATACTTTTCATAAATACTTAAAACTAGTTGTTGTTAAGACAGTCCATTAAGTTAGCGAGGGTTTAAGGATGTACATTTCACAGCAAGTGACTAAACCGATAAAGTCGTAAAGACAAGAGGCTTTCTTTACAGTGCTTTCTAATCAATAATACATGTCAACTAAACTCTCACGTATTTCAATGTAGCTTTCGAGCGTTACAGTATATATATCATGGTCAAGAGAACAAAGTGTGGAAAAGTTCATCAAGAATTCATTGGCATAAAAGCAGTTTGACGGAGTGCTGTATCCCAACGGCCAAAAATAATTTTCAGCAGTTTAGCACTAGGAATGATTATCGGTTGTGGTTTTGTGCAATGCTCAGGCGACCGCTATCAGTTTTGTTAGCTGGATGAGTGGGTGTCCCGCTTGTTTCGGAATAAACTTTAAAGGGTTATTTCCCTGTCCCACACTTAGACACAAGTTGTGATATTCATGTTGTTACCTTCAAAATGTGCCTCTGTTCACCCAACAGTATAATTGGGTACCTGGTTTTAAAGTGAAGGCATTGTAAAGGAAACCATAAAATCGCCGACAATTGGCAGCTCGGTTGCATACTCACATTGAGTTGAGAATAAAAAGGAGTCAACCTTATCCTTACGCAAGGGTATTTATGTTAATTGATGGCTCTTTGTGTTGTGTTTGTGTCCTTATCATTATTTAAGATAAGTTTATCATTGTTTTTTATTTTTTTTTTATTATCTTCTTCTACTTGCTTAAAACAATTATGATGTCTTAATTGCTACGACAAAAACCAGTAACCAATAACCTAAACAAAAATAGCAAAAAATATTAAATAGAGATAAATAACAAAAGTTAATGTATAAAAACTTAAACATAAAACAAATTTACCACATAATAAACAATGTGCCACTTAATTTGTTTTTGGGGCTTTCTTTTAATGAACTATGTGAAGGGTAATAATTGCGCATAAATATTTTTTTCAGACAAAAGCAAAAAGAATTTCAAGATAAACACATCTTATCCTATCCGAAAAAGACAGTTTGTTTAGCCTATCTGTTAGATGATGAATTTTATGATTTCTTATATGAGAATGATTCGTTGGTAATGTCACATGTCACAGGATCGATTTTAATAACATGATTTTGCTGTCAGCAATTGGATTAACACATTGGAATTTAACCTGTACAAGATCTATATCAAGAGGTAGCGAATGGCAGTCATTTGTTCATCCAGTGACAACAATACCTCCATCTTCTTTCCCATCCTTTTTACAGATATTGTGCGTTAGTAATGCATATTAATTTTACCTACCATAAAGTTCATCACAATAACATTTCCTAATATTCAAGCACAACATTTACTGCCATAGTCGCTTGCTAGATATATAATTTGTATTACTCAATAGATTTACGAAAGACTGAACTGTCACAAAAAAGGATAAGATAATTGCTTCCTTCAGACAAGTAGCTTTAAGCATTAGTAAATATAGACCTGCTGGGTTATGTCCAGATGCATCCCTGCAATGTGTTAAGTATGTTGTAAATATTTATGAGAAAAACAGACTACATGGTGACAGATATGGCAAACAATTAGGGTTTTGTAATCAATGTTTTACTCTGAAAATACGTCAATAAAACTGTCAGGACAGAGAGTATCTAAGCAAACACTTTATGACCAAATAAAGGATGATCAGTCGTGAGGAAAACGTTCCTACCTATCTTCCAAAATAGTGGTACACTAATATGATAAAGGGGTTTGACATTTTAATGTGATACATTGAGGTCATACAATGAATAACATGTATGTTTATGTTGTTGTTGATATTGTTTATGGTCGAAAACTATGATATAATAGTCGTTATTAGAATGTAATCCTTCAGAACTTATCAGATCAGAGAGATACCAAGAGGGGAGCTTCGATATCATTTTGTAAAATTCTGTTGACAAATCAAAGACATTAAAGATTTGACAAGATGTGAATATTCAACTGAGATGAGGAAAAACCTCAAAGTACTGACAGCAGGGTCACATTCCGTCATTTTCTGTAATAATCTTAACGAAAATTTCCAAAACGTATTTGATTTAAACAAAATATATATGCCCTTTTGCTCTTCAAGGATAATGTATCAACCATTGTTAGAACTTACCTACCCATTAGCACAGTTGTTTTCTATTTAAAAAGGAAAGGTGTATTTTTAAACAAATCGGATACTGTGTTAACAGTGTGACAAATCTAGTCTGACAAACGTCTAAGCAGTACAGCAGAAGTAAATCAAATCTGACAATGGCTAAGTATTATAGCATAAGTTGATCATATGCTTTATTGATTTGGAAGGCGTCATGTTTATGCAAATCGAATAGTCTGTGAACAGTGAGGCAAATTCAGTTTGACACATGTTTGACTATTATCACAGAAATGGACAATACCATGTTGACATGTAACAGTTTAACCATCTGAAGTAGTAAATGATGTAGGTCGTGTTATTGAGGTAGTTACTGTTTAGCGTGGCTTAGTCAGTCTTGGAGCCTAATTCAGTTGTATTCATAAATATATTTGCTTCCCGTTTAAAGTAATAAATAACGTGTTTTAATGAAATATTTCGAAGGTGTCATATAATCTTAAATCAAAAGTATTATTGCACAATTGTATAATAATCAGATTGACATTTATAGTCAGGTTATCATTAGCAGTAATCATCATGTTCCCATTTTAGGTATTACTGCATATGTAATGGTACGTTTCTTGGTCTCTTATGTGTCAGATAATCAAAATTCTTAAACAATATTGGCTAAAGTCAAACTGATCACTGTTTTATCATTTCATAGTTTTATTTTTGTAAAACTTATAACCCTAGTTACCGTTCACCAATGTTTTCCTCCCTTAAATAATCTTTAACACTTAAATTGGGTTATCTAATTAAGATTATTTGGCAGAATAATAATTCATCTTTTCACTCAATTGTTTAAATGTTTTCCACGATCAGAATTTAGAACATGGATGTAATCAGACACGCTTATCTTATCTTTCCCTCTTTCAAATAAAGCTCGAATTGACTTGCTCCACTAAGTTGACACTTTCATCAACTGTATTTGACAGGTGGAGCCAAGTCGGTTAAATGAAGTCAGACGGGTCTGACACAATGTAAGTTAAAACTATGTCAAATTGTGATTGCAATAGAATGGGTAAATGTTTTCAAACAAATGTTGGCATGATTAAGCAAATGAAATAGGAACTTGAAGAATTCCACCATCTAACAAATAGTTAAATAGTTTACTTCATGGACAAGACGGATGTAACCAACTCGAGGATTGAGAGCAGATGGGTCTTGTCACAGAGGTTCGAATCTAAAAGTGAAAACTATAATAAGAATTATTCTCAAAAATGTTTACGCGATTGGTCAATAAAAAAAGGTTTTAGCCTAATTATCAATCTGTTTAGTGAAAAAATTGAATTTAGGTTTATCTCAACATATGAAAACCATATATGAATTAAAAATTCCAGGTTTTGGAATTTTATATTCATTATAGGGTCCACTCCGAGATTCGAACATCTTTGTATTCTACCGCCAAACCAGTCTGATTAAAATCGACCGTGCTCCGCGGAATAAAAGGTAAAAGATATTTTCTCTATCAGGGCTCGAACCAATCAGGATATCCTCTCCGTCTCGGTCTGAATGCACCCACCTCTATCGCGTGTTTCTATAACAAGTTTAGCGCAGACAAACCCAGTCGTAAGCTAACCAATCACATCCTCATTTTTAAATAGCGTTTAGCGGCGATTATGTATAACGAATGGTATACTGGAGTTACCTGCCCCTAGTATGATATCGAAGCTTTAACTGCGCTCCTTTCGATTGGCTAGATGAGCTTGTGTCAGAACATGCAGGTAATAGGGGTGCCTTCAGACTGTGAATGAGAGGAAAGCCTGGCTGGGTGAGATTCGAACCCCGCTAGTGATAATATTTTTACACTTTTTTTCCTCAATCACAGTCGATTTTAATCAGACTGACCGCCAAACAGTTACTGCATCATTAGACAAAGTCAAAACACGGCATTTTATCTTCAACATCCTAATCTGTGTTAATGATTTAATTGAATGTTGAGTTTTTAATTTGAAGAACTCATTTTGATAATTATAATGCATTTTCTAACACTCAAAGCAAACTGCATTATTTTCTTCTAATTTCATTTTTTAGGTTATGATACAAACTAACATACATGTACATGTAACAAAAATAACATATTTGAAAATTCATGTTTGCTTCCATTGTTGTCCTCGACTCGGTTTGTCGTTATTCTATAAGATTTGGCATTGACAGATTTTTGTCCCAAAACTAGTTTATCCAGCAAATTAATACTATATGTCATTTCATCGACGTATAGCGTGACAGAACACAGATGTAAATTTTAAGTCTATTTACAAAGGAAACGATCTAAGTCCATAATACATTATGTCTGATAAAGACATTTGTCATTCTGACATAAGCCATAACAGTGCACATAATTGATTGAATTTATTTCTAACCTTGAGGTAAAAAGGAAATTCGCAAAAAGGTTTTAGAATTGACACGCATTGTTTCTGGAATTTTCACATTTGCGATTACAATGTAAAGTGAAGACTTACAACATTCATTTCTTTTGAACGGCTTCACTTTTGTTAACACATCTGTATGCCCCAAGCAGAAGGCAGTTTTCTTGTACATAGATCATAATCAACAAAGTCTATTCCAACAGGTTACACGAACATAATAAGAGGAAATGTCCATATCCAGTATATCAGTATTTTAAGCTTACCCATAAGTTAGTCATTACCAAATAGCGTGATGTTGTCCGATTTCACAGTCAACTTAAGCATGTATAAATAGTCCTCTTGAATACATTGGGGAATGAAGACTTGATCTTTAAACTCTCACTTAGAGATTAGCAAGCAATTTAACTATTGAAATAACATCCAACAACAAAATCGCCTAACCGTTTCATAAAGTTCAAGTACAAAGTATTTCTTAGATGTTATTGTACTTGCTTTTTGGCCCTTTATTATAAATCAGAATTTGACACATAAGTCGTTATTGTTTGAAGGAGGTTTGTCTCAAGATATTATGGTAGACACGCAAATAGACACAGGCCCGGCGTGGGCGGGGGCAGTCACGCTCTAACGAGTTACAAAGTTCTCGCCTGTTAATTTCGGCAGCATTCTAAAATCCGGGTATGAAATGCTGATTAAAAGTCTAATTTATGGTTAGAATATTCCAATTCTATGTTCATTGCATTCCCATAGATAATGGTACTGGAGATTATGATCTAACATTTACATTGAATATCTCTGTTATTTCCTTGTGACATGTATTTTTTTCTTTTTAAATCATATTCAAGTGTGTGTTTTAAACATACAATATATAATTCTTTACAAAAATCTACATACGATAAATTCTTTTGTTTATAAAATAATAAATATTTTTAAAAAAAGCTAATTTATGGATTTACATCATATTACATCGAAGCTACTGTTTTTCTGCATTTATTTATTTCTATACTGCAATGTCTTTATAGAGATTTTAAAATTATCTATTTCATCATGGGATGCTCTAACGGTAGGGCTTTTTTTTAACAAATACTGTGGTGACATGGTATGTTTATGATATAATTTGATTCTAGCCATATTTGTCAACAAAATAACACCAAATTTAGCTATTTATTAATACTTCGATATTTTTGAATACAATCTCCTTTATGAAAGGCAGACAAACTTAAAAACGTAAGTAACTGATACGTCTGGTTAGAAGGAAATAAATTATCTCATTAAGACACAAATCCCCAGCCAACTAACGCAATCAATATCTATCAAGACAAATCAGATTTTCAAAGTGAGTACTGATGAACTTAAACTTCTTATGAGCGTGCACAGTTGCACTATAATTTGTTCCGTTGTGCTGATGTCAGCATTTGTTAAGGAAAAATACCGGAAATTTTATATTTCTCTGTTCTCATCAATATATTCGGAATACTTGACATAACTGCGTGACAAATTGTTTTCTGCACGTTTGTTCACATGCTTGTGTATCATAGTGCATTTATCATGTAATTTGGGTTTTGTTTGGCGGTCAATAAAGTCACTACAGGAGCACTGACAAAGGAAAACAAATTGTCAATATGAAAAAAAAATCATTTGCAAACCTTTTTTCAGGATCGTTTCGTCATATTTGCTAAATGTCGATATTTGGCATTGTTAAATAGATAGATGGGATCATATTTGTGAAATCCAAATTATATTTAATTTCGATTGAAATATTCTTTATAGACGTTGCAGGATACAAATCAGCACAATGGCATTGCCTTAGCGCAAAAAAAGGATATGAGTAAGGTCTAAAGTTCTCAAGGACTAATGATGGATTATATAAAGAAAAAGTGTGTTTTCGAAATTTTGACCTCTGGTCAAATCAATGTCCTGCCAAACTTGTTACGGTTATCTGTTAGGTATGACATACGAATATCTCAACGCACACGGAATCTTAACTTACGTTTTCGAAATGCTACGTGTAGGATGCTTTTAAAATATACAAAATCATATGATATTTGCACTAGAATACGTAGGTAAGTGAACAAACTTAAGGTACGCAGCTGTATGCATTTGTCAGACTTTCACTATCTAAGTCGATATATAAGAACCACGCATTATGGAAATAATAACTTCTACTGATAGAATTATTGTATCTACTGTCAAAAATGTACGTTTTGTAATTGAAAGTTTCATATCACGTTTTTCACTAGACATAATGTCGTTTTAGTGGAAGCAACCGAATTGATATAAATATGAATTTTATAACATTAACGTTTTTGCATAATTATCAAATAAAAAGAATTTCTAAACATCAAATGGTTCACACATCCCCACATAGAATAATTTTTCATATAAACATAAAGGAATTCAAACGCAAAACTGCGTTATTCCTTGATTAGAAAGTTTACATGTTGGAGGAAAGTTTCTTTGTTGTTTCTAGATTAGAAAGATTACATGTTGGAAGAAAATTTCTTTGAGACTTCAACATCTAATTTCTACAATATAAAAACATTGTTTTGTGTATAGTGAATGGTGGTTGATAAGAGGTTTAGGAGATGATGTTTCATCCTTGGAGTAAAATAGTATCGAGAATCTTCATAACGTTATTTCACAGAGATAAGATCTAAAGCCAAAGCAATTGTAGCTTGTTTTGATATCCCAGTGATTGATAACAAATGGTCGCACAATGTGAACCATTCTATCACAGTATTACAGATAAAAGGGTAACATGTTGAAAAACTTAAACATGCTCGTTCATGCACAAATACTGATAAGGATTGAAATTGCATGTTAAAGTGGCTCGTTTGTCATTTGGTTTTGAATTTATGGTATTAAAGTGACAGTACAATATAAAAGCATCTGATGAAAACAAGTTCCACTTTTCTTAGTTAAAGAAACCGCAAATCTGAGTAAATGAATCTTTGTCATGATACCATGTTTATCTGAAGCACCTTTTACTTAAGGTATTTGAATTAAATTGAAAAAATAAATGTACAGGAAATATATTTAATAAAGAAAACTATCTCATTTGATATTCACTTTTAATAGATAATTTGTTTATAAAAGACCATAAGGCATCGAGATACTGAAGAAGTATCATATAAATTAAAGTTTATGCGCACTATATATTCGACAGAGGTTATTCAACATATCAATCAACACCATAATTTGTTGTTTTACATTAGAAAGGCAATTTCCCTGTGAAAAATATTAATCATTACAGAAAAAGAGATATAAATTCGCAAAGCTTAACCAAAGTTGGTGTGTTTGTTTAAAAATCCATTTTAATCTTCATTCACAAGGTTTTTTAAATAAAAATGCAGAAATATGTTTTCTTCCATTCCCAGTGATTCATAAGGAGCAAAATATTAAATGAATTGGTTTGTTCTGATTTTTATCAGTTTGAGAACTGCTATCTTCCGGAACTGTTATGCTTTTCTTTGGCATAAAGCAACACTTAAAAGTTTTAATTTCTATACCGCATAAACACATATTATGATCTCTTTTTCAAAAACCGCCACCTCGATCTCTGGAACAGCAGTGTTTCATCAAGCGAAAGAGCTATTGACTTTTAGAACATTATTATCACCAGAAAGATAATAGATTCACTCAATAGACGTTGACGTGACGACCATTTCATGAACAAAATAAATGAGAAGCAAAGACGAAGTATCCCATGTATAATTGAGATGTCCCATCTGATTTTGTTTAGATTGTATTAAACTCAATTTGATTCAACAGTTTCATCTTTTTTGCACATTGTTTCTTACTTTTTGCACATTTGTCAAGTCACATTTTAGCATGTCTATTTCTTTTAAATGATCCATAATTCAAAAGTTAATTTCCGACTTTGAGACACATGAAAGGACGTATCATCTGTTAAGCATGATATCCATTCATTAAGATTTGTTTCATCGAAATTTCAATCATCAAACAAAAAAATGTTTGCATCTTGCCATGATGTGACTGCAATAAAGGTATCCTGAAAAATATCTTTCACAACTGCGTAAGAAAGAGAATAGTTCATTTAGAGAAGAATATTAAGATTATTAAGAACTCCTGGTTTTGTTTTTATTATTGTAGTGAAAACATGCTATTCTTTCATTTTCTAGTTTGACATTTCTCACTCGATACTATCCAAATTGATCGTTTTTATAGCCTCAAAGAATCTGTAATTGTGATTTGCATAATCCATGTCAACTAAAATGGAACTGGCAAAACCGTCAACAAAATGTCATGACCTTATAAACACATTGTTACGATCTTTGACAGTCTCTCGCCTCATACTCTCCTCTTATTCAATCATTTTAAATTAAATGACTGGAGCTAACTGTGTTTGGAGAATATGCTCATTAATGAGTCTGTGAAATGCAGTTTTTAATTTTGCATAAAAAACTCAGATGAAAGACGCCTCTTCTAGAGTTTTAACTTTAATTGCCATAAGCATATTTGCAATGACTTATTTGGACAACATACTAGATTTATTATTTATAATTATCCGGACAAAATTAACCTGATCATTTTAATTAGTTGATATTATTTGCCAGGCAAAGACTTGACTGTAGCCTTCAATCCTGCGATTTTTTAAATTAAAAATAATCGGAATTGTGGAGATTCCCCCAAGGGTTCATTATTTCTATTTTAACCATAAAGGGGCCAGAATTTTAATGATAATGTTTTGATAGGGTTTTTAACCAAATAAGAGCATATTTGCAATGCCATTTTTTTAACTATACTACAAATATGTATGCTTATATTTACTGCCAGTTGTCAAATGGAACATATTTCGTAAGTAATGCAGGCTAATCTGTTTACATTTTTTGACAATTTGACAGTTTAATCTTTGCTCTTCAAGCCTAAAAGGCATGACCTATTCATCTGTCTGTATGACTTTCACTTGTTGACGATATTTCAAGAACCACTTACTTCTTTAGTAAAATCTTGTCAGTGTGTAGTTTAGGGAATTTGACTAGGTAAAAGTAACATGCCTAAATAAGAAAGTATGCAACAGCCTTGAATTAAACCTCTGATTTTCTCATATCCTGTTAAATTGGTGATATTTGATCAAAGCAAAGGGAATATAGTCAAGAGGGCAGTAATGAAATCCGTAATTTTTCTCATCTCTTAAGTCCCTCTGCATCTGAGCGGGCGGTTGGAAAAAAAAAGAAAAAATATAAAATTGGTATGTATTCGTAGATATATAGTCAGGTCTTGGTAAGGACAATATAAAGTGAAAAATGGGAACAGGGAATTTGTGGTTGCGATGATGTAGAGATTGTAATAGAATTGTCATAAAATGATTTTTTATCAGAGAAGGACCATTTTGATTATGTCGACGGACAAATGACAAATATAAACACTTTTTAAATTTCATGTCGGGAGGGTAAATCAGGGTCAGTGGGAGATGGGAAACACCGAAAGAAATACGGTCGGCCTAAAGCCAATTATACCGAGGGAGAAGTCATCAATGAGATTTAAGATCATTACGGGATTGGTATATAAAACCGCAGCATCATCCATGACCTCATTTTCTCCCAACAGAGGCATATCAAGTCATGAAATCAAACACCAAAAAGAGCTCCATAGCACAAACATTATTAAGGAAGTTTTTAGTGATTTTATAACTCGTGACCGTGTCCTTTGATCTTTAAAATGAACATGTCAAAATAATTACCCACAGGCGTGAACACTTATACAAGCTGTTAAGTATACGAGTTCTGAAAAGCGTAATGGGATAAAGTTATACCCAAATTCGATGAACATTGTAATAACTCACATCTCGTGACCCTGACCTTTGACATTCAAGGTCACATAAGCAATGAACACTTTACATTTAGTATGGCAACCATGAAATAATTAAAAAAGTAAAAGTTAATAGTTGAAATAAAGCATTTTCGCTAAACCATACTTAAGTCGCGACCTCACTGTGACCTTTACCTTCGATGGATTGCAGAAGAAACCTTCTCAATTGTTTTAAAGATAATATATACCAAGTTATCGTGTCTACAGGGAATATTTTAGTATCACATGATAAACTCTTCTGCCAAATTTATGAGAATGAGGGTCTCCCTAAGAAATATAGTTACTTTGAATTTACGGAGATCCGATCTCAAGTTTTGTTTTGAAATTATCATAAATGAATACATAAAACCGCGCATTGACAACCACTTTATCATGTCTTTTAAGATTACAGAATAAAAGAGAGAATGTCATGAAAAAAATATTCCCTTTCATGCGCGATTTTTGATAAGGATTACAATTAACATACCACATGCTAAAGTTGGTCATATTTCTTTTGGTTTTGAAATTATGATAATACAGCACCTGGATAAAAAATTAACGAAACCGTTATTAATAATTAATTGATCTTGGTTATTGCTTATACTCATTGATACTTTCAAAAATTATTTGAGTAGATAAATGCGGAAACAAGTCCATTTATATAAACAATCATTCAAATCCTGGAGGAAAAAAAAGTCAATAAACTTCCAGATACAGTAAACCAATTTAAAAGATAATGGAGTTTACATCCACTTATAAGTCTTATCATAAGTACGATTATGCAAAAAATACATGTTCGTTCAGTAGAATGTATACCATCACATTTACAGAAGCTGTAGCCCGTTCTTGTACATCATGAACGGCAACTACACCATGACATCATTAAAAAAAAAAGACATCGATTTTTAAGCAAACTTTGTACGTTTGTTCAAATTTTAAAGAAACGTTGACTTGTATTAACTTATATTATTTTCCCCTTTAAGTGAGATATTAATGTTTCGCGAAGGACAGATTGCAACATTAAATTAATCTTATTTCAGTACATAAATTCAGAGTTAAATATTTTAACCATTTGCACATGGCTCGACACGTGTTCTGTTTTTGAAGTAAAGATCTTGCTTTTATGGACATGAAGGCGCTGATAGGAGAGGAAATATCTCATTTATTTACACATACACATTAACTCTGCTTGTTCCATATAAGAAGCAAAAGTTTTTCCTATATTCAATTCGAAAATCCTTGGCCTGGCTGAGCATGCCTTTGGCATTTTTATGTCAAAAGAATACAAGTAAAATTATTATCTTCTATATTTACGTATGTTTTTGTCCTATCTCAACCATAAAGTAAGACTCATTTAATGGTGTGATATTTTGGTCAATGCTGACTCATATCATTTAAGAGATGTTGTACGGTGATAAACCTGTAAATTATTGTTCTACAAAACAGAAGAAATTGTTTGATTATGACTGTACTCTTAAGATAGAGATTTTACAAAGATAAATAAACATCATATTGTTATTTATTTATTTGGCTTGACGTGTTTGAAGTATTACCAAAACAAATTCTGACCGCCTGGAAATGTTAGACAGCTTATATCAGGCTTTTTCCAAGTCCTGTCTTTATACAATGTCCCAGCTCAAGTGGTTTTAACGTATCGTGTAGCACCGAGCAAGCGGTTTTCAGAGACTGACATACAGGATAATCTGTTTCCTGCAATAAATGAAGAGCATCCAGAGTAAATGTTCATTGCGCTTCTTTGATTTGGTGTTATACATGTTTCATCGGATCTTGCTTCGAATTCAATTTGCATTCAATCAGTAGTGATAGGTACATTGTATCTTACTTCCATTAAAAAAATCTACTATACTATGTTATACTACTTGTCTCATTATTTGATCTATTCCTCAAACAAAAAGGAAATTAAACATTCAGCAAAATGATTTAGATATTTGCAATTTGAAATTTATATGTGAATAATGTTTTTGATCGATATGATTTAGCTTTTAACTCCACTTTGCTAATAACAATGAATCATTGCTTTACCTCATTGGCATCAATACACACTCATTTTCATCGATCTTTGATGGATCTTTTATTTTTGGTTTCTTACATATCGTTCATTTTCTCCTCATTAAAGTACATTTAGTCATAAAATGTCGTTTAAACCTCTGTTCAAATAAGGCCAGATCTAAATTAGAAAGGGTGTGTCCTTTCACACGGCCTTTGTCAGTATTCAGTTGCCAAATTGATGGACTTTGAACAGCGTTGCTGATTGCACAACTTACTTTGGATGCAAGTTAAAAAAACCTATGATGGAGACTTACTTTTGTCTTTCAACGATACATGTACATAACTTTTCTGATGAAAGCTAGAGGCAAGTCTATCTCATATTCCTGATACCTAAAAATATGAAAATGAAGAATTGGAAGAAAAGATAAATGCTCTGGGGGATGAAATGAAAAATGATTTTCTTAATTTTGGAAAAGTACTTCTTGCTAACCTGTCTAAAACAAACTAGAGAATATAAAAGAAGGTAAATTGAAAGAAAATAGTACGTATTAGAATACAATGGAAGTAAGAAAAAGAAGGCGAGATACCAACAAAACTATTTTTTTCATTTGGATAAATAGGAATTCCACACAAAAAAACTAATCAATTAACTACTTACTGACATAGGTCATAAAATCACAGATAGGAACGAAATAATTTGTAAACAGAAGATTTCTACGAACGTTCATTTTAATCAAATATCTGAAATGACAATGAGAGCAAAACTGTTTCCAAACGATTGTAAAAGATTATATGCACATTTATTATATACTCATGTAATCTGATGATAGTAATACAAGGGTGCAATACGGAATACGTCTTCAAATTCCGTATTGCACTCCAGAATCCGTATTGCACGCCTGCCGGTTCTATTTTTTTTCAGCTTCGGCAATTCTCGGAATCTACGTAACAATCATTTTCCTAATTAGAACACCGGATTTGACGTATCTCAATGCATTGGTAACAAACCTCCTTTTTAATATGATATTGAAGAATGATATAGTGAGAAACTAGTGTTATCGTCAGTAAAGAAACTGCAAAACACTATAAAAAAGGAAATCCTAAACAAAACTCCGAGAACATCGCCAGCGACACTGGGCCCTTATGACGTCATAGCCTACAACGATTATGACGTTATTTCCATGGTGACGTCGTTTGAAAGGATCCCGTCGCTCGGAATCCTGAACTTACGTTTATCATATTCAGAACTTTATAAATAATAACTAAGGATAAACTTTTATCACTGTATTTAGTTTTCACACTTGATAAAATTGCCTCCTATTTTTAACTACGCAAAGTAATGAGAAAATTAACATATAATTGAGGTATCAAATCATCAGTCGAGCGTGTCATAGGTAATCGCCTTCTTTGCATTATGTATCAATGCGCAGTGCAACGTCTCGGATTTTTTAAGCAATTCAAAATTACTTTTAAAAAGGTTAAAAAGAGAGTATATAATAAATACAGAACGTCATACGTGTGCATTTGGGTCGTTTGTATTGAACTCGAAGATGTCATGGACGCGGAGAAACAACTCGTTCTTCGAACTCGTTGTTCCTCCGCGTCCATGACATCTACTCGTTTAATACAAACGACCGAAATGCACACGTATGACGTTCTGTATATGTATTGCTATTGACTTAAAACGACCCTGGACACCCTTATTAATGAAAACCAAACGGTATTCAATCCAGGCCGTTGCATTACAGAAAAAATTCGACTTTTGTATTATATTTATGGTCCAAACTAAATTGCAAAACAAAAAATGTTTATTAATCCTGATTGACTGAAAAGACATTCAATACTGTTTGCAAGGTATTCATTATGATGATTTGGAAAAGGTCGGCTTTCGTAAAAATATAATGTGAGATTGGTTAATATACTAACATCATATGCTTCATCTTGTATTAGTCAAAATGGGCATCAATCAACATTTTGATAATAAAAGGGGTTATAGGCACTATTTAACAATTCTCTGTATTTTAATTCGCAGCTGAGATATTCGGAATATTGATAAGAGATAACAAAGAAAAGGCATTGTTCTAAATGGAATTGTGCATGTTATTGGTCAGTATGCAGACGATACGGAATTATGTTTTGACGGTAGAGAAGCCTCTCTTAATGAAGCTATGAAAACTCTTGTAACATTTTATAAGACTTCTGGCATTAAAGTCTATATGAACAGAATGAAATTAGTTTGACTTAGGGCAATGACCGGCAGTGACCAATCTATCCCATCATTTTAAACTTGATTCTCTACGTACAATACTCTGCTGAATTTATCCAACTAAAGTTAATAAAAAGAAAAAAGAAATATAATAAAAACCTTGATTGCATCAAATCAGGCCTCACCCTTTCTTGTCCACAAAGGTCGAACGATTTGATGAATTTATAGTTACTCAGCAACTACTGTGTTCTATGTCAACCTGATACAGGGACATACATGTATGTATGTTTAAAATTTTCGTTTGGAGATATTATTCTATTACCATGATTAGATTCCATACCTAATTGTTTATATTGTTAGGATTATGATTTTCATTTATATCCACTCTTGAGTTATCTCTATGAATAGAATCAAGTTATTACCTTTTTAGAATAATATATTTGACTAAAAAAGAAACCACCCTAGCTTTCGATTATGATTTTATGATAAATGATCAATCATTCTTCAGCAATGATTTATTACAAAACAAACAACCGAGGAGCCAGAAATGCCATACATACATGTATGTTTGGTTGTATAATAAATGAAATAATAAAAGGCAGCTTAGTTATTGTTTGTCATGAAATTATCCAAAAACACTTACAAATGTGACATTTTTTAGTTTCTGCTTTCCGAATTATTCTGATGTAACGGGAAAAATACAGAGAATGTAATATTTGATTCTAGCTGTTATGACTCGTACCTCTAGTATACAATATTGTCATCTTTTAAAGGGCTGTTCTGATATGGATTGGACAGGACTTATTCACAACCATTTATGAATAAGAGGAGTTGAGGTACAAATTTAAATGATCAAACATAAACCAGTGTCATTATATGTACAAGGTAGATAATGGCACTAATCTTATTTCAGGACACATTAATCGCATTATTCGTATTAAAGGGATACAAAGAGGATGGAAAACCTTTAAATCAACAAGGATTTTCAGCTGACATAATATATGATGTATGCAGTGACAACATGTTGTTTTCTAACAGCTTATAACATGGATTTCAAACATATAATACCCATTGATCTGGTGCTGACATAATTGTTTTCCCTGTTATCCTTATGGCAAGTTGACCTAAAAAGAAGAAAACAGATATTTAGGTCAAGGTTTTGCTTTGCAATTCAGACATGCTAATCAGAATCAACATGTTTGTACGAATGTGACATGAGTACAGGTAGTTGTCACGTTATGAACCTTATATACTTTTTAGTATTCGACATAATTTGCATCAGGTTCTTAGCAATTTGTATTAGAACTAAATGATGCAGAAAATCTTGCCAATGCTATAATAAGTTAGTTCAAATGTTATCGTTACATTTTGTGAAATCAATTTAACAAGCCTATTGTTCCATTATTGCTATTGACCTATCAGGATCCTTAACTCCTGGTTATATATTGATCAAACAGATTTGGTCACTCTGAATTTCTTCTATTTTGGTTGTGTCGTAGCAGCAATACAAACAATTCTTTCACTTATTTTAATCTCGTCATTGTTACAACATATTTGTTAAAAGAACAATCAAAATGTTGTACAAGATCAAAGTGACAAGTGACATTATAAGAGTCAAAAACTCGCTCGGAAATCAAAATGTTGATTATTAGTCAGGCGATAATGCCTCATAAAAAGAGGAGGCATTCGTGCCTGATGTTTGTCTGATGATAAAGTATCAATGCAAACCTAATATTCACAACACATGTAGATTATAAAGTAGTTTTTGAAGATTGGGGTTGAGATTATCTCGACATGTGATACAGGGGAGTAAGAATGTCGATACAATTTTCTTGATATTGTAACTTCCTAACAAATTCAGTTTTACATGAAACTGTAAAAAATCATGTCAGGTAGACGTTCAGATTCCGTTATCACATGTCACAATCTATCATTCGTTTTGATAACAGGTAATTTAAACCTCATGTTTAGAAGTTTTTACAAAATCTTGAAGTTGACAATTATTATGAAATTTTTTTAAATCATATCCTGTATTTGAGAACTCAATTTTCCTTGACTCTTTTTGTTTTAAATATTTTTATATGTTTTAATTTATCAAGAAATTCACATTTAAATAACTGTCAAGGACGCCAAAAACTTTGAAAATCATTTCAAAACTCTTTTGACAGAAAAAAATCATGCGATCAATTATATCTTCATTACAACATTTGGGATATACATATATGTTATATTCAAAAAGCATGTTCACACAAACCAAGAGAGTTGCATCATTTTGTTATGATCATCAGCACTATTTCGACATTTGATTGAAGAGTAAATAACTTGTTAAATATGACGCTTTTTTTCAAAAACATTTGTGTTTATCGATTTGTTTTCAAGATTTAAACGGCCCTATCTTCACAATAGATATCCATCACATGCTACATATTTACGTGTGTAATGTTGACATTTATAAATGTCTTAGATTTGATTCAATTATTATTAAAATTCACGTTCGAATTATAATGTTGATGTTAAAAAACAACAGTCTATTAAGCTGTTATCTCTAATGAAAATAATTCTGATTTAAGCTAAAACCACAGACGAATGTCTTATTTTTGGTCAACAATGTGAGTTGTATACCACATTTTAGCCTGAACGCATAATAAAGTTGACATCAACAGAAAAAACACACATGATATATTGATCTTCTAATGATTATACCGTTTGTCATTTGTTCAATGTGACAAACAAGTTATGCAATTGAGTATTTCGGTCAATGTTTTCGGAATAATAGGAATAATAAGTCGTTCAATAGAGGTCCGCACATAGTATGACAATATGACATAACAATTTTCATAAATGCTGTTTTTTTAGTGCAACATTAAAGGGGCAGTAGCACGATGTTTAAACAATTTATATTATAAATTGTTCCCTTATATTGTAAGGTAATACTAAATGTATTATTTTGACATTGTCAAACATCTCATTACACCAACCAATCATCCATAGTCAGAGGACAAAGTATGAAGATTAACAAAAACTCCATTGGCGGCCATTTTGTGTGAACACCTTTAATTCATGTTGTGTAAGAAAAAGGAATGGCATGGCTAAACTTTACGTTATATATTTGAATTATTACTGCTCCATTTACTTTAAGTACATTGTCTTTCAATTGGAACCATTAATTTTCATTTTCCTAACATTACCTTATATCCCCCCTAAAAACGTGCTACTGTCTCTTTAAAGGTGCAGTAGCACGATGTTAAAAACATTTATATTTTAAATTGTTCACTGATAATTGAATGTTAATGCTCAATGTATTATTTTGATAGTGTCAAAAATCTTATTACTCAAACCAATTATCAAGAGTCATAGAACAATTTATAAAGATTTCCGTTAAGTCCATTAGCAGCCATTTTTGTGTGTGAAAACCTTGAATCGATTGGATAAAATTTACATTATATATTTAATTTATTACTTTATAATTTAGCTTAAATAATTTATTTTTTAAATTGGAACCATTTATTTAATTTTCAAGACATCACCTTAAATTCCCCCTAAAACGGGCTACTGCCCCTTTGATATCAATATATAAATCATATATTATATTATCATATTTTATATTGATATTAAAATTTGGCATCATCTAAACTCGCACAATATCGAAATTAAATGCTTTTTTACATAACTCTTCTAAACGTTTGGCCGAAATGTAAACAACGAACATACAAATACTATAACCTATACATGTATATAACTGAAAGAAGTAAACCATTTAATATTCAGAGGTAGATATAGATGTTCAATTTGATATCCGTATATTATTTTACTCACGTCTGACATTGTCTAACAGAAATCAAATAGCTCAATGAGTGACTGAATCAATATTGCATGACTAACACCAAATGAAAGTCATTTGTTTGAAAAGAAAGCAAGTCAATTGGTTAAATACCAGACCTAACTTACCAATGTTTGTCTCTTTATTCTCTTCTCTTTATTTGTCTACATAGTTATAAAGATTTTATTTTTCGGATATTGATATTAGATCACCACAGATGTTGTTGGTTTTAGGAACTGTGATAGAAGCACAAAATATGTGTTTTGAAAAGTTATTACAATCGATGTTACGTAATCGTCCAAGAAATAAATGTTTGCATTAATCTATATATCCAATGACTTACCATTAACCCAAATTTGCAATAGTAGATATTGAGGATGATCTCTTATCTAGACCATGTAGAAGTCTAGCAAAATAACAATCATCATTTGAACTTTGACACAATACCTCTTCATAACTGCATTTTGACTCTACCTAAAGTGTAACTACGAGCTGGAATATAAGACAAGTGACAACAACACCAGTTCAATCATGATAAAGCGTTCTTTGCAAAAGGCACAAGGTTTTCTAGAAAGAAAAAAAAGCATAATGAAACACTAAATCCAAACTAGAAATGTACAACTTTCAAAGGTTACAATTCATCTCACATAAGAAGATTCCAATGATAATTCAAGATGTAGGTCATTAGAGACCCTCACTCACAGAGCTCAACATGTCACATTAGCACGTCAATAACAAGATCAAGACAACACATTGATCTGATTAACAGACAGCCGAGGAAGACATTCAGGGGTGATCTATATCTCTTATTCATCGAAAGCTCCAGATTTATATATTTAACCTTGTAACAAATCCGCACACATTTAATCTAAGAGTGTTGGTCCCATCTGGCATTTGATATTACCCACACATATATAAAAATGTTGAAGTGATTAAAAATATGAAACAAGTTTACAACCTAAACGCTTCACAGGTTTGGTGGGATATCAACAACGGAAACACTTCATCAATTAATACCGAAATAGCACTGATTTATCACCAACCCTTCCCTTTGAAACAATACAAATGAGACCATGGATATGTGTTTGCAATCTTAACGTGTCACAAGCAAAATGCGATATCAAAACAGGTTCAAACCATGAATCAATGCTAAAAACATTTCGAAACAAGATGATGTTGTAATTAATGATCCAAGAGCCTTGATAATTTGATTACTACAGGAATATAGTAGAAATCCGTACAGTGCATCTCCTATCGTGCCAGTGACGCTGGCTTAATTAATCGTCATCATGGAAGAGCAGCTGAAAAGTACGCTGAGCGAAGCACATCCCCATTATGAAGTGCTGCATAATGTCATATTTTTTTCGCAATCACGAAGTTCAATATGAAAGGGATCATGTGTATGTGTTTTCGTTACAAATCCTTCAAGAATTTTAAACAGAATCAATCGTGAACAATGGGCGTCGCAGACATAAAACAGTTCGAATTTATATATAAAACCATATACAATAGCACTGAAAGATGCCATGTATTAATGACTTGCATGATCCAAAAAAGTAATATCCCCTTCAAGGCTGAATGATCTATCCCTGATCTATTCCAAAATGAATGACACTATCTACGTGTTAAATATTTGCATTAGTGTTGGCAGCACGTTAATCCCGATCTCACTATTACTCACTGCCAAATAATAACATTAGTCCGAAATTGTTCTCAAATATCTCTTTTTAATTATGTCATTAAGAAATGTTGAATCACCAACAATACAGTGCCTCAAAGGATTGTAAAGTGCCTTTGCTAGTAATATTGCCACTCTTTACACTGTATTCTTATTCACTGAAATTTATTACAGCGTTAAAACATGACTAAATACACGTACATAGTCTTGTGAGCTTATCAAATTGGTAAAAACTATGATTTGCAAGGTTGATGTTTCAAGCTTTCTACATGTCATTAAGTTTTTCAAATTGAAAATAGTTAGTTAAGAGGGCAAAACAACTAGTTACTCTATCATTTCATCCGTAGTCTGAAAGTAATGCATCAAGAAATCAATCTGTGTTGCTTTAGCGGACTTTGTATTTTTCATTGAAGGACACTGCGATTGTTTTATTTGATAAACAAATCATGTTTTTATTTATCTGTTGAAAGGCACTATTTCCCGTTAAAAGAGCAAAATTGTCCCATTAATATCTTGTCTTATCTCTGCAACGTCGATATTTACGAGGTTGACAGAATCCTGTTCGGGTATCTTTGAAATCTGCATTTAATTTTCCACTGTTTGTTGTGTAATTTCATGAACTGCGCAATAAATGGGCACAAACATGTAAATAATGTTTTGTCATTATCCTGATCCAGATCTGAAGACACACCAAACCACATAGCATGATAGCACTAAAACGTATCAAAGATTATCAGAGCACAGCAATTAAGTTTAAAAACTTTATTTTTTGAAAAAAATCAACGTTGTTATTATTATAACTAAGTATTTGAATAGCGCCAATATCCAGCTCAAAAAAATAATTACAAGCATTGAACGTGACCGCACGACAGCTTTGGATTTCACTATTATACTATCATATATAACAGTAAAATCGACTGATAGAGTATATTGAACATGAGTATAGGTGCATTATGTGTCTATTATATCAACAAAAGGGTTGAGGGGACAATATACGTCAGTGAAATAGTTGAATGTCGCTTAAAGAGTCAGTAGCACGTTTTTTTAACATTTTATATTTTCAAATTTTCACTGATAGTTGTTCCTTAATGCGGAACATATTATTTTGATAGTGTCAAAAATCACGTTACAGAAACCAATCATCCATAGTCAGAGAACAAATTATAAAGAATCCATAAAAAGTCCATTGGCGACCATTTTTGTGTAAACACCTTTAATTCATATTAGTTAAGAAAAAAAGAATCGCATGCCTGATCTTTAATTTGTATATTTGATGTATTATTTATTCGTGTAGTTTAAATACATTGTCTTTCAATTGGAACCATTTATTTTCATGTTCTTGACATCACCTTATATTCCCCATAAAACCTGCTACTGCTCCTTTAAAACTGAACAGCGTTAAAAAGTGGGAACTGATTTCATGTTTCAAGCCGCCGATAACGTGTTTGCAATAGACTGGACTGTATGGGCAAAGTAAACAATAGGTTTGTGTATGATCTTTAAAAATTGTTTGTTTGTCTATCAGAGTCTTATTAATTCTTAAAAAAAAAAGTTATGCTTTCCAAATAACAGACGAAATGTTAATACCCATATATCTACAAAGAATGTTTATATCATTATCCAACATACCATTTGATTAATTGCCCCGAGTCTTATCATATCACGGAACATGATCATCCTCATTCAACTATAATTTTTCAGTAGTTTTCGAAGAGTTGATCATGAATCTTACATTGAATTTCGCAGTACATGATCCATTTCTAAACCAACAAAGTTCCAAGAGAATGTTTATGATTTGTCTGAATAAAAAAAACATGAAATCTATCAACTGCATGTTGTTGCCTAAATCGAATTCCAAAACCAATACTTCTTGAACTTGTCAACAATTCTTTACATTTCTTATTTTGGTTTTATACCAAACTATCAATTGCGGTTCTATATTGAGAACTTTATTTCACTCAAGAGACCGTAACATAATAAACTGAAACCTCCCAACGTGTTTGGTTTTTAAGCTTGTACAAGTTTTCTAATTTTACACTTTTGATTAGCTGTAGGGGTCGCAAAGTCAGACCTTGTATAGTATTCGACACATAAGTAAGTGTCAAGTCAGGTTTTGTTGCTAGATCAATAGTTGTTTGTCATTCCAGAACATAATGTACTTTTTGTAGACATCATCAAATTAAAAAGGTTAAGAAGAAAGTTCTAAAATGGTTGTTTTTACTAGATGAGCCTAACTGAATTGATTTTACCAAGATTATACATATATAGATATAAGCTTTGTATATCTACTATGCTCATATATATTAATTAATTGATTAACAAAAACAATAATATCTATTGTATTGATGTATGATGTGAGAGATTGAGTACAACTATTTGGAATGGTTGTTCTTGTAAATTGCACTGGTTGCTAAACTATACTTTACATCCATAAGTTTGAATTATTCAAATGTAATCTCGACTTTAAAGATGAAGTGGAGTGAAATTGTTATTAACAACTCAATACGTTGCTCACAAAACAAAACCCAATCTTACTCTCTCATTTTCTACTTTCTGCTATTCTTCCTGATAAGAATTGTTTGTTATTTTTCCTAATGACGATTCTACATGTATGATAAATACCAATTGTGAAGTATGCGACAAGCAAACGTTGTAAACTTAAACTAAAAATGCCCTCAGTTGCTTTAAACAGAAATTAAAATCAGATGATAAAACCACTACATAAACATTTTGTAAATTGACTAGTTATTGATAATTCCAAGACAAAAGTCAACATTGTCAGACATTATACCAATTTACGATCGATTCTTGAATATCAATTCAATTGATAAGTTGACAATAGCAATCGGAATCAATGTTAAATCTGTATAGATGATCTCGTATCATATTGAAGATAATCCTTGAGTAATGTGATAAATACAATTAAACAATAAACATTTTCTTCATCTTTTTAATCTCAAATACTTTCTTTCCATCTTGATTGGTCTTATTTGGTTTTACTCTTGAATTATCAAATGATATCAAGGGTATATATTGGTAGTTCTTGGTTCTTATTAGCCATCAATTCTATTTTCAGAGACATGTTAGTCATTGTATTCCCAAAAGTACTTACTGACGTCTCTATGTAATTGAATTTCCTAGTCATGAAATTTCCGTTTATTCTCCTGGATGGAAATCTTAAGTTCCCCATGGCGATTTTTCTTGATTGAATCAAATTCCTTTCTTTATGACACAAATGTTCCAACTGACAAAATCGTTCAGGCTATTCTTGAATTCATGGATAATTCACTAGATCTTTTTTTGAATGTAGAAGAAAACGTGAAATAAACTATTCCTGATGAGTCTAAATTCAAAGGTTTTTTGTTGGATCTGTCAACGAATATTTGTAAAGTTTACAAATTATTTACATGTAGTTGTTTACATAAAATCTATGACTGTTTATTAAGGCTCGAATCTAAACCTTAAAACTGTATAGGTAGGCGATTGACTGCATCCATAACCAGTCGGTTGTAATTATCTTTAAGTTACAGCCAAATCAGTAGCCAGCTGTAATGATTTAACAAAAATGCTTTGAAAGCAGCTGATTAGCAGTAAACACATATTGAATTGTACACTTAACATCTGACTGATGACGTACAACTCGATGTTAAAATAGCTCTTGCTTGCACAAACATCTATATTCTAAAATGGTAATGAGACGGGAATGAAACTGGAGTCAAGATAATGTAGTATGGCAATTTGGTGACTTAATGTTTTTATTTTTATAAAAGAACATAAAGTTCTCGATGCAAACGTGGATGGTCAAGTAATCTATTTTGTTTTAAAGTGCTACTTTTTAAATGAATATTTGACGAGAAACGAATAAAACAAGCTGATAACTCTTATACATGTATGTGTCTATTGGCTTAGTTTTGCTCTGCTTGCTCAATATCTTGCCAACTTACACATTATAATGATAATGCAATACAATATAAGTTATACCATTCAGAGGTGGGGTACACGGGGGATATAAACCTCGACCTTGGTGTTATGCGACGAGCCAAAGACGAGTTGCATAACACCAAGCGAGAATTTGCTGTACATGAATAATTCTACGGTAACACACAGGTTATCACAGCCCGCATGGTTGTAGTCTGGCTGTTGTTTGTATAACATTAAGTTTCAAAAGATGAAGACACTTTTTAGAAACTGCAAAAAGGGTAAAAGATTGGTAATTTTCTTAATTTATTTTTTCAATGTAAACTTTTTGTCACATTGCAGTAAATTCATAAATTGAAAGCCTTATTTTAACAAGAACTCTTTTCCCAGAAGTGGCAATAAACAATTTGTATATGACAGAGGTAAGAAGTTGAACTAGTAAGAAATACAATTTTGTTATAAGGTCTCTAAGGTTCATTTTCAAGGTGACTGGTTATATTACCTCTCCCATGTGTATTGTAAGGTGCGAAAAAGTAATTATTGAAATTGCCAAAGGTCCAAAAGAGTTTTTTGGTACTTTCTTGAAGCACTACAGGCAGTTTATAACTCCGCTTTTTTAAAGGTTTTTATAGCATGCTTCATAAAATTTTATTCCTACTAGTTAAATAAGGTTATTTGAAATACTCTAGTTTATGATGCTTCCTTCATTATAACAAATCAAGGAACAACAGAGTAAACACAATTTACATGATTTTTAAATTTTCTTATTCTATTCAAAAATCCTTTTCCCAGAAGTGGCAGTAAACAATTTGTACATGACAGAGGAATGAAGTTGAACTAGTAAGACATACAGTTATTGTATAAGGTCTCTAAGGCTCATTGTCAAGGTGACTGGTTATCATCCTTCCTCATTGTGTAATTCCAGGTGCGGAAAGGTAATTATTGAAATTGCCAAACGCCTTAAAGAGTTTTTGTTTACCTTCTTGAAGAAAATGCAGGCAAATCCGCTTCTTAAGTTGCATGGCAAATTTTAAAGTGACAAAAATCCTCCCTTAAGAAGTTTTAATAGCATGCTTCATAAAATGTTATACCTACTAATTAAATAAGGTTTTAATTTGAAATTCTCTAGTTCCTGATGCTGCCTTTATTATAACCAATCAAGGAACAACAGAATAAACACAATTTACATGATTTTGAAATTTTCTTATTCTATTAACTTTGAATCTAGTTAAGAAGACTATTTTAGTCTCACCCTTATCTCATATTAATAAAACAAAAGGTCAGCATTGTATACAGACCTGGCAAATACAAGACATGTTCGAAAATGAAGTTGTAGACATAAACATAAGGTCAACCTTCCATCATATTTGAACTATATAACTTGATGATTTGATAAATCCTATTGGACATGCAATACTTTGAACATTGGTACGAAGGGATCTCCACATATTGCTTCACTTATGAGGATAATTGACATTTCTCGTTGAATATCGTGCAATTCTCTTCAAGTGAAGAATACTGTGAATAGAAAATCATGAGATAATATGTATATTGTATTCAATGAGATGTCAAATGTTCTAGGTGTCATTATTTAAGTTTACGAAGGGAGTATCCAGATCCTGTTGGTGATCTACTGAGGTCTGCGTAATGTTACTTAAAGCCATGACATCATATTAAATTTTTGTTATTATTTTACTAATTGAAATTACGGAGTTTTGTTTCCCCCGATAATTGGTGTATTTCACCAGTGAAATGATGATAGAATCCATTGTGTATTTGTATCCATATGCATTGTCTCAAGCAATGAAAAATTCACCAACGCAGTATACAATGTACAAGTATACAATGTCTTGGAGTGGCTTTAGTTTTTGTAAGCAAAATTGGTTTCTGAGTGGGGTTTACTTATATCAATATGAAACTTTTATTATCTAATTACATCAGAAATGGCAAGGCAAAGTTTTATGACTTGGAATTGGGGGATTATTGTTGCTTTGGTTCAACCCAATATATTGAAATGGTTTAGAAATCAGGAACTATCATCAGAAATATAATAACAGCAAAATTAAATTGGTTCATGGAAATTCATGGAATATTCGTTTTGTCATCAGATGCACTTTAAGTCTATTGAACCTTAAACACTTAAAGGGACACAGAGTATGTTGATAGGATAACATATGTCAAATTTTAAAATCGACGTTATTACATCGGGAACCACTAACTGTTACTGAAAATAACAAGTTAAAAGTTATTCAATACATTAGAGCGAATATACGGCCATTCAAAGTCGGGATTTTGATCGAAAACCGGACAATGTGGCTCAAGTGACTTGGAATTGGGTGATTATTGTTGCTTTGGTTCAACCCAATATATTGAAATGGTTTAGAAATCAGGAACTATGATAAGAAATGCAATAACAGCAAAATTAAATTGGTTCATGGAAATTCATGGAATATTCGTTTTGTCATCAGATGCACTTTAAGTCTATAAAACCTTAAACACTTAAAGAGACAAAGAGTATGTTGATAGAATTACATATGCCAAATTTTGAAATCGATGTGATTACATCGGGAACCACTAACTGTTGCTGAAAATAACAAGTTAAAGGTCAATCAGTACATTAGAGCGAAAATTCAAAGTAGGGATTTTGATAAAAAAACGGACAATGTGGCGCGCAAATTCGCCAAACGTAATTTTGAAACCTTGTCATAAGCTGACAGGAAGATACATTCGATTCGATAGTGATTATTAGGTATTGTAACTAATAGGTAGATTAAATGGATGCATAATTTCGAATTTTAAACGTATTTGAGATGTTTTCTTTATTTTTCCATAAAATCAAGCATTTTAGAGATATTATGCATAAATGGATATATTTGCAAGTCCAGTGATGAGATATGAACTTCAATCAGCATATTTGATATTTTGTAGCTTATTAAAACCAAATAAAATTTTAACAATGATACTCTGTGTCACTTTAACATGAAATGTAGGGTTTAAGGCATTCTTCTTTACTGTATTTGCTATCATTGGCAGCAAACACAAAACACATTCTTACAAACATGACACATACATCTCTGATGATACTTCAATATCCAACGTGCCATTTGGCTTTTATTGATGTTGCTGATGTTACCCTGTCAGTTGAACTTCGAGAGAGCTAAGCATATCAGAACTTCGAGAAAAATATCGATATCATTTTTATGACAGTTAATTACCCTGATGTTGGTAATCATGAACAATAGTTTGTTTTAAACGAAATGACAAAGGATTGATGCTGCTATCAATGAATCAAAGACAGATTCACACATATTATTTATTTATATTGACACGTCTATGATGTTCTCTGTCAAGAACACATTTCGATTTCTGCTGTTACTAATAACAATGATGTTGGTCGATTGTTGAATTATTTCCTTTACAAAAATAACATTTGTTAATCAATTACGGAAATTGATATCTGCATTCAATCGGTCGTTCAAGACAAGACTTGGCAGAGAAAAGTTGCTTACAAACACCTAGAAAACCAACTTCGTGATATAAGAATAATGAAACACATCACGTTTGCGACAACAAATTAAGTGTATACAAGGAGAAAATAGTCTGATTTGGTTAGCATTTCAGTAGCACAGATCGTGTTCAGGTTATAAACTATATTGAGATAAGTTAACAAACATTTAACTTACTAAAAGTAAAATGATAAACAATATCGTTGTAATTATGAAATTCATTTCTATATAGAATTCTTATTCAATGGTGTAATTACATGATTTCATGAAAAACAAATAACTCATTAGAAATATTGATATCATTTAATCAATATTAAAAAGTTTGTTATTTCTGTATCAGGATTGTGTCAATGTTCTTATCGGTTTCCTGGTCAATGAAATGCAACAACATAATTGCGAGAAGACAAACAGTTACTCACTTTGAGATGCTTAGACAGAACGAAATGCCCTCTACCTAAAACCTTTTACATCATAGAGTAAGACGAAATCCCTAATGGATGTGTCAATTATTGTTTGGACCACAGGCGTTCGATCGTTTATGTGCAAATGTACACTAAGTCATGAGACGAAAATAGATATCCTGTTACAATCACATCGTAGATAGATACTTAGTAAGGTCAACCAGCCATTGTATCATTCAAGGGTATCCTTGTTACAAGAATCATTCATATTTACATCGCTGTTCATTATGGCCTTGCGTTGATGGGTATATATATCATGGTTAAGAAGGTCATCTGTAATACATGTAGGTAGATATAGAGATTATTAACCGAGTGTGTTTCCGTATCATTGATATCATATAATAGGAATAAAATTTGTATTATGCGAGCCTTTTTTGTTAAACAAAGAACAAATAACAAAAGAATAGAATTTTAAAGTTTATAAATGAGAAAATAAAAGTGCTTCATTAACAAAATCAACTGTTTAACCAATAAACAATATTTTAGAATTTCGGGATGAGTTCTAAACATGGAATAGCCAGCAGTTAGCCCTGTTCATGGATATATAATTTAAGTTATTTTACAAATATTTTAATTTGAAATTATAAGGTTTATAATTCCCTACAAATACGTTTGGTATCTCAGAAAAGAAATAAAGTTTGCTCGATCTACCCCCTAAGTGTCCTCGTGCTTTAACTATAATAGTTCAGGTCAAAAATATACTTTATTACAAAACACATTGGGGTAGAGCGAACTTTATTTCTTAAGCAAAATGGTCATTGCTTTAAAAACGGTTGATAAAACGTAAATTGTATCCAACAATTTTTACAAATTTAACATCATTTCCCAATTTAATCATTGTCCAACGCTAATGCTAATTCGTGACAAATTCAATTATTAATAATGAGTTCATGTAGTATATGATAAAGTGAGTGGTATCCAACATCTTGTCAATAATCAAACACAAAGGTTTGGGCTCTAATATTCAAAATTTTAAAGCATACCAAATAGACGTAATGAAATAATGAAATACAATTTTCACAAGAAGATATAGATGTTCATTGATAACAAAATGCAGAGCGGAAAATGTTTTAAGATGTATTTCAATTCATGTTCATGCTTGCTTCATATTTTATTTTTATACACGATGTATCAGATACAGATACACGAAATCTTATTTTGAATAGATGTACAGCTGCGTACCTTAAGTTTGATCATGTACCTGCATACTCTAGTGCAAAATCATATAATCTTTCAGGCATCCTAGTTTTGTCAAAAAGAAACGGATCATATTGAAATTTCACTACATAAGTTAAGAATCAGTTTGTGGTAACATATTTACATATTCGTATGTCTTAGCAATTTTGGCTTGGCTTTGAAGTGATAGATACACTAACAAGTGAACAAACTTAAGGTACGCAGCTTTAAATGACAATAAATATTACCAACTTAAAACGTTAAACCCTTTGAAAATGTGTATATGTCTTCAACATTTTAGGTCTCATGCAAATGTTCCAGTATCTCTTATGGGGCTTCTTTGTTTTGTTTTTTACCATCAAAATAAATATGATATCAATAATGCATATTGGTTCTGCTCAAGTCTTACTACCCTCCGCTTTCATATTATCAGACACGTTATTTAAGTAACCGCAATGTACTTGCTAACTTCTCTAAGTAATTGAATTTCCAGTTCATGAAATTTCCCTTGATGGAAATCGGGAGTTCCCTAGGCATTTGTGTTGATGGAATAAAATTCATTTCTTTAATCACAAAATTCCCTTTTGAAAATATCACAAGGCTATTCTAAGAGTCATGGATATTGCACTAGCTCAGTTTAAGAAAATACAAGCAATTTTTGTGCGTGTCCTGCTTATGAAATGAACTTATCCTGTTGTGTCCAAATCGATGCGTTATCAACGGGGAAAAAATCGATTTTCTGAAATATGATAAGACACTGCTCTTTTTTTTACTTCCAAACCATACAGATACCATTTGAAAGTTCTTTAACTTTCAACGAATACTTTAAGAAATACACAATTATGAATTTGTTAGCATATATATGCTAAATATAACATCATGGTTCCCGTAAAGGCCGAATTCCAACTCTTAAATTTCCAATCAAGGTATCCTTCTTGACCGTGATTGGCTTTATTCATTAACAGTAGATATTGTCCGTCATCTTGTTACAGAGAGTGTACCAGCTGTTGATTTGTAAAAGGCCGTAGGAATTTAGTTTGAAAACAGTTGATGAGCTGTTCTAAATTTCTTACATACAGAGGAACAGATGTGCAATGAAGGTAGTATTGGTAACACATTAATGTGTGGACAATTGGCATTATAGGTTTCTGATTGGCCGAGACAGATGGACAACGGCAATGATTGGCCGCGACAGATAGACATCGGCGGCAATGAGTATGTTGACCGGCAGGAACCTGAAGCTAAAAAGACAACTTGATAATCTCTGCGATGAGCTAAGCTAAATTAAAAAACTGATAAAGGGAAAGGATTCCCTGAAAAATTAGAAAGACAACAACATCAGCCAATGTTTTGTTTATTATTAATATAATTAAAATAAGGTTTCCAAGCAAACTACAGAAAATTAAATTTAAAATAACCCCGAAATTGAAAGACTGAAACTTTAATAAATCATATAATAAAACAGTTATTGACTTCGTTATTGGTAAATCATTAACAACATTTATTTACCTTAACTGAAATCAATAATTATAAACTCACATTAGCAATAGAATGAACCCCTCAGCTTGCTCATTTTACTTTATACACTTCATTAATGATAAGTTTGTATCCTTGCCTGTTAAAAATAATGCCAGTTATTAACAACAAAGTGACGGCTAAAAATTAAAATGCATAAACGATTCTTCTGAAGTTTGACTTTAATGGTTCTCAATGTGAGAATAGGAGGCTTTGTGCAATTAACAAATTATCAAGATTCTTTCAAAATGATGATTTTGGTGTTATATTATAATAATAATAATATGTGTATTTATAATAGGCTGAATTCCAGACAATGAAGTCTGCTCAAAGCGCTACATGATAAATATATATAAGATAAAAGAAAGTATTTAAAAGTTATTGGAACAGTGTGATTCAATGAACTTAGTGCTCTCAGTTGAAATACTCTCTGAACAGGTGGGTTTTCAGGGAGCTATTAATGAGTCAATTGAGGGTGACAGTTTTAGTTCAGTGGGCAATTGGTTCCACAGCTGAGGAGCACCGTAGTTGAAAGATCGGAATCCAAAAGCTTTGAGTTTCTGCCTGGGAATGTTCAGAAGGTGTTGATCTGCCGATCGGAGCGCTCTGGATGGATTATGCTTACTGACAAGCTCAACTAGGTACTCTGGAGCAGTATGGTGGTAACACTGGTAGGCCAGACTCAGGACTTTGAATTCGATTCTGCCCCTGACTGGTAGCCAGTGCAGAGTTTGAAGAACAGGCGTTATGTGGACTCCAGAGGGAACTTTGTTTACTATTCGAGCAGCAGAATTTTGCACTTTTTGAAGTTTTGTTAGCAGAGTTTCGGGAAGTCCATAGAATGTTGCATTACAGTTGTCTAACTTGGAAAGAACTAGAGAGCGGACACGGGCATGAGCTGCTGTTGTAGTCAGGGAGTTTCTGATGCTGCTGATGTTTCGTAAGTGGAAATAACATGATTTGCAGACTTTATCTATATGAGTCTTCAAGGAGAGATCTGAGTCCAAGTGAAGTCCAAGATTTTTGACAGATTTTGAAAAAGGAATGACAGTGTTACACACTGTAATGGAGCTTGTCATGACTTGATTCAGATTCCTCTTCGTGCCGACCAGCAACGCCTCAGTCTTCGTCTCATTCAGTTTGAGCAAATGCGATGTCATCCAAGCTTTGACATCATCTGTACAATCTGATATTCGCTTGCACATGAGATCTGCAGTATTTGGAGTGCATGAATCGGACAACTGGGTGTCATCTGCGTAAAAGTGGTGACTGACTTCGTGGGTACTGATGGCATCGCCAAGATCTCTGTTGTAAAGTGTAAACAACACTGGTCCCAGAACTGACCCTTGGGGTACTCCACAGGATAAAGGAGTTTTCCGTGACTTTTGATCTCTGATGATAACTGCCTGCTGTCGACCGCTGAGGTATGAAGCAAACCATGACAGTGCCCTTCCTGTCACTCCAAATGAAACTTCAAGATGTTTCAGAAGTATTTGGTGATCAAGAGTGTCGAAAGCGGCCGAGAGGTCAAGAAGTACCAGTAAGGCAATCTTTCCACTGTCAACGGAACAAAGTAAGTCATTCATATCACGAATGAGTGCCGTTTCCGTGCTATGACGTGGTCTGTAAGCAGACTGGAATTCTTCCATCAGTTTATGTTCTGTCAGATGGGAGTTTAGTCTCACTTCACAGCCCTTTCAACAAGTTTTGATAGAAAGGGTAAGTTGGAGATGGGACGGTAATTTTTTTAGTCATTTTCATCACATCCTGTCTTCTTGACCAATGGTTGGATGACTGCTTCTTTCAGGGGTGTAGAAACAGCGCCTGAGGTAATACTCAAATTTACAAGTTTAGTTATTGGGGTGATAAGGACATCAGTAAATTCCAACAGAAGTTTGGTCGGAATAGGATCCAAGTCACATGTTGTTGGCTTACTATCCTTGACAAGTTTGATTACTTCCCCTTCTGTGAATGGTTCAAAGTGGTCCAAGACAGAACCATCAAACTTATGCGTTGACGAGTTTGGATCTTCTTCAATCTCACTTCTAACCTGATTTTGAATGTTAGATATTTTCTCAGTAAAATATTGACTGAAGCTGTTCGCAAGATCTGGTAAACTCGCTGCTTTTGTTAGACAGTTACTATTCTTCTTTCCTAGAAGCGACGACAGAAACTTGTGCATAGCTCCAGATCTACTTTCCAAACCAGTGATCTTTTTCACACAATATTCTGTTTTTGATTTTCGGATGAGTTTTGTAACTTATTTTCTGCAGGACCTATATATTTGTCGGTGAACCTCTAGTTTTGATTGCCTCTACTTCCGTTCTGCAATACGCCGTTCCCTCTTGGCTGAGCGTATTCTGCTAGAGTACCATGAGAAGGATGATTTTACTCTCACAGTTTTGGAGATTGATGGTGCATGTTCATCCAGTAGGCCTGAGAGAGTCGTATGGTACATTTCACAAAGTTCATCCAAATCAGATGGTGGTTTGATCAGTATATCCGAGCTTAGCAGATCCCCTTTAAAAGCTAATCTATCGATTGCCTTCAGGTCTCGACATTTCACTTGAGTGTGCTCCCGTTGAGGGGTTGACATATTCATGTCAAAGGTTATCAGAAAGTGATCTGAAAGCTGATGATCCTGCGCGTGGCAATTTTCAGTGAGATTGCTGTCCTGCCGTGAAAGTAACCAGTCTAGTGTGTGACCTGATCTGTGTGTTGCTCCCTCAATATGCTGGTTCAAGCCGTGCACATCGAGCAGTTTCTTGAAACGTTTGACGTCAGATTTCTTTTCACAATCAAAATGGATGTTGAAATCACCCAAAAGGACAATTGATTTCTGTAAATTGTTTCTCATAAGAGCAGAAAATTCTTCAAAGAACATATCAAATGTGAGCTGATTTGCTTTTGAAGGTGGAGGTCTATAAATACACAACAAATTCACCACTTTTTGATTGTGTGAAATTATCACATCCATGAATTCTGCAAATCGGAACTACCTCCAGAGGTAAAGTAAAATGGTAAAGAAATTTTATCATTTTGTCTTTCGAACAAGTGACATTATTTCAAAATTAAGGCTGAGTCATAATCTTCGCTGAAGGAATGACAACGTAATGATTTCAAGTGTGTGATTACTGACACATGACAAATATTTATTTTTCAACAACTTGGATGGTGTTATCTTTTGGAAATGTCAATAATTACTGTGACAGACTTTCTTTGTTAAAAAAGTATCTGTATTATTACACCTGTTCTATTCTTCTCGAAAAAACTTTGGTTGTCAAAACTAAGGACTCAGAGATCTGAATATTATATTCCAGTATGATATAACAATTGATCACTAATCACAGCTAGCCACAGGGTCACCAATGCTATAAATTTTATTCTCTACCAGTCAATGAATCCTAAAGAAGATTTAAGCGTTAAAAGAGACAATGGTTCTGAAGAAGACTTTACTGACGGCCGCATGAACGGACACATGCACAGACGGATGGACTGACGCTCGCCAGACACCATGTCATGATATAAGCCCATCGGGCATTTCAAGTCTGATAAGTTCAAGACTTTATCACTTAAGTAGGTGAGGGGAACGCTATTGTGATAACCAAAACCATTCAGAACTTTAGATTGTCATCTTATTGAATTAATGGCGATGGAAATTTTCCATCTTATGATAAAACTTTGTACCTTTTTGAAACAGGATTACAATTACAGAGGATTTAAATCATGCCTAAAGGGCAAATAACGTTCGTTGTGTTGACCTAAACTTCGATAGTTGAAGGGAAATTGAGGGAGATTGGAAATTCTTCCAAAGTTGGTGATTTTTAAATGTACGAATCTAATACTCAAGAAGTCTTGTGGCTCTTACCGGCAGATAAATTTGGGTTCGTACATAAAAACTTCACAGTCCTGTTCTTACAAAGTAAAATGTGATGGAAGCATTGTATAAATTTAAATTTAAAAAAATACTTTATAGTAAATGCTGGAAACAAGGTTGTTCAGTTTTTTTATTTTAATATTTATAGATATAACTTTTTCTTGCATTTCAGTACGAATATACACTAATTGTATTCAACGGAACGATAGTAGTGTAGAATGACATTACACAAGAAACGAGTAGAACTAGACAAGGCTATAAGTAAGTGACGATATATTTAAAGGTAACTTATATTCTTTCTCCCAGGGGTAATATCAGGTGCAGAGAGGCAATTGTTAAAATTGCTACTTTTTAGAATACATTGCTTTGGAATACATTGCTTTTAAACTTTTTCCTTTATGTTTTTATTTTTGAATTATCGGCTTCTTAAAGGGTAATGTTTTTCATTCTAGTCAGACTTTAACAGACAGATCAAAAGTTTACACAGAGAATAAGATACATACTTCATCTTTCCATATACATGTATGGATATTGCAAATAGAATGTTTATAATCCAAAAAAATAACCAAATTTGTGTAAATAAATAAACCTTAATATCATTTATCCTATGTTCACCAATGCAGAAAGGAAATAACGAGCATGTACTATCGAGAAGAAAAACTGAATAATTCTAACAAAGAGTGATTTGCACATATATCTATGCAAACTAATAAGCAACTTTTCTAATGAAACGCAATTTTGATGATTCCATCACAACAACACAAGCAACAAGACAAAGTCATTTCATTAATTGGAAATCGGTTAAGTGTTGCTTTAATACCTTACAAATCATTGTGGTAGTGCTACAATCAGAAACACAATCCATGAGCAGCTACATAAAAGTGGCCATAACTTTCATGGAATAGTCATTTTGTCATTAAATTCATTTTATGTCAGTCGACCATTTCGAGCTAGGCCACAACATTAAAGGTGAAGCAAAGCAATAAATAAGCCGTCGGAGTTGAGGTCAGTGTGCTGTACAGGCATGAAATGACTTCATATACATAATATAACAAACATGCCACACAAGTCTTATATGTTACATTGTCATTGGTCATATGTGAAACTGGTTAAACATCTAGGAAAATTCTCTTTTCTTAAGCACCCTCTGCACATCATCGTCATAGTACTGTTGCAGTTTGTAAATGTCACAGTTTTATGAATGTTGAAATACATGTGAAATAATTTTCTTGTTGATACTAGGTGTCAAACCGGGATTCCAGGGAGCATGGATGCAGTAAATGATCCATAACAGAAGCAAAATTAAATGCACAGTATAGAAAAAGTGAGGTAAATATGAAAAGTAGATCATGATTATTCTGACTGTGGTATTTATGAATTTATCCTCTCAAGTAATTGCCTGACTAATACGAGTTGACTAGTAAACAGACTTATTGTGTAGCCAATTAAATATATATACGATTTTGATATTATTGACAGTAATAAGAGAGTTATGGTAAGTTAATATTTACATCATATAAATTTCCCCTGCTGTGTATGTTTTGTTATATCTTTTTTAATATACGTTATCAAACTATTTGTCTGTTGTACTGTTACAACATTTCTCTCGGCAAAAAAACATTCAAAAGGTTTTCGTTAAAAGCAAACTAGATAAACAACTTAATGTGAATCTCAAAAACACATCACGTTTATCGCATCACGAATGACGTGTGTTAAAGTAAGATAAATCAGATCCAGTTAGTATGTAACAGCACTACAGACCATGAGCCGGTGTCAAATAGAAAGACAAGTACATGTAAAGCAACAACTTTTATTGAATGCAAAAAAAATCAGAAAATATTTGTTCATGTATTTGACAGTTTCAAATTCACCACTTTTGTTGAACCTAGGTTATGAAAAATGTGTAAAGTATAAATATCCTTTTTTGGATAATGGATCGAAATTCACTTCTATTCAATGACTTACAATCCTTTCCTGTTTGAGTGGTATTCTAGAAGTCGATGGTATAAGGAAGACAAGGATCCATACCGAAACATTGCTTATGTATAATAAAGTTGTTCATCCATATAATTACTCTTGACTTTCAAGTATGTTCAGATGTAGTTTCTATTGAATCATTTTTAGAGTTAATCTACTTGTTAACCTATTTTTAAACTTTTCCTTTCTCTCAATTTTAACATTCCTTTATATCGAAGGTTTATTGTTAAATACAGTTTTATTTAGTTACATATGAACTGTTTTACAGGGCTTGTCATATTTGTGTCTCTTTTGATTTCACATATTCGTTATGGATAAAACATAGCGAACAGGCATTATTAAGAATAAAGGATGTTTGCTGGCGGGATTTTGCCCACGGGCCGTAGGCCGAGAGGCAAGTCACGAGGGCAATAATTCACAGACACGACCGCAGAATATCATACTTCACAAACTCAGAGCTTTGTTATACATAGATCAGTTGAAAAAACATTGACTGTGAATTATACGCATTCGTGATTGCATATATCCAAAACATTTGTAGGTTGTTGAACTACATTAGAGTTGTTTTTCCGAGTACGAATGTCATTTAACAATTTGACTCTGACAAAAAACATCATTGCTTTGGTTCAAAAATATTTATTTTTACAGGGTTATCTCATAATAATATCCTGTGAAGGGCGAATATGTTGATAATAACCTGCATCCAAGAGAGATTAATCCCTTGTATAAGTCAGAAGGATATTTAAATAGACTTCAAAGAACAATACAGTGACGTCACTACTTTTTGATGCCGACAGGGTTTGGTGTTGAAAACAAAGATGACTTAGCTTAGCTTTTAGCTTACACCTCAATATCCTTTACTAATACTCAACTACAGAATACTCATCCAGATGGTTACGAAAAGCATATGCGATTGATCTCATCTGAATAATGAGCACAATATAGCATAAACGTTATGTACTTGTAACTATGTGACAATGTGTGCATAAATGTACCAAGAAATCGACACATGAATGCCTTGTGATTTATCTTCGACTGACATTTTTTTTTAGTGAAGAAATGTTTGGCATAGTATTTTAAGAAATGCCGGATTATAAAAGTCAACTTGAAGATAAATAAATGCAGGTAAAAGGTTGACATGTAATATGTTGGGGTCAGTATTCATCGAATATGTTTTTGCTAACAGTAAATGAATCATTATTAACCAAACCTTAATTCATAAATACGATACTGGCATTATCGATGATTTCCAAATGATTGTGTCAAGTATTTTTGGGACGCAAAAAGAGACAATGTTACTTCACATCGTAGAAAAACACTCAGCAAAGTCACAGAGTCAATATTTCTTTTTCAAAGGCATTTTAAAATACGTTTTTTTTGGATAGAAGATTCATATTCACTTTTGTCTTCTTGACTTCAATCAATAACACTAAACTTTGAGCACTTGGGAATATAAATTGCTCGCATCATATGTGCAGATCAGATGTTGTTCAACATAAAATGGTTGTTCGATATATTACATATTACAACTAGTAAAAGGATTGATACATGGCCAATTTAGTGAATACTTGCTAATTGTTCAAATGATAATGGCAAAAGTTTGACATGCAGCAAATAATTGTAACCATTTGTGCAATCAATATGATATTTATGAAAACTTGAAAACATGAATTTCTTAAACATCCATTGGAGATAAGAGACCTACTACGGTGTAGTTCAAAGCAGGAAAAGTGGCACATTAAGAAATCCTCTATTAGGATGTGCATTAGCAGCTTTATGAGAAGCTTTCCGGCAATAAGCCACTAGCATAGATGAAATCACTTATGGTTCTTAACAGTGCCAAACTGGCCAAAATTCAATTGCTCAATTGTGGTCAATTTAGAGTCAGTGGTACTATTTCTACAATAACTCAAATGTTTTGATTAACTGAAGCACTCCTGATTCATCCCTGAACAATATTGCTCATCACTTAACGCCAGTGAGTGCTTCTGTTTTTAATGCATCTAATGGGAATGGTAGATTGAGCATTATATATGTTGCGGTTTATTGACCTGGCTATTTTTAGATGATCACACAGGAAGAACGTTGTACATTAGATATGCATTTCCTATCTGATTCATTATCTCCAACAAACTACTGAATTTAACACTTTATTTGATAAACCTATATCCATACCTTAACACGGTCTAGTAATTTGTGATGGCCTGCAAATGTGAGACAGCTCATATCAGCATGTGCCTAAGTCCTGCCGTTACACAAAATCGTCGAAGCCCACATGTTTTTAACATATCGTGCAGCACCAAGCAAGTGGTTTTCAGAGACTGACATACGGGGCAATCTGTTTCCTGCAATAAATGAAAGAGCAACCAGAGGAAATATCCAATGAGTTTCACTGATTTAGTGATTTAGGCTTTTACCGAACACTTCAATTCAATATCCCAATGACTTTAGTAAGGAACATTTATGTATGTTTTACAAATTGTTTACGAGTCAATATTCTCTTTACATAATTTGATTCTAAAGCTCATTCTGTATTTTGTTAGGGTTGTTAGTAGCATTAATATCCAATCTTGAATTATATATATGAATTTCATTTATTCTGGTAGCGAAGTTGCAGCAATACAAACAATTCTTTTAAAAGAACAACCAAAATAGTTTACAAGATTGATGTGACAAGGGACATTATAAGAGTCAAGAACTGTCGCTCTGAAAACAATCAAAATGTTTTTATTAGTCAGTCGATAATGCCTCATAAAACGAGGAGGCATTCGTCCTTGATGTTTGACAAATGAAAACGTCCACTAAAAACCTAATATTCACCACACAAGTAAATGATAAAGTAGTTTTTTACACGTAGATTCCCATGGGGTGTGATTATCACGAAATGTAATACAAGGGAGTACGAATGTTAATACAACAGTGATATTTTGTTTCCCTAATACATTGATTTTATTCCATGAAAATGTCAAAACTTCATAATGGGCATTCATGTAGAGACAGTTATCACATGTATCAATTCCTCTTTCTTTTTGTTAACAGTAAACGTAATTCTTATGTTAAGAAGTCTTTTTTTACAAAGTATTGAAGTTGACAAATTATTACGACAGAAATTTAAAAAATTGAAAATATATCCTGTACAATATTCCTGGACTCTTTTTGTTTTAAATATTTTGTTCTAATTGTTCAAGAAATACACATTTTAAATAACTGTCAAGGACGCCAATTTACTTTGAAAATCATTTTATAACTCTCTTGACATAATTAATGCAATCAATTATATTTTCATTACAACATTTGGGATATATATAATTTGTTATATTAAAAAGCATGTTAACACAAACCGAAATTATGTTATGATCGTCAGCACCATTTAGACAGTTGATTAAGGAGTAAATAACTTCTTAATATGAAGGTGTCCTATTTCTTCAAAAACAATCATGTTTACTGTATTTGTTTCTAAGATTTAAACTGTTCTATCTCAATAATCGATATTCATCACATGTTGCGTATTTACGTGTGGAATGTTCATGTTTTAGATTTGATTCAATTACGTTTTTGCACAAAATTCACGTTTGAACTATTAAATTTTTTGTTGAAAAACAATAGTCTCATAAAGCTATTGAAATTGATTTTGATTTAAGTAATCGGCACAGACGAATATCTTATTACGGTTAGTAATGTGAAATGTGTCACACATTTTGGCCTTACGTATGATAAAGTTAACAGCAAGAGAAAAAACACACATGACATATTGATCGTCTAATGAAAATACTGTTTGTCATTGGTTCAATGAGACAAACAAGTTATGCAATTGAGTATTTCGGTCAATGTTTTGAGAATAATAGGAATAATAAGTTGTTCAATGGAGATCTGCACATAGTATGACAATATTACATAACAATTTTCATAAATGATGTTTTTTTAGTGCAATATTAAAGGGGCAGTAGCACGAAGTTAAAAAAAGTTCTATTATAAATTTTTCACTGATATTTAAATGATAATGCTCAATGTATTATTTTGATAGTGTCAAAAATCTCACTACTCAAACCAATTATCCAGAGTCATAGAACAAATTGTTAAGATTTCTGTTATGTCCATTAGCAGCCATTTTTGTGTATGAACACCTTGAATTAATTTTGTGAAAGAAAAAGGAATCGATTGGCTAAAATTTACATTATATATTTAATTTATTACTTTATCATTTATCTTAAATACATTTTCTTTCAATTGGAACCATTTATTTAAATTTTCAAGACATCACCTTAAATTTCCCCTAAAACGACCTACTGCCCCTTTGATATCAATATATAAATCATATATCATATTATCATATTTCAAATTGATATTAAAATTTGGCATCATCTAAACTCGCACAATATCGAAGTAAAATGCTTTTTTACATAATTCTTTTAAACGTTTGGCTAAAATGTAAACAACGAACATACAAAAACTATACATGTATATAACTGAAAGAAGTAAAACATTTAATATTCAGAGGTAGATATAGATGTACAATTTGATATCCGTATATTATTTTACTCACGCCTGACATTGTCTAACGGAAATCAAATAGCTCAATGAGTGACTGAATCAATATTGCATGACTAACACCAAATAAAAGTCATTTGTTTGAAAAGAAAGCAAGTCAATTGGTTAAACACCAGACCTAACTTACTAATGTTTGTCTCTTTAGCAGTATATTTGTCTACATAGTTATGAAGATTATATTTTTCAGATAAAGATATTAGATCACCACAGATGTTGTTGGTTTTAGGAACTGTGATAGAAGCACAAAATATGTGTTTTGAAAAGTTATTACAATCGATGTTACCGTAATCGTCCAAGGAATAAATGTTTGCATTTATCTATATATCTAATGACTTACCACTAACCCAAATTTGCAATAGTAGATATTGAGGATCATCTCTTATCTAGACCATGTAGAAGTCTAGCAAAATAACAATCATAATTTGAACTTTGACACAATACCTCTTCATAATTGCATTTTGACTCTACCTAAAGTGTAACTACGAGCTGGAATATAAGACAAGTGACAACAACACCAGTTCAATCATGATACAGCGTTCTTTGCAAAAGGCACAAGGTTTTCTAAATCAAAGAGCATAATGAAACACTAAATCAAAACTAGAAATGTACAACTTTCAAAGGTAACAATTTATCTCCAGAAGAAGAAGATTCCAATGATAATTCAAGATGTAGATCATTAGAGGCCCTCAATCACAGAGCTCAACATGTCACATTAGCACATGAATAACTAGATCAAGATAACACATTGATCTGATTAACAGACAGCGGACGAAGACATTCAGTGTTGATCTATATCACTTATTCACTGAAAGCTCCAGATCTATATATTTAACCTTGTAAAAAATCGGCACACATTTAATCTAAGAGTGTTGGTCCCATCTGGCATTTGATATTACTCACACATAGATATAACTGTTTAAGTGATAAAAAACTTTGAAACATATTTAAAACCTAAAAAAACTAAAAAGGTTTGGTGTGAAATCAACAACGGAAGCAAGTCATGAATTAATACCGAAACAGCACTGATTTATCACCAACTTTTCCGTTTGAAACAATACAAATGAGACCATGGATATGTGTTTGCAATCTTAACGTGTCACAGGCACAATGTGATGTCAAAACAGGTTCAAACCATGAATCAATGCTAAAAACATTTAAGAACAAGATGATGTTGTAAATAAGGATCAAAGAGCCTTGATAATTTGATTACTACAGGAATATTGTAGAAATCTCCTATCGTGCCAGTGACGCTGGCTTAATTAATCTTTATCATGGAAGAGCAGCTGAAAAGTTCGCTTAACGAAGAACATCCTCATGAAGAAGAGCTGCATAATGTATTTTTTTTTTCAAAATTACGAAGTTTCAATAACAAAGGGATCATGTGTATGTGTTTTCTTTAAAAAAATCCTTCAAGAATTTTAGACAGAACCAAAATATGAACGATGGGCGTCGCAGACATAAAACAGTTCGAATTTATATATAAAACCATATACAATAGCACTGAAAGATGCCATGTATTAATGACTTGCATGATCCAAAAAAGTAATATCCCCTTCAAGTCTGAATGATCTATCCCTGATCTTTTCCAAAATGAATGACAATATCTACATGTTAAATATTTGCATTATTGTTGGCAGCACGTTAATCCCGATCTCACTATTACTCACTGCCAAATAATAACATTAGTCCGAAATTGTTCTCAAATATCTCTTTTTAATTATGTTATTAAGAAATGTTGAATCACCAACAATACAGTGCCTCAAAGGATTGTAAAGTGCCTTTGCTAGTAATATTGCCACTCTTTACACTGTATTCTTATTTCTACTGAAATTTATTTCAGTGTTAAAACATGACTAAATACACGTACATAGTCTTGTGAGCTTATCAAATTGGTAAAAACTATGATTTGCAAGGTTGATGTTTCAAGCTTTCTACATGTCATTAAGTTTTTCAAATTGAAAATAATTAGTTTAGAGGGCAAAACTAGTGTCTCTTTCATTTCATCCGTAGTCTAAAAATAATGCATCAAGAAATCGATCTGTGTTGCTTTAACGAACTTTGTTTGTTCATTGAAGGACACTGCGATTGTTTTATTTGATAAAAAAAATGTTTAGATTTATCTGTGGAAAGGCCCTATTTCCCTTAAACAGAGCCAAATTGTCCCACTAATATCTTGTCTTATCTCTACAATGTCGATATTTACGAGGATTACAAAATCCTGTTCAGGTATCTTTGAAACAAAAATCTGCATTTCTTTTCCACTGTTTGTTGTGTAATTTCATGGACTGCGCAATAAATGGGCAAAACATGTAAATAATGTTTTGTCAATATCCTGATCCAGATCTGAAGACACACTAAACCACATAGCATGATAGCACAAAACCTTATCAAAGATTATCAGAGCACAGCAATTAAGTTTAAAACTTTATTTTGGAAAAAATTCAATGTTGTTATTACAAGTATTGAACGTGACTGCACGACAGCTTTGGATTTCACTATTGTACTATCATATATAACAGTAAACACGACTGATAGAGTAAATTGAACATGAGTATAGGTGCATTATGTGTATATAAATCAACAAAAGGGTTTTAGGGAAATTTAGTCAGTGAAGTAGTCGCTTAAAGGTGCAGTAGTACGTTTTTTTTTAACGTTTTATATTTTCAAATTTTCACTGATAGTTGTGCCTTAATGCGGAAAGTATTATTTTGATAGTGTCAAAAATCACGTTACAGAAACCAATCATCCATAGTCAGAGAACAAATTATAAAGATTCCATAAAAAGTTCATTGGCGACCATTTTTGTGTAAACACCTTTAATTTATATTGGGTAAGAAAAAAATGGTTCGCATGCCTGATCTTTAATTTGTATATTTGATGTATCACTTATTCATTTAGTTTAAATACATTGTCTTTCAATTGGAACCATTTATTTTCATTTTCGTGACATCACCTTATATTCCCCATAAAACGTGCTACTGCTCCTTTAAAATTGAACAGCGTTAGAACGTGGGTACTGATTTAATGTATCAAGCCGCCGATAACGTGTTTGCAGTTTACTGGAGTGTAATGACAAAGTAAACAATAGGTTTGTGTATGATCTTTAAAAACTGTTTGCTTGTCTGTCAGAGTTTTATTAATTCTTAAAAAAAGATTTATGCTTTCCAAATAACAGACGAAATTTTAATAACCACACATCTACAAACATACCATTTGATCAATTGCCACAAGTCTATCTATCACGGAACATGATCATCCTCATTCAACTTACATTGAATTTCGCGTTACATCATCCATTTCTAAACCATACTGTGAACAAAGTTACAGATGAATGTTAATGATTCGTCTGAATAAAAGAACAGAAAAGTCTATAATCTGCATGCTGTTGCCTAAATAGATTTCCAAAAACAATACTTCTTGAACTTGTCAACAATTCTTTACATTTCTTATTTTGGTTTTATACCAAACTATCAATTGCGGTCCTATATTGAGAACTTTATTTCACTCAAGAGACCTTAACATAATAAACTCAAATCTTCACAACGTGTTTGGTTTTTATGTTTGTACAAGTTTTCTAATTTTACCCTTTTGATTAGCCGAAGTGGTCGCGAAGTCAGACCTCATATAGTACTCGACACATAAGTAAGTGTCAAGTCAGGTTTTGATGCTAGATCAATAGTTGTTTGTCATTCCAGAACATAACGTACTTTTTGTAGACATCATCAAATTAAAAAGGTTAAGAAGAAAGTTTTACCAAGATTATACATGTATATCTACTATGCTCATATATATTAATTAATTGATTAACAAAAACACTAATATCTAAAAGATAATATGATTTAATCATGGCTACTGTTTCCCTTGTGAATTATTTGTTTTATACAAGAGAAACCATTTTCTTAATAAATATATATATAAATATATGATAGTATTGATGTATGATGTGAGATATTTAGTACACGTACTTTGAATGGTTGTTCTTTCAAATAGCACTGGTTGCTAAACCCTTTTTCACTATGACTAGCTTATGTATACTTTACATCCATAAGTTTGCATTATTCAAATGTAATTTCGATTTTAAAGATGAAGTGGAGTGAAATTGTTATTAACAACTCAATACGTTGCTCACAAAACAAAACCCAATCTTACTCTCTCATTTTCTACTTTCTGCTATTTCATTCGTCCTGATAAAAATGTTTTTATTGATCTGAATGACGATTCTATGATAAACACCAATTGTGAAATACGCGACGAGCAAACCTTTTTGAAACTTAAAATACAAATGCCCTCAATTGCTTTAAAGGGGCAGTAGCACGTTTTTAGGGGGAATATAAGGTGATGTCAGGAAAATGAAAATAAATGGTTCCAATCTTTAGACAATGTATAAAAACTAAATGGAGCAGTAATAAATCAAATATACAAAGTAAAGTTAAGCCATGCGATTCCTTTTCTTACACAAAATGAATTAAAGGTGTTCACACAAAAATGGCTGCCAATGGATTTTATGTGAATCCTCATACTTTGTCCTCTGACTACAGATGATTGGTTTGTGTTATGAGATTTATGATACTATCAAAGTAATACATTAAGCATTAACTTATAGTTATCAGTGAAAAATTGAAAATATAAAATTGTCAAAAAACGTGCTACTGCCCCTTTAAATAGAAATGGCAATCAGATGATGAAACAACTACATAAACACTTTGTAAATTGTCTAGTCTTTGACAATTCCAAAACAAATGACAACATTGTCTGACATTATAACAATTTATGATCAATTCTTGAATATAAGTTGATTAGTGACAATAGCAATCAGAATCAATGTTAATCTGTATAGATGAGCTCCTATCATATTGAAGATAATACTTAAGTAATGTAATCGTAAATCTTCAATTTCAATCTTGATTGGTCTTGTCTGGTTTAACTCTTGAATTCAGTCCTTAACATTCACATTATGAATGGCCGATGTGGATCGGATTCAGGAAAAGGTGACCCTACATTTATTGGCCATAACGGTACAAGCGTAGTTGATTACATCATAAGTTCATCATTAATCTGTGATAAATTATATGACTTTGCAATCCCTTCCCGTACAGAGTCCGACCATCTTCCCCTTACTATGAAATTACGTGCGCTTCCTACGTATCATAAGTCAACAGAGAAACAGTCGTATAAATTCGTTTGGGATAATGATAAACTCGAGCTTTTTAGATCAAATATGTTTTTGGAAAATATTCAAGAGTTGCTAAGCCAGTCAGCAGATTTCGTATTTACAAATATTGATAAAAGCATAGATCTTATTGCACAAGCTCTTTGTACAGCGGCTAGTGATATGAAAAAACATACTGGTAAGAGAAGAAACAGAAATCAAACTTGGCATGATGTAGAGTGTGACAAATTGAAAAAGGAAAGATGCAGATATCTTAATAGGTTTCGCAAAAATAAAGATAATCGCTCTTTAGAAGATTACCACTCCATTAGAAATAAATATACTGCAGTCTGTAAACAAAAACGAAATGAATATTTGAAATTAAAACAGCAAGAAATAGAAACTAGTATTCACAATTCTAAACAGTTTTGGTCTTCTCTGAAAAGATTGAATAATAGAACAAGCCAAAGAAATGACATTGAGATTAACGAATGCTATTCGTATTTCAAAAAATTATATTCTACTACATCTGAAGTAAATGATGACATAGATATTCATACAGCTGATCAGTCGGATACGAATAATCATCAAGCATTGGATAACTCAATGACCAATGACATTCTTGATGCTCCAATAACACGAGAAGAAATTCTAGATAGTATTACAAAACTGAAACTGAACAAATCACCTGGACTTGATAATACTATTTCAGAATTCTTCCTACACTCATCAGATATTTTACTACCATATCTTGAATTGTTGTTTAATGTCATCCTCGAAAATGGAGTTTTTCCTCATTCGTGGTCGGTTGGCATCATCATACCCATTCATAAGCAAGGTGATAAAAATGAAATTGAAAATTATAGAGGTATTACACTTTTAAGTGTATTTAGTAAAATATTCACTGCCATTATTAATAAACGTTTGGTATTCTGGGCAGAATCATTTGATAAGATAACCGAATCCCAAGCTGGTTTTAGGAAAGGATACACTACTACTGACAACATATTTGTTCTAAATTCACTTATACAGAGATACCTAAATACCAAAGGTTCTAAATTCTATGTTCTCTTTGTAGACTTTGCAAAGGCTTTTGATTCAGTTGACAGAGAAAAATTGTGGACTCTTCTTGATAATAATTATGTTAGCATTAAAATGGGTAAACTGTTAAGGAGTATTTATGACAACGTCAAAATGTGTGTTAGAAATAATAATGTAATATCTGATACATTTGAAAGCCAAATAGGTGTAAGACAAGGATGTATCTTGAGCCCTTTCCTATTTTCTTTCTTTATCAATGAGTTAGCAATACAGATACATGAAAACTGTTCAAATGGTATTCAGCTACATCCAGATATAGTACAGTTATTTCTCCTCCTATTTGCTGATGATATAATTCTCTTCTCTAGTACGGTGCGAGGATTACAGGCAGAAATAAATGAATTAGAAGCATATTGTAATGAATGGAAAGTAACAGTTAATTACGATAAAACTAAGGTAATTGTCTTCAAGAATGGGGGTAAACTTGCTGCAAATGAAAAATGGTATTATAAAGGTGAACTTATCCAAATAACTACATCTTACAAATACTTAGGGGTTTATTTTACAAATCACTTATCGTGGTCTTTACATGCTAAAAATGCATCGACCCAAGCAAAGAAAATATTAATTGGCATTATGAGATATATTTACATTTTAGGTAACTTGTCACATCAGTCCTTTTTTAGAATTTTTGATGCTAAGATAAGTCCAATGCTTCTTTATGGTTCAGAAATTTGGGGACTCCAGACATTTCATGAAATAGAAAAGGTACATTTATATGCAATTAAAAGATTTCTCGGTGTGAAAGTAACTACCTCAAACATAATGGTATACGGTGAGTGTGGCAGATTTCCGTTATCTATAGAGTCAAAAATGAAAGTAATAAAATATTGGTTGAAAGTTTTAAATATGCCATGTTATAGATTACCCAAAAAATGTTATAATATGATGATTTTGTATGATAGAAATGGAAAACGTAATTGGGTCACAAATGTTAAAGATCTACTATATTCTACTGGTTTTGGTTACATATGGCTGGAACAACACATAGACTCTCATTCAAAGTTTCTTATCTCGTTTAAACAAAGATTACAAGATATTTATTTACAAAATTGGCTAGACAACTTATCTGTATCAAATAAATGTTTTTATTTTAGAATGTTTAAGCAATCTATACAGGAAGAAAGCTATCTATCGCATCTGAATATCCGAAAATATAGAATCTCGCTTGCAAAATTTCGTTGCTCATCGCATGATTTACTAATAGAAACTGGCAGATATATTGGACTAAAAAGAGAAGATAGAATTTGTAAAATGTGTAATTTAAATCTTATTGAAGATGAATATCATTTCCTTTGTGTTTGTCCTGCCTACCTCACTTTGAGAAAGAAGTACATTAAGAAATATTATTTTACACATCATACTATTTATAAATTTATATCTCTATTAACTTACTCTAGTAAAACACATTTAGAAAATCTGTCAATGTTTCTATACTATGCCTTTGTACTCAGAAAAAATGTACTCTATCCTGCCTGAACATATTGTATGCACATTGTGCTACAGGCCTGTGGCCTATAAGTGCAAATAAAGATTGAATAAACGAATTATCAAATGATATCAAGGGTATATATTGGTATTACTTGGTTCTTATTAACCATCAATTCTATTTTGCGAGACATCTTAGTCATAGTCGTCCACAAAGTACTTACTGACGTCTCTATGTAATTGAATTTCCCAGTAATGAAATTTCCGTTTATTCTCCTGGATGGAAATCATGAGTTCCCCATGGCGACTTTTCTTGATTGAATCAAATTCCTTTCTTTAGATACAAATGTTTCAACTGAAAAAATCGTGAAAAGGCTATTCTTGAATTCATGGATAATTCACTAGATCTATTTTCGAAACTAGAAAAAAACGTGAAATTTCTTACTGCTGAGTGTATATCATAAATATAAATAAATAAAATGAATTACATATTCTGAAATCTGAAAATGTCACAAGACATTTCTAAGTAATTAAATAATTCACTTGTTTCATAATGATACACACTACCTTTTCATATATCGAAACTGCACAGTATCCCTTTTAAAAGTTGTTTATTGGATCTGTCAACGAATATTTGTAAAGTTTACTTCTTTACATAAAAACTATAACTGTTTATTAAGGCTCGAATCCAAACCTTAAAATTGTATAGGTAGGCGATTGACTGCATCCATAACCAGTATGTTGTAATTATCTTTAGGTTACAGCCAAATCATTAGTCAGCTGTAATGATGTAACAAAAATGCTTTGAAAGCAGCTGATTAGCAGTAAACACAAACATATTGAATTGTACACTTAACATCTGACTGATGATGTACAACTCGATGTTAAAATAGCTCTTGCTTGCACAAACATCTATATTCTAAAATGGTAATGAGAAGGGAATGAAACTGGAGTCAAGATAATGTAGTATGCCAATTTGTTGACACAATGTTGTTCTTATTATAAAAGAACATAAACTTCTCGATGGACGGTCAAGTAATCTATTTTATTTGAAAGTGCCACTATTAAAATAAATATATTTGACGAGAAACGAATAAAACAAGTTGATAATACTTATATGTCTCTATTCGCTTAGTTTTGCTCTGCTTGCTCAATATCTTGCCAACTTACACATAATAATGATAATGCTATACTATATAAGTTATACCATTCAGAGGCGGGGTAATGGGGAGATATAAGCCTCGACCTTGGTGTAATGCGACGAGGCAAAGGCGAGTTGCATAACACCAAGCGAAAATTTGCTGTTCATGATTAATTCTACTGTAACACACAGGTAATCACAGCCCTCTGGCTGTTGTTTGTATAACATTAAGTTTGAAAAGGGGAAGACACTTTTTAGAAACTGCTTAAAGGGGCAGTAGCACGTTTTTTGATAATTTTATATTTTAAAATTTTCACTTATAATTGTCAGTTAATGCTAAATGTATTATTTTGACAGTGTCAAAAATCCCATTACTCACACCAGTCATTCATAGTCAGAGGACAAAGTATGAAGATTCACATAAAATCCACTGGCGGCCATTTTTTGTGAACACCTTTAATTCATTTTGTGTAAGAAAAAGGAATCGAATGGCTAAACTTTACGTTATATATGTGAATTATTACTGCCCCATTTACATTAAATACATTGTCTTTCAATTCGAACCATTAATTTTCATTTTCCTGACATGACCTTATATTCCCCCTAAAAACGTGCTACTGCCCCTTTAAAGGGTAAAAGATTTGTAATTATCTTTATTTGTTTTGACAATGAAACCTTTTTGTCACATTGCAGTAAATTAATTAAGTGAAAGCCTTATTTTAACGAAGACTCTTTTTCCCAGACGTGGCAGTAAACAATTTGTATACCAGAGGAAAGAAGTTGAACTAGTAAGACATACAATTTTGTTATAAGGTCTCTAAGGCTCATTTTCAAGGTGACTGGTTATCTTCCTTCTCCCTTGTGTAATTCCAGGTGCGGAAACGTAATTATTGAAATTGCCAAACGTCTAAAAGAGTTTTTTTTACTTTCTGGAAGAAAATGCAGGCAACTCCGCTTTTTAAGTTGCATGGCAAAAGTAAAAATGACAAAAATCCTCACTTAAGAAGTTATTATAGCATGCTTCATTAAATGTACAAGTGTATACCTACTAGTTAAATAAAGTTTTAATTTGAAATTCTCTAGTTCATGATGCTGCCTTAATTATAATCAATCAAGGAACAACAGAATAAATACAATTTACATAATCTTAAAATTTTCTTATTTCATTTACTTTGAATCTAGTTAAGAAGACTATTTTAGTCTCACCTTTATCTAATATTGATAAAACAAAAGGTCAGCATTGTATACAGACCGGGCAAACACAAGACTATTTCGAAAATGAACACTGTATGCATGATATATATCTAGGTACGAATGATAATCTCACTGAATATAAGAACAGGTAGGTAAGTAGAAGTTGTAGACATAAACATAAGCTAAACCTTCCATCATATTTCAACTAGACAACTTTGAAAGGTTTGATAAATCCTATTGGACATGCAATAATTTGAACATTCTAAGGGATCTCCACATATGGCTATTATAAATAGGTTATCGTTTGATTGGATATTTTGATAAATACTACCAGTTTGGTTTTGCTTCACTTATAAGGATACTTGACGTTTCTCGTTGAATATCATGCAATTCTTCAAGTGAAGAAGACTCTGAATAGCATGTATATTGTGTATGTCAAGTTTACGAAGGGCGTATTTATATCCTGGTGGTGATCTAGTCAGGTCTGCGTAATGTTGCTTGAAGCCTTGACATCATATTCAATTTTTGTTTTTATTTAACCAATCGAAATTACGGAGTTTTATTTTTCCCGATAATTGGTGTATTTCACCAGTGAAATGACGATAGAATCCATTTTGTATTTGAATTATATGTCTCAAGTAATTACGAAATCACCAACGCAGTATACAATGTACAAGTATACAATGTCTTACAGTGGCTTTAGTTTTTGTTACCAAAATTGGTTTCTGAGAGGGGTTTACTAATATCAATATGCAACTTATATATGCAACATATGCATCTAATAAGTGTAGGATCAAAACCAAGCCAGATGTGTTGTTGATAATGTAAGCCCGCAGCAGAGGGAAATTGGAAAGGGCCGATAGGCCCGCCCCAATTTCCCATGGCTGAGGGCTTACATTATCAAACAACACCGAGGGCAAGGTTTTTATCTAACTTATGAACCGAGATAAACCGTAGTAACAAAATTATTTCAATAATAAGAAAAAAATGGATTCATTGATGTTTACTGGTAGGGAATCACCATGAGCAAACGGAGAGCACATCCGCGCCCTGCACGTGCTTTGCGCTCGCTACCCAAGCCGTGAACGTGAAATGCATGCGCTATCTGCCTCGTGAAGTTCACATGATTGTCACTGTGGAAAGTACATCATTGTTCTCGTGGGCCTTCATAGCCGAGTTGTCAAAGGCGCCAGTTTAGTAAGCGAGTGGTGCAGAGTTCGAAACCAGTCATGCGAACATTATATTTACGATTTGTCAAAAATGTGATATTTTGTGATGGTATTTATTCGAAGAAGGACATTGAAACAAAGTATTTCAAAAAGTGTATAATCCCAATCAAAATAAATTTCCGATCAAGTCTAGAGTAGGCCCCGGGCTTTCCTAGAGAAAGCCCTGGGCATTCTTGGAGAATGCCCGGCAAAGAGGTTTATCCGGTAAAAGAAGAACCTAATAGAACAATAGAGTGACGTCACTGGAGGTTTATAACATCAGAAATAGCAAGGCAAAGTTTTATCACTTAAAATTGGGAGTTTACTGTTGCTTTGGTTCAACCCAATTTATTGAAATGGTTTAGAAATCAGGAACTATCATAAGAAATGCTATAACAGCAACATAAAATTGGCCACAAATTTCATGGAATATGCGGTTTGTCATCAGATGGACTTCATGTCAGTTGAACTTTCAACACTTAACTTGAAATGTAAGGCACAAGACATTATTCTTTACTGTAATTGCTATCATTGGCAGCAAACACAAAACCACACAAATGATACTTTAATATCCAACTTGCTACAGTGCTTTAATTGATGTTGCTGATGTTACCCTGTCAGTTGAACTTCGAGGGAGATAAACATATAATAATTTCGAAGAAAGCATTGATATCATTTTTATGACAGTAGCTGTCAGTTTAAGCCGTGCTATGGAGTTTCAATTCTTGTTTTCGAAAACAACGTTGCAATGAATAGAAATAAGGAAAACGAAAGATTAAGAATGTTTCTATGGAATGATTCTTAAACCAGGACAAATATGTTTATTACCCTGATGTTTGTAATCATCAACAATTGTTTGTTTGAAACGAAATGACAACGGATTGATGTTGCTATTAATGGATCGAAGACATATTCACACATATTATTTTTTTATATTGACACTGTTCCTAATAAAAAATGATTGTGGTCGCTTGTTGAATTGTTTCCTTAAAACAATCACATTTGTTAATCATTTATGGAAGTTGAGATCTGCACTCAATCGGTCGTTCAAGACATGAGTTGGCAGAGAAATTAGTTGCTTACAAACACCTAGAAAACCAACTTAATAATATAAGAATAATGAAACACATCACGTTTGCGTCAACAAATTAAGTGTATACAAGCAGGAAAAAAGTCTGATTTGGTTAGCATTTCAGTAGCACTTCAGAACGTGTTCAGGTTATAAACTATATTGAGATAAGTTAACAAACATTTAACTTACTTAAAGTAAAATGATAAACAATATCGTTGTCATTATGAAATTCATTTCTGTATAGACTTCTTATTCAATTACATTACATGATTTCATGAAAAACAAATTACTTATTAGAAATATTGATATAATTTAATCAATATCATAAAGTATGTTATTTCTGTATCAGGATTGTGTCAATGTTCTTATCGGTTTCCTGGTCAATGAAATGCAACAACATAATTGCGAGAAGAAAAACAGTTACTCACTTTGAGATGCTTTGACAGAACGAAATGCCCTCTACCTAAAACCTTTTACAACATACAGTTAGAGGAATTCCTTAATGGATGTGTCAGTTATTGTTTGGACCACAGGCGTTCGATCGTTTATGTGCAAATGTACACTAAGTAATGAGACGAAAATAGATATCCTGTTACAATCACATCATAGATAGATACTTAGTAAGGTCAACCAGCCATTGTTTCATTCAAGGGTCCCTTGTTTCAAGAATCATGCATATTTACATCGCTGTTCATTATGGCCTTGCGTTGATGGGTATATATTTCATGGTAAAGAAGGTCATTTGTAATAGGTAGATATGGAGATTATTAACCGAGTGTGTTTCTGTATCATTAATATCATATAATAGGAATAAAAATTGTATTATGCAAGCCTTTTTTGATTTGGTTGAAAAATGAAAAAATAACAAAGAATAGAATTCTAAAGTTTATTAATGAGAAAATACAAGTAAAACTGCTACATTAACAAAAACAACTGTTAAATAAACAATAAACAATAAACGATATTATAGAATTTCGGGGTGAGTTTTTAACATAGAATAGCCAGCTGTTAGCCTTGTTCAAAATATATTATTTAAGTTATTTATCCCTACAAATATACTTGGTATCTTACAAAAGAAATAACGTTCTCTCTACCCTCAATGTGTCCTCATGCTTTAACTATAACGGTTGATAAAACGAAAATTGTAAAAAATCAATAATGCATGGTGTGAAATACAGAAGACAAAAAAGAAAAGTCTCGATGGCGTCAGGCGAAAAGTAAAGCTCTTTCAAAATGACATTTCTGGTCACTTTTATATTCCTGTCACAATTGAGACCTTACATCTTTAAGAAAAATATATATATACACTCAGGGGCAAAAGAAACGATACCAACTTTCCAAAAGAGTACTAAACAAACTCCTGTTGTAAATGATAGACAAATTAGTTGTGAAGAAGTACTAAGAATTTCAAACATCAAAGTATGATATTTATAACTCTGTGACTGTTCAAATACACGAGGGGTCAGAAAACAGCTTTTTCAATGTTATTTCTGGTCATAATCTTTTAATTTTGAATACAAACATTATGAAATGTAAAAAACCCGGGTAGAAGTTAATTTGTTCACGTAATTTGCCTGTATGTTGGTTTAAAAACAAGAAAAAGGGTTATTTTCTCATTCCTATCTCGTCTAGTTAAGGAGATTTTAAAACGGCGTTTTTTGAAAGGCCTTAATTTCAACAATATTTCAAAAACGTTAACAGATATAGCTTTGAAATTAAAAACTTAGTTCAGTTAGCTGTTGAAGAAACATATTAACCCAGATTCAGCCGTAACTATCACTCGTAGCTTGACCTATCATGTATTTTATATGGTATCGTTTCTTTTGCCCCTGAGTGTATATAAGCTGGCTATCCAACCATCTTAAAAATATTAACATCATTTTCCAATTAAATCATTGTCCAACGCTAATGCTAATTCGTGACAAATTCAATTATTAATAATGAGTTCATGTAATATATGATAAAGTGAGTGGTATCCAACATCTTGTCAATAATCAAACACAAAGGTGATTGGGCCCTAATATACGAAATTTAAAAAAATAACAAATAGACTTTAATGAAATAATGAAATTTTCACAAGAAAGTATATATGTTCATTGATCAACATATACAGCGTGAAAAAAGTTTTAAGATGAATTTCGATTCTGTGATAAATAATTCTTCCCTCTTGTTAGTGTAATTCAATTTAATTCAATGTATGTTACCGAGTAAGTCTCACTCACCGTAAATCTTGATATGAATGCTGTTCTGTGTAAATGTATATTCTGTGAAAAGAAAGAGTATTTACACGAATAACATCGTATCAAAAAGTATTTTTGCGATTTTCTATTACTTTTAATCTATTTAAAGGATTTATCTGACAACAGCTTGTTTTTTTTATTAAAATGGCCGATAAGTGAATAGAGGTAAGTGAACTATAACTGGTTATCTAGTATCGAAATCACTGTCTCATTTCACCATCCACTGCTGAATTACTTGTCTTTGAAGTTTCAAAGTTTTAAATATATTCATGAGAGTAAGAGTTTTTTGTCTTTCAACTTTGTGATCTGAATAAAGTTGTCTATCAAATTATTGAGTGAATGTATGGTTATTAAATCACAAAGAAAACGTTCAAACGATCAAACGAGCACTTTAATGGTCGCACATCTACATGAGCAGAATATGTTTTACATTACAGTCCAACACACTATCTTATCCAGGATCTCGCAATTACTTAAATCCTTAAGATATTAATGCAACCAGAGCGTTATTGAACATTTCTTACATTTAAAAGTACCAGAATTACCTTTACACGACAAACACTAGGCTTGAAGTATATAATGACAAGGGGAGAAACATTTTCATTGTGAAATGTAAAAGAATCTGTCAATTATGTCATACTTCAATAGAGGATGAAGTCCATTTTACTTCAGATCTGTCTGTCCATGGTATAAAGCGATGTACATTAAGTTTACACAAGATCTTTTTGGCGAAATTTGAAAATCTAGGTCTATATAACACTAGTTTGTATGATATATTGTGAAATTTGTATTAATATTTATAACATGAAACATGAAGCCTTGAATACAATAAACTTTGTAAGTCTGTATGTCTACTTTACAAACTTCAAGGTTAGTTGAACATCGTTTCTCAAAAATATTTCAAAATAAATTCCTTTACTAATATTTTATTGAGGATATTAAGTGTTTTTGTTTGTGTCACTCTCTTACAATGTGTCATACACAACATATTGTTTTACAGGGACATTGTTGACCATCAATTATATATTTAACAACATTTACTATTTTCGTACTTGTCATCGTATTTCCTTACCACGCCTAAAAGCGTAGGTAGCTTTATATAGCATTCATTCTTTCCATCTGCCCGTCCCTCTGTCGGTCGGCCCAATAATTTGCTATGCTAGCTTTCCTTAACTTTATAAACTTAACAACGATGTACCCTAGATGAGACTATTAGAACAACAGATAACATATTGTGTTTTTCTGGATGCGTAGTTATGTGTATACATGTGATCACGTGCTGTGTGTATTGGTATAAAAGCCATGATAAGCTAGAATACCCTTTTAAATAATGAACTGGTTTACCTACACATTGAACTTTCTACTCATGATGTAAGTATTGAGATATTTCAATCACCATAAAACCCAATTTTATTTGACAAGCTGATGCATATTTGACATCAATAGTTTGGGATTGTTTTACAATTATCGCGACTCCGAAGATGAATTGTACATGTAAGTGCTTTTGTTATCATAAGTTCACTTATTAGGTAAAAAGCTCAATTCAGTCTGGCACTCATTGCCACCCACATCAATCAAAAGACACACAATCAGACACCAATTATTATGTATACAAGGAGCAAACTCGTTATAACCCTGAAGCCTTCAATTGTAGCAAACAAGACTGGAAATAAGATTATAAAAACACTTCATAACAATAAAACTGGTCATTGTTCATTTCGGACAAATCTCGCACTTTATTTGTCTGACGAAAATGCATATATGATCAATCGTGGAATATCAACAAAATCAAAACAATAGCAAGCAGAGACATCGCTTATCTGTATTTCAAAATAATTGTGTGTCATTTTGTGGACTAACTCGATGTTCATGCTCACTTCATACTTTATTTTTTCCTACACGATGTATCAGATACAGATACCATAAATCTAATTTTGAATAGATGTACAGCTGCGTACCTTAAGTTTGATCATGTACCTGCATACTCTAGTGCAAAATCATATAATCTTTCAGGCATCCTAGTATTGTCAAAAAGAACGGATCATATTGAAATTTAACTACATACGTTAAGAATCAGTTTGTGGTAACATATTTACATATTCATATGTCATAGCAATTTTGGCTGGGCTTTGAAGTGATAGACACACTAACAAGTGAACAAACTTTAGGTACGCAATGAATGTTACCAAATTAAAACGTTAAACCCTTTGAAATTGTGTAAATGTCCTCAACTTTTAGGTCTCATGCAAATGTTTCCGCATTTCTATTGGGGCTTCATTATTTTGATTTTTTACCATCAATATTAATATAATTTCAATAATGCATATAGGTTCTGCTCGGATCTTACTACCCTCCGCTGTCATATTATCAGACACTTTATTAAAGTAACCGCCATGTACTTGCTAACTTCTCAAAGTAATTGAATTTCCAGTTCATGAAATTTTCGTTGATTCTCCTGTATGGAAATCGGGAATTCCCTAGGCATTTGTGTTGATTGAATACAATTCATTTCTTTAATCACAAAATTCCCTTTTGAAAATATCACAAGGCTATTCTAAGAGTCATGGATATTTCACTAGCTCAGTTTCAGAAAAGTGTGTGTGTTCTGCTTCTGAAATGAACTCATCCTGTTTTGTCCAAATCTAAGGGGAAAAGACTCAAAATTGAAATTCATACAAATTTTCTTCTGAAGTTTGGCTTCAAAGGTTCTCAATGTGAGAAAAGGAGGTTTTGTGCAATTTACAAATTATCAAGGTTCTATGAAATGATGATTTTGGTGTTGGATTCTGCGAATCAGAACTACCTCCAGAGGCAAAGTTAAATGGTAAAGGAATTAAATTTTAATCATTTAATCTTTCGAACAAGTGACATTTTTTCAAAGTTATGGCTGAATCACAGTCTTTGTTGAAGGAATGACAATGAAATGATTACAAGTGCTTGATAACTGACACATGACAAAATATTTATTTTTCAACAACTTGGATGGTGTTATCTTTTGGAATTGTCAATAATTACTGTGACAGACTTTCTTTGCTAAAGAAGTATCTGTGTTATTACACCTGTTCTATTCTTCTCGAAAAAACTTTGGTTGTCAAAACTAAGGACTCAACGATCTGAATATTATAACAATTGATCACTAATCACAGCTGGCCACAGGATCACCGATGCTATAAACTATATTCTCTACCAGTCAAGGAATCCTAAAGAATATATAAGCTTTGAAGAGACAATGGTTCTGGAGAAGAACAAAGTTTACTGACGACGTATGAACGGACGCATGCGCGGACGGATGCCAGACACCATGTCATGATATAAGCTCATCAGACATTTCAAATCTTATGAGTTCAAAACTATATGACTTAAGTAGATGATGGAAACGCTATTGTGATAACCAAAAACATTCAGAACTTCAAATTGTCATCTTATTGAATTCATTACGATGGAAATTTTCAATCTTATCATAAAACTTTGTTATTGTAGTCCTGGTTTCAAAAGGTAACAAAGGATTTAAATCATGGCTTAAGGGCAAATAACATTCGTTGTGTTTACTTCAAATTCAATAGTTGAAGGAAAATTGAGGGAGATTGGAAATTCTTCCAAAGTTGGTGATTTTTAAATGTACGAATCTAATATTCAAGAAGTCTTGTGGCTCTTACCCGCAGATAAATGTTGGGTTCGTACACACAAACTTCCCAGTCCTGTTCTTACCAAGTAACATGTGATGGAAGCATTGTATAAATTAACCTTTAAAAGAAATATTTCATAGGAAATGCTGCAAACAAGGTTGTTGAGTTTTTTTAATTTTATTTTTATAAATATAACTTTTTCTTGCATTGCAGTACGAAGATACACTGATATTATTCAATGGAACGATAGTAGTGTAAAATAACATTACAGGAGAAACAAGTAGAACTAGACATATGATCATATCACCAATTCTCTAAGGCCATAAGTTAGTGACGATACATTTTAAGGTAACTTATATTCTTTCTCCCAGGGGTAATATCAGGTGCAGAAAGGCAATTGTTAAAATTGCTACTTTTAAGGATACATTGCTTTGGAAGACGTATAAAAAGTTCTGAAGACAAAACTGGTAATTCATGACTCATATATGATTGTTAGTCGCAAGGCAAAACTGAAACTGTTTCTATTGTTTGTCCTAACTTTTATTGAATTCATGATTAAACTTTTTCCTTCATGTTTTTATTCTGAATTATTAGCTTTTTAAAGGATAATGTTTTTCATTCTAGTCTGACTTTAACAGACAGATCAAAAGTTTTCATAGAGAATAAGATGAATACTTCATCTTCCCATATACATGTATGGATAATGCAAATAGGGTATTTATAATCACAGTTTAAAATAAACTTATTAATTAATTTTCACAAAGAGTGATTTGCACATATATCTATGCAAACTAATAATATACTATTCTAATGAAACGCAATGTTGATGATCCCATCACAACAACACAAGCAACAAAACCAAAGTCATTTCATTAATTGGAAATCGGTTAAGTGTTGATTTAATACCTTGCAAATCATTATGGTAATGCGATAATCAGAAACTACCAAACACAATCCATGAGCAGCTACATAAAAGTGGCCATAACTTTCATGGAATAGTCATTTTGTCATTAAATTCATTTTATGTCAGTCGACCGTTTCGAGCAAGGCCACAACATTTAATGTGAAGCAAGGCAACAAATAAGCCGTCGGAGTTGAGGTCAGTGTGCTGTACAGGCATCATATGGACTTCATATATACATAATATCACAAACATGGCACACAAGTCTTTATATGTAACGTTGTCTTTGGTCATATGTGAAACTGGTTAAACATTTAGGAAAATAAACAATTCTCTTTTCTAAAGCACCCTCTGCAAATCATCGTCATACATTCTGTTGCAGTTTGTAAATGTCGCAGTTTTATGAATGTTGAAATACACGTGAAAATTTTTCTTATGATACTGGGTGTAAAACCGATTCCAGGTAGCATGGATGCAGTAAATGTAATGCACAGTATAGAAAAAGTGAGGTAAATACGAAAAGTAGATAATGATTATTCTGACAATGGTTTTTATGAATGTATCCTCTCAAGTAATTGCCTGGCTAATACGAGTTGAATAATAAACGGACTTATTGCGTAGCGAATTGAACAGATATACGATTTTGATATCATTGACAGTATAGACAGAGTTATGGTAAGTCAATATCAACAACATATAAGTGTCCCCTCATGTGTATAAGCACAACATAGACTTTAAATAGCATTAGATTATGTTTTGTTATATATTTTTAACAAACGTTATCAAACTATTTGTCTGTTGTACTGTTACAACATTTCTCTCGGCAAAAACCATTCAAAAGGTTTTCGTTAAAAGCAAACTAGATAAGCAACTTAATGTGAATATCAAAAGCACATCACGTTTATCGCATTACGAATGATGTGTGTTAAAGTAAGATAAAGCAGATCCAGTTAGTATGTTACAGCACTACAGATCGTGAGCAGGTGTAAAATAGAAAGACAAGTAAGGCAAGAATTTTTTTTAAATACAAAAAGCTTCAGAAAACCTTTGTTCATGTATTTGACAGTTACAAGATCACCACTTTTGTCGAACCTAGTTAATGAAAAATGTGTAACGTATAAATATTCTTTTTTTGACTTACGATTTTTTCCTGGATAGAAGACTCATATTCACTTTCGTCTTCTTGACTTCAATCAATTACACTAATCATGACTATTGAACTTTGAGCACCTGTGAAAGTGAATTGCGTCATAAGTGCAGATCAGATATTGTTCAACAGAAAATGGTTGTTCGTTATGTTGCATATTACAACCAGTTAAAGGATTGATAAATGGCCAATTTAGTGAATACCTGCTAATTCTTCAGATGATAATCGCAAAATTTTGACATGCAGCAAATAATTGTTACCATTTGTGCAATCAATATGATATTGATGAAAACATGAAAAAGGGAATTTCTTAAATATCAAATGGAGATAAAGAGACCGACTACGTTGTAGTTCAAAGCAAGTAAAGTGGCACATTAAGAAATCCTCTATAAGGATGTGCATTAGCAGCTTAATGAGAAGCTTTCCGGCAATAAGCCACTAGCATAGATGAAAGCACTTATAGTTTTTAACAGTGCAAAACTGGCCAAAATTCAATTGCTCTATTGTGGTAAATTTAGAGTCAATGGTACTATTTCTACATTAACTCAAATGTTATGATTAACTGAAGCACTCAAGATTCATCCCTGAACAATATTGCTCACCAATTTAACCGATAACGCCAGTGAGTGCTTCTGTAGTTCAAGTGCGTCAAATGGGAAAGGTAGATTAAGCATGGCACATGTATTTTAACTTCTTTGAGGGGCATTTTAGAAGTTGAGAACACAATAAGGAAAATTGCTTGCTGCCAACGACACAAGGAGCTATGTCGAAACGTCGCCTAACTTGAATGAAGAAGTTGTCATCCATATACTCCTCCTCCTTTCATGTATTTTACATATGCAGTCCCTATCTGATTCATTATCCCTAACAAACTACTGCATTTCAAATCTTGAAATGATAAACTTATTTATTACATGAATGAGGGTGAGACACTCTACTGAGTGGTGATAAACTTTATCAAAACTCGAGTGCCGTCAAGTTCAAGACTTTGACGTCATGTAACAATGAATGAATTCTCATGAATTCGTCATGAATTCTCATATGACGTCACACTGTTACCGCGGTGACTAACTCTTTCAAGCGGCCGCTCAACATGACATTGGCCTTTTTTTGACGTAATTAGAAGGATTTCATCATACAATAAATAGAATATCTGTCAATTCTTGACAAATACCATGTTTATCTCACTCGATGAGATAAACATGGTATTAGTCAAGAAAAGACACATATCCTCTATATCCATCTCTTTACATGGTCTGACACTTAGTGTTATTTCTAGCCAACAGTGGGAAAGTTTTAAAGAATATCACTAACAGTGTTGATATTGTACAGTGTACAGGGTATTACCATGATCTGAATTATCCTCATCAATAGAGATTAAAAGGTAAAATACATGCAGTATTACATTTAATTTAATCAAAATCATTATCATGTTGTATCAGTAGGTTAGTGTCAAGTAGTTATTCGAACATTTGTTAGTAGAAATACATTTCTATATATCAGTCACATACACTTTAAAACAACCGAATTATGAATGAAATTATTGATGAATATGAAACATGTTCATCGAGATGATATTTTCTAGAGATTGAAGAGTAATTTCCTGCGATTTTCCGAGACACAAAGTGGAATTCTGAGTACTTTGTTTAGAATTTTGATCTAGATGTACTTTTATATCAAATAACATTTACCTGTAAGACCTTTATTTACCTTGCTTATTACAAAATAAACAATATTTCGCTTACACACGACTGCAATAAATTGTAACTTTCCTTTATACAAATATTTTTATTGTACCTGCATTGTTTCCACATAAAACAACCATATTACAGAGAGAGATCCCAAAGGATTAAGCGAACAAATTTATTATTCATATCAAAGTAAATGTTTAAACAGCCTTCAATATATGAATAAAGAATTAATAATATTGTGGTGACTGATAATCATTTTTTGGCAAAATTACCCGACCTTTATGTGAAATAAAAAAGTTGAATTTCAGGAAGTGGCAAACTATACCTACATTTTTTAAACAAAGAAGAAAACAGCTTTAATAATTAAGCCTTAAAATAATTCGATACTTTCCATACGGATGATCATCTGTTTACCTCTTTCATCGTCATAAATACACATAAGAGAACATTTGCATTGGACAAGCATGACTTGAACATTCTTTTTTCGCTAAAGATACCAGCGAATTTTTCTCTCAATACAGCTTTCCTTAAAAGTTTCATTATCAGAAAATTGAAAAATATTATCATGAAAATAGAACTCGGTTTCTTCTGATAATGTTCCTTTAAACGGGCTACTGCTCTTATTTGATTTTGATTAATTGATCATTTGCTATGTGCTGCGATGTTTGATATCAGTTATTAATTAAATAGACAATGCATCGGTATAAAAAAGCGATAAAAAGTCAAAGGTTCAAAGTGACAGTCCATATCCATTTGACTGATTCAACCATTTTTTTCACCTTACGTGGACAAAGAAAATAAATAATCTGTATAAAGCCTTAAAGAATATAATTTTATACAAAATTATTGTTTAAAAAGCTATTCCAAGTATTCTTGTTAAAAATATTGAATTCAATTCTGAAGACAATCTCTGTGCATAAACCGTGAGTTGAGATCGTTTTTCATCTTTCATAGCTTGGTACCGCTGCGATAAATCTCTATTGAACGCCTTTGGTGAAGCATTGGTAATCAGATTGACTTGGTGCCGTTACCTACTTACCTATTGAAACCTGGTTAGTGGAGATCACTAAAAGCTTAATGTGTCGCTTGGATTGGAAAATTCAAAATTGTTGATACACCACTTTAACATTTGTTCGAATCAACAATATTCATGCAACTGGATTTTTTTTACCTTTGTTACCAATTATTGTGATTCATGAGCTGTAGTTTGAAGTTGATTTCTATATTTTCACAAATTCAGGATTTGTTGACAGATCCAGCTGCTCCCACTCTCCTCAAAAGGGACATTGGTTATGTCTCTTTATTCAATACTTATTTGACACAATTTTTAACCAATATTTTAATGCTTCACTTCTCGAACAAGACAAAATAATCTATCAACATATCTAAATATTTGTACTGCTCATGATATACAGTTTATAATTTCATTGCAGTAACAGAAAATATAAACATAGTATGCCACGTAGTAAATGCCTGTCGTTGTTTAATGACGTCCCAATTAAAGGAAATGGCTGGCGATAAGCAACTATCATTAGTAAGGCATTACCAGGAACGTAAAACTTGTCATAAGTTTCAATGAATAATTAATTAGTCATAAAATGTATGTTATGCCATGGAACTATTTCGGTAGAATGAAACATAGATCAAAATCTAAGTATGTACATTGCGATTTTCAACATCTTACAAACGAGATACATACTGTAGGTTTTTGAAATATCACACTTTCATGGCAAAATTGACCTTTTTATAAATTCATGGGACAAAAAAGATCATTCACTTCGTTTTATACAGTGCATATTAGAATTGTCTTGGGTTACACTGCAACTTGCAATCAAAGTGTAAAAAAAGACCTTACTACCACAATCTCTATGAACATGATTTTGAATCACAAAAATGAGAAAAATTACTCTGAAAAGAAGATATTGTCATTGTATCAATAACATATTGTAAATGTACACATATCATAACAAAATGACAGGAAATGAATGATTTTATGTACTTTCTTTATATATGACAATTGTTGAGCTATTGTAGGCAAATTAAATCCAAAATGTTTTTTATCTATGCCGATTAATCATAATCAAGTAATCATGATTATGATTGAGAAGGTAACAATCTGCTAAAATTTGAATCTATCATGTGAATAAATATCAGTGTAAGAAGATTAATACACACATGCTCCTACTAAAGAAAGCAAATCTCGTCAGCAGTCAAATCTGAGAGCTCCAAGTCGGCATAACATCACCTCTTCTCCAGTTTTGCAACAGTGATAGAATGTTTGGGTCAACGTTTCCCCCACCTAGGTGAGTGATTTCATGCATATGCTAAGGATCGAGATGAAAATGGTCAGCCTGTTACGATCGTATCGCAAAAAGATATTGATTGATTTTAATCGGAGAAATTCTTTTCACGATGATCTTCATGTGTTTTCATATATGATTTGTATTATTAACATTACTGTTCATGCTTAGTTTCATTTATGTTTGAACGTTTTAATTCATTATGAACGGATTATTTGAAATACAAAGGTTTTCTTTAATATACCACTATAGCAAAATATATCAATATCTTTAGAATTATGAACATATTTATTTTACCACAAGCTATGATCTGGTATGGCAGAAGTCTTAGATCATAAGGATGACCAGAGATTTGGATAACATTCATAATATCAAAGTTGATTCTAAATTAATTCTGCATTAAAGTTTACCCTGCTTGCGTTTGATAAGATTGACGTTTAATTATCAACGGCTTTAAACCTAATGCCTCTTGAAATCTTAAGATTCGTGATTTGTGATTTGCCATTTCTGTTCGCAAAAGTAATGCAAAAAATATCAAGGATGGCCTAACACAGTCGATGTTGTTCAATTCTGTGTTTAAAGGCTTCATTATTGAATTCTGGAATGAGCATTCTCGTTATTCTACTAGGTCTTCTAGTTCTGGAACTATTGTAGAAGAGTTTAAATTGATTCTCATTTACAGAAGAAATGAATCGTTTGTCGTTTGTGTCATGACGTCAGTAATTCAACAATTAAAAGTAGATAATTATATTGAAAGTCCATTTGGATTAAATGTTTCTTCTATGTTTGTGAACTTAGATTCTGTATTCTATATACACATGTGGAGCACATTGGTGTAGAGGTTAGCATGCTGGCCTCTCACGCCAGAGACCCGGTTCGAATCCCGGTGGAGACACCAAAAATTTGTGACTTGGGTCTCATCCTGTGTTGTGTCCCTGGACAAGGCACTTCATCCACATTGCACTCAGTCCATCCAGCTGTTAAAATGGGTACCTGAAAAATGGATGTACTGATCTACGTGGTCGTGATTAGCGCTTAGTAGCAGCTGTGAAAGTACACTTCTTCAGGGTAATAATGTAGCGCTTTGAGCATGTCTTAGGACGTGGAAAAGGCGCAATATAAGTACGCACATTATTATTATTATTATGTTTGTTAATTGTAAAGATAATCTAATGGCATTACTATAGTGTATGTGCGTAATAAAGGTTAATGCCATTTTGTTAAGAACACAACTATCTATTATGTATCTTTCAATTGAGGTTGATATATATATATAAGTTGTTTTGAATACAATTACAACTGTCATTTGGTTTTGAAGAATAAAGCTGTTTGAATTGATACCAAATAGGTCATTTGCGTTTGTTTCAAAATGAAAATCGCGGAGTGCCTCTTTAAAACTGATTAACGAACTGTATAATATGTCTATACCATTTAAGATTTCTGTGTAACATGCAAATAATCTGCAGCTGCCCGCCCATAAATATATACTGCATGTTCATACTAATTCATTGCTTAGAAGCATTAACAAGCAAGCAGCTGACATTGTCGAGCTATATCCCCCGCAAATGGCACAATATGTATAGACTTTACAAAATTTAACGATTATTATTTTATTGTCATGTTTATCATTGTATTAACGTTGGAGATTCATTTTTTTCATATCGCAGATTCATTTGTAAGAACAAATGCAACAAAAATCTTCAAGGATATGAAGGAAACTGCTTTTATTAAATACTACTTAAATACTACTTAATACTAACATTAGGTTCATTGTTGTGAATAATTCGTACCAACTGTTAAGACAGGAGCTAGTTTTCTTTCTTTCTTACGATATAAGTTTTAGTCCAATAATCAATTTCTGATATTGTTCTTTATATAGTTTGGATCTCCATGATGAATTTGATCATTCATTAATCAAAAGAGAATATATATAATCAATATAATATTTACTAATATATTGTATCAAATTCAATAGTTTTTTCCCATAAATTAACACCAATATTTCCAAGTTTGTTAGAAATAACCAAATAGCTTGAGACAGAGCATAGACTCTGTAGCTTTCCAACGCAATCCTCATGTATTGCCACATAACGCAAACGTTATTAATCATGACACACCTTCATATGATTATGTATCTTGATAGCAAATTTGATCAAAATGTGATGATAAGTTAAGAAGTTTTGAGCCGGACGGGAATTGAAAGGGTTTTCTACCAGTTCTCATTTTCTGTCATCAGACGCAAAAATTTACAACAGCGTTACAGTGTTAATCTTGACACACCGTTATAAGATTATGTATCCCAGTATCAACACCAGTATAAGTTTTCCCAAAAAACTCTTAAATTCGAAGCAGGTAGTCTAATCATTGACACATTATATTACATGTTTCTGCATTTCCACAATGAATTAATATATAGATTTGGTTGATATGTTACAAAGTTATTGTCCGGACACAATGTGTAAGGAACAGCCGGTGTCCTTTTTCAGAGCATTTCACTTGTAAGCCCGTCACGCTATTGCGGATATGCATTGGGGTATGCATTTTCTCGTTATCCCACTCTTTCTCTTTATTTTAAGTTCTGCTTCCTTCCATTAAAAGTGAATTTTCTGAAACATCAAAATTTTACACAACCTGATAATAGACGCAATTTGTAGCGAAGGTAAAAGTATGAAGTGTTACTACATCGAGAAGGTACTCAGTTAGGAAACTCCTCATCCAAGCTTAATGAATGATTTTCAGCTGCAAAGTCTCTTACAAATATGAAATCATAAATTCACTAGTTCTTTTCAATATCGTCCTTATCAATGTTGTTTTTAATTCCATGGTAACATCATATTCAATGGTGCTGTATTTCCATTAACGAAAATGTCAAGAATAACTGAAGTACTATGCAAAGCTGATTTTAACAACTTATTATTGAATAAAATCAATCGATTTCGCTAGTAATTGCAGATGTTGCTAAACAAGCACAGAGTGTCAAGTAATTCAATAATAATGTTCACCATTATAATATATTTGCTCTTGTATAGGGTTCCATCCACGCAATCAAATCGCTGCTAAAAGGGAAGGGATGAAGAAAATAATATTTCTTATAACAAGAAAATAATATATGTCATTTTGATATCACCTTATCTCCACCTTACAGCGTAAGCGAAGGTATGGAGCGTTCAGTCAGTGCGTCCTTCTGTCTTTACAAGATTAACATGTTAGTTTCACCAAACGTGATACACATGTAAACAATTATACCCTTATATATTCTTATTTCCATGGAAACATGACATACATAGTAAATATACGGGAGGTAATTGTGTCCATAGCATATATCCAAAAGCATAGCCGAAAGCTTCACAAAACTTAAACCAAACGTCAACGATCATATTAATTGTCTGTTTTTGATGTTGTTTAACCTTATTTTTCTAATTGTACCCCAAGTGATACACATTGTCTCAATTTCAATCGAGTGACTGATTTAAAAGAATCAATATATACAGTACTCTATGATAAAAACATTGACAATATTATAAACAATAAAACCGAAACAACTTAATTACGTTTCGTTACCTCCTGGATTTCTGATATACAGTACTTTTATCTTAGCTCTTACAAGCATCATCCACTGTAAATCTGAGTTGTTTAAAATTTTATTCCAACAATATTGTTTCACCAGCATTCATGATAAAACTAATTATTTATCAAATCAAAACATACATTTATTTTGTCAAGAATAATGTAAGATGTTGCAGTGACCAAGTTAAACTCGATTTTTCATTTAGGGCGGACAATCAAACAGCCTAGCACGTTTCCTTTATCAGTGAGATAAATCACTATTGAATGTCTTTGCTGAAGCATGGGTAATGGGACTTGCCTGGTCGGGATCTACTTATTTGTTGTAATCTGGTTAGTGAAGCACACTAATAGCTGGAAACTGGACTTGTTTTGAGAAAGAAGACGATTTCAAGCACTTCCGTTCTATCTATCCCAGGTCAATTGTTGGTTAGAAACGTCAATTAAGTATGTTTGACTACAGTGTCTCATAGGTCAAATTTGGCCGTATGTTAAACTTTTAAATATGTCAATTTTCATGTGAATGTATGTCTGTATAACTGTTGACACTAAAATAAATAACTCTAGGACAGCTGAAAAGATCACCTAAGAAAAAACGTATTGCCTGAATAATTCATATTTTGCTGGTAACGTTGTATTATTATTTTCCTATTGTTGTTTATATATTAGCAGTTTCAACAGTTTGTTCAGCAAAAGGTGTTGGTTCATCCAGGTGATACGTTTTGAAGATATTGAACGTCTCCGTTTTTCTTAACATAATTATCATGGTATTTAGACAAGTTGGATATTGGCAAAGTAGATTTTCACTTTCTAGCCTACTACATCAGGTAGTAGTAATTAGTATGCATTATTTGTATATTCTAAGTTGTGGTTTGGAAAAAAGTAGAGTTTATCTTAAGAAAACCTTTGCTAACCAAGCGTAGTTTCAGAAACTTATTAAGGAATTTGAATAGGAAATGCCTTAGTTCCATTTCACTGAATTGTTTCTCTTGTTGAGTGGCAACTGGTTTCATTTAAAAGATAAATGATTTTTTTCTTCTGGATATAAATAGTGTCGCAATAATATGATAGGGATTTGAATACAATACATTAACCACGCTGACCTGTATTTGTAGTTAGGTCACTGCATCAAGACTACAAAGAACTTCATTAATAGTCTGTCGTCTGGCTATAACGCCTCACAATGACCTTTTTGTGTGTTTGTGAGGTACAAAATAAGGTTCTTTAATTTGGACCGATGAAAGACCCTGTAAACAATATCACTTCATGAATATAGATTCCTTTATAATTCTGACTAGATAAGTCCTTCAAAGATCAAATGCTCTGATATCAAAGGTTGCTCAATTTGAGGAATGATGTATTTCCCTACTTCTTTTTCAATCGTTTGCAAAAACAGGCATCAATGAGTTGTAGAAAAAATAATTAATGTTTATCAGTTTGGTTTGAGGGAAAGGCATATCTGTTTGAAGGTTCATTATAAAACACTTTATTTGCGAAATTATTCTTTCGATTGTACATTTTCATGTTATTGCAATAACGCTGAAACAAGTTGCATAAGATGCCTTCATGTAAGAATATATTTCTAATGTAAGTCATTTTTGATTACAGACACAGGAGCACATTGAAATTGACTTGCGATGTCGCTTTTTGCATGTGATTCATCATTAATGTTCTTTGTCTATACGTACAATGTATTGTTGTCTATATGTCAATTCTTGTTTATTTTCCTGAGATGAAGAATTCTTCTTTAAAAATAATAATAATTGTGCGTATTTGTATAGCGCTCATATCCACTCTGTGAAGTATGCTCGTGGATAAAGACTAGTCAAAGTATTGTGTATAAGGATGGGTTTTAATAATTTCCTTGAAAGAATCAGTACTCTCTGCAAGTTCCATTTCAAAAGGAAGGGAAAAGGAGCAGAGGAGGCAAATGTCCTTTTCCCGAAAGCCTTCAGCTTATACTTAGGAACAGTGAGGACATGTTGGGTCTGAGGTGGGAGTGTGCGTGAAGCAGATCTGATACATATGATGGTGCATGTTTAGGGATACGAATGTCAGACAGAGGGCCTTTAGTTGTATCCTTGCTTCGACAGGCAACCAATGAAGTTGCTTTAACAGCGCTTGGGGACGGTTGAATCGTGTTATACAACATACAATTCTGGCGGCAGTATTTTAGAGTTTCTGAAGTTTACTTATTTGTGATGCTTGGATGATTAAATCCATGCTTGAGATGGATTTAAGATGATAAGTCCGACATGGGCGATTGCTTTGAGTTTCCATGGTGAGTCTTAACGATGTCTGTTGGTACAATAGATACACCTTCAATATCGACCTATTGCTTTAAGGTTGCATGCTTTCATATTTCCCAAAATAATCATTTCAGTTTTTGTTGGATTTAGTTTTAGTTTGTTTGATTGCATCCATGAAGCAAGCAAGAGAGGTTATGCAATCTGACAAATGGTTTGAACTTTCAAATGCTGATGCAGAATTAAATATCTCATACAAATGGCAGTCGTCTGCATAAGGATGATGTAGTAAACCGTGATGCTTGAAGATGTTGGACATGCTAGTAGTGTACATGACAAATTGAAGAGGCCAAAGAACAGATCCTTTTATTAAATTAAGAACGCCATTGCGTAGCTTGACCAGGTCTGATGTGTCACAGCGGATCGCAACATACTACTGTCTGCCTTGTATGTAGGAAGCTATCCAACAAAGATGTTGTTCACCAATCCCAAATTGATGCCCCAGTCTGTCCAAAAGTTTTTTGGTAAGTCCAGTAGAACCAGTTCTACGAGATTACCCTTGTCAACCGCCCATCGTAGATCATTCATTACACGCAACAGGACAGTTTCAGTGCTGTGACATTGTCGATGTTTAGATTGAAAGAGTCTAGAAGTAAGTTGGTGGAGAGGTGTGACTCTAGTCTCAAACTGACTGTCACTCTAGCAGTTTCGATAGGAACGAAACATTTGATAAAGGGTCGATAGTTCTTGAAGGTGTGGTTGTCAAGGTTACCTTTCTTTAGGAATGGTTGGACCACTGCTGTTTTGAGCACTATCAGGGAATCTACCAGATTCTAGACTCTTAAAGCTTGTTGATTATGAGTGTGATTGTTGGAAGAAGCGAGTCTAAATGATCTCATGCTATGACATTTGTAGGGACTGGATCCAAGGAACATGTTGTGGCGTTAGATGACCGAATGATGTTTAAGACTTCATTTTCGGTAAATGCAGAAAAGTCATTCAGTCGACTTTCATCAGAATCTATGTTGGGAGGAGTTAGCTGATCTATGTTTGTTGTTCAGAGTTCTTGTCTTATGTTAGTGATTTTTCTTACAATGAAGTCATTAAATTTGTTTGCAAGAACCCCTTTGCTGCTATACTTTGGAAGGATACTCTCTGTCTTCTTGCCCAACAATTTGTTTATGAATCTAAATAAATATATAATTCCTTAGAGACCCCTTTCTTTCTTTTTTACCACTTATGATATATCCTTACATTCACTGTTTGTGCTTGAGGGTGGTACCAAATGGCTCTCTGCAACAATTTACATTGCGCTGGATCTTATGGCGACAGGATGTTCTTGCAGAGATGGGTTAAACACCAAGGACAAATTTAGGTTCACTGTCTTAAGTGCCTTAGGTAGTGCAGTTATTTCAATAAAAAATCTTATACAATGTCACCCCACACAATCAAATCTTCTTTTTTTTCACAGTAATAATATTGATTTTATCTTGTATGAAGGTGGTAATAGAATATGATATCTAAACAAGTGAAAAGTAGCTGATCCTTGAATTCTTAAAAGCGGAAAAGTATAGATAGTGGAGCAAAATAATGTTTTGTTCACCAAACGACATTAAACTATTTAAACAAATTGTGCAGTCATTGTCTTTCCATATTCACTTTATCTGAGGAGTGATTCATCAGAAATTATTTTAAGTAAATAAATAGAAATGCAAACCAATGACATCCATGTCATTACATGAGCAAACGGAGGTTTTGTTCCCTGCATATGCTGCTAATCTTAACAAAAATGGCTAAATATGCTGGCCTTATATTTTGATACTTTTGCAGTTTTTAAAAAATTTCATTTATTGCAGACGTCATCTGTTTTAAGAATGTTTATTTAGTTAAGTGTGAATGTCTTACATTTACAAAGTAAACTCTCGTTAGCTGTAACTTACAATCCCTAATAAATAGTTCTACTGTACATAAGTCTCTAAAAGTACTTCTAAAAATGGCATATAGAATTCATTGATCGTGAGAAAAGAGGATCACTTTCCAAGATAAAGCCTTATATTTCTCACGCTAGATAATTCAAAGCTTACAGTCAAAGAATCATCTAATAGGATCAAGTCTAGTTAAAGGTTGTACTTAGTCAAATAGATATTCACCTTTTTTCTTATCATGTATCCTTTAAAATTGTCATCTCAAGGTTATTTAAGCGTAGCAGTATAGAAGTAATAAAATCCCCATTCTGTTCAAAAGAAAAGAAGTTGCTGACAAGACGCCTCGGCAAAATATTAATATATTCCCTAGTCGAGATAGCTGTTGTTATAAAAAATTAATAGTTGCTTTTATGACTGTCACATTTTTGTAGTGATCGCAATTAAATCATGTATTCTCTTTTTCATATACGAAAGAAGAATAGCATTGACGTATGGTTATGTTAAAATGTCCATTAGGCAATCTGTAACTGTAAAATAAGTTTTTAAAGTAGGTGATTTTTTTCCTCTCTAGGGGCTTTATTAGAGTGCAGAAAGGGAATATCTGAAATTGCTGCTTAAGTTATTGCGATAAAAGATAAAATTGAAATTACTCACTATCAAACATATATGATTTGTTTTATGCATGAAAGGTGAAACAGTTAATTAAGGTTTTCACAGAAAAAAAGTCAATTGACACTGACTATCTAATGTCATTATTCAACATTAACAACTGTATGAGACGCGGCAGTGAGTTACGAACAAAATGCTTGAAAAATCTTTTATTTGTTTACTGAAAGGTCATCAATTTAATGATCAATGATAACAAAAACATTAATATATAGTGTGTCTTCTTCACTTTGTGTGTACATATCAGTAAATTCATCTAATTAACGAAATATGGAAACTATAATTACACATATTATCATAAAGAAGATTTTAAAATAAATTCGATCCCTTCTTGGAATTTGCCTCTCATAAACCCTGTCTAGTTGACTAGACGATAGTGATTGTCGTGACTCAGCACTGTCAGTCCATTTGAAAAACAAAACTTATGACCCAATAAAAAATATAATACAAATACCATGTGTACTAGTAGTGAACAAGAACATTTACGGCTATCATATGACATATTATTAATTTGAGTATTTACATATACGAGGGCAGTTGCACATAACAATAGCTAAGTAAGGTCTTGTCTTAATAAGAGAGTATTTTAATTATGTTGCTTGAATTGGAAGCCTGTGCTTTTATTGTTGTTTGAAGACAATTTTATGTATAGAATCGATTGGACAGTCAGCTACTGCCATACAATTAGTCCAATATATCATAATAATAAAAATCATTTTGAAACAAAGATTGATTGAATGTTAATAATAATAATGATAATTTTTAATACTAATTTTAGCGCCTAGTTTCAAATCAAGGATTGCTCAAAGGCGATACAATGGCGATACAATATATGTTATATACATACGGAACAAAGTTAATTATGAAAATTAAAAAATAGTGCTACCGCAAAGTTACGGTACCGTGAATAAATTTATGACTCTTAACATAAATGTTGATTTTGTTAATAATTTCTTCAAAGAAAGATCGTCTATGTAGACATTTTGTAAAATAACGATTGCATTTTTGATGATACTGAAATTTCACCCAACATAAGTATGGCTTTAGTGCCAAAACTAGGCAATAGACAATGGGTTTCAGACATCAAAAATAACATTAGTGTTGCCAACTTGACTTCCACACATCAAATCATCACTTATCTCACAAAACAAGGAAGTAACTAGTCTTTAAATTGTCATCCTTTTTTCAACAGTTCTGAAATCATACGCTTTTGGAATAATCTTTGGATTCTTTTGCGTTTTATCTGTTAATCAAACACTTCTCATTGATTTCTATTGGTCATTACAGTTGACACTGACCCAGTTTTGTTATTAAATCATTTTCCTTGAATTTTGTTTTTTTGAGAATTGGCGACTGTGAAGGTTAATAGAGGTCTTAGTAGTGACTTTTGACTAACATTTTGATACTAAAGTTTGACTGGAGGGCTTGAAAGAATTGAATTACCCACATCACAACTCCCAATAACAACTTTCTTTTCTCAGAATAATGTCACTTGTTTTTTTACATAAAACTACAACAATTTTGTGAATGCAAATATCCAAAAGATGCGAAACGTTATCGGGATGAAACGTTCATCCCTTAACTTAACTTTTGCAGCTGAAAAATCGTGGGGGTGCTTAACTTTTTTCAATATTTTTATATTATTACCCTGAAGGAATTATACTTTTGATTGAGCTTATTTGTGACTTTTTCTAGTTAAGGACATGATATACATTGTTGAGTCTGTATTACACCTTATGTTTCACTATGATTGGAGCCATGAAAAGAAAGAATGATAAATCACACTGTAACGAGGCATATATCTTGGTTATTGTTGTCACTCCTCGAACGAAGATATATCTAACATATCAACCGTTTTTTTCTTATTCAGCACACTATATAGTTTCTATTTTCTAAGAAGTTTAAATCCATGTACAGTTTATTCCCTAAAGCAAATAGCATCTTTAAAGCAATAAGTACAATAAGTATAAAATGAACATGTATTTGTCACAAAGGTGCCCATGTCCCCCACCACAATCAGGAATGGGTTAAAATTATTAAACTAGAATTTAAGTTCAACGTCACCAAAATATACCGGTGTCTTAATACTCATCAATTGCAGTTGTACGCGAATCTTGGAGTAGCAGTTCTTAAGCTATATTTAGCGGACAACTGTCTCACAGTTTCCATGAAAGTAATGTCAATGACATCAAAATCGAAACTTGGTATTCCCCATTTGAAGATGGTACCAAATTTGAAGGCTCTTTGTTTAGCAGCAAAAAATATCGCACTAAATGTACATAATGTAACCTTAAACCATATTGAACTGAGCCATATTGCGTACTTGGTAATTCACCTTTAAAGAAAACGATGGGCTACCTATCATTTCTTTTTAATCTCTGCTTTGTTGGCTGTATTTCATTATCGTTTCTAGACATCATAATTTCAAACATATAAAATATTATGCTTCTTTAAATTCAATCGTTTCATCAGAATTGGTTTCTGCATCCTCTTTTGTATGCAGAGAATATTTTTTATTGGGAATGATCATTCAATCAATATCAGTTTGTAATTCATTTGCTCAAGAGCTTCGATTATTTCAATGGCTAACGCCGTGAATCTACTCAAGAGTGGCGTGCCATCAAATTCGAAAATTAGACAAAACAAGGTTTTAACGATTTATTGGTTTTCTTATTTGTGAAGCAAAATTGTTTAGTTGAGTAAAAAATCTGTCTTCTTATTGATATAAAAATCGTAAAATGTAAAATATGACAGAATTATTAAAAAGAGCCGAGTTAGAAATGTTGGCAACATGAAGATTAACGTTTATTTTAACTAAGGACAACGGATAAAATACTCTTTGTTAAGGTGTATCTGTCACTTCATCAATATATTGTATAGCATATTGTCATCGCATTACTTATATATTTCATTTTATTAAAGAAGTGACTTGTATGTATAAGTTCAAAGAATGAAATTATTTTGTTAACACTTCAACGTCTGTGTTTTGATGATTTTAGAAATATTCTTATGTGTCTTGTTCTCGCTCTGTAAGTATTAAAACGATTTGCAGAAGTGACGGATTAGTGAAACCATATAATTGTCTCTAAAGCATACGAACAACAAAACATTTGCATTCAAACTTGCTGTATGCTGTTAGCTTTTGACCTCTGCAAAATAAAACTTCTTCAGTTATTATAACACTAATACGTTTAAAACATTACTAGAAAGACAGAGACGTAGGCCAGACAATATTTCTGTAGTGCTCTTCATTGCATGAAAAAGTGTTTCATTGAAAAGTTGCCTGATAGGAAATGAATTAGAGGCTTTAGAACTGACTTTCCGGCAAAAATCGTTCACAAAAGGTTCTTTTAGAAGCTTCTTGCAAAGATGAACTTCCAAATGTTTCCTTAAAATTAAAAAAAGTAAAAGTACATTTTTATATTAACTGTAACATAATTATGAATAATTTTAGTATTCAGAATGTGCTACTTTAATAACTTGATATAGAAAATGTTCAAATGGAGATTTGACATTCACATATTTCCTGTAATAACCAGATTATCATTCTTGAAAATTATTTAGAATTTGTAAGTAATTACATAATCATATTCCAGATCAGTTATGATAAGTGTTTAGAAAGGAATCAACACACATCAATTTACAAAAGAAGTTACTAATGTCACCCTTCTTACACTTTTTCTTTTTACATTTTTCATTAACCAAAAAAACAGCATAAGGGGTTAAACCAGACTATAAGTTATTTGAATGCCTCAGACCGGCATTCTTGATGATCTGAAAACTTGATGAAAATGTGGGCCTGTAATTTGCTTGTAACATAATTGGGTTATCAAATGACACTGTTTTAAAACGATTATTAGATGTTAATGAAACTGCTTAATTTGTATTTGTAAAAGATCATTTATTGTATAGTTCAAACAAAATTGATTGCATGAACTAATTCCTTCTCTCTTTCAAATAATAATATTTTATCAATGTATGTTGTCAGAAATATAACATAACTGGAGTCCTAAATCCTCATCCTCATGTAGATAATTTAACTTTTACGCCCACAAACGTTTCAACTGTGAACCATCAGCGGGTTGATAGCCACCAATCTCTCATTTATTCCCAAAGCAGGGAGGCCATTCTTAACTCCAGGGCATTAGAAATCCCAGGATAAACTGGAAAGATTATCAATAACTTAATGTCCTTTTGAAAACACATTAAAATATTAAAGCTTTTATTAAGCTTTTAAGATCTGTTTGATGCCAGTTACTTAACAGGTTTAGACCTAGACCATGAATTATAAGTTTAAAGCGAACATATTTTTTCGTATGCATTGTTATGTAATACTTAACATCAAAACCATTTTATTGTATTGCTACCATTAAAAGGAAATCTGAATTAGCATCTTTTTGGCAATGAATAGGTAATGTAATGAAATTTTGTTTCACAAAACTATTCTCCCTTTACTTCTTCCTGCAATGAAATAGACGGTCGTAGAAGTGCTTTAAACGTAATGTGACGTTGACGTGAACGTTTATTAAACATGAACTTCTAAAGGGACTTACATGTAATTCTTGTGTTTGAGAAGTCTGTGCAGGACTTTGACCTTGAACTTCACATAGTTGTGGAGCATGCAGTTTGGTGTAGGTGAATGAACTCCATCATGCTTGAAAACTACTTTTTTCAGACCACATTCCTGATGTTTGCGACGTCAGTCGCTGTTGTTGATGTACAGACTTTCTGCCAAATGCACCTTAAACAACCAACTAAGTAGATCGTGTAAAATGGAAACTAATTATTACGCTATCATATCCTCTCAACACAATTCGTCGATCTTTCGAATACAATAATAGGGAGAATGTTCTTACCAGCAGTTAATAATACTGAGAAACAGTGGATGAAATGTGATTCACTAAACATCACCAAACCAGTCTTCCGCATGATTAAAAGGTTTACCTTGTATTTTCTGATACACCATTGAAAATGAATGCGTATTTTGTAGTCTCTCACTGATGGCGGATTAATGGTTCTCTTGGTCGACTGTCAACCTCTGTAATAGTATTTCTACACTTTGGTAGAATTCTTTTCTCAAAACAAGGATCTGTTAAGTAATTCTAGCTATTCCTGTGAGAAGACAATAATACACGTCACTGACATTGATATAGAGATATAGAGCTTTTATGGCACTCTAGGCTCTCTGGGGTTTAAAAATGCTGCCTCCTGATTAGTTCCTTTTAAAATAGTTGGAGTAATTATATCGTCGATAAGCACATCTAATTATTTACGCCCGCTTCACATTCCTCCGCAAATCGAATTCATATCATATATCATGATATCTCTTTCGGGTTATGTTTTATTGTAACGTCAGCTTTAAAGGGGCAGTAGCACGTTTTTAGGGGCAATATAAGGTGATGTCAGGAAAATGAAAATTAATGGTTCCATTTGAAAGACAATGTATTCAAACTAAATGGAACAGTAATAATTCAAATATATAACGTAAAGTTTAGCCATGCAATTCCTTTTTCTTTCACAAAATGAATTAAAGGTGTTCACATAAAATGGCCGCCAATGGATTTTATGTAAATCTTCATACTTTGTCCTCGAACTGTGGATGATTGGCTTGTGAAATGAGATTTTTGACACTATCAAAGTAATACATTTAGCATTACGGTTCAATTATCAGTGAAAAATTGAAAATATAAAATTGTCAAAAAACGTGCTACTGCCCCTTTAATGAGACTATAAATTATTGACAAGATAGTGGTTGTTGTAAAGTCATATATGAAGTTAAATCTGTGACGATTAACAAGTCTTCAGACCTAGTCAATATCTAAAAGATATTTTATACATAATCATGAACATCCAGCTGTTTAGGTCTTCTGGACATCATCAGCCATGGTGTTTAAAACATGATTGATCTCTCATAAATATTTATTTTAGAATAACATTTAAATAAAATAATCATACACATAAACAATGTATCAGTTTAGTTTACCTACTAGGTCCACTATGATAGTAAACACAAAAACACAAAATATGATAGATGCCTCCTGCTGTTCAGAGAAGGAAGGAATCAGATTTCAGATGAGATGTTTGAGTTTGCAGCTAACAAAACCGATTAAAGTCCTCACTCTCTGCATGACAAAGTTGACTGAATGAATCGTATTGAATTGTAGTTTATTCTTGCTCCCAGTTTAAATCTCACAAAGAGGAATTGTTTACGCTTTTTTATGAGGAAGTATTTGATATTTCATTATACTCCTCATGAATATAAATTACACTTGAATCCAAATGAAATAATTACAAAAGGATCAACTGCTTGGATATCAAAGGCATTTTCACTCTCTGTGTTCCATCGATAACGTATGTTTGAGCGCCGTTTCTAATAAGTTAAGTCCCGTTTAATTGTCTTAATAATATTCGTTTGAAAAGAAAAACAATAAGTTCGTGAAAACGGGAAACTGATAAATCATTACTAACAATTTCTCTTCTCAGAACCATTGCCAATCTGTATAATAGACTATTTTTTAAATGTTGATTGTCATTAGACATTGATAGATTAATATGTTATGTAAGGGGGGTACGGGATAGCTCAGTCGGCAAGAGCGCCGGTCTCACGTTGGTGAGGTCCGGGGTTCGAATCCCATCCAGGCCACGGTGTAAAAACCTAGAGTTCACCTCTGTTGGAACTCTGTAGTGCAACAAAAACTGCGCACTTAAATATCCCACGAATTCATGTCAGTGGCTGAATGGTGGATACATGAACACGTGCATACGCCGAGCTGTCGGTTATCAGCGTTCAGCAGTGTTGGACAAACTGCTGTGACTATGTGTCTCAGTTCACCGAGCTGTGAATGGGTACCCTGTGAGGCATAGATTGGTCCCTAACCTGAGCGCCACATATGGATGCCGGTTGAATACTCCCAAGGGAGTTGAATTGGAAAAATGATTGGACGGTGAAAGAATGCCATGGACCAGGGGGAAAATGTAAGCGCCTTGAGCAACCACGAGTGGTTGGATATGTGCGCTATATAAATATCCATATAGATAATAATTATAATAATAATAATTATGTAAGACACAAAACAAATCAACTATATCAAATGATAACAAATAATTGGAACAGTTGAATTTTGAAATTAACACTAAGCAATATAATCAAATATTATGAACATTTTTAAAACATTACTAATTTGGTCGATATTTCAAAAAGAAAATGTTGTACCTAATTCCATAAAACGCACCAATGAACTTAACATATTTACACATTCTACTATTAGTTCAACTAAAATGTTATAGCCAAATATCTTTTGAATATCCAAACATTGCTTTGTGTTTTCACTGCACTTTTAATCTGTTCTTCACAAACTTTTCTAAAAGTTTTGCTGCGGTTTTTTTGAGTGGTACATGTATATGTTTGTTGACGTCTCTTAGAAGATAAGCTGTTTTTTCAAATCTCAAAAGATCAAAATTATCATCATTTATTCAGTAAATCTTTAATATCTTGCAAATGACATTACACTGATCCTTCGAAAATATGATGGTATGAGGAATAATCCTCATCTTGACATACTGATCCAGACTAACAGACGTATATAGAATACCTCAGGGAATCAGATCGGATTACCAAATAATGTTCATTTAATATAAAGGTTTTCATAAAAACGATTTTCTATTAATCCTCCAACTTTGGAACACCAAGGTATCAAGAATCTGTGTTTAGTGATACAGTAAGAACTAAGATACTAGTATTAGACACCTAAAACAAGTAAAACAGCATTTTTTGTAAGCTTATTGGTTTACATAAATAATCGGTAGAGATGATAATAATAAATAATAACGGGTAATATGTATATTTTTCGCCCAAAATTTCAGCCACTAGTGCATGCTCAAGGCGCTACTGTTATCATTACCCTGGGCGTAGCTCAGTGGTAGCGTGTCCGCTCGTCACTCGGAAGACCGGGGTTCGATTCCCGGTCCCGTCATACCAAAAGACGTTAAAAGGTGGGAGTTGTTGCTGCCTTGCTTGACACTCAGCATTGTAAAGAAAGAACAACGCATTAACTGGCGCTGCACCGTGGCTGTCGGGTGCCATGGGCACAAATCGAATTTCCGAAATGTACATCTACTGAGGACAATAAAGTGTTATTATTATTATTATTATTATTATTATTAACCCAAGTTGACATATGTGTCGCAAAAAGGTCCCCACCAACAACTCTTTACCAGGTACCCATTTTCTGCTGGGTGTACACAGGCACATTTTGAATAAAGTCTCTTGCCCAAGATCCCTCAACTTGCGGCTCAGTGAGAAGATAATTGCGGCAAAACATTTGTAATAAAGTCCCACTGTGAAGTATTCACAATTCCAATCTTGTATATTCCTCATCTAAGCATTATAAAAATAAAAGAACTAGCGAAGAGTTTTAACCTGATTTAAATAATTTATTATATGATGTTTTTCTTTCTAAATGACAAAGTATTTTAAAAAGTCAGTTAATGTTATCTTAGTTTAACAATATGATATTGCCGCAAATTTAATATAAGTATTTTCGTAAGTTATCAAAATAAAGAGCAATGAACATCTACATGTTTCTTATCAAAACAATTGGCTTTGTTATTACTTCGGGAGACTTAAAGGAAATTGTATGACTGAAACTTGCAATTACACTGTGAAGTGAGCAGATTGGGAAAATTAGGATTAACATTGGAGGCTTAATAAGAATTATTTTGAACATATATGTATCGCATATTTAACCTGATACCTCAGGCTACAAACGAAGTACAGAAAATCTAAACTCCAATGATTGTACTACATTTTGCGTGTCTTTGTCAATGTAAAGCAGCACAATCTTGCATAGGTATATACGAAACTTTACTTCATTCATATTCTTCATTCTTTAAATAGTGTGCCAACGTCATTAATATTACAACAAGCTGTCGCTTGTCAACAGTTTTCTGATAATATTGTTTTATACTAATAAACACGGATCATGTATCTTTGAAGCTAATTTTCGTATGAAAAACAGAGATAACATTATATTACACTCACACGTTTATTTCATATAGCACACTGTTCAATAAGATATAGCTTCAAATTGACAGATGTCATCAAATCTAAAAGGCATACAAATTGCAGGATAAAAATAGGATGGTCTCTTTAAGATATGGAGTGAGAGGGGGGGTTTCATTCAACTAAAAGAATAAGAATTTTTTAAGCTTCATATAAAATTTTCAAACATAAGAGTTTATTATCAACAGCTTATATTTAATTATCATTTATATTATGATTGCTTGATACAATATTTAAGTTTAGAGACTTGATCTGTATGGTGCTTTACAATGTGTTAGTAGCTGGCAAGATGATGATTTCCATACAACCATGGTAATAATGTTGAACACCCATGTACAGCATACAGTAGTTTATCAGCTGATTATTGATAACATCAATGTATGACTAAAGGGGACTCTAAGGCAATGTTCCAAGGACTAGTGTATTAAATGTCAGATAGGATTAATTAAGATCTCTTGTATTGGAAAACTTGGCCATTAGGCCACAAGCATTTCCTATTCCGCTTCATTATATACCCTTTGGCGTCTTTTGGAGGCAATACCAGGGTCTAGTCATCAGCTGAGATTTGATGTGGATAATCTGAGTCATATTCATGAGAGTGGAAATACATAACGTAGATAGAATGTATTTGTCAGATTAACTTATCACTCAATTAAGATTGTTTGAGGAATATTAATGTGGATCTTAAAAGCAAAAGAGGTCTTTTATGAAGGCCTAAACACACGACTTTTTATGAGAGAGAGTGGTGGGATTAGCAGCAGATGGATCAATTATTGCTTTGACATGGTAAGCAAAATATACGTAGATCTACACAAGGCAGGGAAAAAAAGAACTACCAGATTCTTGCCAGACACTATTATTATTTAAATCAGCCAGTCACTTTTAAGAATCATCGACATCTACATTCCTGTCTTTGTGTTCCTAAATACAAGATTTATGTTTATTTGAAATTGTTTATGTGCGAAAACATTAACACTGAACAATTTTTAGAATGCCTGTTCAATGTTATTATCGAATGACTTGTTGACAATACCTGCTATATACCCATTCATCAAGCAATTAAAATATGACAATGTGAAAACTGAGTAATATAATACCCTACAAAGAGAGTGACAACAGGTATCAGCTCATAGGATGAGGTAACTCGTTCACTCAATGTTTCAACGTAACCATTTTTGCAACAACAAAAGTTTACTTCTGCAATAAAGCCGGACGCCATGCCATGCCATAAGCCCATCAAGTCGCTCAAATCACCTTTTTTGTTGTTTTGAAAATTGTCATTAACCAACAAAGGAGCTTAGACAGACAAGCCAAAATATAAGATATTTGAATGCCTCTCCTGGCATTCTTTATGGCCTGAAAACTTGACAAATATGTGGGCTGCCGATGTGCCTGTTACATAGTTGGCTTATTGGCCCTACATACATGTTACAGCAATAATAAGAGGAACCAGGAAGCTGTATTCCATTTTTGTGTGACATTTGACACTACTAGAAGAAAGTTTTATGTAAAATATACTTATTGTATGGTACGAACAGATGACTTGCATAAAATAATTCCTTCTCGTTTTCAACTTATAATTTATTATAAATGTATGCTGTCAAATATATCAACAGTAAGTTATTCATTACACAATTATAATTCCTCATTTCGGTCACAGAACTTTCCCTAACACCCACATTTTGAACCAGAAGCCAGTTGATACCTACCAATCCGCAATTTATTCCCAAAACAAGGATCAAAACTGACCTCACTTAACTCTATCGTCAGATTGTCATCATTCTATTAGGGATTCCAATATTTAATGGAAACACTCATAATAAGTCAATGTCCAAAAAACACATTAAAAGATTAAAGCTTTTAGTGAGGCTTGTTTTGACGCTAGCAATTTAACAGATCTTGATTGAGAGCAAAAATGAAAATTATCAGTTTAAAGAGGAAATATTTGTATTAATTGTAAAGTAATAAATAATGTCAAAGCCATTTTAGTGTATTGCTACCTTTTAAAGTAATTATAAGTTGGTATCTTTCTGGCAATGAATAGGTAAGGCACTGAAGCCTCTTTAACAAAATTATTCTCCTCTCTTCCTGCAATGCAATGGACGTCATAGAAGTGTCTTAAACGTAATGATGAGATGAACATGCTATTAATCAAGAAAAGACAGATATCCTCTTTAGATTTGAGACATACAACTTGTCCTATCTGATGTAGTTTGAGCAGAGATCACGTTCTGTAGTGTTGCTTACTAAAACCTTAGAACAAAACAATGATACATTTAAATGCCTTTACAATTTACTTTGTGATAAAGCGTTTTCTGCCTTAAAATCACTAAGTATTTTTCTAGTTTCCTGTTAACTAATCTGCTGTGTTAAGGAAAGTATAACACTCAGTTTGAACCGATATGACATAAAAAGTGCACCAAGTATATGAGTGAAGTAAAGTTTATTAGACAGGCACTAATTTCATTTTACCATGCGCTTCATGCAACTCGTTGGCATTAGCTCTTGATCATTTTGAAAAATTCCTAGTTTGTTTCCTAAATAGGAATATTTCTTGTTGCAGTGTTCGCCATTAAAAAGTAAAACAATTGTCAAATTATCTCCATTTCTCCCAAGAGAGGAGGATACTATAATACAAAATTGATATAACCTCTATTTGTAAAAGCCGAGTTTGTTAGCAAGAAAATAAGCCTGATTGAATGCAATCAAAGTTGATCGTGCAAAGATCATCGTTTTGGCTACCTAATCATAGCAGAGGCTTCGGTGACAGCAATAACCCTTTCCTGATCTACCTGCGTGTGTGAGACAATGGCACATGCAATGGCTAATCTTCAATCAGTATAAAAACAACCCTAACAAAATCAATGCATTTACATTTGTAATTATGTTTTTTCCCCTCATAATAATGGTATATATATATATATATATATATATATATAATGGTATAATGAATGAAATATAAGTGTACAACGATAAAGGATACTTTACGTATCGATGCGCCTGCTCAAATTATGTTTGGTACTAAAGTGAAAATGATTGGTTGACTATCGCTTCCGTAGAACAAGATAATTATTCCATATGACTAGTTGTTTCAGCAGCAGATGTGTTTCTAATGGAAGTGGCTGATTGCCCTATCACTTCATTTAAGGTTTAAGTCTTAAACGATCAGTAAATCAACAAGCTTCCATTCATGATATCTTCTTGTTTTTGGTAACGTCAGATTTAATGAGACTTTAAGTTACTGACATGGTAGTGGTGTAGTAAATAAGGGGTTAGTGATAATTATTGAACGCAACAACAACAAAAACCAATTACTTAAACCGCTTCGATTACAGATACGCAGACATTTTATCGAAACCCCAAAAGAATTTTAAAAAAGTTTGCGTACTGTACCAACGATTTGTAAACGCTAGCGTAGTCGAACGTCAGCTTGTCACAAATGGATGTCATAACCCTTCAAAATATCAATATTCAGTGCTTGAAACATGTTACGTGATAATGTTTTAAATGCAGAGATATACCGATTTATGTTAAACCAATATCATTTCTCAAATGAAATACCAAATCGTCCAAAATCAGAGGAGCACGATATTACTAAAGTACACTATCAACCTCTACAATAAGTGTTACCTGAGAGTTATTAGCCATTTTATCTGGATCATTTGAAATATATTTGAATATTATGGAATAATTATTATAATTATTATAATTTGATCACCTAGGCTTTACACCAAGACAATGTTGTACGTAATTTCATAAAACGTAGCATTGAACATCTTTTGACATCCTACTATAAGTTCAACAAAAATGTTGTTTGCAAATCTATGTTTATCTATTATGGAATTTGAAAACATTGCTCTGTGTTTTCACTGCACATTCGTTCTTCACATACAAAACCAGTATCACACTTGACTTGTATATGTATGTTGACGTCGTTCAGAAGATAGGCTGTTTTGTCAATCCTCAAAAGATAACAAACATAATCATTTATTCAGTAAATCTCCAATATCTTGCAAATGACATTACATCGCTGGAAAATAAGATCATATTAGGAATTATCTTAAATCTTGACATACTGATCCGGACTAACAGACGTTAGGGAATCAGATCAGATAATACAATAATTTGCAGTATTATTTAGTATACAACGTTTTCTTAAAAAAGTTTAAAAGTTTTCTACCAATCTTCCAATTTGAGGTTGGATACAAAATATCGAGTTATTAAGAGATAACAAAATTTCGTCTTATTTTGTTGAAAATAGGTCTTGAATCAAATTATGTCATAAAATACCATGTCACCAAAGTTTTTTTCGAAAAAGAGTGTGGCAGCTGAAACCTTGTATATAGACTCCTTGACTAGTGAGGATTAAAATTTGGAACTTTAGTGACCCTGTTATACCGTATAAGGGCCACAGGGACCACGCCCTTAAAACCTATTTTCTTCTTCTTCTCCACAACCGAAGGGCTTAGAAAGCTGACATGTTGCGTATAGACTCCTTGACTAATGAGAATTATACATTGTAGCTATGGTGGCACTGTTGCTTCTTATAAGGGCCAAAGAGGCCATTCCCTTAAAACCTATTTTTATCTTCTTCTCCAAAGCAAAAGGCCTAGAATTGATAGAAAGCTGCAACCTTGTGTACAGATTCCGTGACTAGTGAGGATAATAAAGTGAAGCTTTGGCGGCCTTGTGGCCCCAAATAAGGACCACAGGGGCCACGTCCTTAAAACCTATTTCACCTTTTTCTCAAGAGGCATAAAGCCTAGAAAGCTGAAACTTTGTGTACAGACTCCTAAGGAGGATTCTAAATTGTAAATTTAGTGAGATTGTAGACCCTACTAAGGAGGTAACCTCATTTGCCACACCCTAAAAAATTGATATGAAGCCTGATGAGCTACAGAGCCAATGGCTCTAATTTCCTTATCTAATCCAAATAATTTGGGATATTAGAACAAGCGAATAATTTCAGCATGGTTTAAATTATTCCATTGGACTATATGGTAGGTAATGCAGAACAATTTGCAGATTCTTGTTATACCAAAAAGCAAATGTTAGTTATTATGTATTATTTAATATTAAATATTGATTAATGTTTGGCATATATTGTTTCATCTTATTCATTTTGAAGTCTCGAAAACATCTTGGATAAAGACATATTGAGATCTTTCAGTCATCAAGAAGGAACAGATGTCTATTTTCTTGATGAGCGCACATAACTGATTATTTATGATTAAATTATCTCGATATTATTGATTCAAATGATTGTTAAAAATGAAAGAAAATCACAAATATTTGTGACTTGTACAAACATATATTGTTTGTCATGCAATTCTTGGTTAAAGCATCCAATTGAATCATAGCGTGCTCAGTACTCCATGCAAAAACAAACAAATTATTTACCTTTTACCTGACTTTGGTTTTAAAACCTTGACCAGACGTACACTCTGCATGAAAAGACAAACATTGTTTGTCACATTGACATAAGGTATAAGAAATGAAAAACAAAAATGCCATTATAAAGTCAACATGCGATTTGTATTTGTCATAAACACAAATGGCTCCTACTGTCAGAAAACACATTTGTTCTTAACTTTATCTTAGACAAATACATTGATATTTATACGTTTATTCCACTCAAACTGAAAAAATAACGTTCAATTAAGACAATGATAGACAAAACAAGCCATAATCATAAGGCTTTCAAGCAATCATTATCATAATGAGATTTTCTTTCGATATTGAGTTGATATAATTATAAAAAACAATTATATATTGTACCCAAGAAATATTTAAAGATTAAATTCTGAAATCTTCAGAGCGAACAAATATCACCCTTATGGCAAGTTGAAATATATAAAACTAATGGCTTGCATTTTTGATGCAACTTTTATTCATTGTAGGTCCATCTTTCTAAGCAAACCCTAAAACGCCAGTTTCCAAACTGTCATTTTTTACGCTTGCTGCTTACCCTTGAATCTTCTGTGCTTGCACTCTAGCTAACAGAAATGTCAAGGGTCTGCAGCAAGGCAGAAAACTGACTGTTAGGAAACTGGCATTTGAGGAGTGCGTAGGAAGATGTTATAGATCAGGAATTTAATTTGCATAGCGTAACTGAACACTGTACGTTTGCTTTAGAACTGATTCTTTGATTTGAAATATAATATGGCTTACATTTAAAAGGTGAGGTCCTAGTTAATTAAATGTAGACGGAAATTGTTTAGTTAGAAAGAACACCAATGAGCGTCTGTAGTGGATGTGTGTCTGCTTCCTGGTTTGTTTATTGTCAGGTAATTGCTAATTTGATCATGGACTTCCTTGAACAAAAGAGTTTACCAACATCTGAACAGCATGACTTACCATTCTTAATCTGTTTCCATCTTAACCATCATTTAAGAATTCATCAATACTTATTTAAACATTGGCGAAAACAAATATAAGGCTTCTTGACATAGATATTGCTGCTTCTTGGTCAGATTTTGTAAAAATGAAATGGGTTTTTGTCAAGTGATTAAAAAGGGGCAGTAGCAGGTAGAATATTTCAATTAAAAGTATATATAAAATGTTTTAAGATTAGATGGTAAAACATGTTCATACTCCACCTGATTATCCGTAGTCGTAGAAAAAGATGTCAAGTAAAAGGAGAAAATTTTGGAACTCTCCAACAGAGAGGTAGAAATGCTCGTGGAATCAGGTTGAAGGCGCTGTGCAGATATTGGAACCGAAGATGGCTGACAATATTTGAGCGGAAACTGGTAAGTCATTCTTTTACTTGACCTTTTGATTTATAGACAGTACGATGTAGACATGTCCTCTTGTAGATCTATTGATTAATGTTTGAGTCAAATATGTATTGTTTGCATATAGTTTTAGATCGATTGGTACTGCGTCGGTATTCGGTAACATATCGCTCGTCTTGACTGTCCCAGTTTCTGAATTTCTACGACACTGACACTGTGACACACATCATGTCTAAATATAATCGATGAAGTAATTTTGGAAATCGGGTTCAAAACACGTTACTTAATACTATTCATATTTATCTTTTCTGGATTTATCATGTAACCCTTTTTTTTATTTGTTGATTATTGGAGATGAAAGACAAATGTTTTTCTCTAAGTTTGCATAAAATTCCCGGAAACTATAACAGAGTGTCCCAAGAATTGACTTTGAAAAAAGGAGAACATGTACACGTAGATCTGTATGTACATCTAATAAATCACTCTGTCCAAAACATAAATATTTACACTTGTCTGCAGGCAAGCTAAAATTGTGTCAAGCAATGAATGGAGAGTGAACTCTGAAAGTGGAATAAAGAAAAGACAGTATGAGGTCACACCACCAGCAGTTTGGAGCGGCTCATACAGGTTATACAGGATCAAGGCTTTGACTCAAAGGTTGGTGTTTTGCTGGTTAGATAATATCTTATCCTTCAGTGATTCTGAAGTTCAAGCATTGTCAACCAAGTAGGGTCCAATTTATTTAACCAAGGTCATTTTCACCCTATCATGCCTGAAAGCCATGGTTTCAAACGTTCCATTTTGGTTCCAATGGGCTTTACAGAACTCCTATCTTGTATCTTTGTAATTCTTTGCCCCTTTTATAAATTTGTAGATTTATTAACTTTATGATGACCTAAAACTATTGTCTTTGCATTTCTCGATACAAAACAGTAACTTTGCTTATAACTATTAAATTGTGATACATTATTCAATCCCACCTGTGCTACAATAGGACCTCTTTGTAATCCTGTAGATCACAGAGCTGCCACAAGTTGTGCAGTTGTGATTTTTGCTGTACGCTCGAAGTTCCTAAAACATATTTATCTCATCAATGCAAAAGCTAAATGGTAATAAGCTAATAATATAGTGTCATTTATGTCCCCTGCAGTAGGAAAAATTATTTTGGCTGCCCTTTATTCCTGTTATTTGAATTTGACATCTTGGAAAATATATTTAAATTCATTGCCCTGAGCAATAAACCTTCGCAATATGTGTAATACGAGTTATTATAAGGTCTATTTGCACAGAGCATCCTTGAAGTGGTCATAATGTTGTAACTTTGAGTTATGGATGCTTTGAGAATTTGGGGACCTCCGTTGAATAAAAGTATGTTTGCTTAATTTGAAAAATTAACTATATAATCTATTTGCGTCATTACTTCTTAACTCCAAAATTATAAATGAGGAGTACATGTACATTATGTATTGACAATAACATCAAATTTTATCAATTTAATAAAAAGGCATTAGTCATACCCTTTGAAAGGAATTATTGCCCTCATGTTTTAACTTCTCCTTTCCAATCAGATCCATCGATGCAGTGACTCTGTCTTCTGAGTGGAGAAGACATACGTGTGTCTCAGGTTCGAATCCAAAATAACAACATCTGAAATTTGATTGACAGAACAAAGCACAACCCAATACACTTTTGTTTCAGCAATACCATACTTTCGGAGGTATCTGCCATCAAGTATAACAGCTGACAAATCCAAACACAAAGGGGAGATGTTATGCCATAGAAGAGAAAATAGAACTCATTCCCAAATCATTGTTACACTGGCGAAAAATCAATCAAAAGCAAAGCAGTATGCATGTATTCTCAAAATACACAAAATAATGTATAAGGGACAAAATGCCTGAAATTTAGAGATTAAAATGCGAGTCAAAAGTATACAGTATGGATCACTTTCCAAGTGTAGTTCTGATTTCTGTTTCTAACTTATGTCCGACAATAGAATTGATTTTAGTTACATCAATTATGTATTGATGTAGACCTATTAGCGAATCAAATGGAATATCGTTAATTTTTAGCTCATCAGGACTGAAAGTCCAGATGGGCTTATGGCATGGCCCGTCGTCCGGCGTCCGTCCGTCGTCCGTCCGTCGTCCGTCGTCCGTCGTCCGTCGTCCGTCCGTCCGTAAACTTTTGACACTTTCGACTTCTCCTCATGAACCATACACATTAGAGAGCTGAAATTTTGTGTACAAGTACCTTAGCATATGGAGATTCTAATTTGTAACTTTGGTGACCCTGTGACCCCAAAGAGGGTCACAGGGGTCACAACTTTAAAAACCTATTTTCATCTTCTTCTCCAGTTCCAAAAGGACTAGAGAGTTAAAAATGATATGTGCAGACTCCTTGGCCAATGGGGATTCCAATTTGTAACTTTGGTGACCCTGTGACCCCAAATAGGGTCACAGGGGTCACAACCTTAAATACCTATTTTCATCTTCTTCTCCAGTTCCAAAAGGAGTAGAAAGTTAAAAATTATATGTGCAGACTCCTTGGACAATGGAGATTCTAATTTGTAACTTTGGTGACCCTGTGACCCCAAATAGGGTCACAGGGGTCACAACTTTAAAAACCTATTTTCATCTTCTTCTCCAGTTCCAGAAGGACTAGAGAGTTAAAAATTATATGTGCAGACTCCTTGGCCAATGGGGATTCCAATTTGTAACTTTGGTGACCCTGTGACCCCAACTAGAGTCACAGGGGTCACAACCTTAAATACCTATTTTCATCTTCTTCTCCAGTTCCAAAAGGACTAGAGAGTTAAAAATGATATGTGCAGACTCCTTGGCCAATGGGGATTCCAATTTGTAACTTTGGTGACCCTGTGACCCCAAATAGGGTCACAGGGGTCACAACCTTAAATACCTATTTTCATCTTCTTCTCCAGTTCCAAAAGGAGTAGAGAGATAAAAATTATATGTGCAGACTCCTTGGACAATGGAGATTCTAATTTGTAACTTTGGTGACCCTGTGACCCCAAATAGGGTCACAGGGGTCACAACTTTAAAAACCTATTTTCATCTTCTTCTCCAGTTCCAGAAGGACTAGAGAGTTAAAAATGATATGTGCAGACTCCTTGGCCAATGGGGATTCCAATTTGTAACTTTGGTGACCCTGTGACCCCAAATAGAGTCACAGGGGTCACAACCTTAAATACCTATGTTCATCTTCTTCTCCAGTTCCAAAAGGAGTAGAGAGTTAAAAATTATATGTGCAGACTCCTTGGACAATGGGGATTCTAATTTGTAACTTTGGTGACCCTGTGACCCCAAATAGGGTCACAGGGGTCACAACCTTAAAAACCTATTTTCATCTTCTTCTCCAGTTCTAAAAGGACTAGAGAGTTAAAAACGATATGTGCAGACTCCTTGGCCAATGGGGATTCTAAATTGTAGATTTCGTGACTCCATGACCCCAAATAGGGTCACAGGGGTCACAACCTTAAAAACCTATTTCATCTTCTTCTCCAGTTCTAAAAGGACTAGAGAGTTGATAGTGATATGTGCAGACTCCTTGGACAATGGGGATTCTAATTTGTAACTTTGGTGAACCTGTGACCCCAAATAGGGTCACAGGGGTCACAACCTTAAAAACCTATTTTCATCTTCTTCTCCAGTTCTAAAAGGTCTAGAGAGCTGAAATTATATGTGCAGACTCCTTGGCCAATGGGGATTCTAAATTGTAGATTTCGTGACCCCATGACCCCAAATAGGGTCACAGGGGTCACAACCTTAAATACCTATTTTCATCTTCTTCTCCAGTTCCAAAAGGAGTAGAAAGTTAAAAATTATATGTGCAGACTCCTTGGACAATGGAGATTCTAATTTGTAACTTTGGTGACCCTGTGACCCCAAATAGGGTCACAGGGGTCACAACTTTAAAAACCTATTTTCATCTTCTTCTCCAGTTCCAGAAGGACTAGAGAGTTAAAAATTATATGTGCAGACTCCTTGGCCAATGGGGATTCCAATTTGTAACTTTGGTGACCCTGTGACCCCAAATAGAGTCACAGGGGTCACAACCTTAAATACCTATTTTCATCTTCTTCTCCAGTTCCAAAAGGACTAGAGAGTTAAAAATGATATGTGCAGACTCCTTGGCCAATGGGGATTCCAATTTGTAACTTTGGTGACCCTGTGACCCCAAATAGGGTCACAGGGGTCACAACCTTAAATACCTATTTTCATCTTCTTCTCCAGTTCCAAAAGGAGTAGAGAGATAAAAATTATATGTGCAGACTCCTTGGACAATGGAGATTCTAATTTGTAACTTTGGTGACCCTGTGACCCCAAATAGGGTCACAGGGGTCACAACTTTAAAAACCTATTTTCATCTTCTTCTCCAGTTCCAGAAGGACTAGAGAGTTAAAAATGATATGTGCAGACTCCTTGGCCAATGGGGATTCCAATTTGTAACTTTGGTGACCCTGTGACCCCAAATAGAGTCACAGGGGTCACAACCTTAAATACCTATTTTCATCTTCTTCTCCAGTTCCAAAAGGAGTAGAGAGTTAAAAATTATATGTGCAGACTCCTTGGACAATGGGGATTCTAATTTGTAACTTTGGTGACCCTGTGACCCCAAATAGGGTCACAGGGGTCACAACCTTAAAAACCTATTTTCATCTTCTTCTCCAGTTCTAAAAGGACTAGAGAGTTAAAAACGATATGTGCAGACTCCTTGGCCAATGGGGATTCTAAATTGTAGATTTCGTGACTCCATGACCCCAAATAGGGTCACAGGGGTCACAACCTTAAAAACCTATTTCATCTTCTTCTCCAGTTCTAAAAGGACTAGAGAGTTGATAGTGATATGTGCAGACTCCTTGGACAATGGGGATTCTAATTTGTAACTTTGGTGAACCTGTGACCCCAAATAGGGTCACAGGGGTCACAACCTTAAAAAACTATTTTCATCTTCTTCTCCAGTTCTAAAAGGTCTAGAGAGCTGAAATTATATGTGCAGACTCCTTGGCCAATGGGGATTCTAAATTGTAGATTTCGTGACCCCATGACCCCAAATAGGGTCACAGGGGTCACAACCTTAAAAACCTATTTTCATCATCTTTAGCTCCTAAAGGTCTATTGAGCTGAAGAGTGCATGTAGACTCCTTGGCCATTTGGGATTCTAAACTATAGGTTTTTGTGACCCCATGACCCCAAATAGGGTCACAGGGGTCACAATCTTAAAAACCTATTTTTCTCCATTAGATGACAGTCTATGGCAAATTTATTTCTCCTTGGATATTTTAGTGTGGACTTCTTTCAGTGTCTGATTTTGGTGATCTAAAAAGTGTTGAATAATAATACATTTGTTTTGTAATATTTTTATAGGTTTTCTTGCAATAGGTAACATCAGTTTCATTTTTAGCTCATCTTGCCTGTATAAAGCAAACTTGATATGATGCCTGATGAGCTACAGAGCCAATGGCTCTATTTTTGCAATGTAGAGCAACAAAATATTTTGCATTTTCATATGAACTATCTTGTGATCTTGTAATAAATCTTCTAATATCGTGATAACTTTTAATAAAAGTTGACGGCTTAATCAAATTAGAAATTTCAACCATCAATTGTATGAATTAAGAATCAGACTCGTTTTTTAACATTAATTTTATAAAGCATGGTTTTAACAATATTTATAAATGGAAATTGTGTCGAAGTGAAGCCGATACCGCATTACAGCTTACAACTCAATACTGCCCTCGTCATTATTTGTGACATAGATAGTTTCCTTAATATCATTGTTATAATTCTGACACAATAAAAATAGCAACCATCATCAACAAAATAGGTTAATTCACCTGTACAGGTAAGTTTGAGAGGAGACCACTTTGGTACTTTGATAATTAACGTTTATTATGTTGTACTATGAAATCCTGAATTTTAGTAGTTTGAAGTTTTTTGCTTACAATAAAATAGTTTTCTAATTTAAATTTTATGTGAACACTTTTAGATTTCATTGATAACAAATACATTAATGTTTGTTTATCAAATAATAAGTGGAACCTCCATCAAGGACATATTCTTAGTTAATTGAAATTTTTTTTAAAAAAAGATCCAACTTATTTGTTTGCAATGACTTGTAATACATTAACAGGTGATTTGTGTTTCTAGCTATCATTTCTTTTATAAAAAAGGTTTTGTCAATTGTAACATCAATGATTTTTATTAACATCACTGAGTTCTTATTGAATTACAGTAAATCTGAATGAGCTGAATAAGAGTAAATCTACTGTCAAAGAAGTAACAGTGTTAAAAACAGTCATTGTCAAATGTATAATTTTATGGATTTGAAAAGAGCCAATTTTGCAGAGATAAAACAGTTTTTGGTTATAAATTATGAAAAACATTAACCCACTTTTTGAATTAAATTCATTACATTATAAAGATAACTTTGTGTAAGCATTATTGCTATATTACTTGTGATGACTTTATGAAATTTTCACTGATAGGAAGGGGTTAATGATACTCTGCCTTTAGCTTTATCAATATGTTATATGTAAAGGGATCTTTATTTAAATTTATAACAACTACAATTCATTGTTTCAATGGATTTGTTATTGTATTAATTTTAAATGGTGCTACTATTTGCAGTTGTTGTTTTACACATAGAATTAAATCATACTTCATACTTTTATGCATATGAATTCTAAAATATTTTTGTAGCAGGACAGAGATTCAATATATTTAATTCACTAACATTCTTTTCTGCCACTGGTACCCTGATTGACCAATTTAATCAGGTTTCATGTTCGCTTTGCTATTGTTTGTTATGCTATTTATGCAATTACAGAAGTTTTGTAAATGAAATGATTTTGATTGTGACTGTTGGATAACTGTGGCTTTTGCCCATGAATGTTATTTGTTGAATTGTTAGCAATAAACTATATTGTTGATAAATGATTGTTTGTTATAAGTGGGTTATAATTACCTGTTTACTTTAGAAGTGAGTATTGACAAACTGCTGTCTGTATCGCAGACCATTCCCAGCTGGTTGGATGATTGGCAGGTTGAAACCATCATTGTTAGGCAGTGCGGGGTTTCCTGGAGGCAGGCCAATGTTTCTGTCCTTACAGATGTTGTGTAGCATCGCGCACACAGTCACCACCTTCAACATAGTAACCATGATTGTTAGCAAGTAACCTAAAACCTAAGGCTGTGGTTCCACCAAGTTTCATGCATCACGTATCACATGTGACATGACACGGGTAAAAAGAATGAACATGTTCATTCTTTGAAAACGTGTCATTTCACGCGTGAAACATGAAACGTGAAACGTGACATTGATGGAAACGGTTCATACCAAACTCGTATGTTTCAATTTCGTGTCACGTGACACGTGACATGTCACGCGTCACATGAAACTTGGTGGAAACGCAGCCTTAAAGAATAAATTTGGTAATTCAGAGGGAAATGATTCATATTATTGAAATTAATATGAAAATATTTCATTTGATGTGTTGTCATTAAGACGGAATCATCAACAAAGATCTTTATATAGAAATATAGAAATGCAACAACAAAAAATAATTGAAAACAACCATAAATAATTTCATTTTTACAGAAAGGTTTACAAGACATTTACCTTTGCTGCTTTTTGAGGTTTGAGACGGATTTCACCATGTAGGACGTGGAATCTCCTTTTTAGTTGTCCGATGCCTCGCTCCACAACACATCTTGTTGCCTTATGTGCACTGAAATTATCATTGTATGAATATTATAGTTACATTTATTGTAATCCCTTCAAAACTTGAAATATTTATTATTTACAGCTGCATGATTCCATATAAAAAGTATTTATATATCATGCATTGAAAGGTCTTGATTTGATTTTAAGAAAAAAAATATCATCAAAATGATCAAATAAATAACATAATTATCAAAAATGATTTTACATAATTTTGATATAACAATTAATTACATGATTGAGGGTGAAATACTCTGTTCTATCAGTGAAATAAACCCTCTATCTGGCTACAGTGGCGATAACCTTTATCGTCACTCTACTGAGTAGTGATAAACTTTATCACCACTCGAGTGACGTCAAGTTCAAGAGTTTGACGTCATGTAACAATGGTGTGACGTCATGAATTCTCATATGACGTCACACTGTTACCGCGGTGACGGGCTCTTCCAAGCGGCCGATCAACATGAAATTGGCATTTTTTGACGTAATTAGAAGGATTTCATCATATAATAAATAGAATATCTGTCAATTCTTGACAAATACCATGTTTATCTCATCTCGTGAGGTAGAAAAGTTAAATATTTTCACTCGTGGCTGCGCCACTCTTGAAAATATAAACTTTCTACCTCACTTGATGAGATAAACATGGTATTAGTCAAGAAAAGACAGATATCCTCTATATATGTTTGGTAGTACTTAGGCATGATCTTATTAATGCTTTTTTTTCACTGGTTATGTGAATACATGACAAAAATTCCATATATATTTTGAGCAATATCAAGAATTTATAAAAATTTAATAATAATATTATTTCCAATTTTCTCTTAAACTTATATAAAGATATTCAATACCCACATACTTATTCAGTTTTTTAAAATATATAGACTATTTACTATATGAATTATTTGCTTAATGAAAGTAACTTTTATAAAAGGATTCTATTTGTTCCACCAAACAACCCGGTGCAATATTTCGTGAACCCGATTTTCAAGGGAAGTCACTCTCATGTTTCATGTCGAAGCGTAATGTTTACCTGTTGTATCGCTGCTGTTGTCCAGGCTGAGGATGGAGGAATGGGGTCAGCAACCATCTCCGACATGGGTAACCACTGTCACCTAGCAAATGACCATTAGGAATAATTCCCCTTTCAAATAAAAGTCTCACTCCACTTTCATTCAAAATGCGCGCGTCGTGAGTCGACCCGGGCCACTTGGCAACAATGTCCCGAATTCGATCATTTGAGTCGAAGATCACTTGTACATTTAAGGAATGGAAATTCTTCCTGTTGACATACTCATTTTCATGTTCACTGGGTGCGATTATTCTCACATGAGTTCCGTCGATCACTCCAACTACACCAGGAAATCCACTTATCGCATGAAATTGTCGTTGTTGGCGTTGTATTTCTTGACGGTTCGTCGGCATGTTTATGAATCGGCGAATACGTTGAGGGTGACATAGTGCATCTAAGGTTTCTGTAATGATGTTACTCACAGAAGGTTGACTAACTCCGAAGTCGTCTCCGTTGCAAAGTTGCATTTTGCCCGTCGCTAAATACCTCAAAGTTATAGCCATTTTGCTGTCAGCGTCTATAGCCTTGTTTCGCTTGGTTGGTGATGTAAGTTGATTGCGGACTAAATCGGTCACAAACCTAATTCCACCACTGTCCAGACGGTACCGACAAATAAATTCTTGATCATTATACTCTGTATATACATCTTTACGCTCTCTAAAAACTCTCAGGTGGTGATGCTGAGCAGCCATTTTGTGTCATTTAAGAAAATTCTTAAGACTGCTAGGAGTGCTAGGTGAGGACTCCTAAGTTTTGCTACAGTTAAGAGTACTTTTAAGAGTAAAATCACTTTATTAATAGCACTTAAGAAAATTCTTATTCTTAAGACAAAATGAAGGGTTATTCTTAGAATTAGGTAGAGATAAGAGTTACTTTCAACTCTAAGAATCTTTATTAATACGGCTCCAGGTGTTGTTAGAAAGACAGGTGGTCACAGCTGAGGTGAGAAAAGACTCTGTATCCAGGTAACCCTGTCCATGTAGTTCCGGTAATACACTTTCGCGATAATGAGCTTCGTGGAGAGTTACCTCCCTTTACGTCGAGTAAACTGACAAAATTACATGACAGTTTCTTAAGAGGGGTAAAATGTTTTGCCGATAGTTCGTTTCAAAGTTAAGTGTTTTTCTTGACCCCGTAAGCTTTTCGTAGAATGGGCACTTGGGGATTTTCAGGAATTATATTTGGAATTTTTTTTAGACGTTTTCCAGTTTTTTAATCGCCGATTTTAGACACGACATGCGGTTGTTCACTCCAACTCGCACTCGGGTTCCTAACAGTAACAGTAACTTTATTTACGCTTTTGATGATCTGTATTGATAGTTTTAGATATCATCTTTAGGAAAATATAACTGATATTGTGTTTGTAGATATTTATTTCTTAGTTGAGGCTCTTAACTTGATTTCTACCTGACCTATCTACTCTCTTTTGGATGGCAATATTCAAGTGTTACATAACAGAAACATATTTTAATTTTTTCAATGATAACTGTACGTTAATGCTAAATGTATTATTTTGATACCGTCGCAAAAATCTCATAACACAAACCAACTATCCATAGTCAGAGGACAAAGTATGAATATTCACCTAAAATCCTTGCGTGACCATTTTGTGTGAACACCTTTTATTCATTCTGGGTAAGAAAAAGGAATCGCATAGCTAAATTTTACATTATATATTTGAATTATAACTGCTCCGTATAGTTAAAATGCATTGTCTTTCAATTGAAACAATTAATTTTCATTTTCCCGACATCACCTTATATTCCCCCTAAAAACGTGCTACTGCCCCTTAAAGAAACAGTTCGACATATTTACAGGTTTCAAACAGATGGTTTCCGTCAAAATGAATTTTTTCATTTATAAAATTGAAGCAACTCAACTCAAAACTATGTCTTTTAAAGTCAAAACGCAGATCTACAAATGCTGACTATTCTACACCCCAAGATTCGTCAAGCTACATGTTAGTGATGCAATTTGTTTAGTTCTGTAGGACAATAGCATTTAATTAATTGATAATACATTTTCATTTTCCTGACATCATCTTATATCCCCCCAAAAAACGTGCTACTGTACCTTTAAAGTTGCTTTGATAATACCGTCAATAGCAATTGGAAATAATTATAAACCCTGAAAATGGCCAGTTGTCAATGATGTCTTTCCCAATCCCTGCCAAACACAACCAATCCCATGCACTCAATAAAAACATTAAAAAAACAGCAACTTTATTCAACCAATGTTATTTTACTTATATAGCATGTAACTTACAAAATAATCAACTATGGTTTTAGTTTGTGCGTTAAATCTATTGATTTATTGAGGTTTGGAAAGAACTTTTAAGTTCTTCGTTTGTTGTTGATGTCATAGAAACTTTTTGTCAACTGTAAAATTGTTAAGTTTACTTTAAATTGTAAGATAGAAATGTTAATTAGATATTACATATTGCCATCAACACTACGTTAATGATTTATTTATTTCGAATAAAGACCCTATTTCTACTTACGATCTGAACCAAATTGAGGTCAAGTTTACATAAACAGGATTTAAACCCGCAGATCTGATAAGTCTGAATTGATAAACTACTTCTGAGTCTCTTTCAAACACAAGTTAGCTTGCAGGCTCTGAATGTGCGGCATTATCAAACGCGGCAGTTACTTAACGTTTATGCGGAATAATCGTTGTTTTATTCATCAGACACGACGACATTGATAAAAAAATATATCAATATCAGTTGTGCAAAAAGAGTTTTATATTTGTTTCTTCACATCATTTCCGTGTTTCAATTTAAACAGGTTCATTAAATTAATGTTGTTACAATTAATCAATGGTACAAGAGTGAACAAAACAAAAACATCTCGTTAATCATCTCGTTCTTATTCATATATCGCGGCAGAAAAACCCGAAAATAATTGCGCCTGGACTTGTCATTTATCTTCTGTGCAGGAGAATGTTTGAAAACTGGTCATTAGTTTTGCACGTGGAGCATGTTTGAGGCCGTTTACGTAACTTTGTTTTAATTAAAGATATAAAACGTTCTTCCCGATATTAAGACTTGTTTATTATATTTGAGAAAACACAGATTGTCATACATGATTTTAACTAGAGAATGTCGTACTGCCGTTCAAATGGAACATTAATTAACAAATTATAAGAACATCGTCGTAATTAATTAGCGAGTAATCTCCTATCACTGTAGCATATGTTTTGAGTTTAATGATTTCTTTATGGTCGAATTTGAACATTATTTATCATATTCTCATAGCATTGATTAACATTTCTCATGTTGCATTACTTGTTAACTAAGCTTATGGCACTTGCTCCTCGCCTATGTTTTTGTGGAAGGAAATTTCAGAGACTCTAGTCAGCGGTTTAAAAGTGTCATTCTGGTTGACATTATTTGTCATACAGTTGAGTGGAAATATAAATTAAAGATGTTTTGCATCCTTATATTTCAAGACATATTGTGAGTTGACAAATAAGACTGTTGGCAAAATTTAAAAAATAAACATTGTTAACCTTAAAAAAGATAATTTCAAAATAAACTGTTTTCATGATTGATTTTGTTTACAAAGTGCAATCACATATCATTTTTAATCATATGAATATATTAAAGAATTTATAGTACAAATTTGAATATTTTTCCCTATTATTTTTTTTTATATAATTTCAACTCACCCTTAGACGCAAGCTTTTGGATCTACGTTAGTTTAATTAAACATTAAAAATGGAACATACACTGAAAACACTTTTAATGCAAAACGGATATTCTGTCTGCTCTAGAAAAAGATTATCTTTGAGCAATAGTTGTATCTTGTAGTGGTATATTTTCCAACTTGTTAAACTTACTTAGTTTGTATTAATTTTCTGACTTTACTGAATCAATTCGTCTTAGGTTTTTTCATTTTCATTTTATGCCATGCTTTCAGCAATTGATGACTCCGTTGACTATTGGTTATTAAGAGCACGGAGTTGTCTCTTTAGATGTCTTACATTAATCATAACACGATGGATGAGTTGAACTGTGCTGATCACGTGATAAGTGTGCATTCAGCATTCAAATCGTCGTTATGTCATCAATATCATTGCAATTATGAGAATTTCTATTATAGTATATAGTTTATAAGCTCAGTTTTATGTTTGCATACTACTCTTACTACTGAAAACTGTATATTATCTAAAACTGTATTGGAGTATTTAATGCATGAAGACATTAATAATGGTAGGGATCACGATTGGCTTAAAACTGTGGGGGATATACTAAACAGATGCGGCTTGTGTAATGTGTTTATCAATCCGTATTGTTATTCATTCAACACTGACAGACCATTTCTTTTAATCCTGGCAAACTTTTGTCCGCAATAGCTCCAAATGAATACATTTAAATCAAAAACTGATTACAGACACCTCCCATTGCATCGATTTCTCCATCTACACAATTAATTAAATGCCCCTTTATTAAATTCAAGAACGAGTAATCATAACCGGCAGATGGCGTTGTCTACCACGAGAGAATTTAACATACCAACTATTCGACTCCCCACGTATCGCAGATGAAATACATTATTTATTCACATGTAAAGCTTACGCCTTTGAAACATCGTCTCTGTATTAACCGATTTTCGTAACAGGACCAAATTTGTATAAATAATTAAAAAGTAGAAGCACAAGAAAAAAATCAGAAATTAAAAACCTCTCGAGGTATATGTGTATTGTTATGTACAAGTTTGATTGTTGATGTAACAATTCTTGTCTGTTTAAAATGTATACATGTATATGCATATATGCATATATGTATTCTCTTGTACCTTTGTTATTTGTTTGTTGAGAAATTAAATGTGTTTGATTAAATTGTGTTTTCATAACTATTCAGTAGTATTTTAACACGTGGTTTGGCAAACTTTTACACACTGTATGATCGATATTCTTTCAACATTGTTCTTAGACAATGCCCTAGAGGAGAAGTTCTTGTTTATGTTATGACATGCCAACAACATACACCGTTTACTTGGGGTTTGCACAGTTCTTAACGGATAGAGGTGTGATGAATGATAATTGACGGTATGGTCTGAAAATGTTGTATCAGACAATATGTGCAATTGAATCACAATATGGGACATTTATTAAAGTCATCAGAGGTACTTTTGTTAATGGATTAATATATAAAAGTGATGACACTGAAATGCCTTGGTGTACCCGTTTGCTCTTTAAAGGGGCAGTAGCACGTTTTTAGAGGGAATATAGGGTGATGTCAGAAAATGAAAATTAATGGTTCCAATTGAAAGACAGTGTATTTAAAGTAAATGGAACAGTAATTATACAAATAGATAACGTAAAGTTTAGCCATGCGGTTCCCTTTTCTTACAAAACATGAATTAAAGGTGTTCACATAAAAATGGCCGCCAATGTATTTTATGTGAATCTTCATACTTTGTCCTCTGATTATGGATGATTGGCACGTTTAATGAGATTTTTGCAATATTCAGTGACAATTATAAACAATAAAATTATCGAAAAACGTGCTACTGCCCCTTTAAGTCATTCATTTACTACGTCTTTGGGTGTAATAAACTGTATAAATATCTTGATCTGATAAATAAACGACACGTGTCAATTTGTGAGATAGCATGAATAACCTAGGGTATGTTTTATGCAAATGAGGCTTCAAATTTCCTTTATGACCTTGTATAATTGAACTATTTCCAGATAAACATTTTCTATTTGAATTAATTCACCAAAACCTCTTGGTTTGCTCCAGTCAAACATTAACCATACTGGTATTGATCTGATAAGATTGCCCGCTTGGCAGATAGGGAATGTATGGTATTTGTTTTCTACACTTCCTTATATGTAATCACATTAGCAAACGTTTTAACTCTCGTTTACGACTTCAACCCTGGATATAATTGCTATATTAAGCACTGGTTTATGTTCTAGCCTCTAGTTGATAGCTTGCTTTTCTTGTTAGCTTGAAATATATAATCAATTGAAAACACATGCAAGGGAAAGAAACTTGAACGATGTTTTCCTAACGCATTGGTATGTGCTGTCCTGCACTAGTTTGGTTACACAATAATATGGTTCAATTGTTAAATATCTAGTTACTTTTCAAATCTCATTAGTAAAGTGAGTGTTTAACATCCAATCTTCAAATGGAATTCTGTAACACTCCTGCAACTCCTCCTTGACAATTGCATTGACTATGACTTAAAGGGGCAGTAGCACGTTGTTAGGTAAAATTGTATTTTAAAATGTTCATTGATAATTGTATGTTAATGCTAAATGTATTCTTGTGATCAAATATTTCATAACACAAACCAATTATCCATAGTCAGAGGGGAAAGTATGAAGATTCACCTAAATCCATTGGCGGCCATTTTGTGTGAACACCTTTAATTCATGTTGTGTAAGAAAAAAGAAATCGCATGGCTAAACTTTACGTTATATATTTAAATTATTACTGCTCCCTTTACTTTAAATACATTGTCTTTCATTTGGAACCATTAATTTTATAATCAACTTATATTCCCCGGGAAAACGTGCTGATGCCCCTTTAAGAATCGGTATCACTAGTGTTTGAGTGATATAAACCTATTTATAATGGAATCAATGCTATAAACTACTTTGATGAACACTAAAATCATCAATATTGATGAGTCAAATAGAAAATGAAGACTATTGTTATTGTTTTGTAAATCAAATGATCAAGTCAAGAACATATGGATATACCACACAAATTGGTTTCAAAATATTATGGCTAGAACGTTGATCGTAATAGAATACAATGCTTTTTCGTTATACAAGATGATTGATATTTTTGATTACTACAAAAATAGTTTAAATGACAAGAGCTTCATTAAATTGAATAACAACATGTTTTGTACGCCATGCAAACAATATCATAAATAGCGTTTATACAACAATGTTTTTACAACCCTGACCGGCATGACACACTTTCGATCGGATAAGCAAATGAAAAACAGGAGTTGTAATTATAAGATCAACCTGTCATCTCTATTTCGCATTGAGTGAATAATGACGTGATGCTGTCAGAAAACCTTTATTTATTGCTTCAAATATGACATAATGGTATTTTTACATTACATTTCCTCATGAGATAAACATTACTATTGTTGCCCATTGGTGAATGGTGTATAACAGCGTTCAGTTAAGGTTTCAGATATTTGACATAGATTGGTAATAAAGATAGTTTTGTAAAATCATAATTGTGTTTACAAAATTAACCTGAGCACTGTGCGATATTGTTTCACTACGACTTCATATGCATGGCTTTCAAAATTCTATATGAGGATTTGTCATTTGTTTCATTTGGATTGGAGATTTAGTGACAAAGAATAGTTATAAGGAATAATAATTATAGGATATCTAACGAGCTTCCCCTTTCATATCAAGTTTATGTCCCTAATGAAATAATTTTGCTTTGTCACGAGCCTTGGTATGAAAGGGGAACGAGTTATGTATCCTATTTATTACCAACTGAAATTTCTGACGATTTATTGCTTTTTTTAACAACTTTTTATTGTGCCTTTAAAGAGACGAAACGGCGGATTAATATCAAACCACGTCACAGCCTCAATTATTATACTATTACGACGTTAGATATTCACATTTCTAAATTCTACCCTACGTTAATTCATAGTGTCTGGTGAAATGTAAGTAATAAGCACTTTTGTCGTGAACGAAGCGTACGTGAAAATAATATCTCACTGCGCGAGAACAGTCAGAGTTATCTTTCTTTGATCAACGGCATGTCATGGCGGCCGCCATTTGCCTGTATCCTTTCGTCAAAATGTGTAAACAACCGCCTTCAAAGTAAGTTTAAGATGCTTATCATTGTTCAAACGCGTCTTGTTTTGAAGAAATTCTGTCTAAAGAATATTCAGTTGTCTTTATATTCTATAGATAACAAGCAATGTCTGTCTTTGTCATTTTTGGGCGACATGGATCAAATTAATGAACTTCGGTGATCAAATTGTGCTGAATTTAAACCCTTTTGTCTTTATATTATATGAGCCTTGAGATATCAGTAAGATGCTTTATTGCAGTTCTTTTGTCCTCCGATTTATTCCTTAACAATTCGGTAAGGAGGATTAAAAAAATAAACTGAAAGTTTGAAGAATGACTCCGACGCACTCAGTTCCATTCGAATTTGTGAATGAAAACACGTTCGTTTTATGAATGAATAAAGTAGTCCGGACAATGTCAAAGTTCACCGCAAGCCAATCAAATCACTTTAAAGAGTTATGACCCATATGTGTCATAACAAATTGTTATGAAACCCCTTTACGAAGTACCACGTGGGTAATAATAAAGAATTTAGCACAGCTAAGGAGGAAATGTCTCATTGTGCAAAGTGTATTTTCCAAATTTTAAATGTTTGCAATATCGGGCTGAACATCATCATTTGTGTAAACAAAATCTCACGCTGCTGTGTTAAAACATATGTATCTATATATGACATCAAGTCAAAAATTTAAAATTGCTTTAAAAATTAAACATTACTTATCAAAGATCAAACGTATCTTAACGATGTCAAAATATACATGCAGATATAACAGTTACTCATACATTACATACTAGGTTTATCGAATGTGCTTGTAGCAATCCGTAGTTACATATATCATCATTTTCTGTATGTGTATCGTCTATCTGGTTTATCTATGAACGCGTCATATTTGTACGTCATGTAGTCAAGTCAATGCGTATCCATCACAATTGTAAATAGTATAACCAGTTTAGCCTATAATGTAAAACGTATGTTTATGTATGTGTTTCATTATGTATGTGTACTGTTGAAAGAAGTGTTTTAATAGTGACAATGTTATTATATCAGAGGTATGAAAAAAAGAAATATATTCTTTTAACGCCTTTGAAAATATTTCATGTAACATAATTGTTTTATCGCCCCTAACCTTAATAGTGACAAAACTACAAGAGTAAATACAAGGGTAATCAGAAGATAACTTGCAAGCTGTCTCTCATATATCAGAATATCAATCCTTGAATTATCTAGAACTGATAGAAGGACAAAGTCATCTATCGAAGGTCATTTCCATGGAACCATGACAAAATCTGAAGAGATGCACATGGTGATTTATACATATACCAAGTTCCAATCGGGTAGGTCTCAGAGTTTTAGATGGAAGGAGACATACAGGGCGATGACTATATCCTCAAGTTCATTTCCATGGAACCATGTCAAAATCTGAAGAGATGCACATGGTGATTTGTACATATACCAAGTTCCAATCAGCTAGGTCTTAGAGTTTTAGAAGTAAGCAGACATACAGGGCGATGACTATGTCATCAAGTTCATTTCCATGGAACCATGACAAAATCTGAAGAGATGCACTTGGTGATTTATACATATACCAAGTTCCAATCAGCTAGGTCTTAGAGATTTAGAAGTAAGCAGACATAAGATGACTATATCCGGTCCGAAGGTATTACATCATCTTCACTGAACATGATGATTTATTGCTAGTCTTTGATAATCGTATCGGAAAGTCTGGCCAATATGTTTATAAAAAAATATAGCATTCTCATATTGCACACTGAATACATTGCAAGCGTTCTATAAGTGGTCAGATACAACATCAATCCATCTTTATTGAATATGTGTACCTCTGTGTTTAATGTCAAAGTGAATAACTCATGGGGTAATATCAGATTTTCAGCTCTACTTTATCAACAGACGCAACATCAGCCCCGGTTACTACACTTTTATGGGGAATATACGATAAGCTTATTGGATAACAGACTGATTTTTGTCCAGGGGGAGGCTCAAGATTGAAGATATCGACAGTGTCGTTCCAATTACGGCAATGATCATTCAAATTTGGCTACAAATGTTTTACTCAAACAAATTTCAAGCAAATTTGTAACCTAAACTCTAACGAATGAAACTATGACACTGGTCTAATCACAAACTCTAATAAAACACTATTAAGGCAACGAATGTTTATTTTTTACATTGACCAGTCACCTTTATCATCTCAGCAAGGGAAATTTCATCATAAAAGAAGTATTGTTCAATGTGTATGAAAATAGTAATCTAAACCCGAACAAGGAATTTATAACACAAAATGTCAAATCAAATCGTTTCCAAAATCAAATCAATAATGAAATGTTAGAACGTATGAGACTTAGTAATTGTAAGTAAACAAGCCATTAATGTGTAAATATCAATGAAAAAATTCACAAAATCATATCAATAAGGTTCATGCACTGTAAAGAAACAATGTATTTCTTGAAGAATTTCTAAAGGATCGTTGATTATTTATTAATTAAAAAAGACGGTTGAAATAAATCTTCCGTCAACAGGGTTAAATGTAATGGTTATGTTAGTATAGATTTGGATGTCGTATCCAATAATAAACAAACTCCACTCAATTGCGAATCCGGGATTTTTCTCAAAGTCAACAGAGAACAGATTATTATTTAGCTAGTCAGAACGGTTTTTTTTAAAGAGATATGTGGCTAGATATTCAACATCACATGGGTAAAACTTCTGAAAAAATATTTATTGTCACAAATCGTTTCTTTTGAATAAATGTTAAATTTTATATTCTATTTTATAACATTGTTACTTCTCATTCCACATATAACACTTTTTATTGGTTGAAATGATATACTTGTCATAATAGATTATATCGACGGTGATTTAACACCATTGTATTAACGTCGGTTATTTCGATGTCGATACCGACGTTGCTCCGACGTTGGTAATTTTGACGTTGAATAAACAACGTTGTATTAATGTCGGTGATTTAAAAAAAGATGGCGTTGTTTCCACGTCGAGAAAATAATGAAAGATTACGTCGTTTCAACAAATTCGTATTTTTATGTTTATCTGAAGTTGATAAATGAATGTACTTTGGTCGGATTTTGAAATCTATATCAGATATAACAGATAAAGAATAATACAGGAATAATTTTCTGTTAAAGTTGTGTGAAATATGACTATAATCATAAGCGAATGCATATGAAAACCAAAAATAATTTTTCATTTTTTTCCCGAAGTTACTGTGTACGCCTATAATCATATCACATTTCCGCGCCATCACAAATGCTATTACGTCACAATCTTAGTACTTTCGTCATTATCTTAGTACTTTCGTCGCCATGTTTGTCGTCGGTGCAAAGAGGAAATCAACATTATCTTATTTCGGATGCACTGATATCGCTACACTTTTTCAAATGGTAAGTACTTCTTCTATTTACTATCTTCCCATCATTGATTTCAACAGTCATCCCAATACTGAAGTGTCGTCTAGAATGATCTAGACTATGTCACCATCACGGAAGAACGTCGAAAGCAAAACACATCACGTCGAACTGTATCTCGTTGATTCAAATATAATTTGTAGTTTTCGCAGAGAATTTTTTAGGAGTATTTTGACGCTCCTATCCATATAACTTGAGTTTTGCTTGTATTCATTTTTCGGTCTTAGAATGATGCGTATTCATGTAAGGTATTGAGAGCATGTTGAAGAGATTTTTCAGTTCCGTTAAGTACAAGCGATGTCCGCGAACTGTGATAGCAGATATTCTGTGTTTCCTATCGATATTCCCTTAATATTCTTACTGTTTCTTAACATTATACTTAGTACTTCGGCATAAATTATAAAAATGTAAGGAGATATTGGATCACCTTGTATGCATCCTCTGGTAAAGAAATCAGATAAGGAACAATTTACTAGTACGCTTGATTTAAAGTTTGCATAGCATAATTCAATCCATCGTCGGATAGATGGGCCAAATCCAAAATGACTTAGGGTTTTTGAATAAATATCCGATCTTCTGAATCGAATGCTTTTCAAAGTCTATTAAAAGTAGCATCCATACATTCTGCATAGTCAATGATGTCATAAATCATGCGCGTACATTCACTGATAAATCGTCCTGACATAAAACCTTTTTGGTCTTCGTTTATTATTGTTGGTATTGTTGGTATTGTTGATATTGTTTTCTTTTTCTTATCAATTTGTTTTTGAACATTAAAATCCTTGCAAGATAAAAGCCACTACTTGCTTGTTTTGTGCAGAAGTTTAGATTAAATCTTCCTTTTTTCCAATTTGGAAATAGGTCTGTTATATTATTTCGGACTTCAAGAGATAATAGTGTTTAGTTGTTTTTTCATCAGTTCTTCCTTCAGTTTTTATTATACCCTCGGAGGGCTTTGACAAATGCGGAGGTAAATAGCGGTCCTGGATACGGGGGTACGGGATAGCACAGACGGCAAGAACGCCGGTCTCACGTTGTTGGGGTCTGGAGTTCGAATCTCATCAAGACAAAGATGTAAAGGAGTTCACCTCTGTTACAACTCTATAGGTATCACCCTAGAGCCCTAGTGTATAGTGCACAAAAATTTAAAAAACTTTAAAAAACCCGAATTCATGTCAGTGCGTGTATGGTGGATATATGAACACGTGCATACGTCGAGCTGTCGGTTATCAGCATTCAGCAGTGTTGGGCAAACTGTTGTGATTATGTGTCGCGGTTCACCCAGCTGTGAATGGGTACCCTGTGAGGCATAGGATGGTCCCTAACCTTAATGCCATATAAATGGATGCGGGTTGAATACTCTCCAGTGAGTTGAATTGTGAAAATGATCCGACTATGAAAGAATGCCATTGACCATTGATGGGGAAACAATGTAAACGCCTTTAGCAACCACGAGTGGATGGATATGTGCGTCATATAAATATTCACATAATAATAATTCTGTCCTTCTTAAAGTCTGTCCTTCCGGCCTTCCTGATGGTCAATTATCTAAAATTAAAAACGTTAGGTTTAGATAAACGAAATTTTGCACACTTGTTTACCATTTTTTACTTAGTTATATGGTGTATAATGGGGACATATTTTCTCAGAAACCATTACATCTAGAGGAGTGATATCTTGGTTATCTGTACATTTCATGATACACTTTATCCAGTTTGAAAGTCATTTCCAAAATTTTACGGATTTATGGCCCTTGATGCTCAAATTGGACTTAGAGCAATTAACAGATCTGATGCTCCAATGGGAAGAGATTTTCTCAGAAACTATAACACCCAGAGGAGTGAAATGGAGTGAGTTATGGCCCTTGATTCTGAAATTGGACTTGGAGTGATGAATAAACTAACGAGCAAAAGAAAGTATAACACTCACTTGTTTTCCATTAATTCAATATTTTAAAGAAATAAGATGCATTTGATTATGGAAGCAGACAATAACACCTTTCGGCTGTAGTTTGAATGGCTTTATTGGTGACTGTTTTATATTTTCACTTAAATGTCATCATTTAAAGTAGACTAGGGTAAGAAATGAAATTTACACCAACATGACCCCTACCATGTTCAAAATGTTGTAAATGTGTGCATGACGATGAACATTTATTGATTTTCACACAGAGTATGTGTTATATGTCGATGAAAAGTTGTGTATTGTCAAAATAAATTTAGGGAAATTTTAATATTGAATTTTTAAATTTTTTTTTTAAATTTAAAAAACCGCGTAGAGGTATTCTTTTATTTATTTAATGTTTTGGACTAATTTTCCAAACAAGTCATTTTTGGAAAACGACGTCAAAAACTCGAGATATCTGACTTTGAAAATTTTACATATGATAAATACAACTGAGTGTTATACTTTCTTTTGCTCGTGAGTTTAGAACTGATGCTCAAAAGTTTATTAGTGTGACAGATGTAGTTATTTGTAAGTAAAATATTTTAATATTATTACAAGCTTACATTTATAAAACTTACAAACATATGCACACATTCACACATCTAATGTATATTGTTTTCATTCATATAGATAATTTGAATAATGTTTTGTTGCCTATTTGCTCAAGGTATGATCATTTGTTCTCATATAGATACTTGTATCACTCAACATATCAATAATATGGGCTTAAATTTCCCACCATACCTGTCCCAGCAGGCACACGACGTGGAATCGACGTTGGATTTTAGTTGATATGTGGTCGCGACGTCGTTCAACTTAATAAAGACGTTGTTTCCACGTCAGAAATTTCGACGTCGATAAAGACAACGTTGCTTCGACGTTGTTAATTTCGACGTTGATGTAACAACGTTGTTACAACGTCGGTCATTTCGACGTCGAAAACAACGACGTGGCCCCGACGTCAGTAATTTCGACGTTGACTGAACAACGTTGTTTCAACGTTGGTTATTTCGGTTAAGGTGGCGTTGTTTCCACGTCGAGAAAATAAAGATACACAACGTCGTTTCAACGTAGCTTTTTCCTAGGTCTATGTCTATGAGATTTATGTTGATAAATGACTTAACGTTGTTCCGATTTTACAACCTACGAATTATATCAGATGAAAATAGGTTTGTCTCTTGTGAAACTAAATATTTTCGTTTGTTAGTTGATCATTCATTAAAAACGCGAAGATTTCTAAAAGTGTGTATGCGCCTTTAAACTTGTAAAGAGCGCCCCGTTATGGAAGGAATAACTAAATTACTGTTAGCAACAACTAACAGATTTCGCGACAAAAAATGCATTTTTTTCTAGGATATTGTATAGAAAAATCTTTATGTAGAGTCTAGAGTTGTTTTCCTTTTTTAAGTTTAGCCTTTTCCATTCCTTTTTAAATTAAGCTTTTTCGAATTATCAATGCAATGTATTGATATGAAATCAGTAAAAAAAAGAACAAAATATACATAAATTTATGTAAAACAGTCATAAATCTATATCAATGAATAAACAAATAAATATATCGTTTTAAAAGCAATGTTTCATGAATAAGCTAGCACTTGAAAATCCAGGAACAAATTCGTGAGCACTTTATTCATAAACAATATTTGCCGATAATTTGTTTCCCTAAACGGCGTATGCATATGAAAAAAGTACTTTTTCTTATATTTCGGAAGTTACTTTGAACGCCAACAAGCATACCACATTTTCGCGCCAGCACAAATACTGATGACGTCACTGTTTCAACTATTACGTCACAATCTTAGTACTTTCGTCGCCATGTTTGTCGGTCGATGTAAAGGGAAATCAACGTTCGGTTAGATCTTATATCGGATCACGATTCGGGTGGACTGACATCGCTCTACTATTCTCAAATGGTAAGTATTTCCCTTCTTCTATTAACAAACTTTCCATCATTGAGTTTCAGTAGTCATTCCAATACTTATAAACTTGAAGTAATAACACTAGCTAGGCCTAGTAGTCACGTCAAAATTGAACGCATCTCGTTGACTTATGAAGGCCTTGTGCCATGGCAACTGTAGATCTAGTACGATTATATATCATTATAGCACTGATATCAAACTATTATTTGAAAAATAGCATTTGTTTAGTTAAGTGAGTCACAAGGATAAAAGAAAGTCATAGGTTTCAAAACTTCTGCTGTCATTCGACTTGTGTCCGCAACCATGTTGAACTCCATACAGTGTTGGCATTGCATAAAGTGCTTGTTATCGTAGCCGGTGTTGCACGGAGCTCGTAAAGTTTTCGATCAGCTGTTTACGAGTTCATTTGGTTTAAAGCGTTCACTGTACAGTTCCGTTGTTGTTTTTGATTAATAATTGTCTTACCCTGAACATGAGCTTAAATGAAACAGCAGTTGAATTGTTATCATTTAGTGGCAATGACGGCATCATAATCAGCGTTGTCCCATATTATTTTTGTAGGAAAAAGATCACGAAAAGGGTTGTGTTCAAACCTGGTAGATTAGCAATAAAACTATATAATATTGATCAATTATTTGAATGTCTAAGTCACTTGAACTATGATCACGTCATAGAAAGATATGGCTACTTAAGTAAGTGTTGTTGTAATAGTGTTGTTCCGCATTGCGTCATATGAATGACATCAAATATCATGGCATATCATTTGCACATTTATGCATTTAGGCTAGTCATGTACATGTAGACCTAATAGATCATGATGTAATTAGTATTCAATGATAATAACTGAAATATCATTTGCCAAAAGTAGAAATTATACGTCCGTATCTAAGAACTAGAAGGGGTCCAGTTATATTAAATTTATTTTATTTTCATTGTTAACTCTTTTTTTTTTTATCAAACTAATGATGAGTAATCCTATAATTATGTTCAAGTATGACGGAATGATGGCATACCACATATTTACTTCTGGACTGTTGATGGATGAAATTCGTTTTCAATTATTTTTTTCCTTGCAAAACACAATATTACCACTAATACCAGTGACAATGTAATATTTTAATGAATGACAGTTTAGCATTACTATAGTATATAATAGGACTAAGATTGATATCAACTCACTTAGCCTAGGCTTGAACCTACATGTACGATTCATTGTATAATGATAATGTATATACAAATTAATTTTAAGGGAATTTCATAACTGACACTTTTCAGTTCCACTACAGTTATGTTTGAAGGAATCCTATGACTCAATCCATGCATCAAGAAGTGTTTTAAAGAAATGTGTTAGGAAGAGTCCAAAGATATTGTTTATATTAAATATAATACAATAATATAAACTTTTCTCAGGGTCTGCTGATTGAGAGGGAGGAGAGAGCTGGAGACTGGCGAAGCAGAGAAGATACATGCACGTGCATCTGGGAGTTGATCTGTCAAACTACCCTCAGGTATGTATAGTGACATTAGTGTATAATGTTGTAAATGCCATTCAACATTCATTATGTATTAATTCTAACAGTTTTAAATGTTGAATAAGTTAACAATTAAACAATAAATCAGTTACAATGCACACAAAAGTCATTCAAGGCAGGATTTATTCATAAGAACTAAACAAGTTATTTGATAAGGTATCGACATATACATTTTGTGTGATTGATTTTTCACTTCATTTCTTTTGTACAGAACTTTTGCTGATGACCAACGCTGTGAAGAAACATGTACAAGAAGACAGGATAAGACGGCTTTTCATAGAAATGTATAAAAGATTAATAAACAATTATGTAAACATTATCTCGGTTTGTTTTTGACTTGTTAATTTGTTGGTTGAATTGATAAAGCTTTTCCCGACGATAGATCATATTTTATATGATACGATTCCGGTTTCTATGGTTCTCTGCAGTGTTATATACATTGAAAAACGTCTCTCATCATACCTTTTCAGCATCATTAGAAATGGGATCAACTTTTTACCAACGTTCAAGCAACATCGTATCAACGGTGTATCAACGTTAAAGCCATGTTGTATCGACGTTGATGTCGCGTGATAATTACGTCAATAAAACGTCGTTTCGACGTTAATACAATATCGTATATACGTCGAGACAACGTTATACCAACGTTGTTGCGACGTCGTATTTACTAACGTCGTTTCTACGTTGAAACAACGTTAGATTTCGACGTCGCGGCAAATTTCAAATCCAATCGAAATTCGACGTCAATTCAACGTTGGTAAACGATGTTGTTTCAACGTTGGTTCAACGTTAAAATGCCTGCTGGGGTGATGCTTGTTGATGAATGGTGAACTTTGATTTGAGTAGAGATAATGTTGTATGTTGTAGATATTACTAACATGCAGTCATAATGTTGCTCATGAAGGTGTCATATAATCAAACTTGATAGTTATTAATTGATTTTATTATTTTATGTGGTTGGTTCTATATCCTAATAGTCAATTTTGCCTCGGATCGTGTTGGATGGCTTCATAGTGTAGTCTCCAGGCTGTATCATGATCTTCAAATCTTTTCTTCACTTAGACGAGATTAGTACCTTTGTTTCTAAACCTGGTATATCAGGACCTTTCGATCTTTTCTTAACCAGGACGAGATCAATACCTTTTTTTCTAACCCTGGTATACATGCCAGATTCCCTCCTCAGTTGATACCCAACCTTGTCCAGATTTGCCCGTATTCTTTTCATGGGTTTGGGGAAAATCAGTCTGTGAACCATACAGTTGGTTTTTTTCTTTAAAGCATTCATCCCCTACCTTTCATTGACATAAAAAAAGGCAACACTTGTTAGGGGCCTATTGTCTCTGTTCACTAAACTGAGCCTGTGTCTCGGTTTTTGTAACCTTTAAACAGACTTGAACTTGATTCTGTGCACTGTCACCTCTTGGATCTTCAAGTCGTGTTCTATACTTCCCTGAGACGATACTCTGTGTTCTCATCTGGGGTCTTCAAGTCGTGCTCTATACTTCCCTGAGACGTTCCTCTGTGTTCTCATCTGGGATCTTCAAGTCGTCTTCTTGACTTCCCTTAGACGATCCTCTGTGTTCTCATCTGGGGTCTTCAAGTCGTGTTCTTGACTTCCCTTAGACGATCCTCTGTGTTCTCATCTGGGGTTATCAAGTCGTGCTCTATACTTCCCTGAGACGTTCCTCTGTGTTCTCATCTGGGGTCTTCAAGTCGTCTTCTTGACTTCCCTGAGACGATCCTCTGTGTTCTTATCTGGGATCTTCAAGTCGTCTTCTTGACTTCCCTTAGACGCTCCTCTGTGTTCTCATCTGGGGTCTTCAAGTCGTGTTCTTGACTTCCCTGAGACGATCCTCTGTGTTCTCATCTGGGGTCTTCAAGTCGTGTTCTTGACTTCCCTTAGACGATCCTCTGTGTTCTCATCTGGGGTCTTCCAGTCGCCTTCTTGACTTCCCTGAGACGATCTTCTGTGTTCTCATCTGGGGTCTTCAAGTCGTCTTCTTGACTTCCCTGAGACGATCTTCTGTGTTCTCATCTGGGGTCTTCAAGTCGCCTTCTTGACTTCCCTGAGACGATCCTCTGTGTTCTCATCTGGGGTCTTCAAGTCGTGTTCTTGACTTCCCTGAGACGATCTTCTGTGTTTTCATCTGGGATTGTCAAGTCGTGTTGTTCTTGACTTACATGAGACGATCCTCTGTGTTCTCATCTGGGGTCTTCAAGTTGTGTTCATTCATCTCTGAGACGATCCTTTGTTTTCTCATCTGGGATCTTCAAGTTGTGTTCTTGACTTCTCTATGACGATCATCTGTGTTCTCATCTGGGGTCTTCAAGTCGTCTTCTTGACTTCCCTGAGACGGTCTTCTGTGTTCTAATCTGGGGTCTTCAAGTCGTCTTCTTGACTTCCCTGAGACGGTCTTCTGTGTTCTCATCTGGGGTCTTTAAGTCGTGTTCATTAATCTCTGAGACGATCCTCTGTGTTCTCATCTGGGGTCTTCAAGTTGTGTTCGTGACTCTCCTGAGACGATCCTCTGTGTTCTCATCTGGGGTCTTCAAGTCGCCTTCTTGACTTCCCTGAGACGATCCTCTGTGTTCTCATCTGGGGTTTTCAAGTCGTGTTCTTGACTTCTCTAAGACGATCCTCTGTGTTCTCATCTGGGGTCTTCAAGTCGTGTTCTTGACTTCTCTATGACGATCATCTGTGTTCTCATCTGGGGTATTTAAGTCGTGTTCATGACTTCCCTGAGACGATCCTCTGTGTTCTTATCTGGGGTCTTCAAGTCGCCTTCTTGACTTCCCTGAGACGATTCTCTGTGTTCTCATCTGGGGTATTCAAGTCGCCTTCTTGACTTCTCTAAGACGATCCTCTGTGTTCTCATCTGGGGTATTTAAGTCGTGTTCATGACTTCCCTGAGACGACCCTCTGTGTTCTCATCTGGGGTCTTCAAGTCGTCTTCTTGACTTCCCTGAGACGATCTTTTGTGTTCTCATCTGGGGTCTTCAAGTCGTCTTCTTGACTTCCCTGAGACGATCCTCTGTGTTCTCATCTGGGGTCTTCAAGTCGCCTTCTTGACTTCCCTGAGACGATCCTCTGTGTTCTCATCTGGGGTCTTCAAGTCGTGTTCTTGACTTCTCTATGACGATCATCTGTGTTCTCATCTGGGGTATTTAAGTCGTGTTCATGACTTCCCTGAGACGGTCCTCTGTGTTCTCATTTGGGGTCTTTAAGTCGTGTTCATTAATCTCTGAGACGATCCTTTGTTTTCTCATCTGGGATCTTCAAGTTGTGTTCGTGACTTCCCTGAGACGATCCTCTTTGTTCTCATCTGGGGTCTTCAAGTCGTGTTCATGACTTCCCTGAGACGATCCTCTGTGTTCTCATCTGGGGTCTTCAAGTCCCCTTCTTGACTTCCCTGAGACGATCCTCTGTGTTCTCACCTGGGGTATTTAAGTCGTGTTCATGACTTCCCTGAGACGATCCTCTGTGTTCTCATCTGGGGTCTTCAAGTCGTGTTCTTGACTTCCCTGAGACGATCCTCTGTATTCTCATCTGGGGTCTTCAAGTCGCCTTCTTGACTTCCCTGAGACGATCCTCTGTGTTCTCATTTGGGGTCTTCAAGTCGTGTTCTTGACTTCTCCATGACGATCATCTGTGTTCTTACCTGGGGTCTTCAAGTCGCCTTCTTGACTTCCCTGAGACGGTCCTCTGTGTTCTCATCTGGGGTCTTTAAGTCGTGTTCATTAATCTCTGAGACGATCCTTTGTTTTTCTCATCTGGGATCTTCAAGTTGTGTTCATGACATCCCTGAGACGATCTTCTGTGTTCTCATCTGGGGTCTTCAAGTCGTCTTCTTGACTTCCCTGAGACGGTCCTCTGTGTTCTCATCTGGGGTCTTTAAGTCGTGTTCATTAATCTCTAAGACGATCCTTCGTTTTCTCATCTGGGATCTTCAAGTTGTTTTCGTGACTTCCCTGAGACGATCCTCTGTGTTCTCATTTGGGGTCTTCAAGTCGTGTTCTTGACTTCTCCATGACGATCATCTGTGTTCTTACCTGGGGTATTTAAGTCGTGTTCATGACTTCCCTGAGACGATCCTCTGTGTTCTCATCTGGGGTCTTCAAGTCGCCTTCTTGACTTCCCTGAGACGATCCTCTGTGTTATTATCTGGGTTCTTCAAGTCGCCTTCTTGACTTCCCTGAGACGATCTTCTGTGTTCTCATCTGGGGTCTTCAAGTCGTGTTCTTGACTTCCCTGAGACGATCTTCTGTGTTCTCATCTGGGGTCTTCAAGTCGCCTTCTTGACTTCCCTGAGACGATCCTCTGTGTTCTCATCTTGGGTCTTCAAGTCGTGTTCTTGACTTCCCTGAGACGATCTTCTGTGTTTTCATCTGGGATTGTCAAGTCGTGTTGTTCTTGACTTACATGAGACGATCCTCTGTGTTCTCATCTGGGGTCTTCAAGTTGTGTTCATTCATCTCTGAGACGATCCTTTGTTTTCTCATCTGGGATCTTCAAGTTGTGTTCTTGACTTCTCTATGACGATCATCTGTGTTCTCATCTGGGGTCTTCAAGTCGTCTTCTTGACTTCCCTGAGACGGTCTTCTGTGTTCTCATCTGGGGTCTTCAAGTCGTCTTCTTGACTTTCCTGAGACGGTCTTCTGTGTTCTCATCTGGGGTCTTTAAGTCGTGTTCATTAATCTCTGAGACGATCCTCTGTGTTCTCATCTGGGGTCTTCAAGTTGTGTTCGTGACTCTCCTGAGACGATCCTCTGTGTTCTCATCTGGGGTCTTCAAGTCGCCTTCTTGACTTCCCTGAGACGATCCTCTGTGTTCTCATCTGGGGTCTTCAAGTCGTGTTCTTGACTTATCTAAGACGATCCTCTGTGTTCTCATCTGGGGTCTTCAAGTCGTGTTCTTGACTTCTCTATGACGATCATCTGTGTTCTCATCTGGGGTATTTAAGTCGTGTTCATGACTTCCCTGAGACGATCCTCTGTGTTCTTATCTGGGGTCTTCAAGTCGCCTTCTTGACTTCCCTGAGACGATTCTCTGTGTTCTCATCTGGGGTATTCAAGTCGTGTTCATGACTTCTCTAAGACGATCCTCTGTGTTCTCATCTGGGGTATTTAAGTCGTGTTCATGACTTCCCTGAGACGATTCTCTGTGTTCTCATCTGGGGTCTTCAAGTCGTGTTCATGACGTCCCTTAGACGATCCTCTGTGTTCTTATCTGGGGTCTTCAAGTCGTCTTCTTGACTTCCCTGAGACGATCCTCTGTGTTCTCATCTGGGGTCTTCAAGTCGCCTTCTTGACTTCCCTGAGACGATCCTCTGTGTTCTCATCTGGGGTCTTCAAGTCGTCTTCTTGACTTCCCTGAGACGATCTTCTGTGTTCTCATCTGGGGTCTTCAAGTCGTGTTCTTGACTTCCCTGAGACGATCCTCTGTGTTCTCATCTGGGGTCTTCAAGTCGTGTTCTTGACTTCTCTATGACGATCATCTGTGTTCTCATCTGGGGTATTTAAGTCGTGTTCATGACTTCCCTGAGACGGTCCTCTGTGTTCTCATTTGGGGTCTTTAAGTCGTGTTCATTAATCTCTGAGACGATCCTTTGTTTTCTCATCTGGGATCTTCAAGTTGTGTTCGTGACTTCCCTGAGACGATCCTCTTTGTTCTCATCTGGAGTCTTCAAGTCGTGATCATGACTTCCCTGAGACGATCCTCTGTGTTCTCATCTGGGGTCTTCAAGTCGCCTTCTTGACTTCCCTGAGACGATCCTCTGTGTTCTCACCTGGGGTATTTAAGTCGTGTTCATGACTTCCCTGAGACGATCCTCTGTGTTCTCATCTGGGGTCTTCAAGTCGTGTTCTTGACTTCCCTGAGACGATCCTCTGTGTTCTCATCTGGGGTCTTCAAGTCGCCTTCTTGACTTCCCTGAGACGATCCTCTGTGTTCTCATTTGGGGTCTTCAAGTCGTGTTCTTGACTTCTCCATGACGATCATCTGTGTTCTTACCTGGGGTATTTAAGTCGTGTTCATGACTTCCCTGAGACGATCCTCTGTGTTCTCATCTGGGGTCTTCAAGTCGCCTTCTTGACTTCCCTGAGACGGTCCTCTGTGTTCTTATCTGGGGTCTTCAAGTCATAGACAACAGCTTGATTTTTTGATCGTGGAGATCTTTCATGATACTATCTCTCCGGATATTTCAATCTGCAGATCGTTGTCAGTTAGTTTTAAGTTGTAAATTCATCAAACCTTTCAGAGCTTAGTCTCACACACGACCTTCACCTTCTTGATTAAGATTTACATGTTTTGCATATTTATCTTACAACTTGTATTGTAGATCTGAGGTAAACCTTCCCAAATGCAAAATAGAAAAGCCAAATGTGTATTGTTAAAACATTTTATAGCCAAGTAATTTTGAATGCTTCTTTCCCTTACGTCGCCTTTGTTTGTTGCCTGGAACTGGGGATGTAGCTAGGAGAATGTTTCTTCCAACGAATCAAACTACACAGGTGTCTCTCTCAATCCATCTTTATTCAGTTTATGGTAGGGTCCGCCAACACTGGCGTTCATATGAAGATCGAGAGGCCAGAATCTCTCCTGAGTATCGCGCACTGGCTTAAATATCCTGAATGTACATTGGAATATCAGTCTTACTATTTCATTGGCTATATATATCTTAGAATACCTCTTCGTTTTGAGGTGAACTCTGTTTATGGTAAGATCTATTTATAGGTAGTGATGGGAGCACGTCCAACTAACGGTAAAAGAATGTCTACACCATTTTGTATTTAATGGAGACTGAGCGAGTTTTTCGTCTAAATCTATAGAAACAACATTTATAGAATAAGATTGTTATATAAAACACAAAATCACAACATTAATTCATCATCAAATATCTTCATCAAATAATTAACAGAACACAAATAGTCATAATTTATATCATTCGATTTTGACCATTTTCCATGCAGGTGATAACATTCTAATTGGAGAGAAACACGGGAAGAATTTCATTCCGTAGACAAATCAAAATGTGTCATTTGATATGGAATATATATTATTGTCTAAACTTAAGAATACCCCTTCCTTCCGAGGTGAACTCTTTTTATGGTAAGGTCCGGTCTCAACAACATTTATAGAATATGATTATTATTTATAACACAAAATCACACAACTAACATTAATTTATCATCAAATATCATCAATAAATCATTACCATACATGTATATAGTCATAAATTTTATCAACCAACTTTGTCAATTTTCTATGTTGGAGAGAAACACAGGAAGAATTTCATTCCGTAAACAAATTAAAATGTGTCATTTGATATGGAATATGGCTATGTATGTATATAAACTTAAGTCGGCAGTGCAATATGAACAGCGCAACGCCACAGACTCCATCGCTTTCCTGTGGGAGTTGAACATCTCAGGAAATTATGGTAGATTCTAGTAGCAAAGAAGTTTAAAGTTAGATAGGGCGTAATATGTACTTTTATATATAGCTGCGAACCTTTAGTTTGTTCAATTGCTAGTCAAATCTCATGTAATTTGGTCATTTGAAAGATTTCTGTAAAATGTATCAAATCATCTATTAATCGCGTAACCTCTTTAATATTAATCAAAAACAAAGCCTTTTTAATCTTAACTTATAATATTTGGTTTAATTCCATTTCAAAGCCCTATTCTATTCGTATTATTAATAAGAGCAATAATTTGCCAGTTTGTATGGCAATTCTTTGGTTTATTACCTTTCGGAATGCACATTATCGACCCCTGAGTTTTTATGACAGATAATGTTTTGTTCTGATACCCAAACTTTGAGGATATCAACAAATCACCCAAATCTTTTCAGAAGAGTTTTAAAAACCGTCTGATCCGAGACTTTTATCATTTTTCATAATAAGATTTCGGTTCGAGTTAAATTGTCATCTATCGTGGCAGTTTCCTCAGTAGATAACCAAGTAGATGTAGCACATCAGCACACAAATCCAATAAGAAGGCCATGTCTGGGTTTTACATTACTCTCACGGCCGGTGTTCCATTCACATCTAACGGGTACACGACAGAGTCATACCTAAGACCCCGTCGTGCTACCCCCAGTGTGTCCAGGCCTGGAGACTTCAGCGAGTTTTTCACCAATCTCTCCTTGAACTAAGGTTTCAATCATATTTAAGCATCATACATACTCGTAGCAACACTTACATGGAAACACAATAGCAACATACAACATACGGTCATCTAACAGGTTTATAAATTATTATGCTACAGATTTAATACTGGACAACGAGAGTCCGGACCATATGGTGAGCTTTTAAGTTGTTTGCTTCTCACGAGGGTAATACGGTCTGATGTACCATCTTTGTAGAAATGTTGCCAGAGCAGCAGAAGAAGAAAATATATCCATTTTAGTTTGACTACCGTTAACTGATGAGCCATCACAGCCTGAGCGGCCTTGATTCTAAATGTAAACAAAATGGCGTCGTCCAACCCGACTGCAATTAAGAATCTCGTTACGTAAAACTATTACACTAAACATGATGAAAAACTATTTGATTTTAATCCTATAGCACGTGCAATTAATGCAATGCAGAATTTGGTTCCAAACAAAACTTGGAATGACGAGAAAACAAACCTATAATTAATAATCACCAAATCAGCTGATCGAACGTATGTAAACTCCGCGTGTGTAATTAAGTAACGTCATCTTAACCCTATGCGACACCTCTTCTTGGAGAGGAGCTGTTGCTATGGCAGCGGGATACATGAAATCTGTACACCGTGAGAGATGGGGCTCGCGGTGTACATAAGATAAAACGAGTCGATCGTCAGCCAATCTAAAACGAGTATTTTACTGTAAGTTAAGATATTATAGCTTATAGAGTTAATGACACAATTACTGACCATAATATCTAAGAGTATTTAGCGAGATGCATAACACAGAAAGGAGCACATTAGCCCATAATCATCACCTATTCAACCCATGTATCTTTATATTCATATATGTATAAGATTTCCGAATCACTTGCTCAATAACACTGTGCCCCCTAACCCAGAAGAAACTTGCAGTTTGACAACCTCGATAACACAGTAAAAACTTACCCAAAATGTATCTGAACTGAATAAGTTCAATGCGATACAAGTCACGAGGCATAAGCCTTAGATATCCGTTAGCCTGGAAAGTCATCTGTTTCGTTGGATTATAAGAACATTCCCCATTGGGATGCCAGAAATGGTAATGTGAAGAAAACTTTAAACGAAGTAGTTAAACTGAGTTGAAGAGATATCAATTACTTAAATTTCTGATACCAAGACAGAATTCCCGTCAATCTTATGTCACCAATCTTAAGTCACCGGAGACAATATTGAAGGATTGAAACTTTACTAAAGTATGGTATTTTTCATCACCATTCCATCTAACCTTTAAAACCCTAAACATTTTATTATTTCAATGTTTACATACATGCATGTGACAACATTATCATCATGCAAAGGAGTCGTCAAAAAGTGTCTTCACTTTATCTCTTTCCAATCTGTCAAAAAGTACGAATGTAGTATTTCCAGCCAATGCGCTCGGGGTAAATAGCAATGAATAGACACAAAAGTCTTTCTCCCTATACTAGCAGCCGTGATAGAGCTGAAATATTCTTGAAGCGGCGTTGACCAGCAGATCACCTGACCTCATCGGATGGTTTGTTGTGTACGCAGTTGAATAGAGTGTGCTTTATTGTTACCAGTCGGATGGACTTTTAGCTGAAGAAGACTCCTGAAGTAGTATTGTCCTGTGGGATGCACTGGAAGAACTGAATGATGATTATTATTGCGATATTTAAAATGAACTGTTATCATAGACATAAAAGTGAAGTTTAAAGACTGTGGAAAAGATAAATGCAATGATTACATCTTATGGACCATTCTCTCCCCACAGAGGCAGATCAACATTTAGCCTCCGTTATATTACGCTGACTTTGTGGGATAGAATGGGAGATGCCTGATTGGAGGCACTAAAAGTTAGTTGTGCAATCAGCGACGCTGTTCTTAAATCATCGTTTTGGCTACTGAATCGAGGCAAAAGCATTGTGATATGAACCACCTTTTCTAGACGAGCAGTGTTGCCATCTGATAAATAAATTTAAAAAAGATTCGATGCGGATTTTTTCCGCCAGGGGAAATTGCCGGAACCCATGGATTTTTGCCGTAATAGAACAGAGGCTTAATTAACATGACTTGATCTGCCTCTGTGGGGAGAGAATGGACACGGACAGGAATGGTATCTTAATGGAATGTCGCCTCATAGATAAGACAATGTACATCAGATTAGACAAATGTGTTTCATAAAACATCCTATTTGGTGACCATATATGTAGGAAAGACCTAGTCCGTTCAAAAATTACATTAAATCCACTGTTTCCTCTTGATATTTCAAATAATTCATAAAAGACTTAAGTTGAATTTATGTCATTATCTATCAGAGCTTTTTGCTTGATTTAGAATATATCAACTTAAAAGTAGGTATTATATGAGGTATGTAAGGTACCTGTTTGATATATGTATATTTATAACAGTATGAATCTGTGTGAATCTGTGCTTTTGATGGGATAAATGTATTTTCTGTGCTTTTGATGGGTATATTTATTTATTGTAAATAAATTTCCTTTCTTTGCTTAAATACATGTTCCGTTGTTACTCCGGTTTGTAACAGTGATAACACTTACGTACAATCATTTGAGTTTAATTTACCGTCTGCAGAGAGGACGGAGAATACTATTTTGAAACGCAAGTTAAGTCAATTTAAAACACGAATAAAGAACGTCATTCCGAGAAAAACATTATAGAAAAATTTATAACCAAAGAAGAGGTCAATTGATAAGCTTACGGAACATATAATTTGTTTTATTGACTCATCATTAGAAAGTGACAGCTCATCGTGATGGTAAAACGGAAATGTCAATCACATGCCAAACTGTTCCAGCAATCAGGCTGCAACGGCGGTGTTAGTCAGAATACATTGAATTGAGGATCTATTTTTGCTGTTATCAGTGACTGGGTTAAGTGTATAGATAGTGTCCCATAAACGATTTAAGGATTTGTTTTGTACTAGTGTTACTTTCTAGGTTAATGCTCGCTTAAATTTGACATGTCTTTAGCTCACTATGCCAATAGAAACAGTTTGTGTGTATCTTAAGTTTGTTCACTTACCTGCGTTTTAGTGCAAATATCATGTAATTTGTAATGTCTTTAGGGTATCCTAGCAATGTCAAAACGAAACGGATAATGTTGAAATTTGAGTACATAAGTTAACATTCAGTTAACATATTCATATGTCATACATTAACGATAACCGTAACTAATTTGGCCGGGCATTTAAATGACCAGGGGTCAACATTTTTAGAACACTATTTTGCATTTTTCGCTACAAAATCCTTCATTAGTTATCAATAGCTTTAGACCTAAGTCATATTTGTTCCTTTGCATTAATGAAATGTAATTGTACTGATTTCTTTCTTACAATGTTTATCTGGAATATTTAAATCGAAATTTGAGAAAATCGGTATTTCACAAATATGACCCTATCTGTCTATCTAATCATGCCAAATATCAAAATTCTGTACCAGTGACAAGACGATCCCGAAATATGGTTCGTTAATGAATAAGTGGTTGACCCTTGTAGGCGCTCCTTGAGTTATTTTAAGGGCATCAAAATGAAACCCAATTTACACTATATTTGCACAAGGATACACAAGCAAGTGAACAGTATTAAGATACGCAGCTGTATGTATGCAGTGATACCATTGGTGCCATACATCTGCAATACACTGTCCAGTAAAAAACCACAACGAAATTACCTCGCTTAAATGTCATACAATCCAAGGAAATTTCTTTCAGTGGCATTTAAGAAGTTGTAATGATGACGAAATACAAATAATATTGATTTTTAACTTCTTTATTGTAGTAGTCGTGAGACGTTTCAGTGTTGATACTAACACCGTTATCAAGCAAATGTTGCTGAACATATTAAGGTTGAGAATATTTAACCATATGACAAAGCATGATTTTACAAGAAAAGTTAAGAGTAGGTTTTGTATATTTCGATCTATATATAACGAAGTCCTAACACTTATGTTCTTGATTAACACAAACTATGCTGAGATGTTCTCATACAATTCACCATTCATGTGGAAAAGATATTTATTTTGAAGTAAATAAAAACCCTCAATGAAAAAATAGGTAATGTTTACTATCTATGAACAGTTCTTTGGTTGATTGAATGTAAAATCAAAGAGGAAACGCATGTAGAGCTCCAAATGGAGACAAACATTACAGACAAAAAGAAAGAAGTACAAATTCACGCTGACGTGATTATTGATATAAAAATGTTTGTAAAGAGAGACAAGAAGAACAATGAAAAAATCTGGTAATTTTCACTGTGCACTGTTCATCGAAAAGAAATCAACTCAACATAATATCAACAAAATAATAATGTGAATATTTATATGGTGCCTTTTCCACGTCCTAAGACATGATCAAAGCGCAACCTGCATCATTACCTGAGGATTGTACCTTCACAGCGGCCATTAAGCGCTAGTCACTACCACGTGGGTCAGTACATCTTTTTGTCAGGTACCCATTGTAACAGCTGTGGATTGAGTGCAATGTGGATTAAGTGCCTTGACAAGGGACACAACAAAGATTGAGACCCAGGTCACAATCAAAATCATCACCTATAACCTCAGTTCCTTTGATGATTGTACTCTTTTTTATAATGAAAAGGGACAAGCATTTATGTAATAACAACTAGACAGTTAGATAGTTCTTACATTTCTGTAAACTTGATATATTTTTATAATGACTGAAAGGAAATAAAAGAAGATGGTTTAGTACCACAAACTTCTAGAATGCTTCCAAATGTAGGTTTTAATAATCAATGTTCAGCGAAGTTAAAGTTATATCATAGTATTATTAAAAAAATAAAGTTTGAAAAGCTTGATCGTGTGTTAAAGTGCATTTCTGTTTCAAAACAACATATTCTTTAAATGTCTTATGGTCATATCATACATCATTTTACACTTCGACCAAAAACAACCCTCTGGCCTGCAGCCTAACCTTTCGTTTACAGTTTGCAAGTAAAGTGTAGTGGCAAAATCTCTTTCTGAATCTACATAATCACTACATCAGGTATGTCTCTAATAAACAAAAAGGTAATTCGAGAAACACTGTTTAAGTGTTTTAGTTGTTACAAAAGTTAATATTTTGTGTATATACATGTAGATAATACACATGTTATAAGACGAGACAGCGCGACAATAATCTAACATAGGTATGAAAACTTTACTTGAGAGAGCGACTGCAATTGAGGAATCAATGAAAATTTATGAGTTATCCTTTATTTGATACGAATAATGGATATGTGAGAAGTTATTAATATAAATATGTCGTTACGGTTCGTATTGAGGACAACAACTATGCCATGAAAATGAGTAACTCTATAATTTCACCTGATATGTTGCACCAATATGTTTATATGTTGTCGTGGATGTAAGACACGTGTTGTTGTACATATGTAATTAATGTCCATGAATAAAAGAGGCAGTAGCACGTTTTTAGGGGGAATAAAAGGTGATGTCAGGAAAATTAAAATTATTGGTTCGAATTGAAAGACAAGGTATTTAAACTAAATGAAGCAGTAACAATTCAAATATATAACGTTAAGTTTAGCCATGCGATTCCTTTATTCTTACACAAAATGAATTAATGGTGTTCACACAAAATGGCCGCCAATGGATTTTATATGAATCTTTATACTTTGTACTCTGACTATGGATGATTGGCTAGTGTAATGAGATTTCTGTCACTGCCAAAATGATAGATTAGGAATAAACTTACAATCATCAGTGAAAAATTTGAAACATAAAATTATCAAAAACGTGCTACTGCTCCTTTAAGATCATCGCCACATTTAGCATTAACTTACAATTATTAGGGAAATATTTAAAATAAAAAATGTGCTACTGCCCCTTTAAAGGGATACAAGAAAAGCAGACATCATACATTGCTGTATCTTATAATACCCAGACATGAATCCTTACTGTTCAATCTGAAAGGAGACAAGATGTATGGATAAAAGCCATAGACATGCTCTGGTAGGCCTTTCTTGTCACCATTTCATCTCTGACAATCCTACAGACTGAGGCAAATCTGATAAACGTATAAACCACGTCGGCATCTAAAACAAGATCAATTCACTTCAAAGAACTGTGTTAATTCTCTGCTTTTGGTACTAATTTCACATTCAATGGACATGAATCTATATATGTATCTAGCTGTTGCTTATATAGTTTATTGTAGACATTAGAAGGCAAAACAATACATATTCTGTAAAATATGACTTTGAAGAAAAATAGACCCATTGGTTCTGTAACTCATTTGGCTTCATGTCAGTTTTGTTTGAGGGTGTGGTAAATGTGGTTCCTCCTTTATTATGGGCCTCAGGGTCACAAATACTACAATTTTAAATCATCATTTTGTAATTGTTTAAAGGTTTAAACTGTTGTAGCATCACGCTAGCGGAGAGGAAGACGAAACTAGGTTTTCCGGGCGTGGCCCCTGTAGCCCTTTTAGGGACCACAGGGTCACTAAAGCTATGTATTAACTTACTAGTCAACGAGTATGTATACAAGATTCAAGCTGCCTAGGCCCTATGCTTTGTGAGAAGAAGTCGAAAGTGTAAAACACTTTAGCTCCAGCGGACGGATGTCCTGATTGACGGACGGACGGACGCCGGACACCACGTCTTGCCATAAGCCTATTAGGCCTTGCAGGCCAGATGAGCTTAAACGGGGAGCAAGTTTTGTATTCTTATTGTGGTACTGATAATGTTGTATACCTAATTCATAATGACTATCAAGATGTCTTCAACTGCGGCCGTTTTATTTGATAGAATTTAAGCCTTTTTTATCAGAAATTGAAAACTTATAATTATGTTTATTAGATATTCTTTTTGGTTACTTTTTTGTTTACCAAATTTTGAATATATGAGTTAAGAGAAAATAAAGGTAGCTCCTTATCATGTCTGTTTTGCCTTAGACCAGAATAAGAAAACTATTTATCACTGGCAATGCCGTATTGTTACCTCATATTACGACTTTTGAACGTTTATTTACTTCCGAATGGTGATGGCCTATTGTGATGAAAACGAGTTTACATGCATTGTCTCCCCACAGAGGCAGATCAAGTCATAAAATGTTGATACAGTCTCTGTTATATGACGCCGAAATCCGTGGGTTCAGGCCGTTTACCCTGGCAGGAAATTGCACCACATCTCATTTGAATTTCTTTATCAAATGATAACGCTTCTCGCATGGAAAGGGTTGTACATATCACAATGCCTTTGTCATGATCCGTAGCCAAAACGATGATTTAAAACAGCGTCGCTGATTGCACAACTAACTTTCATTGCCTCCGAACAGGCATCTCCCATTCTATCCCACAAAGTTGGCGTACTAGAACAGAGGCTGTATCGACATTTCATGACTTGATCTGCCTCTGTGGGGAGAGCATGGTTAACATGAGAAACCAGGAATGTTTAATATGAAGTTTGCAGACTCTTTATGCATTTACTCGTTGGAAATAAAAGGACAGGAAGTTCTTGTTAACCCACAGGAACCCGATATCGTAAGATGGATGCGTTTATTCCTTTACTCAATTATATAGAGGGGTGGGTCTTTCCTATCAACGTTTTACCTACATTTTATTTACGATATCGGGTTCATGTGTTTACCCCATACGTAAGTATCCCTTTTGGAAAAGAGTCCATAAATCTAATGACGAAAGGCAATATCTTTAAAATGTGGATAAAAGAGACGGTAGGTATCTCTCGAGATCAATACCGTCAAATGATAACGTTATCTGTCATGCAATGAATCACATTGTATTCAAGAAATAATGATCCATTGAAGAATTATACTTAATGATAATACCTTAGCATAAGCGATAAACAAGTTATACACCTCGAGGTGTAAGCTTCAGGGATAGATAAATCTTGAGGAAGATAGTGTCTTGCGATGATAGCCTTTAGTAACAAGAAGTGCTTCGAGAGATTTATGTCTACAATCAAACACTTCAAAGTCAGACAAGATTTCCTGAATGATGAATTTTCCTTTTGCTTTCGTCTGGTGCGTATAAATACAAGAAGCTTTTACATATGACGTGTTCAGAAAATAGTTCATTGTTTGTCGTATGTGTCTATCAAGTGCCTGAATTGTTACATTTTGCAACAATATTCATTGATAGTCCAGTTTTGTAATCCTACTTAGCACTAACATCATACTAACGGTTAGACTTAGGAGGAACTTGTTAGGTAAGAATGATTCATTTAAATATCAATTAATGAGTCCATCACTCCCCATCTACTGCAGGTACTTCAACATTCTTATCAAAATGTCAGTGATACCTGATTAATTTCAAAACGAGCGACACATTTGACTACGTGGGCGGAAGGATTTCTATTGAAATATTGTATTGAATTAACATGTTTTCAATCATTATGCATCTTGCAAGACGTAAAGATTAGTCATATAACAAAGAATATCATTGAAATTGTGTAGGTTGATTTCAGACAATTACACAATGAAATAGTGTACCTTCCTGGAATTTTGTTAAGGTGGTTAGTCGATACAGGCGTTAATAACTACCATTCCTTCATAACGACTCCAAATGGTCACTATTTAGTCAAGATGTCCTTTTAATATATTTAACATGGTCTGAAAGTCAAAACTATTTTTCGTATTTGGATCGATGGTATTCTTGCAATATTCTTTCAAAACTTCAGTGAAATCCCACTTTTGGTAAACGCCGCATAGTAGATATGTTGGCTTCATGCCATGTCAAACAGACTAAAATGTATTGCTTGGTCAAAGTCGTTGTCATAACTATTTATCCAAAAAGACTGATTAGATTTAATAAATCCTCACTACTTACATGTATAACACATATCAAGTATTTTATGTTACCAGTTTCTTTAGCAACAGCCACACATTCTGGAAAATGTCACACCTTATACCGTACAAAGTGTGACAATTTCAATTCATAATAATAACCGTGAAATACCTTATCGAACTAACATTTCAGTTTCAAGGGACGAGTTTTGCATCTGCAAACAAGAGTGTAGACGGCCATTTTCAGTTTACCACAAACTTTTAGCCTCGGTATGAAGCAATGGTCAAAAAGAGCATCGCGAATAAGTGACGAAATTAAGTCTGAAAGCGATGGACGAAAAACGGATATTCTAGCTGTAGTATTTATCTATATTTCATAGGTACTTTCATTTCAATTGACTACTTAAAGTTGCATATTCTGATTTTCATACCACACATTTGTCAAAAAATATGTTTCAACTATAATAAGTAATCATATACATATATGCTTCGTTTCGCTTCGAAACCATGTTAAATATTCTGACACCAATAACGGATTTTTTAGTCGACATATAGGTACATATTTTTTAATTTGAAGTACACCACTTGCTGAACCCATAATCCTTTACTTCAACGTTAATTGTGTACTTTGGGTTGCTTAGCTTCCTTCCAAACGCCGCTAACGGCTGAAATATTGCGGCGTTTAACAATAACTCATTCACTCCTCCCCTCCTTGTATGTTTAAAAGTTTACAAGCAAGCTATGTTGAATTTAAAACTATTACAGTCATGAAAATCATACATGTTGTATTATGCAAACTTAGACCATTGTGAGATATACTCATGGTAATAATGGTTGTCACCCCCACATATTTGAAACAGTTTGTCTAAGTAACAACAGAAAAATGTTTGTGACAGTATGTTTATACCGTTAAACAGTGTATGGTATCAAGAGGCGTATTAAAATGTTGTCAAACAAATATTATTTTCATGAAGAGGCATAATACTTGATCACTGATCAATAAGCTTACAATGGATCCACAAACAGTATTAGCAGCGAATTGTCAATACAGAACCTAACATGATATGAAACATATAGTACAACAATGTTATCATCAGATGCAGTGCCAGTAACGGGTTGCTCCCCCTCTTGCATCAACAAGGGCAGTAATCCGTCTTGGCATACTATTGATCAACTTGTTGACGTCTTGCATGGCCATATTGTTCCATATTCGAATCAAGCACTGTCCCACTTCGAGATTTTGTGGTAAGGGATCAGTCTTCCTCAATTCTCTGTCCAATCGGTCCCAAATGTGCTCTATCGGGTTCATGTCGGGGCTTTTGGCAGGCCATACAAGACGATCCACGCCCTGCTGCAACAGGAAGTTGTCGATAGATCTTGCGCGATGGGGTCGAGCGTTGTCGTCCTGTAGCAAGAAGTTGTTTGCATAAACACGGTAGTAACGTTTGCTCCAACACGTGGCGGTATGTCCGTTGATTGACGTTTTCCTGCAGCAGCAAAAGATCTGTTTTACCATTGTAATGGATGCCACCCCACACAAGTACTGAACCCCCTCCACCAACAACAACTCCCTCTACACAGTCATCCCTGAACCTCTCCCCTTGTAATCTGCGCACACGCACCCGCCCATCAACTCGATGAAGAAGGACACGGGATTCATCAGTAAAGATGACGTGACGCCATTGTTGTACTCTGACGTTGCGATGATGTACTGCCCACTGCCGATGTAAACGCGTGTGCTCCCGTGTTAGGAGGGGTCGTCGAAGAGGTCTTCTCACTCTATAACCATGTTGTAAGAGCCTCTTGTTCACGGTTTCCCTTGAAACCCGAATGTTAATCAGCTGCCCCCACCGGTCACGGAGTGATATCGATGACAAACGTCGATGCCGTTGCACAAGGCGCCACAGTACACGGTCCTCTCGTGCAGTAGTCTTGCGTAGCCTACCAGGGCTTTTGTTTGGAGTAATGTCACGGTTTATCCTGTGTCATTTTTTAATCCGTTGAACGGTTCTCTTACTGACACGCATCTGTCGGGCAATGACGTCATTTGTTGCCCCCGCAAGTGCCATTCCGATGATTCGGTTACGGATCTGTAATGAAGTCGGTCTCGGCATCGTTTAAAGGCTTAACTGTTCGCAACTGAGTATCGTATGCAAATGGATAACATTGTCTGTCGACGCTTTCTGCAACGACTCAGTTCTTGTCACTTTCTGCACGTGCATCATATGCCATGCCTTTCACAGATGATACATGTAATATGTGTTGTTCATCTCTTACATGATGTGTTTTGGTGATATGTTTCATTGGTGAAGACACTAATGAGCGAATCAGAGATGTTTGATATTTAAGTCCTAAAATACATCTGTACCTGGGGGGTGACAACCATTATTACCATGAGTATATATTGCATATATCAAATTATATATAAAATAAAATAGTAAAATTGAAAGGAAATATAGGTCGTCTTCAGAACATCCTTCATTCAGGACAAGATAGTCAATATTACAGAAGCACAAGCACATGCATATTCTTTTGAAAGCAGTGTTGCTATCTCATTGTTGATTGAGGCTAAATTTGTTTATAAAAATGTGATTCGTGTCCTTTGCGTGACACTCAAAAGGTACTTCCTCAAAAGCAACGAAACCATGCCCTTTGTTTTATTGAATCTATTATCTTTAATTATGTTCTTGATTGTGTTAAATTGGTTGCAAATGTATTGCCAAGATGTTGCAATTACTGGTTTCATTGCCAAATTTCTTATTTTTGCACTTACAAAAAGTAATTACACAGACGCTGAATATATGCCAGATATTGATATGGTGATTACCTGATTGTGAAACTAACACAAAGGCTGAACACGTTACATTAGCACAGAAATCGATTTGTGTACAAGTTACTCCATTAGGAACAAATTTAATACGCATGATAATAAATCGAACCATAGAATACGTGAAGACAAATGCATGTTATTGTGAGATTATCATCAATGGAAACTATTATATTATGTAGATTAAAAACCTTGATTTTCACAACTTGAACGAGCATGTTCTCCTAAAAATTTCCTGGAAAGATTAAATAATAATGATATTTACAATAAGAAGACAACTACATTATGAGAAAATCGCGATCATTCTTTCAACAAGTTTGTACTCCGAACGTTAAATTGTTTATGATTCCTTTGTATAATGTTTAAATCAAAGTTGTTAACTAGGCAGATTTCTACTTAAGATAGAGTTACAAGTGAATAAGGAGATAATAGTGAAATAATGTATGGTTTATCAACATCTATACAATAGCGACAAATTAGTTCATTTGCATGGTAAAGTAGACAGTTTATGATTCGAAGAAATCCAATCATCAATGTTTACGAAACTAATGTAAACTATATGCACTGGACATAAACCAGTTAGTTAAAGTTAGTAAGCTGTTACAAAAACTTGTTTATCTCTTTCCACATAAACACGAAAGAAAAATATTTTATGAAAAAGTATCGTTTATAGGCACATCACGTGTGTGGTCACAGATGGAATGTGTAATAGAAAGATTAAAAAGTTTTTTATAACAACACCTCAATACGTGGTTAAAATACAAACAATCTTTTCTTCTTTTTGGTGTTTTGTTTGAGTAAAACGTCAAAGCTTTATTCGACTTTTATAACAAGGTTACGTTTCCCTTCAGGAAGTGAATTTTAGTTCGTTCATTAGAAATATGTCATCGCTAATGACAAAACATGACTAAATAAGAAGTTGCTTTTGACAGAGCTGTAACTTGCCCAGTGAATAGAATTGCAAAGCTAACATTTAAAAAGATGCAACTCACACATGACAGTTGCTTTGTTTTTCTTGATTACTAAGTGTTATGGTTTTCGGACAAAGCATTACATTCTGTAAACTGGCATACGCCAAACATTGTTTTATTTATCAACACAGGGCAACTCAGTGTTAACACCATGTCATAACCACGGATATAGTCTTTCACGACCACGTTCAAGAAAAAGTGATCCAGTTTATCCACATCAACCGGTCATTGCTCTCTCCACTAATGAAGCTTTACAAGTTGCTGAATTTTGTTTGGATTAAATCACGTCTTGTCAATTAATGGGATAACTTGTTAACAAATTCATTTTCAATCATGCTCCCACTTTTTGTAACATTTCTCGCGTTCTTTATTATAAGTTATTTTAAATTTGATTGGACTTTTTTACACCATGTTCAAACAGAAACAATTAAAGTAACACGTAAACATGAATTTCATTTCGTGTTGATGACAATGAAGTTAACCTGGAGAGTACATATACAAGGAAATCAAGGCTATTGACTTCTATCAATACTTTCATTTCTCAGTTAATCGCACGCACCTAAAGTCTAAATGTAAGTACTTTACCTCTTTCAACCCAACATACGTATTTCAACACCAACTGGCTATTCGTCTTTCTAATAGATCATAATCATTAACATAAGTTCTCCTTTGAAGGTTCATGCATACTAATATGACCACTATGAATGAAGTAAAATTGGAATTATTTCAATATTTTAGAAATGAAAGTCTGATATCTTTCTTTTAGACATGTACTTATTTTTAACTTCTGACGGCTAGTGGTCATGTTATTATTTTATGCGGTACGGTGGTTTTATGGGTTGACTAACACCTTTAATTTCTTACTTTGGTTGATTGTTGCCTCGCAATATACATTGCAATTTTGATAATTCCTTCTCCTTAATAAGTTAAGTAGTTCAGTGAGTGTTATCTTACATTAAACACGTTTAAGCCTTGGGTGGTTTGTTTATTTTGTTCAAAGATTGCTTGAAAGAGAACTGATCATCTGAAACCTCTGAACTGAAAATCAAAGGTACATGTAATTATATGAACCAAATTAGGTTCAAAGTAATATGGAATAACACAATGACGTCGTGTTTATATATGTGATATATCTATAAGTCCTTTCAATAAATGCCATTTGTTTAGTGTCAACTAGTTCATTTTCACATAATTGAATGAGATTGTATTATTTGTTTAGTGTCACACACTTCTTTTGATTATTGGTCGAGTCTAGAATGTTTTATCTGTATCTAGAACCTCTAATGTCCACTGATTGGAGTTGGTGTAGAATTTTGAACAACATTCTAGAAAGTATCTAATCAATATAAGTGCTCTTCAAAGCTCTTGAGCATCTTGCTTCTCGTGACTGACTTTGTCATTATCTGCCGTGCCGCTGTTTCGGATAAATTTACAAGTCGGACCCGAATGTCAGCTTTAAAGAAGCAATTGTGACTTATTCATTATTGTATCATTTACTTGTATTTGCTTGGTATCGTAAACCTAAGCACCCTCTTTATCGATGGAGTAATTGAATTGTTATAATCATATGCAATGGTCTGTTTTATCCAATGAAAACGTTTCTCTACATGTCGTGTGGTGGCATTAAACCTTGTTTAACAAACTCGCTAATTCACCAAACCTTGTGCTCAGTTTTTAAATGTACGGCTAAGCAACTTTTATTTTTGTGAAGGATTGCACTTACAAACACTGAAACGGTGATCAGTTACAATGAATATTGAAGAGTGATCATGATAGTATAGTCATAGAAGCGTTGATGCGCGTGAACATGTGCGCCATGTTATGATTACATATGAAACCTTCATCTATTTAATAAATATCCTCATCTTCAGTTTTCCATAAGTTCTCGGAATATGTACAATAAGTTTACAAAACGTTGGATGGCTTCTGTTGTCAATCGTCTGATTACCCTAGGGTCAAGGCTCTGGAATAATGTCACCTTGAAGAAGAGGAAATGTTAAGTGGATTGTGACCCTTGTTCTCAGAAGCAGAAGCATAAGGGGGCGTGCAATGATTGGGTCCTGTTGATACAAAATTGTTTGGCTTCAGTAAGATTTTGATATTATGAATTAATTTTGAATAATGGTCATGTCACCGAGAATAAATGTTTGGCACTTCACTAGGATTGTATGCTATTAAAGCTCCAGTATCATACTTGCACTCGGTTCGGGATGAAAATTAGCTATTGAGAATATAATTACATCACTTGGTAGAAAAATCTGTCGTCGAAATTTTGATATCACATTTGCATTTTTTTTATCAACAATAACATTCTTATTTCGACGCCCAAATCACAGTACCCTTTATAAAAAGGCCATAGCATTTAACGAACCCGCTTTCGGTGACGTAATCATTATGCGTGTAGGATTTACGCCGTGTCTCAACTACCGTAATTGCTTTCGATGGGTTTCAACTTTGGCAGCAACTAATACCTAATTCGGAGAAGGAAAAATATCTAGTCGTGTTCGACAAAAAAGGCTTTGAAGCGAATATTTTGAAACGGAAGTTGTGGGATGGCCACATTTGATTCGCGTTTATGTCAGCTAACGTTTCGGTCATTTGGCAAATTATCTCCCAATTAATGAATATTGGTCCGATTTTCCCTAGTTTGGTCGCAAAAAATACAAGGAAAACAATTAAACTTACTTTTAAAGATATTCAACTCTGATAATGGATCTTTTATGTGGTTGTTATACACTGCATATAAAACTTTGTATCATTCGAATGGTAGTTAGTAATTCTAAATAATAACGCTTGCGTGTTTGTGCCATATATTTTATTAAGTCTCAGTATGTAAAGCTAAAATGTTTAAGAAATGCGTACTCGGATGAAATTCAAATATACATACACATGTGGCATGCTTTAAACACATTTATTTTCATTACTTTTCCCCGGATGTATCTTAAAAAAAATTGTTCAATTATCAAACTAAATGTATTTGTCAAGGATGACCTCATTTGGTTTAACAATATCAGCAAGTAGTTCTAAATCGTTTGTCCCATGTCAATTGACGTCATTGTCTAAAGGGTCAAATAAGGGTAAATGTGCTCAAAATAATATACTGATTTAGTTATCGATCCATGTGTGTCGATTAATAGGGTGTCCTAGTGATGACACCGTCTCAAGAAGTTTTCCAACATGGCTTTTTCACTTGCTGCATTGTCACACGTGTTCGACTACTCCTTAGCTCCTTCGGTGTATAATCAGTATGTTCTGTCTTTGCAATGTCAGATTTCCCCTAGTTTCCCCTATATATTAGAATGACTTAGAAAACACGATGTTTTAATATACTCTATCAATTTGAGTCAAACATGACACAATGATTGTGATGTTTTACTACTGTGCATTCTCTCCCCACAGAGGCAGATCAAGCAATGTTGATTTAGCCTCTGTTATATTACGCCGAAATCCCTGGGTTCCGGCAGTTTCCCCTGGCGGGAAAAAACTGCATCACCATCCAATTGAATTTCTTTAGCAAATGACAACGCTTGGAAAGGGTGGTTCATATCACAATGCTTTTGCTTTGATTCAGTAGCCAAAACCATTATTTAAGAACAGCGTAGCTGATTGCACAACTAACTTTGATTACTTCCAATAAGGCATCTCCCTTTCTATCCCACAAAGTCGGCGTTATAGAACAGAGGCTAAATGAACATGACTTGATCTGCCTCTGTGGGGAGAGAATGGTCTTTGCAATCTCGGATTAAAGTTTACCCTATATATTAGAAGGACTTCTTCACGATGTTTTTAATATACTCTATCAATTGGAGCCAAACGTGGCACAATGATTGTAATGTTTTACTACTGTGTTGCTAATGTGTCATTTTAGCTATCACATGGCATCAAAACAAATGTACTTTTATATTACATAACGATAGGGGTCTTGGATTGAACGTTAACGTTACATCATACAAATAAAGAACGTCATACGCGTGCATTTGGGTCGTTTGTATTGAATGAATAGATGTCATGGAACAATTGGTACAATTTCAAGATAGATCCTGACATTGCTTCAGCAATCTTTAAAAAACTTGGCATGAGTAGGACTTGAAAATGTCTTCATTACTGGCTGGACCTGAGCAAAGAAATATAACTACTTTATTTATTTGTTTGAATGATGTTCGATGTGAGTATTTTATAAATTCAAACTTTACTGAAGAACTCTATTTCACCATATGCAGATAAAACTTGAAGTAAGTGTACGTATATTTTTACGATAAAGCAATTTGATTTTAATGGCGATGTAAGACCTCATTCCAGCAAATTCCAAAATATCTTAAACCAATTAAGGAAGATCTTTTTAAGTGTCAGTTCATGTGAAAAGTGCATTACCGTCGCATCGTGACTAAATAGTGATATATTTGATCCCTTGGCAGTTTTATTGGTGCTAAAACCTGGCATCAACTGCACATTCTTTCAGGAAGCATGTACGTTACAATGTTGTTGTCTACAGAAAAGAAACTACCTTTATAAGATCCGTTAAGAACACTTTTAATAACGTTCTGATAATATGTAGAGTGACAGTAAGGTCTAACAACATATAGTTGTTCCAACAATAGAAATGACAACTACCAAAATATTAGAACCGAAGCTTCTCTAGTTGTTGTAATTAGTAACCAGTTACAGCTGACATTTTTTGGTCATGCAATTCCTGGCTAGAAAATGATTTGCTACGAATGTTCTGTTGGTCTTTCGATTGGTCATTTATACTTGACAAATGTATCCTAAATTTAAACAGTGCTAATGAATTTAGATAGTGTCTGAATGATTTCAGATACCGTCTCGTACATGCTCTCCGAGATTCGAAAACGTGACCCTTCCTCTACAACTGTCCATTATAGGAGTCATGACGTAGTTACAAGGCAAGGCCCAGACACTTCTGTTTCCTCTCATTTGTAAAAGGTATAATTTACTTAAATGATTTTCTCTTTTTGTCGCTGCTGTTTATTGTCTCAAAATGTAATAATACAGCTAATTAGAAAACACATCCTACCAACAAGCAATGGAATGGTTACAAATGATCCTGCTATATATACCTACAAGATTACCTGATAATAAGTCCCAGAGAGGCTTGTCAGCCGTAAACGTGTCTGCTTATAGACACAAATCTCTTCAAGCATTTCCTGTTCTGTTATTATCAAATGCTATTTACGCAATGTACAAAGACTATTCTTGAATATCCTCTCTCCAGACTCTTGGCTTTTCTACACAGTTACGAGCTAAAAAAACACAACATGCATACAAACTAAAATGGTTTTATAACAAGGTGTCTTTAAGGAAATGAATCTTTGAATCCACGAACCAATAGTTTGATGTTTATGAACTTTATTAGTTTTGTAAGTATTTACAAAGGTGCATTTTATCAGATTTTGACTGCTAATGATTTGTAGAGGTTCGTAGGTTTTTGAGGAATTCGTATTCATATTATATCACATCTTTCTTTTAAGGATTGAAAGTCAACATAACACGCATGATCGTTTTGGTCAATGGCCTAAACTAGATGTAAAATCATCCACTGCATGGGCTTTGTAACCGAAAAAATCATTTAACATATTGTGCATACCTTTCAGCTGATTGAAAACATATCATATGTTTTGGAACAATGTTTATCTTTTAACGTGTTAGATATCCTCTTCTCACCAATCCCCTCACTGAACTTAATATCCTAGTCCTGTTTCGATTGGTTATTTTTCACATTTCCTACATACTGGTGTACTATTAGCTGACGACTTATCTTTGTTGAGTACATACCCTGGAGGACTCCAGAATTTGCTTGATTTTGTAAATAAGTATGCCTACACATAGCATTTGCGTTTTAATGCTTCAAAGAGTTTGTTTCTCGTATTTGGAGATTCAAAAAGAACTGTCCATCCTACGATTTTAATTGGTGAGAAGGAGATACCTTCCAGTACGCATGTAACATTTGCCGGTCTACAAATGTATTCAACAGGTAGAACAGTAGAACGCACACAATCTATATGTGAACAGCTTAGAATTCTTTTTAATGCCAATAAGATTAATGGTCTGTCTTTTGGTGGCCTTAACCCAATAAGTTCTGTACGTATTTGGGAAAGAGTAATTCTACCATGTGCCTTATATTCATGTAATGTGTGGGGCTGTTTACCAGATAAGGAATATGATATGCTTGAAAAAGTTCAAAATCAATTCTGTAAAGGTATCCAGGGCTTTTCCACACGGGGATCATCTACAATAGCCAGAGACTCTCTCGGTTTGGTCACATTACGAAGATATATTCATAAAAAATCTCTAATATTTCTTGGCAAACTGTTCATGGCGATGTTAATCTTGTCTTCAAGCAAATACTTGCCCACAGACTATGTCAGTATAGATACTCTACGTCCTTGGATAAAGAACGCTATAGCAAATCTTCGGCAGTATTTCACATGTTTAATCTTGTATCAATGTATGACTTAGATATGCAAGTAAACAATTATGAGAAGAAATCTTTATTTTTGCCAAAGCACGAGTGGTCTGTACTGGTGAAAGAAAGAATACTAAAAGCTGAAGATGTTTATGTTTCTACTGTTATGAAATTAAGACTAAGCTTTGAGAGATATAGTACAATTAGATATCCTACAAAAGGTCATAGATTGTGGGCTGCCTGCCATAAAATGCCCGAATGTTTTTATGAAATTGCTTCTCTTCTACGTATTAGCACATTATGTATTCAATCTCATACTTGTGAATGCGGCATTGTTGCCTATGATATTGTAAAGCATATAATGCTTCACTGTTCACTTATGCAAAATAGTAGAAATATTTTGATTGAGTCACTAGTTGACATGCTAGATGTAAATACTTTTGTTAATTTATGGAACGATGAAGACCAATGTGTGTCATTTATGCTTGGTGGTCGTTCAAATATCTATGTCCAGCAGCTTGACCAGGAGACGTGGTTTAAATGCATCAAACTTATAGCGAAAAGTGCAAAATCCTGGCTTTCTCCCTTAAAATACCTGTGCTAATCTAAACATTGTGCAACTTGTACATAAATGTATATGATTATGTCTACCTACAATTGTATCTTCGACTTCGGAGGAAATAAAGAATATCTATCTATCTATCTATCTATCTATCTATTGTGCATACCTTTCAGCTGATTAAAAACATATCATATGTTTTGGAACAATGTTTATCTTTTAACGTGTTAGATATCCTCTTCTCACCAATCCCCTCACTGAACTTAATATCCTAGTCCTCTTTCGATTGGTCATTTTTCACATTTCCTACATAAAGAAACTGTAGGACGATAATCGAAAATCCAGGTTCATAGCAATCGATGTCATGCAATGCATGATATGATTTGCATTTGACATGAAGATATCTAAATAGTAAGTTGTGTATACATCAGGACATTTTAGTGTGGCAATAACGGCTTAACTAGGAACGTGTCAAGATATTTTTCTTTTATTAAGGTATATTTTAAACAAAAAAATAGTACAGGTACCTTCTCTTACATAGTCCATAGCATGAGATGTAATTGGTTTTTTATTGTATATGGATAATTTAAATATAACCTAATTGTTACTGACAAGGAGTGTAGTTATTTGCAATTTTCAAGACACATTTCATAGAAACTTTTTAATCCAAGAAGTAACATTTCCTTAAGCCTTCATACTGAAAACAAATGTTTATGCCGTTAATTTTAAGGTGAGATACAAGTACAAGAAAATCATAATCATAATATTTACCTACTAGGAAAACAGGACTTAAAGTAATCGTAAGAACAGCAGTTCTAAGTCCCTATATCATTTTAAGGAAATCGTCAATTTTGACAACATACTTTGCCTTTTCTTCTCTGCCTAGAATATAGCATCATATGCAGCCTTTTGCTCTCTAATAAAGAATGCATGTTATTTCCAATAAGAGGAACTACCTTGATTTAAACATATTTTATTCAATAAAGAAATGGATTAGGAACATGTTATCCAACTTAGGTAACCTTCTCCCAAGTATTTACAAAATGATAGATATATAGTGACATACATGAAAACATGGAAAATAGTATAATACAGAATGGTAGAAAGATATTTACAAAAGTAAATATGTACATGCTGCAGTCAACAGAAGCGCTTGCTGTTTAAAATATATTGCTGGACTGCCTTGAAAATGACCTGATTTTGTAAAATTGAAAGGCTTTTACTGCCACATAAAACTAAATCTAAATTTACGGCATCATCATTAACATATGATTTTAATACATTTAACATTCTTAATCTGTGTTCATCATATTTAGGACATTCAAACATAAAGTGAAAAACATTTTCGCATAAATAACCACATTCACATGTTGAATCCGCCTTAATTCCAACTTTAAATAAATCATATTTCAACTCACTTACATGACATCTTAAACGTGTATGATAAATATTTACCCTACGCATACCTGATGAAAAATAAGATGGTGCCGAAACAATTGGCTTCTTCAAATATGATTTGAACTTTTCTGTTGATGTTACATTTCGCTTATCTAATGGGATATCGATACCTTAACATTTCACCTTAAATTATTGATCCTACTTTGTTGTTGTTTTTCTGCCTGATTGCTCTTAGAATTTTGGCATGTGATTCTCAGACACGTTTGCAATACAACTTGTCACTTTAAAAATTAGTGAGTACTATTTGTATGTAGTTGTAGGTCTAGACTCTTGGTCAGCAACTTTGTCGGTAAGTCAATATGATAACTTTAGCTTTTCATAAATCCTACTGTTTTTTTTATACATATTTGTTCCAATGATGCAGCAAGACGCCATAGCTCTAATTAGGAAATTGTAATGCGTTGAATTAAACATCTGATTTAGACTCTTTATTGAGGTCCATATATATATTTTCTAAAAGATAAGAAACAAAGTTGACGCGTATATATGATGTTTTCACAGCAGTGCTAAATCAGAGTACATGTCATCTATAGTTCAGATTGAATTAGATATCATCTAATTGTTAATTAGAAATCCATTTTTATTTGTCTTTCGTAAGTTATAAAAACCGTTCCAAAGATAACAAAACTAATTGTAAGCAAATAATGGTAAAAAAATAAGTTTAGTTTGAATCTACAAGGAGAATCAAATAGAACTGCTAAAATCTTTATATTTACAATAGATGATGTTTGTGTTACACAGTTCGATCAATGTCGTGAGATGACAGCCATTTTCTCAGATTGCTGTAATATATACCACTATTTCCGTCAAATAGATCAATCTTTGTCCTTGCAGCTAAAGGTAACACAGTTATGGATAAGGAAACAGTTTTTATGTATAAACACATTCTATATCCTGCGGTCAATTATTGACATGGAGCGTGACATCCATGTTGAATCGTCGCCTACACATAATTAAGAAGCTATGTATCAATAATAATTCTTGCCATTTCCCACTGCTTCAACTTCTGTAATGCCTCTCAATGAATTGATTGTTAAGTATGCTAATTCTGGATTATGTTCAGCACAGATCATGTTTTAGTTCGCCCATTTGAAATAACGTTATTCTATGATTATTTTATGTGCATCTTAAAATTGCAAATGCCAATTGGTAAAAGGGCAATACCTAAGAGTGTCACAAATTCAAGTTTAATATGATCCGTGTAATGAACCCATTTTAGGGCAGGCAGAAACGTAATTTACGTCTTTGACCTGCGGGTTATTATTTTCACTAGGGACGTAAAAAGCAAGCATATAGAAACCCATTTAAATTATGTTATCAGCCAGTGAGCGGGTATTTGTCTGATATACATATTAACAATTTTACAGAGCTCTACAGCAATATTGGTGAATTACACATAGAAGCTTGACATTGTTTTCCGACATTAAATCAGATAAATGCGGATGCGTTTCACCAAATAATTAATTGTTAGTTGGTCCTAAATGCGACCCGCAGTATGGTTGTCCTCGTTAGTAATTACATACTCATCAATACATACGGTGAATAGGAATAACAACAGATTAATTAATTACAAAAAAGATAACGACATGCGATTATGTTGTCTTATCACAAGGTTGGAGCTGAAAGTGTCACTTACTGATTGGCAACAAATTGAAACCAAAACCTTTACAAAAAAATGTTTACTCAGGATGACCACTTTCTCCCCACAGGGGCAGATCGAGGCATTAAATCTTGATACAGCCTCTGTTCTATTACGCCAACTTTGTGGGATAGAAGGAGATGTCTGTTTTGAGGCAATCAAAGATGGTTGTCCAATCAGCGATGCTGTTCTGAAATCATCAGTTTGGCTACTGAATCATGGCAAAAGCGTTGTGATATGAACCACCCTTTCCATGCGAGAAGCGTTGTCATTTGATCAACACTTCATGACTTGATCTGCCTCTGTGGGGAGAGAATGATAACATGTAGATAACATGTACCAAGTTAGACCTTTACAAATACAGTGTTTACTAGGAATCGATTTACACTCGTGACCTTGACCTTTGATCTGGAATGAGAACCCATTAAAATGATTCCCAGTAATAACAGTAACATGTGTATGTGTTCGGAAAAGCTTTATGGAATAAAGTAATATCCAAATGTGGTGTACATTGCAATGACGAAAATCTCGTGACCTTGACATTCGACATTCAAGATCACTCAATCAATGAACATTTCTCTTTAAGTATAACAATAACGTAATAAATTAAAGTGTCATCAATTAAAATGTCTGATTACCTTTTGAAGTCGTGACCTTACTGTGACCTTGAATTTTTACAGTTCATACCTGAAACCCTTTCAAAATGTGTACTTCTCCAAATATAATATATAGCAAACTAGAGCTTCATAGCACAAAAACTTATTAAGTTTTTATTATATCGCGACCCTGATCTTTGACAGCCAAGGTCAAACAAGCATTTAACACTTTTCATTGAATATAACAACCATGTGGTGATTAAAAGTGTTAATAGTTTAAATAACGAATTTTCACTTGAACATGCTGAAGTGGCGACCTTGCTGTGACCGACCTTTGATGAATCGTAGCGGAAACCGTTTTTGCTTTCCCGATGATGATTTGTACCGAGTTAGAATTTCATTGCACAAACAATTTTGGTCGGGACTGCTTATAAAACCCCTCCATATACATAAGCTTTATAATATTTCTTTGAGAATTTACTCAGTTCCAGGTCAAATGATATTGTTCTAATAATATATTGTGTATTGATATCCTTTAATATCAGATTTTCCTTTTAATAGGATGTCTAGAGTTTAAGAAGTGACATCAGAGGCAATGCAGAGCATATTTATGGCTTTTATCACTGAATTTTGTCTCCTTTTAGGAGGATTCCCGACTCTCCATTAGAAGCTTAAGATACAACAGAGGAGAAATTGAAACTGTAGCTATTAAGTTAAAGGGACATGACCATATCCATGTAAACATAGATTCTTTTTGTTGATAATGTCAGCGACCAGAATAAAGATTGTTATTCACAAATCACTTTTCTAATGACGAAAAGCAAATTTACTTTTTGCACTTTACATAAAACAGAATTGGTCATTATTTAAAGAAGAGGAACATATTCTTTCAAGTTTCATGAAAACTTGATAAGCTGAAAAAATAGTGGATTCATCGCTGATTAAGGGCTATTAACATAATTTACAAGTTCTATTTCTCTTGAAACATTCTCATTGCCCTGTCTCAACGTGCAAATAATGATTTCCTACTCTGAATTTGAAAATAGAATATTTTATATACTTAGGGAATACAATATAGCCACCTCATGATGGTAGGGCCTTTAGTTACTTATAATACTATTCTTTTGTGCTTATATGTACAGCATTCCTCCACTTTTGTATATGTACAGCATTCCTCCACTTTTGAAGAACTGATCTATATCAAGTAGCGGCATTCGATGATAAAGACCAGGATAGTATAAATATGACTGAACTAACATGGGTTTAAAACATTCACAGCAGTATTGAGCCATGGTAAGAAATTATTGTTTCTGTATTATCTAGTGATATGATAGTTATGACTATTGATTATCACTTAAAGTGCGATACAAGTTTGTTAACATTATGAAATTCTTAGTATGAAGCTAGTTTTAAACAGTTGCTGTCTTTATTTTAAAGGATATCAACATTAGCATAGCCTTACACATAAGAGGATGCAAGGATATAAAATGATATTTCAGAACAAGTCTCAAGATGATGCAAGGTATATGTCTTAACCAAAAAATTTTGCGGGTTGTCAAAATGCACGTGCATGCCTTAGGGTGATTTTGATACCTTTTTTCTTAACAGCAAATCGTCCCAATTCACAGTGATAAGCCTAAAATCTAAAATAATACGTGTTTTATTGTCACGTACACCAGAAACCTCTTGTAAGAACTGCAAACCTGGTATGAAAAAAAAAAAATTATTTGATTCTTTTTGGTAAATGTTATTTGTATCTTCTTTAATGTATGATTTCATACCTTTCTGTGATAAGTGTGTATAATAAGATAAATCATCATGCATCACTGATCATGTATATTATCTTATCAGATTTTATCTTATCTTATCTATTGACCATCAAATTTCAATTTTAAAATTGTTCATTAGAAATATTACTAATTAAAACGCGGAATATTCTTTTATCATAAAGGGACTAATGATATACTTTTTCAAAGATGGTGATGATTCATTTGAGCTTTACCACTTATTTTGACAGATCTATCAAAATCAAATTTTACTTAACTGATGGTTAATATATTGGACTTGTTATGTCTAAATCATATCTGTGATAAACATATCTTCTGAGGAAGAAGGTACCTATCAAGTACCGGTCACTTAAAACGCTATTACACTTAAACGTTCAATACCTCAAGTTCGAATAAGCGAACATAAAATGTCTTCTACTCAGGTAATAGACAACTTTAAACATAAGAGGATATACAGCATTATCATTTGCTCCGACCATGTGTTCCCTTTTTGGTGCCTTTTAAATCCAAGTTTTTTTTTTTAACTCATTGAGGAAAATATGTCAATAATATACTCTTCATGCAGAGAAGGGTTGTTTATCAACTGTTATATCACAAAAGGGCGTAACAACTTTTAAATAATATGCATTTAAATAGTTTCGGGTAGCCTTTCCCATGGTATATTCCTTTTTAGCTCATCTGGCGTGTAAGGCCCGATGGGCTTATGGCATGGCATGGTGTCCGGCGTCCGTCCGTCCGTCCATCCGTCCGTAAACTTTGTGGAATTTCGACTTCTTCTCCAGAACCATAAGGCCTAGAAAGCTGAAACTTTTGTGTACAGACTCCTTGAATAGTGAGGATTATAAATTGTAGCTTTGGGCGCCCTATGACCGCTAATAAGGGCCACAGGGGCCACGCCCTAAAAATCTGTTTTCATCTTCTTCTCCAGAACCATAAGGCCTAGGAAGCTGAAACTTTGTGTACAGACTCCTTGGCTGATGAGGATTATAAATTGTAGCTGTGGGCGCCCTGTGACCCCTAATAAAGGCCACAGGGGCAACACCCAAAAAACCTATTTCCATCATCTTCTCCAGAAGCATAAGGCCTAGAAAGCTGAAACTATGTGTACAGACTCCTTGACTAGTGAGGATGATGAATTGTAGCTTTATAATAATAATAAAGGCAACAGGAACGTCCTTCAAACTATTTTCATCTTCTCTTGAAGTATAAGGCCTAGAAAACTGAAACTTGTCGCCTATATACAGTGTTTAAAATATTGCCCGTCAGCCAGTCCTTGAACTGGCTAATTTTTTTCAGAGGTTTAATGTATTATGCTCACCAACAAATAGCACAAATAACTACTCTTCAGACGCATGCATGGAGGTCTTTATGAAAAGTTGAAGGTATTTATTTTCCGGAATATATTTGAGATTTTTTACCAAACGGAATTGTTAGGTTATAGTTTGTTTATGTATGACAACTTGACAATTTGACAAGGATCAAATAATATTATCAATGTATAAGAAGCGATGCTTTTCATCTACGAAAAGTAATAATAATGGTGACTTTTATAGCGCTAAATTCATAAGGTATATGCTCTAAGCACTAGCAATAGTAGGACTGGAAGAGGTGTGTCTTTAGTGTTGATTTGAAAGAGTCGAATGTTGGGGATTGCTTAATTTGAAGCAGGAGAGAGTTCCACAAGACAACAGCAGAATATTCGAAAGTTCTATGTCCAAAAGATTTAAGCTTAGTTTTAGGCACAGTAAGAAGTTGTGAACGTAGGTTTCTGGTTGGTCTGTACTCTTTGATGTGGTCTTCCAGATACGATGGGGCCAACTGGTTTAGGCACTTGTAGGTTGTTGATAATATCTTAAAGTTAATTCTAGAGGAGATAGGTAACCAATGTAGAGATGTAAGTTCCTTAACATTGTCATTTTGAGCTGTTATATTCAAGAAAATATTTTATCACACTAACTGAAAACTAGTTCACGAATGATGACTTAACACTTTTGCTAAGATTATTGATTGTCATTTGTTTACCATGAGTTTATAAGTGCGTTCCATGTAAAGCATTCAGCCATCTGAGACATCTGTGACATAAAATATGGACGACATATTCTTTAAAAAGTTTCAAAGAAAAAATTGAAATATTTAAAAAATGAAATTTACATGATAAAAGTGTGTACAGAGAACATAAAACAAAAGACACAGCTAACAATCCTTGAATATTAAAAACAAAATCCATTCATTTTCTTATTTCTAGTACAGTTTGTCCCTAAATTTATCAAATGACTGCTTTAGCTCATCTGGCCTGCAAGGCCCGATTGGCTTATGGCATGGCATGGTGTCCAGTGTCCGTCCGCCCATCCGTCCGTCCAAACTTTGTGGAATTTCTACTTCTTCTCCAGAACCATAAGGCCTAGAAAGCTGAAACTTTGATGTACAGACTCCTTGGATAGTGAGAATTATAAGTTGTAGCTTTGGTTGCCCTGTGGCCCCTTATAAGGGACCAATGGAACTAAATTAGGATCTTTGTGTTAATTTCAGTAAATATGTCATGGAATTAAATGACAATAGAAATGAAAATTATACCCAACGTCGTTAAAACAGTGAAGAAACCTCAGATAAAAAAAAACGAGTGAACGAGTTGACAGAAGCAGAATATTTTATTGTTTATCTCATGCACTCAATAATCAGAGCAAAGTCCAATGAAGCTTGAATCATACATCAAGAGCAACACTTGTGACAACAGTGACTAACCAGTGTCAAACAAGTGTGTTTAGGTCTTGCTGTCTCGTTTAAAAAATCCCATTATATTCTTACGTCAAAAGTAGAACAGCTTTTGGGTCTTAGAGAGAAATTCTGTTTGATCTTCAGCTAATCAATAAGAGTTCATATGAATTGATCCTATGTTAGCCATTATTAATGTTGTTAGTCAAGTCAAAATTGAAATGAGTATATGTCAATTGTGCGCTTATGACTACATTTTAACAATTACTAATCATTTTAGGTTTATAATAGTGTTTGATAGTTTGATATATCTAACAGTTATGCAAATTCTACTAGCTTCATGTGTGTTAAGTCGGATTTTCTTTGAAAGTTAGAAGAAATCAAATGTGTCTTTTTCGGATGGATGTTTTAGTTTTACAAATTATTACAATAAAAACATTGATATACATGTATTCATAACCAAATATTTCTACAAAGTGTAGCATGATTAGCTAATAATTAATGATTTCTCCTTTAGCTCTCATCCAGTTATCAGTATAAGTCATTTTATGCAATTTGCTTAAAAGAATGTCATAACATTAGGAAGATATTACATGTTTAAAAATGTTATGTTTCAGCTTCTATTAGTTACAATGGTATTTTTTATTCAGATTTCTAATTGATATTCGATGATTTGCGAAATGAACTGTACAACAAGAGTAAATACAGTTGATATTGTCGTGAACAAGGTTAAGATAGCACACATAGAAAATAAATTTAATGAATGGTAGCATATATTTATTTGTGTTATCCAACTTGAAATCTGGATTCTATGAAAATTAACAATAAAACAACAACATGTTCATTACGAATATATACCTTTGTGTTGGATACAAGTTTTAGTGAGTAAAACTCAATCTACACATACTACTATACCCAAGTATAAAAGATATCACACAATTTAAGAACTTAAAAAGAATTTCATAAGATGTAACATGAGCTTTTAACATTAGAGATAAATTCAACTGGTTACAATTGATAGGTATACACAGTCAGTCACACTGTGGCAGACTAACGATATAAAAATATGATCACCAACATGGATTTACAGACATCGACCTGGTTCACATAATCAACAACTGATTCAGATATATAATACCAATCTTTTAAAGGGGCAGTAGCACGTTTTTAGGGGCTATATAAGGTGGTGTCAGGAACATGAAAATGAATGGTTCCAATTGAAAGACAATCTATTAAATCTAAATGGAACAGTAATAATTCAAATATATAACGTAAAGTGTAGCAATACAATTATTTTTCAAAGGTGTTCACATAAAATGGCCGCCAATGGATTTTATGTGAATCTTCATACTTTGTCCTCTGACTGTGGATGATTAACTTGTGTAATGAGATTTTTGACACTGTCAAATTAATACATTTAGCATTGATTTGCAATTATCAGTGAAAGTTTTGAAATATAAAATTATCAAAAAACGTGCTACTGCCCCTTTAAAGTTACCCAGTGAATGATATAAGATGATATGTGTTACTCAAGGTCCTAAGCCCCTAAGAGTAAGACAAAGACTATTAAAAAAAGAAGCTAATCAATCAATTATAAGAACAATACCAAGAGAAGCTAATATCTTAATGCTTAAACTGACTCTTGCAAACAAATAAAGTTCATATATACATAAAATATACATGTACATAACAATTATAATGTTATCCATAACAAAGAAAAACAATCAACAACTTTTTACACATTCACAATATTCACACAAATCTAAATTCAACAGGGATCAAATCCGTGTACTTTGTTTGTGTGTGTTCAGGATTTTCCGAAAGATGCATAAGCAATGCATAAAAGATAAATGTTAGTCAAGTTGCATCCTTATACTTCCTGTTATTTTCTTAAATAAGATTAACTTTCCAATCTTTTAATTTGCCACTTATCTGTGTCTCAGGCAGAACATCCAATTTATAAATTTGCGCCATCATAATTGTTAAGTTCCAGTTTGAGTTTTCCAAATGTTCCTGTTGTCAGGCGTACGCAAGAAGTAGAGGAAACGTGCAAAGCACTTTTTTGCTACCCCCTGTGCGCATTAGACGTGTGCACGAAGCCGGTTTCAAAAGACATGCTAACCCGGCGTATAATGACAGACAACTACTTGTATCTTCCGTACTTGTAACTGTTTTTTTGTGATATGAATACTTTTGATGAAATTCTTCAAGGGCATTTAGAAGTTGGGTAGTGATACAAGAAACTGATATGGATGTCAACTTCTTTATTTATTTCACACGACGTTTCTGGGCTAGTTCTTGCCCCTTCTTCAGGTGAGTGATGATAACATATCAAAATTATCACTATAAATAAAAAACAAACATGACTTATTAAATACGAAATATCTATTAACGAAAGTTGATGCTTTTTCAACATTTCGCCAAAATGTTAGAACTAAGATACGTCTGACATAAATAAGATGTTTAGTGAAACTACTTTGAGGTATGCTAATTACTTCCTGTGCATACGCTGATACACTTGATTCATCTTCAGCCTGTTGCAGACCCGGATTACACCTGACACGTGACAGACGATTACGCCTCTTAAACCAATCAAGTCTGGACTATACCTTGTCATACGATTGAAATCTCCAATGATTAATGTCATGTTCAAACAGATTTCATTAGTCTCATATCAAGAGCCTAATTCAGAAACGAAAATAAGGGAGCCTTTGTGAGTGCAAAACATGTTGGCAAGTCGAAATTCAGTATTCTTCAGGACTCCTTGAATTAAATAAATATTGAAATAGGCCATTAACTTTTTTAAAGGATTATAATTATGTCAGTCTTTGATTTGATGAAAGAGGAAGGATAACGACATGTTTTTACTTTGGGAAACATGTAGATCCAAGCACCATTCTTCAGTTTTGTTAAGCACTATTTAATCGGCCAAAATATTACTTATCTAATTTGCAGGTTTTGTTTCTTCTTATTTGTAAACAATTTGACATGACCTTTCTTTTGTGACGAGAGTAGTAAAGCACTTACATGTTCTTTAGTCATTGGGAATATTTTCTTAATATTATAAATGATTTTCAAAAACAACTCCCTCATATATATTGTTCAAGGTGTTCTACTGTTGACATTTTGTTGAATCCCTTCAGCAAAATCTTTTGTTTCTTGTCATGATATTTCTGAATATAGGCAGTTGTAACATCTGCCATACACTTATTCAAGACTCATTGAGATCTCTGCTGAATATGTACTTTTGATCAACTATTATCAAACTAAATATAGTTGCTCAATCATCAATGAGTAGAATAACAAGATTGTGTTTAGTTCTCACATATACACGAACAAAAATGTAAAATGAACAGATGAATAAGCAAAAACTCATTTAATACATTTCTGCCTAGTGTTATCAATATCGTGAGCATTATATTCCCTTTCTTTATGACGTCTACTTTACTTCATGCTATCGGTAAAGAAATGAGCTGATAAACGTTTTATGTCTGTTTTGCTTAGGAAAGAACCAAACTACGGAAGGTTAAAAATAAAAATGCAACTGATATTAAGTCAAAGTCACAGCATTCAAACGGTTTGTTTCAGTTTTGTTGTAGAAAGTACCAAACCGCCTCATTATTTATATAGCAGGTGTACTCGACAGTTTTGATGTAGGTATTAGGTGACATTTCAGTTTCAATAGACACCCGACTGCCAACTGCAACACCCTTTCCGACTGAAATATGTCTGTCCTGCCAACTTATCCAGAAGGGCCGGAATTCAGTGCATGACAATATATCATCTTCTCTCACAAATTGCCAATCTCTATTAGGTGGTCGAATTTCCGTCTTAGCATTCGAATACCCGCCTATTACAACCCCGTAATAGTCGTTTTCATTGGCGTCATACAGTCGAAAGTTAGAGTTCATGCAAGCCTTCACCCAGAAGATGATACTTGAGGTGTTCCCAGTGATGTTCTTCAAGATCTTCTCTTCAATCATCTCAAACACTATTTTTTCTCCACATTCTAATGTTATCTTCACAAAGGGGCCTGACAATAAGAAATGTCCACACATATAATAAACGTCACCGAAACCAAGAGTGTTTAATTTAAACAGAAGAAATCTACATACATATGTTATCCTTGAGAGACAACAATTTTGTAAGATTACTATATACAATAAACTTACAATTCTAATATGTATTTTCATATCATTTTGAAACATATGATGATGTACAGCCGAATACATAAATAAAGATATACATACATATAAAAGGGTGTCAACGACAAACAGTTTAATATTCTCAATAATTAGCATTTCCCTTGCATAAACATGTTTTCTGATAATCTAGCAAGGGCATGGTTGCCACATAAACTTTGATGCAAAAGTATGAAAATAAATAAATGATTCGAAAATAAACCAATCTAATTTATGTCAAAGTTTGATCTACTGCTGTTAGTGAAATTGGTTTGAATTATTTACCATGTAACAACCAAAAACAGTGAAATATTATTTTATTCTTGAGTAGGACAAATGACAAGCTCTGATATTATTGCCCACGTACATGTTGGCTTGGAATGAGATGCTGCCTCAGTAATGAAATTACATTCCAAAAGCCAAACAGCTGTTTGAAATTCACATGCATTCTTTTTTTATTGCTTAATCTGTAAATGCATTCCAAGGTCAGCAGCATTATTTTAGCGAATGGAACAAATTGAAGACTTGAAATGTAGAAAAAATAACTACATGTCGTAAAAAATGCTTCTAAAAAATATATATCTATAAAAAGAGAACAATCTCTGTGTGAAGGTAAGGATAAAAATACATCGACTCGCCTGTGCATGTAAGATTGAGAGTAGACCAGGTGTTGTTAGAGAGACAGGTGGTTACAGCTGAAGTGAGAAAAGACTCTGTGTCCAGGTACCCCTCCAGACAGGTGTAGTTCCGGGAACTTCCTACTGTCTGTCCTCCACTGCTGACAGCGTTGGTTTCCTCCAAAACTGGACAGTGGTCATCTGGGAGGTCAAGGTCAGCTGTGAAGAAAAAGAACAATAATTATACAAGGAACACACATATTAAGTTTAAAAATAGACGATAAAAATGAAACAAAAAAATTGCAAATATCAATATATAGAGTACCTTTCACGTCAACATTCATTTTGTTGTGCTATTGTGTCATCATAATATATCTATCAGAATTTGTTGTTAAAAATTATTTATTTCGCTTGTATGTCTATAATATAATGATACATTATTTTATAGGAAGTAACTCTTAAGACAGAGGTGACTCAAAGCCTCAAAGTTGGGAATGGTATGTTGTCAACATGAAACAAGACTGACAAACAGATGGACTGGGGATGACTATTTTTCATTTCTGTTGCATAAGAGTATAAGAGTTTAATCATCAATTTGATATTTGCTATTTTTCTGAACTTATAAAATATATAAACTGTGGGTGGCTATATAATCAAATAAGTCAAACTTAACACACACCTATTTACATAATATTTGCACTTAGTTTGAATGCATAAAACAAGGATGAAGAAGTTTTATATGTACATGTATTTGTTTGGATGTGATTTTCGAAAATTGAACATAAGGCTAACAACATAATGATGTTAAATATATACTCACGGGCAAAAGAAACGTCACCAAAATATTTTTTGTATTTTTTTCCTTATTTGAAGTTACCAAAAGTAGAAAAATGGTTGAATCATGTCGCCTGAACGTAACCAACATACACTTTGCTTTGATTTGCACGAAAATCATGTAATTTGTGTAAAATTAGGAATTTTGCACTACAAAGTGAGAAATCTCTTACTAAATACCCGTATGATATTCAGGTATAAAAAGTGAAGAGAAATGTTGCATTACATCATTACATTGTGTGATAGAAAGGAAATATGCCACGATTGGCAGTTGAGCAGAGAGAACGAGCCATTGGTATGCTGGACCTGGGAGCGACTCAGTCCCATGTGGCAAGACAGATGAACTGTTCAAAGCGAACAATTCTGAGATTGGTCAGCTGTTACAGACAAACGGGTAGGACGTCTGACAAGCCTAGAAGTGGACGTCCGAAGGTCACGACCCCCAAGGAAGATCGTCATGTACGACTGTTTCATCTCAGGAACCGTTTCAAGACTGTGACGTCATCGGCCCGAACTGTCCTTGGTCATCCAGTCAGCCAAAAGACTATTGCCAGAAGTCTTGGCCACCACGGTATTAGAGCCTACGACCCTGAAGGCGTTGGCTTTAACGTCTCAACATCGACGTCAAAGACTGAGTTGGGCGAGAACGGTACAGCGCTGGCAAGCAAGAAACTGGTCAAGAGTGCTCTTCACCGACGAAAGTCGGTTCCAAGTCTTCAAAACTGATGGTAGACAACGGGTATACTGAAGACATGGAGAGCGTACACGGCATCCAAGAGGCTGAGCACTATGATGGTGGCAGCGTGATGATCTTGGGTGGGATTTGCGGGGATTTAAAGACTGATCTTGTTGTCATACAGGGTAATTTGACAGCTGCAAGGTACATCAATGAAGTTTTAAGGCCAATAGTTGTGCCTTTCATCCAGAATCAGCCACGCACTATCTTTCAGCAAGACAACGTCACACCTCACAAGGCACGTATCAGTATGGACTTCCTTAATGCTCAGAATGTGACGCTACTACCCTGGCCAGCTCGATCTCCCGACTTGTCACCTATTGAACACCTGTGGGACCACCTTGGACGACAGATCAAGAAGCGCCATCCCCCCATACAGACAAGAGCGGGGTTGGCACAGGCCCTACAGGAAGAATGGCGAGGAATCCCGATAGCAGTGATAAGACGGCTGACATCATCCGCAAGACGACGTGCCCATACGTGTATCCAATCTGGGGGTGACCACACACGATATTGACTGTGTTGAACATTTTGTCGTCATTTTAGAGCCATTATTAGAAAAACGAACGTGCTCGAAAACCGGACAATTAACAATCTATGATTAAAAGCTATACTGTGTGACAGTGCTTACTTCTAATTCACCCTTTTCTGATTCAGAATGTTGTCAATACATTAATGTTTCAAAATAACTGTAACATTAGCAATATCTGACTTTGTTGTATTTTTATATGGGAAAAAAGAGAGGTGACGTTTCTTTTGCCCGTGAGTTCCTATCAATGTTCCTGGATTTGAATGAAAAAGTCACTATAAATGTTTACCTTTAGAACAATAGGACCTCTTTGTCACCCTGTGGACACTACACCTCTGGCCAGCTGTACAGGTGTGGTCTTTGCAGGGTCCCCAGACTTCCTGCAAGATCATATTAATCAATACAAAAAAATTAAAAGGAATAAAATGACAATTTAGTAACACAGCAAGCAATTGTTAGCCAAATGATAAGTGTCATAACTAGTTTGGAAACCATGCAAAAGTACCTGATCCAGACATGATTAGTTGTGTATTCTGAATGAGAATCAACTTTCTCATTCCAGTAAATGTTGTTGACATATTTTATATATATTTCTCTTAATCATTTTTTTAAATTTTGTGTGAAGGATTTTCTGTTCAAATGAAGAATTAAGGACACATACATAATGAGAGTGTCCAGGGATCTTTATAATAGGGAATTGGTTAAAACATAAAAGTGTGAAACATACGTAAACATTCTTCTTTTGATTAAAATTCAGTTTGGAAACATTTTGCTCAAATTTTCCTCAATGTGAAATAAACTCTGATTTCATAATAATTGGAATTATGAAAATTGAAATACAATTTTTTGACTATACACATTTTCCGTTCATGACATCACATGGCAAACATAAAATATTTGTTAATCACTGAAGAGTAGAAAAACATGATATTTACAACTTTAAAATATAAGAATAAACAACAATTTTTATGCGTCTTACCGACGGAAAAGAATGTATGTCCCCATGTTTCCACTTTTCCCTTTCAACCAGATCCATCAATGCTGATATACTGTCTTCTACATGGAGATGACACGTGTGTGTCCCAGACTCAAATCCAAAAGATCGACATCCATAGATCGATTGACAAGATGCAGCACAATCAAATATACTTGGCACATTTGTTTCAGCAATAACATAATTTTGAAGGTATCTGTCTTGAACCAAAATAAGTGACAGATCCAAACACAAAGGTGTGACGTGACACCAAAGCAAACAGAGCAGTGTTCCTGGTAGAATCATTCTTACACTGGTGAGATAAGCAATCAGAAGCTAACCAATTCCAGAAATTAGAAATGTACCTGAACAGGAAAGACAACTTGAATTTTGATATCAAAATTACAATGCGAGTCTAAAGTGTAGAGAATGGTCTACTCTTCAACTTCGACTGAAACTAAGAGGATTTTCTTACTTATTTCCAACGATTATATTGACTAAAGTGCCCATCAATTATGAATTGAAGTACAGTATACAGAAGGATCAAAGCATAAAATGAACGAAATGCACGTTCTGTAGGTATTGTTTGAAGGGGTAATGAAGTGCATAAAACTATTTTTGTAAGTAAGCCTATAAACATTTAACCATGTTTATTGAGGTAGTAAATTTGTCATGCAGAGTGTTATGTTGTCATCACATACTTTGCAAAGACATTTTGTCTTTCTTTCATTTTTTTGGTTATTTTATAGCAGACAACATTCTATAATCACAAGAACTAATGAATGAAAAAGATGAAGAAAATGTAGCGTTTACAAATCTAATTTAAGCATAAGTAAAATGGATTTTTTTTTTTATTTATTATAAGTTTTGACATAATAAAATTATTCTATTTGACAAAATTACAAGCCAAGCTCTTCTTGAATGCCTTAAGTTAGTGTCAGAGGTTTAATGTATTATGCTCACCAACAAATAACAGTTTTAATAACTACTTTTCAGATGCATGCGTGTAGGTGGGGCTGCTGATAATAAACTTGTCTTTATGAAAATTTGAAAGGTATTTATTTTCCGGAATAAATTTGAGATTTTTTACCAAACGGAATTGTTGGGTTATAGTTTGTTTATGTATGACATGAAAATTCTTATCAATTTGACAATTTGACAAGGATCAAATAATAATATCAATGTATAATAAGCGATGCTATTCATCTACGAAAAGTTAGTTCCTTGACATTGTAATTTTGAGCTGTTATATTCAAGAAAATATGTTATTACACTAACTGAAAACTAGTTCAAGAATGAATACTAAACACTTTTGCTTAGATTATTGATTGTCATTTGTTTACCATGAGTTTATAAATGCGTTCCATGTAAAGCATTCAGCCATCTGAGACATCTGTGACATAAAATATGGACGACATATTCTTTAAAAAGGTTCAAAGTAAAAATTTGAAATGTTTGAAAAATGATATTTACATGATAAAAGTCTTTGAATATTCAAAAACAAATTCCATTCATTTTCTTATTGCTAGTACAGTCAATCAATACATTTATAAAATGACAGGATGTGCTCACTTTTTAGCTTATCTGGCCTGTAAGGCCCTATGGGCTTATGGCATGGCATGGTATCCTGCGTCCGTCCGTCCATCCTAGAAAGCTGAAACTTTATGTACTGATTTCTTGACTTTGTGTACAGACTCCTTGAGTAATGAGGATAATAAGTTGTAGCTTTGGTGGCCCTGTGGCCCCTAATAAGGGCCACAGGGGCCACGCCCTTAAAATCTATTTTCATCTTCTTCTCCAGAACAATAAGGCTTAGAAAGCTGAAACTTTATGTACAGACTCCTTGACTAGTGAGGATTATAAATTGTAGCTTGGTGGCCCTTTGACCCATATTAACGGCCAGAGGGGCCACGCCTTTAAAACCTATGTTTATCTTCTTCTCCAGAAGCAAAAGGCCCAGAAAGCTGAAACCTTGTGAATATACTCTTTGACAAGTGAGGAATACGATTTATAGCTTTTGTGGCATCAGGTCTAGAAAGCTGAAACTTTATGTGCAAACTCCTTAGTTAGATAAGGAGGATTCCAAATTGTACATTTAATGACCCTGTGGTCCAAAGTAAGGGGGGAACCACATTTGCCACACCCTAAAGCAAAATTGATATAAAGCCTGATGAGCCACAGAGCCACTGGCTCTATTTTTATCTAATTTCACATATTCTCTAATTTCAGGTTTATTTAGTTTTCTCGTTCTTATTGAATTAACAGATAATAAAAGGGTTTAATAAGTTAAATTATAAGACCGATGAAAACTACATAACAGCAAGAAAAAGTGACTGGCAATTTAAATTATATGGAAACATGGAATTTGACAACAACATACAAAGTAACTGTACATATTAGTAATACAAAGACAGTGAAATGTTATCATGTCAAAAAAGATCCATTGGGTCAGTAAAAGCAGGTTCGTTAAAGACTATGGCAGTTTTGCAAAGGGTACTGTACTGTGGACGTCGAATTAAGTATCTTATTGTTGATTAAAACATTTATACATGAAATTAAACGGTTGACGAAAGATTTTTTTTTTATCTTTTGTCTCAATAGCCACATTTCTGCACGAACTGCATGCTAGTATGTCAATGGGGCTTTAAGTGTTATAGAGACTTTGGTTTCGGAGAAGAAGTCGAAAATGTATAGTTTACGAACAGACTGACACCTTAAACCATTTCATGCAATGATCCTGTGAATTAGATATCTACATCCTTTTGAATTGAACTAAATGAGGATCTTTAAATTTAAGTAAATGTGTCATGAAATTGAAATCACAATCGAAATAAAAATAATACCCAACGTCGTTAATAAAATGAAGAATAAAAAAACGAGTTGACAGAAGCAGAATATTTATTGATTACCTCATGCACTCAATAATCAGAGTAAATTCCAATGAAGCCCGAACATCCATCCAGAGCAACACTAGTGACAACAGTGACTAACCAGTGTCAAACAAGTGTGTTTAGGTCTTGCTGGCTCGTTTAAAAAATCCCATTATATTCAGGCGTCAAAAGTAGAACAGCTTTTGAGTCTGAGAGAGACATTCTGTTTGATCTTCAGCTAATCAATAAGAGTTCATATGAATTGATCCTATGTTAGCCATTATTAATGTTGTTAGTCAAGTCAAAATTGAAATGCGTGTATGTCAACTGTGCGCTTTTGACTACTTTTTAACAATTACTATTCAGTTTAGGTTTATAATAGTGTTTGATAGTTTGATATATATCTAAACGTTATGCAAATTCTACTTGCTTCATAAAAGGGTTAAGTCGGATTTTCTTTGAAAGTTAGAAGAAATCAAATGTGTCCTTTTCGAATGGATGTTTTAGTTTTACAAATTATGACCAAAAAACCCATTGATATACATGTATTCATAACCAGTGTAGCATGATTAGCTAATAATTAATGATTTCTCCTTTAGCTCTCATCCAGTTATCAGTATAAGTCATTTTATGCAATTTGCTTAAAAGAATGTCATAACATTAGGAAGATATTACATGTTTAAAAAGTTTATGTTTCAGCTTCTATTAGTAACAATGGTATTTTTTATTCAGATTTCTAATTGATATTCGATGATTTGCGAAATGAACTGTACAACTAGAGTAAATACAGTTGATATTGTCGTGAACAAGGTTAAGATAGCACACATAGAAAATAAATTTAATTAATGGTAGCAAATATTTATTTGTGTTATCCAACTTGAAATCTGGAAACAAGAAATCTGGTTTCTATGAAAATTAAAAATAAAACAACAACATGTACATTACGAATATATACCTTTGTGTTGGATACAAGTTTTAGTGAGCAAAACCCCAATCTACACATACTACTATAACCAAGTATAAAAAGATATCACACAATTTAAGAACTTAAAAAGAATTTCATAAGATGTTACATGAGCTTTTAACATTAGAGATAAATTCAACTGGTTACAATTGATAGGTATACACAGTCAGTCACACTGTGGCAAACTAACGATATAAAAATATGATCACCAACATGGATTTACAGACACCGACCTGGTTCACATAATCAACAACTGATTCAGATATATAATACCAATCGTTTAAAGGGGCAGTAGCACGTTTTTAGGGGCAATATAAGGTGGTGTCAGGAACATGGAAATGAATGGTTCCAATTGAAAGACAATGTATTAAAGCTAAATGGAACAGTAATAATTTAAATATATAACGTTAAGTGTAGCCATGCAATTATTTTTTCTTTCACAAAATGAATTAAAGGTGTTCACATAAAATGGCCGCCAATGGATTTTATGTGAGTCTTCATACTCTGTCCTCTGACTGTGGATGATTAACTTGTGTAATGAGATTTTTGACACTGTCAAATTAATACATTAAGCATTGACTTGCAATTATCAGTGAAAATTTTGAAATATAAAATTTTCAAAAAACGTGCTACTGCCCCTTTAAAGTTACCCGGTGAATGATATAAGATGATATGTGTTACTCCAGGTCCTAAGTCCCTAAGAGTAAGACAAAGACTATTACAAAAAGAAGCTAATCAATCAATTATAAGAACAATACCAAGAGAAGCTAATATCTTAATGCTTTAAGCTGACTCTTGCAAACAAATAAAGTTCATATATACATAAAATATACATGTACATAACAATTATAATGTTATCCATAACAAAGAAAAACAATCAACAACTTTTTACACATTCACAATATTCACACAAATCTAAATTCAACAGGGATCAAATCTGTGTACTTTGTTTGTGTGTGTTCAGGATTTTCCACAAGATGCATAAGCAATGCATAAAAAAGATAAATGTTAGTCAAGTTGCATCCTTTTACTTCCTGTTATTTTCTTAAATAAGATTAACTTTCCAATCATTTAATTTGCCACTTATCTGTGTCTCAGGCAGAACATCCAATTTATAAATTTGCGCACATCATTATTGTTAAGTTCCAGTTTGAGTTTTCCAAATGTTCCTGTGTATCAGGCGTACGCAGGAAGTAGAGGAAACGTGCAAAGCACTCTTTTGCTACCCCCTGTGCGCATTAGACGTGTGCACGAAGCCGGTTTCAAAAGACATGCTTACCCGGCGTATAATGACGGACAACTACTTGTATCTTCCGTACTTGTAACTGTTTTTTTGTGATATGAATACTTTTGATGATAACATATCAAAATTATCACTATAAATAAAAAACAAACATGACTTATTAAATACAAAATATCTATTAACGAAAGTTGATGCGTTTTCAACATTTCGCCAAAATGTTAGAACTAAGATACGTCTGACATAAATAAGATGTTTAGTGAAGCTACTTTGAGGTATGCTCATTACTTCCTGTGCATACGCTGATACACTTGATTCATCTTCAGTCTGTTGCAGACCCGGATTACACCTGACACGTGACAGACGATTACGCCTCTTAAACCAATCAAGTCTGGACTATACCTTGACAAATCAAGTCTGGATCATATCAGGAAAGTGACTAGAGAATATAAAGTTGACATATCAATGCAGCATTTGTCCCACGGTTGTGTTCTCCAATGATTTATGTCATATTCAAACAGATTTCATTAGTCTCATATCAAGAGTCTAATTCAGAAACGAAAGTAACGGAGCCTTTGTGAGTGCAGAACAGGTTGGCAAGTCGAAATACAGTATTCTTCAGGACTTCTTGAATTAAATAAATATTCAAATAGGTCATTAACTTTGTTAAAAGGATTATCTGTCAGTCTTTGATTTGATAAGAGAGGAAGGATAATGACATGTTTTTACTTTGGGAAACATAGATCCAAGCACCATTCTTCAGTTTTGTTAAGCACTATTTCCTCGGCCAAAATATTACTCATCTAATTTGCAGTTTTTGTTTCTTCTTAATTGTAAACGTTTTGACGTGACTTTTCTTTTGTGACGAGAGTAGTAAAGCTCTTAAATGTTCTTTAGTCATTGTGAATATTTTCTGTATATTATAAATGATTTTCAAAAACAACTCCCTCATATATATTGTTCAAGGTGTTCTACTGTTGACATTTTGTTAAATCCCTTCAGGAAAATCTTTTGTTTCTTGTCAGGATATTTCTGAATATAGGCAGTTGTAACATCTGCCATACATTTATTCAAGACTCATTCAGATCTCTGCTGAATATGTACTTTTGATCAACTATTATCAAACTAAATATAGTTGCTCAATCATCAATGAGAAGAATAACAAGATTGTGTTTAGTTCTCACATATACACGACAAAAATGTAAAATGAACAGATGAATAACCAAACACTCATTAAATACATTTCTGCCTAGTGTTATCAATATCGTGAGCATTATATTCCCTTTCTTTATGACGTCTACTTTACATCATTCTATCGGTAAAGAAAAGGGTTGCTAAAGGTTTTGTCTCTGTTTTTTTTAGGAAAGAACCAAACTACGGAAAGTTAAAAATCAAAATGCAACTTATATAAAGTCAACGTCACAGCATTCAAACGGTTTGTTTCAGTTTTGTTGTAGAAAGTACCAAACCGCCTCATTATAGCAGGTGTACTCAACAGTTGTGATGTAGGTATTAGGTGACATTTCAGTTTCAATAGACACCCGACTGCCAACTGCAACACCCCTTCCGACTGAAATATGTCTGTCCTGCCAACTAATCCGGAAGGGCCGGAATTCAGTGCATGACAATATATCATCTTATCTCACAAATATCAAACCTCCGTTAGGTGATCGGATTTCCGTCTTAGTATTCGAATACCCGCCTATTACAACCTTGTAATAGTCGTTTTCATTGTTGGCGTCATACAGTCGAAAGTTAAGAGTTCATGCAAGCCTTTACCCAGAAGATGATACTTGAGGTGTTCCCAGTGATGTTCTTCAAGGTCTTCTCTTCAATCATCTCAAACACTGCTTTCTTTCCACATTCTGATGTTATCTTCACAAAGGCTGACGATAAGAAATGTCCACACATATAATAAACCTCACGGACATCTAGAGTGTTTTATTTGAATAGAAGAAATCTACATACATATGTTATCCCTGAGAGACAACAGTTGTGTATACTTACTATGTACAATAAACTTACAATTCTAATATATATTTTTATATTATTTTGAAACATATGATGATGTACAGCCGAATACATTAATGAAGATATGCATACATATAAAGTGGTGTCAACAACATACAGTTTTAATATTCTCAGTAATTAACATTTCCCTTGCATAAACATGTATTCTTATTATCTAACAAGAGCATGGTTGCCATAATCACTTTGATGCAAAAGTCTTAAAATAAATAAATAATACGAAATCTTATTTATGTCAAAGTTGGATCTACAGCAGCATATCAAAAGTTTGTTCACCTGCTTGTGATCTTAGTACAAATATCATGTAATTTGGGTTTCGTTTTGACGTTCATAGAATAACCCTATGACCACTTACAGAAGATCATCAATTGCCCATGTGTAAAATAGCCATTCCCAAACCATATTTCGGTATCGTCTTGTTACTGGTGCTGAATGTCGATATTTAGCGTTATTTAATAGACAGATGGGGTCATATTTGTGAAATTCGGATTTTCTTAAATTTCGATTAAAATCATCCATGTAAACTTTGTAGGAAAAAAATCAGCACAGTTATGTTGCTTTATCATCAGCATATTTGTTTTTTGGAAATATGTCCTTGTCCTCTGTAGGGGATCCTGTTGGAGAGATATTAATATTAATATTATATTGTCTACCTCATTAATATTAATATTTTATTGTCTACCTCATGCACTCAATATTCAGAGTAAATTGCAATGAAGCTCGAAATACTCGAATATACAAAGCAGCACCAGCAAAAATAGTTACTATGACAGTGTCAAACAAGTGTGTTTACGTCTTGTTGTGAATTCCCTTTAGATTCAGACGTCTTAAAATTCATGCAACAGAGAGATATTCTGTTTAAACTTCAAAGAGTCATACGAGTTCTTAAAAATTGATCTCGTGTTAGCAATGAGGGATGTCGTCAGTCAAGTCAAACTTTGAAATGGGTAATCAATTATTTTGAATCAAATATTTATTTCCTATCTCTGTGTATGCCAACTGTGTTCTGATGCCTAAATTTTACCTATAACTTATCATTATAGGATAATGATAGTGTTTGATAGTTTGATATAACTAACGACCATGTAATTGAACGTGTGATAACTGTTTTTGAGAACTAGAAGATATATTTACATTTGTCATTTTAGGATGCATATTTTAGTTTTTCAAATATTTTTCACTGAAATTTCACATTAAGACATTAAAATAAAGACACGCAGTTGAAATTTTAAAAAAATTGTGAAAACATTGAAATAGCATTTAGTGATCTTTACATTTGTGCAATAATTATTGATATATTCATGTACTAAATTTGTTGGCGTTGAACTTTTAGTTTTGACTTTGTACCCCTCATCAAACTCAGTTTATATACTTTTTATTTCTGTCTACCAAAAAGAGTTTTTACTGTATGATTTATTCATGTATTAAAATCAAATAATTGCATATTAGACTCATAATCAATTATTGCTTTTCAGCTCTCACCAACTTATCAGTAAATAAATTAGAATTTTGATAATATTTTGCCGCTCAAAAGACATTCCTATTTTTAGCAAAATAATTTGAAGAAGCAAGATTGGAGCTGAAGTTTGAAGCTGTCGAGTTTAGGCTTTGATGCAAGTTTATAAATAGATATCCGCTCATTCGTTAATAGTCGTGTGGATAAAATTATAAGGTATTATATGTATAAAAATGTTCATATGTCAAATTGTATGTGTTATATCGGCCCTTTTTATTCAAATTTATTATTGATATTAGCCGAGTTTTGTTATGTACTGTTTTTAAAGGAAAGCTAGAGTAAATACTGTTGATATTGTCCTAAACAAGGAGAGATGAGACTAAACGACTTTCCATTTAATACTATTTTTATTAAACGAGTTAATGATTTTGTATAAAACGAGCGAAAGCGAGTTTGATACCAAATCATTCACGAGTTTAATAAAAATAGTATTAAATGGAAGGAAGTTTAGTATTCTGTTTATTACTTGCCCTAAAAATCATGCTGAAACTAACAGTTCCGCGACTAGGCACCCATTGTGACGAAGCGCTTACATTGTGACGTCACAACAGCTCACTTCTGTGACGTCATACTTGCATTGTGATATTACACTAGTTTAATATTGCCGTATAAATATTACACTGCGGTATCTTACACAGGCGTGTAATACATACATTTTATTAAACAGATAATGGTTGGAGTCATATATTTGCGTTTTTCAACTTGAAACGTTTTCTGTTCATAATGTGTACATAACATAACCAAAAAACTCATCTACATGAGAATAAATACCAATTATAAATGCAACTTCTTTTAAATTCAAAATATTCACACACATTCAAATGTAATAGCATCAAATCCACGTTTTTTGTTTGTGTGATCTCTAGTTCTTTTTCAAGATGAATAAGCAAAGCATTAAAGACAGAGGATAAGCTGGAAAATCTTACCTTATACATAGTTGAAACGACCTCCATACATAGTAGTATGTACAAACAAGACCCTGATTACATGGTCGGGATATTGAGAATAATGGCAACCTATTGGTTGCTTACTGTATGCTCTAATTGGTTTATGGCATATTCCAGATAACAGTCTTAAGAGTTAATTTCAGGTGATGGAAATTGAGTATCAGCACATTAGGGATTGATAGATTACATATGAATCAATACACGCCGCTATTGGCTGCAATAGTGCCCAAGCGGCGTAAAACAATAACTCACTAATTCACAATGAATTAATAATGTTATTATATCTTCATATATATCTTCATATATCTTCATGTCTTCATATTGGAGGATGTTTCAGGCATGTACATCGAGTTACATCCTTTTCCATCCTGTTATCTTCTTAAATAAGATTAAATTTCACTATCATCTGAATTACGATTAGTTATCTGTGTCTTAGGCAGAATATCCTATCAATAAATTAGCTAACATCAAAATCGTAAAGTTCAGGTGTGAGTTTTCCAAATGTTAAATTCTGAGCCATCGGTTTTCGATAAATAGGATAGGATATACCAATACCTAACCTGTACTTTCAGATTATCAATAGTCCAATTACAACTGACTCAATGTTGCAGCAATTGGATCAAAAGCTCAAATATAACATATTAACACCATTGAATGTGGAAGTGGAAACGAAGAATACTCCTCGAGATATGCTCTCTATATCTTTGACAAATCAAGTCTGGATCACATCAGAAAAGTAACCGAAGGAGATTAAGTTGACATATCAATCCATGTCCTACGGTTGTATTCTCCAGTGATTAATGCCAAGTCCAAATAGATTTAATAAGTCTGTTATCCAGACCTTAAAGGGACAGTACTACGTTTTTTGAAACTTTTATATTTTCACTAATAAATTAATGCTACATGTATTGATTTGATAGTGTCAAAAATCTCATCCTCTTAATTATAAAGATTCACATTAAGTCCATCAGGTGCCATTTTTGTGGGAAATAGTGCATTTTCGATTCATTTCGTGTAAGAAAAAGGAATCGCATGGCTGAACTTTACATTTCATATTTGATTAATAACTGCTTTATTTAGTTTAAACATATTGTCATTCCATTGCAACCATTTATTTTCATTTTCCTGATATCACCAAATAATCCCACAAATAATGTGCTACTGCCCCTTCTAAGCAAAATCAAAATTTAATTGTGAGTCTTGAAAAAGTCAGCATGTCTAGTTGCCTTAGCCTTTAAGATTTAAGAAAAAATAATCAAATGATCAAATAAGTCGTAAACTCGTTTTGTTCAGGCACTATATGTCAGTCTTAGAATTGATTAGAGAGGAAGGATAATGACATATTTTTACTTTTGAAAACATGGGTATCAGCACCATTCTTTTCTCACGTTATTGACTATTTGCTCCGCCAAAAACTTTATCATCTAATCTGCAGTTTTTGTTCATCTTAAGTGTAAACACTTTGACGTGACCTTTCTTTGGTTACGGGAGTAAATCTCTTCAATGTTCTCACTTCTCCCAGAACATATCAAACATTCACAAGTTGCAATATGTTTCTTTAACCCTTAAAATCTCAAAAAGATTTATTCATCTAATTTGCAGTTTTTTCCCGCTTAAGTGTAAACACTTTGACGTGACCATTCTTTGGTTACGAGAGAAGTTAACCTTTTCAGTGTTCTCACTTCCCCTAGAACATATCAAACATTCACAAGATGCAATTGTTTCTTAAACCTCACATAGCGTTAGGTAGGCAAGTATACATTAAACGTTAGATAATATCTGCATGATAATTTCATACAAGTTTCTTTATTGATTATATTACACCCTGTCACTACGACTGGAATATATGTAGGCTTCATTTGATCTCCACATACCTTTGAGATTTGGATGTTTAAAGCAATTTGTTTTTTTCATTGCTAACGGCATTAGCATTGACTGTTCTGGTGTTGTTGTCAATAACCCTTATAACGTATCACTTGATGTTCAATCCTATCAAAGTAGATCTAAAATGTAAATTGTCAAATATATAATCCGCAAAAGGTTATCTTACTTTATCTCTTTATTTGGTGCAGGAAATATAGCAAATTGGGATGTCAACCCTCACTTGAAAACTTTCCTCAAACGTGACATGGTAAAGCCTACACGCAAGAACAATTTATCTATTTACATTTAAGTGTCATGGATATGCAGTGAAGGATCGAAACAAGCTTATATATTGCAAACGTTCATGACAATAATGCAAACGTTTGGTGGTAGTTTGAAAAACTAGCCAGGAAATAAAAATCCAAGGTTGTAAATGTCAAAGCGGGGTCACAAGGCAGGAAACCCTTATATATGATGTATAAACTATACTATTATACAAGACTTAATTGCAGTTTTTTTTGCAAAATCTAAAAATACTTAAACAGCTTGACAACATGTAGTTGTTATTTAGTCTAAGATTATAATGCATGTAAGAAATGATATTTTTTCCTTCAGAATAAGTTTTCGAAAATGCTTAAAATAACTAATTTCACTCTTTGAATTTGACTCTTTGATAAAAGTGATTTAAACCATTGTACGATAACAATAGACATAAAGGCGTTTGTGACAGACGATTGAGGGAAATAATTCATGAAGTGAAATTCCATGTTTGATTATTAAATTTGATTTTTTTTATCAGAGGAATGATAGATACTTCTTCCCGCCATTGACATTTCGCTCTGTAAGAAATTATATCTTTCAAACACTGCTTGCAATTTTCAGTGATAAATTATGATAGTCCAATTTCTTACTACTTTCTTGTTATGTAGTTCAAGGTGAATCTCTGCGTCATTGGGGTATGATAATGACAAGTCAATAGTCGTGACACTGACAGGAAATACCTGACACATCTCCCTCAATTAGCCATATCATACGTGGGACAAAAAAGTACTAATGGCCCTTCTTAGTGACAGGGCTGTCACTTCTGCTTAAACCTCTTTAAAGATGGATTGAGAATATTGAAAGGTAAAATATTACTTCTGACAACATGCCAACACAGTGTCATTTTATTAGCATTTAAGTGGTACATGTACAGTCAAGTCACACTCGTTTTTGTAATATAATGAAAAAACAATCATTAGCTTTGTGACACATAATTGATATCAACTAAAAGTAGATATCAAGATCATTATTGATTCACAACAGAATATATTTGAAATACCAATATGTGATTTAACGAGATAACACATAAGACTGATTTAACATAATTGGCTACCCTTGACAATATGAAAACATAGCTTTATCTTACTGAAGCACAGACCTTGCAAATGTATGTAGTAGTGCATTCGATTCATCTGTGTTTCTTTTAATTTACGAAACATGGTTTTTATTGTTCGTTACAATAAATTGAGACATTGATGATTATTCAATGTACTAATGATTGGACTGCGAATGGCTCTTCTGTAGATTCGGGAAACGATGCCATGTTTTGAGGCAGTGATGTAATTGAAATCATAACATCATGAATTTCCTAAATTAAATCATAAGAGCAATAACATAACAAGAACGTGTTGAATATTGAAAATATTTCAACGAGATATTTCAAATGTTTGACTTACCTAAGGGAGAAAGCCATAGAGAAATGGTTTGTTAGCAAGTCTATCATTATTAACTATCATTGCTACACAAATTGACTTAAGTATTAAGTACAAGTAAACTGGAAGTTCAAGTTAGCAATTGACCTAATTTTTTCATCCTTTGGTCAGTGTAACAGGGTCAACCTTGATAATAATAACACTTTCTGGATAGAATTTTACTAAATTTTTCATAGGTTGATAAGTTTTAGTTATAGAAATCAGCAAAAAACATGCCATAGGAAAATAAACTGACTGATGTATAGATGACATTATTTAGGATAACTGTCAAAACATCTTCTAAAATTGTCCCTGTTCATATTCTCTGAGTACTATCATGATTATTAATGCCTGTTAAAGAAACAGAAGCCCTCGAATAGAAATACAATGTCTCTACAACGCGTCTTCTAATACTGCTGTAACGTTGACAGGACAACAGGTGCTCTAACTGCTATTATCATTAACTATCATATCAGGACTGGCATATGACCATAAGATAGATAGGTTATTAGCGTAGTTGCAATAAAGAAATAATGTCTAATAGACAAAAAGAAGTGATCGGTATGATATTTCTTTACTGAGTGATACATTAAAATTATACTTCAAAAGAGCAGTTTTAAGTTTCCTGTAGTTGCTCTTTAACTGTTCTTTAAAACGAAATTCAAATACCATTACATGTACTGTTGTAAAAAACCTTTCTTTGAAAGATGCAAAGTCATGTCATCATTGTGAAACAGCTTCACTAAATAATGCAACGATTTTACAAGTTAACTTTCTTTCCAAATCAATTTTAGAATCAACAAACCTTGATTTGCTGTTGCTATTTCAAAATGCCTTTCAAATACTAAATTCTATGAAGATGTAGTTAATTACCAAATTTTAACAAATGAAAGCAGTTATTGAAACCACAAATTTAATGAAAGCCTTCAGGAATATCCCAGTTTTAATTCACCCAAGAATATCCCAGTTTTAATTCACCCAAGAATATCCCAGTTTTAATTCATCCTTGCATTAGTTAATATTTTCTAAAATATATATTTCTCTTGCTTTTACACTCCTACTTTTAAAGATCACAATGTACATTGTAAGTGTTCACTATTGATATTATACAATTGTCATATTAGTGCAAGGCGATGAAAAAGTGAAATGGGTTATGGTTAAGCATTTTGAAACTGTAGAGTTTTGTAAAAATACTAATATTTAGTAAATGATAAAACACAAAGCAAAGCAATGCATTCAATTCAAAGCATTAAGGAATATGTTTAACCTGTGCAGACAATTGAATGTTACTTGTTGTTAAAAGGGAAACACGTTCAAACAGCTTACCATTTTAATAATTGAATTTAAGTTGGATAATGACTACTTAGCCGATTCTAATATTCTCTTGTAAACAGCACTAACACAAGTACTTCACTGTAAGTCAACATAACATGGTTTTCCTTTTTTACATGTCAGATAAAGAATCAGCGCCTGGCATCGACCACATCCGGTTTCCTGCAGTAAAAGAAAAAGGAGGAAGTGTCTAATGCATTTCAGTGATTCAGCTGTAGGCTTGTCTTATCTGATCTGTTTTGATTAAAATCTAAATTGCAGGTAGTTTTTGTTGACAAGTACATTGTATCGTACTTAGATGCACAATGTACAATGCATTTCATTGGTGTCCGACATTACATTGCTGATAAGCTTAATTCATTTAACATCAGTACAACAATGAAAGCAACAACCTGAAAAGAGATTAATCAAAAATGAAAACAGTAAAGGACACATGCTTTGGCATTTATTATTTCAATTATTGATCAAATTTTCTTCATCTAAAGAACCGATTTTTTGACAATATGACAATTATGATAAACTATGTTGTTTTATTGTATTAATTTTTAAACTGTAATACGATATTTTGTATGATGATTGAATATTCATTATATCTAAATTTTGTTGATGGTCAATTAAGTTTTAAAGGAAAAGTACCAGCACGAGTAAATCTTTACCAATCCGATGATAAATGAGGGACAATGGTTTTTATCTACACTCTTACACAAGATGTATCTGTCTACGATTTGGTACAAAATGCAATTACGATACAATGTAAATTACATATTATCACAGGGTGTGGACCCTTTAAAAAGAGATAAAATATATAAAAAATTACCCGAGGAAGTGTGTCATATGACTTTTACAAAACGAGGGAGACTTTATGTATTACCGGAGCGAGAGCGAGGGTTATACACTAAGTTACACAAGTATCGTTCAACCATCTTAGAAATATAATAAGAAATTGGCCACTTCCCTTGCGACGGCCGGTTGCAGTGACGTCACGAACAATGGTGTTATGACGTCACAAGCGAAAAAATACGGGAACTCGCACTACAACAATCATTGGTAGGCAAAGGTGATATGTGCACTAGTGCCCACATTGACATGATGTCACCACTTAATTTCAAACATATGGGTAATAAACAATTTATATTTCCCTTACGTTATCACCTCTTCACTCATAGCAATGTGATGATAAAATCGATTAAGGCAATTGGAATTATTTTTAACTCTTCCTGCTCTGTATTCAATGTGTTGGTGCTAACAGAGTGATAAAAGTGTCACTCTATATATCAGTTAACTTTGTCACTTTTCATTACATTGTGTTTGAGGCACATGACATCGTTGTACTCATGCTTATTGTGCACTTCTTTTGCATAATTTGGAGTAAACTGATTGCCATATATGAAGTCCAAAAATACCACTCTGGACACATTCAAGTTGGTATCTAATACTTGGTAGTATTTCCATTTTAAATTTTTTTTTATCACTTTTATATATGTGAGTTTTTCATACACCACGTGGTGTGGTTATCAATGGTGTTATCTACGTTGTTATCCTGGATAACCAACCCATGGTTTGGTTATCAGATAACCACCATGGGTTGATTATCAGAGCAAACATGGACGACAATACATGAACAGTTGCCTCGGCCCGATACGGCAGGTATTAGGCTTTCGCCTCAGACCTTGCCGTATCGTCCCTCGGAAAAAAACTTACCCTTGACGTGATACTAAAACTCATCTCGAAATGATTGCTCAAAGTTGACACAAAACAAAATAATTATTTTATTTAATTATTGTCAATTGTTACCCCCAATAATCATTCAATGTACAATCAAATTCACAAAATTGCAAGGAGCACAATTGAAAGAGCTAATGATACACTACGATAAAACCCACCTTAAATTCGTCCTGAGAATACCATAAAAAAAAAAAGATAAAACATTTTTTGAAGCAGGACACAGCTCTAATTCCCCCACCTCTTTGAACTCCATGTGCTTACGATGTTGTTCTGCATCGAGAGGTAGAATATGAAATTCGTGAATTCCGTGCAGCTCAAGGTGAAATGAACAACATCCTCGCAGCCTCACGTAGATTTGTTTGTTCCAGACTGATACAGTTCATAGACTGAACGTCGGTTTAAATTAGGAATATCCTGAGCCATTAAACAGATTTTGTGTGACCTTTTGACAATTTGTTTTTAACTCTCTCAACACAGTTAGTTAGTATACGTTACTGGTTTAGAATTGTCTGACAACAAAGTCAGGACACTCTCAATCAGCACGTGAAATGCGTGTTTCGTGAGTATGCAAACGATAATGAAGGAATGTTAAGGAATGGAGTTTACTCAACCATTACAGCATTACACCATTACACCATTACACCAACTTTATTTTTTGATTAACACTTATTATGAAAGGAAACAACTTTCAACAATTGCCATGTGGTGTATATGAAATAATGACCTTGACTTCGTGAATATCTGTGATAACCATCTCGCTGATCGCTCGATGGTTATCACAGATATTCATTCAGTCAGAGGTCATTATTTCAACCATATGATTAAGTAAATCAATATGCTAGATATTCCCAACAGGCCAATTTATGAGAAATTAATAACACTTGAGATGAAATTCACAATTACACTGTCTCGGAACTGTGATATTCAATAACAGTAATTTAATTTGGCATTGATAATACCAGTATTTACTTCTTGTATACCTAAAATCCACACAATCCAACCTGCTTTAGCGTAGTTGACAAATAAGTACAGTTATAAAACATTCTGAACTCCATTGATGATTTAAAGAAAAGGGAACACAAAAACATTTTAAAAAACCTTTGCAGTACAGTAAAAGACAACACTACGATTTATTAGATTGAAGGCAATGTCTTCTCCTTGATTTTTATAAGAACAGAAATGAATAAGGGATAATTACAGGACATGAGGAGTGCACAACTTCAAGGAACAAGAATAACAATTCAGTTTAGCATGAAACTGTTGAAAAGACTTACGACAAGATCTTTCAGTGTAGTACAATGACCAAATAACTTTCACAATTTTCAGGAAACCTGTAAGCTTGATTACCGACCCTAATAGCTAAAATGGATGGAATTATCATGCAAACGCCCTCTTGTTATCAGAAATTTCATCTTATTAAAGCTAAGATAGATGGAATCTGTTCTTTTGTACCGATTTTAGACTTTTAACTTTCCCGCCATTCTTCGGGCAGTTAATTGATGACCTTGGGCTCCTCCAAATGATAATACTTATATCAACAAGAGAGAGTAAATCTATATATACAGTATGAGACTATTCAATTAAGATACATCACATATGTGTTAGCCATATCATCTATAGCTTTAAAGGGGAAGTAGCACTTTTATTTCACTGATAATATGTACGTTAATACTAAATGTATGTATTTGATAGTGTCAATAATCTCATTAAACAAATCAATCATCAATGGTTAGAGAATAAATCATAAAGATTCGCATAAAGTCCACTGGGGACCATTTTTATGTGAATACCTAAAATTCATTTTGAGTAAGAACGTTACTTAATATGTTTTGTTTATCACTGCTTCATTTAGTTTGATACATTGTCTTTCAATTGGATCTATATATTTTCATTTTCCTGTCATCATCTTAGCTTCCCCCTAAAGGTGCTACACATGTTTTATAGCTAATACCTGTGCTATTTCATCATTCTCAATAACATTATTTTCACTTTATTTATTTTAAAATCATAAATGAGTATGGTAAGATAGTAGAAATACCATTTATAAAGATCAATCACAAATGTTTTTTAGGGTGAATAAATACCTATGGCAAAAATCAATTTAATATATTCTATACCTTTGTAAGGAAAAATAATTTTAATGTTCATTCATTTTGCCCCTTTGTCCCATCATGCTTACCACAACATTGTTGAAGTGCAGAAGTTCAGAAATAGAAGCAAACTGACTAAACAGATTTATTTTTACCTGTGTGACACTAAGGGATTTAGTGTGAGAGAGAGCTAATTTTTTTAGCATTAGAATTGCTCTGAATTCACAAGTTTCAAGTAATTGCCACTTGACACAAATGGGCAATGATTTCTTGTTTGCAAAAAAAGATTATGTAGAGGAAAATATGTTTCGACAAAACGTTTAAAGTTACTAGGTGTTGGTTTGGAAATATCATAAATATTTGAAATACTCCAACAGTTACAAAACACGTATCAAGTAGTTAAATCAATCATTTTACTTCTGAGTCCCATCATGCTTACCGCAACATTGTTGAAGTGCAGAAGTTCAGGAATAGAAGCAAACTGACTCAAAGATTTAGTGTGAGAGAGAGCTAGTTTTATCAGCATTAGAATTGATCTAAAAAAAATTTTTTAAGTAATCGCCACTTGTCACAAATGGGCACGGATTTCCTGTTTGTAGACAAGATTATATAGAGGAAAATAAGTTTCCATTAAACATTTAAAGTTACTTGGTGATGGTCTTGAAATCTTTTAAATATTTGAAATACTCTAACAGTGGTTGAAGAGTCTCTCTGTGATATTCATCGCACAATGTTTTGCTTTGCTACAACCGCAAATGGCATTATTTGTTATATGAATTCAAAACATTCCACATATTCATCCCCTAAAGGTAATGTGTAGGAAACATACTGGTTTACAATGAATCTTAAAATAGTCACATATATTCGTCGAAGCCAAATTCACACATCAAATTTACATGTGTACTATTTTTATATCCTATAAAAATTATCAACTTGTAAATGTTGCTTTTCGATCATAATCGCGACTTCAAACCTCCTTATAGTCAATCTAGAACCTCGATTGGCTTTAAAATGATTCTTTCCTTTCCTGTCAATACCTCTCGATTGTATCACACTATTTGTAAAATTTACAAACATGACCACAATCAACTCAGGTAGTGGCTCTTTAAGATTTAAAGGCATTGTTGAAACCTTGATGATCACTATACTGGACTTGGCCTGGCATCGTCCCTATAATAAGTGCAGGTAAGCTGTATGAGCTGATGAATTGTTCCGGGAATATTCAGTTGATTAGCTTTACATGCAGATTTGAAACTTTCAAAGTCTTGCTGTGACCATGACAATAATTCGAAGCAAACCATAATCGATTGGACCAAGCGTCTTTCAATTAGGAAAATACTTAATTATGAAGATAATCCTACAAATGGCTTTAAGAAACTTGTTAACAAGTTCTATATCAATACATATTCAATGGGGAGCCATATGCACATTATCGAGGCAGTCTATGAATGGTTCAAGTGCTTCGCATTCATTTTGTAAAATGGCCAAATTAATTTTTGACCTTGAAATGAAGGTCAAGTTCATGTACATCCATTGGGACCTTTTTCATTGTGATGAACATGTTAATATAGACAGAATTATGGTTTGTAGGTTATATACTTTTTTTTACCAAGATACATCCGTCTGTAAGGGTTAAACCTTAAAATTTTAACTTGAAAAAGCATTGAAAACTTTCGACTTGCAAGTTTTTCCAATGTACTACTACCTAATTGATTTAACATAACTGTCAACTAGTCTGGGTCTCTTTCACTCTACCAATATGACAAACAATTAAGGTAAATATTGTTTACCCTCGGGGACACATCCAATATGTCTGGGAAGCTAGGAAATTACTGTCAAGTAATATGTAGTACACTGCACGTTAACAATGTGAAATAAATGAATGTGAAACAAATGATGTTCTGCTTTTCATACATGGTTTAATCAGAATTTAGAAGTTTTAAATGGATGTTCATTATCAAATTCATTTAAATTTTCAATAGGAATCAAAATATTGTGTCACATACAAAGATAATAGGTATGGATAGGACTTCAAAGAGAGCCAATCTCAGGCTTGAGCCTTTGTAATGTTTTATTAATTTCACGTGATTGATTATACATAATCAAATAATGACGGGCACTTTATCATTTTATTTGAGATGAAAGAAATATGAGATACATATAGTAAAAAAATAACTACATGCTCAATCATGCTTAATCATTGATAAGATTGCCTTGATAACAATAAATTTGTATCCTTTAAAAAATATTGAACTGCTAATGACCTTTGCTGATAAGGAGTTTGTCTCTGCCTATATTCTGGATCAAAGAAATGTTATATATTTTGAAAATTAGATACAGATAACGCTCATCTACACATTAAATAAGTTTCTTCACACACATTTGAATGTTCAAATGATATCAGAATGATCTTTTCTTGCATTATGGCCCTTAATGTTTCAGATGATGAAAGAGATTGTCTCATATTAATGTAATTGAACTTCATGTATAATATTGATAGTGCTGGTGCTAAGAAGAAAATATAATTTCAGTCATGAGATTGACATATTTCCCTTAGAATGCCGACTGCTTATGCTTTCTTTATATTTTGGTCTGTCAATGTTTAATACGTTACGATAATTGTTACAGAAAGACCACCTTGTAATCATGTCCTGTAGCAACACTATTTATCTAAGTTTTCTTACTATCATTAGCAGTTAGATTACAAACTATGTTTATAGGATATCTAACTCGTTCCCCTTTCATATCAAGTTTATGTCCCTAGTGAAATAATTTTGCTTTGTCACGAGCCTTGACGAGTGACAAAACAAAATTATTTCACGAGGGACATAAACTTGATATGAAAGGGGAACGAGTTATGTATCCTATTTATTACCAACTTGCATTTCAGACGATTTATTGCTTTTTTAAATAACTTTTTATTATGCCTAATAAAGAGACAAAACGGTGGATGAATATCAAACCACGTCACAGCCTCAAATATAATACTATTACGACGTCAAATATTCACATTTCTAAATTCTACCCTACGTTAATTCATAGTGTCTGCCTGTCTGGTGAAATGTAAGTAATAAGCACATTAGTCATGAACAAAGCGTACGTGAAAATAAAATCTCACTGCGCAAGAACAGTCAGAGTTATCTTTCTTTGATCAACGGCATGTCATGACGGCCGCCATTTGCCTGTATCTCTTCGTCAAATTGTGTAAACAACATAATGCTGAGGAATATATGGATGACAACTTCTTTGTTCATTGTATGCGACGTTTCGACACAGATTCTTGTGTCGTTCTCAAGCAGAGAACGACACAAGAATCTGTGTCGAAACGTCGCATACAATGAACAAAGAAGTTGTCATCCATATATTCCTCAGCATTATTTTCATCCCAACTTCTAAAATGCCTCTCAAAGAAATGTGTAAACAACCGCCTTCAAAGTAAGTTTAAGATGCTTATCATTGTTCAAAGGCGTTTTATTTTGAACAAATATTGTCTAAAGAATATTCAGTTGTCTTTATATTCTATAGATAACAAACAATGTCTGTCTGTGTCATTTTGGAGCGACTTTGTTCAAATTAATGAAATTCGGTGATCAAATTGTGCTGAATTTAAACCCTTTTGTGTTTATATGAGGCTTGAGATATCAGTAAGATGTTTTATTGTAATTCTTTTGTCCTCAGATTTATTCCTTAACAATTCGGTAAGGAAGATTTAAAAGATAAACTGAAAGTTTGAAGAATGAGTCCGACTCACTCAGTGCCATTCGAATTTGTGAATGAAAACACGTTCGTTTTATGAATGAATAAAGTAGTCCGGAAAATGTCAAAGTTCACCACAAGCCAATCAAATCACTTTGAGGTGTTATGACCCATATGTGTCATAACAAATTATTATGAAACCCCTTTACGAAGTACCACGTGGGTAATAAATTCTTTTTCACAAGTACATGTATACTATACTATACTGAATTGTCAAGGATGCTGTTTAACTTGGCTTTAAACAAAAACTGCAAAATGGATCTTGACAGGATAAGAAGTTATATGAGATTGCAAATAGGATTTGAAAGATATCGGTCAGCAACGTAATCTTTGGGGTAAGTCCAAAAACCAGATTCCCTTTAACATGTCAAGAGATAAACCAGGGAGACATCCACTTGAGACAGACATCTATGTTCTTTAGAATCGATTAAGTTGCTACACGTCAATTCAATTAACCTAGACCTGACATTATAGCTGACCTTAGATATATGTATGCGGTTTGACTTGGTAATGTTAACAAACTTTTGGTGTTAAAATAGAGGTTTAATTTGATTTGAATGTCAAGGTTTGGGAAATTACTAATTATAAAATCAGGTTAGATATGAGATCAACAAGTATCTGTATTAAAGCAAATGTGACACATGACAGTGCTTACATCTTGAATATAAGATATTGTATCTGAAAAATGGCCTGCATGGTATTTTGCTTTTGGAATGCTACATTATTAAGTTTCAAAACAATTATCGTCATTTATAATTGAGACGCAGGGGCAAATAGTGTTTAGAAGAGTCTGAAACTGTGAATATCGTACGAAAATCACTTTGTGTAATTTGCAGATGTTAAAGTACAAATCAATTTAAACATATATTTTGGAACATAGATTCCCTTGAAATATAACCACATAATTTGAATCGAAATATTTGTCTTAAGAAATAGACTTCAATATTCACAAATGCGCAAAGTGCGTGTCTCCTTGTTAACAGTTATTGATGCTTAGATACAAAAAAAGAGGAACGAAAACAGTATTACTTCTTAAGTTGCTTACTATGTTGCAACTGGTTTAGATGGGGTGCGGTAGTGTAGTGGTTATCATGACCTGTAACACCAAATGTTCCTGTTGAGCAACATTTTTTTATTTTATTTTACACTCTGTTGTTTCCTTTGGCAAGGCAAATTATGTACGTTGCACTCAGTTCACCAAGCTATACAAATAGCTACCTGAACACGACAATTAAAGAGCAACCTATGTCTAATTTATTGTGATAAATCGTATCATTTGCATTGAAAACTACACAGATTATGTTGCAACAAACTTTCCCTAACTACATCATTGATTACTAAACTAAAGTTGACTATCTTCACTAGGTATACACCGGATGACCTGCAAACAGATATATTTCTTTACACTAAAACATGAAAGAAGTTGATGAAAAGTAAGAAAATCATCAAAAGCACATCACTTTTTTGATTACAAATTGAGTGTGTGAAAGAAAGATTTAATTTTCTTCGATGACAACATCTCAATACGTGTTTTGTGTACTTAAAATCGTTCCCTTTTTTAAGTCTTTGCATAAATCTTTTCGAAAAAAGGCCCATGGTACATTGTACATGTAAATCAATACTATTTCAAATTGTTACATTCGCCTTAAGCTAATGATTTTTAGTTTCTATCCATTCATACCAAATACAACATCATAAATAGGACAGCAGGAATTAATTACACGTTTAAATAATGGTCCAGTGACAGTAACTGGAGAGTGTTTGAATTGAAATTGACACGTGACTATTGCTTTTCATATTTTGATTCAGATTTTTTTATCCTTTCGAAAATAATGCAAGTTGTTCTTGAACATGTACTTGAGAAATGTTGTGTTGTGAAATTTTTCATCACTTAATGGTCGGAGAGTCAATTAACAGGATATTCCTCTCACAATGACAGGCAATTATTATCACAACTGAGTAACATCATCAGCCTGAATAAAGACTAAGGTTTAAGAAAAAGTAGCATTGATCTGCTAAATACACCCCTGTCATGAGTTTACCGGTTGATGAACCTTTACATCCTATTGAAAGCTGCTGATTTAGTTTGGTGAGGATTAAATCACGTTCTGTCAATTACTACTGATGGAATAGATTGCGTGTCACTCGAATTTGTTTTCAATCCTGTTTTACTGGAGGTTTAAATGAAACATTTACATTATGCACGACTATTGATCTTTCAGATATCTAGTGAGTTCAGCTTCTCTTTTATATTAGACTTCCTTTATAGACTACCCGGCTTTTATCGGATCTTTCATATTTCATACTTTTGTTAAAATGCAAAACAAATTGAACATTTAATATTAATTTAAGGATGATAAATATAAGTCTGACAATATATTTATAATAAGCACATTTAGATTATAACTGACATCTAAATGTTTACTTCTTAACAGCACTAACCTAATAAGTCATTTCAGAGCTGAAAAGCGTTACCGTGGACTTTAAAATCCAGAAATCTCAAACCAATCCTTTTTACCATGAAGTTATTGGCTTTTTGTTTATACACCAAACCTACCTGGCTAAGGCAGAGAAAGATGCGACTGAGATTTACACTTGATACTTGTGGAAACGAAAATATGTTTCCAACCAAAGGAAATTGGTTAATTACATATGTACATATATGTACTTGATTTGGGACTGTGTGATCGCGTACATGTTAACCTGACAAATTGTTTTAAAACTTCATTATGTAATTGGAAGAGATCGTTTACTGTGAAAATATTACCTGTTTTCCCATTGTTATGGTTTTAAAACCAAATTATCTCAATTTCTATAACGTAAGACTGCCCTCACTTGCATTGGGTGTAAATTGCCAAATTCGAGTGAAATTGTAGCACACTAATTCAAAATCACAGTTATGCAACCGATTGCCTGAATACAGGAAAATTGTTATGAAGTGGTCGTAATACATTTTTATTCTTTTCACGAATGTTTGTGAGTATTGCCAAGAAAGCTAAAAAACAAAGTGAATTATTTCACTGTTCTCACTGTTCAATAACAGGGTTATAATGTTTACCCTCATGGCATGATCTCAATGGTTTTCCAATGCCTAGTGTGTCCAATATTTATGTTGACAGAAGTTATAGACTGTATGTGACTAGCTATTCGGGTCATACCGATGGTATGAGGTAAAATTCACATCAATTCACATTTCATGATTCATGTAACCATCATTCTTCCTTTGTTATTGGTAAATGTAGGTCTATGTGCTCCTCGGTAAAGTAGATATTTATGATTCCTTCAATTGCCCACATTGTTGACGCTTTGCTAATTTATAACTTTATAACATATGTGTCAGAATGCCCATATCAATTGCTCCTCCTCGCAAAAACACCGCCACACAGGTGCCATTTACAACGTGCAATATCCTGTCCTTGTGTAAGATTTTCAATGTAAATATAATATTCAATATCTATATTTAAGCTGCTGGTATGGCCATTGCTGGCGGTGTTGCTTGTCCCTCATGTGTATCGGTCCCAGAAAGTACAACGATTTGTACTCTTGAAGACAGTATGAGCCAACAGAAAATCATCTTACATTTTTAGACTATCTATATTCAAATTTAGTAGACATGAGTTTGTATGCATTAATGTTTCTAAAACTTGTCATTCAGAATATATTAAAAAATCCTTTTGAGACGGGTTTAGATTAACGTTAGGCTATCAGTATATTTTATATTAATTCTCCAAAAGAGAATGAATCAATGTAGTAATCGATAATATTTTGATGAATAAATTACTCGTTTCAAGTTTTAATCCCTCCTCTGTTTCTTTCCCTTAATTAATCTCATGCACTATATCGTGTTTTATGCAACTCTTCAAGTATTTGCTATATCTGAACATTACATTACACCAAATTACGTCAGTGAAAAGTCCCTAGCGAATGCACCGATTATATGCCAGTAGTTTTTGTCAGGAATCTAAATAGTTATTCTTGCAATGATTTCAGGCCCTTTGAGAATGCAAAGGAATACTCTTGGGTTTGATATGGATCACGTTTTACAGATTTATTTTCATTTATAATGTTTATTACCTGAAGCCATTTTGAATCTTCATTAATGCAAACCTCAAAGGAATGATAACGTCTGGTATTGAATAACTAATGATATGGAATACGTTGCTGTCAATTGTGAAATCCCTCAAGAGTTTGGTCGTGACATTCTTAGATATATGGTCCTGTATACAGTTTGATTTATCTCTTGTGAATATACAGTTAGTTACAGTTTATGGGTGTTGTTCGTTAGTAGTTTTGATACGCTGAGGACATAAAGGATTAGGATCATTAAATGGCAAATTTTACAGTTAACAAGAACTAGTATTATCATTAGTATTTAAACATATTACCGTGAGATATACATATCATTTTTCCAATCCAAATATTTTCATAATCTACTAATCTAAAAAACAAGTTTCTGTTATGATCAAGGTGGATTCAATAAAGGTCCTGTTTATTTTAATTCTTTTATGTATCAGTTTACTAAAACCGACGCTTGAATAATCTCCGATAGTTTATTTTTATCCCCTGCCACGAAGTGAATGGGGAATATTGGATTGGGTTCCATCCTACGTCCGTTTGTACGTCCGTGCATCTGTCTTTCTGAGTTAAAGGGAACAACTTTTCTAAGAAACTATTTAAGATAGGAAAACCAAATTTAATGTGTGTTTTCAGGGTATTAATACATTGATTGGGTTTGAAAATAAAATGTATGCAATTACATATTACAGTGTTTTGGCCAATGTAGGAAAACAATTGAGAGCTTAAATGAAAACTAATATGGCGGGGGATGTTGATTACCATGTCTTCTTGTTTTTATTGGATCTAGTTTGACCCTCTACCGACCAAATGGTTACACGTTTTTGGAAAATGTGTGTGCCCATTCCAGCTGAAAGGCATTGCCAAGGTCTCTGATATTAGGTTGGTTCATCCCCAAGTGTCTCCCAAGGATCCCCAAAAAAGGGTTCTATCGAGTAAGGGCCTTTTGATCTGGCTGGGTATGCCAAAACGTTTCTTTTATGCTTGCAGATTCCATATCACTTTATGTCTGGCATTTCTCGCATTCCCCTTTGACGTCCCCTAAGTTCAACCTAATGCTTCATTTTCGTACAGGACAGTAAGGACTCCTCACCTATGCAAAATGTTTTGTCAAGTCTAATCGATAGTATGGACGACATTCTCTTCAATCACATACCGTTGTTCCCAGTCGGTGGGCCTGCATTTTTGACAACCTAATAGCTAACGTGCACTTTTTATTGACGAAAATACTCTTGGCAATTTATATTATATTTCATTTGGGTGAATTACATTTCAACCTCGATGGGGAAAAAATACGAAATATTTACAGTTTAAAATCCTCACGCAAGCACAGTCAATAATCACAACATTCGGATCCTGAATTGTTTAACGTGGTGAGAACAGAACATTTAATAATTTATTCTGGTTTTGGATTTTTAATTGTACATTTTGTAACAGGAAAATTTATTTAGAAATATCCCTTTTATCACAAGTTGTATTAAAATAGGGACATAAACCGCAAACTGTTATGAAGAAGGGAGAGCAAATAGCCACATTTTAAATGTATGTCAGGTAACTAAAGTTAGTATTAAACTGTCAGAGCTAATTTGATTCAATTTTAATTCAAATATAGCACATATCTTTACAAAAATCTCATTTAAGACTATTAAGCAGTTTAGTGCTTTTAAATTAGATGTATATATTACACCACATGAAGTTTGTTAATTTCAATTGCTCAAAAACAATAATGTAGCAATAATGTCCAAACCACATTTCAATACAATATAATCATCTACTTATGTTATTTATCCCAAATAATGAAATTTTATATTCTAAAATTGACATAATATGGGTTGTACACTTTTCAACATCATGTTTCCTTGATTTGTATGGATTGACAAATTGAGCAATTGCCCAGTTTCCTTTATAAAACAAATGCAGCGCTGTGACAATAAGGAACCGTATAAACGTGTATTATGTTCACATGTCCAAATATTGAGTCATATGTTCTATATAAACTAAACTTCCATAAGAGAATGCTACAATCAAACATGGACGTCTCCATAAAACTCTGATGATTATAAATCATGGTAGTCTGCCAACATCAAATACCCGTTAATGACGCATTTCTATGCTTGCATTGCGTGTTCAACCACTGTTGTAGTCCTCTAGACAGCCTTATCACCTTATCAAATGGTGATACCCTCACTTGCATTCAGCATCTCTGTATACTTCACCTGGTAAGTTGACAATATGAAGCATTGTTCCCATTAAGTTCTCGTATTCCATACATTGTGTAGCAAGTATGGATTGTGTATTGTCAAAATGATAAAATCTTTTTTTTGCAACAGGTGAAAATTATACATTTAAGAACTAATTTACCTTGTCCATGAAATACTATTTCTTCCAACCGAATGCCTAAATATCTGTATTTCCTGAAAAAGAGCGAAGGATATACTGATATTGAGACACTAGTCATGCAATGTGCACGAATATACTATTCTTTTTAATAATGTAGTTATGAAATCAAAGAAAATGCTCAAAATCTACTTCTAAGGATAGCCGGACGAGTCAATGCTGTCCTTTATAGAACGCAGCATAGTGAAAAAGTGATATGTTGCCTGAGGGAATCAAATGAACAATATGAACCCTGATATGAAACAAACAATTGTTAGAATTGCATTGTTATGAAAAAAGTATTGAATAACCGATATGTCGATGTTATGGTTTGTATATATTTATAAATAAATGTTTGTTTCACCATATAACAATAGTGATGTGATATGTTCAAGTCACCTGATGTATATTTAAAACAGAAAATTGTCAAACATTGAATTTTTACTTTTAGCTTATTAATATTCTTAACATCAAAAAAATTTCAATTTGGAATGTAATAATTTTTCATCAGACAAGAGAAAGCTTCATTACCAATAAGTTGAAGTCCTTTGAGTATTTGTGATGATGTCATTTGCTTTGATGTAAACAACCTTTAACCAACTTTAACATTCATAATCTTCCTTTCCTGAATTGATCTTAAACCTTCATGAATGCAAGCCACTAAGGTCTCATACTGAATATCTAACGATATGGAATATGCTACTTCAAATGCCAATTGTAAATCCCTTAAGAACTATGTCTTAAATTTATTAGATTCAGTATCCTGCTATAGTTTGATTTTGCCCTTGTAAAAACAGAGTTAATTATGGTGGATATTCGTTGTTACAGACGTCAATTTCATGACATATTGAATCATGTAAATGCAAAAGAGATACAACACAACCTTTTTCCAATTATATGACATATCCAATTCTATCAGCTCCTAATTCTTCTTCTGACTGACCACTCTGATTGAATCAATTGTAATAACTACGTTAGACGTTTTCCTTATTTTATCTTATTGAAATAAAGGTAGTCAAGTATATGAGCCAATCTCAAAAACATTGAACAAAGGAACATGATATTTGGAAAAACTCGTAGTGTGCTCCGAACATTTCAAGTGAGAAAGGGTCAAACACAAAAAAAACAGACTCGTATTTTGATAAATTCCTCACTCTAAAATCATAAATATTGTGAAGAAACCACGAAATCAGACCTGAATGTGCTTAAGACGACTGTATGTAAATAAACACAAATAAGAATAATTGTGTGACGTCACCTTATGGCAATTTCAGTATTCCTGTTTTATCTTAATCGTGGCTTGCTGCAAAACCTGAGAATCAGGTTTGACGTGAGCATTTACAAATGTTTACAAATCAGTGACAAGGCATATGGCCATTACAATCGCTGTAGATCCTAAACATTTAAGTCTTTTTTTGACATTTATCATTTGCAATTGATTAAAGTTTAGTTGTTAATGTAGGACCATTGAGGAGTTCTGATTTTCCTTTACCTTGGTCTCTATGTACTTACCTATTAAACGCAATACACACCTATAACATTTAACATTCATGATGGCTTTAAGATAAAGCGTCGACGATGGTCTATAGCTAATGCTAAGAGAGTAGGGCGTTTACCAAGTTTATCAAAGTAGTTCTAACAACCTGTTTAAATGTATGACAAACAATGGAAATAAAAATGTATAAAATTATTAATTGAAACTGTTTCAAAATTGTTTATATAAATGTGATTTCCAATAGAGGTCATTAAAAACAAATTCTCTGAATAAACCAGAATGTTAGCTTTAAAAATATCTTTTTACAGTTATTTAAATGTTGACGACAAGGATTAAGAGTAATTAAAAACCTAGTAAGAAACCCAAAGCTGACAGGACATATTACTTTAGGCATAGCAGCCCCAAAATTTGGGGTTTCGCCATACCCTGTTCCGCCTTCTAAAAGCCCCAGCATATTGGGAATGTTTGTGTGACCTTGACCTTTGACACTCTAGGTCACGCAATCAACGAATACATTTCATTGAGTATAACATTAATGTGACATATTAAAGTGTTAAAAATTTAAAAAATCCATTTTCTCAATATATGTTGACCTTGCTGTGACCTTGACCTTTGACTGTACTCAAAACCTTCTCAAAATTGTGTACTTCTCAAGAGATAATATATACAAAATCTCAACTTCATAGCACAAAAACTTTTCAAGTTATCATGTTTACAAGGAATTTTGTAGCGATTTTATAACTCGTGACCTTGACATTTGACCTTGAAAGTAAACTTGTCATAGTCATTCCCCAGAGGTGTAAACACTTATACATGTTCATGAGTTCTGAAAAGCTGAAAAGGATTAAGTTATACCCAAATTAGTTGCACATTGCAATAACACAAATCTCATGACCTTGACCTTTGACCTTCAAGGTAACACAATCAATGAACACTTTTTATTGAGTATAACAATCATCTATTGATTAAAAGTGTTCATCACAAATACTGAAAGCAGCCTAGTCCCTAGACAGGGCTGCTAAATATGAATGAAGGAAGCAATTGTTCCTAAACTCTCGTACCAGCATTCATTAATATCACTTCTATTCATTTAAAATTTTAATAGAAATGTGATAGATTACCATAAACTTGATCTGGCTGTTTTACAAGTATAATGATCTACTTGTGAATTTAATTACTATGATACAATGTCTGATTACGATAGTCAGCTTTCGTTCATGCTTACACATAAGTTGGACTGGTCATCATATATCATTCACCTTTACAGCGTGATTTACCCACGTCAGACTGACACATGATCTACAATTGCCTGAGAGTATAATTATTAACTTAACATCTGATCTAAATAGATGTTAGACAGTCTTAGAGACACGGCAAATGCATTTCTATCAATCAAACGAGTCAATAATGGAGGACCCAGAGGCGAGCTGCTATTTTCAAGATAATTATAATGTCGTTGATAAGAGGTTTCAATAAGTTTCAGCAGCATCATATATCGTCATACTTGCATACAGTTCGTGATGAAATGTCGCTATTTAGAAAGGAATTACATCACTCAGTAGAAAAAACTTTAGAAAATACCTTCTTGACGTGGAAAGTACAGTACCCTCTGCAAATGTGCAATAGCTTTTAACTAACCTGCTTTCACTGACGTCATCATTATGTGTGTAGGATTTAACATCTCAGTTACCGCAATTAACTCCAATGGGTATCAACGAGTACAATATTCCCAGAAAAAAAGAAATTTTAGTAGTGTTCGATAAGGTTGGCTTTCAAGCATATATTTAGCAATTGTAAGTTGGCAACACTTGATTCACCTTCATGTCGACTTGCAGGGGCTCCCGTGTCGGTTATTTTGGTAAATTGTCTCCTCTTTAATGAATTGTGGTCCTATTTTCTGAAGGTTAGTCTCAAATGTTACTCAAATACAAAAAATACAACAACGTTACTTTTATGCATATTGCAATTCCTTACTGTTTGAATTTGGGTTTTTAAACATTCTCTTAAATAAGATGAATTTCATGATCATCTAACTTGCGACTACTTCTTTGTGTCTCAGGAAGAATATCAGATCAATAAATTAGCTACCATCATAAGTGTAAACTTCCAGTGTAAGTTTTCCAAATGTTAAATTCTGAGCTATCTGTTTTCGAAATAAAACCGTTTTTATATAGGATTACTCCAATACCTATTCTTTTCCAGAAGATTATTAAGAGAAATTGTCAATAGTCCAATTTCAACTGACTCAATATTACAGTGATTGGTTTAAACGCTCAAGTAAATGATATCAACATCATTGAATGTGGAAACTAAGGTTCTTCTCGAGATGTGTTATCTATATCTTGACAAATCAAGTCTGGAACATGTCAGAAAAGTAACCGAAGAAAATAAAGTTGACATATCAATCCAACATATATATATATGTCCTACGGTTGTATTCTCAAATGATATAAGCCATGTCCAAATAGATTTGATAAGTCTCTTATCCAGACCTTGCAAAGAAACAAAATATAGGAGCATATGTGAGCCTAGAAAATGTCAGCAAGTCTAGTTGCCTCGGCCTTAAATATGTATTCTTTAGGACATCTCTTTATATAATTTTTTAAAAAATCAAAAAGTTCAAAAAGTCTTAAAACCTTTTTTGTTTTTCAGTTTCTATAATGTCAGTATTAAATTTGATAAGAGAGAAAGGATAATGACATGTTTTTACTTTAGGAAACATGGATGTAAGCAACATTGTTAACTTGTGTTATGTAATTATTCAGCTCATTTGCAGTTTTGTTTCACCTAATGTGTGAACAATTTGATGTGACCTTTCTTTGGTTACAAGAGAAGTAACTCTCACTTTTCAGATAATAATCTTATTTGCTTATCAAAACAATGCCCTCAGGTGTATTATTCAAAGTGCTTTTTCCTACTGTTGATCCTTAATTATTTCACTTCCGCATACATGTAGTTTGTGGTATCTTTACATTTTTTTCGTTTGAATGGATTCTGTTATAACGCCTCCCATTCATTAATATTCAGATTAACATTTTTTATCAGCTCTTATCAATCAAATATAGTTGCTCAATCATCAAAGAGTAAAGTAACATTAAATGGACAAATGGTAAAAAAGGAATTGAATATACTAAAACTATTTTTAAACAATTCTGCCTAGTGTCGTTATATCCATATCGTGAGCTATTCATTCCGGTGACTCTCCCTTTAGAACTACTGAATAAGCAATGTTCTCACTTCTCCCAGAACATATCAAACATTCACAAGATGCAATTTGGTACTTTAACCCATATTTTAGAGTATATCCCTCATAGGTAGTAAAGTAGTCATTAAACATGAAAAAACCTCTGCCGGATAATTTCATACAAGTTTATTTTATTATTTAATAACACTCTGTTAATGGACTAAAAAGTAAGCCGGCTTCATTTGATCGCCACGGACCTTTGAGATTGGGATGTTTTACATAATCAATCATTTTCAATGCTAACAGCATTAGCATTGACTGTTCAGGTGTCTTTGCCAACCACGCTTATAAAGTATCGCTTGATGTTCAATCCTATCATAGTAGATCTAAAATGTAAATTGTCAAATATAGAATCAGCATATTGCAAAAACAATGTTACTTAATACCCTCATTTGGTGCAGGAAATATAGCATATTGGGATGTCAATCCTCACTTGAAACATTTCCTCAAACGTGACATGGTAAAGCCCCTACGCAACAACAATGTATCAATTTACATTTAAGTTTCACGGAATTGCAGTGAAGGGTAGAAACAAGCTGTCATATTGCAAACGTTCATATAATCTATTACTAGTACAAACGTTTGGTGGTAGTTTGAAAACTAGCCGAGGCAATAGAAATCCAAGGGTGTAAATGTCAAAATGCGGGGTTAAAAAGCAAGGGCACCTTTAGATATGATGTACATGTATAACTTATACTATAATACAAGATTTAATTGTAGTTGTTTAGCAAAATCTGTAGAATACTTAAACAGCTTGACAACATGTAGTTGTAATCTAGTCCACGATTAAAATGCATGTAAGAAATAATATTTATCCTTCAGAATAAGTTTAAAAAAATCTTAAAATAATTAGATAATTTCACTCTTTGATTTTGCCTCTTTGATAAAAGTGTTTTTAAACCATTGTACGATAACAATAGACATAAAGCCGTTTGTGACAGATGTAAATAATGCATGAAGTCAAATTCCATGTTTTTATATTAAATTTGATAAATTTTTTCATAAGGAATGATAAATACTTCTTCGCTCAATTGACTTTTCTTTCAGTAAGAAACTATATCTTTCAAACACTGCTTGCAATTTTACAATTTTTATTGATGTTACAGAAGGAATATAAGAAATGCTGTTAAACCACAAATAGTTAAACACAGATATTATACATATGGTATATGGTAACATGGACGTTCAGTAATGGAAGTTCAATTTATCCTAAAGTCTGACAAATATATATCAGACTACAACAGATGGTCTTAGATAACTCGTTTACTTTATACTATTTGTGGTAACAGCGAAATTGACTTTGGTGACAAAAGTCATTATGTCACTGGTAGCTATTGATACATTATGATATTCCAGTTTCTTACTACAGTTTCATAATGACAAGTCAATAGTCGTGACACTGACAGGAAATACCTGACACATCTCCCTCAATTAGCCATATCATGTGGAGGACAAAAAAGTACTAATGGCCCTTCTTAGTGACAGAGCGTGTCACTTCTGTTAAGACCTCTTTAATGATGGATTGAGATTATTGAAAGGTAAAAATTACTTCAGACAAAAAGTGTCATTTTATTAGCATTTAAGTGGTACATAGACAGTAAAGTCAAACTCGTTTTTGTAATATAAAACAATTATTAGCTTTGTGAGACATAATTGATATCAACTAAATGTAGATATCAAGATCATTATTGATTCACAACAGAATTTATTTGAAATACCAATAGGTGATTTAACAAGATAACACATAAGACTGATTTAACACAATTGGCTACTCTTGACAATATGAAAACATAGCTTTATGGTACTGAAGCACAAACCTTCAAAATGTATGTAGTAGTGCATTTGATTCATGTGTGTTTCTTTTAATTAACGAATAATCGTGTTTATTGTTCATTACAATAAATTTAGACCTTGATGATTATTCAATGTACTAATGATTGGACTGCGAATGGCTCTTCTGTAGATTCGGGAAGCGATGCCATGTTTTGAGGCAGTGATGTAATTGAAATCATAACATCATGAATTTCCTAATTTAATCATAAGAGCAATAACATAACAAGAAAGTGTTGAATATTGAAAATATTCCAACGAGATATGTCAAATGTTTGACTTACCTTAGGGAGAAAGCCATAGAGAAATGGTTTGTTAGCAAGTCTATCATTATTAACTATCATTGCTACACAAATTGACTTAAAGGGGCAGTAGCACGTTTTTTGATGATTTTACATTTTAAATATTTCACTTATAATTGTAAGTAAATGCTAAATGTATCATATTGACAGTGTCAACAATCTCATTACACAAGCCAATCACCCATAGTCAGAGGACAAAGTATGAGGCTTCACATAAAATCCATTGGAGGCGATTTTTTTGTGAACACCTTTAATTCATTTTTGTAAGAAAAATGAATCCCATGGCTGAACTTTACGTTATATATTTGAATTATTACTGCTTCATTTAGTTTGAATACATTGTCTTTCAATTGGAACTATTTATTTTCATTTTCCTGACATCACCTTATATTCCCCCTAAAAACGTGCTACTGCCCCTTTAAGTATTAAGTACAAGTAAACTGGAAGTTCAAGTTAGCAATTGACCAAATTTTTCATCCTTTGGTCAGTGTAACAGGGTCAACCTTGATAATAATAACACTTTCTGGATAGAATGTTACTAAATTTTCATAGGTATATAAGTTTTAGTTATAGAAATCAGCAAAAAACATGCTAAAGGAAAATAAACTGACTGATGTTTAGATGACATTATTTAGGATAACTGTCAAAACATCTTCTAATAGTGTCCCTGTTCATATTCTCTGAGTACTATCATGTTTATTAATGCTTGTTAAAGAAACAGAAGCCCTCGAATAGAAATAAAATGTCTCTACAATGCGTCTTCTAATACTGCTGTAACGTTGACAGGACAACAGATGCTCTATCATTAACTATCATATCAGGAATGGCATATGACCATAAGATAGATAGGTTATTAGCGTAGTTGCAATAAAGAAATAATGTCTAATAGACAAATAGAAGTGATCGGTATGATATTTCTTTACTGAGTGATACATTAAAATTATACTTCAAAAGAGCAGTTTTAAGTTTCCTGTAGTTGTTCTTTAAATGTTCTTTTAAACGAAATTCAAATACCATTACATGTACCGTTGTAAAAAACCTTTCTTTGAAAGATGCAAAGTCATGTCATCATTGTGAAACAGCTTCACTAAATAATGCAACGATTTTACAAGTTAACTTTCTTTCCAAAACCATTTTAGAACCAACAAACCTTGATATGCGGTTGCTATTTCAAAATGCCCTTCTAATACGGAATTCTATGAAAATGTAGTTGATTACTAAATTTTAACAAATGAAAGCAGTTTTTGAAACCACAAATTTAATGAAAGCCTTCAAGAATATCCTAGTTTTAATTCACCCAAGAATATCCCAGTTTTAATTCACCCAAGAATATCACAGTTTTAATTCATCCTTGCATTAGTTTATATCTTCCGAAATATATATTTCTCTTGTGACTTTTGCACTCCTACTTTTAAAGATCACAATGTACATTATAAGTGTTCACTATTGGTATTATACAATTGTCATATTCGTGCAAGGCGATGCAAAAGTGAAATGGGTTACGGTTAAGCATTTTGAAACTGTAGAGTTTTGTAAAAATGCAAATATTATTGTCAACACAAACTCTACTATGCATTCAATTCAAAACATCAAGAAATGTGTTTAAGCTTTGAAACAACTGAATGTTACTTGTTGTTAAAAAGATAACACGTTTTAACAGCTAACCATTTCAACAATTGCTATAATTTGATGTTACAAAGGATAATGGTTATTTAGCGGACTCTCATAATCTCTTGTAAACAACATTGATAAATCAGCACTTAATTGTAAGTCAACATAACATGGTTTTCCATGTTTACTTGTCAGTTAAAGTATCAGCGCCTGGCATCGACCACATCCGGTTTCCTGCAGTAAAAGAAAAAGGAGGAAGTGTCTAATGCATTTCAGTGATTCAGCTGTAGGCTTGTCTTATCTGATATGTTTTAATTAAAATCTAAATTGCAGGTAATCTGTGTTGACAAGTACATTGTATCGTACTTAGATGCACAATACATTTCATGGGTGTCCGACATTACATTGCTGATAAGCTTAATTCATTTGACATCAGTACAACAATGAAAGCAACAACCTGAAAAGAGATTAATCAAAAATGAAAACAGTAAAGGACACATGCTTTGGCATTTATTATTTCAATTATTGATCGAATTTTCTTCACCTTAAGAACCGATTTTTTGACATTATATTTTGATAAACTATGTTGTTTTATTGCATTAATTTTCTAACTGTAATACCGTATTTTGTATGCTGATTAAATAACTAAAAGGGATAAAAAAAAAAACATTTTAAAAAACCTTTGCAGTTCAATAAAAGACAACACAACAAGTTATTAGATTGAAGGCAATGTATTCTCTAGGATTTTTATAAGAACAGAAATTAACTAGAAATATGTGCATGTGATGCAAAACCCCCGCTAACATTTAATCCGAAAGTGACCCTACCCCCATTATGGAAAATGGTCCTCTCCCTCCATATGTTCTAAGTTCAAACTGTTGCCATGGAAACCAGGAATATGACATAATTCAGAATGATCAAAATAGCAAAAGGCACCACTCCAACACTAGATCTAACCACATACCAAGTTTCGTTAAAATATATTGAACGGTTTTGGAGATATGGTCCGGAAACGAAAGCATCCCCTTATATGCACTAAGTTCAAAAGGTTTCCATGGAAACCAGAAAAAAATAAAAAATTCAAAATAACCAAAATAGCAAAAGGCACCACTCCAGTAATAGATCTAACCACATACCAAGTTTCGTTAAAATATATTGCACGGTTTTGGAGATATGGTCCGGAAACGAAAGCATCCCCCAATATGCACTTAGTTCAAAATGTCTCCATGGAAACCAGAAAAAATAAAAAATTCAGAATAACCAAAATAGCAAAAGGCACCACTCCTATACTAGATCTAACCACATACCAAGTTTTGTTAAAAAATATTGAACGGTTTTGGAGATATGGTCCGGAAACGAAAGCATTACGGAACCACGGAACCACGGAATTACGGACGGAACTGAAAACATTATGTCTCCCGCGAAGCTTGGCAGTTTAGCATGAAACTGTTGGAAAGACTTAAGACAAGATCTTTCAGTGAAGTACAATGACCAAATAACTTTCACAACCTTCAGGAAACCCGTAAGCTTGATTACCGACCCTTATAGCTAAAATGGATGGAATTATCATGAAAACGCCATCTTGTTATCAGAAATTTTATCTTATTATCTTATTAAAGCTAAGATAGATGGAATCTGTTCTTTTGTAACAATTTTGGACTTTTAACTTTCCGCCATTCGTGGGGCAGTTAATTGAAGACCTTGGGCTCCTCCAAATGATAATACTTATATCAACAAGAGAGAGTAAATCTATATATATACAGTATGAGACTATTCAATTAACATACATCACATATGTGTTAGCCATATCATCTATAGCTTTCAAGGGGAAGTAGCACTGTTCTTTCACTGATAATATGTACGTTAATACTAAATGTATGTATTTGATAGTGTCAATAATCTCATTAAACAAATCAATCATCAATGGTTAGAGAACAAATCATTAAGATTCGCATAAAGTCCACTTGGGACCATTTTTATGTGAATACCTAAAATTCATTTTGAGGAAGAACGTTACTTAATATGTTTGATTTATCAATGCTTTATTTAGTTTGATACATTGTCTTTCAATTGGATCTATATATTTTCATTTTGCTGCCATCAGCTTACCTTACCCCTTAAAACGTGCTACTGCCCCTTTAACAGCGATTGATGTTTTGAATTATGAAATATATCACACATGTTTTATTGCTAATATCTGCGCTATTTCATCATTCTCAATAACATTATTTCCACCTTATTTATTTTAAAATCATAAATGAGTATGGTAAGATAGTAGAAATACCATTTATAAAGATCAATCACAATACAATTTTATGGTGAATAAATAACTATGGCAAAATTCAATTTGATGTATTCTATTCCTTTTTAAGGAAAAAAATATTCTTATAGTCTTCATTCATTTTGCTCCTTGGTCCAATCATTCTTACCACAACATTGTTGAAGTGCAGAAGTTCAGGAATAGAAGCAAACTGACTTAGCAGATCGTCTTATTACCTGTGTGACACTATTCGATTTAGTGTGAGAGAGAGCTAGTTCTATGAGCATTAGAATAGATCTAGAGTCACAACTTGTAAGTAATTGCCACTTGACACAGATGGGCAAGGATTTCTTGTTTGTAAAACAAGATTATGTAGAGAAAAATAAGTTTCGACAAAACATTTAAGTAACTTGGTGTTGGTCTTGAAATATTTAAAATTTTGAAATACTCCAACAGTTACAAAACACGTATCAAGTGGTTAAATCAATCAATTTACTTCTGAGTCCCATCATGCTTACCGCAACATTGTTGAAGTGCAGAAGTTCAGGAATAGAAGCAAACTGACTCAAAGATTTAATGTGAAAGAGAGCTAGTTTTATCAGCATTAGAATTGATCCAAAGTTACAGCTTTACTGTAATTGCCACTTGTCTCAAATGGGCACGGATTTCCTGTTTGTAGACAAGATTATATCAAGGAAAATAAGTTTCCATAACACATTTAAAGTATCTTGGTGGTGGTCTTGAAATCTTTTAAATATTTAAAATACTCTAACAGTTAAAAACACGTATCCAGTGGTTGAAGAGTCTCTCGATGAATTTCATTGCACAATGTTTTGCTTTGTTATAACAGCAAATGGCATTATTTGTTATATAAATTCAAAACATCCCACATATTCATCCCCTAAATGCAATTTGTATGACAAATACTGGTTTACAATGAATCTTAAAATAGTCACATATATTCGTCGAAGCCAATTTCACACATCCAATTTACATGTGTACTATTTTTATATCCTATAAAAATTATCAACTTGTAAATGTTTGTTTTCGATCAAAATCGCGACTTCAAACCTCCTTGTAGTCAATCAAGTACAGTATTTGCTTTAAATTGATACTTTCCTTTCCTGTCAATACCTCTCAATGTATCACGCTATTGGTAAAATTTTACATGCATAACCACTATCAGCTGAGGAAGTGGCTCTTTAAGATTTAAAGGCATTGTTGAAACCTTGTGAACAGAAGATCATGTACTTGCCTTGGTCTGGCATCGTTCCTATAATAAGCGCAGGGAAGCTGTATGAGCTGATGAATTGTTCCGGGAATATTCAGTTGATTAGCTTTACATGCAGATTTGAAATTTTCAACGGCTTGCTGTGACCATGAAAATAATTCGAAGCAAATCATAGTCGATTGGACCAAGCGTCTTTCAATTAGGAAAATAATTAATTATGAAGATAATACTACAAATGGTTTTAAGAAACTTGTTGACAAGTTCTTTATCAATACATATTCAATGTGGAGCCATATGCACATTATCGAGGCAGTCTATGAATGGTTCAAGCGATGTTCAGCATGCATTTTGTAAAATGGCCAAATTCCGTTTTGACCTTAAAATGAAGGTCAAGTTCACATACATCCATTGGGGCCTTTTTTCGCTGTGATGAATATGTTAATATAGACAGAATTTTGGTTTGTAGGTTACATATTTTTTAGCTCATCTGGCCTGTAAGGCCCGATGGGCTTATGGCATGGCATGGTGTCCGGCTGCCGTCCGTCCATCCGTCCGTAAACTTTGTGGAATTTCGACTTCTTCTCCAGAACCATAAGGCCTAGAAAGCTGAAACTGTGTGTACAGACTCCTTGGCTAGTGAGGATTATAAATTGTAGCTTTGGTGGCCCTGTGACCCCTAATAAGGGTCACAGGGGCCACGCCCTAAAAACCTATTTTCATCTTCTTCTCCAGAACCATGAGGCCTAGAAAGCTGAAACTTTGTGTACAGACTCCTTGACTAGTGAGGATTATAAATTGTAGCTTTGGTGGCCCTGTGACCCCTAATAAGGGTCACAGGGGCCACGCCCTAAAAACCTATTTTCATCTTCTTCTCCAGAACCATAAGGCCTAGAAAGCTGAAACTTTGTGTACAGACTCCTTGACTAGTGAGGATTATAAATTGTAGCTTTGGTGGCCCAGTGGCCCCTAATAAGGGCCACAGCGGCCACGCCCTAAAAAGCTTTTTTCATCTTCTTCTCTAGAACAATAAGGCCTAGAAAGCTGAAACTTTGTGTACGGATTCCTTGACTAGCGAGGATTATAAATTGTAGCTTTGGTGGCCCTGTGACCCCTAATAAGGGCCACAGGGGCCAAGCCCTTAAACCTATTTTCATCTTCTCCTCCAGAACCATAAGGCCTAGAAAGCTGAAACTGTGTGTACAGACTCCTTGGCTAGTGAGGATTATAAATTGTAGCTTTGGTGGCCCAGTGGCCCCTAATAAGGGTCACAGGGGCCACGGCCTAAAAACCTATTTTCATCTTCTTCTCCAGAACCATGAGGCCTAGAAAGCTGAAACTTTGTGTACAGACTCCTTGACTAGTGAGGATTATTAATTGTAGCTTTGGTGGCCCTGTGACACCTAATAAGGGCCACAGGGGCCAAGCCCTTAAACCTATTTTCATCTTCTTCTCCAGAACCATGACGCCAAGAAAGCTGAAACTTTGTGTACAGACTCCTTGACTAGTGAGGGTTATAAATTGTAGCTTTGGTGGCCCTGTGACCCCTAATAAGGGCCACAGGGGCCACGCCCTAAAAACCTATTTTCATCTTCTTCTCTAGAACCATAAGGCCTAGAAAGCTTAAACTTGGTGTACAGACTCCTTGACTAGTGAGGATTATAAATTGTAGCTTTGGTGGCCCTGTGACCCCTAATAAGGGCCACAGGGGCCACGCCCTAAAAACCTATTTTCATCTTCTTCTCTAGAACCATAAGGCCTAGAAAGCTGAAACTTTGTGTACAGACTCCTTGACTAGTGAGGATTATAAATTGTAGCTTTGGTGGCCCTGTGGCACCTAATAAGGGCCACAGGGGCCACGCCCTAAAAACCTATTTTCATCTTCTTCTCTAGAACCATAAGGCCTAGAAAGCTTAAACTTGGTGTACAGACTCCTTGACTAGTGAGGATTATAAATTGTAGCTTTGGTGGCCCTGTGACCCCTAATAAGGGCCACAACGGCCAAGCCCTTAAACCTATTTTCATCTTCTTCTCCAGAACCATGACGCCTAGAAAGCTGAAACTTTGTGTACAGACTCCTTGACTAGTGAGGATTATAAATTGTAGCTTTGGTGGCCCTGTGACCCCTAATAAGGGCCACAGGGGCCACGCCCTAAAAACCTATTTTCATCTTCTTCTCCAGAACCATAAGGCCTAGAAAGCTGAAACTTTGTGTACAGACTCCTTGACTAGTGAGGATTATAAATTGTAGCTTTGGTGGCCCTGTGACCCCTAATAAGGGCCACAGGGGCCACGCCCTAAAAACCTATTTTCATCTTCTTCTCTCGAACAATAAGGCCTAGAAAGCTTAAACTTGGTGTACAGACTCCTTGACTAGTGAGGATTATAAATTGTAGCTTTGGTGGCCCAGTGGCCCCTAATAAGGGCCACAGCGGCCACGCCCTAAAAAGCTTTTTTCATCTTCTTCTCTAGAACAATAAGGCCTAGAAAGCTGAAACTTTGTGTACGGATTCCTTGACTAGCGAGGATTATAAATTGTAGCTTTGGTGGCCCTGTGACCCCTAATAAGGGCCACAGGGGCCAAGCCCTTAAACCTATTTTCATCTTCTCCTCCAGAACCATAAGGCCTAGAAAGCTGAAACTGTGTGTACAGACTCCTTGGCTAGTGAGGATTATAAATTGTAGCTTTGGTGGCCCAGTGGCCCCTAATAAGGGTCACAGGGGCCACGGCCTAAAAACCTATTTTCATCTTCTTCTCCAGAACCATGAGGCCTAGAAAGCTGAAACTTTGTGTACAGACTCCTTGACTAGTGAGGATTATTAATTGTAGCTTTGGTGGCCCTGTGACACCTAATAAGGGCCACAGGGGCCACGCCCTAAAATCCTATTTTCATCTTCTTCTCTAGAACCATAAGGCCTAGAAAGCTTAAACTTGGTGTACAGACTCCTTGACTAGTGAGGATTATAAATTGTAGCTTTGGTGGCCCTGTGGCCCCTAATAAGGGCCACAGGGGCCACGCCCTAAAAAGCTTTTTTCATCTTCTTCTCCAGAACAATAAGGCCTAGAAAGCTGAAACTTTGTGTACAGACTCCTTGACTAGCGAGGATTATAAATTGTAGCTTTGGTGGCCCTGTGACCCCTAATAAGGGCCACAGGGGCCACGCCCTAAAAACCTATTTTCATCTTCTTCTCTAGAACCATAAGGCCTAGAAAGCTTAAACTTGGTGTACAGACTCCTTGACTAGTGAGGATTATAAATTGTAGCTTTGGTGGCCCTGTGACCCCTAATAAGGGCCACAGGGGCCACGCCCTAAAAACCTATTTTCATCTTCTTCTCTAGAACCATAAGGCCTAGAAAGCTGAAACTTTGTGTACAGACTCCTTGACTAGTGAGGATTATAAATTGTAGCTTTGGTGGCCCTGTGGCACCTAATAAGGGCCACAGGGGCCACGCCCTAAAAACCTATTTTCATCTTCTTCTCTAGAACCATAAGGCCTAGAAAGCTTAAACTTGGTGTACAGACTCCTTGACTAGTGAGGATTATAAATTGTAGCTTTGGTGGCCCTGTGACCCCTAATAAGGGCCACAACGGCCAAGCCCTTAAACCTATTTTCATCTTCTTCTCCAGAACCATGACGCCTAGAAAGCTGAAACTTTGTGTACAGACTCCTTGACTAGTGAGGATTATAAATTGTAGCTTTGGTGGCCCTGTGACCCCTAATAAGGGCCACAGGGGCCACGCCCTAAAAACCTATTTTCATCTTCTTCTCCAGAACCATAAGGCCTAGAAAGCTGAAACTTTGTGTACAGACTCCTTGACTAGTGAGGATTATAAATTGTAGCTTTGTTGGCCCTGTGACCCCTAATAAGGGCCACAGGGGCCACGCCCTAAAAACCTATTTTCATCTTCTTCTCTCGAACAATAAGGCCTAGAAAGCTGAAACTTTGTGTACGGATTCCTTGACTAGCGAGGATTATAAATTGTAGCTTTGGTGACCCTGTAGCCCCTACTAAGGGGGGAAACACATTGGCCACACCCTATAGCAAAATCAAATATACAGCCTGATGAGCTACAGAGCCAATGGCTCTATTTTTACAAAGATACATCCGTCTGTAAGGGTTAAACTTTCAAATTTAACTTTGAAAAAGCATTGAAAAATATCGACCTGCAAGTTTTTCCAAGGTACAACTACCCAATTGATTTAACATCACTGCCAACAAGTCTGGGTCTCTTTCACTCTACCAATTTGACAAACAATTAAGGTAAATATTGTTTACCCTCGGGGACACATCCAATATGTCTGGGAAGCTATGAACTTACTGTCAAACACTTTGTATTACACTGCACGTTAACAATGGGAAAGAATTGAATGTGATACAAACCATGTATGCTTTTCATACATGGTTTATTCAGAATTTAGAAGTTTTAAATGGATGTTCATCATGAAATTCATTTAAATTTTCAATAGGCATCAAAATATTGTGTCACTTACAAAGAGAATAAGTATGGATATGACTTCAAAGAGAGCCAATCTCAGGCTTGAGCTTTTGTAATGTTTTATTAATTTGATTGATTATACATAATCAAATAATGACAGGCACTTGATCATTTTATTTGAGATGAAAGAAATATGAGATACATATAGTAAAATATTAACAACATGCTCAATCATGCTTAATCATTGATAAGGTTGCCTTGATAATAAAAAAAATTGTATCCTTTAAAAAATATTGAACTGCAAATGACCTTTGCTGATAAGGAGTTTGTCTCTGCCTATATTCTGGATCAAAGAAATGTTATATTTTTTGAAAATTAGATACAGATAACACTTATCTACGCATTAAATTAGTTTTTTCACTCACATTGGAATGTTCAAATGATATCAGAATGATCATTTCTTGCATCATAGGCCTGAAAGTTTTAGATGATGAAAGAGTAGTATATTTTTTTTGGTAAAATATTGATAGTGCTTGTGCTAAGACGAAATCATAATTTCCATCATGACATTATTTTTACTGACATATGTGGTGACTATTATATTTGGATATGTCTATGTTTAATAATACCAGGCCAGTACTATAAGTATTCACAACATATATTTTAAACTGAAGTTGCTATACTAAAATGAACTGTCAAGGACGCTGTTTAACTTGGCTGTGAATTTACACGAACAAAAACTGCAAAAGGGATCTTGACAGGATAAGTAGTTAAGGATTGAAGACTTTTTAACATATGAGAGTGTAAATACAATTTGAAAGATATCGGTCAGCAACATAATCTTTGTGGTTAGTCCAATAACCAGATTACCATTAACATGTCAATAGATAAACCGGGAAGACATCCACTTCAGACAGACATCTTTGCTCTTTAGAATCGATTAAGCTGCTACAAGTCAATTCCTTTAACCTAGACCTGACATTATAGATGACCTTAAATATATGTATGCGGTGTGACTTGGTAATGTTCACAAACGTTTGGTGTTAAAATAGAGGTTTATTTTTAATTCAATGTCAAGGGTTTGGAATTTACTAAATATAAAATCAGGTTACATATGAGATCAACAAGTATCTGTATTAAAGCAAATGTGACTCATGACAGTGCTTACATCTTGAATATAAGATATTGTATCTGAAAAATGGCCTGCATGGTATTTTGCTTTTGGAATGCTACATTATTATGTTTCAAAATAATTATCGTCATTTATAATTGAGACGGAGGGGCAAATAGCGTGAAATTGTGAATATCATACGGAAATAAATTTCTGTAATTTGCAGATGTTAAAGTACAAATCAATTTAAACATATATTTTGGAACATTTCCCCTTGAAATATAACCACATAATTTAAATCGAAATATTTGTCTTAAGAAATAGACTTCAATATTCACAAATGTGCAAAATGCATGTCCCCTTGTTAACAGTTATTAATACTTAGATACAAGAAAAGAGAAATGAAAACAGTAATAACCTCTTAAGTTGCTTACTATGTATGGTTCGGAATCGCTAAGTTGCAATGATCATATGGGGCGCGGTAGTGTAGTGGTTATCGTGACCTGTAACAACAAATGTCCGTGGTTCGGTTGAGCAACAATTTTTTATTTTATTTTACACTCTGTTGTTTTCTTTGGCAAGGCAAATTATGAACGTTGCACTTAGTTCACCAAGCTATACAAATAGCTACCTGAACATGATAATTATGGTACATTGTACATGTAAATCAATACGATTTCAAATTGTAACGTTTGCCTTAAAGGAGCAGTAGCACGTTTTTCGATAATTTTATATTTCAAAATTTTCGCTGATAAGTGTATGTTAATGCTAAATGTATTATTACAACAGTGACAATAATCTCATTACGCAAACCAAACATCCATAGTCTGAGGACAAAGTATGAAGATTCACATCAAATCCACTGGCGGCCATTTTGTGTGAACACCTCTAATTCATTTTATGTAAAAAAAACGATCGCATGGCTAAACTTTGCGTTATATATTTGAATTATTATTGCTCCATTTAGTTTAAATACATTGTCTTTCAATTGGAACCATTAATTTTCATTTTCCTGACATCACCTTCTGTTCCCCCTAAAAACGTGCTACTGCCCCTTTAAGCTAATGCATTTTAGTTTCTCTCCATTACTACCACATACAACATCATAAATAGGATAGCAGGAATTAATAACACGTTTTAATAATCGTCCAATGACGGTAACTGGAGAGTGTTTGAATTGAAATTGACACATAACTATTGTTTTTCATATTTTGATTAAGATTTTGTTATCCTTTCCAATAAAAAAAAATTATCCTTTCGAAAATAATGCAACTTGTCCTTGAAAATGTACTTAAGAAATGTTGTGTTTTGAAATTTTACATCACTTAATGGTCGGAGAGTCAATTAACAGGTGATTCCTTTCACAATGACAGGCCAATATTATCACAACAGAGTAACATCATCACTCTGAATAAAGACCAAGGTTTAAGAAAAAGAAGCATTGAACTGCTAAATACACCCCTGTCATGAGTTTACCAACTGATCAACCTTTACATCCTATTAAAAGCTGCTGTTTTAGTTTGGTAAGGATTAAATCACGTTCTATCAATTACTATTGATGGAATAGATTGCGTGTCACTCGAATTTGTTTTCAATTCTGTTTTACTGGATGTTTTAATGAAACATTAACGTTATTCACGACTTATGATCATTCAGATATCTAGTGAGTTCAGCTTCTCTTTTATAGTAGACTTCATTTATAGACTACCAGGCTTTTATCGTTTTTTTCAAACATATTTTTGTTAAAATACAAAACGAATTACCATTTAATATCAATTTAAGGATGATATATAAATCTGACAATATATTGATAATAATCATTTAGATTATAATTGACATGTTTACACCTTAACAGCACTAACCTAATCAGTCATTTCAGAGCTTAAAATTCGGAAATCTCAAACTAATTCTTTTTGCCAAGACGTTTTCTAAACATGTAAATAAACAACGTAACATGATTAAGTGTGAGATTCAATGTGGAGCCATATGCACATTATCGAGGCAGTCTATGAATGGTTCAAGCGATGTTCAGCATGCATTTTGTAAAATGGCTAAATTCCGTTTTGACCTTAAAATGAAGGTCAAGTTCACATACATCCATTGGGGCCTTTTTTCGTTGTGATGAATATGTTAATATAGACAGAATTTTGGTTTGTAGGTTACATATTTTTTAGCTCATCTGGCCTGTGAGGCCCGATGGGCTTATGGCATGGCATGGTGTCCGGCGGCCGTCCGTCCATCCGTCCGTCCGTCCGTCCGTCCGTCCGTAAACTTTGTGGAATTTCGACTTCTTCTCCAGAACCATAAGGCCTAGAAAGCTGAAACTGTGTGTACAGACTCCTTGGCTAGTGAGGATTATAAATTGTAGCTTTGGTGGCCCTGTGACCCCTAATAAGGGTCACAGGGGCCACGCCCTAAAAACCTATTTTCATCTTCTTCTCCAGAACCATGAGGCCTAGAAAGCTGAAACTTTGTGTACAGACTCCTTGACTAGTGTGGATTATAAATTGTAGCTTTGGTGGCCCTGTGACCCCTAATAAGGGTCACAGGGGCCACGCCCTAAAAACCTATTTTCATCTTCTTCTCCAGAACCATGAGGCCTAGAAAGCTGAAACTTTGTGTACAGACTCCTTGACTAGTGAGGATTATAAATTGTAGCTTTGGTGGCCCTGTGACCCCTAATAAGGGTCACAGGGGTCACGCCCTAAAAACCTATTTTCATCTTCTTCTCCAGAACCATAAGGCCTAGAAAGCTGAAACTTTGTGTACAGACTCCTTGACTAGTGTGGATTATAAATTGTAGCTTTGGTGGCCCTGTGACCCCTAATAAGGGCCACAGGGGCCACGCCCTAAAAACCGATTTTCATCTTCTACTCTAGAACCATAAGGCCTAGAAAGCATAAACTTGGTGAACAGACTCCTTGACTAGTGGGGATTATAAATTGTAGCTTTGGTGGCCCAGTGACCCCTAATAAGGGCCACAGGGGCCACGCCCTAAAAACCTATTTTCATCTTCTTCTCTAGAACCATAAGGCCTAGAAAGCTGAAACTTTGTGTACGGATTCCTTGACTAGCGAGGATTATAAATTGTAGCTTTGGTGGCCCTGTGACCCCTAATAAGGGCCACAGGGGCCAAGCCCTTAAACCTATTTTCATCTTTTCCTCCAGAACCATGAGGCCTAGAAAGCTGAAACTTTGTGAACAGACTCCTTGACTAGTGTGGATTATAAATTGTAGCTTTGGTGGCCCTGTGACCCCTAATAAGGGCCACAGGGGCTACGCCCTAAAAACCTATTTTCATCTTCTTCTCTAGAACCATAAGGCCTAGAAAGCTGAAACTTGGTGTACAGACTCCTTGACTAGTGAGGATTATAAATTGTAGCTTTGGTGGCCCTGTGACACCTAATAAGGGCCACAGGGGCCACGCCCTAAAAACCTATTTTCATCTTCTTCTCTAGAACCATAAGGCCTAGAAAGCTTAAACTTGGTGTACAGACTCCTTGACTAGCGAGGATTATAAATTGTAGCTTTGGTGGCCCTGTGACCCCTAATAAGGGCCACAGGGGCCAAGCCCTTAAACCTATTTTCATCTTTTCCTCCAGAACCATGAGGCCTAGAAAGCTGAAACTTTGTGTACAGACTCCTTGACTAGTGAGGATTATAAATTGTAGCTTTGGTGGCCCTGTGACCCCTAATAAGGGCCACAGGGGCCACGCCCTAAAAACCTATTTTCATCTTCTACTCTAGAACCATAAGGCCTAGAAAGCTTAAAATTGGTGAACAGACTCCTTGACTAGTGTGGATTATAAATTGTAGCTTTGGTGGCCCTGTGACCCCTAATAAGGGCCACAGGGGCCACGCCCTAAAAACCTATTTTCATCTTCTTCTCTAGAACCATAAGGCCTAGAAAGCTGAAACTTGGTGTACAGACTCCTTGACTAGTGAGGATTATAAATTGTAGCTTTGGTGGCCCTGTGACACCTAATAAGGGCCACAGGGGCCACGCCCTAAAAACCTATTTTCATCTTCTTCTCTAGAACCATAAGGCCTAGAAAGCTTAAACTTGGTGTACAGACTCCTTGACTAGTGAGGAATATAAATTGTAGCTTTGGTGGCCCTGTGGCCCCTAATAAGGGCCACAGGGGCCACGCCCTAAAAAGCTTTTTTCATCTTCTTCTCCAGAACAATAAGGCCTAGAAAGCTGAAACTTTGTGTACAGACTCCTTGACTAGTGAGGATTATAAATTGTAGCTTTGGTGGCCCTGTGACACCTAATAAGGGCCACAGGGGCCACGCCCTAAAAACCTATTTTCATCTTCTTCTCTAGAACCATAAGGCCTAGAAAGCTTAAACTTGGTGTACAGACTCCTTGACTAGTGAGGATTATAAATTGTAGCTTTGGTGGCCCAGTGGCCCCTAATAAGGGCCACAGGGGCCACGCCCTAAAAAGCTTTTTTCATCTTCTTCCTTAGAACAATAAGGCCTAGAAAGCTGAAACTTTGTGTACGGATTCCTTGACTAGCGAGGATTATAAATTGTAGCTTTGGTGGCCCTGTGACCCCTAATAAGGGCCACAGGGGCCACGCCCTAAAAACCTATTTTCATCTTCTACTCTAGAACCATAAGGCCTAGAAAGCTTAAACTTGGTGTACAGACTCCTTGACTAGTGAGGAATATAAATTGTAGCTTTGGTGGCCCTGTGGCCCCTAATAAGGGCCACAGGGGCCACGCCCTAAAAACCTATTTTCATCTTCTTCTCTAGAACCATAAGGCCTAGAAAGCTGAAACTTTGTGTACAGACTCCTTGACTAGCGAGGATTATAAATTGTAGCTTTGGTGGCCCTGTGACACCTAATAAGGGCCACAGGGGCCACGCCCAAAAAACCTATTTTCATCTTCTTCTCTAGAACCATAAGGCCTAGAAAGCTTAAACTTGGTGTACAGACTCCTTGACTAGTGAGGAATATAAATTGTAGCTTTGGTGGCCCTGTGGCCCCTAATAAGGGCCACAGGGGCCACGCCCTAAAAAGCTTTTTTCATCTTCTTCTCCAGAACAATAAGGCCTAGAAAGCTGAAACTTTGTGTACAGACTCCTTGACTAGTGAGGATTATAAATTGTAGCTTTAGTGGCCCTGTGACACCTAATAAGGGCCACAGGGGCCACGCCCTAAAAACCTATTTTCATCTTCTTCTCTAGAACCATAAGGCCTAGAAAGCTTAAACTTGGTGTACAGACTCCTTGACTAGTGAGGATTATAAATTGTAGCTTTGGTGGCCCAGTGGCCCCTAATAAGGGCCACAGGGGCCACGCCCTAAAAAGCTTTTTTCATCTTCTTCTCTAGAACAATAAGGCCTAGAAAGCTGAAACTTTGTGTACGGATTCCTTGACTAGCGAGGATTATAAATTGTAGCTTTGGTGGCCCTGTGACCCCTAATAAGGGCCACAGGGGCCACGCCCTAAAAACCTATTTTCATCTTCTACTCTAGAACCATAAGGCCTAGAAAGCTTAAACTTGGTGAACAGACTCCTTGACTAGTGGGGATTATAAATTGTAGCTTTGGTGGCCCAGTGGCCCCTAATAAGGGCCACAGGGGCCACGCCCTAAAAAGCTTTTTTCATCTTCTTCTCTAGAACAATAAGGCCTAGAAAGCTGAAACTTTGTGTACGGATTCCTTAACAAGCGAGGATTATAAATTGTAGCTTTGGTGGCCCTGTGACCCCTAATAAGGGCCACAGGGGCCAAGCCCTTAAACCTATTTTCATCTTTTCCTCCAGAACCATGAGGCCTAGAAAGCTGAAACTTTGTGTACAGACTCCTTGACTAGTGAGGATTATAAATTGTAGCTTTGGTGGCCCTGTGACCCCTAATAAGGGCCACAGGGGCCACGCCCTAAAAACCTATTTTCATCTTCTACTCTAGAACCATAAAGCCTAGAAAGCTTAAACTTGTTGAACAGACTCCTTGACTAGTGGGGATTATAAATTGTAGCTTTGGTGGCCCTGTGACCCCTAATAAGGGCCACAGGGGCCACGCCCTAAAAACCTATTTTCATCTTCTTCTCCAGAACCATAAGGCCTAGAAAGCTGAAACTTTGTGTACAGACTCCTTGACTAGTGAGGATTATAAATTGTAGCTTTGGTGGCCCTGTGACACCTAATAAGGGCCACAGGGGCCACGCCCTAAAAACCTATTTTCATCTTCTTCTCTAGAACCATAAGGCCTAGAAAGCTTAAACTTGGTGTACAGACTCCTTGACTAGTGAGGATTATAAATTGTAGCTTTGGTGGCCCTGTGGACTCTAATAAGGGCCACAGGGGCCACGCCCTAAAAAGCTTTTTTCATCTTCTTCTCCAGAACAATAAGGCCTAGAAAGCTGAAACTTTGTGTACAGACTCCTTGACTAGCGAGGATTATAAATTGTAGCTTTGGTGGCCCTGTGACCCCTAATAAGGGCCACAAGGGCCAAGCCCTTAAACCTATTTTCATCTTCTTCTCCAGAACCATGACGCCTAGAAAGCTGAAACTTTGTGTACAGACTCCTTGACTAGTGAGGATTATAAATGGTAGCTTTGGTGGCCCTGTGACCCCTAATAAGGGCCACAGGGGCCACGCCCTAAAAACCTATTTTCATCTTCTTCTCTAGAACCATAAGGCCTAGAAAGCTTAAACTTGGTGTACAGACTCCTTGACTAGTGAGGATTATAAATTGTAGCTTTGGTGGCCCAGTGGCCCCTAATAAGGGCCACAGGGGCCACGCCCTAAAAAGCTTTTTTCGTCTTCTTCTCTAGAACAATAAGGCCTAGAAAGCTGAAACTTTGTCTACGGATTCCTTGACTAGCGAGGATTATAAATTGTAGCTTTGGTGGCCCTGTGACCCCTAATAAGGGCCACAGGGGCCAAGCCCTTAAACCTATTTTCATCTTCTTCTCCAGAACCATGAGGCCTAGAAAGCTGAAACTTTGTGTACAGACTCCTTGACTAGTGAGGATTGTAAATTGTAGCTTTAGTGGCCCTGTGACCCCTTATAAGGGCCACAGGGGCAACGGCCTAAAAACCTATTTTCATCTTCTACTCTAGAACCATAAGGCCTAGAAAGCTTAAACTTGGTGTACAGACTCCTTGACTAGTGGGGATTATAAATTGTAGCTTTGGTGGCCCTTTGACCCCTAATAAGGGCCACAGGGGCCACGCCCTAAAAACCTATTTTCATCTTCTTCTCTAGAACCATAAGGCCTAGAAAGCTGAAACTTTGTGTACAGACTCCTTGACTAGTGAGGATTATAAATTGTAGCTTTGGTGGCCCTGTGACACCTAATAAGGGCCACAGGGGCCACGCCCTAAAAACCTATTTTCATCTTCTTCTCTAGAACCATAAGGCCTAGAAAGCTTAAACTTGGTGTACAGACTCCTTGACTAGTGAGGATTATAAATTGTAGCTTTGGTGGCCCTGTGGCCCCTAATAAGGGCCACATGGGCCACGCCCTAAAAAGCTTTTTTCATCATCTTCTCTAGAAGCATTAGGCCTAGAAACCTTAGACTAAGTGTACAGACCCCTTGACTAGTGAGGATTATAAATTGTAGCTTTGGTGGCCCTGTGACCCCTAATAAGGGCCACAGGGGCCAAGCCCTTAAACCTATTTTCATCTTCTTCTCCAGAACCATAAGGCCTAGAAAGCTGAAACTTTGTGTACAGACTCCTTGACTAGTGAGGATTATAAATTGTAGCTTTGGTGGCCCTGTGACACCTAATAAGGGCCACAGGGGCCACGCCCTAAAAACCTATTTTCATCTTCTTCTCTAGAACCATAAGGCCTAGAAAGCTTAAACTTGGTGTACAGACTCCTTGACTAGTGAGGATTATAAATTGTAGCTTTGGTGGCCCTGTGGCCCCTAATAAGGGCCACAGGGGCCACGCCCTAAAAAGCTTTTTTCATCATCTTCTCTAGAAGCATTAGGCCTAGAAACCTTAGACTAAGTGTACAGACCCCTTGACTAGTGAGGATTATAAATTGTAGCTTTGGTGGCCCTGTGACCCCTAATAAGGGCCACAGGGGCCAAGCCCTTAAACCTATTTTCATCTTCTTCTCCAGAACCATAAGGCCTAGAAAGCTGAAACTTTGTGTACAGACTCCTTGACTAGTGAAGATTAATAATTTTAGATTTTGTGACCCTGTAGCCCCTACTAAGAGGGGAAACACATTGGCCACACCCTATAGCAAAATCAAATATACAGCCTGATGAGCTACAGAGCCAATGGCTCTATTTTTACAAAGAAACATCCGTCTGTAAGGGTTAAACTTTCAAATTTAACTTTGAAAAAGCATTGAAAAATATCGACCTGCAAGTTTTTCCAAGGTACAACTACCCAATTGATTTAACATCACTGCCAACAAGTCTGGGTCTCTTTCACTCTACCAATTTGACAAACAATTAAGGTAAATATTGTTTACCCTCGGGGACACATCCAATATGTCTGGGAAGCTATGAACTTACTGTCAAACACTTTGTATTACACTGCACGTTAACAATGGGAAAGAATTGAATGTGATACAAACCATGTATGCTTTTCATACATGGTTTATTCGGAATTTAGAAGTTTTAAATGGATGTTCATCATGAAATTCATTTAAATTTTCAATAGGCATCAAAATATTGTGTCACTTACAAAGAGAATAAGTATGGATATGACTTCAAAGAGAGCCAATCTCAGGCTTGAGCTTTTGTAATGTTTTATTAATTTGATTGATTATACATAATCAAATAATGACAGGCACTTTATCATTTTATTTGAGATGAAAGGAATATGAGATACATATAGTAAAATATTAACAACATGCTCAATCAAGGTTGCCTTGATAATAAAAAAAATTGTATCCTTTAAAAAATATTGAACTGCAAATGACCTTTGCTGATAAGGAGTTTGTCTCTGCCTATATTCTGGATCAAATAAATGTTATATTTTTTGACAATTAGATACAGATAACACTTATCTACGCATTAAATTAGTTTTTTCACTCACATTGGAATGTTCAAATGATATCAGAATGATCATTTCTTGCATCATAGGCCTGAAAGTTTTAGATGATGAAAGAGTAGTATATTTTTTTGTGTAAAATATTGATAGTGCTTGTGCTAAGAAGAAATCATAATTTCCATCATGACATTATTTTTACTGACATATGTGGTGACTATTATATTTGGGTATGTCTATGTTTAATAATACCAGGCCAGTACTATAAGTATTCACAACATATATTTTAAACTGAAGTTGCTATACTAAAATGAACTGTCAAGGACGCTGTTTAACTTGGCTGTGAACTTACACAAAAAATTCTGCAAAAGGGATCTTGACAGGATAAATAGTTCAGGAGTGAATACTGTTTAACATATGAGATTGTAAATGATTAGAAATGTGATTAGAAAGATATCGGTCAGCAACGTAATCTTTGTGGTAAGTCAAATAACCAGATTACCATTAACATGTCAATAGATAAAGCAGGAAGACATCCACTTCAGACAGACATCTATGCTCTTTAGAATAGATTAAGTTGCTACAAGTCAATTCATTTAACCTAGACCTGACATTGTAGCTGACCTTCGATATATGTATGCGGTTTCACTTGGTAATGTTAACAAACTTTTGGTGTTAAAATAGAGGTTTAATTTGATTTGAATGTCAAGGTTTGGGAAATTACTAAATCTAAAATCAGGTTACATATGAGATCAACAGGTATCTGTATTAAGCAAATGTGACTCATGACAGTGCTTACATCTCGAATATAAGATATTATATCTGAAAAATGGCCTGCATGGTATTTTGCTTTTGGAATGCTACATTATTATGTTTCAAAATAATTATCGTCATTTATAATTGAGACGGAGGGGCAAATAGCGTGAAATTGTGAATATCATACGGAAATAAATTTCTGTAATTTGCAGATGTTAAAGTACAAATCAATTTAAACATATATTTTGGAACATTTCCCCTTGAAATATAACCACAAAATTTAAATCGAAATATTAGTCTTAAGAAATAGACTTCAATATTCACAAATGTGCAAAATGCATGTCCCCTTGTTAACAGGAAGACAAGAGTGATTCTATGGATGAACAACTTCTTTATTGGATGGTGGCGACGTTTCGGTATAGATTCTTATACCGTTATCAAGCATATGGTGAAAATGAGGAATACAGCAATTTATACAGTTTGGTATGATAATGAGTAAACAATAACAGTAACAACAGGATAAGGTAACAATACATCAAAGGATAATTTACATGAAGTTAAGAAAACATAGGATGAGTGGGATGCCAGTTTGTGAGTGAGTTAATTAGGCAGATTAGCGAAGCCAGTTGAGATGATTGGATTAATTATGGGCGGATTAAATGGTTGTAAGCTGATGGGATGTAATAGCCTTGATCTCTGTTCATAGATGGCCGGAAACGGGAAATTTGTAAAGCTTCGGCTAAACGACGTTGAGTGTAATCATGTTTGTTGGTTGTGAGTGTTTTGACAGTGTCCCAGTTGATGTTGTGTTGTGGGAATTTGGTGATGTGTTCTGAAATAGCTGATTTTGCGTCTGCTTTGATGGTGGATGTCTTATGTTCTTTGATGCGAATGTTGAGTGGCCTTGATGTTTCTCCGATGTAGTTGCTGCCGCAGTCGCAGCTGATGTTGTAGACCACTCCTTTAGGCTGCTGTTGTTTTGTTGCATGTTTTCTACCGTTAGCCCTAATGATGGTTTTGAGAGGAGTGGCCGTGGAGAAGTAGGTGTCTATACCAGCTTTCTGCTTGAGTAGACGACTAATGTGTTCATCCATAGAATCACTCTTGTCTTCCTTATACCATCAACTTCTAGAATGCCACTCAAACAGCCCCTTGTTAACAGTTATTAATACTTAGATACAAGAAAAGAGAAATGAAAACAGTAATAACCTCTTAAGTTGCTTACTATGTATGGTTCAGAATCGCTAAGTTGCAATGATCAGATGGGGCGCGGTAGTGTAGTGGTTATCGTGACCTGTAACAACAAATGTCCGTGGTTCGGTTGAGCAAAAAAAAAAATTTTTATTTTACACTCTGTTGTTTTCTTTGGCAAGGCAAATTATGAACGTTGCACTTAGTTCACCAAGCTATACAAATAGCTACCTGAACATGACAATTATTGTACATTGTATATGTAAATCAATACGATTTCAAATTGTTACGTTTGCCTTAAAGGAGCAGCAGCACGTTTTTCGATAATTTTATATTTCAAATTTTTCGCTGATAAGTGTATGTTAATGCTGAATGTATTATTACGACAGTGACAATAATCTCATTACACAAACCAAACATCCATAGCCTGAGGACAAAGTATGAAGATTCACATCAAATCCACTGGCGGCCATTTTGTGTGAACACCTTTAATTCATTTTATGTAAAAAAAAGCAATCGCATGGCTAAACTTTGCGTTATATATTTGAATTATTATTGCTTCATTTAGTTTAAATACATTGTCTTTCAATTGGAACCATTAATTTTCATTTTCCTGACATCACCTTATGTTCCCCCTAAAAACGTGCTACTGCCCTTTTAAGCTAATGCTTTTTAGTTTCTCTCCATTACTACCACATACAACATCATAAATAGGATAGCAGGAATTAATAACACGTTTTAATAATGGTCCAATGACGGTAACTGAAGAGTGTTTAAATTGAAATTGACACATGACTATTGTTTTTCATATTTTGATTAAGATTTTGTTATCCTTTCGAAAATAATGCAAGTTGTTCTTGAAAATGTACTTGAGAAATGTTGTGTTTAGAAATTTTACATCACTTATTGGTCGGAGAGTCAATTAACAGGTGATTCCTTTCACAATGACAGGCCAATATTATAACGACTGAGTAACATCACTCTGAATAAAGACCAAGGTTTAAAAAAAAGTAGCATTGATCTGCTAAATACATCGCTGTCTTGAGTTTACCCGTTGATGAACATTTACATCCTATTGAAAGCTGCTGATTTAGTTTGGTAAGGATTAAATTACGTTCTGTCGTTTACTACTGATAGAATAGATTGCGTGTCACTCGAATTTGTTTTCAATTCTATTTTACTGGAGGTTTTAATGAAACATTAAGGTTATTCTAGACTAATGATCGTTCAGATATCTAGTGAGTTCAGCTTCTCTTTTATAGTAGACTTCATTTATATATAACCAGTTCCCCGTTTCACAAAGGCCTCCTAAATTTAGGAGGTCGTAGCATATGCGACCTTGTTTACGACCCTCTTACGACATGCCTTACGACCGTTTCACAACGGGGTCGTGTCCATGTCGTACAACGGGGTCGTAAATCCATGTCGTATATCCAGTAAGAGGTACTTGGTTGCATAGCAACACATGATTTCGTCACGACGCGCACCTGTTTCCCCAATTTTGTATATATTTCACCTCTCTGTCTCAACAATATAAACAATTTGATAAATTTTTGAATGCAAGTTGTTCTATAACAAAGTTTTAATTCACCAAAATAACATTCGAAAACCAAAATGTTTTCTTTTTTTCTTTTTTTCTTTTTTTTTTCTTTTTGAGGTACATGTACATTTAGATTCAAACTACCAGAAAGTGACATTTTACATAGCAACATTTAGATAAAGGCGAATTTTGCATACATGCAAGTATGCACAGTTTATATCAAATTTCCAATTACAATGGTAACAAAGGCATATAAAAAAGAAGTGATTAGTTTTTGAATAGTAAATGGCAGGATGACCAAAAGTTCATATATTTTGAGTAGTTGCAATTCGAATAACAGTTGTATTTATCAATGTTTTATATTTTTTTTCCGATCATTGTGAATGTTTGTGAAGTTTGGTTTCAAACCAAATTGTTTTGTTTTGAAAACGGTGTATTTCACATTTGTAATTATCATGTTTAATACCCTGTTTCTGTATTCGGGGTATCCAAGACAAATGTTTTGTTTGGAAAACTTTATGTTCGCTTCAGTGTACGTCTCTATCCATTCCTTAACTTTGTTCCATAAGTGTTAACAATTGGACAATCGAAAATTAGATGACTAATGGTCTCTTTCTCTTTATCACAAAAACTGCATTTATTTTCATCTTTCAATTTCATCTTTTGCAAAAGATCATTTGTCGGCAGAATTCTATGAAGTATGGAATATTGAAACCATTTTGTTTTGGAATTTAGATTAGACATGAAGGGTATTTCATTTATGTTATTCCATTCGCTTTCATTAATTGAACATTCAAGATCTAATTCCCACTTTTTTCGGTACTTGTATTCTGTCATAGTGTTTTCTGTCTTTTGTAATACATCATAAAAGCTCCGACATCCCTTTTTCTTAGTAGCTATATTTTCAATAAAGTATGGGATAAGGGGCATTTCTAGTTTTTTTTCTATTTTGATTTTGTATTAAAAAAAATATGTTTTAATAGCCCGGATAATGCCAGCATATTCTAGGAAATTTGTCTTGCATTTGTATATTTCAGTTATTTCTAGGTAATTTAGAAATTTACCGTCACTTTTGATTATATCATTTATCAGGTAAATACCAGATTTTAACATATCCTTATTATTTATAGACTTGTTTATTCTAACATTGTCGTTATTCCATATTGGTTGGGATAAGATGTCAGATTGAGTTTTAACGGTATTCCCCATTTGTTTGTTAAAGCATCCCCATGCCTTTAAAACATCTTTCCAAAAATCGTTTGTTCTTGGGGTACAAACTTTCTCAGTGAGGGATGATTAAGTGTATTGATAAAAATCTCTGTGCATTGGTGATACGTTAATATAGAAACGTTTATTTAATTTTGAGTTACTTTCAGAATTGAAGAGCCTTTTGACCCAACTTATTTTTTGCGAAATGATTGTATTCCTTATATCTGGAACTCTAATCCCACCCTCTTTGAAGCTTCTAGTTATTATTGTACGTTTAATTTTATCAGGTTTACCTTTCCAAATGAAACTAAATGCTAGCTTTTCGAGCTCTTTTAATATATTTTCACTTGGGTTTGGAAGTGTTGTAAAGATATGATTAAGTTTAGGTAGAATTAGACTTTTCAAAACTGTTGTTCTACCAAGTGGGGTAAGATCTCTTCCAAGCCATTGGTTCATCGTTGTCCAAATTTGTTTTAGTTTATCTTTATAGTTTCTCTCTACCATTTCTGCCAAGTTATGCGTGAAAGTTATGCCAAGGATAGTAAAATCTGTTTTAGACCAATCAAGTTTGTAATCTTTGCATATTGTCTTTTTTGAGTTCTTTAAGGAACCTATCCAGATAACTTGGGTTTTGCTTGTATTAATTTAAAGACCTGAAAAGGAGGCGTATTCTGCTAATGTTCGTAATGTAGCTTGAAGGCATGCTTCAGTCCCATCTAGTGTTAAAGAGGTATCGTCTGCAAACTGAGTAATCAAATATTCACTGTCACCTATTTTGATTCCTTTAATTTTTTTATTATTACGAATCATAATGCTTAATATTTCAGCACAAAGAATAAATAAGTACGGCGAATTAAAATAATAATTAAAGAACAAAATGAAAGATTTTCGGATAAAATCTATGAGATTTGAACTTGAAACACTTTCGTCTGAAAACAATAACATAGAAAGCATGAGTTAATTCCCTTACTTTCCTTCTGTTGCGTGACGTGAATGCTGACGGTAAATGTCAAAACACTTAAAAGATCCTTGATCGGTCACCATGAGCCTGTTAAACTTGGTTGAAGTGTTTTGAAAATATGAATCATCTGTCAACGGATACTTTGGTAGAAATTGGCCTCATTGAAAAATTGGGTAGGTCAAGATTGTCACGGTCTTATTTCAGGTAAAAAATGAAGCGTTAATAAAATATCTGACTGTAGGGATTTCAACATTTTAATTTTAACATCTTAATCAATAGCATATAAATAGATAACTCATGCTTCCAACTGTAAAATACTTTCCAAGTCTGAGTCACAATTGTTCATGAATACAATATAATCCTTTGCTTAAACTGTTTGATTTGTACTGCATACAGATTTGCCTAATTTCAAGCATTTCTATAAGATTAGTCTTGTAAACAAGACTATTACAATTATGATATTCTGTTTTGCATGTAAAGTGCATGAAAAGTAATTTGATTTTAATCAGAATTTTTCAAACAAGGATAAAAATAGTTTTTTTCAAATCAGTAATCTTTTGGAGTTTTAGATTGTCAAATAAAATGTCATGTTAATTTATCATGATCAATCCCAGTGAAGAAAAAACATTCATCAACAAAAGGGAAGTAATAGTGTATATTATGATTACATGTTCATATAAGTAAGTAAACTATACAGAGGCACTCTTCAGTCTATCATAGATATTCTCAGTGAATCTAGAATCTAGTTATAATGACTTCTCAGCCTAGTACACACTAACAAAATCTATCATTTGTGTGTAGCAGAAAGGAAACAAATGCTGCATACAATCCATGAATTTCAAACAATATTGTTTCAAGAATATATTATGTACATGTTTTGCACAAGTTACAAATTTTATACTATATAGGATTAAAATAAGAATATGTTGTTTTTTAAAATGAAATAGAAAATGTATCCTTCTAAATGTACTTATTACTCATATTTGCACATATAATTTGTGCCATAAGCTCAACAGACTCCAATTTCAAGTTGAATTCCTAAATTAAATTTGTTTTAAATATTTGTTTAATTTAAAAGTTGTTGGGAATTATGTGCTAGATTTTCACTTTGTACAGCAAAACAAAAGATAAATCATTACTGACTGATCCCATAAGCTAACAGTGATTATCTTTGAGACATTGTTTTGGGCCAGTAACATGATCTATGAATAAAAATTTCATTGTTGGAAGATTAATACAAATAATTGTTACATGATTTAAAATGTTTCTTAACTGATTCTAAAGTAAACCTAATAGAGTTACTTGTACTAACACATCAGTGATTCCAACAAAATAGGCAATCAATAATATTCTGTGTGGCAATAACAGGTAAGTTTATTCACAGCTTATGAATATTAAAGACTATATTTTATCATCAAGTGCAGTTTGTTGATATCTAAATCATGTTTATCTGTCACCATATGTGGAAATAAGGAAAGATAATCAATATTACAGAATAACACACTAAAATTGAGTATTTAAATATATATGAAATGATGAGTACAGTGGATGGACTATTTTAGTCTTTATATTACAAAAAAATGTCATTTGATTATTTTCAAACTCCTGGGCTGGTGTAGTTTCTTGAGGTAGGATCTTTAAGGGATATAGCCATTTTTTAAAATAAAGCTTGTCTGTCAGTCCGTCAACTGGCTACTTTTTGGTCAGAACTGGTAATTTTTCAATTCTTTTCTTTATTTTCTTTAAGGAATTGACCAATTAATTTTAAGATAAGGCAAGGTTTCCAGTCTATCTCAACTAAACTGATAGAAATTTAATTAAATACTCATAGTAAATGCTAAACAGCAGTTGCTAAAACATAAAACATAAATAAATACACACATAGACAAAGTATATATTATCTATGAATTTAATTCCAAATATTTTTCTACATTTTCTCTTAATCATATCAATATTTTATTGTAAATTCTGATTTTATACAGCTGAGCTTGAATATGCATAGAAATTTTAAGCTAGAAACATTTGTGGCTGTTTAAATGTAGGCATTTTAATACATAAACTGACCATTTCTTTAAAATCTAAAAATAGATGAACTTATTTCACCGAGAATATTTAAAAAAGAAAGTCCAAGAACTACTAAATTTCATTAAAGAAATATATTTTACACTAATACAATGCAATTATAAACGACAAATCGTCATAAAATTATATTCTTGAAAACAAGAGCCTATATATAAAGTCTAGAAAAGTGACCAGCAAAGTGACGCTTCATCACAAATATCTAGCCTACTATCTACGAATTAAAGGCTAAGCTACCAGTTTGTTTGCTATTAATTTTTTTCCCCTTGCCAATCATTCACTAACGAAAAACGTACTAATTATCTTCGAATATTATTAAAGTGCGCGGTACATTTAAGAAGCATTGTACTGAATATAAATCTTCCCACGTTACGAGTGATTGTTGACATGGAAAGGTGAGGGTCACAGAACCGGCAGTCGCCGCAGTTTTAGACGGCTTGTTGCATGAGTATGCTTTCGTGAAAATTACATTGTCAGGCATGTCGGAACTTTAACTACAGATTTAAAAACTATTGTTTGTGACCCACACATAACTCAATATCACATGAATGACTTATTTGCAACTACAAGAGTTTGGTTGAGTGAGGGGTGAATCCATCCGTCAGTGAATGAAAAGATTGAAGTTCTGACGAATTTTTACTCGACAAAATGTTCGGAAACACAGATAAACTATGATATTTTTATTCCAGGCGGGAGCTTGCCGCCATGTTTTTTATAATTTAGGACGTCCTAAATGATTTAGGACAGGTCAATCGGGGTCCTTAATTTAGGGCCGTTTACGACGAAGTGTAAATTTAGGGGCTCTTTGTGAAACGGGTAAAAATTGTAAGAGGTGGGCTACGACCTGCTTTACGAGGTCGTAGCGGTAAGAGGTCTTTGTGAAACGGGCTACAGGCTTTTATCGGATCTTTTAAAACATATCTTTGTTAACATTTAATATTAATTTAAGGATGATATATAAGTCTTACAATATATTAATAATAAGCACATTTAGATCATAAACGACATCTAAATGTTTACTTCTTAACAGCACTAACCTAATCAGTCATTTCAGAGCTGAAAACCGTTACCGTGGACTTTAAAATCCAGAAATCTCAAACCAAGTCTTTTTACCATGACGTTTTCTAAACATGTTGATAAACCACTAAACGTGATTTAGTGTGATAAGTCCAAAACTTCATTAGGCAGAGAAAGATGCGACTGAAATTGACACTTGATATTTGTGGAAACGAAAATATGTTACCAACCGAAGGAAATTGTTTAATTACATATGTACATATATGCACTTGATTTGGGACTTTGTGATCGCATACATGTTAACCTGACAAATTGTTTTAAAACTTCATTATGTAATTGGAAGAGATCGTTTACTGTGAAAATATTACCTGTTTTACCATTTTTATGGTTTTCAAACCAAATTATCTCACTTTCTATAACGTTAGAGTGCCCTCAATTGCATTGAGTGTAATCATACTTTAAAATGGTCAAAAGCCCTTATGATTTCAATGTATGGCAAATAAGAGTGAAATTTGAGCACACTATTACTATCGCAGTAAGAAACCGATTACAAATATGTTCCAGAACAGAATGATAAAGTTTACCCTTTAGGGCATGATTTAAAAGTTAATACAATACCTATTGTGTCTAATATCAAGGTTGGCAGAAATAAGTTGCAATTCACGTTTCATGATTCATGTAACCATCATTCTTCCTTTGATATTGGTAAATGTAGGTCTATGTTCTCCTCGGTAAAGTAGATATTCATGATTCCTTCAATTGCCCACATTGTTGACGCTTTACTACTTTTTTACAACATATGTGCCTGAATACCCGTATCAATTGCTCCACCTCGCAAAAACACCACCACACACGTGCGAATAGCAACGTATAATATCCTGTGCTTGTGTAAGATTTTCAATATAAATATGATACTCAATATATGTATTTAAGCTGCTGGTATGATCATTGCTGGCGGTGTTGCACTGACTGAGCTTAAGGGTTCAAGTCCCGCTTGTGGATCAACCAAGAAAGTACAAGGATTGGTAGTATTGAAGAAAGTATGATCCAAAATATAACAATTTAACATTTGTAGTCTACCTAAGTTATCTCAACTCTATATCTAAATTTAGAAGACGTGAGTTTGTATGCAATAATGGTTCCAAAATTAATTAAAAATGTATTAACAAGACCTTTTGAAACGGGTTAAAAGTATTCATTCAGAAAATGAATCAATGTAATAATCGATAATATTTTGATGAATAAATTACTCGTTTCAAGTTTTAATCCCTCCTCTGTTTCTTTCCCTTAATTAATCTCATGAACTATATCGTGTTTTATGCAACTCTTCAAGTATCTGCTGAATCTGAATAGAACATTACATTACACCAAATTACGTCAGTGAAAAGTCCCTAGCGAATGCACCGATTATATGCCAGTAGTTTTTGTCAGGAATCTAAATAGTTATTCTTGCAATGATTTCAGGCCCTTTAAGAATGCAAAGGAATACTCTTGGTTTTGATATGGATCACGTTTTACAGATATATTTTCATTTATAAAGTTTATTACCTGAAGCCCATTTTGAATCTTCATTAATGCAAACCTCAAAGGAATGATAACGTCTGAAATACGTTGCTGTCAATTGTGAAATCCCTCAAGAGTTTGGTCGTGACATTCTTAGATCTATGGTCCTGTATATAGTTTGATTTATCTCTTGTGAATACACATTTGGTTCTAGTTTATTGTTGTTCGTTAGTAGTTTTGATACGCAGAGGGCATAAAGGATTAGGATCATTAAATGGAAAACTTTACAGTTAACAAGAAATAGTATTATCATTAGTATTAAAAGATATTACCGTGAGATATACATATAATTTTTCCAATCCAAATATTTTCCCTTGAGAAATATTGTTTTTCATAATCTATAAATCTGTTATAATCAAGGAGTATTCAATTAATGTCCTGTTTATTTCACTTCCTTTAAGTATCAGTTTACTAAAACCGACGTTGTTAAATAATGCTCACATAAGTCTCAGGTTCCTGTATTTAACTCAAAATATATATCCAATATCTCAGTACTCCATTCATAGGGAAGTGTAATCTGCAAGTCAGGCATTCATCTGCATACAAAGGGATCAGCTAGAATAATCTCTGATAGTTTATTTTTATCCCCTGCCACGAAGTGGAAGGGGATATTGGATTGGGTTCCATCCTACATGTACGTCCGTCCGTTCGTCCGTGCATCCGTCTGTCTGAGTTAAAGGGGACAACTTTTCTCAAAAACTATTTAAGATAAAATAACCAAATGTGTGTGTCTTCAGGGTATCAGCACCTTTATGACGTTTGAAAATCAAAACTGCGCAATTATTTTTTACAGAGTTATTGCCCTTGTTCTGAATTTTGTGGTCTCCTGTTCGAGGATGTCTTCAAACGGGAAAACTTTTTTTATAAACTATTTAAGTTGGGAAAAGCAAATTTAATGTGTGTTTTAGGGGGTATCATTACCTTGATTGAGTTTGAAAAAGAAATGTATGCAATTACATATTACAGTGTTACGGCCCATGTAGGACAAAATTGAGAGCTTAAATTAAAAACCAGGGCAGGGGATGTTGATGACCATGTCTTCTTGTTTTTATTGGATCCAGTTTGACCCTCTAACGACCAATGAGTGACACGTTTTTAGAAAAATGTGTGTCCCCATTCCAGCTGAAAGGCATTGCCTAGGTCTTTGATGTTAGGTTGGTTCATCCCCAAGCGTCTCCCAAGGATCCCCCAAACATGTTCTATCGAGTAAGGTCTTGTGATCTGGCTGGGTATGCCAAAACGGTTATTATATGCTTGCAGAGTTCACATGACTTTATGTCTGGCATTTTCCGCATTCCCCTGTGATGTCCCCTAGGTCCAACCTAATGCTTCATTTTCGTACAGGACAGTACGGAGTCCTCACGTATGCAAAATGTTTTGTTAAAGTCTAATCGATAGTATGGACGACATTCTCTTCAATCACATGCCGTTGTTCCCAGTCGGTGCACCTGCATTTTTGACAGCCTAATAGCTAACGTGCACTTTTTGTTGACGAAAATACTCTTGGCAATTTATATCATTTTTCATTTGGGTGAATTACATTTCAACCTCGATGGGGAAAAAATACGAAATATTTACAGTTTAAAATCCTCACGCAAGCACAGTCAATAATCACAACATTCGGATCCTGAATTGTTTAACGTGGTGAGAAAAGAACATTTAATAATTTATTCTGGTTTTGGATTTTTAATTGTACATTTTGTAACAGGAAAATTTATTTAGAAATATCCCTTTTATCACAAGTTGTATTAAAATAGGGACATAAACCGCAAACTGTTATGAAGAAGGGAGAGCAAATAGCCATATTTTAAATGTATGTCAGGTAACTAAAGTTAGTGTTAAACTGTCAGAGCTAATTTGATTCAATTTTAATTCAAATATAGCACATATCTTTACAAAAATCTCATTTAAGACTATTAAGCAATTTAGTGCTTTTAAATTAGATGTATATATTACACCACATGAAGTTTGTTAATTTCAATTGCTCAAAAACAATAATGTAGCAATAATGTCCAAACCACATTTCAATACAATATAATCATCTACTTATGTTATTTATCCCAGCTAATATAATTCTATATTATAAAATTAACATAATATGGGTTGTACACTTTTCAACATCATGTTTCCTTGATTTGTATGGATTGACAAATACAAAAACAATTGCCCAGTTTCCTTTATAAAACAAATGCAGCGCAATACAAAAACTATTAACGTGTATTATGTTCACATGTCCAAATATTGAGTCATGTGTTCTATATAAACCAAACTTCCATAAGAGAATGCTACAATCAAACATGGAGGTCTCCATAAGACACTGATGATTATGAATCATGGTAGTCTGTCAACATCAAATACCCGTTAATGACGCATTTCTATGCTTACATTGCGTGTTCAACCACTGTTGTAGTCCTCTAGACAGCCTTATCACCTTATCAAACGGTGATACCCTCACTTGCATTCAGCATCTCTGTATACTTCACCTAGTAACTCGACAATAGGAAGCATTGTTTCCATTTGTCCTCGTACTCCATACATTGTGTATTTTGTTTTGTCGCAAAAATTGCAATAGGTGCAAACAAAATATTTTGAGGACACATGTACCTTTTTCATTCCATTTCATTTTCATTGATTACATAAATCACTCCAATAGTTGCTCAAATTCAGTAGAGACAAATATAGCTCTCTAAATGTGTTATGACTGTGTTGTTCATAATTGGAGGATATCGTGTATGAGCATCCATGACATACTATTTTTTACAACACGAGTGCCTAAATATTTGTAATTCCTGAACAAGAGTGAAGGATATACTGCCATTGAGGCACTAGTGTCGTAGCATGTCATGTGCATGAAAATCATATTATTTTTATTACTGTAATGAAGTAAAAGAAAATGCTAACAATCTACTTCTAAGCATAGCCGGACTAGTCAACGCTGTTCTTTATAGAAAGCAACGTCATTGGGAACAGTGACCTCACAGCATTGTTTCGAATAATAAAAAAGTGATATGTTGCTCGAAGGGAATTGAATGGAAAATATTAACCCTGATATGACTTCCCACATAGGTAATGATATCCTTTCAAACAACACTTTCACAAACAATTGTTAGAATTGCATTGTTTTGAGAATAATCTTTTCACTAATCACTATTGAATGGTCCCATGTCGATGTAATGTTGTGCATGTATTTTTTATTACATGTTTGTCGTCGAACATTGTATTTTTACTTATAGCTTATAATTAATCTGAACATCAATCATTTTTCAATTTGGAATGTTATTATTTTTAATCAGACAGGACAACGTTTAAACCAATAATCTCTCATATGTTTTATATTTATAAAAGATTTCACGTGACTTTGAATGATTTAATTGGACATTAAATTACAAATAATCATATTGGACAAACTGATTTTAAGATTACAACGATGATGTCAAGTAACATGGATGTAAACAAGTCTCTTGACTAAAATAACCTTTGGAAATGAATATGAAGAAATGGAAGCAGCTTAACTACCAATAAATTGAAGTCCTTTGAGTATTTGTGATGATGTAATTTGCTTTGATGTAAAGAACCTTTAACCAACTATAACATTCATAAACCTCCTTTCCTGAATTGATCTTAAACCTTCATTAATGCAAACCACTAAGGTCTCATACTGAATATCTAACGATATGGAATATGCTACTTCGAATGTCAATTGTAAATCTCTTAAGAACTATGTCTTAAATTTATTAGATCCAGTATTTTGTGATAGTTTGATTTTGCTCTTGTTAAAATAGAGTAAATTGTGGTGGATATTCGTTGTTACAGACCTAATTTTCATGACATATTGAATCATGTATTTGCAAAAGAGATACAACACAACAATTTTGCAAGTTATATAACATATCAAATACTGTCATCTCTTAATTATTCTTCTGACTGACCACTCTGATTGAATCGGTTGTAAAAACAACGTTAGACGTTTTCCTTATTTTATCTTATTGAAATAAAGGCAGTTCAGTATATCAGTCAATCTCAAAAACATTGAACAAAGGAAAATGATATTTGAAAACAATCGTAGTGTGCTCCGAACTCGTATTTTGATAAATTCCCTACTCTTAAATCATGAATATTGGAAAGAAACCGCGAAATCAGACCTGAATGTGCTTAAGACGACTGTAAGTACATAAACACAAATAAGAATAACTGTGTGACGTCACCTTATGGCTCTTTCAGTATTCCTGTTTTATCTTAATCGTGGCTTGCTGCAAAATTTGGGAATCAGGTTTGACGTGAGCATGTGTTTTCAAATCAGTGACAAGGCATATGGCCATTACAATTGCTGTAGATCATACACATTTAAGTCTTTTTCTGACGTTTATCATTTGCAATTCATTAAAATTTAGTTGTTAATGTAGGACCATTGAGGAGTTCTGATTTTCCTTGACCTTGGTCTCTATGTACTTACCTATTAAACGCAATACACCTCATGATGGCTTTAATTGGTATCAACGTGGACGGCAACGAATACTTTGTTATATAATTAATAATGAAATATTGGTTTATACAGTGAAAATATAATACATATTTTGAGAAAAGCAGTAGAAAGTCATATTTTCACTGCAGTGAGAAAAGTAGCATGGAACCTATTGCCACCCTTTAAAACACGTTTATCTCCCTTTAAAGAAATTGAACGCTTGATTCACATCACGGCGTTGGTTAGGATTGAAGAAAAACAGCTCTTTACGATGTTTTCGGTATGTAGCTGTTTTCATTTGGCAGTGCCAATTTATCCTTTGATACCAAAAAGCCACCCAAAGTTCATCATATTTTGTTGCTGAAGTAAATAATTGTTTATTTTATTCATAAATAAATTTACAAAGCGAGAGATATGTCTCATCGACATATCGCTTCACTCATTGTATCCGTTTGCGTTAACATTGACCTTACAAAATAGATAAGGGGCCTATGTTTCACCTAGTTATAACAAAAACCATATGTGGATCTGATAACATTTAACATTCACTCATTATATATCTTTAAAAAACTCTTTCCGATTAAATATCGAATTATTTCTATCGAACCAAGAAAAGATAAATGGAGTTGCTAGACTGTCATTCATCACAACAGCTAAACTTTGCCTTACGATGTCAGACAACTCTGTTTAACGATCGTAAATTATATAACAAATAGACTAATTCATTGTTTTTGCCAAATATCATTTTAGTCTCTATATATTCCGAAAAAATGTTTTAGCTGTGCTTGACAAGGACCGTTTTCAAACGTATATTTTGCAGCACTTGATTCAGCTTCATGTCGATTTGCAGGGTCATTTTGGTAAATTGTCTCCTTTTTTGGTCCTATTTTCTCAAGGTTAGTTTTCAAATACTAATACTATACTATTGCTCAAATACAATAAAGATACTATTATACATATTGCAGTTTGAATTTGGGTCTATAAATATCCTCTAAAATAAGATTAATTTCACTATCATCTAACTTGCGACTATTTATTGGCGTTATTCAACTTGAAATCCGGACACAAAGTTTTCTGCACATAATATGTACATAAAAAAAATTAAAAGCATCTAGAGAATAAATACCAATTATAATTGCAACTTCTTTTAAATTAAAAATATTTACATACATTTAAATTTAATAGGATAAAATACTTGTATTGTGTTTGTGTGTTCCCTAGCTTTTCTTCAAGATGAATAAGCAAACGATTAAAGACAGAGGATAAGCCGGAAAATCTTATCTTATACATAGTTGAAATGACCTCAATACAGTTTACTTATGTACCAAAAAAACAACCTGATTGCATGGTCGGGATATTGAGATTAATTGCAACCTAATGGTTGCTTACTGTATGCTGTAATTGATTTATGGCACATTCCAGACAACAGTCTTAAGAGTTCATTTCAGGTGATGGAAATTGAGTATCAGCACATTAGGCATTGATAAATTACATATGAATCAATATTCGCCGCTATTGGCTGCAATATGCCCGACCAGCGTAAAAAAATAACTCACTCACTCACAATGAATCAATTATTTATTATTTCAAAGTCTTCATAAGGAGGATGTTTCAGGCATGTAAATCGAGTTACATCCTTTTTCATCCTGTTATCTTCTTAAATAAGATTGAATTTCACTATCATCTGATTTGCGACTACTTATCTGTGTCGTAGGCAGAATATCCAATCAATAAATTAGTTAACATCATAAACGTAAAATTCAAGTGTGAGTTTTCCAAATGTTAAATTCTGAGCTATCGGTTTTCGAAAAATAGGATAGGATTACTCCAATAACTAACCAGTACTTTTCCAGAAGATTATCAAAAATCATTGTCAATATTCCGATGTTGCAGCAATTGGTTCAAAAGCTCAAGTATAACATATCAACATCATTGAATGTGGAAACGAAGAATACTCCTCGAGATGTGCTCTCTATATCTTTGACAAATCAAGTCTGGATCACATCAGAAAAGTAACCGAAGAAGATTAAGTTGACATATCAATCCATCATACATGTATGTCCTACGGTTGTATTCTCCAGTGATTAATGCCAAGTCCAAATAGATTTAATAAGTCTGTTATCCAGACCTTAAAGGGACAGTACTACGTTTTTTGAAACTTTTATATTTTCACTTATAATTCTACGTTTAATGCTACATGTATTGATTTGATAGTGTCAAAAATCTCATCATCTTAATTATAAAGATTCACATAAAGTCCATCGGGTGCCATTTTTGTGGGAAATAGTGCATTTTCGATTCATTTTGTGCAAGAAAAAGGAATCGCATGGCAGAACTTTACATTTCATATTTGATTAATTACTGCTTTATTTAGTTTAAACATATTGTCATTCCATTGCAACCATTTATTTGCATTTTCCTGATATCACCAAATAATCCCACAAATAATGTGCTACTGCCCCTTCAAAGTAAAACCAAAATTTAATTGTGAGTCTTGAAAAAGTCAGCATGTCTAGTTGCCTCAGCCTTTAAGATTTAAGAAAAAATAATCAAATGATCAAATAAGTCGTAAACTCGTTTTGTTCAGGCACTATATGTCAGTCTTAGATTTGATAAGAGAGGAAGGATAATGACATATTTTTACTTTTGGAAACATGGATTCAAGCAACATTATTTTCTTACGTTATTGACTATTTGCTCCGCCAAAAACTTAATCATCTAATCTGCAGTTTTTGTTCATCTTAAGTGTAAACACTTTGACGTGACCTTTCTTTGGTTACGGGAGAAGTAAACCTCTTCAATGTTCTCACTTCTCCCAGAACATATCAAACATTCACAAGTTGCAATATGTTTCTTTCACCCTTAAAATCTCACAAAAATTTATTTATCTAATTTGCAGTTTTTTCCCGCTTAAGTGTAAACACTTTGACGTGACCTTTCTTTGGTTACGGGAGAAGTAAATCTCTTCAGTGTTCTCACTTCCCCTAGAACATATCAAACATTCACAAGATGCAATTTGTTTCTTTAACCTCACATAGCGTTAGGTAGGCAAGTATACATTAAACGTTAGATAATATCTGCATGATAATTTCATACAAGTTTCTTTATTGATTATATTACACCCTGTCACTACGACTGGAATATATGTAGGCTTCATTTGATCTCCACACACCTTTGAGATTTGGATGTTTAAAGCAATTTGGTTTTTTTATTGCTAAAGGCATTAGCATTGACTTTTCTGGTGTCGTTGTCAATAACCCTTATAACGTATCACTTGATGTTCAATCCTATCAAAGTAGATCTAAAATGTAAATTGTCAAATATAGAATCCGCAAAAGGTAATCTTCATTTGGTGCAGGAAATATAGCAAATTGGGATGTCAACCCTCACTTGAAAACTTTCCACAAACGTGACTTGGTAAAGCCTACACGCAAGAACAATTTATCTATTTACATTTAAGTGTCATGGATATGCAGTGAAGGATCGAAACAAGCTGATATATTTTGCAAACGTTCATGACAATAATGCAAACGTTTGGTGGTAGTTTGAAAAACTAGCCAGGACATAAAAATCCAAGGTTGTAAATGTCAAAGCGGGGTCACTAGGCAGGAAACCCTTAGATATGATGTATAAACTATACTATTATAAAAGACTTAATTGCAGTTTTTTTGCAAAATCTAAAAATACTTAAACAGCTTGACAACATGTAGTTGTTATTTAGTCTAAGATTAAAATGCATGTAAGAAATAATATTTTTTCCTTCAGAATAAGTTTTCGAAAATGCTTAAAATAACTAATTTCACTCTTTGATTTTGCCTCTTTGAAAAAAGTGATTTAAACCATTGTACGATAACAATAGACATAAAGGCGTTTGTTACAGACGATTGAGGGAAATAATTCATGAAGTGAAATTCCATGTTTGATTATTAAATTTGATTTTTTTTATCAGAGGAATGATAAATACTTCTTCCCGCCATTGGCATTTCGCTCTGTAAGAAATTATATCTTTCAAACACTGCTTGCAATTTTCAGTGATAAATTATGATAGTCCAATTTCTTACTACTTTCTTGCTATGTAGTTCAAGGTGAATCTCTGCGTCATTGGGGTATGATAATGACAAGTCAATAGTCGTGACACTGACAGGAAATACCTGACACATATCCCTCAATTAGCCATATCATGCGTGGGACAAAAAAGTACTAATGGCCCTTCTTAGTGACAGGGCTGTCACTTCTGTTTAAACCTCTTTAAAGATGGATTGAGAATATTGAAAGGTAAAATATTACTTCTGACAACATGCCAAGAAAGTGTCATTTTATTAGCGTTTAAGTGGTACATGTACATGTACAGTCAAGTCACACTCGTTTTTGTAATATAATGAAAAAACAATCATTAGCTTTGTGACACATAATTGATATTAACTAAATGTAGATATCAAGATCATATTTGATTCACAACAGAATATATTTGAAATACCAATAGGTGATTTAACAAGATAACACATAAGAATGATGGAACACAATTGGCTACTCTTGACAATATGAAAACATAGCTTTATCTTACTGAAGCACAAACCATGAACATGTATGTAGAAGTGCATTTGATTCATGTGTGTTTCTTTTAATTTACGTATAATCGTTTTTATTGTTCGTTACAATAAATGGAGACGTTGATGATTATTCAATGTACTAATGATTGGACTGCGAATGGCTCTTCTGTAGATTAGGAAAGCGATGCCATGATGTGGGCCGGGGCCGTGATGTAATTGAAATCATAACATCATTAATTTCCTAAATTAAATCATAAGAGCAATAACATAACAAGAAAGAATATTGAAAATATTTCAACGAGATATTTCAAATATTTGACTTACCTAAGGGAGAAAGCCATAGAGAAATGATTTGTTAGCAAGTCTATCATTATTTACTATCATGATATGTTGCTACACAGACATTGACTTAAGTATTAAGTACAAGTAAACTGGAAGTTCAAGTAGCAATTGACCTAATTTGTTCATCCTTTAGTCAGTGTAACAGCGTCAACCTTGATAAAATTAACACTTTCTGGATAGAATTTTACTAAATTCTTCATAGGTTGATAAGTTTTAGTTATAGAAATCAGAAAAACATACTTAAGGAAAATAAACTAACTGATGTATAGATGACATTATTTAGGATATGTGTCAAAACATCTTCTAATATTGTCCCTGTTAATATTCTCTGAGTACTATCATGTTTATTAATGCTTGTTAAAGAGACAGAAGCCCTCGAATAAAAATCAATTGTCTCTACAACTCGTCTTCTAATACTGTTGTAACGTTGACAGGACAGCGGATGATCTAACTGCTATTGTCATTTACTATCATATGAGGACTGGCATATGACCATAAGTATTGATGTTCCGTTTTCTAGATAGGTTATTAGCGTAGTTGCAATAAAGGAATAATATCTAATAGACCAAAAGAAGTGTTCGATAGGATTTCTTTACTGAGTGATACTTTACAATTATACTTCAAAAGAGCAGTTTTAAGTTTCCTGTAGTTGTTCTTTAAATGTTCTTTAAAACGAAATTCAAATACCATTACATGTACCGTTGTAAAAACCCTTTCTTTGAAAGATGCAATATGACAAGTCATGTCATCATTGTGAAACCGATTCACTAAATTATGCAACGATTTTACAAGTTAACTTTTTTTCCAAAACAATTTTAGAACCAACAAAGCTTGATATGCGGTTGCCATTTCAAAATGTCCTTCAAATACTCAATTCTATGAACATGTAGTTGATTGCCAAATTTAACAAATGAAAGCAGTTATTGAAACCACAAATTTAATGAAAGCCTTCAAGAATATCCCAATTTTAATTTATCCTTGCATTAGTTTATATTTTCTAAAATATATATTTCTCTTGCTTTTGCACTCATACTTTTAACATTGTAAGTGTTCACTATTGGTATTATACAATTGTCATATTAGTGCAAGGCGATGCTAAAGTGAAATGGGTTATGGTTAAGCATTTTGAAACTGTAGAGGTTTGTGAAAACACTAATATTTAGTAAATGTTAAAACACAAAGCAAAGCATCAAGGAATATGTTTAACCTGTGGAGACAATTGAATGTTACTTCTAGTTAAAAGGGAAACACGTTCAAACAGCTTACCATTTTAAAATTTGATTTAAATTGATGTTACAGAGGATAATGCTTACTTAGCCGATTCTCATAATCTCTTGTAAACAACATTAACACAAGTACTTCACTGTAAGTCGACATAACATGGTTTTCCTTTTTTACATGTCAGATAAAGAATCAGCGCCTGGTATCGACCACATCCGGTTTCCTGCAGTAAAAGAAAAAGGATGAAGTGTCTAATGCATTTCAGTGATTCGGCTGTAGGCTTGTCTTATCTGATCTGTTTTGATTAAAATCTAAATTGCAGGTAATCTGTGTTGACAAAGTACATTGTATCGAGCTAAGATGTACAATGAATTTCATGGGTGTCTGGCATTACATTGCTGATAAGCTTAATTCATTTAACATCAATACAACAATGAAAGCAACAACCTGAAAAGAGATTAATCAAAAATGAAAACAGTAAAGGACACATGCTTTGGCATTTATTATTTCAATTATTGATCAAATTTTCTTCATCTAAAGAACCGATTTTTTGACAATATATTATGATAAACTATGTTGTTTTATTGTATTAATTTTTAAACTGTAATACGGTATTTTGTATGATGATTGAATATTCATTATATCTAGATTTTGTTGATGGTCAATTAAGTTTTAAAGGAAAAGTACCAGCACGAGTAAATCTTTACCAATCCGATGATAAATGAGGGACAATGGTTTTTATCTATACTCTTACACAAGATGTATCTGTCTACGATTTGGTACAAAATGCAATTACGATACAATGTAAATTACATATTATCACAGGGTGTGGACCCTTTAAAAAGAGATAAAATATATAAAAAATTACCCGAGGAAGTGTGTCATATGACTTTTGGTTTAAACATATTTTATTCACAAAGAATAATATTGGGAACAAGTTGTCCAACTTAGAACACCCTCTCCTTGGTATTTACAATATTGAACATACATAATATTATGTTTATACACAAAGATGACAGATACTGGACAGTAAAGGGGTACAAAAGAAAGACAATAACAAGAAGAGAACTGTATACACTTATAACGGTATTACTCAAATCGTTTGGTATCATGAATGAATGATTGAACTGATTTAAATACATGTACATTTTGAGAAAATGAAAGGTCTGCACTTCCCTCTAACAAAAGTTTAAGATCGATGAAAACATTTAAGTTACATGTGCGCTTCAGTGTTAACATGAAATTATCTCTCTGGTTTTGATATAGTGGACATTAAAAAAAATAATGATAAGAGCTCTCGATATTACCACATGTGCACTTGGGGTCAGTATTCATTCCAATTTTGAATAAATCCAAATTTAATGAACTTACAGAATACCGTAATTTGGTATGCAAAATATTTAGTTTTCTTTTACCACAAGAGAAATATTTAGGTGCACAGGTAGTACTATTAGTTATACTTTCTTTAAAATTCGAGATGGTTTTTGAAGTACGAATATTCTCTGGTAATTTATTCCATGCAGTTATTGTTGAAGGTACAAACGATTTCTGTGAATGCTTAAGCCTCGAGAACGGTATGCAAATATTTTGAGAGTTTCTCAAATTGTAATTTGTCTTTGAAGAAACGTTCTGTGGTAGTAGATCAGCAAGATATTGGGGTGTCATTTGATTTTGAATTTTGTACATTAGGTTTAATTTTCTTTTCATTCGACGTTCCTGCAGTGTTTCCCAACCAGTTTCAAAATATAGAAATTTATTTGAAGTATATTTTGGTAGGCCAGTAACTATCCGTGCTGCTTGTAATTGAATCTTCTCTAATTTGCTAACTTGTTCTTGTATACACCCATCCCAGACTTCGCTTGCATACTCTAGATGTGGTCTTATAAACATAATATAAATTCTATTGAGCGTATCTCTACATAAAACATATTTCAAACTTCGAAAAGAAGCCACCATTTTTACAACACTTTTAATAATATTTTCTATATGATCCGCCCATTTACTATTACTTGCTAGTGTTATTCCAAGATGTTTATGTTTTTCAACCATTCTTACTTCAACACCATCAAAATGAAGGTGTATCATGTTCTTATCATTTTTAAGCGAGAATAGAACAGCTTCAGTCTTGTCTGGGTTGTATTTTATTAACCATTTTTTACCCCAGATATTGAGCTTTTCCAAATTAGCGTTTAGTTTCATTTCAGTTAAATGATAATCCGTCGAAGAATAACCAAGGGATGAATCATCAGCAAATAGGCGGGTTAAACAATCTAAATTATCTGCTATATCATTTATATAAACGATGAATAGGAAAGGGCCCAATACTGATCCCTGTGGAATACCAGCTTTCAGTGTTCTCGGCTTTGAAATAGCTCCATTCACAAATTTGATTCCGATTGCTGATGTAACTTGTCAGCCAACCTAACAATTGACCATTTATACCATATTGTTCAAGCTTTAACATTAAACCTTGATGCCAAACTCGATCAAAAGCTTTTGAAATATCGCAAAACACCATACAATAATGTTCCTTTTTATCTAAGGATTCGCAAATTTGATGATAAATTTCGATTAGCTGATGTACAGTTGAATGACCGGGTTGAAATCCAGACTGATATTTATATAGGAGCTTATTTGTGTGAAAATAGTTGAACAATTGTTTAAAAACAACCCTTTCGAATACTTTGCCAACACAACTGATAAGTGAAATAGGTCTGTAATTTGACGCCAGAGTTGGATCGCCTTTCTTAAAAAGAGGCATGACATTAGAAATTTTCCATTGAGAGGGATAAATACCTGTTTGTAAGGACATATTAAACAAGAAACAAAATACATCGCTTATTGAATAGACAACATGTTTCAATAACAAATGACTAATTCTATCAGGCCCAGATGCTTTTTTCACATGTAAACATTTAATTACATCTTCAATTTCACTTTTAGTTATTATTAAAGTATCAAAAACAGCACCCGTACGCTTACTAAAACTGGGTAGGCATGCATTTGTAGTGTCCAATGTCGATATAGATTGAAAATATTCATTAAGTCTTTCCGCTTTTTCAAAATCCGAGAAGCAAGATGGACTGTCATGGTCATTGTTAGATTTAAGAGGAGGTATGCAGGTACTCGAGCCGGATTGTTTCACTAAATAGCGCAGAAGCTTCCAGTAAGAGGTGTTATTTTCAATAAACGAATCAAGAAGAAAGTTATCTAAATTTGCATAAAAGTTTTCTTTTGCATAATACTTCATGTTATTCACTTTTTGTCGTTGTTTTTTGAATTTTGTAATATCATTTATGTTTTTTGTTCTTATCACTTTCTTTCTCAGTCTATCTCTTATCCTGCATTCCTTTCTTAATTTGGAATCAAATCACGGCTTGTCATTTGGTCTAATGGTGACTTTCTTTGAAGGGATGCATGATTTAAGAAAACTGTTAAATCTTTCATAAAATATTTGGCAAGCTTGATTGACATCTTGGCAATTGTTAAATAGACAGGTCCAACTTGCTTCTTTAATAAGGGCATTCAAAGAAGCATAATCACCTTCTCTAGTATAAGCCATTTTCGTATTAATTGATGTAACCAATGTTATATAAGTACCTTTGTGATCACTTATTTGATTTTCAAACTCTGTAACTCCACAGTCAATATAATTGACATCATCACTTATTATTATAGGATCAATCAGAGTACTGGAATGCTTCGTGACTCTTGTTGCTTCAGTAATAACGTTTTTAAGGTTTTTGTTTAACATCAAATCTCTAAGGTGATTTCCCTTATTACATAAAAGATCGGCATTCAAGTCGCCAATGATCGCAATTTTACTTGTAATATCTAAGGCATTTTCTATAGAAATATCTAATCTCTTCCAAAACTCTGAAGAATTATATTCTGGTCTATATGCTAAGCAAAGTAAAAGTGGTTTTTCTGGCAAGTATATTTGTATCCAGATTGTTTCATCATAATTATTTTCCAACTCTTTCATTCTTTTAAAAGCTAAATTATTTTTGATATATAGAATAACCCCACCGCCAAAAGCGTTTCTATCTTTTCGAATGGGGTCATGATAACCTGACCATTTTAATGAATTGTCTATAATATTCTGATCTAAGTGAGTTTCTGTGAAACCAACTATCTGACAATCTGATAGATACTCGCATAGGTATTCGAATTTATTTCTTATGCTTCTCGTGTTTAAATGAAAAGTCGTCAATGTTTTCTTGTGAGTAGCACGCGTCTCAGGACCTGGATTCGATTCAATATCTCCAGCAAGCTGGAGTAACAATAGGAAAACAATGATTACACTTGTATAACGAAATTGGCTTTGTAGTACGCATAGAGAGGTGAAAACAATGCTTGTCTTACATGACACAGACAAAGAGAGCATATAATACGTAACTCATGTAAAGGCGTACCAAATTGGCGAAAGTTACATGAATTGAATAATTGCATTGTTTTAGTCAAGCGCAAATATTTAGAACAAGTTTTACAATGAAATGTCCCGATTGCCACTCGATGTTGAATAACATTGTTACCCATTATCTAGTGGAAATTTTGAACAAAAACTTAACAGCTCATTGTGTGGAAATCGGGATAGTTCACTGTAAGGCGATAACACATTGTATTGTTGACATATGAAATGATATGGGAGTGCAGACCAAGCGATAAAATCTTCATTGTTTCGTGAAAGAGACAGGAATACAAATAGGGAACATAGATTCAAAACTAGTAGAATAGCACATACAAAGAAATTTAAGAAATATTGCAAAAACATGGCAGAGAATATACAAATGTGGTTCTGGCATACTTTAGATATACAAATATATACACAGCAGACGTTATGCAAATATTTAATATATCTGCATATAAAGGGTTACGTTTATGTATAAGCTTAAGGTAATTTATATTCATGTACATTTTAACAAGTAACTTACAGTTTCATGAATCGATCCAGTCACTTGTTCGTACGTATTCCGATCAGGAAACAACATCACACTATGCACGCACATACTTATTCAGATCCTGTTTCGAATTCACAACTCTGATGGCTCCTTCTGGCTGTTCCAACACGAACACACGACCGTCTTTTGTCCAAGTATTCTCGATCCACCTTGATCGCTTTAAGTCTCTCGCCATCTTAAACAACTTACTGCGATGTTGTGTCAAATCCTCGTTGATATACACCGACTCCATGGAATCACGCAGTTTCCTCCTGTTGGAATACACTTTGTTCCTATCATGGTAGCTCAGAAACTTGACAATAATCTGGCGCTTGCGTCCTGGAACACGTTTGCCTACCCGGTGGCACCTGTCTAGATCCGAGAGAGAGATCTCCTTGTTGAGCTTCTTGAGGGTATCCAAAGTCACCTTCTCGATATCCTCGCCTTCCTTCTCGTCTATTCTGCTGATTCGAAGTGAGTTTCGCCTACTGTATTGCTCCAACTCATCTGTTTTTGCGTGCAATTCCTCCCTCGTTGTCTTAAGCTCTTCTCTCAACTTTGTCACCTGATCCTGCATGGGCTCGATCATACTACAGGCGAAGTTGTAGATTACCTCCTTTGCTATCTCGTAGAATGTCTCGTGAAACTTCTGCTGTAGTTTAGGAAGCATGAGAGCAGCGGCCAGTTTGTCAGTCAGGACATCAATAGAGACGTTGTCTATGAAGTTGAATAGCGTTGAGGGATAGGAGATGTTGTGAGACTGGTTAGGACTTTCTTGATCTGATGATGGCGGATTTGTATCACCTGGCTGATCTTCGTCAGGAGTAGACTCCTTAGGCGTGCTTGTAAAGTTGAAGACGTCAGGCATGGTTGACTGTACAAGGGGCTTGGGCGTTTTAGGTGTCTTAGGTGGTACGGAGTCTGTCGGCGAGCCTGATGGCTTCCTCTCCTCGCTCGCCCTCCGAGCTGTCGCTGACTCCACACCTTTGTGTTGGTTTCTCTCTCGGCTGGAAGGCATCTTCAAATTATAGAAACTTCTGCTCTTTACAATAAAGGTTCAAGGATAAGGTGCAAGGAACTATACAAGTGTGATTTTACCCTTACAATTGCTGTATTTACTTAAATATTTCCACATAAGCGAGAGCGACGTTACACCCGACCTGTCAGTTCCGCCATCTTGGAAAAATGACTTTTACAAAACGAGGGAGACTTTATGTATTACCGGAGCGAGAGCAAGGGTTATACACTAAGTTACACAAGTATCGTAAAAGTCATATGACAAACATCCTCTGCTGATGTTTTCTTTTTTACAGATTCTATTCCATTCAACCATCTAAGAAATATAATAAGAAACTGGCCACTTCCCTTGCGACGGCCGGTTGCAGTGACGTCACGAACAATGGTGTTATGACGTCACAAGCGAAAAAATACGGGAACTCGCACTACAACAATCATTGGTAGGCAAAGGTGATATGTGCACTAGTGCCCACATTGACATGATGTCACCACTTAATTTCAAACATATGGGTAATAAACAATTTATATTTCCCTTACGTTATCACCTCTTCACTCATAGCAATGTGATGATAAAATCGATTAAGGCAATTGGAATTATTTTTAACTCTTCCTGCTCTGTATTCAATGTGTTGGTGCTAACAGAGTGATAAAAGTGTCACTCTATATATCAGTTAACTTTGTCACTTTTCATTACATTGTGTTTGAGGCACATGACATTGTTGTACTCATGCTTATTGTGCACTTCTATTGCATAATTTGGAGTAAACTGATTGCCATATATGAAGTCCAAAAATACCACTCTGGACACATTCAAGTTGGTATCTAATACTTGGTAGTATTTCCCTTTTAAATTTTTTTTATCACTTTTATATATGTGAGTTTTTCATACACCACGTGGTGTGGTTATCAATGGTGTTATCTACGTTGTTATCCTGGATAACCAACCCATGGTTTGGTTATCAGATAACCACCATGGGTTGATTATCAGAGCAAACATGGACGACAATACATGAACAGTTGCCTCCGCCCGATACGGCAGGTATTAGGCTTTCGCCTCAGACCTTGCCGTATCGTCCCTCGGAAAAAAACTTACCCTTGACGTGATACTAAAACTCATCTCGAAATGATTGCTCAAAGTTGACACAAAACAAAATAATTATTTTATTTAATTATTGTCAATTGTTACCCCCAATAGTCATTCAATGTACAATCAAATTCACAAAATTGCAAGGAGCACAATTGAAAGAGCTAATGATACACTACGATAAAACCCACCTTAAATTCGTCCTGAGAATACCATAAAAAAAAAAGATAAAACATTTTTTGAAGCAGGACACAGCTCTAATTCCCCCACCTCTTTGAACTCCATGTGCTTACGATGTTGTTCTGCATCGAGAGGTAGAATATGAAATTCGTGAATTGTGTGCAGCTCAAGGTGAAATGAACAACATCCTCGCAGCCTCACGTAGATTTGTTTGTTACAGACTGATACAGTTCATAGACTGAACGTCGGTTTAATTTAGGAATATCCTGAGACATTAAACAGATTTTGTGTGACCTTTTGACAATTTGTTTTGGACACATTTCATTTTAATCAAAGATGGAGAATGTCAGTATTTTTTTAACTCTCTCAACACAGTTAGTTAGTATAAGTTACTGGTTTAGAATTGTCTGACAACAAAGTCAGGACACTCTCAATCAGCACGTGAAATGCGTGTTTCGTGAGTATGCAAACGATGATGAAGAAATGTTAAGGAATGGAGTTTACTCAACCATTACAGCATTACACCATTACACCATTACACCAACTTTATTTTTTGATTAACACTTATTATGAAAGGAAACAACTTTCAACAATTCCCATGTGGTGTATATGAAATAATGACCTTGACTTCGTGAATATCTGTGATAACCATCTCGCTGATCGCTCGATGGTTATCACAGATATTCATTCAGTCAGAGGTCATTATTTCAACCATATGATTAAGTAAATCAATATGCTAGATATTCCCAACAGGCCAATTTATGAGAAATTAATAACACTTGAGATGAAATTCACAATTACACTGTCTCGGAACTGTGATATTCAATAACAGTAATTTAATTTGGCATTGATAATACCAGTATTTACTTCTTGTATACCTAACATCCACACAATCCAACCTGCTTTAGCGTAGTTGACAAATAAGTACAGTTATAAAACATTCTGAACTCCATTGATGATTTAAAGAAAAGGGAACACAAAAACCTTTGCAGTACAGTAAAAGACAACACTACGATTTATTAGATTGAAGGCAATGTCTTCTCCTTGATTTTTATAAGAACAGAAATGAATAAGGGATAATTACAGGACATGAGGAGTGCACAACTTCAAGGAACCAGAATAACAATTCAGTTTAGCATGAAACTGTTGAAAAGACTTACGACAAGATCTTTCAGTGTAGTACAATGACCAAATAACTTTCACAATTTTCAGGAAACCTGTAAGCTTGATTACCGACCCTAAAAGCTAAAATGGATGGAATTATCATGCAAACGCCCTCTTGTTATCAGAAATTTCATCTTATTAAAGCTAAGATAGATGGAATCTGTTCTTTTGTACCGATTTTAGACTTTTAACTTTCCCGCAATTCTTCGGGCAGTTAATTGATGACCTTGGGCTCCTCCAAATGATAATACTTATATCAACAAGAGAGAGTAAATCTATATATACAGTATGAGACTATTCAATTAAGATACATCACATATGTGTTAGCCATATCATCTATAGCTTTAAAGGGGAAGTAGCACTTTTATTTCACTGATAATATGTACGTTAATACTAAATGTATGTATTTGATAGTGTCAATAATCTCATTAAACAAATCAATCATCAATGGTTAGAGAATAAATCATAAAAATTCGCATAAAGTCAACTGGGGACCATTTTTATGTGAATACCTAAAATTCATTTTGAGTAAGAACGTTACTTAATATGTTTTGTTTATCACTGCTTCATTTAGTTTGATACATTGTCTTTCAATTGGATCTATATATTTTCATTTTCCTGTCATCATCTTATCTTCCCCCTAAAAGGTGCTACACATGTTTTATAGCTAATATCTGTGCTATTTCATCATTCTCAATAACATTATTTTCACTTTATTTATTTTAAAATCATAAATGAGTATGGTAAGATAGTAGAAATACCATTTATAAAGATCAATCACAAATGTTTTTTAGGGTGAATAAATAACTATGGCAAAAATCAATTTAATATATTCTATACCTTTGTAAGGACAAATCATTTTAGTCTTCATTCATTTTGCTCCTTTGTCCCATCATGCTTACCACAACATTGTTGTAGTGCAGAAGTTCAGAAATAGAAGCAAACTGACTCAACAGATTTTTTTACCTGTGTGACACTAAGCGATTTAGTGTGAGAGAGAGCTTATTTTTTTAGCATTAGAATTGCTCTGAATTCACAAGTTTCAAGTAATTGCCACTTGACACAAATGGGCAAGGATTTCTTGTTTGCAAAAAAGATTATGTAGAGGAATATATGTTTCGACAAAACGTTTAAAGTTACTATGTGTTGGTTTGGAAATATCATAAATATTTGAAATACTCCAACAGTTACAAAACACGTATCAAGTGGTTAAATCAATCATTTTACTTCTGAGTCCCAGAGTCCCATCATGCTTACCGCAACATTGTTGAAGTGCAGAAGTTCAGGAATAGAAGCAAACTGACTCAAAGATTTAGTGTGAGAGAGAGCTAGTTTTATCAGCATTAGAATTGATCTAAAAAACCTTTTTAAGTAATTGCCACTTGTCACAAATGGGCACGGATTTCCTGTTTGTAGACAAGATTATATAGAGGAAAATAAGTTTCCATAAAACATTTAAAGTTACTTGGTGGTGGTCTTGAAATCTTTTAAATATTTGAAATACTCTAACAGTGGTTGAAGAGTCTCTCGGTGAATTTCATAGCACAATGTTTTGCTTTGTTATAACCGCAAATGGCATTATTTGTTATATAAATTCAAAACATCCCACATATTCATCCCCTAAATGCAATTTGTATGACAAATACTGGTTTACAATGAATCGTAAAATAGTCACATATATTCGTCGAAGCCAAATTCACACATCCAATTTACATGTGTACTATTTTTATATCCTATAAAAATTATCAACTTGTAAATGTTTGTTTTCGATCAAAATCGTGACTTCCTGTCAATACCTCTCGATTGTATCACGCTATTGGTAAAATTGTACATGCATGACCACTATCAACTGAGGTAGTGGCTCTTTAAGATTTAAAGGCATTGTTGAAACCTTGTGAACAGAAGATCATGCCTTGGCCTGGCATCTTCCTTTTAATAAGCAACAGGTAATCTGTGTATACTTATAAATTGTTCTTGTGATATTCAGCTGTTTAGCCTTACATGCCGGTTTAATTTTTTTAAACTTTCAATGGCTTGCTGTGACCATGAGAATAATTCAAAGCAAACCATAATCGATTGGACCAAGCATCTTCCCTTTAGGAACTTAATGTCAGTTATATAATCCTACAAATGGTTTTAAGATACTTGTCTACATAATAGGGAGCCATATGCACATTATCAAGGCAGTCTATGAATGGTTCAAGCGATGTTCAGCATGCATTTTGTAAAATGGCCAAATTCCGTTTTGACCTTAGAGTGAAGGTCAAGTTCACATACATACATTGGGGCCTTTTTTCGTTGTGATGAACATGTTAATATAGACAGAATTTTGGTTTGTAGGTTATATCCTTTTTACAAAGATACATCCGTCTGTAAGGGTTAAACCTTAAAATTTTAACTTTGAAAAAGCATTGAAAACTATCGACCAGCAAGTGTTTTCAATGTACAACTACCCAATTGATTTAACATCAATGCCAACTAGTCTGGGTCTCTTTCCTTCTACCAATATGACAAACAATTAAGGTAAATATTGTTTACCCTCGGGGACACATCCAATATATCTGGGAAGCTATGAAATTACTGTCAAGTAATATGTAGTACACTGCACGTTAACAATGTGAAATAAATGAATGTGAAACAAATGATGTTCTGCTTTTCATACATGGTTTAATCAGAATTTAGAAGTTTTAAGTGGATGTTCATTATCAAATTCATTTAAATTTTCAATAGGCATCAAAATATTGTGTCACTTACAAAGAGTATATTTATACAATGTGACTTCAAAGAGAGCTTGAGGCTTGAGCTTTTGTAATGTTTTATTAATTTCACGTGATTGATTATACATAATCAAATAATGACAGGCACTTTATCATTTTATTTGAGATGAAAGGAATATGAGATACATATAGTAAAAAATTAACTACATGCTCAATCATGCTTAATCATTGATAAGATTGCCTTGATAACAATAAATTTGTATCCTTTAAAAAATATTGAACTGCAAATGACCTTTGCTGATAAGGAGTTTGTCTCTGTCTATATTCTGGATCAAAGAAATGTTATAAATTTTGAAAATTAGATACAGATAACGCTCATCTACATATTAAATAAGTTTCTTCACACACATTGGAATGTTCAAATGATATCAGAATGATCTTTTCTTGCATTATGGCCCTTAATGTTTCAGATGATGAAAGAGATTGTGTCATATTTATGTAATTGAACTTCATGTAAAGTATTGATAGTGCTGGTGCTAAGAAGAAATTATAATTTCAGTCATGAGATTGACATATTTCCCTTAGAATGCCGACTGCTTATGCTTTCTTTATATTTTGATCTGTCAATGTTTAATACGTTATGATAATTGTTACAGAAAGACCACCTTGTAATCATGTCCTGTAGCAACACTATTTATCTAAGTTTTCTTACTATCATTAGCAGTTTAGATTACAAACTATGTTTATAGGATATCTAACGAGCTTCCCCTTTCATATCAAGTTTATGTCCCTAGTGAAATAATTTTGCTTTGTCACGAGCCTTGACGAGTGACAAAACAAAATTATTTCACGAGGGACATAAACTTGATATGAAAGGGATAACGAGTTATGTATCCTATTTATTACCAACTTGCATTTCAGACGATTTATTGCTTTTTAAAATAACTTTTTATTATGCCTAATAAAGAGACGAAACGGTGGATGAATATCAAACCACGTCACACCCTCAAATATAATACTATTACGACGTCAAATATTCACATTTCTAAATTCTACCCTACGTTAATTCATAGTGTCTGGTGAAATGTAAGTAATAAGCACATTAGTCATGAACGAAGCGTACGTGAAAATAAAATCTCACTGCGCGTGAACAGTCAGAGTTATCTTTCTTTGATCAACGGCATGTCATGACGGCCGCCATTTGCCTGTATCTCTTTGTCAAATTGTGTAAACAACAGCCTTCAAAGTAAGTTAACAGTCACGCTATTTGTTTAAACAATCAATGATGCCCCCAGTCTGGGATGAATCGATCTGATTGCATATAGATATCATCGCCACACATCTAAATCGGGTAAATTTAACTTAACAGACAACAATATTCTTAATACTTCAATCTAGTTTATTAGCAAAAGTAACGATTTCGTTGTAAACTATTATCACTCATTTGTGATATATTTCCTTAGTATTTGTAGCATAAATTGACCTTAGGCTTCTCCAAAAACATTTGGCCTTAACGAATTATACAAATTGCTTTGATTATAAAGATGTTAGATGGTTTTTTTTGGTTTATTAAAATATGTTTTAGTATTTATATGTGTACAACCTTCTGTTGTTTTTAAGGGCGGCATTTAAATAAGCCTATTTCTTGGTCGACAAACCTAGTTTCACCGTATGAAATAAAATGTTTCCAAACAAGGGCTAGACAATATCGAACCGCAAATTGAGATATTTGCTATTGTCCGTAAGATATTTCTATCTAAGGAAGCGCTTATCTATCTTTTATTCTTAACCGAGTTGTTCTGCTTTTAATCACTTGTTTATTTATCTCAATATTCATAGATAATATAAGGCAAAAGTGTAGATGTCTTAGAGAATTGCGTAAACTTATGTGAATCCTCTTGCTGTAAACATTGCTACTTAATATTGTTCTTTTTCACAATAATCACAATACGCATTCCAATACTAGAAGTAGTATTTAATGTATCATTTATGGTATTATATGTAGGACTAATGTTGCATACGGTATTCAGCGAAATCAAACAGTATTTTCTTAGCGAAAGAACGCACAAAAAGTTATTATTCATGCCTCAAATATTCTAAAAAAAATTATGAGGAGTACAGAAAAGATACATTTGTATTTGTATTATTTAAAGCGTACAATAAGGCAGTCGCTGGCCCGCACATTAAAAAAGATATTAAAACAGAAAACAGAAACCACAAAACTCAATCAAACTGATTTTCGTTTACAATTTAATCGTTACTTTTGCTTATAATCTAAGATTTAAAGGGGCAGTAGCACGTTTTTTAATAATTTTATAATTTGAATTTCTCAAATTATTAGGAGATACTGTGTCCTACGTAGGAGAAACTATCTCCTACGTAGGAGAAACTAAGTCCTACGTAGGAGATACTATGTCCTTCGTAGGAGATACTATCTACTACGTAGGAGAAACTATCTCCTACGTAGGAGATACTATCTCCTACGTAGGAGAAACTATCTCCTACGTAGGAGATACTAAGTCCTACGTAGGAGATACTATGTCCTACGTAGGAGATACTAAGTCCTACGTAGGAGATACAATGTCCTACGTAGGAGATAGTTCTAAAAACAATGTTCACCGTGACACTAATACGCTTCCGTACATATGAGATCAACAAGTATCTGTATTAAAGCAAATGTGACACATGACAGTGCTTACATCTTGAATATAACATATTGTATCTGAAAAATGGCCTGCATGGTACATTATTATGTTTCAAAACAATTATCGTCATTTATAATTGAGACAGAGAGGCAAATAGCGTGAGAAGAGTCTGAAACTGTGAATATCATACGAAAATCACTTTCTGTAATTTTCAGATGTTAAAGTACAAATCAATTTAAACATATATTTTGGAACATAGATCGTCCCCTTGAAATATACCACATAATTTAAATCGAAATATTTGTCTTAAGAAATAGACTTCAATATTCACAAATGCGCAAAGTGCGTGTCTCCTTGTAAACAGTTATTAATGCTTAGATACAAAAAAAGAGGAATGAAACAGTATTACTTCTTAAGTTGCTTACTATGTTGCAATGATCAGATGGGGTGCGGTAGTGTAGTGGTTATCATGACCTGTAACACCAAATGTCCTTGTTGAGCAACATTTTTATTTTTTATCTTACACTCTGTTGTTTCCTTTGGCAAGGCAAATTATGTTCGTTGCACTCAGTTCACCAAGCTATACAAATAGCCACCTGAACACGACAATTAAAGAGCAATCTATGTCTATTTTATTGTGATAAATTTGATCATTTGCATTGAAAACTACACAGATTATGTTGCAACAAACTTTCCCTAACTCAACATTGATTACTAAACTAAAGTTGACTATCTTCACTAGGTATACACCAAATGACCTGAAAACAGATAGATTTCTTTACACTAAAACACAAAAGAAGTTGATGAAAAGTAAGAAAATCATCAAAAGCACATCACGTTTTTGGTTACAAATTGAGTGTGTGAAATAAAGATTAAATTTTTTTCGATGACAACATCTCAATACGTGTTTTGTGTACTTCAAATCGTTCCCTGTTTCAAGTGTTTGCATAACTATTTTCGAAAAAAGGCCCATGGTACATTGTACATGTAAATCAATACTATTTCAAATTGTTACGTTCTCCTTAAGCTAAAGCTTTTTAGTTTCTCTCCATTCATATCACATACAACATCATAAATAGGACAGCAGGAATTAATAACACGTTTTAATAATGGTCCCATGACGGTAACTGGAGAGTGTTTGAATTGAAATTGACACATGACTATTGCTTTCCTTTAACATTTTTTTATCCTTTCGAAAATAATGCAACTTGTCCTTGAAAGTGTACTTGAGAAATGTTGTGTTTTGAAATTTTACATCACTTAATGGTCGGAGAGTCAATTAACAGGTGATTCCTCTTTACAATGACAGGCCAATATTATCACAACTGAGTAACATCATCACCCTGAATAAAGACCAAGGTTTAAGAAAAAGTAGCATTGAACTGCTAAATACACCCCTGTCATGAGTTTACCAACTGATCAACCTTTACATCCTATTAAAAGCTGCTGTTTTAGTTTGGTAAGGATTAAATCACGTTCTATCAATAATTGCGTGTCACTCGAATTTGTTTTCAATTCTGTTTTACTGGAGGTTTTAATGAAACATTAACGTTATTCTCGACTAATGATCATTCAGATATCTAGTGAGTACAGCTTCTCTTTTATAGTATACTTTATTTATAGACTACCAGGCTTTTATCGGTTCTTTCAAACATATTTTTGTTAAAATGCAAAAATAATTACCATTTAATATTAATTTAAGGATGATATATAAATCTGACAATATATTGATAATAATCATTTAGATTATAATTGACATGTTTACTTCTTAACAGCACTAACCTAATCAGTCATTTCAGAGCTTAAAATTCGGAAATCTCAAACTAATCCTTTATGCCAAGACGTTTTCTAAACATGTTAATAAACAACGTAACATGATTTAGTGTGATTATTCCAAAACAAACGTTCAACTAGTTCATTGATGAAGTGTTAAATAAATGACGACATTCTAAACAGAATTGGGTAAAATAGGCCAGCCAGTAACAGTTTTTACCGGAATCTTTGTACTCAAGATCAAAGCAAGAAACTTTGCAATGTTACAAAACTACCAGTCGATACTTAACATATAACGAGGAACTGCCAGATTGTTATTTTCTTGATTAGCCACAGTTCATTATCAAAAGCTGTGACCTCTTCTAGCACTCTCGACATTTTAGTTTACACACTTGGCTAAGGCAGAGAAAGATGCGACAGAGATTGACACTTGATACTTGTGGAAACGAAAATATGTTTCCACCCAAAGGAAATTGTTTTTAATACATATGTACATATATGTACTTGATTTGGGACTGTGTGGTCGCATACATGTTACTATTACTACTACTACTACTACTACTACTACTACTACTAAACATTTCTATAGCGCCAATATCCAGCTCAGAGAGCGCTGCTCAAAGGCGCTTTGGCTTTCCCTCGATCATTGGATATCAATCTTCATGACACTTCTTTTACCATCTCGACTCTGGAGGGAGCATACACGTTAACCTGACAAATGGTTTTAAAACTTCATTATGTAATTGGTAGAGATCGTTTAATGTGAAAATATTACCTGTTTTACCATTTTTATGGTTTTCAAACCAAATTATCTCAATTTCTATAAGGTAAGACTGCCCTCACTTGCATTGAGTTTAAATTGCCAAATTCGAGTGAAATTGTAGCACACTAATTCAAAATCACAGTTATGAAACCGATTGCCTGAATACAGGAAAATTAGTTGTAACTCGTTGCACTCTTATTCTTTTCACCAATGTTTGTGATTATTGCCAAGAAAGCTAAGAAACAAAGTGAATTATTTCACTGTTCTCACTTGAGACAAAAATAATCACCAATGTACTCATGCTGATGTGATTACTGTTACAAATTATGTTTAAGAACTGAATGATAAAGTTTACCCTTTAGGGCATGATTTAAATGTTAATACAATACCTATTGTGTCTAATATTTAACTTGGCAGGTGGTTTTGAGGCAATACATGTATATTAATAGCTATTGTTGTCATACCGATGGTATGAGGTAAAATAAGTTGCAATATCGTGTTTAATGATTCATAGAAACAAGATTCTTCCTTTGATATTGGTAAATGTAGGTCTATGTGCTCCTCTGTACAGTAGATATTTATGATTCCTTCAATTGCCCACATTGTTGACGCTTTGCTACTATTTTACAACATATGTGTCTGAATACCCGTATCAATTGCTCCACCTCGCAAAAACACCGCAACACACATGCGATTAGCAACGTATTATATCCTGTGCTTGTGTAAGATTTTCAATATAAATATGATACTCAATATATGTATTTAAGCTGCTGGTATGGTCATTGCTGGGGGTGTTGCACTGACTGAGTTTAAGGGTTCAAGTCCCGCTTGTGGATCAACCAAGAAAGTACAAGGATTGGTACTATTGAAGAAAGTATGATCCACAATTTAACATTTGTAGTCTACCTAAGTTATCTCAACTCTATATTCAAATTAAGAAGACGTGAGTTTGCATGCAATAATGGTTCCAAAATTAATTAAAAATATATTAACAAGACCTTTTGAAACGGATTAAAAGTATTTATTCAGAAAATGAATCAATGTAGTAATCGATAATATATTGATGAATAAATTACTCGTTTCAAGTTTTAATCCCTCCTCTGTTTTTTCCCTTAATTAATCTCATGCACTATATCGTGTTTTATGCAACTCTTCAAGTATTTGCTGAATCTGAATAGAACATTACATTACACCAAATTACGTCAGTGAAAAGTCCCTAGCGAATGCACCAATATGCCAGTAGTTTTTGTCAGGAATCTAAATAGTTATTCTTGCAATGATTTCAGGCCCTTTGAGAATGCAAAGGAATACTCTTGGTTTTGATATGGATCACGTTTTACATATTTATTTTCATTTATAATGTTTATTACCTGAAGCCATTTTGAATCTTCATTAATGCAAACCTCAAAGGAATGATAACGTCTGGTATTGAATAACTAATGATATGGAATACGTTGCTGTCAATTGTGAAATCCCTCAAGAGTTTGGTCGTGACATTCTTAGATATATGGTCCTGTATACAGTTTGATTTATCTCTTGTGAATACACAGTTGGTTCTAGTTTATTGTTGTTCGTTAGTAGTTTTGTTACGCAGAGAACATAAAGGTTTGGATCATTAAATGGCAAAATTTACAGTTATCAAGAAATAGTATTATCATTAGTATTAAAAGATATTACCGTGAGATATACATATCATTTTTCCAATCCAAATATTATCCTTTGGGAAATATTGTTTTTCATAATCTATAAATCTGTTATGATCAAGGTGTATTCAATTAAGGGCCTGTTTATTTCACTTCTTTTAAGTATCAGTTTACTAAAACCGACGTTGTTAAATAATGCTCACATAAGTCTCAGATGCCTGTATTTAACTCAAAATATATATCCAATATCTTAGTACTCCATTCATAGGGAAGTGTTATCTTCAAGTCATGCATTCATCTGCATACAAAGGGATCAGCTAGAATAATCTCTGATAGTTTATTTTTATCGTGGCAGGCGGATATTGGATTGGGTTCCATCCTACGTCCATCCGTGCATTTGACTGTCTGAGTTAAAGGGGACAACTTTTCTCAAAAACTATTTAAGAAAATAACCAAATGTGTGTGTCTTCAGGGTATCAACAGCTTTATGGCGTTTGAAAATCAAAACTGTGCAATTATTTTTTACGGAGTTATTGCCCTTGTTCTGATTTTTGTGGTCTCCTGTTCTAGGATGTCTTCAAAGGGGACAACTTTTTTTAGAAACTATTTAAGTTGGGAAAAGCAAATTTAATGTGTGTTTCAAGGGTATCATTACGTTGGTTGAGTTTGAAAATGAAATGTATGCAATTACATATAACAGTGTTACGGCCCATGTAGGAAAAACATTTAGAGCTTAAATGAAAACCAATTTGGCGGGGGATGTTGATGACCATGGCTTCTTGTTTTTATTGGATCTTGTTTGACCCTCTAACGACCAATGAGTGACACGTTTTTGGAAAATGTGTGTGCCCATTCCAGATGAAAGGCATTGCCAAGGTCTTTGATGTTAGGTTAGTTCATCCCCAAGCGTCTCCCAAGGATCCCCCAAAAAGGTTCTATCGAGTAAGGTCTTGTGATCTGGCTAGGTATGCCGAAACGGTTATTTTATGCTTGCAGAGTCCACATGACTTCATGTCTGACATTTCTCGCATTTCCCTGTGACGTCCCGTAGGTTCAACCTAATGCTTCATTTTCGTACAGGACAGTAAGGAGTCTTCACCTATGCAAAATGTTTTGTAAAGTCTAATTGGTAGTTTGGACCACATTCTCTTCAATCACATTCCGTTGTATCCAGTCGGTGCACCTGCGTTTTTGACAACCTAATAGCTAACGTGCACTTTTTGTTGGAGAAAATACTCACGGCAATTTATGTATCCTATTTGATTTGGGTGAATTACATTTCAACCTCGATGGAGGAAAAGAACGAAATATTTACAGTTTAAAATCCTCAAGCCAGCACAGTCAATCATCGGAACATTCTGATCCTGAATTGTTTGACGTGGTGAGAATAGAACATTTAATACTTTATTCTGATTTTGGATTTTTAATTGTACATTTTGTAACAGGAACATTTATTTAGAAATATCACTTTTATCACAAATTGTATTAAAAGGGGGACAAAAACCGCAAACTGTTATGAAGAAGGAAGAGCAAATAGCCACATTTTAAATGTATGTGAGTTAACTAAAGTTAGTATTAAACTGTCATAGCTAATTTGATTCAATTTTAATTAATTTTTCAAATATAATAATAAGAATAATAATAAATGCATTTCTATATCGCATTAATTCACTGAAATTGCTCTGTGCGCTTACCAGCGAACATTTCTTTAAAAAAATCTCTTTTAAGACTCAGAAGCAATTTAGTACTTTTAAATTAGGTTTTTATGTTACACCACATTAAGTTTGTTAATTTCAATTGCGCAAAAACAATTATGTAACGATATTGTCGAAACCACATTTAAATACAATATAATCATTTAGTGGAGCGCGGTGGTGTAGTGGTTAGCGTGCTGGCCTATCACGCCAAAGACCCGGGTTCGAATCCAGGTGGAGACACCAAAGATTTGTGACCTGGGCTTTACACCGTGTTGTGTCCTTGGGCAAGGCACTTCATCCACATTGCACTCAGTTTACCCAGCTGTACAATTGGGTACCTGAATACGGGAAGTACGGACCTATGTGGTCGCGCGAAGCGCTTAGTAGCGGCTTTGAAAGTACAATTCCTTCAGGGTGATAATGTACAGCCAATGAGCAGTGCTTGCACTGGATATTAGGCTTAAAAATGTTCATTATCTATTATCATTTATTATTATTATTATTTATCCAAGGTAATGGAATTTTATATTCTAAAATTGACGTAATATGGGTTGTACACTTTTAAACATTATTTACCATGATTTGTATGGATAGACAAATAAAAATGCAGTTGCCCAGTTTCCTTTATAAAACAAATGCAGCGCTGTGACAATAAGGAACCCTATAAACGTGTATAATGTTCACATGTCAAAATATCGAGTCAAATGTTCATATAAAACAAACTTTCATAAGAAAATGCTACAGTCAAACATGGACGTCTCCATAAAACTCATGGTAGTCTGCCAACATCAAATACCCGTTAATGACGCATTCCTATGCTTACATTGCGTGTTCAACCACTGCTGTAGTCCACTAGACAGCCTAATCACCTTATCAAATGGTGATGCCCTCACTTGCATTCAGCATCTCTGTATACTTCACCTGGTAAGTTGACAATAAGAAGCATTGTTTCCATTAAGTCCTCGTATTCCATACATTGTGTAGCAAGTATGTATTGTGTATTGTCAAAATGATAAACTCTCTTTTTTGCAACAGGTGAAAATTATTCTTTTAAGGACAAGGTTACCTTTGTCCATGACTCCAACACGAGTACCTAAATATTTGTATTTCCTGAAAAAGAACGAAGGATCTACTGATATTGAGACACTAGTCATGCAATGTGCACGAATATACTATTCTTTTTAATAATGTAGTCATGAAATCAAAGAAAATACTCAAAATCTACTTCTAAGCATGGCCGGACGAGTCAATGCTGTCCTTTATAGAACGCAACGTCACAGCATTGTGTCAAATATTGAAAAAGTGATATGTTGCCTGAGGGAATCAAATTAAAAATATGAACCCTGATATGAAGCAAACAATTGTTAGAATTGCATTGTAATGAAAAAAATATTGAATAGCCGATATGTCGATGTAATGTTTTGTATGTATTCATAAATACATTTTTGTTTCACCATATAGCAATAGTGATGTCATTTGTTCAATTCACCTGATGTATATTTAAAACAGAAAATTGTCAAACATTGAATTTTTACTTTTAGCTTATAATTATTCAAAGCATCACTCATTTTTCAATTTGAAATGTAATAATTTTTCATCAGACGAGAAAGCTTAACCAAATATTCCCCTATATGTCTGAGATTTATTTATATAAAGTTTAACGTGACTTTGAATGATGTATTGGACATTAAATTGTAAATAATCTTATTGGTAATCAACTGATTTTAAGTATACAACGATGATGTCAAGAAACATGGATGTAAACAAGTCTCTTGACTAAAATAACCTTTGGAAATGAATATGAAGAAATGGAAGCAGCTTTGAAGTTAAATTGAAGTCCTTTGAGTATTTGTGATGATGTAATTTGCTTTGATGTAAACAACCTTTAACCAACTTTAACATTCATAAACCTCCTTTCCTGAATTGATCTTAAACCTTCATTAATGCAAACCACTAAGGTCTCATACTGAATATCTAACGATATGGAATAGGCTACTTCAAATGTCAATTGTAAATCCCTTAAGAACTATGTCTTAAATTTATTAGATCCAGTATTCTGTTATAGTTTGATTTTGCCCATATAAAAACAGAGTCAATTGTGATGGATATTCGTTGTTACAGACCTCATTTTCATGACATATTGAATCATGTATTTGCAAAAGAGATACAACACAACAATTTTGCAAGTTATATAACATATCAAATACTGTCATCTTTGACTGAATCGGTTGTAAAAACAACGTTAGACGTTTTCCTTATTTTATCTTATTGAAATAAAGGCAGTCAAGTATATCAGCCAATCTCAAAAACATTGAACAAAGGAAAATGATATTTGGAAAAAATCGTAGTGTGCTCCAAACTCATATTTTGATAAATTCCCTACTCTAAAATCATGAATATTGGAAAGAAACCGCGAAATCAGACCTGAATATGCTTAAGACGACTGAAAGTACATAAACACAAATAAGAATAATTGTGTGACGTCACCTTATGGCTCTTTCAGTATTCCTGTTTTATCTTAATCGTGGCTTGCTGCAAAATTTGAGAATCAGGTTTGACGTGAACATGTGTTTTCAAATCAGTGACAAGGCATATGGCCATTACAATTCTTATTTTGACATTTATCATTTGCAATTGATTAAAATTTAGTTGTTAATGTAGGACCATTGAGGAGTTCTGATTTTCCTTGACCTTGGTCTCTATGTACTTACCTATTAAACGCAATACACACCTATAACATTTAACATTCATGATGGCTTTAAGATAAAGCGTTGACGATGGTCTACAGCTAATGCAAGAGGCTATTCCAGTTCAGATTTCAGTTTATTTGTGACTTCAAATTTCTATATTGTAAGAGAGTAGGGCGTTTACCAAGTTTATCAAAGTAGTTATAATGGAAATAAAAATGTATGATTATTAATTGAAACTGTACGTATAACTTTATGAGGTGGCATTTCTATTTTATCAAGATTCAAACAGGAGCAGATGTCGAATTTTAAAAACTGATGTTTTTAACTGATGTGATCATTAAACAACAGACACATCACTATGTGAACTTTTTTGTTTTTTAACTAACGATTGCTTTATCTATGAACCAAACATAACATATATGATTACAATCTATGTGGTACTTTTTACTTTTGAAATAGATATTTGTTTCAAAATTGTTTATATAAATGTGATTTCCAATAGAGGTCATTAAAATGAAATTCTCTGAATAAACAAGAATGTTAGCTTCTTTTAACAGTTTATTGTAAATGTTGACGACAAGGATTACCAGTAAACAACAAAAACCTAGTAAGAAACCCAAAGCTGACAGGACATATTACTTTTGTAAAAGCATAGCAGCCCCAAAACTTGGGGTTTCGCCTTACCCTGTTCCACCTTCTACAAGCCTCAGCATATTGGGCATTTTTGACACTCAAGGTCACACAATCAATGAATACATTTCATTGAGTATAACATTAATGTAACGTATTAAAGTGTTAAAAATTAAAATAATCCATTTTCTCAATATATGTTGACCTTGCTGTGACCTTGACCTTTGATAGTTCGTACTCAAAAGCTTTTCACAAGTTTGTACTTCTTAATATATACAAAATCTCAACTTCATAGCACAAAAACTTTTCAAGTTATCATGTTTACAAGGAATTTTGTAGCGATTTAAAACTCGTGACCTTGACATTTGACCTTGAAAGTACACTTGTCATAGTAATTCCCCAGAGGTGTAAACACTTATACATGTTCATGAGTTCTGAAAAGCTTTATGGGATGAAGTTATACCCAAATTAGTTGCACATTGCAATAACACAAATCTCATGACCTTGACCTTTTACCTTCAAGGTAACACAATCAATGAACACTATTTATTGAGTATAACAATCATCCATTGATTAAAAGTGTTCATAGTTAAAAAAGCATTTTCGCAAAACCATGCAAAAGTCATGATCTTGCTGTGACCTTGACCTTGGACAGATTGTAGTGAAAACATATTCAAAACATTTTACTCTTCGAAGGATGATATTATACCAGGTTAGAGCTTCATAGCACAAAAACTTTCAAGTTATCACATTTACAGGGGATTTGTTTAGTGATTTGATAGCTTGTGTCCTTGACCTTTGACCTTAAAAATGAACATGTCAAAATCGTTCCCCCGAGTTATAAGCGGTAAGTTATGAATACAAGTTCTGGAAAGCTTAGTAGAAAAAAGCCAGTAATACCAGTGCGGCGGACGCGGAAACTGCACAAATACTGAAAGCAGCCCATATGCTAAATATGAATGAAGGAAGCAATTGTTCCTAAACTCTCGTACCAGCATTCATTAATATCACTTCTATTCATTTAAAATTGTAAAAGAAATGTGATAGATTATCATAAACTTGATCTGGCTCTTTACAAGTATAATGATCTACTGGTGAATTTAATTAATATGATACAATGTCCGATTACGATAGTCAGCCTTCGTTCATGCTTACACATAAGTTGGACTGGTCATCATATATATTTCACCTTTACAACGTGATGGACCCACGTCAGACTGACATTTGATATACAATTGCCTGAGAGTACAAATATGAACTTTACATCTGATCTAATTAGATGTTTGACAGCCTTAGAGATACAGCAAACGCAGTTTATCAATCAAACGAGTCAATAATGGAGGACACAGAGGCTAGCTGCTATTTTCAAGATAATTATAATGTTTTGGTTAGAGGTTTCTATAAGAGTCAGCAGCATCTTATATCGGCATACTTGCATGCGGTTCGTGATGAAATTTAGTTATTTAGAAAAGAGATACATAACTTGATAGGAAAACCTTTAGAAAATACCTTATTTGTACAGTACAGAAAGTACAATACCCTCTGCAAAAGTACCATAGCTTTTAACGAACCCGTTTTAGCTGACATCATTATGTGTGTAGGAATTACAACACATGTCAGTTACCGAAATTGCCTCCAATTGGTATCAACGTGGACGGCAACGAATACTTTATTATATAATTAATAATGAAATATTGGTTTATAGAGTGAAAATATAATACGTATTTTGAGAAAAGCAGTAGAAAGTCATATTTTCACTGCAGTGAGAAAAGTAGCATGGAACCTATTGCCACCCTTTAAAACACGGTTATCTCCCTTTAAAGAAATTGAACACTTGATTCACATCACAGCGTTGGTTAGGATTGAAGAAAAACAGCTCTTTACGATGTTTTCGTTATGTAGCTGTTTTCATTTGGCAATGCCAATTTATCCTTGGATACCAAAAAGTCACCCGAAGTTCATCATATTTTGTTGCTGTAGTTAATAATTGTTTATTTTATTCCAAATAAATTTACAAAGCGAGAGATATGTCTCATCGACATATCGCTCCACTCATTGTATCTGTTTGCGTTAACACTGACCTTCCAAAATAGATAAGGTGCCTATGTTTCACCTAGTTATAACAAAAACCATATGTGGATCTGATAACATTTAACATTCACTCATTATATATCTTAAAGAAACTCTTTCCGATTAAATATCGAATTATTTCTATCGAACCAAGAAAGGATAAATTGAGTTGCTAGACTGTCATTCATCACAACAGCAAAACTTTGCCTTCCGATGTCAGACAACTCTGATTAACGATCGTAAATTATATAATAAATAGACTAATTCATTATTTTTGCCAAATATCATTTTAGTCTCTATATATTCCGAAAAAATTGTTTTAGCTGTGCTTGACAAGGACGGTTTTCAAACGTATATTTTGCAGCACTTGATTCAGCTTCATGTTGATTTGCAGGGTCATTTTGGTAAATTGTCTCCTTTTTTGGTCCTATTTTCTCAAGGTTAGTTTTCAAATACTAATACTATACTATTGCTCAAATACAATAAAGATACTATTATAAATATTGCAGTTTGAATTTGGGTCTTTAAATAATCCTCTAAAATAAGATTAATTTCACTATCATCTAACTTGACTATTTATTGGTGTTATTCAACTTGAAATCCGGACACAAAGTTTTCTGCACATACATGTGATATGTACATAAAAAAAATTAAAAGCATCTAGAGAATAAATACCAATTATAATTGCAACTTCTTTTAAATTCAAAATATTTACACACATTTAAATTTAATAGGATAAAATACATGTATTGTGTTTGTGTGTTCCCTAGCTTTTCTTCAAAATGAATGCGTAAACGATTAAAGACAGAGGATAAGCCGGAAAATCTTATCTTATACATAGTTGAAACGACCTCAATACAGTTTACTTATGTACCAAAAAAACAACCTGATTGCAATGGTCGGGATATTGAGAATAATTGCAACCTAATGGTTGCTTACTGTATGCTGTAATTGATTTATGGCACATTCCAGACAACAGTCTTAAGAGTTCATTTCAGGTGGTGGAAATTGAGTATCAGCACATTAGGCATTGATAGATTACATATGAATCAATATTCGCCGCTATTGGCTGCAATATGCCCAACCAGCGTAAAACAATAACTCACTCACTCACAATGAATCAATTATTTATTATTTCAAAGTCTTGGTAGGTGCCATCGTCCTACGCAGAGCCTAAAAGGCCAGTTTCCAAACTGTCATTTTATGCCTTGCTGCATAGCCTTGAGTTTTCTGTGCTTGCTCTCTAGTCTGTAGGGGCACTATAGCAACACAGAAAAGTAAAGTCTCTGCAGCAAGGCATAACATGACAATTTGGAAACTGGCCTTTTAGGCTCTGCGTAGGAAGATTGGTAGCTGCTTGTCGAGAATTATATCTTCATATTTGAGGATGTTTCAGGCATGTAAATCGAGTTACATCCTTTTCATCCTGTTATCTTCTTAAATAAGATTGAATTTCACTATCATCTGATTTGTGACTACTTATCGTAGGCAGAATATCAAATCAATAAATTAGTTAACATCATAATCGTAAAATTCAAGTGTGAGTTTTCCAAATGTTAAATTCTGAGCCATCGGTTTTCGAAAAATAGGATAGGATTACTCCAATAACTAACCAGTACTTTTCCACAAGATTATCAAAAATCATTGTCAATATTCCAATTAAAACTGACTCAATCTAACAGCAATTGGTTCAAAAGCTCAAGTATAACACATCAACATCATTGAATGTGGAAACGAAGAATACTCCTCGAGATGTGCTCTCTATATCTTTGACAAATCAAGTCTGGATCACATAAGAAAAGTAACCGAAGGAGATAAAGTTGACATTTCAATCCACCATACATGTATGTCCTACGGTTGTATGCTCCCATGATTAATGCCAAGTCCAAATAGATTTAATAACTCTGTTATCCAGACCTTAAAGGGACAGTAGCACGTTTTTTGAAACTTTTATATTTTCACTAATAATTCTACGTTAATGCTAAATGTTTTATTTTGATAGTGTCAACAATCTCATCATCTTAATTATAAAGATTCACATTAAGTCCATCGGGTGCCATTTTTGTTGGAAATAGTGCATTTTCGATTCATTTTGTGTAAGAAAAAGGAATCACATGGCTTAACTTTACATTTCATAATTGATAAATTACTGCTTTATTTAGTTTAAACATATTTTCATTCAATTGCAACCATTATTTTTTATTTTCCTGATATCACTAAATAATCCCCAAAATAACATGCTACTGCCCCTTCAAAGCAAAACAAAAATTTAGTAAAAAAGTCAACATGTCTAGTTGCCTCAGCCTTAAACTGTTTTTCTTTAAGACTTTTTTTATAATTTTATCAAATGATCAAATAAGTCATAAACTCTTTTTGTTTAGGCACAAATATGTCAGTCTTAAATTTGATAAGAGAGAAAGGATAATGATATGTTTTTGCTTTTGGAAACATGGATCAAAGCACCATTCTTTACTTATGTTATGCACTATCTGCTCGGCCAAAACATTATTCATCTTATTTACATTTTTTTGTTTCATCTGAAGTGTGAACCTTTTGACCTGACCATTCTTTGGTTACGAGAGTAGTAGCTCTCTCTTTTCTAAAGCCATTGTTTTAATATTCGCTGAGTATAATCTTATTTGCTTATCAAAACAATGCCCTCAGGTGTATTATTCAAAGTGCTTTTTCTAATATTGATCTTTAAATATTTCACTTCCGCATAGTTTATTGTACCTTTACATTTTTTTTTGGAATGAATTCTGTTATAACGCTTCCCATTCATTAATATTTAACTTATGCAGATTAACACATTTTTATCAACTTTTGTCTATTAAATATATTTGCACAATCATCAAAGAGTGAAGTAACATTAAATGGACAAATGGCAAAAAAGGAGATGAATATACTAAAACTATTTTTAAACAAGTTTGCCAAGTGTCGTTATATCCATATTGTAAGCTTTACAATCCGGTGACTATCTGCTAACTTCTGCATAAGCAATGTTCTCACTTCTCCCAGATCATATCAAACATTCACAAGATGAAATTTGGTACTTTGTCAACCATCACTTGATGTTCAATCCTATCAAAGAAGATCTAAAATGTAAATTGTCAAATATAGAATCAGCAAATTGCAAAAGCAATGTTACTTAATATCCTCATTTTGTGCAGGAAAAATATTATATTGGGATGTCAACCCTCACTTGAAACATTTCCTCAAACGTGACATGGTAAAGCCTACACGCAACAACAATGTATCAATTTACATTTGAGTGTCACGGAATTGCAGTGAAGGGTCGAAACTAGCTGATATATTGCAAACGTTCATGAAATTTATTGCTAGTACAAACGTTTGGGTGTAGTTGAAAACATGTATAACCTATACTATAATACAAGATTTAATTGTAATTGTTTGGAAAAATCTGTAAAATACTTAAACAGCTAGACAACATGTAGTTGTAATCAAGTCCACGATTAAAATGCATGTAAGAAATAATATTTTTCCTTCAGAATAAGTTTTCAAAAAGTCTTTAAATAACTAATTTCACTCTTTGATTTTGCCTCTTTGATAAAAGTGGTTTTAAACCATTGTACGATAACAATAGATAAAAAGGCGTTTGTGACAGACGTTTGAAGGAAATAATTTATGAAGTGAAAGTCAATCTTTGATTATTAAATTTGAATATTTTTATCAGAGGAATGATAAATATTCTCGCCATTGACATTTTGCTCTGTAAGAAACTATATCGTTCAAACACGGCTTGAAATTTTCAGTGATGAATATGTTTGATTTAGGATAGTTCATTTGACAATTCTAATTGATGTTACAGAAGTGATATTAAAAAAGCTGCTAAACGATATATAGCTCCAACACAGATCTTATACATATGGTAAATGGTTACATGGACTTTCAGTCATGGAGGTTCAGTTTATCCTAAAGAGCAAATGTCTGACAATATATATCAGACTACAAGCAGATGGTCTTAGATAACTTGTTTACTTTATACTATTTGTGGTACCAGCGAAATTGACTTTGGTGACAAAAGTCATTATGTCACTGGAAGCATTTGATACATTATGATATTCCATTTTCTTACTACTTTCTTGTTATGTAGTTCAAGGTGAATCTCTGCGTCATTAGGGTATCATAATGACAAGTCAATAGTCGTGACACCGACAGGAAATACCTGACACATCTCCCTCAATTAGTCACATCATACGTGGGACAAAAAAGTACTAATGGCCCTTCTTAGTGACAGGGCTGTCACTTCTGTTTAAACCTCTTTAAAGATGGATTGAGAATATTGAAAGGTAAAATATTACTTCAGACAAAATGCCAATAAAGTGTCATTTTACTAGCATTTAAATGGTACATGTACAGTCAAGTCAAACTCGTTTTTTGTAATATAATGAAAAAACAATCATTAGCTTTGTGACACATAATTGATATCAACTAAATGTAGATATCAAGATCATTATTGATTCACAACAGAAAATATTTGAAATACCAATATGTGATTTAACAAGATAACACATAAGACTGATTTAACACAATTGGCTACTCTTGACAATATGAACACATAGCTTTATCTTACTGAAGCACAAACCTTGCAAATGTATGTAGTAGTGCATTTGATTCATGTTTTATTGTTCGTTACAATAAATTGAGACGTTGATTATTATTTTATATACTAATGATTGGCTCTTCTTTAGATTCGGGAAGCGATGCCATGTTTTGGGACAGTGATGTAATTGAAATCATAACATCATGAATTTCTTAAATTAAATCATAACATCATGAATTTCTTAAATTAAATCATAAGAGCAATAACATAGCAAGAAAGTGTTGAATATTGAAAATATTCCAACGAGATATTTCAAATGTTTGACTTACCTAAGGGAGAAAGCCATAGCGAAATGGTTTGTTAGCAAGTCTATCATTATTTACTATCATGATATGTTGCTACATAGACATTGACTTAAGTATTAAGTACAAGTAAACTGGAAGTTCAAGTAGCAATTGACCTAATTTTTTCATCCTTGTAACAGGGTCAACCTTGATAATAATAACACTTTCTGGATAGAATTTTACTAAATTTTCCATAGGTTGATACGTTTTATAGAAAAACATGCTGAACGTAAATATATTATCTGATGTATAGACGACATTATTGAATATTGTCCCTGTTCATAACCTTTTAGCCCCGTCATGTGTAGTAATACTTGTTAAAGATACAGAAGCCCTCGAATAGAAATACAAATACAAAGTGCCTCTGCAAAGCGTTTTCTTATACTGATGTAACACCATGTTGACAGGACAGCGGATGTACTAATTACTATTATCATTAACTATCATATTAGGACTAGCATATTACCATAAGTATTGATGTTCTGTCTTTTACATAGGTTATTAGCAAAGTTGCAATATAGAATTAAAGTCTAATAGACAAAAAGAAGTGATGAACATGATATTTCTTTACTGAGTAAGATATTTAAATTAAAATCTTCAAAAGGGCAGTTTTGCCTTTGTAGTTGCTCATTACATGTTCTTTGAAACTCTTTTCAAATATCATTACAAGTACCGTTGTAAAACCCTTTCTTTGAAAGGTGCAATAGTGACAAGGTATGTCATCATCGTGAAACAGCTTCACTAAATTATGCAATGATTTTACCATTTAACTTACTTTCCAAAACAACAGACAAACCTTGATATGTGCCTTTGTTATATTCATTAATAAGATATCTATATGTCAGATGCTAGCAAAATTACAAATATGTAAAAGTCATTTTCATAGAATAACACCTATTTAAGAACAGAACAGCAATATTATTTGGATAATGATTATATGTACTATATATTTTATCACATTATTTTGGAATATATGCTGACTCTTTCATCAGTTCAAAGGAGTAGAAGACATATACAACCCACAATATCATGATATTCACGATTGTGTAGAAAATGTTGCCGTTGCTGTTTCCAGTTATTGCAACCACAAATCTAATGAAAGCCTTCAAGAATATCCCAGTTTTAATTCACCCAAGAATATCACAGTTTTAATTCATCCTTGCATTAGTTTATATCTTCCGAAATATATATTTCTCTTGTGGCTTTTCCACTCCTACTTTTAAAGATCACAATGTACATTATAAGTGTTCAGTATTGGTATTATACAATTGTCATATTAGTGCAAGGCGTTGCAAAAGTGGGTTACGGTTAAGCATTTTGAAACTGTAGAGTTTTGTAAAAATGCAAATATCATTGTCAACACAAACTCTACTATGCATTCGATTCAAAACATCAGGAAATGTGTTTAACCTGTGAAACAATTGAATGTTATTTGCTGTTAAAAAGGTAACACGTTCAAACAGCTTACCATTTTAAAAAGGATAATGACTATTTAGCCGATTCTCATCATCTCTTGTAAACAACACTAACAAATCAGCACTGAACTGTAAGTCAACATAATATGATTTTCCTTTTTTTACTTGTCAGAGAAAGAATCAGTGCCTGGCATCGACCACATCCGACTTCCTGCAGTAAAAGAAAAAGGAGGAAGTGTCTAATGCATTTCAGTGATTCGGCTGTAGGTTTGCCTATCTGTTCTGCTTTGATTAAAATCTAAATTGCAGGTAGTCTGTGTTGACAAAGTACAATGTATCGTACTTAGATGTACAAGGCATTTCATGGGTGTTTGGCATTACATTGCTGATAAGCTTAATTCATTTAAAATCAATAAAACAATGAAAGCAACAACCTGAAAAGAGATTAATCAAAAGTGAAATCAGTAAAGGACACATGCTTTGGCATTTATTATTTCAATAAGAATTTTGATCAAATTTTTTTCACCTTAAGAACCGATTTTTTGACAATATATTATGATAAACTCTGTTGTTTTATTTATTAATTGTTTAACTGTAATACCGTATTTTGTATGATGATTAAATAGTAATTATATCTAAATTTAGCTGATGGCCAAACAAGTAAATCTTTACCATTCTGATGATTAAACAATGGTTTTTATCTATAATCTTAAACAAAATGTATCTCTCCACGACTTGGTACAAATTGCAATTAAGCGACAATCTAAATTACATTTTCTTATCAGGTGTGGATCTTTTAAATAAGATAACATATAGAGATTATTATCCAAAGAAGTGTGTCATATGACTTTTACAAAACGAGTGAATTTTTGTATTACCTGAGCGAGAGCGAGGGTTATATACAAATTTGCACAAGATTCGCAAAAGTAACATGACACACTTCCTCAGGTGATATCTTCTTTATTACCGATTCTATTCCATTTAACCATCTTAGAAATATCAAAGAAACTGGCCGCAACCCTTGCAATGGCCGGTTACACTGACGTCACAAACAATGGTGTTATGACGTCACAGGCGAAAAAAATCCAGGAACTCGCACTACAACAATCATTGCTAGGCAAAGGTGAAATGTGCACTAGTGCTCTCATTGAAATTATGTCACCACTTATTTTCAAACATATATGGGTAATAAACAATTTATATTCCTCTTAAGTTATCACCTCTTCACTCATAACAATGTGATGATAAAATCGATGAAGGCAATTGGAATTATTTTTAACTCTTCCTGCTCTGTATTCAATATGTTGGTGTTAACAGAGTGATAAAAGTGTCACTCTAACTATGATATTCAATAACAGTAATCTAAACACCATGAGACTATTCAATTAACATACATCACATATGATCGAATATATCATGTATACAATTGAAGTTGTGTTAGCCATATAATCTATAGCATTAAAGTGGAAGTAACACGTTTCTTGAAAATTTGATGTTTTCATTTTTTTCATTCAATCTTTATTTCGGTACTGAAAAGGCCACAGGCCTAAAGTACAAAGTTCACATGAATAGTTAGTCAGTTACAAACTTTCTATTACAAATTGTTTTCTTAAAGCCATAGCAACATATATGTACATTGCAAGATTCTGTAATAATAAGGTATTAGTAGTTGTTAACAATGATTTTAAGTTCTGTTCACTTGGGTGATTATAATAATAGGGTTTGAGATACTCAATTCGTAAATTTGTATAGGCAGGGCAGATAAGAAGGAAGTGTAATTAATTTTCTACAGTATTTCTGTTACATAATTTACATGTTCTGTTTTCCCTTGGTGCACCTGAATATCTGCCAGTTTCAATGAATAATTCATGAGAGGAACAACGAAATCGGGATAGAGATACACGAAATTTTCTGAGGTTAACTTTTGATAAATAGTCTTCAAAGGATATATCAGATTTCCATTGGTTATTAAATATACATTTAGTAGACAGAAGTAATGATTCAAACCATGATTGTAAATAACTTTCATTCTTTGCGTAAATGATGACATAAAAGGTGCAGGGAACTGAATATTGTGATCAATCCATACATAACCATATCCTGTTTTGTACAACAATTCTCTTATATCAGTCACCCAATTTATTTTTCCATTTTTGTCATACAATCGCATCATTTCATAGCACTTTTTAGGAAATCTGTGGCTTGGCATATTCATTATTTTTAACCAAATTTATTGCCTTAATTGAAGAATATATAAATAAGGGAAATCTACCGAATTCACCATAGATCATAGTACTGCAAGTGCTTTGTTTTACATCTTTTACATGCATACAAATGAACTCGTTCAATGCTTTCATATTGTCTTAGACCCCATATTTCACACCCATAAAGAAGTATCGGGCGTATCTTAGTATCAAAAATTTTGAAATAAGTATTATATGACATTTCACCCAAAGTTCTCATATTTTTAAAAAACTCCTATTAAAACTTTCAGCGCTTGCATCGAGGCTTGGTTTGTGTGTTTGGACCAGGAAAGGGTATTAAAAAACAATACGTCAAGATATTTATAGCAATTTCTTGTTTGAAGTAGTTTTCCTTCATGGTACCATTTTTCCAGTTTAGAAAGTTTTCCACCCTTCTTAAAAACAACAATTTTGTTTTTTTCCGTATTTACATGCAAATTAAAGTGATCTGAAAATGTGTCTAATTCATCTATTTGTTTCTGTAAACCGCTAATAGTGCTAGAGAATAATACAATATCATCTGAAAATAGTAACAGAAATAGTTGTATTGTATCCGGATGTAGTTGAATTCCATTCGTACATGTGCTACACATTTACGTTGCTAATTCATTAATGAAAAACGAAAATAAAAATGGGCTTAAAATACATCCTTGTCTAATTCCTAATTCACTCATAAATGGTTCAGATAATTCATGTTTATTTCTAACAGATAATTTGACACTTTCATATATACTACGTAGCAATCTATTCATCTTATTACTTATACCTTGCGTCTGCATAAGACCCAATAATTTCTGCCGTTGAACAGAATCAAAAGCTTTTGAAAAATCTACGAATAATGTATAGAACTTTCCACCTTTTGAATTAAGATATCTTTGTATCAGGCTATGTAGTATAAATATGATATCCGTTGTTGTGTATCCCTCCCTAAAGCCCGCTTGACCCTCGTATAATTTATCCATGACATCAGCCCATTTAACTATTCTTTTGTTGATAATATAGGTAAATATCTTGCCAAATATACTAAGAACCGTTATTCCACGATGGTTATTAGTGTCATTTGGGTCACCTGTTTAAAAATTGGCACTCAAATACCTACTAACCAAGATTAGGGAAAATGTCCAGTGTCAATAATTATGTTAAAAATGAGCTCAATGAGTAAAATATCAGACAAATGTTTAAAAAATTCTGGAAGAGTATTATCTATACCTGGTGATTTATAACATTTAAGATGCTGTGTGCTTTTTAATATTTCATCTCTAGTTATAGAGGCATCAAATATGTCGTAAGTAATATCTGAGACTGGAAGTGGCTGATTATCGTCAGTAAAGTCTTGATTAATTGGATCTGAGTCAGTATCTGAGGCAGAGAATAGGGACTGGAAGTAATCGTACCATTTGTCGGTTTCAATGTTGTTGTTATTTCTATTGCTAGTGTTCTTTCATTCATATTGCTAGGTTTTTTTCGTAAATGCTAAATGTATGTACTTGATCGAGTCAATAATCTCATTAAACAAATCAATCATCAATGGTAAGAGAACAAATCATAAAGATTCGCATAAAGTCCACTGGGGACCATTTTATGTGAATACCTAAAATTCATTTTGAGTACGAACGTTGCTTAATATATTTGATTTATCACTGCTGCATTTAGTTTGATACATGGTCTTTCAATTGGATCTATATATTTTCATTTTCCTGTCATCACCTTATCTTCCCCCTTAAAACGTGCTACTGCCCCTTTTACAGCGAATGACGTTTTGAATTATAGAATATATAACACATGTTTTATTGCTAATATCTGCGCTATTTCATCATTCTCAATAACGTATTTTTCAATTTATTTACTTAAAAATAATAGATGAGTATTGTCAAATAGTAGAAATACATGTAGCATCTATAAGATTAATCACAATCAAATTTTAGGGTGAATAAATAACTATGGCCAAAAATCAATTTCTAATATTCTATATATTATCTCATACATCAAAATTTATCTAAGCCTTTGAAGAATAATTTCATTCATTTTTCTCCTTAGTCCCATCATGCTTACCACAAAATTGTTGAAGTGCAGAAGTTCAGAAAAAGAAGCAAACTGACTCAACAGCTCGTTTTCATCACCTGTGTGACACTATGTGAAAGAGAGCTAGTTATATCAGCATTAGAATTGATCTAAAGTCATTTGTCACAAATGGGCAAAAAATTCCTGTTTGTAAAACGAGATTATGTAGAGGAAAATACGTTTGAAGGACACATTTAAAATTACCTGGTGTTGGTCTTAAATCTTTTAAATATTTGAAACACTCTTACAGTTACAAAACACGCATCCAGTGGTTTAAGAGCCACTTTGTGATTTTCATCACAATTTTTTTATTTGCTACTATTGTTCGTATAATTCACATTATTTGTTACATAAATTAAAAACATCTCACATATTAATCCCCTAAATGCAATTTGTATAAAACATGTTGACTTTCAATTAATCTTAAAATAGTCACATATATTCGTCGAATCCAAATTCACACGTACAAATGATATGTGTACTACTTTATATCCTTAAAAAATTATCAACTTGTAAATCTTGGTTTTCGATCATAATCGTGACTTCAAACTTCCCTGTAGTCGATACTTGCTTTACACTGATACTTTCCTTTCCTGTCAATACCTCTCGATTGTATCACGCTATTGGTAAAATTTTACATGCATAACCACTATCAACTCATGTAGTGGCTCTTTAAGATTTAAAGGCATTGTTGAAACCTAGTGAAGATAGAAGATCATGTACTTGACATGGCCTGGCATCGTCCTTATAATATGCAACAGGTAAGCTGTATGAGCTTATGAAATTATTGTTCTTGGAATATTCAGTTGATTAGCTTTACATGCAGATTTCAATTTGAAACTTTCAAAGGCTTGCTGTGACCTTGAAAATAATTCGAAGCAAACCATAATCGATTGGACCAAGCGTCTTCCCATTAGGAAGCTTAATGTCAGTTATAAAGATAATCCTACAAATGGTTTTAAGATACTTGTTAACAAGTTCTACTTCAATGATAAAAATAAATTCATGTAACCTTGGACATAAAGGTTACTATAGTGGCATAATGTGTACATAGTCAAGTCAAGATGTTCCGCATGAATTTTTGTAAAATGGCGACCTTGAAATGAAGGTCAATTTCAAATAGATCCATTGGGACGTTTTTAGATTGTGGTAGCCATTTAAATATAGACAGAGTTATGGTTTGTTAGTAAATATAATGTTTAATAAGGTTCATACGTTTGCAAGGTTTAATCTTTCAAATTTAAACTTTGATTAGCCTAAAAACACCTGGGGTTTTTCATTGTGCTACTATCCAATTGATTTATCCTATCTGCCAACTAGTCTGGGTCTCTTTCACACTACAAAAAAATTGAGGTAAATATTGTTTACCCTCGGGGACACATCCAATATGTCTGGAAAGCTATGAAGTTACTGTCAAGTAACATTTCTTACACTGCACGTTAACAATGTGAAACAAATCATGTTTTTTTATACATGGCCTAATTGAAATTTAGTCTTAAGGGACGTTCATCATTGAATTCATTTTAGACTTCAATAGGAATAAAAACCATTGTGTCACTTACAAAGAAAATAGGTTTGACATGACTTCAAAAGAGCCTATCTCAGTCTTGAGCCTTTGTAATGTTTTAGTAATTATCGTGATTGATTATACATAATCAAACAATGACAGGCACTTTATCATTTTATTCGAGATGAAAGGAATATGAGATACATGTAGTAAAAAATTATATTAACTACATGCTCAATCATGCTTAATCATTGGTAAGATTGCCTTGATTACAATAATTTTTTCCCTTTAAAAAATATTGAACTGCAAATGACCTTTGCTGATAAGGGGTTTGTCTCTGCCTATATTCTGGGTCAAACAAATGTTATATATTTTGAAATTAAGATACAGATGTCACTTATCTACGCATTAGAATTAGTTTCTTCACACACATTGGAATGTTCAAATGATATCAGAATGATCTTTTCTTGTATTTTAGGCCTGAACCTTTTAGATAATGAGGGATTGAGTAGAATACACTTTAATTGACCTTCTTGTAAAATATTGATAGTGCTGGTGCTAAGAAGAAATCATAATTGCCTTCATGACATGATTTTGATTGACATACTTTCCTTGGAAAAGTGACTGCTTATGTTTTCTTTATATTTGGGTCTGTCAATGTTTAATAAATTGTGATCATTGTAACAGAAAGGTCACCTTGTAATCATGTCGTGAGGCAACACTATTTATCTAAGTTTTTAACTATCATTAGCAGTTTAGATTACAGACTATGTTTTCTTTTTCACAAGTCGTCAAATATAAGTACCATGACAGTACTATAAGTATTTGCAACATACATTTTAGACTGAATTTACTATATATATACTATACTGAATTGTCAAGGACGCTATTTGACTTGGCTTTAAACGTTTATAAACAAAAACTGCAAAATGGATCTTGACAGGATAAGTAGTAAAGGATTGAAGACGTTTTAACATATGGGATTGTAAATATAATTTGAAAAATATCGGTCAGCAACGTAATCTTTGTGGTAAGTCCAAAAACCAGATTACCATTAACATGTCAATAGATAAACCAGGAAGACATCCACATCAGACCAACTTCTATGCTCATTCTCGATTAAGCTGCTACAAGTCAATTCATTTCACCTAGACCTGACACTATAGCTGACCTCAGATATATATGTATGCGGTTTGACTTGGTAATGTTAACAAACCTTTGGTGTTAAAATAGAGGTTTAATTTGATTTGAATGTCAAGGGTTTGGAAATTACTTAATATAAAATCAGGTTACATATGAGATCAACAAGTATCTTTATTATATACTCATGTAATCTTAGGATAGTAATACAAGGGTGCAATACGGAATACGTCTTCAAATTCCGTATTGCACTCCAGAATCCGTATTGCACGCCTGCCGGTTCTACTTTTTTCAAGCTTCGGCAATTCTCGCAACTTTCCGTTCGTAACAATCATTTTCCTTATTAGAACACCGGATTTGACGTATCTCAACTGCATTTGTAACAAACCTACTTTTTAATATGATATTGAAGAATAATATAGTGAGAAACTAGTGTTATCGTTAGTAAAGAAACTGCAAAACACTATAAAATAGGAATCCTAAACAAAACTTCGAGAACATCGCCAGCGACACTTGGCCCTATGACGTCATAGCCTACAACGATTATGACGTCATTTCCATGGTGACGTCGTTTGATAGGATCCCGTCGCTCGGAATCCTGAACTTACGTTTATCATATTCAGAACTTATAAATGATTACTAAGGATAACCTTTTATCACTGTATTTAGTTTTCACACTTGAGAAAATTGCCTCTTACGTTTAACTACGCAAAGTAATGAGAAAATAAACAGATAATTGAGGTATCAAATCATCAGTCGAGCTTGTCATAGGTAATCGCCTTCTTTGCATTATGTATCAATGCGCAGTGCGACGTCTCGGATTATTTATGCAATTCAAAAATTACTTTTAAAAAGGTTAAAAAGAGAGTATATAATAAATACAGAACGTCATACGTGTGCATTTGGGTCGTTTGTATTGAACTCGAAGATGTCATGGACGCGGAGAAACAACTCGTTCTTCGAACTCGTTGTTCCTCCGCGTCCATGACATCTACTCGTTCAATACAAACGACCCAAATGCACACGTATGACGTTCTGTATATGTATTAAAGCAAATGTGACTCATGACAGTTCTTACATCTTGAATATAAGATATTGTATCTATAAAATGGCCTGCATGGTATTTTGCTTTTGCTTTTGCTTTTCAAAACACTTATCGTCACTCATAATTAAGACGGAGGGGCAAATAGCGTGAGAAGAGTCTGACACCATGAATATTAAACGAAAATCACTTTCTGTAATTTGTAGATATTAAAGTACAAATCAATTTAAACTTATATTTTGCAACATAGATCGACCCCTTGAAATAACCACATGATTTAAATCGAAATATTTGTCTTAGGAATATATTTCCATATTCACAAATGCGCCAAATGTTGCTTTTTATTTTCTCTCCTTTCATCGCATACCAGATACAATATCACAAATAGGACAAAATGAATCAATAACATGTTTATATAATGGTCCAATGACACTAACTGGCGCGTGTTTGAATCGAATTTGAAATATGACTATTGCTTTCAATTTTTTTATTAAGCCTTTTTTTATCCTAAAATAATGCAAATCTTTGCATTCAGTCATTGAGGAATCTTGTGTTCTTGATTTTTATTTTCAATTTTACATCACTCAATGGTCGGTGAATCAATTAAGAGATGTTTCTTTTTACGCTATATAAATATCCATCCATATCCATAATTATCACTACTGAGTAACATCATCGATATCACCCTGAATATAGACCAAGGTTTAAGAAAAAGTAGCATTGATCTGCTAAATACACCGCCGTCATGTGTTTACCCAATATTGAATCTTTGTATCCTATTGAAAGCTGCTGATTTAGTTTTGGTAAGGATTAAATCACATTCTGTCAATTACTTGTGATTGAATAGATTGCGTGTCACTCGAATGTTTTTTCAATCCTGTTTCACTGGAGGTTTTAATGAAACATTAACGTCATTCTCGACTAATGATCGTTCAGATATCTAGCGAGTTCAGCTTCTCTTAATAATAATAATAAGTCCATTTGTTATGCGCTAGTATCCAGTCACTCAGTGATTGCTCACAGCGCTACAATGATTCATCAGAGTCCAATCAAGCTGGATAGCACTGCCTAAACAGACGTGTTTTTAAAGCTGCTTTGAACAAGTCCAAAGTAGGTTGCCTCTTTATATCTAATGGAAGTTGATTCCAGAGTGTAGCAGAAGTAAATTTAAATGATCTGTGTCCGAAAGATTTCAATTTCGCTTGTGGAATTACAAATTGCATTTGGTCAGTTGATCTCAAAGTCCTGGCTGGAGAATACTTCTGTGTAATATCTGAGAGGTAGCCTGGAGCTGTTCCATGGTAGCAGCGGTAGCAGAGGGTGAGAACCTTGAAGTCTACTCTGGCTTTCATAGGAAGCCAGTGTAGTGACATCAGCACAGGTGTGATATGACAGTTCTTTCCTTTCAAGGATATGATGCGAGCAGCCGCGTTTTGCACACGTTGTAGTTTTAGAATAAAGTCCTGCCGAATGTTGATAAGAAGGCTGTTACAATAGTCAAGTTTTGACAGTATAAGAGATCGAACAAGATGGTGTGTTGCTTCAAACGAGAGTAGATTGCGAATGTGGCCTATGTTCCTTAAATGGTAGTAACAGTTCTTGACTATGGAGTTCACTTGTTTTTCCATGGTGAGTCCCTCGTCGATGTGGACGCCAAGGTTTTTCACAGACTTGGAAAAGTTAATGACTGAATCAGCGACAGTCAACGACTGCTCACAGATCAGATTCCTCTTCGACTGATGGCCAGTGAGGATAATTTCGGTTTTACCTCCATTTAACTTCAGCTTTTTTGCAGTCATCCATGAACTGACATCAGAAATACAGTTCTGTAACTGAAGAATCGGAAGCTGTGACCCCTAGGGATGAAAGATTTCAGCAGTTGTGCGTCGTCCGCGTAGCAGTGATGATTGACGTTATATTTACTGGTGACTAATCCAAGCGAACCTATATATATGGTGAACAACAATGGTCCAAGAACAGAGCCTTGCGGGACCCCATAGGACAGCACACATTCTGTAGTCTTTTATAGTAGACTTCATTTATAGACTACCAGGCTTTTATTGGATCTTTTCAAACATATTTTTGTTAAAATGCCAAAAAAAATTAACATTTAATATTAATTTAAGGATGATATATAAGGCTGACAATATATTGATAATAAACACATTTAGATTATAACTGACCTCTAAATGTTTACTTCTTAACAGCACTATCCTAATCAGTCATTTTAGAGCTGAAAAGTGTTACTTTGGACTTTAAAATCCAGAAATCTCAAAACAATTATTTTTACCATGAGGTTTTCTTAACATGTTAAAAAACCACTAACGTGATATAGTGTGATAAGTCCAAAACAAACGTTCAACTAGTTCGTTGATGAAGCGTAAATAAATGACGAGATTCTAAACAGAATTGGGTAAAATGGGCCAGCCAGTAACAAGTTTTACTCGAATCTTTGTACTCAAGATCGAAGCAAGAAACTTTGCAACGTTACAAAACTACCAGTCGATACTTAACATATAACGAAGGACTGCCAGATTGTTATTTTCTTGATTAGCCACAGTTCATTATCAAAAGTTTTGACCTACAGTGTATTCTAGCACTCTCGGCATTTTAGCTTAAACACCAAACCTAGCTGGCTAAGGCGGAGAAAGATGCGACTGAGATATACACTTGATACTTGTAGAAACGAAAATTTGTTTCCAACCATAGGAAATTGGTTAATTACATATGTACATATATGTAATTGATTTGGGACTGTGTGATCGCAAACGTGTTAACCTGACAAATTGTTTTAAAACTTCATTATGTAATTGGAAGAGATCGTTTACTGTGAAAATATTACCTGTTTTACCATTGTTATGGTTTTCAAACCAAATTATCTCAATTTCTATAACGTAAGACTGCCCTCACTTGCATTGGGTGTAAATTGCCAAATTCGAGTGAAATTGTAGCACACTAATTCAAAATCACAGTTATGAAACCGATTGCCTGAATACAGGAAAATTGTTATGAAGTGGTCGTAATACATTTTTATTCTTTTCACGAATGTTTGTGATTATTGCCAAGAAAGCTAAAAAACAAAGTGAATTATTTCACTATTCTCACTTGAGACAGAAAATACCATACTTATGCTGATGTGATTACCGTTACAAATATGTTCAATAACAGGGTTATAATGTTTACCCTCATGGCATGATCTCAATGGTTTTCCAATGCCTATTGTGTCAAATATTTATGTTGACAGAAGTTATAGACTGTATGTGACTAGCTATTCGTGTCATACCGATGGTATGAGGTAAAATTCACATCAATTCACGTTTCATGATTCATGTAACCATCATTCTTCCTTTGTTATTGGTAAATGTAGGTCTATGTGCTCCTCGGTAAAGTATATATTTATGATTCCTTCAATTGCCCACATTGTTGACGCTTTGCTACTTTATTACTTTATAACATATGTGTCAGAATGCCCATATCAATTGCTCCTCCTCGCAAAAACACCCCCACACAGGTGCCATTTACAACGTGCAATATCCTGTGCTTGTGTAAGATTTTCAATGTAAATATAATATTCAATATCTGTATTTAAGCTGCTGGTATGGCCATTACTGGCGGTGTTGCTTGTCCCTCGTGTGTATCGGTTGCTTGTCCCTCATGTGTATCGGCCCAGAAAGTACAACGATTTGTACTCTTGAAGACAGTATGAGCCAACAGAAAATCATCTTACATTTTGAGACTATCCATATTCAAATTTAGTAGACATGAGTTTGTATGCAATAATGTTTCTATGTTTCATTCAGAACGTATTAAAAAATCCTTTTGAGACGGGTTTAGATTAACGTTAGGCTATCAGTATATTTTATATTAATTCCACAAAAGAAAATGAATCCATGTAGAAATCGATAATATTTTGATGAATAAATTACTTGTTTCCAGTTTTAATCCCTTCTCTGTTTCTTTCCCTTAATTGATCCCATGCATTATATCATGTTTTATGTACCTCTTCAAGTATTTGCTGAATCCGAATAGAACACTACATTCCACCAAATTACGTCAGTGAAAAGTCCTTAGGGAATGCACCGATAATATGCCAGTAGTTTTGAAATACCTTTTGACTTGATGTCAGAATATCCCTGTTAGGAATCTAAATAGCTATTCTAGCAATGATTTGAGGCCCTTTGAGTATGCAAAGGAATACTCTTTGTTTTAATATGGATCACGTTTTACTTCTTTATTTTCATTCATAAAGTTTATTACCTGAAGCCATTTTGGATCTTCATTAATGCAAACCTCAAAGGAATGATAACGTCTGGTACTGAATAACTAATGATATGAAATACGTTGCTGTCAATTGTGAAATCCCTCAAGAGTTTGGTCGTGACATTCTTAGATCTATGGTCCTGTATACAGTTTGATTTATCTCTTGTGAATACACAGTTAGTTACAGTTTATGGATGTTGTTCGTAAGTAGTTTTAATACTCTGAGGACATAAAGGATTAGTATCATTAAATGGCAAACTTTACAGTTAAGATGAAATAGTATTATCATTAGTATTTAAACATATTACTGTGAGATATACATATCATTTTTCCAATCCAAATATTTTCCTTTGGGAAAACATTGTTTTTCATAATCTATTAATCTAAAAAACAAGTTTCTGTTATGATCAAGGTGCATTCAATAAAGGTCCTGTTTATTATACTTCTTGTATGTATCAGTTTGCTAAAACCGACACTTGAATAATCTCCGATAGTTTATTTTTATCCCCTGCCACGAAGTGAATGGGGAATATTGGATTGGGTTCCATCCTACGTCCGTCCATTCGTCCGTGCATCTGTCTGTCTGAGTTAAAGGGAACAACTTTTCTAAGAAACTATTTAAGATAGGAAAGCCAAATTTAATGTGTGTTTTCAGGGTATTAATACATTGATTGGGTTTAAAAATAAAATGTATGCAATTACATATTACAGTATTTTGGCCAATGTAGGAAAACAATTGAGAGCTTAAATGAAAACTAATATGGCGGGGGATGTTGATTACCATGTCTTCTTGTTTTTATTGGATCTAGTTTGACCCTCTAACGACCAAATGGGGACACGTTTTTGGAAAATGTGTGTGCCCATTCCAGCTGAAAGGCATTGCCAAGGTCTCTGATATTAGGTTGGTTCATCCCAAAGTGTCTCCCAAGGATCCCCCAAAAAGGGTTCTATCGAGTAAGGCCTAGTGATCTGGCTGGGTATGCCAAAACGTTTCTTTTATGCTTGCAGATTCCATATCACTTTATGTCTGGCATTTCTCGCATTCCCCTTTGACATCCCCTAAGTTCAACCTAATGCTTCATTTTCGTACAGGACAGTAAGGAGTCCTCACCTATGCAAAATGTTTTGTAAAGTCTAATCGATAGTATGGACGACATTCTCTTCAATCACATACCGTTGTTCCCAGTCGGTGCACCTGCGTTTTTGACAACCTAATAGCTAACGTGCACTTTTTGTTGACGAAAATACTCTTGGCAATTTATATCATATTTCATTTGGGTGAATTACATTTCAACCTCGATGGGGAAAAAATACGAAATATTTACAGATTAAAATCCTCACGCAAGCACAGTCAATAATCACAACATTCGGATCCTGAATTGTTTAACGTGGTGAGAAAAGAACATTTAATAATTTATTCTGGTTTTGGATTTTTAATTGTACATTTTGAAACAGGAAAATTTATTTAGAAATATCCCTTTTATCACAAGTTGTATTAAAATAGGGACATAAACCGCAAACTGTTATGAAGAAGGGAGAGCAAACAGCCATATTTTAAATGTATGTCAGGTAACTAAAGTTAGTATTAAACTGTCAGAGCTAATTTGATTCAATTTTAATTCAAATATAGCACATATCTTTACAAAAATCTCATTTTAGACTATTAAGCAATTTAGTGCTTTTAAATTAGATGTATATATTACACCACATGAAGTTTGTTAATTTCAATTGCTCAAAAACAATAATGTAGCAATAATGTCCAAACCACATTTCAATACAATATAATCATCTACTTATGTTATTTATCCCAGCTAATATAATTGTATATTATAAAATTAACATAATATGGGTTGTACACTTTTCAACATCATGTTTCCTTGATTTGTATGGATTGACAAATACAAAAACAATTGCCCAGTTTCCTTTATAAAACAAATGCAGCACAATACAAAAACTATAAACGTGTATTATGTTCACATGTCCAAATATTGAGTCATGTGTTCTATATAAACAAAACTTCCATAAGAGAATGCTACAATCACACATGGACGTCTCCATAAGACACTGATGATTATGAATCATGGTAGTCTGTCAACATCAAATACCCGTTAATGACGCATTTCTATGCTTACATTGCGTGTTCAACCACTGTTGTAGTCCTCTAGACAGCCTTATCACCTTATCAAACGGTGATACCCTCACTTGCATTCAGCATCTCTGTATACTTCACCTAGTAACTCGACAATAGGAAGCAATGTTTCCATTTGTCCTCGTACTCCATACATTGTGTATTTTGTTTTGTCACAAAAATTGCAAAAGGTGCAAACAAAATATTTTGAGGACACATGTACCTTTTTCATTGCATTTCATTTTAATTGATTACATAAATCACTCCAATAGTTGCTCAAATTCAGTAGAGACAAATATAGCTCTCTAAATGTGTTAGGACTGTGTTGTTTATAATTGGAGGATATCGTGTATGAGCATCCATCACATACTATTTTTTACAACACGAGTGCCTAAATATTTGTAATTCCTGAACAAGAGTGAAGGATATACTGATATTGAGGCACTTGTGCCGTAGCATGTCAAGTGCATGAAAATCATATTATTTTTATTACTGTAATGAAGTAAAAGAAAATGCTCACAATCTACTTCTAAGCATAGCCGGACTAGTCAACGCTGTTCTTTATAGAAAGCAACGTCATTGGGAACAGTGACCTCACAGCATTGTTTCGAATACTAAAAAAGTGATATGTTGCTCGAAGGGAATTGAATGGAAAATATTAACCCTGATATGACTTCCCACATAGGTAATGATATCCTTTCAAACAACACTTTCACAAACAATTGTTAGAATTGCATTGTTTTGAGAATAATCTTTTCACTAATCACTATTGAATGGTCCCATGTCGATGTAATGTTGTGCATGTATTTATTATTACATGTTTGTCGTCGAACATTGTATTTTTACTTATAGCTTATAATTAATCTGAACATCAATCATTTTTCAATTTGGAATGTTATTATTTTTAATCAGACAGGACAACGTTTAAACCAATAATCTCTCATATGTTTTATATTTATAAAAGATTTCACGTGACTTTGAATGATTTAATTGGACATTAAATTACAAATAATCATATTGGACAAACTGATTTTAAGATTACAACGATGATGTCAAGTAACATGGATGTAAACAAGTCTCGTGACTAAAGTAACCTTTGGAAATGCATATGAAGAAATGGAAGCAGCTTCACTACCAATAAATTGAAGTCCTTTGAGTATTTGTGATGATGTAATTTGCTTTGATGTAAAGAACCTTTAACCAACTATAACATTCATAAACCTCCTTCCCTGAATTGATCTTAAACCTTCATTAATGCAAACCACTAAGGTCTCATACTGAATATCTAACGATATGGAATATGCTACTTCGAATGTCAATTGTAAATCTCTTAAGAACTATGTCTTAAATTTATTAGATCCAGTATTCTGTGATAGTTTGATTTTGCCCTTGTTAAAATAGAGTCAATTGTGGTGGATATTCGTTGTTACAGACCTCATTTTCATGACATATTGAATCATGTATTTGCAAAAGAGATAAAACACAACAATTTTGCAAGTTATATAACATATCAAATACTGTCATCTCTTAATTATTCTTCTGACTGACCACTCTGATTGAATCGGTTGTAAAAACAACGTTAGACGTTTTCCTTATTTTATCTTATTGAAATAAAGGCAGTTCAGTATATCAGTCAATCTCAAAAACATTGAACAAAGGAAAATGATATTTGAAAACAATCGTAGTGTGCTCCGAACTCGTATTTTGATAAATTCCCTACTCTTAAATCATGAATATTGGAAAGAAACCGCGAAATCAGACCTGAATGTGCTTAAGACGACCGTAAGTACATAAACACAAATAAGAATAACTGTGTGACGTCACCTTATGGCTCTTTCAGTATTCCTGTTTTATCTTAATCGTGGCTTGCTGCAAAATTTGGGAATCAGGTTTGACGTGAGCATGTGTTTTCAAATCAGTGACAAGGCATATGGCCATTACAATTGCTGTAGATCATACACATTTAAGTCTTTTTCTGACGTTTATCATTTGCAATTCATTAAAATTTAGTTGTTAATGTAGGACCATTGAGGAGTTCTGATTTTCCTTGATCTTGGTCTCTATGTACTTACCTATTAAACGCAATACACCTCATGATGGCTTTAATTGGTATCAACGTGGACGGCAACGAATACTTTATTATATAATTAATAATGAAATATTGGTTTATACAGTGAAAATATAATACATATTTTGAGAAAAGCAGTAGAAAGTCATATGTTCACTGCAGTGAGAAAAGTAGCATGGAACCTATTGCCACCCTTTAAAACACGTTTATCTCCCTTTAAAGAAATTGAACGCTTGATTCACATCACGGCGTTGGTTAGGATTGAAGAAAAACAGCTCTTTACGTTGTTTTCGGTATGTAGCTGTTTTCATTTGGCAGTGCCAATTTATCCTTTGATACCAAAAAGCCACCCAAAGTTCATCATATTTTGTTGCTGTAGTTAATAATTGTTTATTTTATTCATAAATAAATTTACAAAGCGAGAGATATGTCTCATCGACATATCGCTTCACTCATTGTATCCGTTTGCGTTAACATTGACCTTACAAAATAGATAAGGGGCCTATGTTTCACCTAGTTATAACAAAAACCATATGTGGATCTGATAACATTTAACATTCACTCATTATATATCTTTAAAAAACTCTTTCCGATTAAATATCGAATTATTTCTATCGAATCAAGAAAAGATAAATGGAGATGCTAGACTGTCATTCATCACAACAGCAAAACTTTGCCTTCCGATGTCAGACAACTCTGTTTAACGATCGTAAATTATATAACAAATAGACTAATTCATTGTTTTAGTCATATCTTTTTAGTCTCTATATATTCCGAAAAAATGTTTAAGCTGTGCTTGACAAGGACCGTTTTCAAACGTATATTTTGCAGCACTTGATTCAGCTTCATGTCGATTTGCAGGGTCATTTTGGTAAATTGTCTCCTTTTTTGGTCCTATTTTCTCAAGGTTAGTTTTCAAATACTAATACTATACTATTGCTCAAATACAATAAAGATACTATTATACATATTGCAGTTTGAATTTGGGTCTATAAATATCCTCTAAAATAAAATTAATTTCACTATCATCTAACTTGCGACTATTTATTGGCGTTATTCAACTTGAAATCCGGACACAAAGTTTTCTGCACATAATATGTACATAAAAAAAATTAAAAGCATCTAGAGAATAAATACCAATTATAATTGCAACTTCTTTTAAATTAAAAATATTTACACACATTTAAATTTAATAGGATAAAATACTTGTATTGTGTTTGTGTGTTCCCTAGCTTTTCTTCAAGATGAATGCGCAAACGATTAAAGACAGAGGATAAGCCGGAAAATCTTATCTTATACATAGTTGAAACGACCTCAATACAGTTTACTTATGTACCAAAAAAACAACCTGATTGCATGGTCGGGATATTGAGAATAATTGCAACCTAATGGTTGCTTACTGTATGCTGTAATTGATTTATGGCACATTCCAGACAACAGTCTTAAGAGTTCATTTCAGGTGATGGAAATTGAGTATCAGCACATTAGGCATTGATAAATTACATATGAATCAATATTCGCCGCTATTGGCTGCAATATGCCCGACCAGCGTAAAACAATAACTCACTCACTCACAATGAATCAATTATTTATTATTTCAAAGTCTTCATAATGGAGGATGTTTCAGGCATGTAAATCGAGTTACATCCTTTTTCATCCTGTTATCTTCTTAAATAAGATTGAATTTCACTATCATCTGATTTGCGACTACTTATCTGTGTCGTAGGCAGAATATCCAATCAATAAATTAGTTAACATCATAAACGTAAAATTCAAGTGTGAGTTTTCAAAATGTTAAATTCTGAGCTATCGGTTTTCGAAAAATAGGATAGGATTACTCCAATAACTAACCAGTACTTTTCCAGAAGATTATCAAAAATCATTGTCAATATTCCGATGTTGCAGCAATTGGTTCAAAAGCTCAAGTATAACATATCAACATCATTGAATGTGGAAACGAAGAATACTCCTCGAGATATGCTCTCTATATCTTTGACAAATCAAGTCTGGATCACATCAGAAAAGTAACCGAAGAAGATTAAGTTGACATATCAATCCATGGTATCGTGCCAAAACTTAGACAGCCATATCTTAGACAGCATAAAACAACAACATTTATGGTCAAGTACACAACTAATCCTCAACCTGTTACCTACATTTGATAATGGAATAGTCCAAGAAAATCTATAAAAAGTCCCAAAACTTAGACAGCCAGTTAAAAACAACAACAAATTGTAACATTGGTATGTTTTATTTTATTAACAAGTATAACTGATCATTGGTATGTTAAAGCAGATTATTAACAAGAATAAAACAATACATATAGTACCATTTCTTTCATTTCATAACTGATCAAGTTTTTACATATATAAATACTAATAATTTAATACTCTCTGTTCACAAATCTTCAGAAGTTCATTCAAATGTTCACAAAGTGTCAATCCGAGATGGATCAAATGGCCGACTGCGTCCAGATACTCAATCTTGGTCTTGTAACCTTGTTGTAGCTGTTCCTTGAGTCTGACCAATCTGTTTTCTATCTCCCGGTAGACTCTCTTCCTGGGTGGAGGTGCAGCTCCAAAGTTGATCTGAGCCAGTTTCGCACGATCTGCATTCTCGATTTTCTTGATGATCCCTACAAAGCGGAAGATGTTGGGATGTCGGTGGGGGAGAGAGTGTGAAATCCCTCTAGGTTGTTGTTGGTTCTTGGGCTTTGTGTGTTGTGGTGTTGTGGATACTCAAACTTGCATCAAAGACATGCATTTTCAAATGAAAACATCTCAAAAGTTTTGTTTAGATAATCAAACTTGCATCAAAGACATGCATTTTCAAATGAAAACATCTCAAAAGTTTTGTTTTGATAATCAAACTTGCATCAAAGACATGCATTTTCAAATGAAAACATCTCAAAAGTTTTGTTTTGATAATCAAACTTGCATCAAAGACATGCATTTTCAAATGAAAACATCTCAAAAGTTTTGTTTTGATAATCAAACTTGCATCAAAGACATGCATTTTCAAATGAAAACATCTCAAACGTTTTGTTTTGATAATCAAACTTGCATCAAAGACTGCATTTTCAAATGAAAACATCTCAGCCCCACAAACCTAATCTCCCTATGGGTCAATTAAAACACTGATTAGGACTGTTCCATTGCAGCTATGGGTGTTGTGTTAATTAATCACCTACTCCACTGTCTAAGTTATGGCTGTCTAAGTTACGGCTGGCTAAGTTTTGGGACATAATCCAATCCATCATACATGTATGTCCTACGGTTGTATTCTCCAGTGATTAATGCCAAGTCCAAATAGATTTAATAAGTCTGTTATCCAGACCTTAAAGGGACAGTACTACGTTTTTTGAAACTTTTATATTTTCACTAATAATTCTACGTTAATGCTACATGTATTGATTTGATAGTGTCAAAAATCTCATCATCTTAATTATAAAGATTCACATTAAGTCCATCGGGTGCCATTTTTGTGGGAAATAGTGCATTTTCGATTCATTTTGTGCAAGAAAAAGGAATCGCATGGCTGAACTTTACATTTCATATTTGATTAATTACTGCTTTATTTAGTTTAAACATATTGTCATTCCATTGCAACCATTTATTTGCATTTTCCTGATATCACCAAATAATCCCACAAATAATGTGCTACTGCCCCTTCAAAGCAAAACCAAAATTTAATTGTGAGTCTTGAAAAAGTCAGCATGTCTAGTTGCCTCAGCCTTTAAGATTTAAAAAAAAATAATCAAATGATCAAATAAGTCGTAAACTCGTTTTGTTCAGGCACTATATGTCAGTCTTAGATTTGATAAGAGAGGAAGGATAATGACATATTTTTACTTTTGGAAACATGGATTCAAGCAACATTCTTTTCTTACGTTATTGACTATTTGCTCCGCCAAAAACTTAATCATCTAATCTGCAGTTTTTGTTCATCTTAAGTGTAAACACTTTGACGTGACCTTTCTTTGGTTACGGGAGAAGTAAATCTCTTCAATGTTCTCACTTCTCCCAGAACATATCAAACATTCACAAGTTGCAATATATTTCTTTCACCCTTAAAATCTCACACAAATTTATTCATCTAATTTGCAGTTTTTTCCCGCTTAAGTGTAAACACTTTGACGTGACCTTTCTTTGGTTACGGGAGAAGTAAATCTCTTCAGTGTTCTCACTTCCCCTAGAACATATCAAACATTCACAAGATGCAATTTGTTTCTTAAACCTCACATAGCGTTAGGTAGGCAAGTATACATTAAACGTTAGATAATATCTGCATGATAATTTCATACCAGTTTCTTTATTGATTATATTACACCCTGTCACTACGACTGGAATATATGTAGGCTTCATTTGATCTCCACACACCTTTGAGATTTGGATGTTTAAAGCAATTTGGTTTTTTTATTGCTAAAGGCATTAGCATTGACTTTTCTGGTGTCGTTGTCAATAACCCTTATAACGTATCACTTGATATTCAATCCTATCAAAGTAGATCTAAAATGTAAATTGTCAAATATAGAATCCGCAAAAGGTAATCTTCATTTGGTGCAGGAAATATAGCAAATTAGGATGTCAACCCTCACTTGAAAACTTTCCACAAACGTGGCTTGGTAAAGCCTACACGCAAGAACAATTTATCTATTTACATTTAAGTGTCATGGATATGCAGTGAAGGATCGAAACAAGCTGATATATTGCAAACGTTCATGACAATAATGCAAACGTTTGGTGGTAGTTTGAAAAACTAGCCAGGACATAAAAATCCAGGGTTGTAAATGTCAAAGCGGGGTCACAAGGCAGGAAACCCTTAGATATGATGTATAAACTATACTATTATAAAAGACTTAAATGCAGTTTTTTTGCAAAATCTAAAAATACTTAAACAGCTTGACAACATGTAGTTGTTATTTAGTCTAAGATTAAAATGCATGTAAGAAATAATATTTTTTCCTTCAGAATAAGTTTTCGAAAAGGCTTAAAATAACTAATTTCACTCTTTGATTTTGCCTCTTTGAAAAAAGTGATTTAAACCATTGTACGATAACAATAGACATAAAGGCGTTTGTGACAGACGATTGAGGGAAATAATTCATGAAGTGAAATTCCATGTTTGATTATTAAATTTGATTTTTTTTATCAGAGGAATGATAAATACTTCTTTCGCCATTGACATTTCGCTCTGTAAGAAATTATATCTTTCAAACACTGCTTGCAATTTTCAGTGATAAATTATGATAGTCCAATTTCTTACTACTTTCTTGTTATGTAGTTCAAGGTGAATCTCTGCGTCATTTGGGTATGATAATGACAAGTCAATAGTCGTGACACTGACAGGAAATACCTGACACATCTCCCTCAATTAGCCATATCATGCGTGGGACAAAAAAGTACTAATGGCCCTTCTTAGTGACAGGGCTGTCACTGATGTTTAAACCTCTTTAAAGATGGATTGAGAATATTGAAAGGTAAAATATTACTTCTGACAACATGCCAAGAAAGTGTCATTTTATTAGCATTTAAGTGGTACATGTACATGTACAGTCAAGTCACACTCGTTTTTGTAATATAATGAAAAAACAATCATTAGCTTTGTGACACATAATTGATATTAACTAAATGTAGATATCAAGATCATTATTGATTCACAACAGAATATATTTGAAATACCAATAGGTGATTTAACAAGATAACACATAAGACTGATTTAACACAATTGGCTACTCTTGACAATATGAAAACATAGCTTTATCTTACTGAAGCACAAACCATGAACATGTATGTAGAAGTGCATTTAATTCATGTGTGTTTCTTTTAATTTACGTATAATCGTTTTTATTGTTCGTTACAATAAATGGAGACGTTGATGATTATTCAATGTACTAATGATTGGACTGCGAATGGCTCTTCTGTAGATTAGGAAAGCGATGCCATGATGTGGGCCGGGGCCGTGATGTAATTGAAATCATAACATCATTAATTTCCTAAATTAAATCATAAGAGCAATAACATAACAAGAAAGAATATTGAAAATATTTCAACGAGATATTTCAAATGTTTGACTTACCTAAGGGAGAAAGCCATAGAGAAATGATTTGTTAGCAAGTCTATCATTATTTACTATCATGATATGTTGCTACACAGACATTGACTTAAGTATTAAGTACAAGTAAACTGGAAGTTCAAGTAGCAATTGACCTAATTTGTCCATCCTTTAGTCAGTGTAACAGCGTCAACCTTGATAATATTAACACTTTCTGGATAGAATTTTACTAAATTCTTCATAAGTTGATAAGTTTTAGTTATAGAAATCAGAAAAACATACTTAAGGAAAATAAACTAATTGATGTATAGATGACATTATTTAGGATATGTGTCAAAACATCTTCTAATATTGTCCCTGTTAATATTCTCTGAGTACTATCATGTTTATTAATGCTTGTTAAAGAGACAGAAGCCCTCGAATATAAATAAAATGTCTCTACAACTCGTCTTCTAATACTGTTGTAACGTTGACAGGACAGCGGATGATCTAACTGCTATTGTCATTTACTATCATATGAGGACTGGCATATGACCATAAGTATTGATGTTCCGTTTTCTAGATAGGTTATTAGCGTAGTTGCAATAAAGAAATAATATCTAATTGACCAAAAGAAGTGTTCGATAGGATTTCTTTACTGAGTGATACTTTACAATTATACTTCAAAAGAGCAGTTTTAAGTTTCCTGTAGTTGTTCTTTAAATGTTCTTTAAAACGAAATTCAAATACCATTACATGTACCGTTGTAATAACCCTTTCTTTGAAAGATGCAATATGACAAGTCATGTCATCATTGTGAAACCGATTCACTAAATTATGCAACGATTTTACAAGTTAACTTTTTTTCCAAAACAATTTTAGAACCAACAAAGCTTGATATGCGGTTGCTATTTCAAAATGTCCTTCAAATACTCAATTCTATGAACATGTAGTTGATTACCAAATTTAACAAATGAAAGCAGTTATTGAAACCACAAATTTAATGAAAGCCTTCAAGAATATCCCAATTTTAATTTATCCTTGCATATATTTATATTGTGGCTTTTGCACTCCTACTTTTAAAGATCACAATGTACATTGTAAGTGTTCACTATTGGTATTATACAATTGTCATATTAGTGCAAGGCGATGCTAAAGTAAAATGGGTTATGGTTAAGCATTTTGAAACTGTAGAGGTTTGTGAAAACACTAATATTTAGTAAATGTTAAAACACAAAGCAAAGCATCAAGGAATATGTTTGACCTGTGGAGACAATTGAATGTTACTTCTAGTTAAAAGGGAAACACGTTCAAACAGCTTACCATTTTAAAATTGAATTTAATTTGATGTTACAGAGGATAATGCTTACTTAGCCGATTCGCATAATCTCTTGTAAACAACACTAACGAATCAGCACTTCACTGTAAGTCGACATAACATGGTTTTCCTTTATTAAATGTCAGATAAAGAATCAGCGCCTGGCATTGACCACATCCGGTTTCCTGCAGTAGAAGAAAAAGGAGGAAGTGTCTAATGCATTTCAGTGATTCAGCTGTAGGCTTGTCTTAGCTGATATGTTTTGATTAAAATCTAAATTGCAGGTAGTCTGTGTTGACAAAGTACATTGTATCGTACTTAGATGTACAAGGCATTTCATGGGTGTTTGGCATTACATTGCTGATAAACTTAATTCATTTAACATCAATACAATAATGAAAGCAACAATGAAAGCAACGACCTGAAAAGAGATTAATCAAACATGAAAACAGTAAAGGACACATGCTTTGGCATTTATTATTTCAATTAATGATCAAGTTTTTAAGAACCGATTTTTTTGTCCATATATTATGATAAACTCTGTTGTTTTATTTATTAATTGTTTAACTGTAATACCGTATTTTGTATGATGATTAAATAGTAATTATATCTAAATTTAGCTGATGGTCAATTAAGTTTTATTGAATTGTTCCAGCACTAGTAAATCTTTACCATTCTGATGATTAAACAATGGTTTTTATCTATACTCTTAAACAAAATGTATCTCTCCACGATTTGGTACCCATTGCAATTACGCGACAATGTAAATTACATTTTATTATCAGGTGTGGACCTTTAAAATAAGATAACACATAGAGATTATTATCCAAAGAAGTGTGTCATATGACTTTTACAAAACGAGTGAATTTTGTATTACCTGAGCGAGAGCAAGGGTTATATACAAATTAGCACAAGTTTCGCAAAAGTAATATGACAGACTTCCTCAGGTGATATCTTCTTTATTACCGATTCTATTCCATTTAACCATCTTAGAAATATCAAATAAATTCGCCGCAACTCTTGCGATGGCCGGTTAGACTGACGTCACAAACAATGGTGTTATGACGTTACAGGCGAAAAAAATCCAGGAACTCGCACTACAACAATCATTGGTAGGCAAAGGTGAATTGTGCACTAGTGCTCACATTGAAATTATGTCACCACTTATTATCAAACATATGGGTAATAAACGATTTATATTTCCCTTACGTTATCACCTCTTCACGCATAGCATTGTGATGATAAAATTGATTAAGGCAATTGGATTTTTTCTTCTTATTCTCTTCTTGCTCTGTATTCAATGTGTTGGTGCTAACAGAGTGATAAAAGTGTCACACTATACATGTATATCAGTTAACTTTGTCTCTTTTCATTACATTTTGTTTGAGGCACATGACAGTATTGTACTTATGCTTATTGTGCACTTCTTTTGCATAATTGGGAGTAAACTGATTGCCATATATAAAGTCTAAAAATACTCCTCTGGACAAATTCAAGTTGGTATCTAATACTTGGTAGTATTTCCCTTATAAAAAAATATCATCATTTTTATATATGTTAGAATAAGTAAATCAATATGCTATATATTCCCAACAGACCAATTTATGAGAAATGAATAACACTTGAGATGAAATTCACAATTACACTGTCTGGGAACTGTGATATTCAATAACAGTAATTTAATTTGGCATTGATAATAACAGTATTTTCATTACTTCTTGTATACCTAAAATCCACACAATCCAACCTGCTTTAGCGTAGTTGACAAATAAGTGCAATTATAAAACATTCTGAATTTAATTGATGATTTAACGAAAAGCGAACACAAAAACATTTTTAAAAACCTTTGCAGTTTAATAAAAGACAACACAACAAGTTATTAGATTGAAGGCAATGAATTCCCTGGGATTTTTATAAGAACAGACATGAATAAGGGATTTTTACAGGACATGAGGAGTGCACAACTTCAAGGAACAAGAATACAATTCAGTTTAGCTTGAAACTGTTGTAAAGGCTTATGACAAGATCTTACAGTGTAGCACAATGACCATAGAACTTTCACAACTTACAGGAAACCTGTAAGCTTGATTACCGACCCTAATAGCTAAAATGGATGGAATAATCATGCAAACATCCTCTTGTTATTAGAAATGTTATCTTATTAAAGCTAAGATAGATGGAATCTGTTCTTTTCTACCAATTTTAGACTTTTAACTTTCCCGCCATTCGTCGGGCAGTTAATTGAAGACCTTGGGCTCCTCCAAATGATAATACTTATATCATCAAGAGAGAGTAAATCTATATATACAGTATGAGACTATTCAATTAACATACATCACATATGTGTTAGCCATATCAGCTATAGCTTTCAAGGGGAAGTAGCACTTTTATTTCACTGATAATATGTACGTTAATACTAAATGTATGTATTTGATAGTGTCAATAATCTCATTAAACAAATCAATCATCAATGGTTAGAGAACAAATCATAAAGATTCACATAAAGTCCACTGGGGACCATTTTTATGTGAATACCTAAAATTAATTTTGAGTAAGAACGTTACTTAATATGTTTTGTTTATCACTGCTTCATTTAGTTTGATACATTGTCTTTCATTTGTAAGTATATATTTCCATTTTCCTGCCATCACCTTATCTTCCCCCTAAAACGTGCTACTGCCCCATTAACAGGGATTGACGTTTTGAATCATAAAATATATGACACATGTTTTATTGCTAATATTTGCGCTATTTCATCATTCTCAATAACATTATTTTCACTTTATTTATTTTAAAATCATAAATGAGTATGGTAAGATAGTAGAAATACCATTTATAAAGATCAATCACAAATGTTTTTTAGGGTGAATAAATAACTATGGCAAAAATCAATTTAATATATTCTATACCTTTGTAAGGAAAAATCATTTTAGTCTTCATTCATTTTGCTCCTTTGTCCCATCATGCTTACCACAACATTGTTTTAGTGCAGAAGTTCAGAAATAGAAGCAAACCGACTCAACAGATTTTTTTCCTGTGTGACACTAAGCGATTAAGTGTGAGAGAGAGCTAATTTTTTTAGCATTAGAATTGCTCTTAATTCACAAGTTTCAAGTAATTGCCACTTGACACAAATGGGCAAGGATTTCCTGTCTGCAAAAAAAGATTATGTAGAGGAAAATAAGTTTCGACAAAACGTTTAAAGTTACTAGGTGTTGGTTTTGAAATATCATAAATATTTGAAATACTCCAACAGTTACAAAACACGTATCAAGTGGTTTAATCAATCATTTTACTTCTGAGTCCTTTCATGCTTACTGCAACATTGTTGAAGTGCAGAAAATCAGGAATAGAAGCAAACTGACTCAAAGATTTAGTGTGAGAGAGAGCTAGTTTTATCAGCATTAGAATTGATCTAAAAAAAAATTTAAGTAATTGCCACTTGACACAAATGGGCACGGATTTTCTGTTTGTAGACAAGATTATATAGAGGAAAATAAGTTTCCATAAAACATTTAAAGTTACTTGGTGGTGGTCTTGAAATCTTTTAAATATTTGAAATACTCTAACAGTGGTTGAAGAGTCTCTCTGTGATTTTCATCGCACAATGTTTTGCTTTGCTACAACCGCAAATGGCATTATTTGTTATATGAATTCAAAACATTCCACAAATTCATCCCCTTAAGGTAATGTGTAGGAAACATACTGGTTTACAATGAATCTTAAAATAGTCACATATATTCGTCGAAGCCAAATTCACACGTCCAATTTACATGTGTACTATTTTTATATCCTATAAAAATTATCAACTTGTAAATGTTGGTTTTCGATCATAATCGCGACTTCAAAACTCCTTATAGTCAATCTAGTACCTCGATTTGCTTTAAAATGATTCTTTCCTTTCCTGTCAATACCTCTCGATTGTATCACACTATTTGTAAAATTTACAAACATGACCGCAATCAACTCAGGTAGTGGCTCTTTAAGATTTAAAGGCATTGTTGAAACCTTGATGATCACTATACTGGACTTGGCCTGGCATCGTCCCTATAATAAGCGCAGGAAAGCTGTATGAGCTGATGAATTGTTCCGGGAATATTCAGTTGATTAGCTTTACATGCAGATTTGAAACTTTCAAAGGCTTGCTGTGACCATGAAAATAATTCGAAGCAAACCATAATCGATTGGACCAAGCGTCTTTCAATTAGGAAAATATTTAATTATGAAGATAATCCTACAAATGGCTTTAAGAAACTTGTTAACAAGTTCTATATCAATACATATTCAATGGGGAGCCATATGCACATTATCGAGGCAGTCTATGAATGGTTCAAGCGATGTTCAGCATGCATTTTGTAAAATGGCCAAATTCCGTTTTGACCTTAAAGTGAAGGTCAAGTTCACATACATCCATTTGGGCCTTTTTTCGTTGTGATGAACATGTTAATATAGACAGAATTTTGGTTTGTAGGTTATATACTTTTACAAAGATACATTGAAAACTATAAACCAGCAAGTTTTTCCGATGTACAACTACCCAATTGATTTAACATCGCTGCCAACTAGTCTGGGTCTCTTTCACACTATCAATATGACAAACAATTAAGGTAAATATTGTTTACCCTCGGGGACACATCCAATATGTCTGGGAAGCTATGAACTTACTGTCAAACACTTTGTATTACACTGCACGTTAACAATGTGAAGAATTGAATGTGAAACAAACCATGTATGCTTTTCATACATGGTTAATTCGGAATTTATAAGTTTTAAATGGATGTTCATCATCAAATTCATTTAAATTTTCAATAGGCATCAAAATATTGTGTCACTTACAAAGAGAATAAGTATGGATAGGACTTCAAAGAAAGCCAATCTCAGGCTTGAGCCTTTGTAATGTTTTATTAATTTCACGTGATTGATTATACATAATCAAATAATGACAGGCACTTTATCATTTTATTTGAGATGAAAGAAATATGAGATACATATAGTAAAAAATTAACTACATGCTCAATCATGCTTAATCATTGATAAGATTGCCTTGATAACAATAAATTTGTATCCTTTAAAAAATATTGAACTGCAAATGACCTTTGCTGATAAGGGATTTGCCTCTGCCTATATTCTGGATCAAAGAAATGTTATAAATTTTGAAAATAAGATACAGATAACGCTCATCTACACTTTAAATAAGTTTCTTCACACACATTGGAATGTTCAAATGATATCAGAATGATCATTTCTTGCATCATAGGCCTGAACGTTTTAGATGATGAAAGAGTAGTATAATTTTTTTGTAAAATATTGTTAGTGCTTGTGCTAAGAAGAAATCATAATTTCCATCATGACATTATTTTTACTGACATATGTGGTGACTATTATATTTGGGTATGTCTATGTTTAATAATAACAGGCCAGTACTATAAGTATTTACAACATATATTTTAAACTGAAGTTACTTAAGGATTGTATTACATGTTTTGTGCCTCTATCGATGTATAACAGCAACAAATTGTATAAAATCGCGTAAAACAATCCTTATAAAATCAAGATTTTAACAAAGTTTTTCCTAATTATTTTCAAAAAATCTGTCATCAATGTTGTGAAATTGTTGTTTGTTACACGAAACAATACAAAGTTGAAGCAAAATTGAGAACTCCATAAACTAAAACGGCCGAAAATTTAATTTCGTTTTCGCAACCATTGACACCCATGCAATCACAATTCGTCTTAACCGGAATCCGCATTTTCGGAAAAACCCTAATTAGCATATCACACGACGTTCAAAATGTCCGCCGTTTGCGAGACGCTCGGAGTGAACAAGCTTGAGGACTCGTAGTTATTAACATGCAGTCTTTCCGGTGAATGTATGGAATGTGTTAGGGAGAAGAATGTATTTACTTGTTACAAACGCAGGTGGGAAGTGATAAGATGTGTTATCTCAGTCTTTCCAACAGGACGTAACTCGCAACTGTCAAAACCGGACTATTGCGTCAGGTGATTGTGACGTCACAAGGAATGAATGCACATGGTATGGTTGCAAATTTTTCTGCATTTATCGAGAAATGGCAGCAGGTTTTTGAGCGCTCTCGTCCAATCAGAATCCCGGAAATTAGTATAACAAATCCATTTTGTAATTATAATACTATAATGAACTGTCAAGGACGCTGTTTAACTTGGCTGTGAACTTACACAAAAAAGTCTGCAAAAGGGATCTTGACAGGATAAATAGTTCAGGAGTGAATACTGTTTAACATATTAGATTGGAAATAAGATTAGAAAGATATCGGTCAGCAATGTAATCTTTGCGGATGGTCAAATAACCAGATAAGCATTAACATGTCAATAGATAAAGCAGGAAGACATCCACTTCAGACAGACATCTATGCTCTTTAGAATCGATTAAGCTGCTACAAGTCAATTCATTTAACCTAGACCTGACATGGTAGCTGACCTTCGATATATATATGCGGTTTGACTTGGTAATGTTAACAAACTTTTGGTGTTAAAATAGAGGTTTAATTTGATTTGAATGTCAAGGTTTGGGAAATTACTAAAAATAAAAGCAGGTTACATATGAGATCAACAAGTATCTGTATTAAGCAAATGTGACTCATGACAGTGCTTACATCTTGAATATAAGATATTATATCTGAAAAATGGCCTGCATGTTTTTTTGCTTTTGGAATGCTACATTATTATGTTTCAAAACAATTATCATCACTTATAATTGAGATGGAGGGGCAAATAGCGTGAAATTGTGAATATCATACGGAAATAAATTTCTGTAATTTGCAGAGGTTAAAGTACAAATCAATTTAAACATATATTTTGGAACATTTCCCCTTAAAATATAAAAACATAATTTAAATCGGAATATTTGTCTAAAGAAATAGACTTCAATATTCACAAATGCGCAAAATGCATGTCCCCTTGTTAACAGTTATAAATACTTAGATACAAGAAATCATAACATACAACATCATAAATAGGATAGCAGGAATTAATAACACGTTTTAATAATGGTCCCATGACGGTAACTGGAGAGTGTTTGAATTGAAATTGACACATGACTATTGTTTTTCATATTTTGATTACGATTTTTTTTATCCTTTCGGAAATAATGCAAGTTGTTCTTGAAAATGTACTTGAGAAATGTTGTGTTTTGAAATTTTACATCACTTAATGGTCGGAGAGTCAATTAACAGGTGATTCCTTTCAAGATGACAGGCCAATATTATCACAACTGTGTAACATCATTACCCTGAATAAAGACAAAGCTTAAAGAAAAAGTAGCATTGATCTGCTAAATACACCGCTGTCATGAGTTTACCCGTTGATGAACCTTTACATCCTATTAAAAGCTGCTGATTTAGTTTGGTAAGGATTAAAGGACGTTCTGTCAATTACTTCTGATGGAATAGATTGCGTGTCACTCAAATTTGTTTTCAATTCTGTTTTACTGGAGGTTTTAATGAAACATTAAGGTTATTCTCGACTAAGGATCGTTCAGCTATCTAGTGAGTTCAGCTTCTCTTTTATAGTAGACTACATTTATAGATAACCAGGCTTTTATCGGAACTTTTAAAACATAAATTTGAACATTTAATATTAATTTAAGGATGATATATAAGTCTGACAATATATTTATAATAAGCACATTTAGATTATAATTACCATCTAAATGTTTACTTCTTAACAGCACTAACCTAATCAGTCATTTCAGAGCTGAAAACCGTTACTGTGGACTTTAAAAACCAGAAATCTCAAACCAAGTCTTTTACCATGACGTTTTCTAAACATGTTGATAAACAACTAAACGTGATTTAGTGTGATAAGTCTAAAACTTCATTAGGCAGAGAAAGATGCGACTGAAATTGACACTTGATATTTGTGGAAACGAAAATATGTTACCAACCGAAGGAAATTGTTTAATTACATATGTACAAATATGTACTTGATTTGGGACTGTGTGATCGCATACATGTTAACCTGACAAATTATTTTAAAACTTCATTGAGTTATTGGAAGAGATTGTTTACTGTGAAAATATTACCTGTTTTACCATTGTTATGGTTTCTAAACCAAATTATCTCAATTTCTATAACGTAAGACTGCCCTCACTTGCATTGAGTGCAATCATACAAATGTACTTTAAAGGGGCAGTAGCACGTTTTTAGGGGGAATTAAAGGTGATGTCAGGAAATTGAAAAGGAATGGTTCCAATAGAAAGACTATGTATTTAAACTAAATGGAGCAGTAATAATTCAAATATATAACGGAAAGTTTAGCCATGCGATTCCTTTTTCTTACAAAACTCAAACTCAAACTCTTTTATTCTCAAAAACCACGCTTAGTGGTACAAGAGATACAGTAACAATTATACATTATAAACAAAAGCAAGATAGCAGGCTAAAATGTACATTTTCATACATACAAATTCCAAATTGTTATCATTCAGTTATGGGTTTTAATAACTTTATCAATAACATTGAGATAACAAGATAGATTTTTTGAATGTACAAAAGTTTGGTTCGCAAATATTTTCTTGTAGGCTATTAAATTGGGGAATGTTAAGAGATTATTTGGGATAAATTTACTTCTTTCATCTGTAAAAGCTTGACATTTAAAGAGATAATGAAATTCGTCTGCTATGGCAGGCGATTTACACAGATTGCATGTTCTTTTTTCACGGTCAATGCCCTGCCAACGGCCCACTTCAACAGGTAAGTTATGATTACAGGTTCTGTATTTCAGAATTGGTAAATGCAGGTAAGTGGGAAGGAGTAAATAATTTTCCAAATTCGGGATGGTTTTAATGTATTTATAGTAGAACCCTTTGGGGCTTTCAACAATCTCCGCTTTCCAGCATTGGTAAAATTGATCTTTAAGAACAGTTTCTACCTGCGCCGTTAGCCATTGGCATGAGACATTTACAGGGTTGTGAAATATATAAGTCAATCCACATTTGTCAAGTATGTCTTTAACATATTTAGTCCAGATATCATATTCATTGTCTCTAGTGCCTTTGATAAGCATATAATTATAAATCATTTTTGACAATTTGGGGGTAGTTCCAAAAGAATGTAATTTATACCAGTAGCAGAGTACTCTTTTGGCAACTAGTATATTAAGAGGGGCTCTTCCTAATTCTCCATACACCATGTAGTTTGGTGTAGAGTTTCGTAAACCGCTGGCTAATTTTAGAAATTTCAGATGGGTTTTCTCAATAATTTGCAGGTTTTCATATGCCCAAGTTTCGCAACCATAAAGCAAAATCGGAGAGATCATGATATCAAATGCTTTTAATAAACAATCTAATGGTATATTGAGATTTCTAGATTTTTTCAGAAGGCAGAACATAGCTTTAGATGCACTCTCAGAAAGTCTTTTAATTGCTTTATTAAATTTTCGGTTTCTGGTAAAAGTCACCCCAAGATATGTGTATTCATCTACAATTTCAATCACTTTATTACCATAAAGAAACTTTAGCTTGGAGGATTTTGCAGGGCCACTCCCAAATATAAGTACCTTTGTTTTTTCCAGGTTTACTTCTAAATGCCACATGTTACAGTATTTATAGAATGAGTCAAGTGTACTTTGAAGTTCAGGGGCAGAATAAGCAAAGAGGACTGTATCATCTGCATAAAGTAAAATCATGAATGAAATACACAAGTTCATATCAATATCATTCAAGTTACAAAGAGTCACGGGCTTGCAGCCATCATTAATAAGGAAATCATCAAGATCATTAATGAATAAACAAAACAAAAGAGGCGAGAGGTTCTCACCTTGACGTACCCCCGCGTAGCATGGAAAGTAATCCGTCATAACGTTGTGCGACAATACACAAGATTTAATATTAGCATACATATTCTGTACAAGTTTAAAAAATCTACCATTTATTCCATTTTTGAGTAGCTTATGCCACAACCCAACTCTCCATACACTATCAAATGCTTTCGAGAAATCAACAAAAGCACAGAACAATTTGCTTTTATCATTTTTTAGCAGTTGGTTGATCATATTCATTACAAAGATGTTATCATTTGTAGAGTGATCTTTCCTAAACCCTGCCTGGGCAGGGGTTAATATGGTATTCGATTCCAGGAAAATATTAAGTCTGTTGAAAATGAATTAAAGGTGTTCACACAAAATGGCTGCCAATGGATTTTATGTGAATTTTCATACTTTGTCCTCGGACTATGGATGATTGGCTTGTGTAATGAGGTTGTTGACACTGTCAAGATAATATATTTAGCATCAACTTACAATTATCAGTGAAAATTTGAAAATATAAAATTATCAAAAAACGTGCTAATGCCCCTTTAAAATGGTCAAAAGCCCTTATGATTTCAATGTATGGCAAATAAGAGTGAAAGTTGAGCACACTATTACTATCGCAGTAAGAAACCGATTACAAATATGTTCCAGAACTGAATGATAAAGTTTACCCTTTAGGGCATGATTTAAAAGTTAATACAATACCTATTGTGTCTAATATTAAGGTTGGCAGAATTAATAGGTGGTACATGTATATTACTAGCTATTGTTGTCATACCGAAGGTATGAGGAAAAATAATTTGCAATTCACGTTTCATGATTCATGTAACCATCATTCTTCCTTTGATATTGGTAAATGTAGGTCTATGTGCTCCTCGGTAGAGTAGATATTTATGATTCCTTCAATTGCCCACATTGTTGACGCTTTACTACTATTGGATTGGGTTCCATCCTACATGTACGTCCGTCCGTTTGTCCGTGCATCCGTCTGTCTGAGTTAAAGGGGACAACTTTTCTCAAAAACTATTTAAGATAAAATAACCAAATGTGTGTGTCTTCAGGGTATCAACACCTTTATGACGTTTGAAAATCAAAACTGCGCAGTTATTTTTTACAGAGTTATTGCCCTTGTTCCGAGTTTTGTGGTCTCCTGTTCGAGGATGTCTTCAAACGGGAAAACTTTTTTTATAAACTATTTAAGTTGGGAAAACAAATTTAATGTGTGTTTTAGGGGGTATCATTACGTTGATTGAATTTGAAAAAGAAATGTATGCAATTACATATTACAGTGTTACGGCCCATGTAGGACAAAATTGAGAGCTTAAATTAAAAACCAATTTGGCGGGGGATGTTGATGACCATGTCTTCTAGTTTTTATTGGATCTAGTTTGACCCTCTAACGACCAATGAGTGACACCTTTTTTGGAAAATGTTTGTGCCCATTCCAGCTGAAAGGCATTGCCAAGGTAAGGCATAATCAGTCATTTTTTTAATAACCAACCAAAATTAACCAAACTTGGTGTGTAGGTAGAACAAAGTTTCAATAATAACAAGCAGTTTCAATTTTCAAAATAAAAATTTTCGTTAAAAAGATATTTGATTTCAAAGACACCCACCCTCGAAAAAATTTTTATTTTTATTTTTCATAGATTTTTTTTGGTTAGGGTCTTATAAATATTTTTCTACTCATCCTAAAAATATTGTTGAGTGTTTAATGTCTTCGTTAATCTCTTGTCTATCGATTATGACTATTCAAAAAAATTAAGTGCCATATTTGGTACAAAATATTGACCCTCCAAGGGGAGTACCCTCATCACGTTTTTTTAACATGTCTTATTTTTTTCTTGAATATTGTCAATAATTATTTAAATATTCCACAAACTATGTTGTCATGGTCACGGTCATTATCATCTGAGTCTGTCTAGCCCAAAAATGTGAAATTAAAGTTAACACAGAATATTTTACAACTGATTTAAGATGAGACTCAACTTTGCAGTTTAAAGGTTTTAAGATAAATGTACATATCAAGGGATACCTCAAATTTGATAAGCTTAAACAAATCAGGAGTATCATGTATTGCCACATTTAAGTATAAGTTATCGAAATACCTTCATAAAACTTTAAAAATACATAAATATGTATAAAATATTGAAGGATTAAATAAGAAATTTCAGATATATAAAATGCCTAGAAAATAGATTTTTTTTCAAAGAATATAATCAACTTAATTTAATGTATGTGATTTATGAAACAGAGCAAGTTAAAAATCGCATTTGTACACTTACAAAAACAAATACTGTTGGGGGAAAAAGTTCAAAAACAGTTTGTTATTGTGTCATATGTTGGTTACATAAATCTTTACTTATCCTTTATTATACCCCCGCCTTACAGCGTAAGCGGGGGTATATAGCGTTCATTCTTTCCGTCCGTCTGTCCGTCTGTCCGTCAGTCCGTCTGTCCGTCTGTCCGTCCGTCCCAAAACTTTGTGCGGAGCAGATCTCCAAAACTATGCATGCTAGCCTCATCAAACTTCATACACATGTCAACCATGATCCCTAGTTGTGCCTTTTGAGGGTTAGAACTATTTCTGAATTTTCATTTTTGTGGTTTCTATGGAAACGTGACTAAAAAGTGACTCTTTGAGGAAGTCGTTTTGTGCGGAGCATATCTTCAAAACTATGCATGCTAGCTTCATCAAACTTCATACAGATGTCAACCATGATCCCTAGTTGTGCCTTTTGAGGGTAAGAACTATTTCTGAATTTTCATTTTTGCGGTTTCCATGGAAACGTGACTAAAAAGTGACTCTTTGAGGAAGTCGTTTTGTGCGGAGCATATCTCCAAAACTATGCATGCTAGCTTCATCAAACTTCATACAGATGTCAACCATGATCCCTAGTTGTGCCTTTTGAGGGTTAGAACTATTTCTGAATTTTCATTGTTGCGGTTTCCATGGAAACGTGACTAAAAAGGTGACTCTTTGAGGAAGTCGTTTTGTGCGGAGCATATCTCCAAAACTATGCATGCTAGCTTCACCAAACTTCATACACTTATCAACCATGATCCCTAGATGTGCCATTTGAGGATTAGACCATCACATTTTTTTAATTTTTGGAAACATGATTAAAACAGTGATTCTATGATAAATTACTTTGTCCTGAACATATTTCATTAAATATATATACATCTCAGCTTCACCAAATTTGCTACATATGTCAATCGTGATTGCTGGATATGCCTTGTGAGAGTTAAACGATATATATGGATTTTCTTCTCTGTGGTTTCTTTGAAAAACATAACTTACAAAGTGACTCAACAAAAATAATTTTGTCCTCAGTGCATCTCGTAGAATATTCATGATAACTACCTCAAATTTGAAACAAAGATCAACCATTATCTCTAGATGTACCCTTTTAATTGTAAAACCTATTAATGAATTCGGTATTTGTGTTTCAGTTGAAAGAAGACTTACACAATGACTTACTGTACACTCAACTATCATACTTTAACCAATATTAATCAGTTTTACTATTTGAAATTCTTTGAACAAAGTGGGGAGCGGGGGTATGTGAGCTTTGCTCGCTTCTTCACTTGTTATATCTGAGTAGTTGTAAATTATAAGTTAAAACTATAAAAGCTTTATTTTAAGTTTTGATTTGTCTATCTACTCAAGAAAGAACACATTAGATTCGAGAAAGGTGTTCCTTACCATATATTTAGTCGTAAAAACGATGATTACAAACACAATCTTAGCCCACGCTTTTATCGTGACAGCCAATGAAAGCAGGGGATTGCATGTGGGAGTTACTCTGATTGAGACAGTGTGGTCGTTCTTTTATTTAATTTGATGTGAGTACGATGTGATAAAAATCCGATAGATAGTGCAAATTCTAGCTGAACAATTATTCTACATCATGAATTAATTTGTAGACATGTGCGTTTTGCGAAAATACGTTTTTTACATTTCTGAAGTTTTTAACCTTACAAAGTTAACATTTGACGTCACATAAATGAAAATCTAAAAATAAATGTGTCTGGATTTGTTATCCTTTTTTCTTATGTAGTATTTCGATTTTTTGTGCAATAAGAGGCAGCGGTACGAAAAAAAGTAAAACCACCCCCCTGTTTTGACCCCGATTTCTAACCCACTTTTTAGGCCTGCGAGAAGAGTTGTCCTTGTTATCTCCCCTGTCTGGTTATCGCTACCAAGGTCCTTGATGTTAGGTTGGTTCATCCCCAAGTGTCTCCCAAGGATCCCCCAAACATGTTCTATCGAGTAAGGTCTTGTGATCTGGCTGATATGCCAAAACGTCTCTGCTCTGCTTGCAGAGTCCACATGACTTTATGTCTGGCATTTCTCGCATTCCCCTGTGACGTCCCCTAGGTTCAACCTAATGCTTCATTTTCGTACAGGACAGTAAGGTGTCCTCACCTATGCAAAATGTTTTGTCAAGTCTAATTGGTAGTTTGGACCACATTCGCTTCAATCACATGCCGTTGTGCCCAGTCGGTGCACCTGCGTTTTTGACAGCCTAAAAGCTAACGTGCACTATTTGTTGAAGAAACTGCTTTCGGCAATTTATGTATCCTATTTGATTTGGGTGAATTACATTTCAACCTCGATGGAGAAAAAAACTGAAATATTTACAGTTTAAAATCCTCAAGCCAGCACAGTCAATAATCGGAACATTCTGATCCTGAATTGTTTGACGTGGTGAGAATAGAACATTTAATACTTTATTCTGATTTTTTGATTTTTTATTGTACATTTTGTAACAGGAAAATGTATTTAGAAATATCACTTTTATCACAAATTGTATTAAAAGGGGGACAAAAATCGCAAACTGTTATGAAGAAGGGAGAGCAAATAGCCACATTTTAAATGTATGTCAGTTAACTAAAGTTAGTATTAAACTGTCAGAGCTAAGTTGATTCAATTTTAATAATAAGAATAATAATAAATGCATTTCTATATCGCATCAATTCACTGAAATTGCTCTGTGCGCTTACCAGCGAACATATCTTTACAAAAATCTCTTTTAAGACTAATAAGCAATGTAGTACTTTTAAATTAGGTTTTTATGTTACACCACATTAAGTTTGTTAATTTCAATTGCGCAAAAACAATTATGTAACGATATTGTCGAAACCACATTTAAATACAATATAATCATTAAGTTATATTATTTATCCAAGGTAATGGAATTTTATATTCTAAAATTGACGTAATATGGGTTGTACACTTTTATTAACATTATTTATCTTGATTTGTATGGATTGACAAATAAAAATGCAGTTGCCCAGTTTCCTTTATAAAACAAATGCAGCGCTGTGACAATAAGGAACCCTATAAACGTGTATAATGTTCACATGTCACAATATCGAGTCAAATGTTCTATATAAACCAAACTTTCATAAGAAAATGCTACAATCAAACATGGACGTCTCCATAAAACTCTGATGATTATAAATCATGGTAGTCTGCCAACATCAAATACCCGTTAATGACGCATTTCTATGCATACATTGCGTGTTCAACCACTGCTGTAGTCCACTAGACAGCCTAATCACCTTATCAAATGGTGATGCCCTCACTTGCATTCAGCATCTCTGTATACTTCACCTGGTAAGTTGACAATAAGAAGCATTGTTTCCATTAAGTCCTCGTATTCCATACATTGTGTAGCAAGTATGTATTGTGTATTGTCAAAATGATAAACTCTCTTTTTTGCAACAGGTGAAAATTATTCTTTTAAGGACAATGTTACCTTTGTCCATGACTCCAACATGAGTACCTAAATATTTGTATTTCCTGAAAAAGAACGAAGGATCTTCTGATATTGAGACACTAGTCATGCAATGTGCACGAATATACTATTCTTTTTAATAATGTAGTCATGAAATCAAAGGAAATACTCAAAATCTACTTCTAAGCATGGCCGGACGAGTCAATGCTGTCCTTTATAGAACGCAACGTCACAGCATTGTGTCAAATATTGAAAAAGTGATATGTTGCCTGAGGGAATCAAATTAAAAATATGAACCCTGATATGAAACAAACAATTGTTAGAATTGCATTGTAATGAAAAAAATATTGAATAGCCGATATGTCGATGTAATGTTTTGTATATATTCATAAATACATTTTTGTTTCACCATATAGCAATAGTGATGTCATTTGTTCAATTCACCTGATGTATATTTAAAACAGAAAATTGTCAAACATTGAATTTTTACTTTTAGCTTATAATTATTCAAAGCATCACTCATTTTTCAATTTGAAATGTAATAATTTTTCATCAGACGAGAAAGCTTAACCAAATATTCCCCTTTATGTCTGAGATTTATTTATATAAAGTTTAACGTGACTTTGAATGATGTATTGGACATTAAATTGTAAATAATCTTATTGGTAATCAACTGATTTTAAGTATACAACGATGATGTCAAGAAACATGGATGTAAACAAGTCTCTTGACTAAAATAACCTTTGGAAATGAATATGAAGAAATGGAAGCAGCTTCACTACCAATAAATTGAAGTCCTTTGAGTATTTGTGATGATGTAATTTGCTTTGATGTAAACAATCTTTAACCAACTTTAACATTCATAAACCTCCTTTCCTGAATTGATCTTAAACCTTCATTAATGCAAACCACTAAGGTATCATACTGAATATCTAACGATATGGAATATGCTACTTCAAATGTCAATTGTAAATCCCTTAAGAACTATGTCTTAAATTTATTAGATCCAATATTCTGTTATAGTTTGATTTTGCCCATATAAAAACAGAGTCAATTGTGATGGATATTCGTTGTTACAGACCTCATTTTCATGACATATTGAATCATGTATTTGCAAAAGAGATACAACACAACAATTTTGCAAGTTATATATAACATATCATATACTGTCATCTTTGATTGAATCAGTTGTAAAAACAACGTTAGACGTTTTCCTTATTTTATCTTATTGAAATAAAGGCAGTCAAGTATATCAGCCAATCTCAAAAACATTGAACAAAGGAAAATGATATTTGGAAAAAATCGTAGTGTGCTCCGAACTCATATTTTGATAAATTCCCTACTCTAAAATCACGAATATTGGAAAGAAACCACGAAATCAGACCTGAATATGCTTAAGACGACTGTAAGTACATAAACACAAATAAGAATAATTGTGTGACGTCACCTTATGGCTCTTTCAGTATTCCTGATTTATCTTAATCGTGGCTTGCTGCAAAATTTGAGAATCAGGTTTGACGTGAGCATGTGTTTTCAAATCAGTGACAAGGCATATGGCCATTACAATTCTTTTTTTGACATTTATCATTTGCAATTGATTAAAATTTAGTTGTTAATGTAGGACCATTGAGGAGTTCTGATTTTCCTTGACCTTAGTCTCTATGTACTTACCTATTAAACGCAATACACACCTATAACATTAAACATTCATGATGGCTTTAAGATAAAGCGTTGACGATGGTCTACAGCTAATGCAAGAGGCTATTCCAGTTCAGATTTCAGTTTATTTGTGACTTCAAATTTCTATATTGTAAGAGAGTAGGGCGTTTACCAAGTTTATCAAAGTAGTTCTAATGGAAATAAAAATGTATGATTATTAATTGAAACTGTACGTATAACTTTATGAGGTGGCATTTCTATTTTATCAAGATTCGAACAGGAGCAGATGTCGAATTTAAAAACTGATGTTTTTAACTGATGTGATCATTAAACAACAGACACATCACTATGTGAACTTTTTTGTTTTTTGACTAACGATTGCTTTATCTATGAACCAAACATAACATATATGATTACAATCTATGTGGTACTTTTTACTTTTGAAATAGATATTTGTTTCAAAATTGTTTATATAAATGTGATTTCCAATAGAGGTTATTAAAATGAAATTCTCTGAATAAACAAGAATGTTAGCTTCTTTTAACAGTTTATTGTAAATGTTGACGACAAGGATTACCAGTAAACAACAAAAACCTAGTAAGAAACCCAAAGCTGACAGGACATATTACTTTTGTAAAAGCATAGCAGCCCCAAAACTTGGGGTTTCGCCTTACCCTGTTCCACCTTCTACAAGCCTCAGCATATTGGGCATTTTTGACACTCAAGGTCACACAATCAATGAATACATTTCATTGAGTATAACATTAATGTAACGTATTAAAGTGTTAAAAATTAAAATAATCCATTTTCTCAATATATGTTGACCTTGCTGTGACCTTGACCTTTGATAGTTCGTACTCAAAAGCTTTTCACAAGTTTGTACTTCTTAATATATACAAAATCTCAACTTCATAGCACAAAAACTTTTCAAGTTATCATGTTTACAAGGAATTTTGTAGCGATTTAAAACTCGTGACCTTGACATTTGACCTTGAAAGTACACTTGTCATAGTAATTCCCCAGAGGTGTAAACACTTATACATGTTCATGAGTTCTGAAAAGCTTTATGGGATGAAGTTATACCCAAATTAGTTGCACATTGCAATAACACAAATCTCATGACCTTGACCTTTTACCTTCAAGGTAACACAATCAATGAACACTATTTATTGAGTATAACAATCATCCATTGATTAAAAGTGTTCATAGTTAAAAAAGCATTTTCGCAAAACCATGCAAAAGTCATGATCTTTAGTGATTTGATAGCTCGTGTCCTTGACCTTTGACCTTAAAAATGAACATGTCAAAATCGTTCCCCCGAGTTATAAGCGGTAAGTTATGAATACAAGTTCTGGAAAGCTTAGTAGAAAAAAGCCAGTAATACCAGTGTGGCGGACGCGGCGGACGCGGAAACTGCACAAATACTGAAAGCAGCCCATATGCTAAATATGAATGAAGGAAGCAACTGTTCCTAAACTCTCGTACCAGCATTCATTAATATCACTTCTATTCATTTAAAATTGTAAAAGAAATGTGATAGATTATCATAAACTTGATCTGGCTCTTTACAAGTATATTGATCTACTGGTGAATTTAATTAATATGATACAATGTCCGATTACGATAGTCAGCCGTCGTTCATGCTTACACATAAGTTGGACTGGTCATCATATATCTTTCACCTTTACAACGTGATGGACCAACGTCAGACTGACATTTGATCTACAATTGCCTGAGAGTACAAATATGAACTTTACATCTGATCTAATTAGATGTTTGACAGCCTTAGAGATACAGCAAACGCAGTTTATCAATCAAACGAGTCAATAATGGAGGACACAGAGGCTAGCTGCTATTTTCAAGATAATTATAATGTTATGGTTAGAGGTTTCTATAAGAGTCAGCAGCATCTTATATCGGCATACTTGCATGCGGTTCGTGATGAAATTTAGTTATTTAGAAAAGAGATACATAACTTGACAGGAAAACCTTTACAGTACAATACCCTCTGCAAAAGTGCCATAGCTTTTAACGAACCCGTTTTAGCTGACATCATTATGTGTGTAGGAATTACAACACATGTCAGTTACCGAAATTGCCTCCAATTGGTATCAACGTTGACGGCAACGAATACTTTATTATATAATTAATAATGAAATATTGGTTATAGAGTGAAAATATAATACATATTTTGAGAAAAGCAGTAGATAGTTATATTTTCAGTGCAGTGAGAAAAGTAGCATGGAACCTATTGCCACCCTTTAAAACACGGTTATCTCCCTTTAAAGAAATTGAACGCTTGATTCACATCACAGCGTTGGTTAGGATTGAAGAAAAACAGCTCTTTACGATGTTTTCGTTATGTAGCTGTTTTCATTTGGCAATGCCAATTTATCCTTGGATACCAAAAAGCCACCCGAAGTTCATCATATTTTGTTGCTGTAGTTAATAATTGTTTATTTTATTCCAAATAAATTTACAAAGCGAGAGATATGTCTCATCGACATATCGCTTCACTCATTGTATCCGTTTGCGTTAACACTGACCTTCCAAAATAGATAAGGGGCCTATGTTTCACCTAGTTATAACAAAAACCATATGTGGATCTGATAACATTTAACATTCACTCATTATATATCTTAAAGAAACTCTTTCCGATTAAATATCGAATTATTTCTATCGAACCAAGAAAGGATAAATTGAGTTGCTAGACTGTCATTCATCACAACAGCAAAACTTTGCCTTCCGATGTCAGACAACTCTGTTTAACGATCGTAAATTATATAATAAAAAGAGTAATTCATTATTTTTGCCAAATATCATTTTAGTCTCTTTATATTCCGAAAAAATTGTTTTAGCTGTGCTTGACGAGGACGGTTTTCAAACGTATATTTTGCAGCACCTGATTCAGCTTTATGTTGATTTGCAGGGTCATTTTGGTAAATTGTCTCCTTTTTTGGTCCTATTTTCTCAAGGTTAGTTTTCAAATACTAATACTATACTATTGCTCAAATACAATAAAGATACTATAATAAATATTGCAGTTTGAATTTGGGTCTTTAAATATCCTCTAAAACAAGATTAATTTCACTATCATCTAACTTGCGACTATTTATTGGCGTTATTCAACTTGAAATCCGGACACAAAGTTTTCTGCACATACATGTAATATGTACATAAACAAAATTAAAAGCATCTTGAGAATAAATACCAATTATAATTGCAACTTCTTTTAAATTAAAAATATTTACACACATTTAAATTTAATAGGATAAAATACATGTATTGTGTTTGTGTGTTCCCTAGCTTTTCTTCAAAATGAATGCGCAAACGATTAAAGACAGAGGATAAGCCGGAAAATCTTATCTTATACATAGTTGAAACGACCTCAATACAGTTTACTTATGTACCAAAAAAACAACCTGTGGCATGGTCGGGATATTGAGAATAATTGCAACCTAATGGTTGCTTACTGTATGCTGTAATTGATTTATGGCACATTCCAGACAACAGTCTTAAGAGTTCATTTCAGGTGATGGAAATTGAGTATCAGCACATTAGGCATTGATAGATTACATATGAATCAATATTCGCCGCTATTGGCTGCAATATGCCCGACCAGCGTAAAACAATAACTCACTCACTCACAATGAATCAATTATTTATTATTTCAAAGTCTTGGTAGGTGCCATCGTCCTACGCAGAGCCTAAAAGGCCAGTTTCCAAACTGTCATTTTATGCCTTGCTGCATAGCCTTGAGTTTTCTGTGCTTGCTCTCTAGTCTGTAGGGGCACTATAGCAACACAGAAAAGTAAAGTCTCTGCAGCAAGGCATAAAATGACAATTTGGAAACTGGCCTTTTAGGCTCTGCGTAGGAAGATTGGTAGGTGCTTGTCGAGAAATATTATGTCTTCATATTTGAGGATGTTTCAGGCATGTAAATCGAGTTACATCCTTTTCATCCTGTTATCTTCTTAAATAAGATTGAATTTCACTATCATCTGATTTGTGACTACTTATCGTAGGCAGAATATCAAATCAATAAATTAGTTAACATCATAATCGTAAAATGCAAGTGTGAGTTTTCCAAATGTTAAATTCTGAGCCATCGGTTTTCGAAAAATAGGATAGGATTACTTCAATAACTAACCAGTACTTTTCCAGAAGATTATCAAAAATCATTGTCAATATTCCAATTACAACTGACTCAATCTAACAGCAATTGGTTCAAAAGCTCAAGTATAACGCAACAACATCATTGAATGTGGAAACAAAGAATACTCCTCGAGATGTGCTCTCTATATCTTTGACAAATCAAGTCTGGATCACATCAGAAAAGTAACCAAAGGAGATAAAGTTGACATTTCAATCCACCATACATGTATGTCCTACGGTTGTATTCTCCAATGATTAATGCCAAGTCTAAATAGATTTAATAACTCTGTTATCCAGACCTTAAAGGGACAGTAGCACGTTTTTTGAAACTTTTATATTTTCACTAATAATTCTACGTTAATGCTAAATGTTTTATTTTGATAGTGTCAAAAATCTCATCATCTTAATTATCAAGATTCACATTAAGTCCATTGGGTACCATTTTTGTGGGAAATAGTGCATTTTCGATTCATTTTGTGTAAGAAAAAGGAATCTCATGGCTGAACTTTACATTTCATAATTGATTAATTACTGCTTTATTTAGTTTAAACATATTTTCATTCAATTGCAACCATTATTTTTTATTTTCCTGATATCACTAAATAATCCCCCAAATAACATGCTACTGCCCCTTCAAAGCAAAACAAAAATTTAGTAAAAAAGTCAGCATGTCTAGTTGCCTCAGCCTTAAACTGTTTTTCTTTAAGACTTTTTTAAATAATTTTATCAAATGATCAAATAAGTCACAAACTCTTTTTGTTTAGGCACAAATATGTCAGTCTTAAATTTGATAAGAGAGAAAGGATAATGATATGTTTTTACTTTTGGAAACATGGATCCAAGCACCATTCTTTACTTATGTTATGCACTATCTGCTCGGCCAAAACATTATTCATCTAATTTACATTTTTTTTGTTTCATCTGAAGTGTGAACCTTTTAACCTGACCATTCTTTGGTTACGAGAGTAGTAACTCTCTCTTTTCTAAAGCCATTGTTTTAATATTCGCTGAGTATAATCTTATTTGCTTATCAAAACAATGCCCTCAGGTGTATTATTCAAAGTGCTTTTTCCTACTGTTGATCTTTTATTATTTCACTTCCGCATAGTTTGTTGTATCTTTACATTGTTTTCGTTTGAATGAATTCTGTTATATCGCCTCCCATTCATTAATATTCAACCTATTCAGATTAAAAATTTTTATCAGCATTAGCATTGACTGTAAATGTGTCTGCATCTTTTATTACAATCCATGGCACAACACACGTATATAACGTATCGCTTGACGTTCAATCTAAAATGTCAATAATGTCAAATATAAAATCAGCAAATTGCAAAGGATATGTTAATTTATCCCTTCATTTGGTGCAGGAAATATAGCAAATTGGGATGTCAACCCTGACTTGAAACATTACCTCACACGTGACATGGTAAAGCCCCCACGCAACAACAACGTATCAATTTACATTTAAGTGTCACGCAATTGCAGTGAAGGGTCGAAACAAGCTGATATATTGCAAACGTTCATATAATCTATTGCTAGTACAAACGTTTGGTGGTAATTTGGAAACTAGCCAAGAGAGTAAATGTCAAACGGGGTTAAAAGGCAGGGCACCCTTAGATGTGTAACGCGACTTAATTTTAGTTTTTTGCAAAATCTGTAAAATACCTAAACAGCTTGACAACATGTAGTTGTAATCTAGTCCAAGATTATAATGCATGTAATAAATAAAAAATTTCCTTCAGAATAAGTTTTGATTTTACTTTTTTGATAAAAGTGGTTTAAAACCATTGTATGATAACAATAGACATGAAGGCGTTTGTGACAGACGATTGAAGGAAATAATTCATGAAGTGAAAGTCCATGTTTGACTATTAAATTTGATTATTTTTATATATAATTATATTTTATGATATACTATATTAAAAAACGCTGCTAAACGTCATATAGCTCAAACATAGATCTTATACATATGGTAAATGGTAACATGGACGTTCAGTAATGGAAGTTCAGCTTATCCTAAAGAGCAAATGTCTGACAATATATATATCAGACTACAAAACAAGCAGATGGTCTTAGATAACTTGTTTACTTTATACTATTTGTGATAACAGCGAAATTGACTTTGGTGACAAAAGTCTTTTTGTCACTGGAAGCTTTTGATACATTATGATATTCCATTTTCTTACTACTTTCTTGTTATGTAGTTCAAGGTGAATCTCAGTGTCATTGGGATATCACAATGACAAGCCAATAGTCGTGACACTGACAGGAAATACCTGACACATCTCCCTCAATTAGCCACATCATGCATAGGACAAAAAAGTACTAATGGCCGTTCTTAGTGACAGAGCTGTCACTTCTGTTTAGACCTCTTTAAAGATGGATTGAGAATATTGAAAGGTAGAATATTACTTCAGACAAACTGCCAATGAAGTGTCATTTTATTGGCATTTATTTAAAAGTGGTACATGAACATCAGCTAAACTCATTTCTGTAATTTAATGAAAAAATAATCAATAGCTTTGTGACACACAAAAAATAATATCAACTAGATGTAGATTTCAAGATCATTATTGGTTCACAACAGAAGACAATATTTGAAATACCAATATGTGATTATACAAGACTACCATGTTACACATTAGACTGATTAAACATAATAAGCTACTCTTAACAATATCAAGACAAAGCTTTATCTTACTTGAGCACAAACCTTGCAGAGTTATATAATAGTGCATTTTATTGATGTGTATTTCTTTTAATGTAAGACTTATTGTTTTTTATTGTTCGTTGCTATAAGTTGAGACGTTGACGATTAGTCAATATACTAATGTTTTTCCTGCGAATGGTTCTTTTGTAGATATGGGAAGCAATGACATGTTTTTGGGCAGTTATGTCTATAATTGATATAATAACATCATGAAATTTCTGAAATTAAATCATAAGAGCAATAACACAACAAGATAGTGTTGAATCTTGAAAATATTCCAACGAGATATTTCAAATGTTTGGGAGAAAGCCATAGAGAAATATAGAGAAATGGTTCATTAGAGCAGTCTATCATTCTTTACTATCATGATATGTTGCTACATAGACAAAGACTTATGCATTAAGTACATGTGAACTGGAAGTTCACGGTTTCACTTAATTCTGTCATGCTTTGGTCAGTGCAACAGGGTCAACCTAACACATGATATAACACTTTTCTGGATAGAACATTACTTTATTTTCCATAGGTTGATAAGTTTTATAGAAAAACATGCTGAAGGGAAATATATTATCCGATGTATAGACGACATTATTGAATATTGTCCCTGTTCACAACCTTTTAGTCCCATCATGTTTAGTAATGCTTGTTGAAGAGACAGAATCACTCGAATAGCAATACAAATACAAAGTCCCTCCCAAAGTGTTTTCTTATACTGATGTAACATCACGTTGACAGGACAGCGGATGTGCTAATTACTGTTATCATTAACTATCATATTAGGAACAGCAAATTACCATAAGTATTGATGTTCTGTCTTCTACATAGGTTATTAGCATAGTTGCAATATAGAATTAAAGTCTAATGGACAAAAGGAAGTGATCAAAATGATATTTCTTTACTGAGTAATACATTTAAATTAAAATCTTCAAAAGGGCAGTTTTACCATTGTAGTTGCTCTTTAACTGTTCTTTGAAACTCTTTTCAAATATCATTACATGTACCGTTGTAAAACCATTTCTTTGAAAGGTGCAATGGTGACAAGTTATGTCATCATCGTGAAACAGCTTCACTAAATAATGCAATGATTTTAAAAGTTAACTTACTTTCCAAAACAACAGACAATTCTTGATATGTGCCTTTGTTATATTCATTAATAAGATATCTATATGCCCGATGCAAGCAAAATTACAAATATGTAAAAGTCATTTTCATAGAATAAATAGAGATTACAAAACGAGTGAGTGTTGAATATCGAAAATATTTCAACGAGATATTTTCAAATGTTTGATTTATTCATGAGCGAAAGCGAGTGAATAAATCAAAACTTTGAAAATATTGAGTTGAAATATTTTCGATATTCAACACTCACGAGTTTTGTGATCTATTTATTACATACAAAAGGGAATTTCTATTTCTTTGAAACGACGATCAAACCATGCGCGATTTAGTTGCATAATAATACACTGCAGAGGTACCTTTGTGTTCGCAATAGCAAAAACATAGTCCCGTTTCCCGTTAGCATCATCTTCACCTCTAAATAAAATCCTACTTTTAAACAATCATTTATGGACCATTTATCGACAGGATTATCCAAAACCAAGACATTAGCAAATACTTTAACAATAAAAAACGACGCTGTTGTCGATACTCGAGTAGCGAGATCGTCAAGCTTGATGTCAGTGACGTGGATTTGAACGGTTCAACCGTCCTTGCTAAACGATTCCAGACGAATACCGACATTCAGTATGTTGTTAGATTATGTAAAGCAATTGTTGATATTATAAATGAAGTTGCATCCGAACACAACCATCTCTAAACTATCGGCTTTCACTCAAACTTTCAAAGGCGACAAAGCTCCATGTTGACAAAACACGTCAGTTGACTACAAAAGGGAGATAACTCTTTCCAAAATATATTTAGGCAATAATTTTCAATTTAATGATGAATTAGCCGAGATCGAATCGCGAATATGAGTCTGATAAGTTTGCACATATATCTTTGATGTGATGCAGTTTTATTTTGAGGGAAAATACGAAAATGGAAAAAAATATGAAATTTGAAGAAAAAAATGAAGCCACAGGGGTACGGTTGCACCCGATCAGCTGATTCCAAAAGTAGTACGGCATTATGACGTCACTATCGTTGAATAACTTGCTTTGGTTACACAACACTCGTTGAATAACTTTCAACTGGTTACACAACACTTGTTTCAAATAATCAAAATTATCTCATGAAGATATTCAGAACACGTATGTAATAACACCTATTAAAGAACAGAACAGCAATATAATTTGGATAATAATTATATGTACTATATTTGTTATCACATTATTTTGGAATATATGCTGACTCTTTCATCAGATGGAAGGAGTAGAAGATATATATAACCAAAATATATTTGATATTTACGATTTTCTAGAAAATGTTTCTGTTGCTGTTTCCAGTTATGGAAACCACAAATCTAATGAAAGCCTTCAAGAATATCCCAGTTTTAATTCATCCTTGCATTAGTTTACATTTACCGAAATATATATTTCTTTTCTGGCTTTTGCACTCCTACTTTTAAAGATCACAATGTACATTATAAGTGTTCAGTATTGGTATTATACAATTGTCATATTAGTGCAAGGCGTTGCAAAAGTTAAATGGGTTACAGTTAAGCATTTTGAAACTGTAGAGTATTGTTAAAATGCAAATATTATTGTCAACACAAACTCTACCATGCATTCGATTCAAAACATCAAGAAATGTGTTTAACCTGTGGAACAATTGAATGTTATTTGCTGTTAAAAAGGTAACACGTTCAAACAGCTTACCATTTTTAAAATTGAATTTAATTTGATGTTACAAAGGATAATGACTATTTAGCCGATTCTCATCATCTCTTGTAAACAACACTAACAAATCAGCACTGTAAGTCAACATAACATGGTTTTCCTTTTTTTACTTGTCAGATAAAGAATCATTGCCTGGCATCGACCACATCCGGCTTCCTGCAGTAAAAGAAAAAGGAGGAAGTGTCTAATGCAGTTTAGAAAGTTGTCCACCCTTCTTAAAAACAACAATTTTGTTTTTTTCCGTATTTACACGCAAATTATAGTGATCTGAAAATGTGTCTAATTCATCTATTTGTTTCTGTAAACCGCTAATAGTGCTAGAGAATAATACAATTGAAACGAACGAACGAACGAATGTAGAGCGACGTCACATCTTTATTCCTGACAGAATAGTTGACAGAGATTGACTGAAAACAATAAACAAAACTTATATAGTTTAAATGCATCAGTCAATAGGTATGTTTACATTCATACATGTACATGCAGCCGAACTTACAAACTCCATGTTCATTACAATGAAAAGGCTTGTATATTATAAGTCATTTAAACATATTGATAAGTTAATACATTTAATACAGTTTATTGCTAATCTTACCGTTTTATATGCGCTCTAAAACTTGACTTGGACTTGACTTGGTGACATGACATCGTCACACCACGAGCTTCACTTGGTAACATGTGACAATCAGACAATCACCTGGAATTAACTGCCCCTGACTGGGCTCACGTGCGCTATGCGCAAACGACACAACTTTACAATATACTTGATCAACCAGATCCTTACATTCCGACCCCTTAATTGTGGAATTAAATGGAACAATTACCAACAAAATAGCTAAAGAGATAAACCTAGTTCTACTTCTGTGAAAAATATAACCTTCCTTGAAATATATCAACAAAGAAATACGAAAAACTTCCTTTAAACTTATCAAAAGAAACATGGAACCCTATTCCAAACTAGTCACCATCACAAAACTCATCATTAGTCAGATATACCAACTCAATGTCCAATTCACTCATTCATCCTTGGCCTCAAGGATGACACACAGCTTGTCAATTGGTCTTGTTAGAGTAGAAGTTGCAGTCTTAAGCTCAACTGTTCGTACAAACCCCCTTTTGTCTGTAAATACATTGGTAACTCGTCCAAGACTCCAAGAGTTTCTGGGTAGATTGTCCTTAACCAGAACGATATCGTTGACATCAACATTTCGATGAGGACTTGTCCATTTCTGACGCTCTTGTAAGGATGTCAAATATTCTTGAGACCATCTTTTCCAAAAAATGTCTGCAAGATACTGTATCTGTCTCCAGCGACGACGTGTGTAGCAGTCATTTTCTACGTACAGACCTGGAGGTAGTTGTTCTCCACTTCTAAGCAGGAGAATGTGGTTTGGCGTCAATGGAGTCAAATCATGTATGTCACTTGAAACTGTTGTGATGGGCCTGTTGTTAACAATAGACTCAATTTCGCAGAACAGAGTATGAATTCCTTCATCATCCATCTTGATGACTTGTGATCTCAACAGAGAGTACATGATTTTCCTGATAGTTCTTATCATTCTTTCCCATGCTCCTCCAAAATGAGAACCCATGGGCGGGTTAAACTCCCATGATATTCCTCTCTGTAACATTTCCTGGTGAATATAGTGAATATTCCAAGAGTCTATTGCTTCTTTCATCTCTCGCTTGCTTCCAATAAAGTTGGTACCATTGTCAGACAACATCTTTTTGGGACATCCACGTCTTGCAATAAAACGACGAATTGCATTAACGCATGATGAAGTGTCAAGTTGAGATGCAACTTCAAGATGAATGGCTCTTGATGCTAAACATGTAAAAACAACACCGTAACGTTTGACATTACTCCGTCCTCTCTTAACTGTAAATGGACCAAAGAAGTCCACTCCAACTCTGGTGAAGGGAGCTTCGTCACATGTTACCCTATCCAACGGAAGGTCAGCCATCTTCTGTTCCTTTTGCTTCGCCCTGTACGATCTGCAGATGACACACTTGGAGGTTACGTTCTTGATGAGGTAACCAAGTCCTAAGATCCAGTATTTTTGCCTTAAGTAACTTGTCATAGAAGCTTTTCCTAAATGGCCAACAGCTTGATGGGCATCCTGTACGATGAGGTAAGTAACACGTGACTCCTTAGGTAGTAGGATGGGGTGCTTAGCTTCAAACTCCAAACTTGAACGACTTAATCTTCCTCCAACACGTAGCACGCCATCTACAACAATGGGATCCAGTTTCCTAACCGACTTGTTCATACTTGACAATCTTTGTTTGTCTAGAGCATCATATATTTCTTGAAAGTGAGATTGTTGAACTTGAGTCAGTATTACATTTTCAGCCTTCTCCATGATCTCTACGTCGAGTTTTGTTTTTGTGGTTGACTTTATCTTGTTTTCCTTTCTTTCACTTGATTTCCACTTCAGATACCTGCAGAAGAGAAGATAGTATCCAACAAACCTTTTCAGTTTGAACCATGAAGAGCAATAGCTGACAAGCTTGCTGAATGGATTCTCAAGAGGAACATGCAATTGGGTTGTATTAACAGTTTTTGTTTCAGGTTCATCTTCTGGTAGTTCTCCAACTTCAATATTTGGCCATTCTGTTTCAGGATTGGCCAAGAAGGAAGGTCCTTGAAACCAGGTAGGTGCATAGTTTAAGAACTCTTTCATGTTCATCCCTCTTGAAGCTGGATCTGCAGGGTTTTCTTTGGTAGATATGTATTTCCAATGATCAATATCGGACCCATCGCGGATAACAGCAATCCTATTTGCTACGAAGGTCTTGAAACGTGTCTTTTCATTTGCCAGGTATCGCAAAACAGTCATGCTATCTGTCCAAAAGAATACTTGATGCATCTTGTACTGGACAAGTTTCTTTACCAGAAGCGAGAGACGAACAGCCACGCATGCTGCAGTAAGTTCCAGTCTGGGAATGGAAATCTTCTTGAGGGGTGTAACTCTAGCTTTTGACAAAACGAAAGAACAATGAATGTTTCCTTCCTCATTTACAAGCCTGATGTATGACACAACGCCATATCCAAGTTCGCTGGCGTCTGCAAACACATGAAGTTGACAGTTAAGTACAGTTCCAAAGTCAGCTGGCTTGAAACACCTTGGTACACATAGATCCTCCAACCTAGGAAGGTCTGTTAACCACTTTTGCCAAAACTTGAGTTGTTCTCCTGCGATCTCTTCATCCCATCCAATCCCAGAACGACATATTTCCTGGAGCAAAATCTTAGCTTTAAGGACAAATGGAGATCCAAGTCCCAAAGGATCATACACAGAACTCACCACAGATAATATCATTCTCCTTGTAAGACCCTTGTTCTTGACTTTTACTTGAAATCCAAACAAATCATCCTGAACTTTCCACTTGACCCCTAAAGCCCGCTCAACAACTTGTTCACCCTTTATCTCTTCTAGGTTGAAATCCTTAGCTGCTTCTCCTCTATCTTGGACGGGTACGTCAACCAACACAGCACTGCTATTAGAAATCCACTTTCTCAAGTTGAATCCTCCTTTGCTGCACATTTCAGTCACTTCATGAACTTGCTTGGCTGCCTCTTCAGCAGAGTGTTGAGACGCGAGACAGTCGTCAACATAAAAATTGTTTCTCATAACATCAGAGACACCTGGACTGAAGACAGATTCATTATCCTTTGCTGTCTGTAGGAGGGCAGAGTTAGCGCAGCTTGGCGAAGATGTTGCGCCAAACATATGAACCTTCATGCGACACTTGATCGGATCTTGAGTGAAGTCTCCATGAGGCCACCACAGGAACCGTTGGTAATTCCAATGCTTCTTCATCACTCGAACTTGATAAAACATGCTCTCTATGTCCCCCATTGCTGCATATGGTTCTTGTCTGAACTTCATAAGAACTCCAAGTAGACTACTAGTCAAATCAGGTCCAGACAGTAGCTGTTGATTCAAACTGACGCCGTCATAGACAAATGCACAATTGAAGACAACTCTTATCTTCTTCTTTTGGGGATGGAAAACGCCATGATGCGGAATATACCACACGGATCCATCAACTGGCTCCTCCTCATCACTAGGTATGGTTTCTGCATAACCTTTCTCGAAAAGATTATCCATGAAGTCAGTGTACTGCTGCTTGAACTTGTCGTCACCTTCAAGTCTTTTCTTTAACCTTTGCAGCAGACGGTGAGCTGTACTGTAGTTGTTTGGGAAAACAACTTCTGAGTTCCTAAACGGCAATGCAATATTGTAATGCCCATTTTCAAGTGTAATGGAGTCTTCAACTTTCTTCATGAACAGCTTGTCCTCCTGTGAGTACTGTCTTTCATCATCAATGAGTCTCTCAGGGAAGTCAGAGTTGTAGGAATGTCTTATCATTCGGTCAAGCTTATTCAAACTCTCAAACTCCTGTATTGCAGTCACCTCTATCCTGTTCATCATGCATTCTTGAACTTCAGGCCATGTGTCAATTGGACGAGTAAGATTCCAAACAGCCCATCCAAGTCTTGTCTTGGTGGCGTGCGGCGTATGATCTGTACCAACGATCACTTCCAGGGGCGAGTAGGCATCAGCAACGTTGTTTCCAATAAGAAGCCCAATGTCTGCTTCAATTTCTGGAATATGCAGATCCTTGAGGTGAGACCACTTTGAAACGTCCGAGGCAGTTGGTATATGCGCCTTGTTGACTGGAAGTCTATCCACTGTGAACACATTAGGCAAGTCAACATTATTGTCCATAGCAAGATTAAACACCTGTAAACCATGTAGTGCACAAGTGTTAATAGTACGGGGTTCTCCCATGCTTGTAATGTTCACTTTCATGTGTTTACCGTTTACTCCCAACTTTCTCATTAGGGATTCAGTACAAAAGGTAGAGCTACTACCGGGATCCAAAAATGCATAAGTCTCTACATAATGTGAACAGTTTCTCATCTTTACCTTTACAGGTATGATAACCATGGTGCACATCTCCTCTTCCTGACCGACCCCTGTATCCGATGAGAAGCAGGAATTTGATGCACTTGTAACCCTTGGAATGAACTGTTGACTCTGGGATGGAGGACGATCCATGTGGAAGTAACTGTTGTGACGACCTTGACACACAGAACACACAATGTCGATACAGCACTCCTTGCTCCTGTGACCAGACTGTAGACACCTGAAACACAACCTCTTATCCATGACAATCTGCCACTTCTTAGCATAAGACAATGAACCAAATTTCCCACACTTCATGACACTATGACCTTTACCTTCACAATACAAACATTTGTCTCTTGGAGGTCCCTCAGTATTTAACTTTGTTGATGACTGAACATCAGTAGCAAGACTCAATTTTGAAAAAGTACCTTTACCCTTTCCTTGTCCTTGCTTGGGTGATAGTCTAGGCTGCAAACTGTTCAGGGCATCCTTTCCAAACACCGGGTCATTTGCCTTCCTAGCCTCCCTTTTCAGAAAATATACTACATCCTGAAACCCGAGTGACTTACCAGAATCATTCAAATATTGAGCATGAGACCTGAACCTTTCTTGGTATGTGTAAGGAATCTTAGCAATAATCCTTCTAATGTTATCAATGTTGTTCAGCACACCAGAAGAACCTACAGCATTGTTACACTCATTCAAAAACACAGCATATTCCTCTAAACCCTTGGGAGAATCAGCTCTAATGACAGGCCAATTAAGTGCTTTGCTAATGAAAGAGTTAACTACAACATTCTCATTACCATACTTTTCTTCAAGATCATGCATGGCAGCTGGAAACCCTTTACGAGCATCTAAACATACATAACTACTGACAATTTTCTTGGCTTCACCTGATGTAAATTGTTCTAAGTAAGTCATACGCTCATCAGGATCACATGTATTGTTCAGAACCTTGGTCTTAAATTGTCTCATAAACTTATGATAGTCCATGGGATTGCCACTGAAAACACTTATTTCTGGCACAGGTTTGCTCAAGTGTTGAACAACAGAAGTTAAAATGTCAGAAACATTATCAGTGTTAGTCTTTATATTTTCAGGGCAATGCTTTTGTCCGTCATCCCCAGGAAAACGAGAGTCACCTGAGGTAGGTATGTCATCACTTGTGTCTCCTCGTTGGTCAGAACTGTTCTTCCTGTCCTTTCCTTGTACAGGACCGTCGTCTACTTCATTAGGATCATGAAGGAAATCAACGACAACCTTCTTCACATCTTGAGTCTGGGTCTCAAAACCCTGGGAATCATTGAGAAAATCGTAGAGTATTTTCTTCTTAACATCACCCGACATGAACGGACTAGGTTGAGCAACTTTATCACCAGTCTCCGCTTTCTCATCAGCAACATCAAAGCAGCAAGATGATACACTCACGTCCTTTTCAAAATCTGCAAGCACTTTACTTCTTGCATCAGATATAGCCATTTCGGTATGCAAGGCAAACTTCTCTTCTTTTAACTTCAGCTTCAACTTTTCCATTTCCAGCAATTCCTTCTGTTCTAGCACTGCAGCCTTGGTAAGTAACTCTGCCTTTAACTGTTGCTCCTTAAGTCTTGCAGCAGACACCGATGACTTGGTTGAAGATGGATGACGAGAACTTCTATTTGACTTACTCATACATTTGTCACTTTCTTTAGCATTCTTCTGACGCTGTTCCTCTCGTTCCTGAATCCAACCATCAACTGTTTCCTTAAACTGCTGAAATGCCTTGACATCATCACTAAAGTCTGTGAGTAAGTCTAAGTACACAGAAGGAACTTCCACTGATGAATGCACAAGACCACTTAAATCATCAGTTAGTTTCATAAAGTCCTCAAGTTTTATCATCCACTGAGTGTACTGAGTCCTAACTCCTTCATAGTTAGTAATGTCTGACATGGATGAAACAATTTGACCTTGTGTCTTCAGCAATAAAGATTTCAAACGCTTTAAGTTTTTAGTCTTGGTGTCAAATGTATACAAAAGTCCTTTACCAGTCATTGTTCTAACTCTGGATTCAACTGTATGTGCACTCCAATGTGATTCCGTGTCTCTTTCAGACATATTTCTAATGTCAATATTTCACAAAACTTCAGTTACTAATTTAAGCTTCTTGCAATCTCAGAATTTCGAGTTTATAGCCGGAGTTACTTCATTAGGGGTACTTGCAATGTCAATTTCACAAACTTCTTCCTTAGGCTAAGTCCATTTCATAAAACTGGCAATGTCAACTTCTAAAATATGTTTTCAAAGTCACAATATTCACTAGAGCGAATTCATAACATTGTGTCCATACGAACGTGGTTGTACTGTACTTGGTCTTCACAGCGACAGCCGAGCCGGGCAGAGAACGTCTCTAACGGGCGGTCGAACTGTAGCACGTGCAGCACGGACGAGGCGGCGATATCCAACGATGCATAAAACGTCAATGATGAAACGAACGAACGAACGAATGTAGAGCGACGTCACATCTTTATTCCTGACAGAATAGTTGACAGAGATTGACTGAAAACAATAAACAAAACTTATATAGTTTAAATGCATCAGTCAATAGGTATGTTTACATTCATACATGTACATGCAGCCGAACTTACAAACTCCATGTTCATTACAATGAAAAGGCTTGTATATTATAAGTCATTTAAACATATTGATAAGTTAATACATTTAATACAGTTTATTGCTAATCTTACCGTTTTATATGCGCTCTAAAACTTGACTTGGACTTGACTTGGTGACATGACATCGTCACACCACGAGCTTCACTTGGTAACATGTGACAATCAGACAATCACCTGGAATTAACTGCCCCTGACTGGGCTCACGTGCGCTATGCGCAAACGACACAACTTTACAATATACTTGATCAACCAGATCCTTACAACAATATCATCTGCAAATAGTAACAGAAATAGTTGTATTGTATCCGGATGTAGTTGAATTCCATTCGTACATGTGCTACAAATTTGCGTTGCTAATTCATTAATGAAAAACGAAAATAAAAATGGGCTTAAAATACATCCTTGTCTAATTCCTAATTCACTCATAAATGGTTCAGATAATTCATGTTTATTTCTAACAGATACTTTGACACTTTCATATATACTACCTAGCAATCTATTCATCTTATTACTTATACCTTGTGTCTGCATAATACTCCATAATTTTTTCCCGTTGAACAGCATCAAAAGCTTTTGAAAAATCTACGAATAATGCATAGGACTTTCCACCTTTTGAATTAAGATATCTTTGTATCAGGCTATGTAGTATAAATATGTTATCCGTTGTTGTGTATCCCTCCCTAAAGCCCGCTTGACCCTCGTATAATGTATCCATGACATCAGCCCATTTTACTATTCTTTTGTTGATAATATAGGTAAATATCTTGCCAAATATACTAAGAACCGTTAATCCACGATGGTTATTAGTGTCATTTGGGTCACCTTGTTTAAAAATTGGCACTGAAATACCTTCTGACCAAGATCATCATTAGTCCCATCATCCCATTATGCTTACCACAAAATTGTTGAAGTGCAGAAGTTCAGAAATAGAAGCAAACTGACTCAACAGCTCGTTTTCATGACCTGTGAGACTTTTCGATTTAGTGTGAAAGAGAGCTAGTTTTATCAGCATTAGAATTGATCTAAAGTCACAAATTGGCAAAACATTCCTGTTTGTAAAACGAGATTATGTAGAGGAAAATACGTTTGAAGGACACATTTAAAATTACCTGGTGTTGGTCTTAAATCTTTTAAATATTTGAAATACTCTTACAGTTACAAAACACGCATCCAGTGGTTTAAGAGCCACTCTGTGATTTTCATCACAATTTTTTGATTTGCTACTATTGTTCGTATAATTCGCATTATTTGTTACATAAATTAAAAACATCTCACATATTAATCCCCTAAATGCAATTTGTATGAAACATTTTGACTTTCAATTAATCTTAAAATAGTCACATATATTCGTCGAATCCAAATTCACACGTACAAATGACATGTGTACTACTTTATATCCTTAAAAAATTATCAACTTGTTAATCTTGGTTTTCGATCATAATCGTGACTTCAAACTTCCCTGTAGTCGATAAAGTAGAGTACTTGCTTTACACTGATACTTTCCTTTCCTGTCAATACCTCTCGATTGTATCACGCTATTGGTAAAATTTTACATGCATAACCACTATCAACTCAGGTAGTGGCTCTTTAAGATTTAAAGGCATTGTTGAAACCTAGTGAAGATAGAAGATCATGTACTATACATGGCCTGGCATCGTCCCTATAATAAGCAACAGGTAAGCTGTATGAGCTTATGAAATTATTGTTCTTAGAATATGCAGTTGATTAGCTTTACATGCAGATTTCAATTTGAAACTTTCAAAAGCTTGCTGTGACCTTGAAAATAATTCGAAGCAAACCATAATCGATTGGACCAAGCGTCTTCCCATTAGGAAGCTTAATGTCAGTTATAAAGATAAGCCTACAAATGGTTTTAAGATACTTGTTAACAAGTTCTACTTCAATGATAAAAATAAATTCATGTAGCCTTGGACATAAAGGTTACTATAGTGGCATAATGTGTACATAGTCAAGTCAAGATGTTCCGCATGAATTTTTGTAAAAATGGCGACCTTGAAATGAAGGTCAATTTCAAATAGATCCATTGGGACGTTTTTTCATTGTGGTAGCCATTTAAATATAGACAGAGTTATGGTTTGTAAGTAAATACAATGTTTAATAAGGTGCATACGTTTGCAAGGATTAATCTTTCAAATTTAAACTTTGATAAGCCTAAAAACACCTGGGGTTTTTCATTGTACTACTACCCAATTGATTTATCCTATCTGCCAACTAGTCTGGGTCTCTTTCACACTACCAATATGACAAAAAATTGAGGTAAATATTGTTTACCTCGGGGACACATCCAATATGCCTGGAAAGCTATGAATTTACTATCAAGTAATATTTATTACACTGCACGTTAACAATGTGAAACAAATCATGTTTTTTTTAAAAAAAGGGCCTAATTGAAATTTAGTCTTAAGGGACGTTCATCATTGAATTCATTTTAGACTTCAATAGGAATAAAAACCATTGTGTCACTTATAACGATAATAGGTTTGACATGACTTCAAAAGAACCTATCTCAGTCTTGAGCCTTTGTAATGTTTTAGTAATTATCGTGATTGATTATACATAATCAAACAATGACAGGTACTTTATCATTTTATTCGAGATGAAAGGAATATGAGATACATGTAGTAAAAAATTATATTAACTACATGCTCAATCATGCTTAATCATTGGTAAGATTGCCTTGATTACAATAAATGTTTTCCCTTTAAAAAATATTGAACTGCAAATGACCTTTGCTGAAAAGGGGTTTGTCTCTGCCTATATTCTTGGTCAAACAAATGTTATATATTTTGAAATTAAGATACAGATGTCACTTATCTACGCATTAGAATTAGTTTCTTCACACACATTGGAATGTTCAAATGATATCAGAATGATATTTTCTTGCATTTTAGGCCTGAACCTTTTAGATAATGAGGGATTGAGTAGTATACAATTTAATTGACCTTCTTGTAAAATATTGATAGTGCTGGTGCTAAGAAGAAATCATAATTGCCTTCATGACATGATTTTGATTGACATACTTTCCTTGGAAAAGTGACTGCTTATGTTTTCTTTATATTTGGGTCTGTCAATGTTTAATACATTATGATCATTGTTACAGAAAGGTCACCTTGTAATCATGTCGTGAGGCAACACTATTTATCTAAGTTTTTAACTATCATTAGCAGTTCAGATTACAGACTATGTTTTCTTTTTCATAAGTCGTCAAATATAAGTACCATGACAGTACTATAAGTATTTGCAACATACATTTTAGACTGAATTTACTATATATATACTATACTGAATTGTCAAGGACGCTATTTGACTTGGCTTTAAACGTTTATAAACAAAAACTGCAAAATGGATCTTGACAGGATAAGTAGTAAAGGATTGAAGACGTTTTAACATATGGGATTGTAAATATAATTTGAAAAATATCGGTCAGCAACGTAATCTTTGTGGTAAGTCCAAAAACCAGATTACCATTAACATGTCAATAGATAAACCAGGAAGACATCCACTTCAGACAGACATCTATGCTCATTCTCGATTAAGCTGCTACAAGTCAATTCATTTCACCTAGACCTGACACTATAGCTGACCTCAGATATATATGTATGCGGTTTGACTTGGTAATGTTAACAAACTTTTGGTGTTAAAATAGAGGTTTAATTTGATTTGAATGTCAAGGGTTTGGAAATTACTAAATATAAAATCAGGTTACATATGAGATCAACAAGTATCTGTTGCTTTTCAAAACACTTATCGTCACTCATAATTAAGACGGAGGGGCAAATAGCGTCAGAAGAGTCTGACACCGTGAATATTAAACAAAAATCACTTTCTGTAATTTGTAGATATTAAAGTACAAATCAATTTAAACTTATATTTTGCAACATAGATCGACCCCTTGAAATAACCACATGATTTAAATCGAAATATTTGTCTTAGGAATATATTTCCATATTCACAAATGCGCCAAATGTTGCTTTTTAGTTTCTCTCCTTTCATCGCATACCAGATACAATATCACAAATAGGACAAAATGAATCAATAACATGTTTATATAATGGTCCAATCACGCTAACTGGCGCGTGTTTGAATCGAATTTGAAATATGACTATTGCTTTCAATTTTTTTATTAAGCCTTTTTTTATCCTAAAATAATGCAAATCTTTGCATTCAGTCATTGAGGAATCTTGTGTTCTTGATTTTTATTTTCAATTTTACATCACTCAATTGTCGGTGAGTCAATTAAGGGATGTTTCTTTTTACGCTATATAAATATCCATCCATATCCATAATTATCACTACTGAGTAACATCATCGATATCACCCTGAATAAAGACCAAGGTTTAAGAAAAAGTAGCATTGATCTGCTAAATACACCGCTGTCATGAGTTTACCCAATATTGAATCTTTGTATCCTATTGAAAGCTGCTGATTTAGTTTTGGTAAGGATTAAATCACATTCTGTCAATTACTTGTGATTGAATAGATTGCGTGTCACTCAAATGTTTTTTCAATCCTGTTTCACTGGAGGTTTTAATGAAACATTAACGTCATTCTCGACTAATGATCGTTCAGATATCTAGCGAGTTCAGCTTCTCTTTTATAGTAGACTTCATTTATAGACTACCAGGCTTTTATTGGATCTTTTCAAACATATTTTTGTTAAAATGCCAAAAAAAATTAACATTTAATATTAATTTAAGGATGATATATAAGGCTGACAATATATTGATAATAAGTACATTTAGATTATAACTGACATCTAAATGTTTACTTCTTAACAGCACTAACCTAATCAGTCATTTTAGAGCTGAAAAGTGTTACTGTGGACTTTAAAATCCAGAAATCTCAAAACAATTTTTTTTACCATGAGGTTTTCTAACATGTTAAAAAACCACTAACGTGATATAGTGTGATAAGTCCAAAACAAACGTTCAACTAGTTCGTTGATGAAGTGTTAAATAAATGACGAGATTCTAAACAGAATTGGGTAAAATGGGCCAGCCAGTAACAAGTTTTACTCGAATCTTTGTACTCAAGATCGAAGCAAGAAACTTTGCAACGTTACGAAACTACCAGTCGATACTTAACATATAACGAAGGACTGCCAGATTGTTATTTTCTTGATTAGTCACAGTTCATTATCAAAAGTTTTGACCTACAGTGTATTTTAGCACTCTCGGCATTTTAGTTTAAACACCAAACCTAGCTGGCTAAGGCAGAGAAAGAAGCGACTGAGATATACACTTGATACTTGTGGAAACGAAAATATGTTTCCAACCAAAGGAAATTGGTTAATTACATATGTACATATATGTACTTGATTTGGGACTGTGTGATCGCATACATGTTAACCTGACAAATTGTTTTAAAACTTCATTATGTTATTGGAAGAGATCGTTTACTGTGAAAATATTACCTGTTTTACCATTGTTATGGTTTTCAAACCAAATTATCTCAATTTCTATAACGTAAGACTGCACTCACTTGAATTGGGTGTAAATTGCCAAATTCGAGTGAAATTGTAGCACACTAATTCAAAATCACAGTTATGAAACCGATTGCCTGAATACAGGAAAATTGTTATGAAGTGGTCGTAATACATTTTTATTCTTTTCACGAATGTTTGTGATTATTGTCAAGAAAGCTAAAAAACAAAGTGAATTATTTCACTGTTCTCACTTGAGACAGAAAATACTTATGCTGATGTGATTACCGTTACAAATATGTTCAATAACAGGGTTATAATGTTTACCCTCATGGCATGATCTCAATGGTTTTCCAATGCCTATTGTGTCAAATATTTATGTTGACAGAAGTTATAGACTGTATGTGACTAGCTATTCGTGTCATACCGATGGTATGAGGTAAAATTCACATCAATTCACATTTCATGATTCATGTAACCATCATTCTTCCTTTGTTATTGGTAAATGTAGGTCTATGTGCTCCTCGGTAAAGTAGATATTTATGATTCCTTCAATTGCCCATATTGTTGACGCTTTGCTACTTTATTACTTTATAACATATGTGTCAGAATGCCCATATCAATTGCTCCTCCTCGCAAAAACACCGCCACACAGGTGCCATTTACAACGTGCAATATCCTGTCCTTGTGTAAGATTTCCAATGTAAATATAATACTCAATATCTGTATTTAAGCTGCTGGTATGGCCATTGATGGCGGTGTTGCTTGTCCCTCATGTGTATCGGCCCAGAAAGTACAACGATTTGTACTCTTGAAAACAGAATGAGCCATCAGAAAATCATCTTACATTTTGAGACTATCCATATTCAAATTTGGTAGACAAGAGTTTGTATGCAATAATGGTTTTAAAACTGGTCATTCAGAACGTATTAAAAATCCCTTTGAAACGGGTTTAGATTAACGTTAGGCTATCAGTATTTTTATAATACTACCACATAAGAAAATGAATCATTGTAGTGATATATATTATGTTGATGACTACATTACTCGTTTCAAGTTTTAATCCCTCCTCTGTTTCTTTCCCTTAATTAATCCCATGCATTATATCATGTTTTATGTACCTCTTCAAGTATTTGCTGAATCCGAATAGAACATTACATTACACCAAATTACGTCAGTGAAAAGTCCTTAGGTAATGCACCGATAATATGACAGTAGTTTTGAAATACCTTTTGACTTGATGTCAGAATATCCCTGTTAGGAATCTAAATAGCTATTCTAGCCATGATTTGAGGACCTTTGAGTATGCAAAGGAATACTCTTGGTTTTGATATGGATCACGTTTTACTGATTTATTTTCATTCATAAAGTTTATTACCTGAAGCCATTTTGGATCTTCATTAATGCAAACCTCAAAGGAATGATAACGTCTGGTACTGAATAACTAATGATATGAAATACGTTGCTGTCAATTGTGAAATCCCTCAAGAGTTTGGTCGTGACATTCTTAGATCTATGGTCCTGTATACAGTTTGATTTATCTCTTGTGAATACACAGTTGGTTCTAGTTGATTGTTGTTCGTTAGTAGTTTTGATACGCTGAGGACATAAAGGATTAGTATCATTAAATGGCAAACTTTACAGTTAAGATGAAATAGTATTATCATTAGTATTTAAACATATTACTGTGAGATATACATATCATTTTTCCAATCCAAATATTTTCCTTTGGGAAAACATTGTTTTTCATAATCTATTAATCTAAAAAACAAGTTTCTGTTATGATCAAGGTGCATTCAATAAAGGTCCTGATTATTTTAATTCTTTTATGTATCAGTTTATTAAAACCGACGCTTGAATATTATCCGATAGTTTATTATTATCCCCTGCCACGAAAGGAATGGGGAATATTGGATTGGGTTCCATCCTACGTCCGTCCGTTCGTCCGTGCATCTGTCTGTCTGAGTTAAAGTGAACAACTTTTCTAAGAAACTATTTAAGATAGGAAAACCAAATTCAATGTGTGTTTTCAGGGTATTAATACATTGATTGGGTTTGAAAATAAAATGTATGCAATTACATATTACAGTGTTTTGGTCAATGTAGGAAAACAATTGATAGCTTAAATGAAAACTAATATGGCGGGGGATGTTGATTACCATGTCTTCTTGTTTTTATTGGATCTAGTTTGACCCTCTAACGACCAAATGGTGACACGTTTTTGGAAAATGTGTGTGCCCATTCCAGGTGAAAGCCATTGCCAAGGTCTTTGATGTTAGTTTGGTTCATCCCCAAGCGTCTTCCAAGGATCCCAAACAAAAGGTTCTATCGAGTAAGGTCTTGTGATCTGGCTGATATGCCAAAACGTCTCTGCTCTGCTGGCAGCATCCACATGACTTCCTGTCTGGCATTTCTCGCATTCCCCTGTGACGTCCCCTTCGTTCAACCTAATGCTTCATTTTCGTACAGGACAGTAAGGAGTCCTCACGTATGCAAAATGTTTTGTAAAGTCTAATTGGTAGTTTGGACCACATTCTCTTCAATCACATGCCGTTGTATCCAGTCGGTGCACCTGCGTTTTTGACAGCAATTTCTCGGCAATTTATGTATCCTTTTTGATTTGGGTGAATAACATTTCAACCTCGATGGAGAAAATATACGAAATATTTACAGTTTAAAATCCTCAAGCCAGCACAGTCAATAATCGGAACATTTTAATCCTGAATTGTTTGACGTGGTGAGAAAAGAACATGTAATACTTTATTCTGGTTATTTTATGCTTGCAGCATCCACATGACTTCATGTCTGGCATTTCTCGCATTCCCCTATGACGTCCCCTAGGTTCAACCTAATGCTTCATTTTCGTACAGGACAGTAAGGAGTCCTCACGTATGCAAAATGTTTTGTAAAGTCTAATTGGTAGTTTGGACCACATTCTCTTCAATCACATGCCGTTGTGCCCAGTTGGTGCACCTGCGTTTTTGAAAGCCAAATACCTGACGTGCAATATTTCTTGAAGAAACTACTCTCGGCAATTTATGTATCCTATTTGATTTTGGGTGAATTACATTTCAACCTCGATGGAGGAAAAATATGAAATATTTACAGTTTAAAATCCTTTAAACATTCTGATCCTGAATTGTTTAACGTGGTGAGAAAAAAACATTTAATACTTTATTTTGGTTTTGGATTTTTAATTGTACATTTTGTAACAGGAACATTTATTTAGAAACATCCCTTTTATCACGAATTGTATTAAAAAAATTATATAAACCGCAAACTGTTATGAGGAAGCCAAATTTTAAATGTATGTCAGGTAACTAAAGTTAGTATTAAACTGTCAGAGCTAAGTTGATTCAATTTTAATTAATTTTTCAAATATAACACATATATTTACAAAAATCTCATTTAAGACTAATAAGCAATTTAGTACTTTTAAATTAGGTTTATATGTTACACCACATTCAGTTTGTTATTTCAATTGCTCAAAAACAATAATGTAACAATAATGTCCAAACCAAATTTCAATACAATATAATCATCTTCTTATGTTATTTATCCTAGCTAATGAAATTGTATATTCTAAACTTGACATAATATGGGTTGTACACTTTCCAATATCATGTTTCCTTGATTTGTATGGATTGACAAACACAATAGCAATTGCCAAGTTTCCTTTATAAAACAAATGCAGAGCCATGACAATAAGGAACCCTATAAACGTGTATTATGTTCACATGTCCAAATATTGCGTCATATGTTCTATATAAACCAAACTTTCATAACTTTCATCACAGGGCCACCAAAGCTACAATTTATAATCCTCACTAGTCAAGGAGTCTGTACACAAAGTTTCAGCTTTCTAGGCCTTATGGTTTTGGAGAAGAAGATGAAAATAGCTTTTTAGGACGTGGCCCCTGTGGCCCTTATGAGGGGCCACAGGGCCACCAAAGCTACAATTTTTAATCCTCACTAGTCACGGAGTCTGTACACCAAGTTTAGGTTTTCTAGGCCTTATGGTTCTGGAGAAGAAGTCGAAATTCCACAAAGTTTACGGACGGATGGACGGACGGACGGATGGACGGACGGACGGACGGACGGACGGACGCCGGACACCATGCCATGCCATAAGCCCATCGGGCCTTACAGGCCAGATGAGCTAAAAAGTGATATGTTGCCCGAGGGAATCAAATTAAAAATATCAACCCTGATATGAAACAAACAATTGTTAGAATTGCATTGTTATGAAAAAAATAAGTCAATATGTCGATGTAATGTTTTGTATATACATGTATTTATAAATACATGCATGTTTGTTTCACCATATAGCAAAAGTGATGTGATATGTTCAAGTTACCTGATGTATATTCAAAACAGAAAATTGTCAAACATTGAATGTTTGCTTTTAGCTGATTATCATTCTTAGCATCAATCATTTTTCAATTTGGAATGTAGTCATTGTTACGCTTAAGCTTAACCAAATATTCCCCTTTATGTCTGAGATTTATTCATATAAATTTTGATGTGACTGAATGATGTATTTGACATTAAATTGTAAATACTCGTATTGGGCAAACAACTGATCTTAAGACTAAAACGATAATGACAAGAAACATGGATGTTAACAAGTCTCTTGACTAAAATAATCTTTGGAAATGAATATGAAGAAATGGAAGCAGCTCCACTACCAACAAGTTGAAGTCCTTTGAGTATTCGTGTTGATGTAATTTGCTTTGATGTAAACAACCTTTAACCAATTTTAATATTCATAAACTTCCTTTCCTGAATTGATCTTAAACCTTCATGAATGCAAACCACTAGGGTCTCGTACTGAATATCTGACGATATGAAATATGCTTCTTCAAATGTCATCTGTAAATCCCTTAAGAACTATGTCTTTAAATTCTTAGATCCATGATCCTTTTATAGTTTGATTTTGCCCTTGTAAAAACAGAGTCGATTATGGTGGATATTCGTTGTTACAGACGTAATTTTCATGACATATTGAATCATGTAAATGCGCAGAAAGAGATACAACACAACCATTTTGCAAGTTATATCACATATCAAATACTATCAGCTCCTAATTCTTCTTCTGACTGACCACTCTGATTGAATCAGTTGTAATAACTACGTTAGACGTTTTCCCTTTTTTATCTTATTGCTATAAAAGGCAGTTAAGTATATCATTGCATGACTCAATGTTCTCAAGGCATATGGGCTTTACAATCGCTGTATATCCAAATCAGTCAAGTCTTTTTCTGACATTTATAATTTGCAATTAATTAAAGTGTAGTTGGTAATGTAATGTTCAAAACAAAATTGTGTTAATAATTATGTTTACGTATAATGACTTTTGTTAACCATGTTTGCTGATGGTAGTACCTAAGTTGTCAACCAAAAAAGTAACATAAAATAAACAGACACATTTGTTGAGGTAATTTTTCTGATAGGAACTATAACATGATACTTAGATCCCTGTAACTTGAAACAGTCTTGTAATTAACAATGTATAGTCCTAAAGCACATAGTAATGTACCTGCAGGCTCTATTATTGATTACTACATTCGGTTTCTGTTTGCTCTAGTATTTTGTTGATAATCTTGCAGAACTCGATACATTTGTACATGCATGTAACGCGCTGAATGTGCTAACCACTGTGCTATTCCATCCCCTGAAATGCCTCCTTGCGAGCATACAATATATATTAATCTAAAATCTTTGCATGGCATGCACTTAATGTGCTTGGTTGTTTGTAGGGAACTGATGGCAGATATCAATTAAAATAAAAAAAGTTCTATCCAGAGAAGATACATGTATTTCATGGTAATGTTATGATCAGAGGAGATGGTACTTGAGAACTCAAATATTTGGTAGAAGTGGAGAACAAAGTTTCAAATTATTACTTTGCATCATTTGTCATATTTACAAATGTAATTGATAAACTGCACACGGTTAGACCTCCTTCCATAACAATTATCTGAAGAGGTCACTTGTCAAATAATGGTCATCGGTCTCTATGAATTTCTTCATATAACCTGGATCAATCGTCTAAAATGCTGTATATATATATATACTTTTTTCAATGTCAGGTAAAAATATACTTAGTATAATTGATATAAGTACAAAACAATCATAAACCTTATCTTCTTTATTATTGATAATAATGTTCTACATTCTGCAACTGATGGAATAATCAAAGTAGAATTTTGTTTGGTAACCAAAATTTCAAAAAACGTACACATATTAATGTAGAAAAACAAAACTTATGCCACACATATTATCTAATTTCACAGAATCAATTTTAATGTAAAGAACTTATTTTGCTTAATGGGATCATCATGTCAACTTGACAAAATGATTTGACAAACTGGTTTGAACCCCCATGAAATGTCCTTAAAATGGTTTATGCTACGTTTGCGTGTGTAGCAAATGTAATAGGTTTCTAAATCACATAACCCAAATAATAACGACATATTCATGCCATCATTGGCATTTAGTTTCCTTGTCATATTGACAGATTAGAACAAGGAAGGAAGCGATGTTGTATTAAAACCTGTAATTGGAGTGTAGACCAATTTATTCTTACGAAATCAGGAACTCAAAGATAACTTCAATAAAATCATACACGGATACCTTGCGTGACTACAGATATTATTGATATAAGTGTAACCACTTGCTTTATCATTAATTTTGGTATCAAAGGGGGACTGAAAATGTCTGGCAACTTTCGGGTGTCATAAAACGGGGCTTGCAATTTGAATTAGATTCAACTTTGAATTTTCGAAATCGGAAGGTAACCTGCCTAAAGACGGCTTTTAAAATACACTGCCTAATTAGCCTTGGAAAACAGAATCTGCGATCACTGAAGCGTGTCCCGAGCGTGTCTACCTTCTATGACGTTTTCGTTTCACCTAATGATCATTTTTTAACGTGCAATGACACTTTTTTCTTCGTTCATTTAACATACATGTACAAAACGTCACAAAATACACTAATTATTTTCATATTCTGAAAGCTTAGATATCCGACGGCTCAATAATAGTTTATTCAAGCTATTTATCATTGTATAAGAATGTCGCAGTGTATAATTCAAAACCCTATAAAATGACGCAACAAGGCTTCATCTTGATAAGATTGCCTTGTTCAATTGGCGCCGTTGTTGATAAAATTGTCTGTTTAAAGTGATAATCTGATGGTCTGTTGTTTGCTGAATCTTACATAACAGTCGCATCCACCAAAGCAAATCCGACAACAAAATTAACTCACCGTTTCATAAAGTTCAAGTATAAAGCATTTCTTAGATGTTATTGTACTTGCTTCTGGCATTTTTATAAATCAGAACTTAACGCATACATCATTTTGGTTTGAAGAAGGTTTGTCTCCAGACATTATGGTAGAGACGCAAGTGGCGACAGGCCCGGCGCCTGGGCGGGGCGTCATGCACGCTCTAATGAGTTTTCAAAGTGTTCGCCTGTTAGTTTCGGCTGCGTTCTAAAGTGGTGATAAAAAATCTAATTTATGTGTCTCAATTATATGTTCATTGCATTCCCATAGATACGGATACTGGCGATAACGATCTATCATTCTTAGAAAAAATACATTGCACAACCTCTTTAAGCTTTTGTTTGCTATCGGCTTTTAGTCACAAGCTTGTCGGATCGGTGTGCATAGTTTGAAATAAATTATTCAGAGAAACCATTTTCCAAAACAATGATTTACAAGTGTAAAGACAGGTATTGAAATAATCCGAATCCAGGGAACAACATTTATTCCTTGTCAAATTTTAAAGGGGTAAAGCACACTATTTAATGATTTTAACAGTTCTATTACAGTTAAGATTCAAAACAAATGAAATGGACAGTGTGTCATAGATTTTTAAAAAATGAAATTTATTTTCGGCAACCATGACAAACCTCTTCAATTTAGAATTTTTTTTAATGACAAAGGTTCATACAAACATTGACATAAGGGTAGAATCAATGTGGAATGCCAGTAACTTCCACAGAAAGTGGACCCGGGACTAACATTATTTTAGATTGAAGCTTCTCTATATGAAAGTATCTTTAAAACAGTAGAAATATCAAGGGATCAAAAGGAGTTTTCTTTCTTCTTAATGCCTGACAAACTTAAGGCTATCTTTTCTTAGAGATTATTGCTGATACAAGAATGATGGTTGGTTTTTGCTGTGTATTGTTGTTGAGGTTGCCAAGGAACGCACAAACAGTTTGGTTTTCTGATGTGTCCAGAAGATGTTTTCTGGTTAATTTTGTGAATAACATTTCGCATCATAGATCATTTTTCGAATTGTTTCCAATTTCTTTTGAAAAAAAAAATGAATTTGATCAAAATTCTAAAAAAGGAAATATGTCACTTTATCAGCTTCATATTTCTACGAAACTATGTTCGGAACAATGTCACAAATGTGACAATTTTTAACGTTTCAGTAAGAGTATGAAGCCTCAGGAAATATGGATATAATATTTTAATTCTACATTCCAGAATAGCTTGGCAATTAATGAATGAAGGAAGCTTTGGTTCCTAAACGCTCGTACCAGCAATCATTAATATCATTTTTATTCATTTTTGTAACATAAATGTGGTTGATTACCATGAATTTGCTCTGGCTGTTTTACAATTATAATGGTCTGCTTGTGAATTAAATTACTGTCATACAATGACTGGTTGCGATAGCCAGCTTACGTTCACGCTTACACATAAGTCAAACAGGCCATTATATATCTATTCCCTATACAACATGAATGGATCCATGTCAGACTGACATATGATCTACAATTGCCTAAGAGAACAATTATTAACTTTATATTTGATCTAAATAGACGTTACACAGCCTTAGAGACACAGCAAACGCAGTTTTATCAATCAAACGAGGTATGATGGAGGACCCAGAGGCTAGCTGCTATTAACAAGATAAATATGATGCCATTAGGTAAGAAGTTTCTATAAGTTTCACCAGCACCTTAAAAAGATTACTTTGAATAAATTAACTGATAACAAAAGGATGATGGGGCTTTCATTTAACTCTATCCCCTGAATTTTGTATTAAATGTTTAATCGAAAATTTCATAAAATATTTATTGAACTCAAGTTAACATTATCAGAAAATTTATTTATTTCAAGTTCGATTTTGCAATCAACACAGCATTCAAAGCATCAGACGTTTGTGACAGGAGGCGAGAACGAGGCTGAGTGAAAGTGGTCGATGTTTTTACCTGTCTCCAATTTATGTAAATAATTTGAGATCGACAAACCTAATCTGAATATTTAATGGCCATATAACCGCCATAACATGTCTAGAATGGACTGATATGTCAAAAAAGAAGAAAACAGGTTCAAATACGAAGAGATCGTCACCGAACAACACGGCTTCAATCTCAGGTGAGACGCTCGCATGTCATCCATTGCCAGGTGTCACCTCACAGTCACATGTAAACAACCGTCACTCAGTTGAGCGATCGCTACCGGAGACTATCGGGAGCAGTCTACAAGTGCTATATTCCCCCATGTCGCAACAATATCAACCATATCAACCACAAAATCAGCCATTTCAACAACATAATCAGTCATTTCAACCACAAAATCTATCGTTCAATGGGACCCCCCAGGGACAGATGCACCTACTTCAGTCACCTGTAAACAGTGGGGCTCCACAGGGAAGCCCTATGTTTACAAACAGTAGCGAACTTTTACAAAGACTAGCAAATATCGAGCATGCTATGTGCAAAATTAACAAATTAGATGCAATAGAAGCTGCAGTTACAGCTACAGACACTAAACTTACACTACTTCACCAGAAAATGCAAGAAACTGAGGGTAGAATGGGTGAAATAGAAAAGAGTGTGAATTTCATGAGTAGCAAGTATGATATTCTGTGTCAGAAACTAGACGGGGTAAATGACAATATTGCCCATATTCATGACATGTGCAAACGCCACGACCAAGATGATATACCCAAACTACACAATCTCATCATGGATAACTCTGACTATATAGGTGAAACGGCCCAAAACGTAGATAGTCTACATGAGCAGCTAATTGACCTGAAAACTAGGAGCATGGAGATTAATTTGATATTCAGTGGAATCAAAGAAACCACCGATGAAAATTGTGAAAATATTGTGAAAAGCTTTATTGAAACGCAATTGAAAGTCAGTGAAGACATTCCCATAGAGCGAGCACACCGTCTCGGAGCACGTAGACAACCAGATGACAGGCCACGCCCCATCATTGCCAAATTCGCATTCTACAAAGATCGCGAAACTATCAGACGAGCCGCTTCTCAAAATCTTAGAGGTACTAACTTCGGCGTTAACCCTCAGTATCCCCAGGAAGTTCTGCAAAGACGACGATCGTTAGTTCCATTGTTTAAAGAGGCGAAATCTGCGGGAAAGAAGTGTAGCCTAATTGCCGACAAGTTGTTTATCGACAACAAACGCGTGTACCCGACAGATGCACCCCGCTCACAACTAGCCAATCAGGACCCGGGAAGACAAACAGTGTCCAATCAAAACCCAACACCGCGATCAGCTGTGTACGCGAGATCATCTCGATACGAAATCCGAACACCAATCGGCGAGAGGCGTGTCGATTCGACCCGAAACTCGACCAACCCGCATCAACCGCGCTAGGGAAGTCGCGAGTACACGTGCTATGGACACACCCCCACAGCTGATGTAAACAATAGCCAGCCCAATATCGACACGCATTACACATATCTCTCCCTGAATGTATGTGGTCTCAAATCAAAGTTACTCTCGCCTGACTTCACAGACTTTATCTCTCGATATGACTTTATTGGTCTGCAAGAGACGAAACTTGATGATCTAGATATCATTGATATACCTGGTTTCACACTATTCCATAAAACCAGATGTATGCAGAATAAAAAGATAAAGTCCGGCGGCATATCAGTTTGTGTCAGAACTCCACTAGTCCCGTTCATCGAAATATAAGACACGAAATCAGAATATGCTCTCTGGTTCAAAATGCGACAATTCATGCCAAATCACGAACACGGCTACTTTGCAGTTATTTATTCACCCCCCGAAAACTCCAAATATGCATCTGTAGAACAGTTAGATTAACTTGAAAGAGAAATAATTGACTTTTCTTCACTATCAGAATATGTTTGTACATTCGGTCACTACAATGCACGAACTAGTTGTTTACTAGACTACATCACAGACGACAACGGCAATGACGACGACGACGTAGATGATTGCCTTCACCAGTATATGAACGATCCCCAGTTACTACGTGAGCATGGTATCAGACTGGATAGGACAAACTCGGACACTAAAACCAATAATAACGGCCATAGACTCGTAAAACTCTGTGCTGCAAATAACATGTATATAGTCAATGGCAGATTTGATCAAGACGAAAACATCGGAAAATGCACTTCCAAAGAAAGAGCAGTTGTAGACTATTTTATATGCAGCAGAAAACTTTTCCAATGTGCGATAAGTTTCAAAGTCCATGACTTTTCACCTATATACTCTGATGTACATTGTGCGCTAGAGATGACGTTCACCTTCAAGACTCCGCCCACTACACGGCCATGTGACCCCCCACCGGCGAGACCCGGGAGATGGCGGCAGGAGCGTGCAGAGCTGTTCCTGAGCAACATGGAGCAACATCTGATCGAAGATGCTACAGCCATGGTGGCCGATATAGATTATCAGGCATGTACTCCGTCTGATATTAATAATATAACGGACAAATTGTCCGAAATTCTTTTAACATCTGCTTTTAAAACATTTGGTACGCACAAAAAATACAAAGCATCCAAAGTTAAAAATGTTTGGTTTGGCTTTAAATGTGATGCTGCCAGACGTAAATTTCATAAGGCCCGCAAAAAATATAATCGCCGTAAAAGCGAATTCAATAAAAGCCACATGATGACATCGGCCAAATCATATCGTAAAATTTTATCATTTTATAAAAAGAAACATGAAAATTCCATACGTAAACAAGTATCTGAAATGAAGTCAAAGCGGCCTAAAGACTTCTGGAAAATCATTAATTCTTTAAACATGTCACATAAAAAAGAACCTATTACTGTCGAGAAACTACATGATTATTTTAAGGACATTAACGATGGACCAGACGATGATGTTGAAGATGTCCACATCTGTGATATGCAGAATGAACATCTCAACTCGCCAATCACAGATGAAGAAATATCGATAGTTATAAATGAACTTAAAAATAACAAAGCATGTGGTATTGACAATGTTATAAATGAATATATAAAAACATGTAAGAATATAATGTTACCATTATATTCAAAGTTGTTTAATCTAGTTTTAAACACAGGTATATATCCTGAGAAATGGCTTGTGGGTATTATTAAACCCCTGTATAAAAACAAAGGCGACAGTGCTGACCCATCTAACTACCGTCCTATCACGCTTCTTAGCTGCGTCAGCAAATTGTTTACAGCAGTGTTGAACAAAAGGTTAAGCAATTTCGTTGAAACTAATCATATTTTATTTGATAATCAAGCTGGTTTTAGAAAAGGATTTTCTACCACTGATCATGTATATACTTTGCATACCCTCATTGAACTATTACAACATAAGAAACAAAAACTATTTTGCGCATTTATCGATTTTAGCAAAGCATTTGACAATGTCTGTAGAGCAAATCTTTGGATTAAATTATTTTCATATGGTATTAACGGAAAGATTATCAACATTATAAAATCCATGTATCGTGGTATAAAATCTTGTGTTACATACAGCGGCAGTCTATCTGATTACTTTTATTGTAAAAACGGAGTGAGACAGGGAGAAAATTTGTCCCCGCTAATGTTTGCATTGTACATAAATGACTTGGAATGTTTTTTGTTATCTAATAATGTTGATGGTACATGTATAGATTTCTCTGACGATGAATTGTATATATTTTTGCGATTACTGGTCCTGTTATATGCAGACGACACTGTCCTACTAGCGGAAACTGCAACGGATTTGCAAAATTCTTTAAATGCCTTCAGTAGATATTGTGATTTAAATAAATTGACTGTTAATATGGAGAAATCTAAGATTATAGTCTTTGGCAGTAAAGTAAACTTCAGTAAGCATACATTTACATTTAATGGAAATGAAATGGAAATTGTAAATCAGTATAAATATCTTGGTGTAATTTTCAGTCACAATAGATCTTTTGCAAAGGCTAGAAAATCCAATATCCTTCAAGCTAACAAAGCTCTGCATTTACTATATAAACGTATTAGAAATATTAATATGGATATTGATTGTAAATTATATCTTTTCGATTGTACAGTATTACCAATTTTATTGTATGGATGTGAAATATGGGGCTTTGAAAATGTAAATGCAATTGAGAAAATTCACACTGATTTTTTAAAATACATTCTTAATTTAAGACGCAGTACGCCGTCATATATACATGTTGTATATCGAAACAGGACGTAGTCCGCTAATTGTACATATTAAATCACGAATGTTATGTTATTGGTCTAAAATTGTTACAGGAATGTGTAACCCTACTCTTTCATTACTTTATCAGATTTGTTTATCTCTTTTTACATCTAGAAAAGTGAATTTTAAGTGGATGTCATTTATTAAAATAACTTTAGATAATATCGGCTTTTCCAACATTTGGCTTAATCAGAATACTGTCTCCCATTCTTGGTTTAAAAATTCTACAAAACTACGTCTACACGATCAATCTCTGCAATCTATTTATGAAACAATGATGACATCAAATAAAGGAAATATGTACTCTTGTTTACAATCTACCTGCACTATATCATGGTTACAAAGAAAATTAAGTCCAAAAATGTTTTCTGCTTTAATAAAATTCAGAACATCAAACCATAAATTACCAATTGAAACTGGCCGATGGAAAAATATTAATCATAATGATCGAATTTGTACATTTTGTAATACTATTGGTGACGAATTTCATTATTTATTTGAATGTCAATTATTTATTACACATAGAAATATATATCTCAAGAAATATTATACTGTTGCACCCAACTTTTACAAACTGTCTCAACTTTTCAAAACTAACAATGTAACACAATTAAGAAATCTATGTAAATTTATTATATGTATTCTTTCCACTGTAAATTAATGTAATGGCTGGAAGAACGATCACTTTCACTCCTTTTGTAAATATTTTGTACTTGTTAATCCCGTTATGCTTTACATGTATTTGTAAACTTTCGGTGTAATAAAGTTGATTGATTGATTGAGAGTGAACATGACTCTTGTCTAACATAACAAAACCTCTCATTAAGATCAATGTTATATATATGTTATAATTATCATTATTTTCATAACATTGCTTTAAAAAAGATTTTAGCATCAAACTTCTTATCTTAATCAGAATAGTTGATTTCGAAATCACTTTACCTTGTGTTTGTCTTAATGTTTGTATTGATATAGGTTAACACGTTGTAACAGAGATATTTGTCCATGTTTTAGACCAGACAATAAGCCTAATTGCATTGGCATTATCTCTGTTCACAATCAACGTTTTTATTTGCATATCAATAATTCAAATCCTTAATTCAACATGGAACAACAACGCGTACTGGGCACAGTATTTGCTACAAAATATCAAACCAATCTGTTTGAATACCTTGATACCGGAGTGTTACTAAGCAACCTGTTTAAGGCAAATCATTTTGATAATTGTTTTGCAATATTATTGCAAATACAATATGAAGACACCCCCCCCCTTTGTCATATTTAAAGTACAAGGCAGATTACTATCACCTCCAAATTAATTCCCAGGAGATTTATACCAATGCTGAAGACTGCTGTCAGTTACAGCATATATAGTATAGTTCTTTTAAACTTACAAATAGTTGTTCAATAAGCGGCGCTGTTTAAAGGTCATCGTTTTGGCTAATGAATAATACTATTGTTTTCAATAGTTTTTGCCGCTATGTACAACTAAGGGACACAAGAGGGTCTTGATTTGTTCAAACAGAGGTGGGGTCAGCGTTTTATTACTTGATCTGCCTTTGAATTTTTTTCATAATTTTAAATCAATAAGTAATTTTATATTCACAAATATTCAACTTATCCCTCTTTATGTTTTCTAAATTCATGAAACATCGATAATCAACTATAGCATTGTCATCCAAAATTATTGCATTTCGAATAGTTCGGGGAAAAAGAAAATATTTAAGTAACAAAACTCAATTTTGTAATTTTTTATTAAAAAGTGCTATAAATTGGTATTTATTAAGAGAAAATTGAAACATGATTTAAGAATGTTAAGTGATTAGGTGTTAAGTTATGAAGTATGAGTTTAAATTTTAAAATTCAGTTCATGTAAGCCATTGAATACAATTTACAGGGCAGTCGAAGGATGATTGTGACAAGGGAATATTAATCTACAATTACATCAATCTTTATTTTCAAGCTAAATTGGTTCATAATATTCATGTCATTTGTATAAACTCTCATGTTGCATCACTTTTTGTAAATTTTTACATAATTGATGAAAGTGCAGTAACTAAAATATCAGGATCTTGCCAGGGAAACATTGCAAAGAAAACATAAATAACCTATTAGATAATCAAATAGTTCCAAACTTCAAAGAAATAGGTTTGTAAATGTCATAATCCCTGCATACATATATAGGATCTCAATTTGGATTTGCATGATGGAGAAAGTTTTGGATCCAAGATATGCAGAGATAATAACATTTTATCTAACATAAAATATGCGACCTTTATTATGTACTTATCACATAACTTCCCCAAAACTAATAAAAGCGATCATTTAACGTGTACTCGATCATTTAACGTGTACTCGTTAGATGAGTTTTAAAGTGCTTGTAGTTCATACCTATTTTTGTCGATGAGATAAACATTTTATCTTGATAAATTGATTGAACCCGCCTAGTGTCTAGTAAAGTCCTTGAAACTGTTTTTATGCTACGTGTGCGTGTGTTGCTATTGTAATCGACCCACAAGACACATAATCGTAATATCAGCAACATGTTAATGCTCTCAAATGCATATATTTTCCATGTCATACTGTTAGATAAGACCCAGAGAGGAAGCAATGCTGCATTAACTCCTGTAATAAGAGCGTAGAGTAATTCATGTTGAAAGTTATTAGAAGCAAACAAGCTCAGTGAAACACACACAAACGTGCATGATTACAGGTTTTAATGGATTGAACTTGACTTTATATGCCTTATCATCTATTATTGTGTTGTGTTTTCTGTTGCTCTGTGGCTATTTATAAAAAAGGCAACACGTTGGCCGCAAACCATACAATTGTTTTCAATGTTAATCAGTTTATTCGTTTAATCAACATTTAAAATAAAACGAAACGTCAAAAAAAAATTGAGGGATTCTTTTTTTAAAATATATGACTGTTCAAAGTGCGCAAAATTTGTGGTGCTCAATGCCATAGTCGTAAAAGGGTCCTTAGTTGGTGATTGAAAATAGCACCACTGCGCATGCCCAAAGAGGGTCGTGACAAAATATACAAAACATTGAGACAGGCTAGCCTATATGATACAAGTATATATGTATACGTTTCATTGCAAATGAGACATACCTCCTGTCTGATTGTTTGCTGTTTAATCCTTCAATATGAGTTATTGATATTTCCCCCTCATAACTTTTTTTCAGATGCTAACTAAGATATGATTTTGACATACTTTGACAGTGTTTAAAGAGTCAAATGTCTACGTCTGTCATCCGATCATTTCTCTAAGTACTTTTATCATTGTTCCTTCAATTTACAGAAATTATTCGTAACTTAACAGAAAAATTTCCAATTAATAAGTGTGCCGTTAATTCTTCAACCTACAGAACAATTCACAAATGTGTAATGTATTTCATGTCTTGCACATATATGTAATTTCCTGAACTGCACTTTCCTTTTTTCCTTTGAAAGACTCCTTCATGGCTGATTTTCAATTGGGGCCTTCTATGGATGAATGACTGAATGAACGATTGAATAAATGAATGAATGTCTTTATTTCCTCCAATAAACGAATATCACGTAAATGTAATTACAAAGACATTGACGAAGGCAACAACACAAAATTCACATAACAAAGTATATCAGAAACTGTACATTTGAGATGATTTGAATGTAGATAGTCACACAAAATAGTACAATAATTGTCTTTGTTGACATAGTCATATCAGGTATCAATCATTTCTATTTGAACATACAAACCAACATCATTTGCATCAATTAGATCATAGAATGCGTTTCTTTGGTTCAAAACGTGTGCACATTGAAGATCAAGATGACAATCATAATCAAAGTAGTGTGTTTAACTATGTATACATTTTCTTGTGGTATTGCCTCTTGAGTATACTAGTATTACAAGTGTAGTTCAGTTCTAAATTCTGGGTTGTCATACATATTATCATACAGATTATGCAAACGTAGCTGAGTTTGTACTTTAGCAAATCTAGTCACATCCTGCCTGGCAGATAAAACTGTCTTCCATTGATATTCCTCTGCGGATGTAATAGTTTTAAGCATATTGTTGCTTTTGGGGCAAGTAACCACAATGTACATAATAACTGTATTTTCTCTGATGGACGCCGGGCCTGGAATATACCGGGTCTCGAATAGAGGCCGGGGTATGGCTGTTTTAGGTAAATACACGCCAGGTCTCGAATAGACGCCGGGCTCATATAAACGCCGAGTGTTAAGTTGAATAAATTCAGACTTTGAAATGTAAACGATATGCTCGATTCTGATTGGATCTCAAAATGTCATGTGATCGGTATACATTTCAATGAACCCTAAATCGCAGGTTATACAAAATAACTTTCGGTAAATGAAGTTTATACGATATCGTGCCGGAACTACATTTCTCGGGGGTTCCCCTGATCTTACAGCCACATTCCAGCCTGACCCCAGTCTTGATGGTCATCACTGAGACTCACTTTTTGCAAATATTATTTTTCTGTTTATTAGCAACACTCGCTCTAATAATCTGTTTTTGATGTTTGAAGAATAAACATTAAAATGTAAATAAATAAAGTTGTACATGTTCATCTCCGATCACAGAAATGAGGATAGTGGGCAAAGTTAAACAATGTAATGTACATCATTTCAAAAGCATGAGCTGAGCTACATTCTGAATGACCTGACTGGCGACAGCACAGTTTCAAGGCACCCACTTCCATGCGTAGCGCGCTCTCTGCCTTCATAGACAGTTTCGAGGCCCCCGATGATCAAAACGATGTTGCCGTGTTTGAAAACATGTACTCTTCATTGTCAATGACAATGTCTAACATCGGCGGGCCTGCAATTGGCATTATTTCTCGAGGGACTTTAAATAACTTTATGTTTACATTCATTGTCAAACAAACAACCCAACTTTCCTTAGCACGTCGAGCTTTTAGAGCTGATACTCTACACTCGATACAGGACAGTATCAATACGCGAGTGCAAATTGTAATTTTGGAATATTCAAATCAAACTTTACATTTTTTTTAGTTTTTTCCCCAAAACATTTTATTGTTATTAACATGATACCCATAAAGGATTATTTGTGGAATAAAAAAGTGCATCTTTTCCTTTTTTGTTATGAACTATATTTGCAGGCGCTTGAAACCGGTAGAGACCCGCCTGGGTCTTACCGATATCTAGGTCAGTGCGACAAACAGCTTAGAAGTTACTACAGAATCCCATTTCGAATGATATAAAAACAACTTCTGGCTATAAATACAAAGTGGGAATTTATAAGAAATGAATTTCATAATATAGTTGTCCACACGGTTATAACCTGTTTGAAACTCGTAATATAAACTTTTGCATAATTGGCTCGACAAGCTCGCCAATTATACAAGTTTATATTACAAGTTTCAAACAGGTTATAACCGTGTGGACAACTATATTGTGAAATTCATTTCTTATATAATAATGCTCACGTAATTGAATTGAAACAAAGTATTCTCCCATTACACCATGTAATTCAGGCAAAATTTAACCCCCATAAAAACTGGTAGGTAGCATCACCCGCTTCCATATTGACAGAAGTAAGTGGATGGAGTTCGTAGTTATTTAGACCAAGTGTTCCTAATGAATTTACAGTTTGTCTAGCCTTTTGACATTTAGAGAATATTCTATCTCTACATAACATATATGAGGAAATACAGACACGGCTATACTTCACAGATTCAGTATTGGGAATAGTATTTTAGCAAGAGGAAAGTTCTATATCTGGACAGGGTTGTTTCCCTTTACGACATATAATTACTGTGCTCTTGGAACCATTGTGTGGTACTAATAAGGGTAGTATCATCAGGATAATAATCTGCGTTGCCCCACTCCTTTTCTTAATAGTAAATATATAAGCTGAAGTACTGACACATTGTACAAAAGCTGTATAATCATGGTAGATTCTATGTTGATTCCCCTGTTGGTCTGACATGTCTAAACTTAAATCATTTATTGGGTTTTCAGGATAATTCTCTTCTAAAAGATTTTATTTGAAATCCATTGATCCAATTAAAATTCCAAAATTGCAAACTTAAAACACTGTGGATGCAAACCTAAGATCATTATTTGTTTGTTTCACTTTCTCTCTCTAAACGCACATTACGGAGAGAAGTGAATGATTCGCTAAACAATATCATTGATTATAATCATTAGTAGAAAATCTGAAGACCTATTGTTTTTATCCAGATCATTGTTGTTATTTGTTTAATTTTTTTTTTAATTTTCATTACGGTATGGCAAACAACCTTATGCGTCACTTTTCTTTTTAATCGTTATTTTAGCTACAAAAAATATCTTTTGAAAAAGTAGATTAATGCGTCCCATTATAAAGGCCACAACTATGTAAGGATATAATATACCTATCTCTGAGAGACCAATAATGCTAAAAATAAATTCAATTAATGTTTTATCATCATACTTGATATATTATTCATACAATTCACCGTGTATACAATGTTATGTGTTTTGTAAAGTACCCTCTGACTAGTCTGTATGTCACTTGATTTATGGCAATTCAATGAAGGTTAACGATAGCCAGATTGCGTTCACATTTACGCATTAAAGTTGTTGTAGCCATATCAAATCATTCACATTTATAACATGAATGGATTAATGTCAAGCTGACATTTTACCTTCAATAATATTATACACTTCAGCGTTGCCTAGAGTCCAATTTATAAGGTTATATCTTATCTAAATGGACTTGAGAGAACTTTGGAGAACAGTCAGAGACAGTTTTATTAATTTATCGAGTCACTTATAACGGAATGATCCACTAAGCAGAGGCAAGCTGCCATTTTCAAGATAACTTGGACGCCTTTGGTATTAGTTTCTATGAGGTCTCAGCGCCTAACTGTATAACCTTTAGCTAAACATGTTCAATGGAAATAGATAGCCCAGGGGACACTCAGTTATTTGTCAACTTTCCTATGTAAATTTACATTCGAGATACAATTCCGTGAATGACATATTCTTCAATCCTTGATTTCAAAGAATTTGATATTGATCGTGTCGACAATGTCTCCACAGTGACTTGTTCCATGATGAGTTTCACATTGCACATCTGACTATCTTTATGCGACTTATTTCAACTTCTCGTAAACACCCTACAATGACAATGGCCTAATTTTCATTTCATACCGACTATTAACAATGCTGTTTTCACAGTTTTTAACAGTTTTTCCAAGTCTCTCAAAACAGGACTGATGTATCCAAACGTCTTATATCCACATCAGGCAAACGGTTCCCTGAAGTTTCATTGACTCTTTCCCCCAAACAAGGAACTGTAATGTAGCTTTTATGGTTATGAAAAGACGATGATGCAAGTATAAAAACACGGATGTAGTGCTTTTTAGCTTTGAGGGCTATCTTTTTCGCACGAATATTGGGATCTATTGAGTAAAAATGGGTTTTGAGAAAACGACCCAGTTGACTAAATATGGTGCTCTAATGTAAATGCCAGTTTCAGGCAACCGCAGATTTTGAAATTTAAGCTACAATTTGACTTACGGCAAAGTTTCCAATTTCGACACCGTGACATTGCTTTATTATCTCTTCATAATAATGTTCAAACAAATACAAAAACTTGAAAAATATTTGCCTTTACTCTGTTACAAGACCACACGTTTTTGTGTTTTCCACATGTTGTTTCTGCTTTACAAGTTTCATTAAGTACACTTGTGCAAAAAATGTTTTCAAATGCCTCTTAAACAAACGAAATCATGTTATCTCTTTTTTGCAATTTTCACCTATTGTCATTACGAAAGGACACGAGAAAGATGAAAAGTTGTCATTGCCTTTTTTCCGTGCTTGAAATGTACTAAAACGTATGAATCGAACCCTTAAGATGCGTTCACAAAATCACCTCAATAGGCAAGTACAAAATTTCCTTTCAACACAATCAACTGCAAATTCAGTCCCTTACTACATCCAGACAAAATTCCGACTCCTTGACATAGAGGTATCGCAAATCAAAGAAGTATGTATAAACTATTGTATTACTAACTGTCATTATTGCTGAGAGAGCATGGCAAGTTATGATAATAACAAGATTTACAGTTTTAGGTAAGGCTGGGCGATGAAAACACTAGCCTTTTATGTTGTATATGTAAATAGACCCAAGGCATCATGACATATAACCTTTGCTACGATACATGTAGGTTAAATTTGAATATGTGAATGTACTCAATGCCTAATTACAGTTAACCTTTAACAAGATAATACCATTACCTCGTTGTCAAGGAGTCTAATGCGTTATTCTTCACATTAAGCAAATAGACCTTACAGAAGCAAGGACAACAATGGAAGTCAGTTTTGTTTGTATATCGAGCCACTTATAAGGAAATGATCGAGTTGCCATAGGCAAGCTGGCATTTCCAAGATAATTATGACGCCTTTGGTAATGGGTTTATATGAGTTCTAAGCGTTGTAACTGGACAACCTTTTTATCAAACCAGGCTCACACGAAAACAGACATGAGGATACTCAGCTACTGGTAAACTTCCCTATGTTAATTTATATTCGAGATACATTTACAATTCCATGGATAAGGAGTATATCAAACTACATGTATGTCAAAAAAGAGATTCATTCAACCTTTCATAAAGAGTTTATTCAATTATGATTTTTTCAAGAACTGATTTCAAATATACCGTTGACAAGGCCTTGACATCAATTGTTCCAAAGTTTCGCATTATGCAAAACTTACAATGTACCTGACTTCAAGTCCATGTGTCTTATTTCAAGTCTTATGTGACTTATTTCAACTTCTCGTAAACACCCTACAATGACAATGGCCTAATTTTCATTTCATACCGACAGTTAACAATGCTGTTTTCACGGTTTCTAACAGTTTTTACAAGTCTCTCAAAACAGGACCGATGTATCCAAACGTCTTATATGCACATCAGGCAAACGGTTCCCTGAAGTTTCATTGCCTCTTTCCCCCAAACAAGGAACTGTAATGTAGCTTTTATGGTTGTGAAAAGACGATGATGCAAGTATAAAAACACGGATGTAGTGCTTTTTAGCTTTGATGGCTATCTTTTTCGCACGAATATTGGGATCTATTGAGTAAAAATGGGTTTTGAGAAAACGACCCAGTTGACTAAATATGGTGCTCTAATGTAAATGCCAGTTACAGGCAACCGCAGATTTTGAAATTTAAGCTACAATTTGACTTACGGCTAAGTTTCCAATTTCGACACCGTGACATTGCTTTATTATCTCTTCATAATAATGTTCAAACAAATACAAAAACTTGAAAAATATTTGCCTTTACTCTGTTACAAGACCACACGTTTTTGTGTTTTCCACATGTTGTTTCTGCTTTACAAGTTTCATTAAGTACACTTGTGCAAAAAATGTTTTCAAATGCCTCTTAAACAAACGAAATCATGTTATCTCTTTTTTGCAATTTTCACCTATTGTCATTACGAAAGGACACGAGAAAGATGAAAAGTTGTCATTGCCTTTTTTCCGTGCTTGAAATGTACTAAAACGTATGAATCGAACCCTTAAGATGCGTTCACAAAATCACCTCAATAGGCAAGTACAAAATTTCCTTTCAACACAATCAACTGCAAATTCAGTCCCTTACTACATCCAGACAAAATTCCGACTCCTTGACATAGAGGTATCGCAAATCAAAGAAGTATGTATAAACTATTGTATAACTAACTGTCATTATTGCTGAGAGAGCATGGCAAGTTATGATAATAACAAGATTTACAGTTTTAGGTAAGGCTGGGCGATGAAAACACTAGCCTTTTATGTTGTATATGTAAATAGACCCAAGGCATCATGACATATAACCTTTGCTACGATACATGTAGGTTAAATTTGAATATGTGAATGTACTCAATGCCTAATTACAGTTAACCTTTAACAAGATAATACCATTACCTCGTTGTCAAGGAGTCTAATGCGTTATTCTTCACATTAAGCAAATAGACCTTACAGAAGCAAGGACAACAATGGAAGTCAGTTTTGTTTGTATATCGAGCCACTTATAAGGAAATGATCGAGTTGCCATAGGCAAGCTGGCATTTCCAAGATAATTATGACGCCTTTGGTAATGGGTTTATATGAGTTCTAAGCGTTGTAACTGGACAACCTTTTTATCAAACCAGGCTCACACGAAAACAGACATGAGGATACTCAGCTACTGGTAAACTTCCCTATGTTAATTTATATTCGAGATACATTTACAATTCCATGGATAAGGAGTATATCAAACTACATGTATGTCAAAAAAGAGATTCATTCAACCTTTCATAAAGAGTTTATTCAATTATGATTTTTTCAAGAACTGATTTCAAATATACCGTTGACAAGGCCTTGACATCAATTGTTCCAAAGTTTCGCATTACGCAAAACTTACAATGTACCTGACTTCAAGTCCATGTGTCTTATTTCAAGTCTTATGTGACTTATTTCAACTTCTCGTAAACACCCTACAATGACAATGGCCTAATTTTCATTTCATACCGACAGTTAACAATGCTGTTTTCACGGTTTCTAACAGTTTTTACAAGTCTCTCAAAACAGGACCGATGTATCCAAACGTCTTATATGCACATCAGGCAAACGGTTCCCTGAAGTTTCATTGCCTCTTTCCCCCAAACAAGGAACTGTAATGTAGCTTTTATGGTTGTGAAAAGACGATGATGCAAGTATAAAAACACGGATGTAGTGCTTTTTAGCTTTGATGGCTATCTTTTTCGCACGAATATTGGGATCTATTGAGTAAAAATGGGTTTTGAGAAAACGACCCAGTTGACTAAATATGGTGCTCTAATGTAAATGCCAGTTACAGGCAACCGCAGATTTTGAAATTTAAGCTACAATTTGACTTACGGCTAAGTTTCCAATTTCGACACCGTGACATTGCTTTATTATCTCTTCATAATAATGTTCAAACAAATACAAAAACTTGAAAAATATTTGCCTTTACTCTGTTACAAGACCACACGTTTTTGTGTTTTCCACATGTTGTTTCTGCTTTACAAGTTTCATTAAGTACACTTGTGCAAAAAAATTTTCAAATGCCTCTTAAACAAACGAAATCATGTTATCTCTTTTTTGCAATTTTCACCTATTGTCATTACGAAGGACACGAGAAAGATGAAAAGTTGGCATTGCCTTTTTTCCGTGCTTGAAATGTACTAAAACGTATGAATCGAACCCTAAAGATGCGTTCAGAAAATCACCTCAATAGGCAAGTACAAAATTTCCTTTCAACACAATCAACTGCACATTCAGTCCCTTACTAAATCCAGACAAAATTCCGACTCCTTGACATAGAGGTATCGCAAATCAAAGAAGTATGTATAAACTATTGTATTACTAACTGTCATTATTGCTGAGAAAGCATGGCAAGTTATGATTATAACAAGATTTACAGTTTTAGGTAAGGCTGGGCGTTGAAAACACTAGCCTTTTATGTTGTATATGTGAATAGACCCAAGGCATAATGACATATAACCTTTGCAACGATAGGTTAAATTTGAATATGTGAATGTACTCAAGGCCTAATTACAGTTAACCTTTAACAAGATAATACAATTACCGCGTTGTCAAGGAGTCTAATGCGTTATTCTTCATATTAAGCAACTAGACCTTACAGAAGCTAAGACAACAATGGAAGTCAGTTTTGTTTATATATATCGAGCCACTTATAAGGAAATGATCGAGTTGCCATAGGCAAGCTGGCATTTCCAAGATAATTATGACGCCTTTGGTTATGGGTTTATATGAGTTCTAAGCGTTGTAACTGGACAACCTTTTTATCAAACCAGGCACACAGAAAAGAGACATGAGGATACTCAGCTACTGGTAAACTTCCCTATGTTAATTTATATTTATTTAAGATAAATTAACAATTCCATGGATAAGGAGTATATCAAACTACATGTATGTCACAAAAGAGATTTATTCAACCTTTTATAAAGAGTTTATTCAATTATGATTTTTTCAAGAACAGATTTCAAATATACCGTCGACAAGGCCCTGACATTAATTGTTCCAAAGTTTCGCATTAAAAAAAATTTCAGCAACATTCATCCAAACATCAATCGAATCCACACCAACAAAATTACCCTAGTAGAACACAAGCATAATCGTATCACCTTTACAGCGATTGTGACAAATAGATTAGCATTGGTTCTAACTGAAGCACAAGACGATTGTCAATAACCTGTCCTCAACTTTAACCAGATGTACGCAACTGAATGGTCTATAGATTGACTTCTAACATTTACTTCAAACGAAAATTATCAATGTAAGAAGGTTTTTTTATGTTTTACTCATTAATATAGTGTAATAAAACAGAACATTCTCTTTAAAATATTCGTTCATTGGTTAAACAGGACTGAATTAATTAAAGTAGGACAATTTTTTCCTTAGAAAAAATATTAAAATGTCATTATTATATTTTGAGTCTTTGCAGTGTAAGAATCCATGATTCGAACTCACACGATGTTGCTAAGGAACCCTAAGAACGAACTGTTTAAATAGTTCTTTTGTTTATCAAATTTTAATGCATGGTTATATATACACACATGTTTTCTCTACTCCTTTATTATAAATGGGGTAATGATCATAAAAGAGTTAAATTATGGAGTGTTTACAGATGTTTTCAAAAGTAATTTTAATACCCCATGGTTTTTAGCACAACTGGTAGTTCCCATGATATGTTTGAAACAGGTTGATATACTGAACTTGCAACTGATGATCAAGAAGTTATTTGGAAATAATGACATTTAATATAGCATAGGCAACATACGATGACACGTGTTAACAAGACATTGTCTAAAAAGCGCGAAAGTGCCCTCGACGATCTGTCCCTATATTATAATAGATAATCATATTACGTATATATGTGTGATTTTATTACTCTACCATTTAAGATATCACGGTTAAATAAATATACCATGTTATTACACATATGTGTCAAAACATTTCGTGTTGACCAAATGACGTTTCTTAAGTATGACGTCACATTGCAGCGGGTGGTCGCAATGGTCAAATCGGCGATTATATTTGTTTTTACGATGTTATTAAGCCAGTAATAAACAGAATAATAAACTCGGTCCCGTTTCGCTCGTTAAATACCAACCCACTCACTTGTTTCATAAAATTTTTATCAAACGGGATGACGTTTAGTATTGTCTATTTACTCTATTTATAGATTTGTTGATTTATGAAGTTCAGATTTGAAAGGTATATAAACCTATTACAATAATGGAAATATGATATTGACAACTGTGTAGTGCGCATGTGTCATGTATTGAAATGATCGATCTTTGTTATAGATATCGAATTAGATAATCTAAAGTGTATCAATGTCGGTTCATCATTTATCATGCAGATGAATTATCATATTGATCAATAGATAGTCATCGTTCAGCTCACGAGGTAATCTTTTATTTAATTTACTAAGAATAATGTGATGAGGGATGGTAACCATATTTCATATTACACAATAAATGCATCTTTTTCGATGGTATAAATGTGAAAATATATATAGAAGAAGAGTTGGTCAGCACTACAAAATCAACCCAAGTATGGTCATGCTTGCTTTTAATCCCCAGTAACATTGTGGATACCTTTTGCCAGATTCTTCCTTGGCATTCTTATGGCGATTGCTTTAGTGTTGATGGCCATAGCAGAATTTTGACCTTTGATATTGCAAGTTAGTGGAAATTATCGCTGTTCTGAAGGCGAATGAACGTTATCATGCTTGAAAACGTCCATCTGTCGGTGGCATTCCTGGGCACTGTGGAGGCATATATTAGCTTCTTAAACTCCTCTGAACCTGTAATTATGCAGATTTAAGATTAAAGTTGGTTTGTTAAATATGTCATTTCAAACATAACACTATGTGAATCGAATCGGTTACTTGTGCAATTGAAATCATGGGTAAATTGTTCATTATCACGACGGTAAACACTACAAAGTCATATTATTTTCATGTAAATGAACACAATCAAAACAAGGGCGATAATTCGTCTTCGTCGTCGAATGAAATAAGTTCTGTAATGTTTAGTTAAGTTTTATCTCAAAAGTCGGGACATATTGTACAGTGACATGGGCAAGAAGAAAACGCAAATTAATGATCCTCTTGTAGATATTTTTTGTTTTGGTAACCAAATTTCCATGCACACTTCTTTGGGTTTTTTAAACAGAATCGGTCAACAGGAACCGATAAAAAAGGCAAGATGCTGTGCTCTGATAAACATCCTAACGTATATTGTGAATTGCCATGTGCAATGTATTCATTTTGATATTTAGTCGTTGAAAATTAAAACCTTTATTTCATGCCAAAACAATGATTGCATTATTCATTAATCGATAATAAGGTATTTAAATGCTCGTTCAACACAATCTCTACACAATCTCTATCTCTACAGATTCTTATGTCGTTCTCAAGCAGTGGTGATACAATAGTAAGATGTGAACATAAATACATGGTATCAATAGAAAGTAACAATAAAATTATTCATATCACATCTTACTACTTTATCACCATTGCGACAGAACGACACACAAACCTGTCAACACGTTGCATAGAATGAATACAGAAGTTGCCACCCATATATTCCTCCTCTAGATCTTTTGTCTACTAATAATTATAGCCAAGATCAGAGGTGGTTTGTGTTGGTTGATCAACTATATTTGTTACTTACCCTGACAAAAAAAATGTATTATTGAAAACAATCTCAAAATAGAATTCTGAAAGCTTACTTGTTTCTGTTGTAATACTTTTATAAACAAACTCACATTCCTAATATGTGTGACATCAAATTGGCATAAATTCTATTCATCTTCTGTATATTATTTAAAAATGAGATCCAGAAGAAAGAGATTTTGCATTATTTTCCTGTTATTTGGAGCAACAAATAGCAATGTAACTAGTAAATTATGTGCTGCATGCCTACACTATCATTGGTCACTTGTGTTAGATTCGACTGATCAGATACAGTTTATAAAGCTACAAAAACAGCCAAAAGAGATATGCAAATATCAATCATCAATCAATAAATACTCTTATTAAAAGTTTTCAAACTTTATTCGAAAGCAAACAACAGTTAACGTACGAAAGCTGTTTTCATATTACATTGGACATCAATAGCAAAAAGGCAATGACAGAAATTCAATTGATGAATTTTTTATGGATAACACCTAATGGCTGTTTGTGGGATATGGAGGTTTGATTAAAGTCTCAAAAGCCACACGAAACCAAGAAGGGGTCAATGTTAGAAATTGGCCATGGTAACTTGAGTGACTTTCTATCAAACCTTCAAAAACAATCAGAATTAAGAAGTTCTGAAATGATGTCCAGAAATATATACAAAATAGAAAAACAATGAAAAATTAAAGAAAATCGTACCATGAAATGTCATAGAAAACGATTTTCAGTATCTTCATTATGCAGCAAAATCTTACTGAAAAGCTTTGTACAATAGAGTTTAACAATACTTAAAGATGATACAACTGGACAGTCTTTGGTTGAGGTACATATACCCCGCTTCATACAATCTGAAGTTCTCAAAACGAAGTTCTTCAATATACCTTGGTGTGGAGTTAAATCAAATAGTTTCCTATAAACAGCCCAGTCATGCAATAAGGGACGTCTCCTCTTCTCTGATTGGTTCGCCAGCTTCCATTCTGATTGTAGTAAATGATGTATGTGACACTTCACTTTTACGGCGCATATATTTGGATTGTAATAAACAAGATATGTACTTATCACAAAATACCTTTCTGAAGTTGTCTCCACAAGAGAGATAAACTATCAAGTTAACCGCAAAACTGAGGTAATAAAGCACTTGAAAGATAACTTGAAGCATTTGTTCAATGGTGGGCTGGTGAGGCACCTCGTCATATGACATCAACGCTACTCTTAGCCTCACTGCATGACTGGGCAAGTTCAGCACAAGGAATATAAAGGACACTGCGAATAGCATCTTCGTAACCTTAGCTTGTGGAGACGATTTCGATTTTGTACTCCTTGTTGACTTTTTCTCCTGTTTCTTCTGGCTTTTGACTCTTTCACTTTTCTGTTTCAGTCTCTTCTGTCGCTTGAGAGATGTGATGAGGCTGTAAGTGATGCCAACCATCAACAATATAATGGCCACTGATGGAATAACCAGAGTTAAAGCAACATCTCCATAGGTGAATATCCTAGTGATGTGTAAATACTCAGGCACATAGTTGCAGTAGCCGATACCATTTTGATGGATCATGACTTTTGCAATCCACAAAGGAAAATGATACAGGACAACACCAGAGACACTGAAGCCAATAATGAAACCTGTTGCTTTTGGTACAGTGCAAAATCTTGCAACCGTAAAAGGATGGCATATTCGGATATAGTTTTCAATAGTTATGAGGACGACAAGCCAGACCGAGAGAAACCCACAGAAATATGTGAGAAACAAAACTGTCTGACAAATACCATTTACATGATACACTTGGTATGGAGTGGCGTCTCCAATCCACATGGCAAGAAGCGCCAAGAGGAAGCCAGTGTCTGAGAGTGAGCGAGCTGCCAGATAGAGGCTACAGGAGGTTCTTCTCAAAGGCTTGCTGATGAATGTGAAGAAGGCGAGGGTATTCCCTATTGTTCCAAGTATCGCTATTGCAGGATTGGCCACCAAATGGATGCGGAGCAGGATCTGGATGACCAGGCTTGGAGTCCTTGAAACAGTCACAGCCACTGTGGTTATGTTTCCTTGTCCATCAGTTTGATTCGAAAAGGAAGGTGTTGTCATCCATGATGGTCTGTCCATATCAGTGCTTTCAGCCCAAGAACTGAAATTGTCATTGTGGATTGTAGAAATATCTGTCAGAGTGTCCATACTGCGGTGTTAAATCCTGTAATATAAGATGAAAGCATATCTTAGAAAACATATCATTTATAAAATATATGCCTCGATTCCTGTATTAATACAGAAGAACAAGTATAGTATTCAGAAATTCATTTTCATTAAGATAAGCAATAAAATCGAATAAGTCATTCATTCACAAGTAATAATTGTTTAATGGATCATCAATTTTCGCATCAAATTATTATATATTGCCCGTTTACTTTTCAAAGTTAACCTGGCTTAGTTTGAAAAAATATACAAGTTTTCGGTGGTGTTATGATACTTCTCCAATGGTGAAAGTTAGTTTATTTTGCAGCTTGTATACATAAATATGATACTTAGTACTATGTATAAATTACTATTTGACACGTCTCTATTGTCATTCAACAAAGAATTATATCTCAAGTCATCCAATAAATAATAGCAATGATTTATATGCCTTTTGTGTTTCGGTTTATTTGTGTATTATTGAAGTAATTAATAATATAATTTGCCGAACTAACTGAAAAATTCATTATATTCAAGTTACAAACCATTTTGAGTCCTGTTTAAAGATGCTTGTTACAAATTGAAAGATAGAATAGAATGATTTGCAACAAATGAAAAAAAATGTTTTGTGAATGAATAACTTCATTCAAAAGTCAACAAGAGCTATTCAGTGATCATTTTCTCGCCTACAATCAGAAATCCGAATGTCCACATTAACAGGCTTAACATACTTTATAATCCACTCGGATGATTTTTGTCAAGTGAGATGTTTTTTGACATTAATATTCCCTTTGAGAAAATTTATCACATCAATTTGCCTAACAGCATTAACTAATGTCGCATGTCATTGCAGTATAAAACGGAAACATTGCTTTTGTCCATTGTTAAGACATTTCCTATCCATAAAATCTTCTTTTTGTTCTTTTTTGCAATTTACAGCTTATGTTAGTACCATGTGCCACTAATATAATATAAATTAAATGAGTTGATACATCTTCTCATCCATATTCAAACGAGTATGAAAATGTCTGCACAACCTGAAAAATCTTCTTCTTTATTCAATTTACACCTATTGTAAGTACCATTTGCCACACAAAAGATTAAATGTTCTGCATCATCTTCTCACACATACTCACGCGAGTAATAAAACGTCAGCATACACTGAAAACTGACCTCAATATCTAATCACAAATTTGCTTCCTGGAACGATGAGCTTATAAGTCATTTTCCGTTTACAATCCCGACTACTGGCTATTGAAGTACATCAGGCCAAAGGGATATAAGGATTTATTCGCTTCCGGGAAGCAAATGTCAAATTTATCAAATGGGACCCTTTCTTGTCCCACGTTACTTATTTCAACTATCACTGATCGTTGTGTATTTCTATGGATTTTCTAAATAAATTTGTGATCAGTTTCCGAACAAATTAATCACTTAGGAATAAAATATCATGTTATGCATTTTTATAATGATTAACTGATCAGTGAGAATTCCCTCGATCGCAAAGATAAATTTGGTTTTGACATTTGATGTTGCTCTCGTGTTCAAATTTAATCGTGGCTGAAAGGAAAGTTGCAAAATCCCTTTAAATATTTTATGGTCGGGCACAGCGGCAATTTTGTATTCCATACTTATACCTAAGCCGCGGTTAATTTCTTAGCCCAACAGTGCTTCTCTGAATAACTTACCATGTATGACGTTATCTTACAGTTACTGGATAGATTAATGTCATTAGAACGATGCTGTTAATTAACCCAATTTATTTCTTATAGTTTTCTGATCTGGTATTAGTTTCACATCTATCAACTATTTAGAAATAACTTGCATGATTTCTGAACGTATTATTTACATTATCAGAATTTGACTTTTCAAAGCAGTTTTAAAGCCAAATTTCCTTGTTGTTGATGAATTATCTAGATACCTATGGTAATACATTAACTAAAGACCAAATAGGGATATTTTCAATAAGTTTTCGATAAAAATGGGAGTTTTCTTATTTGTCTGCAACGTTGATTATGTGAACAGACTGACACCTAATGAGATTGGACCTTTAATGAGATAATACAAGTACCTCATTGCCAAGAAATCCAAAGAGTAATTCTACATCTGAACCCAATACACCTACGATAACCTTTCAGAACAGTCAAAGCTAGTTCTATTAATTTATCGAGACGCTTATAAAGGAATGATCGATTATCCAGAGGCAACCAGAGGCAAGCTGCCATTTTGCAAGATAATTAGGAAGCCTTTGGTTGTGGGTTTCTATGAGGTCTCAGCGCCTAACAGTATAACCACTAGCTAAACATGGTCAATGAAAACAGATCTGCCAGCGGATACTCCGTTATTTTTGTAAACTCTGCTAGGTCAATTTACATTCTAGATACAATACCATGGCTTTACCTAAGAGTCAGTCAAACTATAGAAGGAACGGGCTTTGTTCAAGTTTCCACTGTGAGTCTATTCAATTATATCTTATTAAACCACATATTTTAAACATCGAGATATTGATCCCACGTCGCCAATGCACTCTTTGTGTCCTCTTTGTTTAAGCTTACAATGTATCTACACATGTCTTCAAAGATCGATTCTTCAGTACATATACACTTGTAACTATTTGTCATTTTCTTTCAGGACAAAAAGAGTTACATTTAGTTACGCCACACGGAGCTTAACCTTATGGCATGTCATTTATCTTATAAGTCCGAATTCCTTGATGTTTGGATAATTAGAGTTAATGCATCAAAAGTAACGTTAACTAATGTTTGCAAAGTAAATTTGTAGAAGATTAAAGAAATAATAAATGTAGTTTGTACAGTACTAACACAAATCATTTTGCATGCCTCATAATAACTCATTATTTGGAGTTATTTCCTCATTTAAATAACCTTTATGATTGTGACATAAAAGTTTTTCAGCATTTGGTCAATGTATGTCAACTTACGTATTTACGGTTTGAGAGATATTGAACTTTGAATATTAATTCAATGATTGGCTTAAAGCAAATATTGAGTTCCTTCAACAGAACGTGCGCTATACCGACTTTAATTAGTATCTCTTGGCCATCCATGTCCAAGACGGAATCAGAGTCAAAGTTCGAATCCTATCAAAAAAGACGTTTTGAAATCGCAGACAGACTTTATGTAAATGCTAATTATTTCTTATTTTTGTCCACATAATACAATGATAAACTATAAAGAGCTTTATCACCTTATCATAAAGAACCACAAGAACTCCTTACAACTAAATAGGCTTCACGATACTCATACTAATGATAGAATTCCTTGAATCAATTTGGAATATTAATGGGGACCGACATATTTGTTATTGTTTAAAATAGAAACCCAATCTGTTAGCATAATTCTGAGACAAGTTCTTCCTAAGCAACCGGTTTAAAGCCGTGCATTTGGAAAGTTTTCTCTAATTTCACGCAAATAGAACAATTACATTGGAAGAATATAGTCACTTCATGTAAAACTGCTCAGCAGTTCAATGTGACAAGTATATTAGCATTGGTGCCTACAGAGGCTTACACTGATTGCTAATTCCACTCAGATTAAACCAAACTAACAAAACTGTTTGCTCGTCTGGAAAACATTTTACATTGAGTAGTTCCCTAAACCAGAAAAGTCACTGTTGCAGATTCTTGTGTTTAATTTGTGTAAATGTTACAAATTAAATATTTTGTTTTACAAAATAAAATAAATCATTACTTAATCCAATTCATAGACAGGAGTCAAATCTTGAAATAAAGCACAATGTCAGTGCAAGATTATAACACAACCTAGTCAAAAAAGTTAAGACTTTACCTTTCTTTCAGCAAGCTACCTAATTTCTCTAAGAAAAAAGTTAAAATGCTAATGTTTGTCTCACTGTAGCATTAGGACTCAATTATTTAAACTTACAGACTGTTGCTAAGCTACCCCTTGAACAACTGTTTAAATAGTAATTCCAGTCATCATTGTTATTTATAATGCATTGTTTTCTACAAACATGTTATAAATCAATTTTCTCAACTTGTTTCTTATCAATGTAATACATACCATAATTGATAATTGATTAACAAGCGTTGAGGCTGGTTCCAAGAGCATAGTGCCTATGTACCACGATTTTTATCATACAAGTGGCGTTTGAAACACCTTATATTTGACTTGAAACTGATGTTAACGATGTTATTTTTTATCAATAAAGTTTACTGTAGCATTTCCCTGTAATTACTTAAACGGAAGTATTGAACATGGTCGGTTCACATTCGGACTCGATACTCTTCTCAGATTCATAAAAAGTAAACCAATTTAGAATTTTGGATTAGAGGGTAATCTGTACTTTCGTGATTGTAGCAATCTTTGTTGAAAATATGCAGTAAACATAATATCCAGTTGTCGATCGATCGAGTATATTCGTGCGATTATTGTGCCCCGGAAATATAAATATCCCTTTAAATAAGCCAATCCTTATTTACTTACACGTACCGAGTAAATTGGTTCATCAATTTCACGTTCCCATGCGCATAATACTCTCATATAGAATCAATCAATTTGTGTTATATGGCTTTGGAAAGGCTTGGCCCCAAGAAGTTAAGAGGAACATTATAGTTTTCCGAATGCTGACCTTTCACATATATTTGTTTGTGTAATTATTTTGTATAGATTGTCGACTTTAGTGTTACACTATCGTCAAAATAAGGTATTCTGGTTTTGAGACATTTGTCGAGTATTTGCACTGCAGATAACTGTCTATATACACATGTTTAACAGACTTATACATATTTGCTAACTGAGCTTTAATAACGCATAACATATCATTTCAAAGGATGATTAAACAGTATTTCAGTCAATAAGGACAAGTATTAGTTAAAATAAGTAAAGTAAATATGTTATCCATAAATGTCGTATTTGAGCAATGTAACAGTTTCAAAACGTACTGAAACGAGATTTACATCATAAAGCCATTTGCAACTATCCACTTAAACTCTTGTGTAACAAGCAGTAATTTCGATAATATAAGTTCGAATTAATGATCTACATTCATAAAAGCGCTGGTAATAGAAATCTTTAATTTGTCAGCATTTCGTATTCAATGTTCTATCTCTCGAAAACTCACTTCGTCAAATTGAAATACTCAAAGAGATGAAGATGAAAAATTATTTAACAATACAGGAAAAAATTGATAGGTGGAATCTACCTTATGTACCATTGCAAAAATATTACGGATATATTGTTATCTTTAACATTGAAAAGTAATTACAAATTGAGACCAACTTGAGCATTATAAACCATCTTAAACAAATGAGCACAATAAGGTATCTGTGACATTGCTAAATGTCTATTATAGTCCAATCCATAATGGACATGTATACATATTGTTATTTTTCGTGCTAAAGAGTTCTTATTGATTGGGGGCAAAATGAGTATAAGATAACGTACCTGTAACGCTGTATGTAAACATGGTTGAAATCAGCATTTAGATGTCACCAAAACACATATTTATTGTTATGTTTTGGTCTCGGAAAAGCTATTAGAGTTTGAGAAACATCTACATTAACACTGTAAAATGTAGGTAAATACCCGGGTTAGGTGAATCAATAAAACTAATATGAATGAATAACTGACCATGAGACGTGACTGGTGAAGATTGATTATTAATCATATGGTCACCAGTGTTAGTTTCCCTGTGAAAGTGAGCTGAGACGACGCCCAATAGTATCAGGGGACACGATTTGTTAATCAATCTGAGTAATGTCTCTGTGTATGACAGCTGGTGTTCCCGATCATTGATCAAAACTCACCTCATCAATGTTGACTTCACAGATGATATCAAACACGGAAAGGATGCAATTTGTTTCTATTACACAGTGATTAATGCCCATTGCAGTGTCAAATGGTTTCAGTTGCCGTACAATACTCATCCATTCAAACGTAATGATACTTACATGTGTGTCACTAATTTCCAGACCTCACTGACATGCAATTCATTTCAAAAGACACATCGGTCGACTGCGCTAATTATGATACATTGCCTATTGTCTCTTTGTAATCATTCTTCTAAAACAGTGTCCCTGTTGGTGTTTTCTGTCGATTTCGCAAAATGCGAAAGTTAAGGGATTTCACGAATACCTTCGGAACCGGTTACTTTATAACTTCAACAAGTCAACACTATACCAGACTCTGTTAAACTGATATCATACTTGTTTAAAAAAATTAGTCAATAAGGGTACATCTAATCAATTAGCTTGTATAATTCTTTAATAAAAGAAAGGCATGATTCCTTCTAAAACAAACGGTTAATAACAACGGATATGCATATATGCAACCATCAGTTTCGTACTTCAACTAAAATGCTTATTTCATCTACTCATACTTAACCATCACTTACACCAATATTTCTACAATAACTATAATAGTATCATTTTATACAAGCATTAATGAAACCGGATCGACCCTTTAAAAGTTACAAGTGAGGCTAAACAAATGATCTATTTCAAGTGTTAAAACTTTCCCTCTCGTTTGACTTTAAGATGACATGCCGTATTCCAGAATACTATCGAACAAAACAGTAAAGTTCCAGATCTATTGGCACAGATCTTAGATCGTTCCCCAATCAGCTGAATTTTCTCCCATAGGCTTACCTGTACAGCGCCTGAAATCCTAACATCCGTCCGTGAAATCCATTGTCACTTTGCTGAAGGAAGCACCAGCATTAGTGTTAAAGCCGCCGCTCGCGCCTAGTCCTACTGCCTATCGATCGGTACTTCCTGTGTAACAGCGAGTCCGCGAACCATTGGTTGACTGAAGGCTTATATAGCAGACACATCGCCGCGCCGTGTAGTGTCATGGGAGAGAGAACGGCAATTAGTGGTTATACGTATCATTCTTCTAACATACCTCCAAGTTGTTATTTCATTTGTAACAAAGAAATGGGAGAGACATGCAATGATTTATAAGTTGTTTTTGCAAAGCAGGTTCTATGTAAAAACCGCAAATAAAAAATACCAGTATCGCAATGATAAGATGATGAATTCATGATGTCGTTTTAACGATACGTTTAGCTATTAAATTTCATTTTATATTTTTGTTCGAGTTGTAGAGAGTATAATCATCACTGCTGTGTTGTATCATGTTTATGTTGTTAAGCTTATACACATTCAGTTTGAGCTATACATACATGTAATTTTTTCCCGTTGCATCTATTTATGTTTATTCGAATCCCGAACAATAAGAAAATGTAATCAGTTATTGAATGGGTTAATATATCAAAAGATAATATTTCAAAATACAGTCTTCATTTACCTGCCTGCATTAGTCGGTCTCGTTGGTGGATTGCAACCCCAGATGTGTCGTATCCTAAATGTCAAAAGAATATGATTTCAACCCACGAGATCCGACTCATATTGCTATTATAAGTACCAGGATACAATGGAAGCTTTCAAGCAGAGATGATATGTATGCAACATAAGAATGATTAAAATGTTTTGCGTTTACGTAATTCATATCAATATTTACCAGTCCTTTCAAAGAACTTTTATATTCTGAAAGGTTGGATTTTCAAATGCACTTGGCCTTATAAATAAAACTGCTTATTCGATTGAATATATTGATTCGACCATCTCATGTTCAATAGGTTAGTTTTACATAGAGCTGCATACCAAAAGTTTGTTCACTAACTAGTATTTGTCCGTGCAATGATTTGACGCCACTCAATTACCGTCAGCTGAACTTACAAATGACCAACCATTGTTCACATCTGAAAAAACCCTTCTTGAAATCAACCCGGGGCCGTGTATTCTCTCGTGCGAAATTTCAATTTTGGTTGAATGAAATAAGAAAAGGGATTTAATTTTCGAACGTCGAACTACTTAAGTGTCGTAATTGATATTCCTTTTTCAAGTCCATGTCACCTCAATGACCTGTCAAAACTGTGAAGTTTAACTGTGGGTGTGACATATGTTTATGTTTCGTGACATGTCAAGTCAATGGTGAAATTCAACATTATCTGTTTCGTTTCCGTAATGCTGCGATGTCTCAAAGACATGATCACATGATATTTGCACATGGATACACAGGTTTGTGAACAAACTTGTGGCATGCACCTGCAGTTCTGATTTTTACTCATACTTTAATCAGACGAATTCCTTTCAGGATAATAACAAGATATCATAAATGTTTTTTTATCGAAGCACTTTTGAAATAACTACATTTATCTCTGGCAAGTGCTTAAGGAACATTTTATAACGCCATTAAACTCATCTTTATATCATATTCAATCACTATAATTAGGAAAATATTTAAAAAGTTTACCTATTGTTCGGAATGAATTAACATATACAATAAAATATAATCATTAAAAATCTGGACAAGTCCAAGCTTGATAATACCTTATGACAATTTATAATTGGTTGCAATGTTGATTGTATATGTGCCTGTTATACCTGTCACGTTTTACCATCAGTAAACTCATCCATCAGTCTTTTTACCATCCGAAGAGCAAAAGATTTAATATGTTCTTTCTGGTATTTAAAAGAAACATAGAGTCTATTGCTACTAATATAAGACAACCATGTTAACATCTTGAACAAACCAATACAGAATGATGAATTAAAAGTCACCGAAGAACTGATTCTGTAAAATGTTTCATTTCAATTGTCAGGTATCTTTTCAAATCTGATCTTACTTTTCAGAAGAAAAACTTAATTGTTCCTAGGAAATTAATTGTGAATTTAATACTTTAAGAAAACAGGCAATATGTGTATCTGGTAAATTGAAGTTTTGTAGATACGAGATATTTATTGGGCAATAGCTAATGAGGCTTCTGAAAAACTTTCAAACTTCATGAAGTATAGCGACATGTGAATTGACATACCTTAAAATAAGCAAGGGACATTGTATTTTATGACAAATAATTCATCAGGAGACTTATAAGAAATAAACTATTATTTAAAATGTGAAAGTTTTCAAATATCCTTATTTATCTTTGTCCTGACAAACGATATGATGCCAACTCAGTATGATTAAAGGTCAAGATTTCTCAAGTGATATTACCCACATGAAATATTTTGTACCAGACAAACATAACTGTAGTCACATGAACAAAGGGAAATAACTCTCAATTATTTTTCTTGCCAGGTGCGCGGTTTTCTGTTTAGGCTTTTATTATTCTGAAATGATTGATTATTATATGCTGTATAGCTTATGATTTATTGTATACCTTTGTGAGGGCCTCCTTGCAGGAAAGGGCATTTTTGTTAAATAAAAGTTTCGATCTTTGTTCAGAGTGACGTAAGTTTTCCTTAAACTGTAATTTATAGTATTACGCATGTTTAGTATTGAAAACATGCCGAAAATAGAATTAGTTTTTTGACAAATTTAAAAATGATGTAAGCTGGAAATTGTACGTACCAGTTTGATACTTGAAGAACGTTTAAAGAACGATTTTTTTCCAACGGTTTAGACATTTTGCCATGACAGCAGATGGACAAAAGAGCGTCAAAAACAGAGTCATCACCTCTCCATTGATGATGCATATACAGATGCTTCATTCAATTGACAGTCTTTCACTGTGACGTCATCAGCATCATCTCTTATCACCCCGTAAGCACATTTAGAATAAGCAGACCTTTGTGTGTAGTTGATATCCGCTATAACCGACTGTTTTGAAGCATGCCTTGGACCCTTGACAATCAATGTAAGTACACGCGACAAAGAATCAACATTCCGTTCCAACCTGGTTCCCGGGCCCTGTTCCTGTTGTGAGGTAATCGGAGTATTGGCAAAGTCACAAAATTTCTTCCAAGCAAAGCAAATCATTTTAATGAACCCAACGCAACATGGTTCCCGGGCCCTGTTCGGCGTGCGCTAAGGTAGGGCCTAAGGAGCAGAGGCCGCATGGACGCCCCCATTGGAGCAAAACAAACATGGCGGACCAGGTAGGTTTATCATTGAAATCTCTTCGTTTGGGGTATTTCTAGGAGGTGTCATGAAACGTCATTGTTGTCAAAAGTATATTTTCATATTTTATGCTGATCGGCGGTCTATCGTTGAAGAGGGGTGCTATCGTTGAAGACAATCACATTTTCGATAGGGAAACGGTAGAATTGTTCTCTAGAAACCTCAATATTACATTCCCTCACTATGGCACAACTCTTTATGGTCGGATTATTGTACTAGACTTCCTCGAAAGTTGTGTAAAATAAATGATGGATTCCAGTCTCCTGAGACATGCTTCCAATGTTTCTACGAATAATTAACCATACTCTATTTAATTTCATCCTCAAAATCTTTTTAAGTATATATTATACCAAACATAATCGGCATGAAAATATCTAAGATTAAGTTGAATAAGAAATTATGATGACCGAAATCCACATTTTTGTGTGTTTTGTTAATTACTGTAAATTAGTATACTAAAATAGCTATTCAAACTTTTTGAAAATAAATATATATGCCAAATCATATACATGTACTAAACAATCTTTTATTTGTTAAATATTATATGTAGATTTGTTTATATTACTTTGTAAAAGAATGAACCTACATCTAAGTAAAAGGGCAATGTTGTTAATATTTGATTCACATTTTTAGATAATAACAATTAATCTATCTCTTTATGTTTTAGAATGTCTACTGTTCTTCAAGAGTACAAAGTTGGGTACAATAAATATATTGGTCATTGAGGAAACTTCAGAAAGACACCCTTGAAGCAGTACTACCTACAGGTTCTGGAAAATATCTCATCAATGAACTATTACAATCACTTTTTTCAACAAAGTTTTGTGAAGGAGCTTTGAATGCATCCTACTGAAAGAGTGCTTGTGTGAAATTGACAAAGTAATAAATCAATGTATTATTAATGCTGAATACAAAGAAAACTTAACAGACTTCTTAAAAAAGCATAACAAAGTTGACACTATAATGATGATAAGAGAACTTTTAATTGGAAATTCGATTTGTGAAAGAGACAGTTTATGTGATTCAAGACAATTTTAGCATTCAAGTAAGATTTCATTGAACATTACATTATCTTCTATACAGTTTTAATTGATTTGAGCTTAAAACTCTGAACAAATTTAAGCACTGAATCAGTGGTTATAGGAATATCCCTGATGTAAACAGATTGTTGCAATGCACATACCTTAATCAACTACTCATCTGTGTAATAAACATTAATCCAGATCCATTCGCCTTTCTTGTTTTTTACTATTTTTACAATAATTTCTTGTTTGTTGGCAAGAGTTCAAATGTTCAATGCATACATCATTCAAAAACTATTTGTAAATTTTTAGAATATTGCTGTGGGGGGCAAGTGAAGGGACACTAAGTTAGTCTTTAGCCATTGTTTGAAAATTCAAGAATCTGCAGGCTGCATTATAGAATGCAATGATTGAGTTTGTGCACTGAGTATTACAACATGCCATTAAGTTTGTCAGTAAAAATTGTCATTAAAAACATTGGTTCCAAACAGGACAGTTAGATAAAGTTAAATTGATGCACGTTCTTACACAAGAGGCATATTGCTGGTAGACTTGAAGCAGTGTGTTGGGAGATAAGATAGCCCAGAAGTATGTGTAGATTAAAAGAGCTATTTGATTGGAATAAAAAATAGGGCTCAGTACATTAGTCAGTTGAGGACAACCTATATAAATTGAACGTCAAAAGAAATGTTACACTTCTTTGAATTTGAATATCATATGAAGTGACATGTTCAGAGGAATTTGCTTTCATGTGTTGTAACACTCCATTAGTTTGGTGTTTTGTGCTAAAATAGCAGACCTGTAACTTTAATGGTATAGCCAGTTCTTCATGGGTGGGGTCAATTGTCCTATTTCCGATCATGCAATAATTGAAGTGAACATTGTAAAACTTGACCAAACTGACTTTGCTTTCTTTGATAATGAATGCACATTCACAAAAAAGGAAATAAGTTATGTTTTTGGAAACATTTATTCGTTATTTTGTCTAAAAATTACGGAATATTGAGATTTATTATTTTTCTATTCTAAACACAACCATAAGATTCTAAGAAAACGTTTTTGTTAAAAATGGGCTTCGACTGTTTTAGGAAGCTATGGCACATGTTACGGACTTGATTTGTTTCTAAATCTTTCTAAATAGTGAACTTCTTTTACATTTTGATTTCATCAGAAGGATCATGTCACCGAAACGTAGCCATAGAATTTTTACCACGGATAAAATGCAATTGAAATCAGTTAATAACGGGTACAAAAGGCCCCTGTATTCATTATTTCACACCATTATTCGATTACAATGTCGAGATTAACATAAACTTCATAAAATACATAAGTCCTCATACTGACTTTTCTAAGAAGCTTTTTAGGGCTGAAGCATTTTAATCATATATTTATTCATCAGAATATTATAGAAATTAAAAAGAAGAAAGTTCAGAAATACTTTATTCAACAGCATGAATCTTTTGTCTGATAGACTTCCCAACACAACCATGGAGATCTGTCACTCATTCAAAGACAGGCCCTTCCATCTGCATCCTCCAAAAGATAAAGTTTTTAATGAAGGATAATCCTTGTTAAACATTGTGATTGAAAAGAATGTTCATTGTTCATCAATGATGAAATTGGCTTTCATTTCTTGAAGAGTAAATAAATGGATCTTTGTTCCATCTGACATTCTCCCTGTCTGTTCTTTCAGTCCTGTATCCTTTCTCCATTCAAGTTCTGCAGATCTGTAAATATTTGGAAAATAATAATCACTTGATGTATCTATCATAAATAATAATTTAATTTTACATTAACATCAATACTTTATATAAAATATCAATTAATTGTCAATACCAAATAATCTCAAAGTAAAAAATTTAGAACTTTAGATATTTTGCTTCAAAGTTCAGAGATGCAATTAAAAGTCATTCTATTATTGGATGTTGAAGATTAAAAGTGACAGTTTTAGAGGAAACTTAATATCTTAGTTTGATATGGAAACAAAAACGATATCAGTAAAATTATCCAGATTTAGATAACAAAAATTGAACAAATGTCTCTATAAAATAGTAAATTATCAACTTATTAGATTTGGTTGGAGTCTAGCAATTAGAACAAACAGCATCACAGAGTATCTGCTACAACCATGTTTTAATTTGTGCTAGAAATATGATATTGGGCTCAAATGGTATCATCTAAGAAGATTCATCCTTGAAACAGAGCTAGTAATTTGAGCTTCTCATTGTTGTTGGTTTATTGATAATTGAAAGAAGTTAGACTGAAAACCTACCATGACCCATTATTTGGGCCAGATCAATCGTTAAAAAAAATCTAAAATTTTATCTTTCTATGCCATTTGGTTTAGAAAAAGATTTTATGGGGGAAAATAAAAATGCCAAAAGACAACCTGATCTTTAAAGCCTGATGTGCAAAAATAGTTTTAAATACATAAAGAAACAATGTACCTTGAAACAGGATTGGACAAGTCAGTCTGTGAGCCGTTATCAGCAGTTTTTGAGTATTCAATCTCTTGCATACTAGCATCTGGAAATCAAGACTGCTAAAATATAACACCAGTTTGATGAAAGTTGCCCCCTTTAAACTATAAATTCATATTCAGAATAAACCAATTTGTTATTTGCACTTTACTAGTTCAACGATCCTATGTCTAACATTTCAGCACATTTTGGTTAAAACAACCTTTGCATAAACCAGGGTTTCAAATTAACTGTATGAAGTAGCAATTTCATCATGTCAAACGTTAATCAAATTATGAAAAAAATCAATGTTTAGATTAAGCTAATGCACACTAGGGAAAAAGCATAATTCATTTCAAAATGAATGCATTAATATTTAATAGTTTGTTTTTTTAGTAAGTGTGGTCCAATCTAAATGGTACTTTTTAATATGTAAACTTACAAACAATTATTCATAATTAATATACGTCATGTAATAGATGTAAAGCAAAAACACATGTTCGCCAAATATGGAATCCATCGTTTATTTTACCCAACTTTCGAGGAAGTCTAGTACAATAATCCGACCATAAAAAGTTGTGCCATAGTGAAGGAACGAAAATTAACTAACGCACTGACCGTGCCTGTGTTTGTTTACATTTTGCAGCTCGCCTCGTCGGATATAAAATTAAAAATAAAATTATCCCTTTGTTCTAAAAATTCATTGAGACCGGCGATCGACATAAAATATGGAAATATACTTTTGACAACAATGACGTTTCATGACACCTCCTAGAAATACCCAAACGAAAAGATTTCAATGATAAACCTACTTGGTCCGCCATGTTTGTTTTGCTCCAATGGGGGCGTCCATGCGGCCTCTGCTCCCTGGGCCCTAACTTAGCGCACGCGGAACAGGGCCCGGGGACCAGGTTGGAACGGAATGTTGATTCTTGGTCGCGTGTACTTACATGTACATTGATTGTCAAGGGTCCCAGGTACGCTTCAAAATAGTCGGTAATAGCGGATATCAACTACACAAAAAGGTCTGCTTATTCTAAATGTGCTGACGGGGTGATACGAGATGATGCTGATGACGTCACAGTGAAGGACTGTCCATTGAATGATCAATACTGTCAATAATGTCAATACTCCGATTACCACACACATGCTCTATGGACGTTTACGGAAACATGACAGATCGGAATTTGTCTGATATAATCGGATGTCAATAACCAATCAAAGCACTCGAAATATGTTGGCATGGTATTTTTTATAAAGCGTCAATAGGTTGTTCTCATTATCTCGGGTGTTAAGAGATAAATGCTTCTTTTAACTATCTATGAATAAACTGAATTCATTCTATTGACGATTAAGAAACCATTTCTTTGGATGTTTGACAACATTAAGCTGACAACGTGTAATTATTTTTGATAATGTTCATTTTTTTTATATCTATTGTTATTTCATCAAACACGTTTGTTTTTTAAATTATTATTATTTATAAATGCCTCCAAAATGGGCTTATAATGCTTCTCATGATAACATCTAGCATGTAACCGCTTGGTGTTAATCGGTAATAACCAACTCACAATACAATTGGTTGTTTCTATGAAGTTTCAGTGTTTGCCAGTGTGTGGTGAAATTTTCTAAGATCGGTATCAAACAATGCTAATATTTGTCTGAAGTTCTTGAACCCATTCATGTTATAAATGTGACAGATCACTGACAGGATGATGATCTGTATTGACACAGCGAGAAGGATTCTCCGATGTTACAGATGTGTTTAGGTCACGTCTTCCCATGTCCATATGACAGAAAGAGGCTCAATGTCAACTAAATCATTTTACACCCATAAGTAGCATTTAGGAGTTGGAAAATCAGATGTTAATGGATAACTTCTTTATTATAAAGATGAGAAAGAGATAAATCATCAAGTCAGTACAGAACCCATAGTATGAAAATTCCCACGAAAAACTAGCAGTTATAACGCAATTGAGATACCGTTCACGTTTTTATCAAATTAAGGAGGTTCCATACCATTGTTCACAAACATCTCCAGTTAACAGTTCCCAACTTCAGAACCTTAGATTTTGTGATTTTTGTTAACAACAGAGTGCTAGAGGAGGCATCAACATTAATATTATCTTTAATTTCTTATAAAAAAGTAATACTTCTGTAATACGCTATTTGTTTTGTTTTTGTTGATTACGTATAGACATGTAAACTTGAATTGATTTTTCGCAAAAGATTTATCTTCTTTTATTACCAGTTTTTAAAATATATTTTGAACTTCTGCATATCTTTATACTTATTTAGCTGTGATTGAACATTATGTATTTTGAGAGGTTAATAAAAAAAGATTAAAACAAATCCTCCATTTATAGATAAAAAACAACTTCGTTTGGTAAGAAATATAGGTTCGTGATATACATTGTTTTAATTTTTAATTTTGAAAAACATGATCAGCTTACACCATGACGATTTACAGCAATTTATTTATTTATTTTTATTATTGGTTTAAACAACTTATAACTGCCTTATATATCCGACTAAGTTCCCACCATCTGAGCAAGGCGCTTCACCCAACCGAAGGAAGTCATTTTTTTTCTACGGTGATAAAATAAACCGAATAATTTGAAACAACGTTCTGCTCTCATCGTACAATTATTATTGATACCAATCGCGGTTCTCTATTTCTTCGTTGGATAATCATGTGTTTGAAGAGAATAAACAGGAAAATCAATCAGCAGAACTTTGAAAAGAATGTGTGGACAAGCATGTACAATTGCATACGTTACAAAACTGTTGTTATCTAAGCGGACTCAATAATCTAACCTCCATTTTGCCTGTCAAAAAACCTGTTAAGAAAGAAGATAATGAAATCGAAAAAATTAATTTTGTTTTATGAAAGAATTATTATTTTAAATAGTTTTTGGATATTTGCAGATATAAAGTATGACATTTTATGTTGGACAAAACTGACAATTGACTGTCTGTCAGTATTGCTTGTTGCAACAAGGATAATGCTGTTATGTCACGTGACGTGATCTTACTTTAAAATACAAACGTTTTTTTATAAGACACATCAGTAAAAGACGCCGCAAAAGTCAAGACGAAATGTCTTCAGTATAAACACTAACGATCATCTTGTATCAAAGGGAATGGTTTAATTTACGTATCCAATCCAAAAGAAACAATCAAGTATTTCTAACTCGAGCAATCACTAACAGTTTTGCAGAGTTGATCTAATTTGAATTTATTTTTCGTAAATAATTTTGAATTCGTGAAGGCCAATGCGACAAGAACACACTTGTTTAACCTCTGAAATTAACTGTTTTCGCAAAGTTTTGACACATGAGCAAACGTTTTCTTTTGTTATAGAATTATTATCATTGAAACTTCTTCATTCTACATGATGTCAGATTGACTCTTTTTAATCATAGAAAAAGTAAAAAAAATCGACGTTTAAACAGTATTTCAATCCCAAAACAAAACATGATTACATTATACATATTTTAACAAATACAAAGGAAAACGATTATCAAAACAGCAAATAGGCTAAACAGCCTTTGTTATAGGGGCAGTAGCACGTTTTATGTGGAATAAAAGGTGATCTCAGAAAACTGAAAATACACGGTTCCAATTAAAAGTCATGTATTTGAAACTAAAGGAAGCAGTAATAATGTACATTGTAGAGTTCAGCTATGCGATTCCTTTTTCTTACAAAAAAAGTAATTTGAGGTGTTCACACGAAAGTGGCCGCCAATGGACTTTATGTGAATCTTTATAATTTGTTCTCTGACATATGATGATTGTTTTGTGTAATGAGATTTTTGACACGGCGTTAACGTACAATTTGTAAAATGATCAAAAACGTGTTACTGCCCCTCTAATGCTACTCCTTCAACGTGAAAATACATTTTATGAAAGTGTCCTTACATTCCAATAGCATTACATTTTAATGTTGAATTTAGGGTTGTGAAATGTCACAACTCATAAGAACTGAATATCTGTCAATGTCATGTGTTTACTCACACTTAATAAAATCACTATATGGTCAGTTAAGTCAAAAAAGGACTTTTCCATTTCTGTTTTTACATAAATACATTAGTTTTTTTATCCGCCTCCTCTTGTGAAACATGGAACGTAAATAATTGTGAAGAGAATTTATTAGAAAATATTGAGAAAGCCATTTCCTGGGGAAAATGGGAATTCTTGCAACGAAAGCGGAAATTCATGCTGGTACGTAAATACAAATAGATGTAAATGATAATATGCTTAATATATGGTGCCCATTAAATGATGTTGTTAATATCATAAAGTATGTCTTAAATTTAACTGAACTATTTCTTGTCATTTATTTATCTAAGTTAAACTCAAATGTACGTGATCATTATCAAACCTTTGTTCAAACGTTTTATGAATTTGATAAGTTTTGTATTGAATTTTGTTTCTCGTTTGATATAACAAGTAACTCAATTTATCTCGAAGAACCCAAGATACAAAACATCATTCTATATATGCAGCTGAAATTTTATTATATATGTTCCTTGAAAACGATATAATCTTAATAAGAGACGGATATCAGTTTGTGTAATGTATGCCAAACCGAAATGCACATACTGCAAACCTCAAACAAGTCAAGGTATACCTCTTAACTAACTACAAAATTTAGCGTACAAATTTCAAAGTGGTATACTGAACGAATCTTTTAATGTTATCAGAGCCTGACTCACAAAAGAGGTGCAAAAGTTATGTAAGGAAAATGAAAATAAATTGTTCAAATTGAAAGACAAAGTATTTAAACTAAACTAAGCAGTTATAAATCAAATATTTAATGTAAAATTCAGCCATGCGAATCCGTTTTCTTACAAAAAATGAATTAACGGTGTTAACACAAAAAAGGTCACCAATGGACTTTATTTTAATCATTATAATTTGTTTTCTGAATATGGATGACTGCTATGTGTAATGAGATTTCTGACACTATCAAAATGATGCAATTAGCATTACCGTTCAATTATCAGTGAAGTTTGAATAAAAAAAACTTGCTACTGCCCTATTAATATTTGATAAGTTAATATATTGAGACAAGAAAGAAGATCTTGTGGTCATACCTTATCAGACTATATCCTTTTGAAACCTCATTTTGCCCCTCTGCTATGGAACTCACTCGTGGTGTTTAATGTTGAAAGACAATTCACTCATCTCTTTGTTGAATATTACTTTTAACATCATTAATTACTTTAAATATTACCCTGTATATAGCGCGTAGCGTTTTAGCATTCTCTAGGATGTGCATCAAGTATTGCTTAGGCATAACAAAATTTGGTAAAGATGTATCAGCAATCCCGTTTTGTTTGTAATGTTTTCAAGTTGACTTATGGGTGAAGTCTTATAAGTCAATATCGACCAATGTGCTTTATGTTTAGAATAAGACAAGAAATCAGCCAAAAAAATAAGATTTTGATATCGCATAGTTGTCTTCAATTATTTTATTAACAGTATAAAATGAAGTTTTGTCATAGCAGTTTGAGTGAATTCACATGAACATTGAAGAGAATTTTACTCGTATAACTTTTTTTGCAATGGAATTCTTTTCACAAAATCTGAGTAATTTCTTTTCGTTTTCCTCTCGTGTGTTTGTGAAAAACACGCCTATTCATAGAGTAAAGGTTATAGCTTTTTACTTTTGTCCATAATCTAATTAAAATAGGAATGCCTTTTAGCAAGAAATGCGATAAACATCTGCATGAACCAACAACATTCGGAATTAAATGACGTCGCTCTTCAAAAACAGCAGTTTACTAAATGAATAATTAATTAAAGATTTCTAAAGTCATGTCGGATTACGATCGCAGATGTTGACATGTTGTGTTTCTTTTGTCGTTTACACACATCTTAGGGTTCAGCATAATGTCTTCGTAACAACTTATTATGTATGTTAGAAATGACAATGTCATATCTTACGTCCAACACTCTATTATCCGAAATTCACATATATGAAGTACTAATATGCACATTTATGATAATAGTAATGTGAACAATATAACTATATCACATCAACAGGCGTATATTAAAGGGGCAGTAGCACGTTTTTTGATAAATTCATATTTCAACATTTTCACTGATAATTGTGAGTTAATGCTAAATGTATTCCTTTGATAGTGTCAACAATCTAATTACACAAACAAATCATCCATAGTCAAATTATAAAGATTCACATAAAATCCATTGGCAACCATTTTTGTGTGAACACCTTTAATTCATTTTGTGTAAGAAAAGCAATCTCATGGCTTAACTTTACATTATATATTTGATTTATTGATGATTCATTTAGTTTAAATACATTGTCTTTAGATTGGAACCCTTTATTTTCATTTTCCTAACATCACCTTATATTCCCCGTAAAAACGTGCTACTGCCCCTTTAAAGCTTATATTTACCTCAATACGTGTTTGTACAGACCTGTGTAAACAATAATGACCGAAAACGATAAAAACAGTACCTGGCCAGTCCACAAGGATTATTTTACTATATATTGGTTAAAAACGAAAATCGAATGTCGTCATGATAACAATGGGATTGCCGGGAAATACGCATTATAATCCCGTATATATTACTCTTAACACACCTACAGTACGATGACGTAGCGCAGTGTAGAAGCGTGATAAAGTATCATCAGAATCGCGATATACTGCTGTTAGGACCATTGATATCAGCTAAAATGCGTCATAGCACTATGTGTTCGTGTTAATGTTGAGGCTTTGAGGTATATAGTATTGTGTGAGACATATTACAAGACGATATAAACAGGAAATTAAAGATGATTGATCAACTCTTGCAATCGTACACCCCTTGGAAGTATGGCAACAAATGTTTGTGTTTGATGTTTACTTTGGCCATATGACGAAAACACAATTATCGTAGTTGACTAAGTAACAAACGTGTTTATTTATTCATATATAGTTATACATTTGTCTACTTTATTATTTCATCAGTCTTTATGTCTACTATTCATCACATCATTTATTTTTATTTATTCATAATCGTTTACAAATTGTATACACTAATGCAGTTTCTGGTTAATTTGTTTTGTAATTTGTAATTTTTTCTGATCATATGTTTTTCTATTTTCAAAAATCATTCAGAGCATACATGTATTAATGGATAACAAAAGACATTTCAGACAATACGAATAACATCTGCTGCCTTTTGAAGGGTCGGTAACACGTTTTTTGCAAATTTTATATTTTTACTGATATTTGTACGATACTGCTTAATGTATTAGTTTGATAGTGTCAAAAAGCTCATCACAGAAACCAATCATCCATAGTCAGAGAAGACATTGTAAAGATTCCCATAAAGTCCATTGGTGGCCATTTTTGTGTGAACACCTTTAATTCATGTTGTGTATGAAAAAGGAATCGGATGGCTGAACTTCCGACATTTGATGGATCATACTGTCCTAAATTATGTTACCTACAAAATGCAACAATATGATTATTAACGAATACGTAGTCACTTTTTTTCTGAAATGCATACTCACAATTGAGGATCAAATATATTATCATTATTACAAAATCTTAAATACTTTTAATCTACTAACGTTATTTAAAAACAAGCTAAATCTACACTTTGCCAGTTTAAGTTCATATTTATACCTTAGTGCGTCACTATAATGTATATCATGCTAACTATGTATATATTTGTTTATTTTGAAATGATTTCTTCATTGGGCGTGTGGCCTTCAAACTTCATTAATAAACATATTCTCTCAAAAAATAGTATTGTATCTCTTCTCATGGATAGTGAGACATCTGGATCAAGCAAATATGAGATTTTTTATCAAGTAAATTGTTCTCGGTTTTGAATTACTTACAATTATCATTCTATTTATTATAGAGGTATAAGTCGTTATAACTGTTAACTCATAGAAGAATGTTTTGATGATACAGAAGAATATAGATTAACAAAGAAGCATTACATGTCAGATAGTAAAGAAACATGGTTCTTCTTTAACATTGTTGTATTTTGAATAAGACTCTTCCGCATAGGACTCGGCCCGAAAAAGTACAAGAATATGTACTACTATGATAGTGTGATCTAAAATATAATAATGTTACAATTGTTCACTATATAAAAAGGATTTATATCTAATGGTTCTTCTTTGTGACGAATTTGTGCTTTCACCACATAACTCATTCTCTACCCACAGAGGCAGATCAAGTCATGAACGACTGTATCAACATTTCATGACTTGATCTGCCTCTGTGGGGAGAGAATGCACATAACTCTTCTCAATGTGTTTATCATGGCGTCGACATTTAACAAACTCTTCGACTGGGAGGTATCGTTTCTCGCAATCAATTATTGACTCCAGTTGAACCTGTATCAAGCACGAGTAACTCTTTCAACTATGCCAATCCTATAACCCTCAAGTGAATGCTTGCTGGCTTCTTGCACCTTGTAGCAAGCACGAGTAACTCTTTCAACTATGCCAATCCTATGATCCTCAAGTGAATGCTGCCTGGCTTCCTTTACCTTGTAAACAGCTGGTCAACCTAACGCTTCTAAGGACTTTTATCTAACCTCAATCGAAGACGTTATCCTGATATGCCCTTTGTTGGCTTCCCATGATCCTCACTTATACGTTATACAGAATATTCTGTCAATTATATCGAACTTTAGGCATATCTGTTTCACATAATCGATAACAAAGTGTGTTCTTTAAACTTAATATTTGTGAACTCACCACTGAGTAAAGTCAAATAAAGAGATGAACAGATTTAAGCTTTGTTTATCAATGAAGCAACGCTCTGTCACTTAAGGTAATGCTCGTCAAAAATGTAATCTTTCTAATCACATAAGTTCATCCTACGTTACGTGTTATAACTGTAAACAAAGGTACGAGTGTCCATTGTTCCGGGTGATGATAATTGCTCGCTATGCTTCAAACAAAATAACCTTTCTCACCAATTTCTACATTTTTTCCTGAACCTGTTTTAAATGTATGAGATTTGCATACTCAATGTGACAATGGCTGGTGTATAAGTCATACGTCAATGGAATATACCGTGATTCTGTGTGCGAAAGAAAGGGAATGCAGCGTTACCATTAGTGTTTTCTTTTTCGTCAATCAAAAATCCATTTATTTACAATGAATCATACGTATATGAAAAAAGTATGTGCTTTCTTTTGCATTGAAAATAAATCTTTCAAGTATCAATTGTGAGTCAAGCCTGGACTAACTTATGTTAAACGGAACGATGCCATAAACTATTCGACCTGATGTGACCCAGGGTACCTTAAGAAGATTTGAGCATAAGTTTCACCAGCATTGATCTACACTAGATTGTCCTGGGTAAAGAAAACTATGGATGACCATACTCATTTGGTATAAGACAGTTTGTCTTGGAAACTTATGTAACATGCTAGGGAGGTTAGGGGAAGACTATCAGAACATTTTAAGACATAGTGAGAGGATTTAAATGTAGCCTAGCCTAGGAATTCGAATAACGGGCAAAACATGTCCCTAACTGACGTCGCACAAGATATTAACTGCTATCTGACCTTGTCCTTTTGACAAATATCATATGCTCTGCCGGCAGTGTGAAGTTGGTTACTTATTCCTTATTCCTTATTCGATATTCAGTTTTTCCAGTTACTTATTCAGAAAAGTCGACCTAGGGTACCAAGGAATACGTGCACCACCTTCTAAGTATACTCAAATTAAAGATAATTCAATTACCCATCCAATGAGGTATCATACGTTATATTACATAGAGGCGGTCATACCGTAATCTCCCAAAAACCAACACTATGTAGCCCTTTTATTCAAACAAAATCTTCTGAAGGTACCAAGGAATACGTGCACCACCTTCTAAGTATACTCAAATTAAAGGTAATTCAATTGCCCATCCAATGAGGTATCATACGTTATATTACATAGAGGCGGTCATACCGTAATCTCCCAAAAACCCACACTAAGTAACCCTTTTATTCAAACAAAAAAATCTGAAGGTACCAAGGAATACGTGCACCACCTTCTAAGTATACTCAAATTAAAGGTAATTCAACTGCCCATCCAATGAGGTATCATACGTTATATTACATAGAGGCGGTCATACCGTAATCTCCCAAAAACCAACACTATGTAACCCTATATTGTAGTTCTTTCAAACAAAAACTTCTGAAGGTACCAAGGAATACGTGCACCACCTTCTAAGTATACTCAAATTAAAGGTAATTCAATTGCCCATCCAATGAGGTATCATACGTTATATTACATAGAGGCGGTCATACCGTAATCTCCCAAAAGCTAACACTAAGTAACCCTTTTATTCAAACAAAAACTTCTGAAGGTACCAAGGAATACGTGCACCACCTTCTAAGTATACTCAAATTAAAGGTAATTCAATTGCCCATCCAATGAGGTATCATACGTTATATTACATAGAGGCGGTCATACCGTAATCTCCCAAAAACCAACACTATGTAACCCTATTTTGTAGTTCTTTCAAACAAAAAATTCTGTAGGTACCAAGGAATACGTGCACCACCTTCTAAGTATACTCAAATTAAAGGTAATTCAATTGCCCATCCAATGAGGTATCATACGTTATATTACATAGAGGCGGTCATACCGTTATCTCCCAAAAAACAACACTAAGTAACCCTTTTATTCAAACAAAAAAATCTGAAGGTACCAAGGAATACGTGCACCACCTTCTAGGTATACTCAAATTAAAGGTAATTCAATTGCCCATTTAATGAGGTATAATACGTTATATTACATAGAGGCGGTCATACCGTAATGTCCCAAAAACCAACACTATGTAACCCTATATTGTAGTTCTTTCAAACAAAAAATTCTGAAGGTACCAAGGAATACGTGCACCACCTTCTAAGTATACTCAAATTAAAGGTAATTCAATTGCCCATCCAATGAGGTATCATACGTTATATTACATAGAGGCGGTCATACCGTAACCTCCCAAAAACCCACACTATGTAACCCTATATTGTAGTTCTTTCAAACAAAAAATTCTGTAGGTACCAAGGAATACGTGCACCACCTTCTAAGTATACTCAAATTAAAGGTAATTCAATTGCCCATCCAATGAGGTATCATACGTTATATTACATAGAGGCGGTCATACCGTAATCTCCCAAAAACCAACACTAAGTAACCCTTTTATTCAAACAAAAAAATCTGAAGGTACCAAGGAATACGTGCACCACCTTCTAAGTATACTCAAATTAAAGGTAATTCAATTGCCCATCCAATGAGGTATCATACGTTATATTACATAGAGGCGGTCATACCGTAATCTCCCAAAAACCAACACTATGTAACCCTATATTGTAGTTCTTTCAAACAAAAAATTCTGTAGGTACCAAGGAATACGTGCACCACCTTCTAAGTATACTCAAATTAAAGGTAATTCAATTGCCCATCCAATGAGGTATCATACGTTATATTACATAGAGGCGGTCATACCGTAATCTCCCAAAAACCAACACTAAGTAACCCTTTTATTCAAACAAAAAAATCTGAAGGTACCAAGGAATACGTGCACCACCTTCTAGGTATACTCAAATTAAAGGTAATTCAATTGCCCATCCAATGAGGTATCATACGTTATATTACATAGAGGCGGTCATACCGTAATGTCCCAAAAACCAACACTATGTAACCCTATATTGTAGTTCTTTCAAACAAAAAATTCTGAAGGTACCAAGGAATACGTGCACCACCTTCTAAGTATACTCAAATTAAAGGTAATTCAATTGCCCATCCAATGAGGTATCATACGTTATATTACATAGAGGCGGTCATACCGTAATCTCCCAAAAACCAACACTAAGTAACCCTTTTATTCAAACAAAAAAATCTGAAGGTACCAAGGAATACGTGCACCACCTTCTAAGTATACTCAAATTGAAGGTAATTCAACTGCCCATCCAATGAGGTATCATACGTTATATTACATAGAGGCGGTCATACCGTAATCTCCCAAAAACCAACACTATGTAACCCTATACTGTAGTTCTTTCAAACAAAAAATTCTGAAGGTACCAAGGAATACGTGCACCACCTTCTAAGTATACTCAAATTAAAGGTAATTCAATTGCCCATCCAATGAGGTATCATACGTTATATTACATAGAGGCGGTCATACCGTAATCTCCCAAAAACCAACACTATGTAACCCTATATTGTAGTTCTTTCAAACAAAAAATTCTGTAGGTACCAAGGAATACGTGCACCACCTTCTAAGTATACTCAAATTAAAGGTAATTCAATTGCCCATCCAATGAGGTATCATACGTTATATTACATAGAGGCGGTCATACCGTAATCTCCCAAAAACCAACACTAAGTAACCCTTTTATTCAAACAAAAAAATCTGAAGGTACCAAGGAATACGTGCACCACCTTCTAAGTATACTCAAATTGAAGGTAATTCAACTGCCCATCCAATGAGGTATCATACGTTATATTACATAGAGGCGGTCATACCGTAATCTCCCAAAAACCAACACTATGTAACCCTATACTGTAGTTCTTTCAAACAAAAAATTCTGAAGGTACCAAGGAATACGTGCACCACCTTCTAAGTATACTCAAATTAAAGGTAATTCAATTGCCCATCCAATGAGGTATCATACGTTATATTACATAGAGGCGGTCATACCGTAATCTCCCAAAAACCAACACTATGTAACCCTATATTGTATTTCTTTCAAACAAAAAATTCTGTAGGTACCAAGGAATACGTGCACCACCTTCTAAGTATACTCAAATTAAAGGTAATTCAATTGCCCATCCAATGAGGTATCATACGTTATATTACATAGAGGCGGTCATACCGTAATCTCCCAAAAACCAACACTAAGTAACCCTTTTATTCAAACAAAAAAATCTGAAGGTACCAAGGAATACGTGCACCACCTTCTAAGTATACTCAAATTAAAGGTAATTCAATTGCCCATCCAATGAGGTATCATACGTTATATTACATAGAGGCGGTCATACCGTAATGTCCCAAAAACCAACACTATGTAACCCTATATTGTAGTTCTTTCAAACAAAAAATTCTGAAGGTACCAAGGAATACGTGCACCACCTTCTAAGTATACTCAAATTAAAGGTAATTCAATTGCCCATCCAATGAGGTATCATACGTTATATTACATAGAGGCGGTCATACCGTAATCTCCCAAAAACCAACACTATGTAACCCTATATTGTAGTTCTTTCAAACAAAAAATTCTGTAGGTACCAAGGAATACGTGCACCACCTTCTAAGTATACTCAAATTAAAGGTAATTCAATTGCCCATCCAATGAGGTATCATACGTTATATTACATAGAGGCGGTCATACCGTAACCTCCCAAAAACCCACACTATGTAACCCTATATTGTAGTTCTTTCAAACAAAAAATTCTGTAGGTACCAAGGAATACGTGCACCACCTTCTAAGTATACTCAAATTAAAGGTAATTCAATTGCCCATCCAATGAGGTATCATACGTTATATTACATAGAGGCGGTCATACCGTAATGTCCCAAAAACCAACACTAAGTAACCCTTTTATTCAAACAAAAACTTCTGAAGGTACCAAGGAATACGTGCACCACCTTCTAAGTATACTCAAATTAAAGGTAATTCAATTGCCCATCCTATGAGGTATCTTACGTTATATTACATAGAGGCGGTCATACCGTAATGTCCAAAAAAAACAACACTAAGTAACCCAATAAGGAATATGCTCACCTTTTCTAAGTATATTCAAATTAAAGGTAAATATCATATAACATTCAGTATGCACACCACATTTCAGATTCATGTTTAGTTATTAAGGAACATTTGTAGAGCTGTTTAGTGAAATTTAAAGATATACAATGTATGCGTTAACCGACGTCATTTTTGGTGTTTTTTTTATCTGCTTTGGTCAGTTTGTTGATGATATACCAACTGAAAACAAAGGGCTTTGTGACACTTTAATTGTATCATGTATGAACATGAGTTGTATATAACTATATATCTACAGCAAAATTAAATACTCTATGACTATTTAAGGAATCAAGTTAATACTTTTGAAAGCTAACTCAGATTTGTAATATAAAGATATATTTTGTCCTTCAGTCAAGACATATTAGACCCGCAAAGAATGTCAGAGCAATGATTATGCATAGGAAATAATGTTTATATGTAACTTAGTTAGAAAACAGGATTATCGGTGGGAGTGTAAACCAAATAAATACTCAGATCGCCTAGAAAAATATGGATACGAACTCTATTCGGCAACGCCTTTGTGTATATTTGCCATAGCCTCTCGTCATCGGCCTTTTTTGTACTAAATAACCTCCTCTGTGCCATAAACTCTACTCTTTTCTCGTTTCAATACCGTACTTTTAATTTTTAAGTAACCCTTGTTTCTCTTACCTCACCTAATGCTATACCGAGTAAATGATAACACGCTACAGAGAGGTAATAGAAAATAGACTCATATAGGCGTCACCCGAGCTAAGTTATTGCCATAACCCGAGACAATCAGGTTATGTGTTGGCCTACACTCACGAGGAACACTCCGGCAAAGGTGGACATGAGATAACGATGCAAGCTTTAACCCTTGCATTGCCATACCCCTCATGGTATTATTTGATTTGATAACCCTCATTTTACCGTACACCTTACTCTAACCCTCTTGTTGTCCTATCCCTCTACGCTACCGTCGTTTCCATAATTCTCACATTAATGTCTACCTAACTGTAACTCGTGTTGTAACCTATTTCCGTGCATAACCCTTTTTTGTGGCCCACACTTGACTGTTGATATAAATCCCTCTCTAATCTTCTACGTTACCCTCGTTATTGTAACCCTCGTTTAACCATTAACTTTACTGTGATCCTCACTCTTCCCTATCGTTTTACGCTTTACTATTTTTCATAACCTTGCTTTGCAATAACACCTACGTAACCGTTTCCATAACTTTCACTCAGAGTATTTATTTCAGTAACCATCGCTCTTACCCTCTACGTAAGCCGCGTTTACATGCACCGTTTACCCTCGGGGGGGGGGGGGGGGGGGGGGATACCCCCTGGGGTTTCCTCCAGGAGGCAAATTTTGTCATGTATACAGTACACACAGGGGGTAAATTTTTGCCTCCTGGGGGGTAATGAGGCAAAATTTGCCGAAGCTAAATAGGTAGGGCAAATCTGGTTACCCCCAGGGGTATAAACGTAGTTATACCCTTGGGGGTTAACTTGTCACGTAAACGGTTTTTGGGGGTTTTGAGGGGAGCAAACCAGAGAATGATTAGCAATCTATATAAGATAATCACATTTTTTTCAATGGGTATCTATCTTTAATCCTTTTATGTATTGTAATATTTCTAATCAACATAATAACTATGCAATGATAGCACAAACTTTCCTCAATTTGATATTATTCAAACTGAAATGAGAACGAAGTGAAGGTGGCGCAGAGCTTAAACAAGGTTGATATGTCAAATGATGACATGACAAAAGACCTTTTTTAAAACTAGAAACCAAGAAGGAAGAACAACAAAGTAGATTTCAATCTTGCTATGAACTTTGATTGAGGGTCTAGGACAAAAACCACCTGGAAAAAACCACCTGACAAAGTCAAATAATGACAAAAGCAACCGAGGACAAAACCCACACGGACGAAACACACCTGGACAAAAACCACCTGGGAAAAAACAGGGCAAAAGTAATCCACTTATTATTGTATTATATGCTTTTAAATTGAATATGATAATACTTAATTATGATATCATAGGATATTATTTGTTCGTATTATTCATTTACCAACAATTTTCATATATTTGCCATTTTTGGGTACGCTGTGTAAACTATCTGTACAATGCTGTATTCCAGTGACAATTTGTTTTCCAGCCATGATGTTATACTATTTGACATTGTATTTATGCCCATGTTCTTGTACTCTTCAGATTGGAGGAATAACATATTATATATATGTACATTGAAAAGGCAGTGCGCTGTTTTGTTCGTGCTTGTTTCTTGGCTTGCAATATTATTGAGTAGGATGATTAATTATTTAATCTATTTCACTCAAACTGACTATACAAATCAAGTATGTTTTGCAGGTTTTGATATAAACCATGCACATTTCCGTTTTACATCAAACTTCAACAATCCTTTGAATGTTACGTGGTCTTCCCTGAAATTCTTGCCATACATATGATCAATTATCTATAGTTAGATTACCGGTATGATTAAATATTGTGTTTTAGCCTTGATGAAATATCGTTATGTTTATATCTTACTAAAATATTATGCTTAGCCTTAAATTGCTATATTGTATGTTACCAAACGCCATTGTTTCAATATTGACCCTGTCCTTTTTTAGATATGGATGGGTTTGTCCTAGTTGAATTTGGTTTTGTTCGGATGGCTTTTGTCCTGGGTCCTTGGCATTCGATTTAGAAAATTATTGTGTACGCCAAATAACAGCTACATTATATTGAACTTATGAAAAAAGGAAAACATGAACTGCAATTAAAATCAATTATCGGTAGTCTTTAGAAACGAGAGAAAAATGTAAATGAGGGGACACAGAATAGCAAACTTGCAAAAAGGAAAACAAGGAAATGTTAAATAAAAGCTTTTTTGAGTTATGTCTCATGACAACTTTGATGTGATTGAATGAAGATTGCAAACTATGCAGTACTGAGGGGCTTGTCGAAACACTGACCTTTGCCTGGATTTTGACGACGACATGCTTTTAGCTAACGTCCGGAAAGTAAATACATACTATTTCTGATACCCACAAATCGATATTTCTGCATTCTGGTAAAATAAAACCAGCAATTTAACCTTGTGTAGCAGGGTTGACTTGGTCAATAGAAAACCAAAGGCTGCTGGGGTTCGATCTGGAGTTTATTACATACTGCTGGTTGCTATATGGAGATAGCAAGGAGTAACAATAACAGTAGTAGATTTGTACACCCTGAAACAATACATAAAATACAATATAGATATATGCAAATTAGATATGTGTTACATCATACATTACATGCATATAAGTTATACTTAATAAAATGATGCTTACACATTTCAGAATGTAAGGTAATACATGAATGTATAAAATGAGATACAGCAATAGGCATTACAAACAATAGTTACATATTATGCAAATATTATAATGTACCATAATGCCTGAAATAATATTACAATAAAGAACCTGTCTTTAAATCATATCATTAAGACAGATAACACAAAGTATGAGTTATTATACAATGATGAAAATGATGATATTAAACATACCAAATATATGGTACTCAGGTGCCTGCTACCAATTGTACCTCCTCGTGCGGTTACATCATGACATGAACCTATAATGGTTAATGACACATAATAAATAAAGCACCTAGATGTATGTACATATATACATGTAAAATATAGTATTGCACAATCAGTCAATCATACATACCATCATCATATAGTTACAAACTATACTTCATCAAATCATATGCATTACATATGTAATACTACAAAGATTAGAAACTATGAATCATATTATATAATGCATGATTCATATTAAATACATTAACACACACACTAATTATAGGCATATGATTAATTGAACAAAAGTAATGCTTATGCCTACTGAAATATATACAACACATCTTTACATGAGATATACCATTTGGAAATACATACTTATTAGTATGTACAACACTCTTGCAATATAGATGCTATCAATAGGATAAAATATGGTATTTACAGAATATTACCACTACATTGATTAATGATGTGGTTGCTACATTATTGATATAATATACCAAATAAACTAGCACTAAACAATAGACATATTCACAGATCATGTACTTGACCTGCAAGCCTGACTACATATGAATAATATAACACAATCATTACATGTGCCAAATGAAATCCTTACCTTTAGCATGTAACACTAAAAGTACAAAACATTCATACATCAAACACACATTATCCTAACCATTAATGTAATGATATTTATGCCTTACTTAAATATGATATGATAAACTTAGAAGTATGTTAACTAACCTGTTGTGTAGAGAATGGAGAGCTTGTCAAACTGACTGTCCAAGGAAAGTGAAGTCTGTCTTTTGTGTCACGTCAGTTAAAATATTGCAGTGCACTTAAACATGTGTGCTGGTTAACTTTATAGATTTAGTAAGCATGCATGTTAAGAAGTATGCTTCCCTAACAATAGATAGAACAAAGGCAGAAAGCTGAGGTAGTGAACTGTGAAAGCAGTCACACCAGAGAACAATAGAAAGAGAGCTAAGAGCTTAATTGGAGGCTTGTAAACTACAAGAGCATGATCATTGTAGTCTGGCTGTATTGTAAAATACCTGGAATAAAATAATGAATTAGAATATACATATATACATTTAAACATGCAATAGTAAAATATATTACTCTGTCACACTTGCATCATTTTTCTTTTCTGTATCATCGAGAAATGTATTAAGCTGTTCATGGTCAGATAGATGACAATGATGATGAATACCCCCTTTGCTTAAAACCCATGTATTTTACTCCCGTGGGCAAACAGGTGCCATGTAAACGCAGCTGCCTCGCTTCACAATTTACCTTACTGTAACCATCATTCTGCCTTATCTGTCTATGTTTTACTCATTTTCGTAGCCCTAACACTACCGTATACTTAACTGTTACCCTCACTTTGACCTTACCCTCTTTAACCCTCTTCTCCATATCCCTGGCTTTACAGTATACCTCACTAATCCTACTGTTACCCTCGCTTTGCCCTTACTCCCACGTAACCCTCCTTTTTATAACCATTGTTATTCTGTTAACCTAACTGTAACCCTTGCCTTTCCCAATCCTCCTACGTAACCCTCGTTTCTATAACCCTTCCATTGCGAATACATAACTGCGAGTATTTATTTCTGTAACCATCCCTCTAACCCTGTACGCAAGCCCCGCTTCACCATTTACTTTACTGTAGCCCTCATTCTGCCTTATCGGTCTAAGTTTTACTCATTTTCGTAGCCCAAACACTAACGTTTACTTAACTGTTACCCTCAAATTGACCTTACCCTATATAACCCTCTTGTCCATATCCCTGGCTTTACAGTATACCTCACTAACCCTGCTGTTACCCTCGCTTTGCCCTCACTCCCACAAAACCCCTTTTTTTATAATAAATGAACTAGCCAGTGTCTTAAAATCAATTTTTCATTTTGCTATATGCATATCACAAGAAGTATCTCTTTCGTCAAAACAAGCAGTTTACAATATGCCATTGTTACGTTAATTATACAAAATTATTGGTGATGTAGTTATAAAGTTGTAATGCGAGGGTTATGGACACGAGGGTTACGTAAAGGGTTAGGGCAAAGTGACGGATTCAGGTAGGTATACAGTAAAGCAAGGGAAATGGAACCAGGTTTGCGTAGAGGATAAGGGCAAAGCGATGTTTACCCAGAAGATAATAATTTAATTTGGCTTAAAAACTAGTGGATCACATTTGACTACACAGAGATGCCCGGTTCGAATCCCACTTTCAATGTTAAAAAATCTTAACTTCCCTGTTTGATAAAAAATAAAACTCTTAGTGTTTGGTTGTGTTAATCATATTTCAAAACCAACCTATGCGGATGCTCCTTTAAATAAACAAAAGGCAATAATTTCATGAGGGTGTGACAAGTGAAGGTAGTTAGGAGTTAAAACATATTGAAAATAGATATATCCAATAAAATGTAATAAACTCTCTCAAAAAAGAAACGCAACCACTCTCTCATTTTCTGACAACAACCTCTGAACAAAAATGGTGAATGTGAATTGGATTTTTTTTGTCATGTATACTTAATAAACTAAAAGGCAAAAGAAAGTATAGGTCGGGTTTAAATGATATTAATGACAACAAAACAAGTCGTATCAGTACACTGTTTGGTTTATACAAAAGACGGGTTTCATATCATCATTGTGGCACAATATCATAAGCAAACAAAAAATACATGATACGTGGGATCTCATTGAACAGAGGTGGGGTCAAAATAAGTACTGTTCAGCGATTACTGAATCCACATGCTTGATTGCAAAAGTTCTCAAACCAACACAGCACGGGTTTCAGTAACGTGTATGTCCACCATGTGCATCAATGCAGGCAGTGATACGTCTCCTCATCGATGACGTCAGACGTCTGATGACGTTAGGTGAAATTCTTTGCCATTCTTCCCTGAGAGCAATTTCCAGTTCATTTATGGTCAAAGGTGGTTGCTGACGGTTCCTTATTTGTCTGTCGAGATGGTCCCAAAGGTGTTCTATTGGGTTCATGTCCGGGGAACAGGCAGGCCATGGCAGTACGTGAACATTGTGCTGATTCAAGAAGTCCCTTGTCAATCGTGCTGAATGAGGCCTGGCATTATCATGCTGGAATACTGTTCCCTGTGGTTGATTTTGCAGGAATGGAAGCATTACTGGCCGTATAATGTCATCTCGGTACGTCGCAGCATTCAAATTACCATGCACAATCACTAGTGGAGTCTTCTGCTCTCCACAAATGCCTCCCCAGACCATTACACTCCCCCCACCGAATTGATGATGCTCTTGTACGCACACTGGAGCCAACCGTTCACCTCTACGTCGGAAAACTCGTTGTCTGCCATCGTTCCTGAACAACCTGAAACGACTTTCATCGGAAAACAACACTCTGCGCCATTCCCGGACTTGCCAGACTCGAACTCGTCTCGCCCATCGTACTCTCTCACGTCGATGTTGGGCGGTCAGGAACATTCCTCTGAAGGGACGGTAAGGTCTGATACCTACAGAACGTAGTCTCCGTAGGACCGTACGTGGACTGATGCGACGTCCCAGAGCCATTGCCGCCGTTGCCGCCGCAGTTACGAATCTGTTACGAAGGTGAATGGTTCGTATATGGTGATCTTCGTGCGGTGTTGTCACGCGTGGTCTTCCGGTTCTGGGCCTGTCCTGAGTCCTGCCTGTCTGCCGGTGTCGTTGGAGGAGTCTGGCCACCGTTAATGGTGTGCAACCGAACCTTCTTGCAATTTGGATCTGTGTTGCCCCAATCTCGTGCATTCCAATAGCTCGCTCTCGCTCCGCTTCTGTTAATCTTGGCATTTCTTTTTTGTGCTTTCATCAGCTGTGTTTCCAACCTCTTGTATGCGCATATTTATACTCTGCTTCAGCACTTGCATTTTGAGCTATTGGCTTAAAACGTGTTTTACCATTTTCACGTGAGGTGTGGTATCATGAATAAGGATCCGTTTCAGCGATGTGTTTCTCTCCGTATTGTACTCGGATAATGACATTGTGAACACATTTGGTTCACCTTTTAACAAAGTTTTAAAACAAAATTGATTTTTCGAACCTATACTTTATTTTGCCTTTTAGTTTATGTTCTTGTTTGATTAGTAATAGCTCCATAACACAGTCTTATTAACGCACGCTGACATTTTATTTGGACTGAGCGAAACAGTCATGTGTATAATGCTAAAAGTGAACTGCATTTACAAATCAAGGAAATTACAATTTAAGCCAAGGTATATAAAAGGAAACGTAGTTTGGCAATATATTCAATTCGTTTACTCGGAAAATCAAGGTCGAATATGCCCCGATTGAATATTGCAGATCGAAATATTGTGATTGGTCGGAATCAGGCCAGGCAAAGTTTTGGAACAGTTGCCCGCCATCTGAATGTCCATAAAACTACGACCTCCCGACTTTGGAATCGCTACAAACAGTTCCATGCAACCGAAGACCGTCCACAGAGTGGTAGACCAAGGATCACCACAACGGATCAGGATCGTTTCATCCTGGTCATCCACCTACGTAATCGGCAAGCCACACCAACCGTCACTGCAACACAAGTGCCTGGTTTGAGGAGATTTTCGGCCCAAACCATCAGGAACCGTTAACGTAAGGCTAATACATGTATTCATTACTATGAACATTTTTCGGACCTGTTCTGAGACACCAACATCGACGTCATCGTCTCAGACCGGAAACGTTTCCAGTCAGTGACGAGTCCCGTTTCCTACTTCACAGACGTGACGGCAACAAACGTGTATCCAGACGAGGAAATGAACGTTTCGCACCGAAATTGCGTTCGACAGGTCGACAGATTTGGAGGAGGGAGCGTCATGGTGTGGGGAACCATGTCTTACAACGGACAATCACACCTGGTCATCATTTCCGCAATTTGACGGCCAAATGCTACATCAATGATGTTTGGCAGCCACACCATCTTTCGATAATCGACCAATAGAGGGAGCTGTTTCAACGGGACAATGCCCGCCCTCGCACAGCTCGTGCAACAGTGGATTTTCTATGGAATTCCATTATCGACTCCTTGCCATGGCCCTCCTGGTCTCCCGACATCAACCCGATCGAAAATCTTTGGGACTATCTTAAACGTCGTATCCGTGCACGTACACTACAACCGTCGACATTAGATGCATTGACCACAGCACTACAAGATGAGTGCTGAGCAATACCACAGGAAAGGATTTCTCGTCTGATCCGTTCTGCTCCGAGGAGGTGCAATACATTATTTACAGCTCGAGGCCCTTAAAATAGATACTGAAATAAGCGCCCCCTAGTTTCCGTCCAATGCATAATAAACATAATGAAATTGAGACTATATACTACAAATAGATTTGTTTCACCATGTAAAATTTCAATGTGTTATCTTTGATAATCTATGTGTTATAAAAAGTTAAAGACTGCTATCAACACTACATAAAATCAGGGGTTGCGTTTCTTAGGCATACAATAAAAGTTACCGTTGTGGAAACGAGTGTTACGTAGAGGTTTAGAGCAAATCGAGGGTCGCAGTTATGTATTCGCAATGGTAGGGTTATAGAAGTGAGGGTTAAGTAGAATGATTGGGAAAAGCAAGGGTTACAGTTAGGTAAACAGAATAGCAATGGTTATAAAAAGGTGGGTTACGTGGGTGTGAGGGCAAAGCGAGGGTAACAGTAGGGTTAGTGAGGTATACTGTAAAGCCAGGGATATAGACAAGAGGGTTTTATTATAAGTTATAACATTGCATAGTGGGTTGCATAGGTATTTATTATTCCCGTGAAAGGTTAATAAATACCTAAGAATCACGCTTTGCAATGTTATAACGAATTCATCTTACCGAATGTTCAAACACAACGCATATTTAAAAAGGTTAAAAACTGCTGAGGCACATGACAAAGATCAGGGTCACAAACTGGAAGTGTTGTTTTGAAAATTAAATCATCAATCGTGTCAGTGCTTTGCTTAGTCAGAGGAATTTCTTTTTGTGAACACAGTTCTTGAAGCATAAAATCGATGTTAAACAACTTCTCTTGCAAGACACAAAAGGAAACATTGAATGGATACTGATATTTCAAATAAATGTGAACCTATTCTCATATGCAATGATAAAGAAAGCCTCGACACAATATTGAATTCTTTTTCCACGAGAAACATTTTAAACACCAAATCTTAGATTAATAAGGTAATTATGGCAATATACATGTATGGTTTTTTTTGGCCTTTATATAGCTTTCAATTACTTTGACTTTAGTTTGTATAAAGGTACATATTATTTGAGCAAAGGTTACATCAATGTATTCCATGAAACATACTTTACAAGGAGCTCAATCTGCACGCTTTTTTCATGGCTTGGTATAAATTAGTTCAATTTGCAGCTTTTTTCGTGATTGGTTCATGGAGGGGTATAAATAATTTATCCTCCTTCTCAAGAGGGTGATATCAGTAGTTATCCAGGGTCACGTGAACCAATCAGAGATCGAGATTCTTACATGAGGTTGGATAAAGGGTTAGGTCAAAGTGAGGGTAACATTTAAGTATACGGTAGTATTAGGGCTACAAAAATGAGTAAAACATAGACAAATAAGGCAGAATGAATGTTACAGTAAGGTAAATGGTGAAGCGAGGCTAACGTAGAGGGTTAGAGCGATGGTTACAGAAATAAATACTCGCAGTTATGTATTCGCAATGGAAGGGTTATAGAAACTAGGGTTACGTAGGAGGATTGGGAAAAGCAAGGGTTACAGTTAGGTTAACAGAATAACAATGGTTATAAAAAGGAGGGTTACGTGAGAGTAAGGGCAAAGCGAGGGTAACAGTAGGATTGGTGAGGTATACTGTAAAGATATGGAGAAGAGGGTTAAAGAGGGTAAGGTCAAAGTGAGGGTAACAGTTAAGTATACGGTAGAGTTAGGGCTACGAAAATGAGTAAAACATAGACAGATAAGGCAGAATGAGGGTTACAGTAAGGTAAATTGTGAAGCAAGGCTTACGTAGAGGGTAAGAGCGATGGTTACAGAAATAAATACTCTGAGTGAGAGTTATGGAAACGGTTACGTAGGTGTTATTGCAAAGCAAGGTTATGAAAAAAAGTAAAGCGTAAAGCGATAGGGAAGAGGAGGGTCACAATAAATTAAAGTTAATGGTTAAACGAGGGTTACAGGAACGAGGGTAACGTAGAAGATTAGAGAGGGATTTATATCAACAGTCAAGTGTGGGCCACAAAAAAGGGTTATGCACGGAAATAGGTTACCACACGAGTTAAAGTTAGGTAGACGGTAATGTGAGAATTATAGAAACGACGGTAACGTAGAGGGATAGGATAACAAGAGGGTCAGAGTAAGGTATACGGTAAAATGAGGGTTATCAAATCAAATAATACCAAGAGGGTATGGCAAGGCAAGGGATAAAGTTTTTTTATACTAAGTGAGGGTATGTTAAACTAGTTTAAATAAATGGTAAGGGAAAGTAAAGTTTACAATTGGTTACACCCCTTGGGTGGTTCTAACTCTTCTTTTTTCAATAAATTTAAAGTCATACCTTGTGAAGTTATACCTTTGTTTAAACTTTTAAAAGTTTTATATGTAGTGACCACGTTTTGCATCGTTATCTCATGTCCACCTTTGCCGGAGTGTTCCTTATGAGTGTAGGTTAAAACAGTCTCGGGTTATGGCAATAACTTAGCTCGGGTTACGCCTATACAAGTCTATTTTCTGTTACCTCTCTGTAGCGTGTTATCATTAAGTCGGTATAGCATTAGGTGAGGTAAGAGAAACAAGGGTTACTTAGAGGGTTAGATTGGGAATTAAAATTAAAAGTACGGTATTGAAACGAGAAAAGAGTAGAGTTTATGGCACAGAGAAGGTTATTTAGTACAAAACACGCCGATGACGAGAGGTTATGGCAAATATACACAAAGGCGTAGCCCGAATAGACTTCGTATCCATAATTTCTAGGCGATCTTGGTATTTATTTGGTTTACACTCCCACCGATAATCCTGTTTTCTAACTAAGTTACATATAAACATTATTTCCTATGCATACTCATCGCTCTGACACTCTTTGCGGGTCTAATATGTATTGACTGAAGGACAAAATATATATTTATATTACAAATCTGAGTTAGCTTTCAAAAGTATTAACTTGATTCCTTAAATAGTCATAGAATATTTAATTTTGCTGAAGATATATGGTTACATACAATAAACAAGCAATACTGGCATGGCATAACCGAATCACTTTGAATATATACAATGTAGAGGTCCCAGGTTCGTATCCAACTCATGTTCATACATGATACAATTAAAGTTTCACAGTCCTTTTGAGTTGGTATACCATCTACAAACTGACCAAAGCAGATAAAAGAAAACACAAAGAATGACGTCGGTTAAAGCATACATTGTATATCTTTAAATTTCACTTAACAAGCTCTACAAATGTTCCTAAGCAACTGTATAACTAAACATGAACCTGAAAAGTGTGTGCATACGGACTGTTTTGGGATAATTATCTTTAATTTGAGTATACTTAGAAGGTGGTGCACGTATTCCTTGGTACCTTCAGAATGTTTTGTTTGAAAGAACTACAATATAGGGTTACATAGTGTTTGTTTTTGGGGCATTACGGTATGACCGCCTCTATGTAATATAACGTATGATACCTCATTGGATGGGCAATTGAATTACCTTTAATTTGAGTATACTTAGAAGGTGGTGCACGTATTCCTTGGTACCTTCAGAATTTTTTGTTTGAAAGAACTACAATATAGGGTTACATAGTGTTTGTTTTTGGGGCATTACGGTATGACCGCCTCTATGTAATATAACGTATGATACCTCATTGGATGGGCAATTGAATTACCTTTATTTTGAGTATACTTAGAAGGTGGTGCACGTATTCCTTGGTACTTTCAGAATGTTTTGTTTGAAAGAACTACAATATAGGGTTACATAGTGTTGGTTTTTGGGGCATTACGGTATGACCGCCTCTATGTTATATAACGTATGATACCTCATTGGATGGGCAATTGAATTACCTTTAATTTGAGTATACTTAGAAGGTGGTGCACGTATTCCTTGGTACCTTCAGAATGTTTTGTTTGAATAAAAGGGTAACTTAGTGTTGGTTTTTGGGGCATTACGGTATGACCGCCTCTATGTAATATAACGTATGATACCTCATTGGATGGGCAATTGAATTACCTTTAATTTGAGTATACTTAGAAGGTGGTTCACGTATTCCTTGGTACCTTCAGAATGTTTTGTTTGAAAGAACTACAATATAGGGTTACATAGTGTTTGTTTTTGGGGCATTACGGTATGACCGCCTCTATGTAATATAACGTATGATACCTCATTGGATGGGCAATTGAATTACCTTTAATTTGAGTATACTTAGAAGGTGGTGCACGTATTCCTTGGTACCTTCAGAATTTTTTGTTTGAATAAAAGGGTTAGTTAGTGTTGGTTTTTGTGAGATTACAGTATGACCGCCTCTATGTAATATAACGTATGATACCTCATTGGATGGGCAATTGAATTACCTTTATTTTGAGTATACTTAGAAGGTGGTGCACGTATTCCTTGGTACCTTCAGAATGTTTTGTTTGAAAGAACTACAATATAGGGTTACATAGTGTTTGTTTTTGGGGCATTACGGTATGACCGCCTCTATGTAATATAACGTATGATACCTCATTGGATGGGCAATTGAATTACCTTTAATTTGAGTATACTTAGAAGGTGATGCACGTATTCCTTGGTACCTTCAGAATTTTTTGTTTGAATAAAAGGGTCAGTTAGTGTTGGTTTTTGTGAGATTACGGTATGACCGCCTCTATGTAATATAACGTATGATACCTCATTGGATGGGCAATTGAATTACCTTTAATTTGAGTATACTTAGAAGGTGGTGCACGTATTCCTTGGTACCTTCAGAATTTTTTGTTTGAATAAAAGGGTTAGTTAGTGTTGGTTTTTGTGAGATTACGGTATGACCGCCTCTATGTAATATAACGTATGATACCTCATTGGATGGGCAATTGAATTACCTTTAATTTGAGTATACTTAGAAGGTGGTGCACGTATTCCTTGGTACCTTCAGAATTTTTTGTTTGAATAAAAGGGTTACTTAGTGTTGGTTTGTGGGAGATTACGGTATGACCGCCTCTATGTAATATAACGTATGATACCTCATTGGATGGGCAATTGAATTACCTTTAATTTGAGTATACTTAGAAGGTGGTGCACGTATTCCTTGGTACCTTCAGAATGTTTTGTTTGAAAGAACTACAATATAGGGTTACATAGTGTTTGTTTTTGGGGCATTACGGTATGACCGCCTCTATGTAATATAACTTATGATACCTCATTGGATGGGCAATTGAATTACCTTTAATTTGAGTATACTTAGAAGGTGGTGCACGTATTCCTTGGTACCTTCAGAATTTTTTCTTTGAATAAAAGGGTTACTTAGTGTTGGTTTTTGGGAGATTACGGTATGACCGCCTCTATGTAATATAACGTATGATACCTCATTGGATGGGCAATTGAATTACCTTTAATTTGAGTATACTTAGAAGGTGGTGCACGTATTCCTTGGTACTTTCAGAATGTTTTGTTTGAAAGAACTACAATATAGGGTTACATAGTGTTGGTTTTTGGGGCATTACGGTATGACCGCCTCTATGTAATATAACGTATGATACCTCATTGGATGGGCAATTGATTTACCTTTAATTTGAGTATACTTAGAAGGTGGTGCACGTATTCCTTGGTACCTTCAGAATGTTTTGTTTGAATAAAACTGTAACTTAGTGTTGGTTTTTGGGGCATTAAGGTATGACCGCCTCTATGTAATATAACGTATGATACCTCATTGGATGGGCAATTGAATTACCTTTAATTTGAGTATACTTAGAAGGTGGTGCACGTATTCCTTGGTACCTTCAGAATGTTTTGTTTGAAAGAACTACAATATAGGGTTACATAGTGTTTGTTTTTGGGGCATTACGGTATGACCGCCTCTATGTAATATAACGTATGATACCTCATTGGATGGGCAATTGAATTACCTTTAATTTGAGTATACTTAGAAGGTGGTGCACGTATTCCTTGGTACCTTCAGAATTTTTTGTTTGAATAAAAGGGTTAGTTAGTGTCTGTTTTTGTGAGATTACGGTATGACCGCCTCTATGTAATATAACGTATGATACCTCATTGGATGGACAATTGAATTACCTTTATTTTGAGTATACTTAGAAGGTGGTGCACGTATTCCTTGGTACCTTCAGAATGTTTTGTTTGAATAAAAGGGTTAGTTAGTGTTGGTTTTTGGGGCATTACGGTATGACCGCCTCTATGTAATATAACGTACGATACCTCATTGGATGGGCAATTGAATTACCTTTAATTTGAGTATACTTAGAAGGTGGTGCACGTATTCCTTGGTACCTTCAGAATTTTTTGTTTGAATAAAAGGGTTAGTTAGTGTTGGTTTTTGTGAGATTACGGTATGACCGCCTCTATGTAATATAACGTATGATACCTCATTGGATGGGCAATTGAATTACCTTTAATTTGAGTATAATTAGAAGGTGGTACACGTATTCCTTGGTACCTTCAGAATTTTTTGTTTGAATAAAAGGGTTAGTTAGTGTTGGTTTTTGGGAGATTACGGTATGACCGCCTCTATGTAATATAACGTATGATACCTCATTGGATGGGCAATTGAATTACCTTTAATTTGAGTATACTTAGAAGGTGGTGCACGTATTTCTTGGTACCTTCAGAATGTTTTGTTTGAAAGAACTACAATATAGGGTTACATAGTGTTTGTTTTTGGGGCATTACGGTATGACCGCCTCTATGTAATATAACGTATGATACCTCATTGGATGGGCAATTGAATTACCTTTAATTTGAGTATACTTAGAAGGTGGTGCACGTATTCCTTGGTACCTTCAGAATTTTTTGTTTGAATAAAAGGGTTAGTTAGTGTTGGTTTTTGTGAGATTACGGTATGACCGCCTCTATGTAATATAACGTATGATACCTCATTGGATGGGCAATTGAATTACCTTTAATTTGAGTATACTTAGAAGGTGGTGCACGTATTCCTTGGTACCTTCAGAATGTTTTGTTTGAAAGAACTACAATATAGGGTTACATAGTGTTTGTTTTTGGGGCATTACGGTATGACCGCCTCTATGTAATATAACGTATGATACCCCATTGGATGGGCAATTGAATTACCTTTAATTTGAGTATACTTAGAAGGTGGTGCACGTATTCCTTGGTACCTTCAGAATTTTTTGTTTGAAAGAACTACAATATAGGGTTACATAGTGTTTGTTTTTGGGGCATTACGGTATGACCGCCTCTATGTAATATAACGTATGATACCTCATTGGATGGGCAATTGAATTACCTTTATTTTGAGTATACTTAGAAGGTGGTGCACGTATTCCTTGGTACTTTCAGAATGTTTTGTTTGAAAGAACTACAATATAGGGTTACATAGTGTTGGTTTTTGGGGCATTACGGTATGACCGCCTCTATGTTATATAACGTATGATACCTCATTGGATGGGCAATTGAATTACCTTTAATTTGAGTATACTTAGAAGGTGGTGCACGTATTCCTTGGTACCTTCAGAATGTTTTGTTTGAATAAAAGGGTAACTTAGTGTTGGTTTTTGGGGCATTACGGTATGACCGCCTCTATGTAATATAACGTATGATACCTCATTGGATGGGCAATTGAATTACCTTTAATTTGAGTATACTTAGAAGGTGGTTCACGTATTCCTTGGTACCTTCAGAATGTTTTGTTTGAAAGAACTACAATATAGGGTTACATAGTGTTTGTTTTTGGGGCATTACGGTATGACCGCCTCTATGTAATATAACGTATGATACCTCATTGGATGGGCAATTGAATTACCTTTAATTTGAGTATACTTAGAAGGTGGTGCACGTATTCCTTGGTACCTTCAGAATTTTTTGTTTGAATAAAAGGGTTAGTTAGTGTTGGTTTTTGTGAGATTACAGTATGACCGCCTCTATGTAATATAACGTATGATACCTCATTGGATGGGCAATTGAATTACCTTTATTTTGAGTATACTTAGAAGGTGGTGCACGTATTCCTTGGTACCTTCAGAATGTTTTGTTTGAAAGAACTACAATATAGGGTTACATAGTGTTTGTTTTTGGGGCATTACGGTATGACCGCCTCTATGTAATATAACGTATGATACCTCATTGGATGGGCAATTGAATTACCTTTAATTTGAGTATACTTAGAAGGTGATGCACGTATTCCTTGGTACCTTCAGAATTTTTTGTTTGAATAAAAGGGTCAGTTAGTGTTGGTTTTTGTGAGATTACGGTATGACCGCCTCTATGTAATATAACGTATGATACCTCATTGGATGGGCAATTGAATTACCTTTAATTTGAGTATACTTAGAAGGTGGTGCACGTATTCCTTGGTACCTTCAGAATGTTTTGTTTGAAAGAACTACAATATAGGGTTACATAGTGGTTGTTTTTGGGGCATTACGGTATGACCGCCTCTATGTAATATAACGTATGATACCTCATTGGATGGGCAATTGAATTACCTTTAATTTGATTATACTTAGAAGGTGGTGCACGTATTCCTTGGTACCTTCAGAATTTTTTGTTTGAATAAAAGGGTTAGTTAGTGTTGGTTTTTGTGAGATTACGGTATGACCGCCTCTATGTAATATAACGTATGATACCTCATTGGATGGGCAATTGAATTACCTTTAATTTGAGTATACTTAGAAGGTGGTGCACGTATTCCTTGGTACCTTCAGAATTTTTTGTTTGAATAAAAGGGTTAGTTAGTGTTGGTTTTTGGGAGATTACGGTATGACCGCCTCTATGTAATATAACGTATGATACCTCATTGGATGGGTAATTGAATTATCTTTAATTTGAGTATACTTAGAAGGTGGTGCACGTATTCCTTGGTACCCTAGGTCGACTTTTCTGAATAAGTAACTGGAAAAACTGAATATCGAATAAGGAATAAGGAATAAGTAACCAACTTCACACTGCCTGCTCTGCCATGTATCGCCTTTCATTTGACAATACATGTTCATCAATGTCTTCCTCATTTTTGCCAGCATCATTAATGCGAAATTTACAAATCATTTCAGCTATGATTTTCTTTGTTTGAGTGGTAATTTGTTCAATTTGTGCTAGTTCGATATATGTTTCTATAATATACTGTAACTGGTTCTTGAAATGTTGTTATTATCTTTAGATGTTTGCTTCAGTGACAAATCATTCCATTATATACTGTTTGTTACTGTCACATTATGCGTACTTATAAAGTACATACATTCACAAGCGATATTACCTGCCAAGCTTGTTTTTTAAAGATCTTCGTTTTTTCAAAGATGTTTCAATTTTGTCTTCAACTTTTAAGCCCACAAGGTCTGAAAGACCCGATGGGCTTTTGGCATGGAACGGCGTCCAGCGTCCGTCCGTCCGTCCGTAAACTTTTCACATTTTCGACTTCTTCTCCAGAACCAATGACTCTAGAGAGCTGATATTTGATGTGCAGACTCCTTGGCCAATGGGGATTCTAAATTGTAGATTCGTGACCCCATGACCCAAAATGGGGTCACAGGGGTCAAAACTTTAAAAACCTATGTTCATCTTCTTCTCCAGTTCCAAAAGGTCTAGAGAGCTGAAAAGTTGTGAGTAGACTCCTTGGCCAATGGGGATTCTAAATTGTAGATTTCGTGACCCCATGACCCCAAATGGGGTCACAGGGGTCAAAACTTTAAAAACCTATGTTCATCTTCTTCTCCAGTTCCAAAAGGTCTAGAGAGCTGAAAAGTTGTGAGTAGATTCCTTGGCCAATAGGGATTCTAAATTGTAGATTTTGTGACCCCATGACCCCAAATGGGGTCACAGGGGTAAAAACCTTAAAAACCTATTTTCATCTTCTTCTCCAGTTCCAAAGGTCTAGAGAGCTGAAAAGTTGTGAGTAGACGCCTTGGCCAATGGGGATTCTAAATTGTAGATTTTGTGATTAAAAGTGTAGACTCTTTGGCCAATTAAGATTCTAAATTTTACATTTAATTACCCCTTGACCCCAATTGGGGTCACAGAGGTCAAAACCTTAAAAACCTATTCCCATTAAAAGTCTGATGAGCTACAGAGCCCACGGCTCTATTTTTACAATTTTCTGTAGCATTTGTTATTTTCAATGATTAATTCAAATTTGCTTACATTTTATTTAACTGTACTCTGTTTTCAACTCTATAATTTTTCACGCCAGAGTCATTGTAAATGTATTCTTCAGAGCACTACGATCATGTATTGACATTGAATTATTAATGAACAGTTCTATAAATGGAAGACAATGTACTAGTGTTCGTAAATGAATACTTTGCACTGATCAATGAGGTAGTTCAAAACTACTAAATGATTATTAAGATACCGAACACAATATGAATGTACAAACTCATATTTAGGTTATTTAATAAATCAGCTGTCATCTTAACAAGACACTGTCTGGCTTATAAATCATCACTCGACACAAATTAATTGTCAATGGTCAAAATGGAAATGGATTCTTAATGCGAGAGAAAGGACATTAGGGGTGTATATACCTTCCTATCTTTGTAATCTATTTGCCAGAGAAATGACATGATATTTATCACGACAATTCTGCCTTCTCCCTATGCTTAGTCCAGAATGATCCGTATTATTTCTAAGGAATTTCTTTAAAGATTTTATAACATGTACTGTCCGAGAAGAATCATTTTGCTAACGATAATAATTTTAAAAGCCTTAAACGGTCATGAGTGACGAAGCCAGAGAGTTAGTATGTATCGTTGAAAGAGCCGTCCTATCTTTGAGGCTATGCAAAATCACATTGACCTGAATTTGACACGTAGTTACTATTTACTATGCGTCCTAAAGCACTGGTTCATGACGTCAAAAGCTTGAACTTTACGTCACTCGAGAAGTGATAAATATTTATGCCACTCTAAATGGGGAATTTGGTTGATATCCACTTATGGATGTTCAGTTAAGAATTATTTCGTTCTGGGGTAACTTTGGACAGGAAAAACTACAAAATTATCCTTAATCATCTTAAAACTATTATTCAAAGAAAATGTAAGCATAAATGGATAATGAATATTGAACACATTTTTGATGAAGTTAAAGGTTTAGGTTATATCTGGAATTTCCAAAATTTTGAAAACCTTAAGAAGCTGAAAAACCTAGTGAGATATAAATTGAAAGATGCAAATAAGCAAATCTAGTTTTATACTGTTAATAATTCCCCAAAAGGTAAAATATATAGTTTTTATCCGATTTAGACCTACGATTCAGGAGATATTTGGATGTAATAGGTGATAAGAATTCTTGATCATTGCTTTATTTTATAACAGCAAACCATTACCTCCCCATTGAAACAGGTCGTTGGAAACATATTTCTAAACAGAATTTGTAATCAGTGTACTTTGAATGACATTGGCGATAAATTTCATTATTTATTTATCTGTTCTGTTTCATAAATGCCAGAGTCAAATTTCTTAAATCTTACTTTTATACAAGACCAAATTATTGCATAAGATATATCAATATTAGTATCTGTATAATTTGTTCACTTTTATATACATCTTTTTAATTAATGATCTACATTATTATATAAACTAATTTATCGTATAATGTCTATCATCTGAATCCTTATATGCCGCTGCCTGCGGCCTGAATGTCAGTAAAGTTCAGTTTAGTTCAGTATAGATATTGAAAGATAATTACACTGATAGCATAGAGTGTCTTATCCTCAATCATATTATTAAAAAGGTTACAATGTCATACATTAAATGACTTCTGTTTGTTGCAGTTAATCACTAATGAGAAACCTTTTCAGGGAACAAATAAAATTTACAGCAAAATATTCATCGTCTATTGTTTGGGTTCTGTAAATATATATGATATGAACACCGCGATTTTCAACCCTCAAGGTATACAAATTCCATAAACAAATCAGTTGTAACCTCAGGTTAATGAAATTATAATCAAATTGCTGTGATTAGCACATAACTATCTGATTTACATAAATATTCGGTTTTTATATTGAGCATAAAAATATCAACGGCACACATCTATGACAGAACCGAATCTGATGTTTAAAGTTTAAGAGAAAAGAGTACGTTCATTGATATTAGATAAGAAGATATTAAGAAACTCATTTGCTGAAGTATGTCGATATTTTCACTGCAGAGCGGAAATGACGATAAATCGGATAAGGAAATGTTTTTTTCTGCTGCGATTCAGTCACGTTTTCTTATGCCTATCATTTTTTAATGGATCAAATATCTTTCGCATCAATTTGATTAAGTTAATAGCATACAAAGTGCTCTTGTCCATTAGAATTGATGTGGTCTTAACTTGATTACTAGCTCCAAAAATGCTTTACTTTCAACGAATTAATTAATGCTCAGAGGATGTACCCCTAAATACATTTACAATACCATTTCCAATGAACAATTGGAAAGTTATCAAATTTAAATTAAAAATCAATTAATAGATTATTAGGATTTTGACCAGTATTTTATATATAAAGAGTCAATGTTTGTCTGTTTTTTTAGGATTTATGTTAAACAATAGTTTCAAGATGTCGGTAATCAAAACAAAATAGAATTTCAAAATTATAAATCATTCACGTTTCTCGTTGCCCGTAACATAAAACACATAACTATTGCAAATGACAGATATACGCTGATAGCTAATGCAAATGCTAAGTCAACATTAGAAGAATCGATGATTGTTTAACCTGAAAAACTTTGTTTTTGTTCTTTCGCAGAATTTTCCTTATCCAACATGCTTTAGTGTTTATCAAACGGTGAGAGTGTTCGTAAACATTATTTTATTATGTTTATATTCGAGTTTTCCTAAACATTAGTTTATCATGTTTATATTCGAGTTTCCCTAAACATTAGTTTATCATGTTTATATTCGAGTTTTCCTAAACATTATTTTATCCTGTTTATATTCGAGTTTTCCTAATCATTATTTTATCATGTTTATATTCGAGTTTTATTTAACACATTTTATTATGTTTATAATCGAGTTTTACTGAACATTATTTTATCATGATTATATTCGAGTTTTCATAAACATTATTTTATCATGTTTATATTCGAGGTTTCATAAACATTATTTTATCATGTTTATATATTTGAGTTTTACTAAACATTATTTTATCATTTTATAATCCAGTTTTCCTAAACATTATTCTATCATGTTTATATTCGAGTTTTCCTAAACATTATTTTATCATGTTTATATTCCAGTTTTCCTAAACATTATTTATGATGTTATAGTCTTTCAATCAATATCCTGAGAGCTACTTTAACCTGTAGTTGGCGACTTCCTACTGTTATTCAAATGGTCAGATCCTCTAGTGAATGCATGCTGGCTTCTTCAGCAGAGGCTTTGTACAAGGCAATCAACCTACAACTGCTGAAGAGCAAAGTTGATCTCAAATAATCAAAATGTTTTCTGTTGGCCTCCATACTGACCTAACATTCAAGGTCAAGCTTCTTGAAAAGTTTGTTTACGAAAACAAATGCAGACTGTGATTCAAATATGTTGAATTTCAGGTTTATGTAGCTAATGTACATGTCAATAAGAGTAATATATATAAGTCATATTTGCCATTTTGTTTTTGTTACTCTTTCTTTGATTGGTCTATTTTACAATGAACACTTTTTAAATGTGAATACTTTATATATTTTAAATTTTAAATCAAATATTTGAATTGATTGAAAAAAATGCAATTGGTAACACTCATTCATTCATTCATTCATTCATTCATTCATTCTATTTATTACTTTATCTTTATATTTCCTTCTATGGCTCTAATTGATAAAATTGCATTACAAAAAACAGACACAGAACGTATAATGTTAGTGACGGTCAATGTATACTCAATTGTAAAGGGCATCTTCACAGTATTGAATCTTCAACCTACTTAAAATATCTTATACAATAATTTGAATTAAACATACAAACCTGCACTTATCTGTGATGGAAGTTATGCATTCACATCAGCACATTTGATATTTGTGATATAATAAAAACAACATAAATAATAATAATAATAAATCATTCCAAAAACATTATATTATGCAAAATGTATTTACTCAAATTCACCACCCGTGGTCGTAGAGGAAAGTATTTGATGTCAAGCTCATACTCCTGTGGCCATTATAGTGACTGTCATATTACGTTAGTAGTAGAACTATTTACTTTAGTGTTAGAGAATTACCATTGTTTGCCTACTTCAGAAACCTGTAGTTATAGTTGTAATACAAGAGTTGTTTGAAGACACTGAAGAGTTGTATGTAAAGTTGATTCGTAAACTTTATAAACTTAGAAATATATGGATACATATGCCTGCAGGTACAAAAATCCGAAAAGATCACTATTTGGCTTTCGAAGCTGCCGTAAAAATATTATGTTATTATATTATATTATTATTATATATTATATTGTCTCAAACTCTCCAAGATAATCAATTAAAACAACGTGATAGCATTGAGCATGAATTAGATGTTCTCAAACTTATACAATGGACTTTTTATAGTTGAAATGTGCGGCTCTTCGCAATAAAACTACTTGACCAGAACTTCAGACTTCAAATAAACACAGTTGTTAACAAAGAACATTGTAAACCATCAACATTGTTAAAAGAACACGCAAAACCCCAATGTATTTTTAATGATGAAAATCAAATAATGTATTAATCTTCCTTCCTTTTTCAAGGTATTTTAATTCACACAAACGTAGTACATGTCTTTACACCACACAAGAATATACATATACATTCCTGTGTGGGAACGTATGTATACAGGTTTCTTTTCAAGTAAATTACTTAACTATTACTTAAAAAAGGTTACTGAAAAAGTATAAAAGATTAAGCTTTTTTATTCATCCTATCGCTCCCTAATTACAACAGATTCAAATGACAATCATCTCTTAAATTCCTAAGTAAACTGCAAGGCAAAAGAAAGGAAAGAGAGGGTGTAAGAGAGAGAGAATAAGAGAAAGAGTTAGAGAGAGAGAGTGAGAGAGAAATAAAAGAGAGAGTGAGAGAGAGAAAGAGTGAGATATAGAGAGAGAGTGCATGAGAGGTGAGAGGGAGGGGGACAGAGAGAGAGAGAGAGAGAGAGAGAGAGAGAGAGAGAGAGAGAGAGAGAGAGAGAGAGAGAGAGAGAGAGAGAGAGAGAGAGAGAGAGAGAGAGAGAGAGAGAGAGTCAGAGAGAGGGGGGGGGGGACCGAGAGAGGGAGACATTTTGTATGAACTGCGAAAGATCTTACACAACATTTGCATGTAGTTTAGAATGGTCTTCAACCAGAACGTAAGATGAGTCACTCAACCCTTTTAGTATTTATTATCTATACATGTTTTCGTTTGTAATTACATGTTGTTCCTATTGTGGAGAAATTCAAAAGCATTCCTTAACCATTGCTTTGAAAGTCAGATCAAACTCAATTCAGATTTGACGATTCAAATTTGGCCAATTTATTCACACACGATAGTTCCTGCAAACAAACCGTTTAGAGTAAGTATCCGATTATGTTTGTCTTTATCAAAATGGTGTACACTCGTGTCCTGTCTTTAAATTGTTACAAATCATTAAAAGCCATGTCTTATTGATTAGAAAAGATATTTAGATCGTACGCTGTGCAGATAACGTATGTGACACCATAATATAACATTTTTAAAACGTAGGATAAATAACCTTGTAAATTACGGTCAACATCAATCATGTAAATATAATATGTATTTGAAGGTATCGTTTATTGAATGGTTGTGTTAACATTACGGTGAAATATAGGTCTTTTTGGAGAAGTTTGAAACATAACATAAAATTTGAAAAAGGTAGGATAAATATGTGAAAGACGGTCAGCATCAATCATGTAAATATAATACTGTTTATGAAATGGTTGAGTTAACATTACGGTGAAATATACATGTATGTCTTTTTGGAAAAGTTTAAATACGATAAAATCCAACAAGATCTTATCGTGGTTGAAAAATGCTAATTATTTTATACATGTTAAACTAAAAAAAATCTTCAAAGTATCAGCTAATTAACTTAATTGTACATGTATACTTAAAACTCTTTGATTAGTTCTAATCATATAATAACGTGATATTTTGTCGCCTCCCTTTTAAAAATTAGGGATGATGAAAACTTTTTTGTTTGATCATGGAAAAGCTTTTAGACTTAAAACTAGTTAAGACCTCATCAATCTTATTTACCATAAAGAATCCTGTGTGCATTTCCTTTAATTACACATTGAGGCAAAATACATTACCTGATTATGATTCCTTTTTAAATTAACTAAGTAGTAGCAGAAAATGAGTGAGTCACAGAAGAAACACATTTGTTAATCCAACATGTCATCATAGAAGTCCTTTTCATGCTGTGACAAATCAGAAATGGAAAGGAAATGAGTTTCTTGGTGATTAAACTACTATAATTTATATATACCGTATATTCTTTTTATACTTTACTTCTGAACTTAGGAATCCAAACTAATAAGATTTATCGGACAATCATGTGCGCACGTAAACAGTCTGATTGCAAATTATTTCAAGTATTCAGATACGTTTAAAGCTACTTTCACATAATATGAATAAAGTAAGAATAATATTATTTCACTAAATCATTTATTTTGTCTAATAGACGAGAATATATCTATGTTATTCGTTACATTTGGAAAGAAATCAAAATGTTTGTTGGACTCAGAAAAACCAAATTGGGATTACATAAACATTTAAACATGTTATCGGCGCTAGTAAAACATACATCAAAAGGGAATGCAATTGTTCGTTATTTCTGTAAGAAAAGTTCTTTCTTTCTTGTTGTTATCTTAGAAATGAAGCGTATATTGCGTAAGAGACTTTTGAGGCAAGTGACATTGATAGCATTTCGGTCATATAGAAACCCTTTAGGCTTAGAATAACCTTTATACAGAACAAGTCGCGTTTGCTCTCTACCCATGGTGATTCTGTTCACATTTTGTTCGGTAATCTGGAAAACGTGAGCACGTGATAATGTTACTGTACATACTGGTAACATTTTTTTCAATGTAAACGGGGAATAAATCAATGTTTTACCTTTATATTCTGTGCAAACGTTCTCATTAGTATTGCTATTATTGGTTTGATCTTAATGACAAGTCAAATGTACTATATGGAGTCTGCATTGATGAGTTTGCCTTCGTTCTGAGTATCCTTCATACGGGGCACGACTGTGCAGGGGATGCAGTTGCCAAAATGGTTATGTGAGTTACTTTTTTTCTTAAATATCTTGCATTTTGATTGTTTGATGGACTTGTTTGTTTGCACCCAAACATGATTTGCCAATTGTGTTTTTCACTTGAGAGATGCAGGTTATGTCATTTGTTATTACTTAGTTTAATTTATTAACTACCAACATAGTGCATGCACCTTGATCATCATAGGCAGACTTTACTCGATTATCCATATAGATCGTAAATGGTGTTACATCATATATGATTATAGGAATACTGAAGCGGTCATAAACTGGTAGAAATATACTCACATCCATAAGAAAGTTGACCCCTGATTTTATTACTGCAAAGAAAATTTATTAATTTTAATGATTTAAATTAGTATTTCCTGAGTTCGCAAGTGTTCATGGATACGTTTTATGCATTGCAGAAACACAACATTTCATTATTAGGCTTCACATGCAAGTTTCTGTTAAAATCGATTTTTTGTTTTAAAGTTGCACGATCCGTACGTGCAGGTTTTGGTATAAAATGCTCCGACACAAACCACTGTCCTCACTGTCATTGGAAATCCACAATAAGAATGCCGAGACTTTCAGCAGAACAACGCGAACGGGAAATAGGAATGATCGACATGGGAGCTTCAAGGGGTCATGTTGCCAGAACCTTCGGCTGATCCACCACAGCGGTAACCAACTTGATAGAACAGTTCCAACAGACTGGTCAGACAAGAGACAGGCCTAGATCAGGGAGACCCCGCATCACAACCCCGCAGGAAGACCGGTACATGCGTTCTTTGCACCTACGTAACCGCTTCCTGACGGCAACGTCAACGGCAAGAACGGCGTTGGGTCGCCGTCTAAGCCGACAAACAGTAGCCAGACGTCTCCGTCCCTACGGTATTAGGAACTATAGACCCTACAAAGGAACTGTTCTGACGCCAAGACATCGGCAATAAAGACTACGTTGGGCACGTCAAGTACGACGCTGGCAGATACGAGACGGGCAAGGGGTGATCTTTTCCGATGAGAGAAGGTTCTGCTTGTTCAATAATGATGGGAGGACCCGAGTTTATCGAAGACAAGGGGAGCGCATGGCACCATGTTGCATCCAGAATCTTGAGCCTTTTGGTGGAGGGAGCGTGATGGTCTGGGGTGGGATTCTAGCCGACAGAACTACTGATCTCGTTGTGTTTGACGAGACAATGACCGGTCAACGCCATATTGACCAAGTATTGAGACCAGTCGTTATCCCCTTTCTACGACAGCAACACCAGGGAACTCTCTATTAACATGATAACGCAAGGCCCCTTGTTGAGAGAGTGGTGCAGGACTTTATGAAAAGGCACAATATCAATGTACTGCCCTGGCCCCCACGCTCCCCTGATTTTTCCCCGATAAATCACCTGTGGGACCACCTTGATCAGCGTATCAGGCAACGTCAGCCACCCCCACTAACTCGTCAGCAGTTAATTCAAGCTCTGAGGGAAGAGTGGCAGACAATCCCCAATGCCGTCATCAGGCGCCTGACGTCATCAATGCGTAGACGTGTGTACGCTTGTATTTAGACACAAGGAGGACATACTCGTTATTAACATTACAGCATGACCGCTCCAGAACTCTTATGAAACTGAAATCTCGATATGCCTTGGTTTTGTAAATTGCAATATTTACTCCTCCTGTTAATAAAACGTCATTGCATTTACCAATACAAAATAGAAATAATGAACTTTGGTGTTTTGCTTGTCAATTGATTATCGTTGTATTTTAATAAGTTTAAGTAGTTAGGTCGTCATATTCCGCCCACAATCAATATTTTCTTAGGGGTCAAGTTTCTTGTGGACGTGAGTATACATTTCATCATTACTAAAATTTTCATTTCATTTTTATACAACAGTTCCTATACCTTTTCTTGGCTTAGGATAAATATCCGAATTACCAAATCACGTTTTTTGGGTTTTATTTATAAACATTTGATGATAAAGATAAAAACATAAAGTTTGTATCATATTGGACACCGGAAGAGTTTAAAGAGGCAAATATTTCATTTAAATCATTGTAAAAACATAACCAAAATGCTCTCCCACTTTACTTGAAACTGATCAGAAATAATGCGCCAGTATTTTTAAACCCATATTTAACTGACATGTTTCAAACATCATAGACCATTTGGACAATCTGCAATGCATTTCGTTAACAAACATTTTAAGAAACTTTATCTTTAAGGGGCAGTAGCACGTTTTTTTGATAATTTTATATTTCAAATATTTCACTGATAAGTGTAAGTTAATGCTAAATGTATTATATTGACAGTGTCAACAATCTCATTACACAAGCTAATCATCCACAGTCAGAGGACAACGTATGAAGATTCACATAAAACCCATTGGCGGCCATTTTTTTTGAACACCTTTAATTCATTTTGTGAAAGAAAAATGAGTCGCATGACTAAACTTTATGTTATATTTTTGAATTATAACTGCTCAATTTAGTTTCAATACATTGTCTTTCAAATGGAACCATTTATTTTCATTTTCCTCACATCACCTCTTTTCCCCCTAAAAACGTGCTACTGCCCCTTTAAATGTGAGATCAACATGGAAGCCAACAAATAGTATTATGATTATGTTTCTAGATGAGGTCAGCTATTGGTCTTCAGTGGTGTTAAGTTGATTATCTCTACAAAGTCCATGCTTAGGAAGCCAACAAGTATTCACTTGGGGATCGGACTATTTGAATAGAAGCTTGAAATACTTGTACTAACAACAGGCTAGGTTTAAGTGGCGCTCAGGATCTTTATTGAAACAGAGGAAACATGCTAATAGAAGTATTTGGCAAAACTCTGGCAGTTTGATAAACACCTTCACACGTTTGATAACATGATCAATTGCGATTCGTTTAACGTTGTCATACCGTGCCAAGTTTTTCAATTTGGTTTGGCTATCAATCTATGTCTATCATTTGTCAAATTTAATTGTTTTATGTTACAAACAGCAAAAAACATGAATCATATGCAATTTTGAAACTTCAATTTTGCATATCCTTCAAGACTTCTTGAAAATAGTGGTTAATTAATTTCTTTTCTTGATTTCAATTTAAGTAGAGAATCTCACCCAAATGTCTTCTGAAATCATATATATATTAACACAAGTCGATAAAAGTAACAAATATCCAAGGATATTTTTTTATAAACGAGTGTTAATATATTTGTAAAGAAACGAGGGTGAGATATTATTCATCATCCAAAATCATTTTTCATAACGTTTGCATAAAAGAAACGGTACCTAATTAAACATAGCACTGCCCTAAAACGCCATGTTTAGTCATGTAGTTTTGGATGATAAAAACTGCTTATTTACCCATTACATAAGACACATGGTATTGTTACTACGTTTATTGGTAATCAGAGATTGAAATGCTCCAGATCCTCTGAACATAAACTATTTCTTTGAAAGTAAAGCATTTTAGGAGCTGTGTTTGCTGCTCTAATTCAGTTAAGACCACATCAATCTTACTGACAAAAAGCAGTTTATTTGATTTTTAATAAGTCATTGAGGCAAAGGCCATTTTAAGATTACAATTCATTAAAAAAAAGATGAGGGATAACATAAGATGACTGAATCACGGAAAACAAATGTTCATCTAATTAATCAGCTTTTCCGTTCTGGGTTTCATACAGTGAAAACATCAACAGACTACAGCAAATAATGTTTTTAATCTTTTTCTATCATAACATATCAATAAAAATTTCTATCAGATTATCTCTTTAAACATCACATCAGGTTCTTTTTCATACATGCGTAGCAGATATTTTTCTTCTCAGTATTAAAACTGACTACTCGAGTAAATCAGATAATTACAAGTTGAATGTCCGCATAGCAGCAATTTGATAATAATTTCATTAACCTGAGGTTACGATGTGATAAGATATGATATTCATATGCGATGTTCATATTATATATTTTACAGACCCCAAACAATAAACGATGACTATTTTGCTGTAAAATTTAAATGTGCATCACAATCCATTTGAATTTTTATATCGCATGGATAGCGAAGTTCATATCACAATGCCTTTGTCGTGATTCAGTAGCCAAAATGATGATTTCGGTTAACTATCTTTGATTGTCTCCGTACAGGCATCTCACATTCTAGCAAACAAATTCGTGTAGCTGTCTTCCAAGTCCCACATGCATAATTTATATTGAATAAAAAAGAAAACATGTGATTAATGGAAAAGTAAGAGGGGGAAATTATAATTAATAACTGTTGTATGTCACACAAAAAAACATTAAGAAATTTCCAGGAAGAATGCAAAAAACATCAAGATTACATGTATCAACTGAATCAAAATTTCTCATTCATTTTGATAAATGTTTGTGTCGGGATTTTGATTGCGCATGCGTAAATGTTCAAACACACATGTGATATAACGCTATGGAAATACGGTCGATTGTTTTTATTTTACTGAAAAACATTTGAGTGCATGAGTCTGGAAACATTTACACCTATTATCAAAACCGTTCTAACAGTTTGAAACACGTGACTTAACAAACATTTTCTTTTTTAAGTGGTCAAAATTGTGAATGTTTTGTAAGCTGAAAGAGATAGAAGAGTAAGAGTAAGCTTATATCTGACATTCTGAATAAACATTGGTTTTAGCAACCTAAGTAGAGAACAAATTTCATCACAAATATACTGAATCTATACCACAGAAAATACAATTATTTGAATTAACGTTATTGAATACACATTACAGATTTTACAAAGAAAAAAATAAAATCTATTTTTGTTGACAATTTAGAGATCTATAAAAAATCTTGCTAACTGTGAACTATGATTATGTCATTGGACATTGAATCAAAACTTGTAACTTGATAAAAACAACAAAGTTATATCAAAGGATATCTTAACTATATTCGTAGGTTGATAGACAAAAAATAAGAATATATAAACACTTGGCACTGAATTGACATGTTTTCAATATGAGCACATATGCAAAAATCAATTTTGCCTATTGTTGTATTGCGAGTTGTCGAATTTTTAACCTGTGATGTTAAACCATTGTTCTGTACCTCACTAACGCCAGCCGTCCAAACGGAAAGCGGTCCGTTGTCTGATTATTTCTTACAAAATAAAATGGGATTAAATTGCCAGTAAATAGATTATTACCCTCAAAAGTGTGTCATATGATTTTACGCAACTCATTAAAAGTAATAGTTATACCATGAGGGCCTATCGTCTAATTGTTTACATTGAAAAGATGAAATGAAAACCATTTAAACGCGTTAGTATTTCAGTATTAAGACACAGCTCCTTTGTTGTGAACCATGCAATGACATTACTGAATCAGTATATGAAAGTCTACAATCCTGATTTCGGTGTTTATTTCATTACAGCTATCGGGAAAGCACCGTGCAGTCATCATCATCATCATCATCATTTATTCTCAAAAATCCACCAACGGTGGTACATGAGACAAATACAATTACAATGCAATATATATAACAAATACCAAAATGGCAAGGATTTACAAAGAAATGTGTTATTAATGATACATGATACAGGCCTAGGAATATCTCAATATGATAAGTTATAGATATTATATACAATTTATTTCTTTAATTGGAGTCTTGTCGTCACTAACTTTACGTATTTAGCTAATTTTCGTAAAATGCTGATTTTGTTTGAATTCAGAAGACTTGTCATCTTTATAATATTTGGCCAGGTGACGTAATGGCTTGGTATTAATAAAGTTCTTTCAGCAATAAAGCATTCGCATCTAAAAAGATAATGAAATTCGTCAGCAACTGTTGGGGAGTTGCAAAGAGGGCAGATTCGTTCTTCTCTGGGTACTCCGATCCATCGGCCAGTTTCGACTGGTAGATTATGATTTGATGTTCGAAATTTCAAAAGTTGCTGTGATATAGCTTTAGGGAGAAGGAGATATCTTTCAAATTGAGGATATTTTTTGAAAAATTGATAAAATATACCTTAAGGGCTTGCAATGACATTTTCTCTCCAATTTTGAATAAATTGATCGTGAAGAATGTTCTCAATGCTATGCTATGCTCAATCGCAATGCTATTACACGAATGGCTTAAATACGGATGCCGAAATTCAACGGAGATCAACAAAAATGCATTTGAAGGGTTTATTTTGAAATAAAGCTGTACATGCTTTTCTGCTTAATGACCTGAAAGGTTGCTCAATTTGTTAAATCAATTTTATGTTATAAAATATTTTGTTTTGTTGTTTATCCTAGAAGTTTTTTGATGGTCATGGCCTTAATACTGAAAATACTAAAACACTACTAACACTCATATCACTTGCAATTCAATACAATTCTTAATTCCAACAAACCACCATTGGTGGTACAGGAACATTACAAATTAAGATATGACAAACAAAAATATTTACAGTGATCACTTGGAGTTATATACTTATCTTTCTATAGTGTTATTATTTATTCTAATGAGACGTGACAGATCCTTTAAAACTGAGTGATTATTTGCTGTAAGCAAAAGTTTGAATTTTACAAGAGTTGGCCATTTTCTGAAGTATGCCGGAATGTAACGTGATCTATGGTCATCGAAAAATGGACACCTTAATAAGTAGTGATACTCATCGGCGATCGCCGGTTAGTTACAAAGGTTGCAATTTCTGTTAATTTTCGGTATTTTTTTCCAGTGGCCAGTCTCTATTGGTAAATAATGATTTGACGTACGAAATGACATAATGTGCCGAGAGAAGGAATCTGGTAACGGAAAGTATTTTTCAAAAGAGGGCAAATCTTTAAATAATTTATAATAGTATCCTTTTGAGCTTTTATCGATATCGTCCCTCCATTGCTGTATAAAATGATCTATTAGAGTTCATTCTACCATAGAGACTAGCCACTGTTTCATTAAGATCATTTTTTGTTTAAAAGGGAGGATGTTATTGTATTGCTTAGATTTGTTTTTGCAAGGATTATGCCACGACTCCATACCTAAATTTGATATTGACATGGAATCATGATTCATTAGAAAAACAGTTTTTTAAACGAAAAATATGATTTCTTTTCATATAAGATCTTTCTTCTGATTACAGTTTGTTCAAAACTAATTTCCATACGTAATTGCTTACATCCATTTCATAGACATAATGGAATATCAATATTAGGCTTATATTAGCCCCTTTCATAACAGAAGGGGAAATATTGTATGCAATAAAAGGATTTTATCAAATGGAATTTTTTTATAATGTGTATACACATAATTCCTATGCAAAACTTTAACTGTTCCAGAAATGAATATAAGGGCATGAAATAAGCAGAATTATAACAACTGCACCTTATGAAACGTTAACAATTACTTAATTGAGGACATGAGTCAATACCGAAGACAAATCAGATTGAATAGACATTTCTGACGTAGAACATCATAAGTAACTTTTTTCAATCATTTAACCCTTCCAAATTTAAAACTTACATCCAGAAAATCTGTCGATTTTCTGTCTTATCAGTTTTTCTGAAGAAAGTAGATGTATCAAAAGATATCATCCAGGTATATTAATAGTCGGATATAAGTGTTTGATAAATTACAATTATCATATAATTAGCTATGAAATATAGGGTTATACCGTGGAAATATAATCCATATTTTATGAAAAGCAGTAGAAAGTCCTATTTTTACTGCAGTGAAAATCTAATTCATATTATCACTGCAGTGAGAAAAGTAGGACCGAACCTATTACCTCCCGAAACACGATTATCTCCCTTTGAGGAAATCGAACGTTTTCGTGAGAATTGAAGTAAATTGACTCTTTACGATGTTTTCGGTATGTAACTGTTTATATTTTGCAGTGCCAATGTATCCTTCGATATCAAAAAGTCACCCAAAGTTCATATCTTGTTGCTGTAGTAAATAATTGTTCCTTTTATCGCAAAATAAATTTACTAAGCTAGAGATCTGTCACACCGACATAGCGCTATACTCACTGTATAACTTCGCGTCAAAACTGACTTTCCAAATAGATAAAGAGTCCTTGTTTCACCTAGTTATAACCAAAAACATATTTCGGATCTGATATCAATAAACATTCACAAATTATATGTTTATCTAAAAACTATTTCCGATTGAATATCGAATTATTTCTATCGGATTCTTTTTTACCGAGAAAGGATAAATGGAGTTGCTAGACTGTCATTCATCTCAACAGCGAATATCATTTCTATCTCATCTTGTGAAGTGAGAAAGTGATATTTTAACGAGTGGCGTAGCCAAAATATAGCCAATCAAATCATTTTCTCGCCACCTTCTCGATAAAATTTCAAAAAGAAAATGTTTTGATTGGCTAAATCCAAAGTCGGGCCGCGCTAGCGAATCTAGCTTCTGAGCCCAGGGTACAGATTAGTGGCGTTAGCGTAACGTTCGTACCCTGAGACAGGATAGACCGAATTTAGGGTTAATTATGTATTTTTTGACAGCGATTCGCCTTACAAATTTTCGGGTGGTCATTGCCATTCAACGTAGGGAAATCTTTCTATTCAGTCAATCAGAATCAAGTATTTACCGAGATCATGTTACGATAACATTTTATGAATTGAGTGAATGGTTGGTATATAACGAGCAAAAGCAAGTTAAATACCGATACCATTCACGGATTTTAAAAAAATTAGAAAACCGACAACAGGTTAAACTTGTTAAAGAAAGCAACTGTTACCAACTTCGATATCTTTCATCTTATCTATTGATTTTGCTACTTTTGTTATATTTCGACATATTTGACATCTTTATTTCATATATACAGCGGTTTCTATTGAAGTAGATGATGCTACACCTTTTCGGGGCTTGGCTTTAGGTTAATCATTACCAAATCACGAATTTTAATTAAAGACATATGATGATAAAGGCATTACTGGTTAAAGAATGTTGTTTCGATAAAAAAACATACATCTATGTACAGAACATGAGGAACTCACCACAGAAAACTATTTTTTTAATCCAATATCCAAGCAGGGAGATCCGGTTCATACAATGAGAAAACAGCAGGCCATAGGAAATTCGTTTTAATGTTTTTAAAGTTTGTTTTACCTGACAAATAGAAAATAACCAAAAGTCATCTTTCGAACAGGCGTTTTATATAAAGCATCAGTTAATAGTTTTTGACGTGCGATAGGAGTTTTCCTCTGTACCACAAAAACAATGATTTCAAGGTTTCGGCAGGTACTTATATGTGATTAAAGCAATCTGATTATCAAATTTGGAATATGCAAATACATATAAAAGTTACTTTCACAAAATCGCATGATATGATTAGAGTAAGACATGTCTTATTCTCAAGTGCTTAAATATTTGATAACGCATAGTAATTAACTACCTTTCTACCGCTGCCTTAAAAAAGTTTGCTACATTACATTCAAAATAAGTACAAGTTATATTTCATTGAATTGTGTTCCTGTGACATACTAAGCTGTGCAACTCATACCCACACATTTGACACTAATTTGTGAATACTTGCGTCCACAAACTTCAAATACTACTTACGATGTTTAAACATTCATATACATGTACATGTATACTCAATTGCACATATCGGTTTTGTAAATAACGTGATATTTGTTCTAAAAACTAATTATCTTGATGATATTTGACAGTATTCTGCCGAAAATGTCTTTTAATAAAATTCAAATTCCTTTAATATGAAAATCTTTATGGAACTAAATTATCTTCGGTCTACCATGAATATTTACATTGTCAGTGTTGTGTAGATACGATTTATGCTCTGACAGATAATTTCTTGTCTGTAAAGCGTTTTGTGATTAATAATTGAAAAGAAATTAACAGCGTATCGAAATTTTGTCAATCATCTGTTTTTGACTGATTTTGTATTTCCCTATGGCACTCACCAATACGAATGAAGCATAAAACTTTATTATGTGCATGAGCTTTTTGTTAAGAGGGGGAATAAAATTTGCAATGTATTACATTATGCCCTAGAGTTATAACTGTTCCAACTGAATTTCAAGCTTGGAATGAAGAAGGGTTTGTTTCAGAAAAACAAATATGCCTAAGAAAGAAGAACATTTAATTAGGAACGTTCAGAATGTAAATTAATTAAGAAGGTATATTACTGTTCAACATGAAATAGATTTGAATATTATTCATACATTTTTATTTTGTAGACAATGACTATGTTAAGCAGATACCAATTTAAAAAGGTACCCTCCCCTGATTTACGTTGTTGGGTTGGAGTTTAACGTCTTCTTTCACCTACCGGTGATGTCGCCGACGTCCCCTGATTTACTCTGACATAACATAATTAAAAAGAAACTGTGAATAACTGAAACAGTTACAAAACGTTGATAGTGGGAAGTATCTAGCCAATAAAATGGTACTGCCAATAAGGGGTCAACAGCTGCCCAGCTATTTTCTCCCCACATAGCAGATCAAGTCATGAAATGTTGATACAGCCTCTGTTTTATTACGCCGACTTTGTGGGATAGAATGGGAGATGCCTGATTGGAAGCAATCAAAGAGGGTTGTGCAACCACCCGTTCAATGCGACAAGCGTTGTCATTTGATAAAAGAAAATCAAATGGATTGTGGTGTATTTTTTTCCGCCAGGGGAAACTGCCGGAACCCACGGATTTCGTCGTAATAGAACAGAGGCTGTATCACCATTTCATGACTTGATCTGCCTCTGTGGGAGAGCATATTACCTAAATAGTGCATCATCGTGTATGTTTTTGATAAAGTTTCTGCTATGGTTCATTATTGATAATACAATATTGTAGATTAATTACTTCGCATTCCATTGGTGAATCATGAAAACAGCTTTATGACTGCTGGTAAAACTGACATTAAATGGTTTTAGGACCTAATTGTTAAAGATATTCAGAAACTCCTAAACGAGATTTGACTTAATGTTCATAAACACTGCAACAGAACATATCTGAACATCAAACAAACAAACGAAAAGGTTTTGGTTCTGACGGGAACGAGGGATTCGCACTGTTATGGAAACGAAACAGTCACTCCTTGCACGCATTGCAAACATAGAAGAAATTATTAAAAGGTATAGAACCGTACTTTTTATCTATGGATACTTTTTATTATATAACCCAAGTCCTACAATACTACAGCTGCGTATCTTAAGTTTGTTTACTTACAGTCGTATTCTAGTGCAAATATCATGTAATTTGTAACGTCTTTGAGTCATCATATCATTTTGAAAACGAAACCGATAATGATGAAATTTCACTGCATAAGTTACGATTCAGTTTGCATTGACATATTCGTATGTCATACCTAGCAGATAGCTGTAACAAATTTGGCAGGTCATTGAAGTAACCAGGGGTCAAAATTTCGAAAACACTGATTTCTATTTTGCTCTACAAAATCCTTCATAAGTGATCAACAGCTTTAGATCTTCTTCATATGTGTTCATTTGCGTTAAGGCAACGTAACTGTGCTGATTTTTTTCCTACAAAGTTTACATGGATGATTTTAATCGAAATTTAAGAAAATCCTTATTTCACAAACATGACCCCCATCTGTCTATTTAACAATGCCAAATATTGACATTCAGCACCAGTGACAAGACGATTCCGAAATATGGTTTGTGAATAGTAATTGTACACATGGGCAATTGATGATCTTCTGTAAATGGTCCTGGAGTTATTTTATGAACGTCAAAACGAAACTTAAATTACATGATATTTGCACTAAGATCACAAGCAGGTGAACAAACTTTTGGTATGCAGCTGTAGCGTGCAATGAGTACCCTGCCACTCTGATCAGAACACGGACCTGTAAGTATGTTTCAAACTTGATCAAAACAAACGCATTGTTTCAGGGCTCTTGAAGGTTGTATATATATCGTTGAAATATATCCATCTTTTTAAGTACATATACTTCAAAAGGACAGGATTGCGAAAGGAAGCAATGATTTAATTAGAAAACACTTTAATCAGTCATTGGCATATGAAGGAAGGTTAAATCTTATTATGCTATGAAGAATTGTCGAACAATGTAATTCAATAAATTGACATTAACTGGACATCTACACTTGTTCACAATTTTTTTAGAATACGTCCTAAACTTTTAATTAATCCTCCTTTGACTGAATGTTCTACTTTGGTTGATTATGTCAAAGGTGTCATTTCTTCATTTAAGCATCTTTTAAATGTCGCACGCTAGTTGATTGGCTGACATTTAATAATCTGATGATAAAATGAAAGATAACTTCTATGTGTCAGAATGAATAACATGTTATTCAATTTTTAACAATTAGACGGAGGAGAACACTTACTCTACTCTACATTGCATCAATACAGATGATTGTCAGTTTTCCTGTCATTATTTAAAACTTTTGGTGTTAGCTTTCGAAACATTTACATATTCCAATCATTTAGAAACATACAAATAATATCAAGGATGTCCTACCCTGATTTATGACAAAATTTGTTGTAAAGTTGAAATGTGTTTTAACTTATTGCTACTTTTAAGTTTCGCCAGATGTATGTCACAATATTAATAGATTTTTTAAAGCAAATTCAGTTATTATTATCGTATTTTCATGATATGGTCAACCATGATTGTTGACATAATATGTGTATGTGCACATGACACACTGCACTTGTACATAGCAATGAGTGTGTTATATGTAGCTCTTGTACTCTTTTTGTCTGTGTTGTCATGAAAGCTGTTTCAGGCAGTACCAAGGGAAGCAAGTAGTTTTCTTAATATTTCAATACGTTTAAATGTAAAAAGAATCTACTACTATATATCAAGAAAAGGAATATAATGTAATATCTAAAATTAAATACTCCGAAATATGTGTTATATGACCTTTAAAACATTTTGCTTTTTGCTTGAGTAATACAACGTGACACAACGTTATACAATATTTGTAATATACCTTGTCGTCTAATGATTATTCACATCGGAAAATAGTCTTCATATGTATGATCTTAAAATAACATTGACAATATTAAAAACGTCGGGGTAATTTTATGTTTGTAACTAAAAAAACAATAATGGATATTTAAATCGAGCGACATTGACGACAACATAGGCAGTATGTTGCTAGGATAGTGAACACACACAATTAGTCACTTTTTTCTGTTGATGAATATCATAATTTGTTTTTCAAGCAAGATGGTTTTGTTTGTGATAAATTGGAGAAATAATAAAAAGCCTAGACAAAAACATCACAGCGCACAATTTACATAATGTTTTGTTTTGTAACATTCATGCAAGATGATTGCCATAGAGAAAAGATTTGTTTGTTTTTTGATGACTGAATGTTAAAAGACAATAAAACGAATATTTGTATCCAATTATGGTTACATACACAGCTTGGTTCATGTATGATACTAAATATTGATTTTTTATAATCTTTCTGTCAATATTCTCTTACGTTTTGACCTTATATAGTACAACAACAAAATCTCCATAACAAGTTTAATTGTGCATCAGAATAACAAACAAGTTGCACTAAAACTAATTTTTATTCTAATGATAGTCATAGGGTTTTCATAGTGTAGCTTGATAATTTCATGATTAATCATTTTTCTGTGATTTTTTGCATAGGATAAATTTTGTCACAAATAACAATAATACATCGCATTAAAATAATAATTGATTGCAATTAAATATTTTGTCTTTGTGGCTAATATAAATCGTATATTGATATCAAAAATCATAATGTCAATCAAAAGAAGATATGTAATTACGTATGGGAAATGATTTTGAACGAACTGCTATCAGGGAAAAGATCTTAAATGTAAAAGAAATCTGAAGTTACTATATATGTCAATATGTAATTTAGGTCTGGCGTCATGGCACTATCCTTATTAGAATGTTCAAACAATATGATAACAACTTTTTCCAAAGTGGTATCAAAGAATACGCAAATCTTTTTATTTTGAAACAAAATCAATATCAATGTAAAAAGATTTTACTTCTCTAAATCTTACATCATTTGAAAATTAATGTCTTTGTACATGTAGCAGTTCAGTAGTTTTATAGAGACTTAAATAATGAAAGGGATCCAACTGTAACTGTCATAAAAAGCCACAATTCTCAAAACATCCTCAACCATTTCGTTGTCAAATATAAAATTTAGTTGCTTTCTACTACTTTGAAACTCATCAATCTATCACACTATGCCCCTTTGATTTGGTTTTCTTTGATACTTATACAGTATAACTGTGATGACATTTCTTCTCTAATTTAGTCGATAAAGACAACACTTGTATTCAAAATGTCAGAAATTATCATTTTGAAAATCTTACCCTTATGTATCTTTGTCATTTTATCAAACATTGAAAATTTGCACCTCCTACTTGAAGAACCTGTTATGTTTTAAGACTGATCAAATTTTACACATGAAAAAAAGAGAAAGCTTGTTATTTCACGTATATCAATTGATTATTTTCGTTAGAGCACAATTATTTCACAACATGATTCAACATGAAATATTGTTTTAAATTGTTAATGATCCTAAGCAACTTATGTATTTTTGTGATTGTCGCAAATGCGTTGTTTGAACTAAAAACAAATTATAATCGTTTGATTCCCAAAGTATTTCCGAGACTCATGCATGTCAATCTATTATTACCAAACAATGAACTAACCCGCAGGTTTGTTTGAACACTTTTGTAACCAAAAACCTGACATACATAACAAGTCAATTTGTCAAATTCTCAATCAAGCGAAATGGCTTAGAATTTTACATTCAGTTAAATTCCATGATGTTTTATGTTTTTTGCTTTCTTCGTATGTTTTGTTAGAAATTAGTTCAAGTATTTCCTGACATACGCATGATTCAGCAATTACTAAACCGACATTTGTGCATTAACAGACAGGGATGATCAACTTACTAGACGTTTTCAACATTGCCCAGAGTTATAAAAATGTCTTTTACATGGAAATGTTTGGTGTAAATGAAAATCAGCAGGAAGATCATGTCAAAGGAACCGAAATTGCTTTCACAAAGTTTCACACTTGCATTAAATGAGGAAGAAAGTTTTAACTTGCAAAATAATTGCTTATCATACTTTAGAGGAATAATAAACAACTTATCCGCCTTTCAAGCAGGGAAGATATACAGCTGCGTATCTTTAGTTTGTTCACTTACCTTCGTATTCTATTATGAACGTCAAACCGAAACCCAGATTACATGATATTTGCACTTAGATCATAAGCAGGTGAACAAACATTTGGTATGCAGCTGTACTCACATCTAAAGGAAACTGGGCCCATGAAATAGTGAGTGTACTGTGTGTAGGACGATGGTCAACTTTTACTTAAGAAACCTAATCCTCTGTTTTATATATCTCTTGCGTTGAAACATAATATCTCTCATAATGATACACGCACGCACACATCTGCACATCGATGACATAATAATATTGCATACTTATATTGCGCCTTTTCCACTTCCTAAGACATGCTCAAAGCGCTACACTATTACCCCGAAGGAGTGTACTTTCACAGCTGCTACTAAGCGCTTATCACGACCACGTAGGTCAGTACATTCAGTTTTCAGGTACCCATTGTAACAGCTGGATTGACTGAGTGCAATATGGATGAACTGCCTTGTCCAGGGACACAACACAGGATGAGACCCAAGTCAAAATAATTTGGTGTCTCCACTAGGATTCGAACTTAGGTCTCTGGCGTGAGAGGCCGGCATGCTAACCACTACACCACTGTGCTCCATGGGAATGCGATGTTGTGAGGGATTCTCAAATGAATCAGTTTGTTGTGTCATTCGTCATCCCAATTCCTAAAACTCGCCTACCAATTGTTGTACTTGATGTGTTCACATAAAAAGTACTTTTTTTTAATTTAGTGATGTTATGCTTACATTACAAGTGATTGATTGAACGAATGTTATCTATGACGCAATATTTGACCTATTCAAGATGTTATCTTTCATTTTGGTTCTAAACAATGCATTCGACTTACAAGTAATATACCATTCTGGATTAATGCTGCATGTCTTTGTTTTTCTTCAATCGATATGGAATAGCTTTCACGTTAGATACTTATGATCAAATGAATCTTCAAAACAGATAGATTTGCAACACTAATGAGAATCAAGAGACAATGACATTTTCTTAGCTTTTAACAATTCAATTTGAATTATATATCAACAGATTTTGCTAAATAATCTTCATCTACACTGCAACTACTAAATGCCTCTCAAACAACTAGTTAATCAATTATTCCATTTTGAGCAGGTGTGTGAGGCTTATTTACATAGATGACATCCGTTTTAAAAGTGTAGCTCTCACATATTATTCACCAGAAAAACGTCTGAAATAAACAAAACTTGCTTGACAACGACATTAGGATCTATGTCAATCTAAATAAATTTAGATCAACAGGTTTAATATTTGGTCATACTGTTGATCTAACATTGGCCCGTAAGGCAGGTCGTCCCGGTGACCTCTGACATCAGCCTCTCGGCCAATCAGAAAACTTGCCCTAGCTCGCTGGAAGTTACAAAACTCAGCAGCGCATCTTTTGAAATGGATGATGTTCGGAGCTTTGTCATTCGGAGCGGATTGCTTGGATGTATTAATAGATTAGATTTTTTCATTTTGAAATGATTTAGCGTATTTGCTAGTTGTCGATGACAAATGATAATTGCACGTCGGACAGATACTAACGTGGCGAATAATAATCACAAAGTTAGAGCTTGATAAATGCCAATATCTGCAAAAATCCATATGCAAGGGGAGGTAACTCGTTTATACTAATTTATTTCAATGTCATCCAAATAATGTTTAAAATAGTGATTTTTGTCAATCATAAAACTAAAAATATTTCATACAACCAAAATAAAATCAACCTATTGATATTTTTCTTATCAGTATCGAAAACAAGATTTTTTTTTCACAATGCATACTGTTATTGAGAACAGGCCATACGCCATCATATATTTCTTCCGTTCATTCTTTGAAATAGCGACTATGAACTGTTTGTAACGTCGAATTTGATTGATCAAATCGCGAATTCCTTATTTGCATACGAAAGGTCACCTGAACGACCTCTCACACTGGTCAATGTTAGATCAACAGTATGACAAAATAAAAAATCTGTTGATCTAAATTTATTTAGATTGGATCTATGTCGAAACGTCGCTTTCAAAGAATAAAGAAGTTGATTATCCATAAAAAAATCTTCCTTGTTGATCATCACACCAACTTCTAGAATGCCAATCAAAGAAGTCAATGTGCATTTACTTTGTAGCTTACAATGTCTATGAAGGTAGGGTTTTTGCACATTTTAACAAGAAAACGTCTCCCATGAGATACTTGTTAAACGCACACTAGCTCTTTTTTTTCAAAAACATTTTTTGAGGATATCTCGAGACACACATAGCTGGTAATATAATTTTTTGAATGTCAGAAGATATTAAAACTTCTGTCTGGTTCTGATATATAATCTTCATATCATCCTTTTTTACAACGGCTTTTTAGGCAACGCTGTTTCGTGGGAATTTATTTCCTGCAGGCAGATTAAACCGCATTTCTCAAAGGATATAAAGTTGATTCACCGTTTACAAATTATCTTTACAAGATACCCTCTAGACTTCTATGAAAACATTTACAATATATGAATCGTGTCTCCAGCTTTCAATTGACGTGGGTTCTGATTTATGTTTACAATGTTAACTTTCCAAGGTGATCTATACAAATATGTTTACATCATACGGCGTCTGTTGTGTTTCTGTTGTTGTACTACTTGTTTCCTCAAGAAATAATGCTATGTACCGCAAATGAAACACATTTTACAAATTTGTAATATCGGTTTAAAGGTTTAGTAACTAAATTACTCAATTGGTCAAGCAACTCAAACAGTGTATATAGGTGTTCACATATGAATGGTCACAAGAAATTTCGTTTTCCCTTTGACTATTGATATTGATAACATTGCGTGTTTAATTGTTAATTTCTTTGTTGGAAACTACTTATAAATAAGTATATTTCTAACGTTTTGAACAAATAAACCAAAACAAACGAACCACGATGCTTAAAGGAAGATTTCTCAACACATTCTAGTTCTCGAATTATGGTAATTTTCACACGTATGTGAACAGGTACTTTTACATTTACAGATTACCGTTTTATATGTTTGCTATCTGCATGAAACTTCAAAACTTTATGTCTCAATCTTTGTAATTTATCAACATAAAATAAACACGACACCTTCAAATCAAAGAACAAGATTAAATTTTATAAAATATATTTGGAACACGTCGAGAGCTTTCAATTCATCCGTCCATCCACATTAATCCTACATACCCTTTTATCAAATATCAACTTTTACGGCTGTGCGCTTGTAAATGGTAATTCAATATATAAGCTAAAGTAAAGAATTTTACTTTATGAATTATTAACTCCTTCTTCAATGTTTCATCTATCCAACTAAAGTTCACGTCGAAAGAAATCTCAGGAATCTACATATGTATAAATTAAACATCAATATGTGTCTGTTTGTCTGCTTTTGCTGCAGTTTTTAGGAATTCATACATATGTAATTTTTTAACATTTAAGTATTATAAAAAAATCTAATCTTTTTAATGACCAAAAAAGAGAGAGAGATTAAAAACTGAATATTTTAATCCCCTGGTTTTTCTTAGATGTTGTCATAGATAGTTCTGTTTGATAACACAATCATTAATTTTTATTCATATTCACGTATTAGCGGTTTTATTCTTTTCATTTAGTACAGTCAGTTGTTCTATTCCATAAAGTATTTTTTCACATGAGGCATAGCATTATATTTTAGCTAATGCCAGTTGCTTAAGTTCATGAAACAGACGGATCGAAATTTGCATAAGCTTTTTAAACACATAATAATTACCGGTTATATATAATATTCCGGATGTTCATGGACTCCAATCAATCCTGTCATTTTACATAAAAGAGAAACAAGTATCAGCGGGAAAATGCTTTTCAAACCAGTCTGTCTATCAAATTAATCTTTAAAGTTTAAAGTCTGTACTGTTATCAGATAAAAGTTATTTAATGGAAACATGAACACTATTTTATTGAAGTTCTTTTCCTGGGGACTTTTGAGTGCCACATGGAACTTCAATATGGATTTAGATTTTTTCTAAAAGTACTCTAAATTACGAAAAGTTAATTTTACAGACACGATGTGGCGTCAAAAAAAAAACCATCTTCCCTTTATGTAAATGGAAAGAAATGCTTAATCAACCCCAACAATGTTTCTTCTCTTAATTGTACGTCATTTGCTTTATCACAACTGAACTACTGAATACTTTAAACCCAACAATTGTCACACATGTTATTGAATACACCCGAAGCAAGTTTGTCTCCTACTTCAGTTAAGTCAAACCCTATTTTTTAACATGTTTATATTGGTTGAAAAGCTTAAAATAATTTCTAAGAAATATTCAGGTTGAAATGGGTATACATGTAGTTTAGCCTAACGGCACAAAAATGGAAATGCCTTATTTAAACACAACGAAAACGGCAGTCTTCTACGAAAATACTTATTCAAGCTAAAAAAAGACTCCATGAAACTACTGCATCATCTTAACGCAAAGAGGTCCGACCTGTTTTTATTCCATTTCATATCACAATTACAAATCACATGAAAAGGCAATTACATGGGCAAGGGTTGTGTTCCAATCATAGCTAACAGAGGCAAGGATATAGACATTTTCGTGATAAAAAAAGTGTTCTAATATTTATATTGGTTGAGTGAACAGAATATCACATATACATGTTTCAATTAACAATGAAATACTTCATTCGATGTCCAAAGTACCGTACCCCCTGCAATAGTGCCATAGCATTTAACGAACCCGCTATCGGTGACGTCATTATTATTTGTGTATGATTTAGGATCAACTTGGGCGGCAAGTACATGTACCTGATTCGGAGAAAACGAAAAGAAAATCTAATCGTGCACGATAAGGACGGCCTTAGTCTGTCATCCACACCCTAAAGTAAAAATATTTAATTGATGACCAACCAAGTCTAGAAAAGTATAACAAGTCTAGATCGCTCAACTTGAAATAATGATGTCTTTGTTGGTTGAAGTCTTCGAATAAGTCTGTCTTCTCATATGAAGAAAGTAGTTGGTTTAGCGAATTTCCCTGTGTGTGTTGAGCATCCACATAAAATAGAAACTTTAAAGGGGCAGTAGCACGTTTTTTGACAATTTTATATTTTCAATTTTTCACTGATAATTGTAAGTTAATGCTACATGTATTCCTTTGCTGGTATCAAAAATCTAATTACACAAACCAATCATCCATAGTCAGAGATTAAATTATAAAGATTCACATAAAATTCAGAGAAAAGGAATCTCATGGCTTAACTTTATATTATATATTTGATTTATTGATGATTCATTAGTTTAAATACATTGTCTTTAGATTGGAACCATTTATTTTCATTTTCCTGAAATCACCTTATATTCCCCGTTAAAACGTGCTACTGCCCCTTTAAGCACTCTTTCAATCAACAAGCGATTTTCAGTCTTGTTTTTTCGAACAAAAGTCTTATCAAAAGTTTCTGACTCAATGAAATTTCAACCTGTACTACAGATGCAGCCTAGAAGTTAAAGCATCTTAGGGGCGCCTCCATTTTGTTATAATACATGTTTTGTTTAAAAATATTGTCAATATTGAAAAAAACACTTCTGAGACTAAATGTTAGTCTAGGACGGCTTTTAAGCTTATATGTATGAATCGCAATAGTTTGAGATGGCAACACTTGATTCGCCTTCATGTCGACATGCCGGGGCTGCCGTTTCAGTCATTTTGGTTAATCGTCTCCTATTTAATGATTTCAAAATTGGTCCCAAAATATGCTTAAAATACACGAAAAAATGCAGAATAAATGCTTTTCAAATCACTGCAATTCACTACAGTTTTAATAATGATATTTAATAGCATATGAGTGACTCAGTGCCTAGTATCATTGCAATCTATTTAAAACTAGTTGTAATGTTGTCGTCCCCTAAGTAACGAAAGACTTTGAGGACGATATTATACATCAAGTTTTAACTAGATTGAGTATCACTGGTAACTGTTTCACTGTGATTGTGGTTAAAGTTTCTAATCTTTTATCATTCCTAGCAATTAATTCTTTAAATATTTAATATCACCTTACGATTTATAAAAATACCTCGCAAGAAAGCTCATGCATGTTGTCTTCTGACGTCCGTTCCCTTGCAATGCTCATAAGCAGTCCATTAGCAATTACAAGAAGAAAAAACATTACCTTGACTTTCTGCTCTTAATTGAAATTTTGTCCTACTCAGAACAAATAAATCTTCTTAGCGAAACAACCATTGATGGACTAAATGGTGTTCCACAACGTGTTTTTAACACTAGAACTACTACAATTTCACCGTGAAACCCTACAGCAATGCAATTGTTACGTTTTCATCAAGTCGCCATGAAGAGAGTAAGGTTTTACTCTATAATTCTTTTAAAGAGTATATGATTGTTTTACAAAAAGTTTCCTTCATGAAATATTGTTCAAAATCATTGTGTTAATTATTTAAATTGTTTAAAAAACAAATGTAAACTGCAAATGTTATATTTGATTGTCGTTCGTTGTTGCCTCGTATTTTAAACAAACAAAAAAACATATTTTACCTGCTCTAAAATTAGATGTATTTATTGTGACACGCTCATATGTATAGCTTTTAAAGAGAATAACAGGCTGCTGACATTTACTCCTATTGAGATTATTCATTCTGCCTGTTTGTGCGAATATTGATTATCTCGACATCCTGATAAACAAGTAACATTTCTCATTAAAAAAACGGGAGGAAAACATCAAGTTTGTTGCAGCAAGTTAACCCTGATATACATTGGTGTAAAGACGTTGTCAACAATATACCTTTTTGCAATAAAAACGGATCATCGAGGACTATTTGTTAGGGGAGACAATATTTTGTTCAATCAATTTCTCTGTATATTGAAAATGTAAAGAAAATTAGGCAAAAATGTGCAATCATTAGCAGCTGCAGACTTTAAAGAAGTTAAAGGGACAGTAGCACGTTTTTAGGGGGAAAATAAGGTGATGTCAGGAAAATGAAATAAATTATTCTAACTGAAAGACAATGTATTTAGACTTAATGAGGCAGTAACAACTCAAATATATAATGTATATATTTAAAGTCCAGCCATGGGATTCCTTTTCTTACAAAACATGAACCAAAGGTGTTCACACAAAAATGGCGGCCAATGGACTTTATGTGAATCTTTATGATTTGTTCTCTGGCTATGGATGATTGGTTTTGTTTTAACTTTTACTAATCAGTGAAAAATTTAAAATATAAAATTGTCAAAAAACGTGCTACTGCCCCTTTAAAAGATGCATGTTTATACGACGATTCAACCAAAGGTCGCAGTGACACTTTATAATCTTCAGCCTACATGGTTACTTTGACAGACTTGAGATGACAGAGAGTTGGTGGGCTCTTCATCCATTTTGAATGACATATAATGAAGGAAAAACTTTAGTTGTTGATCACAAAATAAGGGGGACGGTAAGAATGTAGGGGTTAAAAATGTGATGAAGCTTTTTTCAAAATGATGGCATTGATGACTACACAAAATATAGCAACTTTAGATATTTCCCCTAAAACGAAAAACAGCTAAACAGAGCCAATCTCTATATGCATAGTTTGGTTGCGATATGCCATATGAATCACAAAAGGGCATTCTTTACAAAAGTTTAACTCTATATATATAAGCTTTTATTCCTCCAGAGGAGAGTACAGAAGAATGCGACAGGTTTATGAGATAATTACATTAGGATAATATATGAGACGCGTTTGAAGTTCATGCATTACAGATCTCGTAGATTCCTTTAACAAGAGTCTTTGCATACAGCTCAGCCTCCTCATCAAGGATTGATACTTGAGGGCGACAGGACAGTAGGCTACATACCAGGTCCAGATCAGCTTTGTTGTGGAGCTCAACACTCAGTTCTACTGGACCAACGTTAGCAATGTCACACCAGAGTTCATCTCTGAGTTCACTACACGATGCACATGACGTCAGGACATGAATAAGAGTGTCATGGCAGTTAAGGCCACATTTACCGCACAGTCAATACACACGATAGGGACGCCATAAAGCACATATTTGTACAATAAAAAGACAGTCATTTTTAAGAAAAGGGTACCTTTTAGCGATGTTCCACGCTGGGTGTGGTTCTATGGAAGGGTGTATTGACCGGAAGTGTCTGAGGTCAGGATCTGAGGATAGCCGATTATGCCAAGATGACTTTTCATGTTTGATGATAGTGTCTTTAACAGTCTTCTTCCAAGTGGACTGGCTCATGAAAACTCCTGAAGAGATGAAGTTATCTAGGAACTACAGCAGTTTGTATTTCTTAAGTATCCTAACCACATCGGGGATAAATCCCATTTTAGTTTCCTGTACACAGTTTCTGAAGACAAACAGTCGAGTGATGAACAGTTTGTATGCAAGATGATATTTTTGGTTGTTACACAGTGAGCCAAGGAAGAACAACTTTCTAGTGTCTATGTAGGATTCTGCTGAAAGCCAACCTATCAATGAGTTACAAATATCAGATCTTGTTGTCCTTGGGAGTCCTTGTTAGTTTCACGCAGTGTCAAATTCCTTTACTCTAATTAATCACTGGCAAAAAGAATATAGGCATGACATTATCAAATAAATCTTAATTAGTCGCTGTGCCAATATCATTTAGAAACTTACACATTTCTACGGGTGATGTAAGATGTGTGGAATTTATCAAACGCCAAACATGTCTGGGGTTAGAATTTGTCATTTGAGTAAATAAATGGAAATGGCATTTTCAAGTAACAATACCTGATTTTAAGTTGGAATTAAACTTCAATGTGGAGTAAGACCTCTTGCAGCATTAATGCATGGCTGCACACGTTGACGAATGGACGTTCTCAAATGACGATGGATCTTACCCTTGGTACGTTTCCGTTCTTCTTTAATGTACGTCGAAGCTTCTGAATATTTTTCTAAATACCCTTTTTCTGTCCTCTGAGGAGGAAACATACTCAAAACACAAAACGTCGTTACACTACAGTAATCGTCGCCAATTTAACACTAGCAAAATGCAATTTTGTTATATGTCTTTCTTATGATTGAATTTTATTTTCGCACATTCAATTTTCATTATATTAATAATGAGATTATTTACCGAGTGTATTGGCGAGCTTTATAAAAATATTTTTATCTCCATATGATATAGATGATACGTTACACACGAGGTCAATATCTTATACAAAAGAGAAATGGGAATTTTAAATTAAAAACTATTGCAGTCAAACAACAAAAATGTTAATGCATTTGGAGCAATTTAATTGATGTTCCTGAATGGAATTACGAAAAGAATGTTGTATATACTGGAATTAAGATAAGAAGGGTGCTCTTTATACTCACTAAACCTTTCTAGCCTTTGAGATAATCTATGATATGTAAAAAAAATTATTTCGGAGAGTAATATGTACAACTGCAAATGCATTATCAATGTAGCAGTACGCTTTTTTCACAGCATGATGTATTTAGATGTATGAGTCTTCAATGTGACATCATGCTCAAAACTTTAAAAATTACTGTGATCTACTGCTCACGTTATTTGTGATTGATCGAACGAATGTGACATGTAATTATGTTGGGTATCAATTTAAATGAGCAGATGTATATCTTTGGGGTTGCGAACGGAATTTCAATTCTCAAAATGAAACAAAAAGTAGTGCATGTCAAGGTGATCTTACAGCATATAAGATATATATTTATCACTAGCGAAAACGTTGCACAATATTCAACCAAATAAAAAAACATGTTTGAATATGCACTCCAAGATCTATTAAAGGGTCATTTGAACATAGTCTTACTTAATACTCTAAAAGAAAGATTTCCGGTGTCACAGAAGGTCTGGAAGAAAGCGTAAGCCAGTTTCAGGTTTTTCAAGTAGCCTCGGTTCCAAATCTTGTAATGTCAAATACTTGTTAAAGATGCCGGATGAAGGGAGAATAATGAAGTTAATCTGCACAAGACAACCAATAGATACTTTGGGAACGGATATTGTAGCTCTGGTTAAACTGAAACTGAAAATGTGTAGCAATCGTCGGAACAGAAGAATACCTGATAAAATCATCCCTGTAAACAATTGCCTATGACTTAAGTAATGTTGAAGTTATACGATGATGGTAAATGAAGGCTCTCCACGCCCCGCTACGGTCGAGTCAATTTGCCTAGGTGCGTTACCGAATGAGTCGATTTTTAGTTAGAGTTGTCGCCTTTTGGTTTCTCTGACCGAGGCCAGTCAGTGACGTCACCTGTTTGTGTGTACCCTCAACTCATGCCATCTCCAAACGAGCCAATTGTTCTGACATCACCTTATATTGCCCCTAAAAACGTGCTACTGCCACTTTAAGAGGGATGAATTCAATGCAATGAAAAAGTCTTTACATCTGCCATCCTTATGACTGCACGTCCATTTTGAATTGCTAATAATATAAACCATTACATCAAGAACACTCAAGACTTAAGTTTAGAAATGATACGCATTACAAACACGTGATAAAATGTGTTACCGGTATTTAAACATGTCAATACTTTCTTATGGGGTTCAGTATAATGTGATATAATGTATTATTTGTTGTAATTTATATATACAATAATGTCAAATATGTCAAAAAAAGATAAATATAAAAAATGCAAACAGTGACTTACTAATTTTAGTATTAAGAACAATTGCTTCAAAACTTGTCAAGCAAGTTTGTTACTAATGCGTCTGAGAAGGAAATTATATCGGGATTCATATTTTCCATACGATGCCTTAGGACAAAAAAATCCCTTTTCATTACATTATCAACAATAGTCTCATTGATTACCAACGTGCCAACGATTGTTCATTCGTCTATTCTTGGTAGAGAATGTAGATCATCGTTTGATGTTGAAAACCTTTGAAACAAACAGAACATTATTTTCTTCCCATGACATGCTGTTTTAATGACACAAGTACCTAGATACCAGTATGTACCACACCTTCGCTCGGGAAATGATGATATTCATTTACTCGTGTCGTAAGAATAACAAAAATGGACACTCATACAACATCTTTCATGAATTGCATTTAGATCTACAAATCATATTCTACTATAAGCAACGACCTTTCACTGACGATGTAAAACACGGAAACTCTTTTGATTAGTAAGTTTCGGTGACATTATTTAAATACTGCATTATTATGATTTTATGAGATTATGTCAATACTGTGTGATTGCGTACTTTCCTTATCAACAAGATGTCACAATTAGATCACAGTTCTGCATACATAATGCTCACAGGCCAAACTAAAAGGACATTTTTTCCAGAGCACGTTTTGATATAAATTGAAATGCTCGTTATAAATAAATAATGATCAAATGGCGTGTTACATATGCCTAACTTTACGAGACTTCGATAATAATGACGATACATAACATAATATTATCTGAAACTAATTATATGTTGCTGAAAAGACGTAAAGTATATGAGTGTCATTATAATACATTGTTATCTATGGTGTGTCATAAAGCAAATACATTGTGTACTTGCATGTGAGAACGAGAGAACAAGCAGTCTTAAGTCTTATAGGGGCAGTAGCACGTTTTTGATAATTTTAAATTTTAAATATTTCACTGATAATTGTATGTTAATGCTAAATGTATCATATTGACAGTGTCAAAAACCTCATAACACAAGCAAATCATCCATAATCAGAGGACAGAGTATGAAGATTCACATAAAAGCCACTGGCGGCCATTTTGTTTGAACACCTTTAATTCATTTTGTGTCAGAAAAATAGAGCCATTGGCTCTGTAGCTCATCAGGCTTCATCATCAATTATGCTGTAGAGTGTGGCCAATGTGATTCCCCCTTTGTAGAGGCCACAAGGGCTCCAGTCATAAAATTAAGTATATAGGCGACAATTGCAGTTTTCTAGGCCTTATACTTCAGGAGAAGAAGATGATAATAGATTTGAAGGACGTTCCTTTTGCCTTTATTAGGGGCAACTGGGTCACTTAAGCTACAATTCATAATCCTCACTAGTCAAGGAATATGTACACAAAGTTTCAGCTTTCTAGGCCTAATGCTTCTGGAAAAGACGATGAAAATAGGTTTTTAGGGCGTGGCCCCTGTGGCCCTTATTAGGGGTCACAGGGCCACTAAAGCTACAATTTATAATCCTCACTAGCCAAGGAGTCTATACACAAAGTTTCAGCTTTCTAGGCCTCATGGTTCTGGAGAAGAAGATGAAAATAGGTTTTTAGGGCATGGCATCTGTGGCCCTTATTAGGGGTCACAGGGCCACCAAAGCTACAATTTATAATCCTCACTAGCCAAGGAGTATTTACACAAAGTTTCAGCTTTCTAGGTCTATGGTTCTGGAGAAGAAGATGAAAATAGGTTTTTAGGGTGTGGCCCCTGTGGCCCTTATTAGGGGTCACAGGGCAACCAAAGCTACAATTTATAATCTTCACCAGTCAAGGAGTCTGCAAACAAAGTTTCAGCTTTCTAGGCCTTATGGTTCTGGAGAAGAAGATGAAAATAGGTTTTTATGGCGTGGCATCTGTGGCCCTTATTAGGGGTCACAGGGCAACCAAAGCTACAATTTATAATCTTAACCAGTCAAGGAGTCTGCAAACAAAGTTTCAGTTTTCTAGGCCTTATGGTTCTGGAGAAGAAGATGAAAATAGGTTTTAAGGGCATGGCATCTGTGGCCCTTATTAAGGGTCACAGGGCAAACAAAGCTTCAATTTATAATCCTCACTAGCCAAGGAGTCTGTACACAAAGTTTCAGCTTTCTAGGCCTTATGCTTCTGGAGAAGAAGATGAAAATAGGCTTTTAGGGTGTGGCCGCTGTCGCCCTTATTAGGGGTCACAGGGCCACCAAAGCTACAATTCAGAATCCTCACTCTTCAAAGAGGCTATACACAAAGTATCAGCTTTCTAGGCCTTATGCTTCTGAAGAAGAAGATGAAAGTAGGTTTTTAGGGTGTGGCCCCTGTGGCCCTTATTAGGGGTCACAGGGCCACCAAAGCTACAATTTATCATCCTCACTAGCCAAGGAGTCTGTACACAAAGTTTCAGCTTTCTAGGCCTTATGGTTCTGGAGAAGAAGTCGAAATTCCACAAAGTTTACGGACGGACGGATGGACGGACGGACGGACGGACGCCGGACACCATGCCATGTCATAAGCCCATCGGGCCTTACAGGCCAGATGAGATAACAAGGAATCGCATGGCTAAACTTTACGTTATATGTTTTAATTATTACTGCTTCATTTAGTTTAAATACATTGTCTTTCAATTGGAACCATTAATTTTCATTTTCCTGACATCACCTTATATTCCCCCTTAAAACGTGCTACTGCCCCTTTAAACTCTAGGGGAAAACATGAATTCTACCGTAACCAACGGTCTTTTCTGAGGTCATTTAAACAAAACATGTTGCTATAACTAGAGAATGGTTCAGTCCTATCTGAAATATAATCACCTTTCAAAAATATGGTGTCTCTGTTAAGTATCTAAATACGAATCTCATGTATTTGTTCCCTACACTTCATTAAAATGGTATGCCTTAAGCTATTGAATGAAACATAATTGTTTTATCCCATTGGCGATGTCAGGTGAATATGTGGTCTGTCTGGACGCTAATGATCCCCTGTGGGAAATTATTACTGGAATGAGGTCTAATTGGAACGTTGTTAAGCATTTGTGTTTACAAGACAGTCATCCGTTTGAAGAGACTCCGTGTCTTACTGCACTTTAGCACGACGCCTTTCTATGAAGGATGCATAGACAAACGACAACCCGTCGTGGAAAGAGAATGTGTCGTGCTACTCAAAATTTAACTTCCTAAATGATGTCAAAGGGAAATGTTTCTCAAATATTCTTATGAATTTTATATCAGTCATTTCAAATATTCCAGTCATTAATCAATAAATGGATATGGTAGACGACTTTGTCTTGAGCGAAGTGATCGCCTAAGTCATTTCTGCATTGTACTTATGGTTAAAAAGGAAACTCATTTTTGTCTTTAATATCCATATTACAATAAGCTAAGTAAAAATTTAATTCCCAAATATTGTCATAACTTTAAATTACATGAGAAGTTATTCACATCGAAATAAAATGTCACTTATAATAATCTTGGGGAAATATTTAAAACTTAGAAGAAAAGTAATACGTTTCTGGGTTTGTAGCGTTCTTAAATCCCTATGTTTATCTTGGTTTGTCACAGTTATACAATTGTACAATAATTTATTGGTGCTTCAAATGTAGAAATTGTATACAATGTACAATGGGCCTGAGGCAACATTATTAAAATACACCTCTCTCTTGTCATCACTGTGAGGATCTCATAGAGGGGGAACATGTTATCATTGCTAATAGATAGGATCCTATTAAATTTCGGTTTAACTACATGTACGTGAATCAATTTCGTCTACTATAACAATTTTACATGCTGCACAAACCTTTTGCTTTACGAATTTAGGCCTTTTCTCACCTAGGGATAATCGAGTTTTACAAAAGGCCTAGAATGTTCACTTAATTTTATCTAATTACATGTTTATTGAAACGGTCACATTAACCCTTATAACATCCGAAGAACTAAGATAATTTAATTACCATGTTTATGTGTGTTTGTCAGTAGCAAACATTTTAATAATTAAAAGCAATAACTTTATCCAAAATAAAAAATCTTAAAGCATTTATTCAATTTAAAGGGACAGTAGCACGTTTTAGGGGGAATATAGGATGATGTCAGCAAAATGAAATTAAATGGTTCCAATTGAAAGACAATGTATTTGGACTAAATGATATAAATCAAATATATAACGTAACGTTCAGCCATGCAATTCCTTTTTCTAACACAAAATGAATTAAAGGTGTACAAAATGGCCGCCTGTGGATTTCATGTGAATCTTCATACTTTATCCTCTGACTATGGATGATTGGCTTGTGTAATGAGATTTTTGACACTGTCAAAATAAAACATTTAACATTAACTTACAATTATCAGTGAAAATTTTAAAATATAAAATTACCAAAAAACGTGCTACTGTTCCTATAAACTCATGTAGATAGCATAATTAATAATATAAAGTCAAAACATCTCAGGTATTTATCCCAAATAGCAATCATGTGATGAACTCTTGTTTTCAATGAAAATCATATACATTTGCGTAAGGCAAATTCACACAAAAGGCAAAATCAAACATTATCAATTTAGAACTGTCTTTCTGAAGATCAGTTTCAAATTCTGTGTTTCACTGAGTGACGGGCGTAATGTACGGTTTTCGATCATTATCACGATTAAGAACTTATGTTACTATACAACGTCTACCTGCTCTAAAATGATATTTTCTTCAACAGTCGCTAATTCTTAATTAATTGACACCATGTATTGAGTTTGTCACAAGTGACCCCCAACAACTTACGGAGTGGTTCTTTAAGGGTCACACTGCCGTTGGTCGTCATGCATCAAACACGGTAATTTTCGCATGATACAAAGTGTCATAGAACTACTACGTTGTATAAGATATAAAAATTAATAATTATCATTAAATCAATAAATTTGTGTTATCAATGTGCATCTTCTTTGATAACAATGAGACATTATTTTTATCTTTTTATTTTTTGCTAATGAAAATAACGACAAAAACGATTAAACCAAGGTACAAAAGTACTTTAGCGAGCACAATATTCCCCCATTATATTATTAAACAACGATTATCAACATAAGGGTGATTAATTTAAACTGAGAGATCAGATCTTGTCATAAACTAATATGATATTAACATGATTCTAACTGCAAAAGGTCTTACTGAATAACCAAAAAATCCTTCTTTGAAAATCCGCCCTTCTTCAAAGTAGAAATACATGTAGGTATGTTTGTATTATCGTAGTCGAAGAAGGAATAACACGTTTCGAGCGAACATTGCAGGGGACCATTGTAATGTGATTACATTTCAACGTTTACTTTGAGAAATTAGATTCGCGTTAATTAATCGAACTATTTCAGTGATTCCTTGTATGTTTTTTCTTGATTGCATGCAATAGGTAAAATGTGTTTTATTCTTCGTGAAGTACCTCTATTTCACACTGCTCAAAGTTCAAATCCATAATTCAAATGCCTTGTTCATGTACATCTTCGATTATACACGTGAGTATTTCAAAATAATTTTAGTTCCAGAAATACTGATACACGAGAAACGGCCAGAAGAGAATTTCGTTTCAACAAAAATTCCCCGATAGGATTGTTTTATAGGAACGGATATAGAAAAAATAGTTATCAGAATAAGAATTTGTGACTGATTACATAGCGAAAACTTTCTTGACAAAGTCTATTATAATCTCAGAAAATGCACATGAAACATAACGTTTGAGACAAGAATGTTACAAACTGCACCACAAACTATAAGACGGACATATACATGTACAACTGCAATATTCCAGTTTGAATTGTTTCAGTCCTACATGACCTGGAAATTCGTTCAAGAAATTGTGAGAAGCTAAGACATTGTAAGACGTGATCCAAGGACATTATCAAATAAAGGATGTTTGCCAGGGAGATTTTGCCAAGAGTTTGTAGATCATTTCTTATCTCTCTTATAAACCGCCAAATATGTATAATTTAATTTACTTAACTGATAACGAAAACGTTTGTAAAGAGCAGAAGCGATCGTAAAATATCAAACCAAACCAAACTCCGACCTTTATATCAAAATTGTCAAATAAGACTGTAGTCTTTGTTCCTATGGCTCAGTGGTCACATTTTCTCCCCACAGAGGCAGATCAAGTCATGTTGATTTAGCCTCTGTTATATTACGCCGACTTTGTGGGATAGAATGGGAGATGCCTGATTGGAGGCAATCAAAGTCAGTTCTGCAATCAGCGACGCTGTTCTTAAATCATCGTTTTGGCAACTGAATCAAGGCAAAAGCATCGTGATATGAACCACCCTTTCCACGCGAGAAGCGTTGTCATTTGATAAAGAAATTCAAATGGATTGTGATGCGGGTTTTTTTCCGCCAGGTGAAACTGCCGGAAGCCACGGATTTCGGCGTAATAGAATAGAGGCTTAATCAACATGACTTGATCTGCCTCTGTGGGGAGAGAAAGAGTGGTCAGAGCGTTTAAGAGTGTGACTTGTTCGGTTTCGAAACGAAACGCAACTTTTTTGCATGTGACAAAGGGAAATTTGAGTTATGTTTTAAAAGTGATGGTTTGTAAACACTTTGACTTTAACAGATGCGTTAATTCTATCATCCAAATTTATTGATATTTCGCAAGGCTAGAATGTTGATAGTTATCTTTGAGGGACATTACTCAAATATTTGCCGTGTCAATTGATAACAGAAATTATAATGTATAACCACCAACAGGTATAATTGAGTGAGGTCAATTAAGGTTTAAAAATCACAAGACAAAACACTTGTCGTTTATCAATCAATATAAGTAATTAGTTATATTGATTGATAAACAACAAGTGTATTGTCTTGTGATTTTTAACCTGCTATTTCAACATAGCAAAATGAGGAAGACCTCAGTTCAATTTGGATTTATGAACTTTCGAGCTTACCAATAGAAGTAATTGATCAATGTTTTCATTGTTCACTTGGTAGTTAAAGTCATTACTCCATTTATTGGTCCTACGATAATCTATGTCTTATAAATAATATACTGAAATATGATTATATACGTGATTGATCTTGTGAGGTTGGAAAAGGTGTTTACTTCCATATGCAGTACATAAAGTTCATATTGACACAAGAAAACAAATATGAATATCTTAAGTAGCAAAAGACACCCTTTACCACAAGGTCTAACTACATTCCAAATTTCGTAAAATGATAATCAATAGATTTTGAAATAGACCCTGAAAGAGGACCCTCCCCCCCCCCCCCCTTCCCCAATAAGACCTTATTTCAAATTGCCTCCAAGCAAATCTCCCAGAATAGCAAAAGACACCACTCCACCACTTGGTCTTATCATATACGAAGTTTCATGACAAAATAAGATATAAATTAGATATGCCCAGGTAACAAAATCATTTAGGAAACCCAAATAACGGAGTTATCGAATAACTGAATAACGAATTGAGGCAAAGAGGTACGTGGTACATGATAACATTTGTCATGTACAAAAAAACTGATTTTTAAACAGTTCAATCGTAGTAGTTATTTTTTTACTCTTAAATAGTGCACCATCAATTAAGTTTTCTTTACCGCAATGGTAATAAATTGGAATTTTCTTCAATGCCCTGTCTTCGTTTTAAAGTTTGCTTTATTTTTCAGGCTTTCCATTTGTTCTGACTCCTGGGATGTGGGTGACAATGTTACATATGTTCATTTCCGTAATGGTATGTATCTTGGTATGTCACGTCTTTTATGAACACTGTTGGGTCGAGAGACATGGTCGCACAAAGTAGCTTTTCCAATTGGAATCAGTTACCATGACGTCATCGGTTGCTAGGAGACAGTTCGGTTGCTCTTGACGACTGAAGCTGAACGCTATGCAGGGTTGGTTTTTGTGACACTCCATTCCACAATGGGCGGAGCTTTCAGCTGTCATCGATGAACTTGGCTGGGACAGTTTTTTAGACGAGAAACCGTCGTACTTTGTGACTGAAATATAAGTTGTAGAGTTTGCACTATCTGCGCTAAATCTCAAACAAAGATAAGAGTCAAATATTGGATTGTTTTACTTACATGTACTCGGCTGTTGTAACGTTTAATCAATAACAGAGAACACCTGAATGATCTTGTAACACTGCTAATTGTAATTATTGACTTTTCAAGGGTAACATGACTTTCATCTGTCAGTGTACGATGTCAAGATCAATAACCATCTATTGAACGTTTGTAAAAGCTTAGCGAGTTATGGGTTGCATTTCCAACTCATATTAATTTGAAACTTAACGTTCAGGATGATTCAGTTGGTAGCACTGGATTTTATAACATAATGTGATTGTTAATTGGGTATTTCTACCATTAGCCTTGTGGGATGAGAAAGCGCTACTTGGTAATAACAAACGGTTTCTCACCCTTAAGTGTTGTTGGCTCCCCTTGAACTTTGACCTCAGCAAGGCCAAGACCATCTGGTTTGGTGAACTTCATGAATCTGATTGGTCCGTTGTTAGAGCACGTGTAGGTCCGAACTGGGTTCGTTGGAACGAAGGATGGCCATTGGCCACACTGAACGTCCTGTACATCAGGACAACTCACATCGTCCACTGACATCCCGAAGATTGCATTCAGTATGTACGCGTTCCAGGCTGAAAGTTAAAGGATTCGTAAATCAATATTTCTTACGTTTGGAGAACAAAGACCCATACACATATATATTACATACAGTAGAACACGGATATAGCGAACACGGATATAGCGAACAATCGGATGTAGTTGACACATTTTAAAGTCCCGTCAAAAGCCCTATGCATGTCGGCCAAACTTGAGTAGCGAACACCGGATATAGCGAACTAAATTCGTTGGTACATTGGAGTTCGTTATATCCGTGTTCTACTGTATATACATATAGGTTTCATATATACAATCGTGATATATTGGTTAGTATTGATTTGAAGCCTTTGGAGAGTTAACAGTAAATGGCCCTCTGTTTCTGGAAAAGCTCAATACATCATGTCAAGTGACCCTTGGTCCATTAATTAAACAATCAGGGGTTTGGTAAATATCCATACATGCAAGACGTTCTAGCCTTGTCGCTGAATGGCTGAAAAATTGAGGTCACCTGACACATGCGCTCAGATCGTAGCAAAGGCTAAGACAGCTTCTAAATAAGACCATGGGGATATGTATCCCCGATAATTCATAGTAAACGTTCCGTTAATTTTCCACTATATGAACATGACATTATGGTGAAGCCGTAAGATCTGCATAATCGTTTTTCATGAACAAGTTTGATTTAACTTAGTGTCTTTGATATGACGCCTTATTTTGTCACTCTTTGAACAGAAAATCTGAATAAAACTTACGCGTGTATGATGTTATAGTGATATTAAAGACATTGTAGTATCCTTGAAGATCCCCCTGCCAATAGGCCACCCCAGTTTCGTCGTTCATAGATCCGCTTGCAGTATTTATGTCCCCGTCAACAGCATTGTCTGCGAGAGCTCCGCTCAGCGTTGGTGACTGAATGGTCTTCTTGTGGAGCATGATGTTAGTTGCTGGAAAAGGCAGTTCAAATTACCAAAGATGTAACAGTTACCATTGTTTATGACCCTTTGTATATCTCAGGTAACAGCTTACTCTGCGGCATCAGTTCATTACATCTTTGCGGGCTTCAAACATGCAAGACAAGGCTGCAAGACCCAAAACTTGCCCCCACATCTCCCCGATCTTTGACCCTCTGCACTGGCTCCGCATATGAGAATAAATAATCTTTCTTCTAACCTAATATCAGTCTCTGAAGAACGCAGGATCCTTTAATCTCCAAGATCTCATATTCCACTAAGTTGCAGAAAGCACACTACGATCTTCACAACAGCCGTTTTAACTGCTCCAAGTTACAATTAGTCCTGGGGCTGAGGGGGGTCCTGTGTGCAAAAATATGTCCCCGAAGTTTGACGCTTGATTCCTGTAGGACACCCTTAGGAGATCGACAAAAACTTGGGTAGACATTCCAAATGTGGGGCAGGAAGCTGTAATTCAAAATGGCGTCCAAGATGGCCGCTGTATCCTTATAAACCATATAAATCAATCTGGATCTGTCCTAGAATATTGAATTTGGTGTCTTTACCTAGGTTTTCGGGGTCAAGGAATCCAATGGAATCGTTTTGAAGGTACGAAAAGTAAAAGATAATGGTGAATTCCAAGATGGCTGTCAAAAAAGCGCCAAATCCTTTCGGCCAGCATATCATGGTTCCTAATTGACATAGGAGAGTAAACTTAGTGTCCTTTCTGGGGTTGTAGGGGTCAGTAATTACGGTCAGACCATTCACTTAATGCTTAATTGTTTAATTCAATACAAAGTACCATTTTATCAGTATATTGATGTAGACGTGCCTAGAATGCATACATTTTCACCAACAATGGTGTATCTGAATACTTTTTGTTTATCTTAGCATCCTTGAAAGGTATGTGGAATTATCCTTAAAACATGTTTACATTGAAAAGTAATCAAATAACATCGCGACCACTAATTTACACACTTTAGTTTGTACCTGTAATACATTGCAAGGCTTAATAGTAAAATGTGATGTTGACCAATTCATTTTCATTACTAGACTAGTAGTAACATTTGCTGTTTATCATCTAATATCTTGAAAAGGCAATAGTTTGGCTGAAACGACGCAAATTGCTGCAACCTAACTTGATTCTTTATCGAAGCACATTTATTTCAAGGTCCTAACTAACATAAGTTCGTTAGTTACATTAGCACATTACCTTTTTGTGGTAACGATGTCTACTCTCTGTGATGATTTCAATCATTATAAGCTCCTATCCGTTAAATTTCCATGTCCTTTTGCAAGCATTAAGGGAATATGGCAAAGCTAGCATATGCATGTATAAGAATCCGCACAAACAGCCAAACAACTTCTATGTTCCTCTCCCTTGAGGTGTGTGAAGGCCTATCCTTCACCTTTCCTGTAGTGCATTTCTGTACTTCCCCTCAAACAAGTCAATCATAGCATAAATGTAGTTGAATGAAGTTTAATGCTTCAAGCTTGTTTTCAGAAGCAGTTTTGCAGAGTATTGCATGTTCTCCTTAAGCGACTTTATCTCCATCAACCATATCGCCTTAATACACCTTATAGACTGTGTAATGGTTTTGTTAATCATATTCAGCGTAGTGTACGTGTCTGAGTGAAATAGATAAAGATAATTTAACAATCAAATTTCATCACCTTTTCAGTCTCTGCTTTCATAGACATCACTTCACAATTCAGTTGACAATCCGTTGATGTGCGCTATCTTCAATCATTAACCAAAGCCATTGCTTCCCGTCTTTGAGTATCCAGAGGATTTATGCTGCACATCCATTTGCAATAGTACATCCATCACACAGAATAAATTAACTAGCTGATTAAACAGATTTGGACAGGCGTAGACATACATTCGTAAATTTGTAATCCTCCATCCTTAACATTGACTGGAAGAAAATTAGTCAAGTTTATTTAAATTTACCGTTTTAGAGCTTTAATTACTTCACAAGTATTCCATTGCTAGGGTGTAAATTGATTAAGGAATACATTCAAGGTTGCCTTTTACATCATCATCATCGTCGGTAGTCCTGTTGGTATGCCGGCATGCTTCTTCTCTGTTAGAAGTAAGCTGCTATATGATAGATTAACAAATGTCCTTCTGGTCTTAAACCATCTCCAAATAATCTGATAATATTCTTGGTTCTTGGGCAACCCTATTCCAATTTTGTTGTGTTGTCCTCTTTTGTACCGAACTGTCACATTAACGTTAACCCATTTTTAAATCAGTCTAATACAAGCTCGTCTGTCAGAGATGTTTGCTTTATCTTCAATGAGTGTATTAAATCATCTACAAAACATTACTTAGTAAGTATTCTGAATCCCCTGAACTGTCCATCATGATCGCTGGAGCTGATGTAATGTAGATTTGCTTTTCTGTCTATGGAATCCACCATGAGATTTGATAAAATTGATGTTTCATGGCTTCCAAATGTATTAAATTGAACATCTCTTTAGGTATGCAAATAATACGACGTCCTTCTCATGCTACTCAGTACGAGACAGACAATGATGCAATCAAGTAGCAACCGTGCCTTTTAGCAAAAAACTGTTAGGCAAATCCCTTCGAAATACAATTATAATTTAACTAAAACCACCCTGCTACATCAGCGTATAAGTCTCACATCGATGTGTTGTAGCATAACACAGAGACTGTAAATATTAATTCTGAAATGGTTGATGAAGTGCCAATGCAATCTTCGACTTTTACTTTGAAAAGCATGATCCCAACGTTAATTTCAACGATGTCTTCAATATCTTTGGTGTTCAGAGTTTTTTGAGACTTTGAGATCCTTCATGAGCCTTCGTTTAAAGTTCGTGGTACGAAATAGAATGTCAGAGAATGTCGGTCATTTGAGTTGGCTGTCGATGCCACTAGGCTTTTTCACCTTTGTGGTGCATCAACATAGTTATAGGCTACTCAACTGGAGGGTCTGTACCGAAATGAACCATGATATCTGGCAAAGCGAATGTTCAGTCTAAATGTCAGAGCCCAAACTTCCAATAAAAGCCACCAAGTGTACTCTCATAGCTCAACTATGAACCTTGATGTCAAACAGAATTGGTCATTATCACATTGTAATATGAAGGCTGGCGATGTGGTACTAGGTGCGGATGTACTTTTCTAAAGAAACATTTCTCAGCAATGATCTTGTTGTAATTGTATTACTATTGCATGTAAAACATGTTCGAATGTAATTTACATAAATTGCAGGGATACTAAAGGCAAAAAGTGTTCAGATACACCATTGCTGGTGAAAATGTATGCATTCTAGGCACGTCTACATACCAATATACTGATTAAATGCTACTTTGTATTGAATTAAACAATTAAGCATTAAATGAATGGTCTGACCGTAATTACTGACCCCTAAAACCCCAGAAAGGACACTAAGTTTACTCTTCTGTGTCAATTAGGAACTATGATATGCTGGCCGAAAGGATTTGGCGCTTTTTTGACAGCCATCTTGGAATTCACCATTATCTTTTACTTTTCGTACCTTCAAAACGATTCCATTGGATTCCTTGACCCCGAAAACCTAGGTAAAGACACCAAATTCAATATTCTAGGACAGATCCAGATTGATTTATATGGTTTATAAGGATACGGCGGCCATCTTGGACGCCATCTTGAATTACAGCTTCCTGCCCCACATTTGGAATGTCTACCCAAATTTTTTTCGATCTCCTAAGGGTGTCCTACAGGAATCAAGCGTCAAACTTCGGGGACATATTTTTGCACACAGGACCCCCCTCAGCCCCAGGACTAAATTTGAAATTTGCTGTTGGGTCTCTTTTTATCTCCTTGCCAATGGACTATAAATTATCTCAATCGGGAAAGACAAACCTTTTCCTCAGATACTTTTTCTGTCATTTCCTGTTAGCTTTCTTTGTACATAGTTCTATTTTTTGCGCTTGAGCATGACCTACTATTATACTATAACAACTACTACTCTACCACCGCCACTACCACTACCAATACTATTACTACTATAAAAACATCAAAATAATATTTACAAGAAGACATGATCATCAACATCCCCCGCCAAGTTTTCATTAAAGCTACCAATATGTCGGCCGTAACTCTGTAATAGGTAGTTGTATTATCTCAATTTGCACTCCATCAAGGAAGACACACGACAAATCCTCTCTTACATAGGTTCTGAGTATATTGTTCCATGTAATGACACCCAAACGGACTGCAAAACAACGAAACAAAGCAATAAAAAAGTAATTGTGTGGTTCTGATATCCGAAATCCATCAAGGTATTGATACCCTGAAGATACACAGAAGTTTAGTTAAACTTTCTTAAATAGTTTCTGAGAAAAGCTGTCCCTTTTAACTCGGACGGACGCACGGACGCAGCCGAAACCTATTCTCCCCTTCCACTTCGTGGCGAGGGATGATAATAATACCAATACTATAACTACTACTTCTACTACTACAACTGCTCCTAATATAACTATCACCACTACTACTATTATTATGATAACTTCTACTACTATGACTGCTACTGCTAATACTACTGCTATCCCTTCAACTACTTGAAATAATAGTAATGATGATAAAAATAAAAATATTATACTAATAGTAATACTAGTACTACCACTAGTATTACTAGTACTAATACTACTTCTACTGCTACTACCACTACTACTACTAGTATCCCCACTACTACAATTACTACTCTTCGACTGCCATTACTATTACTCCCACTACCTCTACTTCTACTACGTCTACCACTAATACTACTACTACTACTAAAAGTAGGATTCAGCAATAATGACTACATGTTACGGATATTCTTTTCTTCGGCTGGTGACATGCATCGGTGAGTCATCGTATCATTTTCATTCTCTTAATGTTGCGTGACCACAAACTCGTTGGGGAATTATGTTTATGTCTAAAGATAATTAAGCAATGGTTCATTCGTTTTGATATACATTATATATATCCAATGTATTGTATAAGTCAACTGGTTGTTAACCAAAAGAATAATGGAGTTGATTGTTAACATGTTTGAGTGGCTATAGTATGATGTAAAGCATATCAATAAAGTAAAAAACAACAAATTAGACGGAATATGTTGTAGTTCATTGTGTTCATTGTTATTCATTTGTGCGGTCATTAATCAATCATGTATTACTTCAGTTGACAATGTTTTCTATCAAGTAATTAAGGTTCCAGCTACCAGAATATGACATTTGAAAAGCTCATTTCATCCATACAAAAGTAATGATTCCATGCACGGAATTCACCCTGAATACATCTCATGAAAAACCCAAATCAATATCACGTCATAGATGGCATATGGATAAAGTAAAAACATAGATATTGGTTGCAGAATTGCTATCAAATGATATCATAACATTGGAAATACGTTTCACATAGTTTTTCAGTTAATGCACGGTAGATAAATAGAATCTTTATTAAAGTGAAACGTGTTCAGGGGACGTAGCTCAATGGTAGAGTGTCCCCCTATATTAGGCCCTATTCTCAATCTGACAAGAAGTTAAATTATCTTTCATACTTTTGAGGTTTTTTTTGATGAAATTTTATGTTAACAAATCTTTCAAAAGGAATTTTTATATAACACAAATATTCATCAACAAGGAAGACTTAATATATGTGAAAATAAATATATATGGCTTCATTTCACATATTTACATCTTAAACATGGTAGGGGTCATGAAAGTGTAAATTCTATATCTTGCCACTGCCTATTTTGAACGAAGATATTTTCAAAAAACATTAAACAAGACACCAATTATTTTATTCAAACAACTGCAAATGTATATTATTGTAAACGTGACATAACTTAATAACGTATAATAATATAATGTAATAATTTGTAATAATTAGTCAATCGTACCTTCATGTTCTTTATTACTTTTCAATCATGTAAATTAACACATAACGTATCAAAAACATGTTTTTCTGCCAATATGTCTGTAATCAGCCTATGCAAACCGAAGTCGCTACAGTTTGAGTTTTAGAAGAAGAAGAAGCGAGTGTAGCAGAAATACATTTAGATGTTCAGACTTTTCGAAATATTCTTAATTTTTTTTAAATACAACAGGGAACCCTTACCTCTTATAGAACTGACGTACGCAGCAACAAAGACAACTTCACGGATCTTCATGTTCTTTGAAGGGATTAGAAATCTGGAAAAACAGAATCAATTAGCTTTTAACTTTATTTTTCAAAGCCAGATGCTAACTCCAAATTCTTGGCAACAAAAGACCATCAGGTGTATTTAAGGTTCAATGTTGAAAAAACTATAGCTTGTAACAGTTATACTTTGTCTCGTCCATGCTAAATTGAAAAATGTGTGTTTATTTTACGACAGTGACCAATGACTGTATTCCATGAATATTTCACCTTTAATTTTTATATTACTTTGGTTCAGTTTTACATAAAAATTTAAATGAAAACTTACTGCAATTAAATTAATAAAATGTATTTTATGTGACACGATGATCGCCGGTGTTATGGTGTGCAGCTTCTTAACTAATGTTTCGTCGTGTGACATTGTGAAAAAAGCCGCCACTTTGGTGGTTTTACGAGTCACAATTTCAAATCTTCTATTGCAGTTGCTTATTGTTGGGAGATTATTTCATTCACTTATTATATAATGGGGAGATATGAAACGTAACATAATCCTAGGGTAAAAGAGATTTTGGTAATTCTACAAAAAAAGGTATGTGTCATAAACTATACAACTATGCTATATAAAAAAGACAAACCTTGCGTTTTCTTAAATATTTGGAAAGAAAAAAAAGTAGTTACAAACTTTCGTACAATTCGAAATTCGAAAATAATATTTCCTCATCTGAACAACTATAACCAATGGCGCCATGATGTTTGAAATTGTCGGTCTCAAGTGACACATACATATTTTCTTGATCAATGTATGATTTATGACAAAAAGCTTGCAATTTGCATAGTGGTACAATATGTATTCCTGTTTATGTATTACCTACTACGTAACTTATGTGTCAACGAATTAACGTTCAAGAAGTAAAGATCAGAATAACTACAAAGTGTTACCTCTACAAATTCATATTTTAATTGAAAACATGTATATTCGAAGACATTTGTAATTCTTGAAAAGGACTTCAGAATTTTAATAATGGACCTACCCTTGTGATTAAAAATACTGTTTAATAAAACCAAACGCTTTTAACATACATTCAAAATTAACTTACGACAGTAATATATTAACTTTGTTTAATGTGTGAAGATGTTTCATTTGCCCCTAGGTATATATTTCATTTTCCTTTTGAACTTCACTAAACGAATAAAAACTGTTCATTCGATAGATCTTTGAAATTTTTATTCAACATTTATAATTAAAACATCCATATCACTCACAAACTTTGTTGAAAATGTGTCGGTGTTTCATTTGAAATATAATTTCAAAATATATGTTTTCGAATGATAAATACACGTTTATTCAAACATCTTTGAAGCTCCTATTTAACATTGGTTCGTACGTAGTCTCTATCAAATCGCCAATTCACCTACCTTGTCTGATAGATCCGGGAGATAGCGAAGTCTTACCTACCTACTCCCTCACCTGAAGGTCTATCGATTTGTTGAACCTGATCATGGGACCTCATCCAATAGCAGAGTCGATACCCACTCTCAAGGTTATTTCCATTTTCTCCGATGAACATTAAACAGATAAAATATTAGTCGTTTTATATTATATTAGTTTATGTCTGATTTGTCTGATCAACAAGGCCACTGTACAATTCTTTTGATAACTTGATTTTTTTATTTTCTAGTCAATACATTTTTGCAAACGAATTGATGACATTGTGTATAGGTTCAAGTAACTCTCCATTCCTAAACCTTTATGGAGGCTCATTATAATTATTTTTTAGGAATGGAGAGTTCCGAGGATATTAACCGACTTAAATTACACTAAACTTAATGCCTATTCAAAAACGTAACTTGAAATATTAAAGAAAATTAAAATTAAAATTAAAAATTTTATGTACAATACAGCGCTCCTTTACTGAAAAATAATGAACAATAGGCTGACGTCACAAGTGGAATTTAAAGTTTGCCATGGACTCATATTTCACCTAAAATAGTTGTTGAATATGTGTCAGAGGGATATACATGTATTGCCTAAGCCTCAAATTCATGAGTGAGCCAGTTGGCACAACTCGGAAGTTCATTTCAACTTGCATGGTTTAGACTACTTGTTTTTATCAAGTTGTCATAGTAACTAATTATTTATTCATTGAAAGGAGTGAGTTATATTTTTCTTGCTTGCTTAATGAACAATTTTTAAGACTAAACCCATAAGTTCAGTAAGTGCGTGTTGCTCATATACCTATCGGCGTCAAAAACTTTAATTGGATCTGTTGTTGAGTTAAAAGCTTGGTTGAAAACCGTCCATTTTCTGACGTTTTGTTTGTAAAGACAGTTGCATAAGAATCACGTGTTTTACGTAGGAACTTAAAATATACATAATACATGTATGTAAACTTGGAAAGGAGGTGGTTTAACATTTTGCAATCGGTTTCAATAAAATTTATCAATCAGTAAAATTAGTAGTTAAACAACTGATACTGATATCTTTCATACTTGTTCTCAATGAAATGAATGCACTTCCCTTGTTCAATTGATCAAAATGTTTGTTCATTAATACAGACGATTGAAGTTTGATATGTGATTTCTTATTCTAGATCTCCATGAAATGTGGTTGAGTAAAGAGATTTGTCAAATGAATAACCACCCGATTATCAAGTTGAAAGTATTTTGAATTAAACATTTGTTGTGACGGGGGATTGATTATAATATATTTCAGTTTATCATACATGTTTCTTTAGAGAAAATTATGGAAATATCTTCTTAAAATTAATATTGAGTGTTCTTCATTTTATTTGCTGTTTGAGATTGTTTTCTTTTTTTACGAATGTGTTATTTCTCAATCTGAAAATGTATTTTGTGAAATATCGACGTAATTTAACTATTGATATTGTGGAAGTTGTCTACCGATACAGACTTTGAAAGGTAGGATTTAACCTAGATGAAAAACCAGACCATATGTGAGGGGAGATAATGAAACCTCTGATAAATAAGATTAAACAGGTCTGAAGTTGGAAACTAGCGCCTTGAAGTGGTTTAGCTACACCTTGTGTCTCTATGTTTAGTAACAGATTAATCAAGTAATAAATCTCCATACACATGAAAGAGTTTATCAATGTCACAAATGCGTTTGATCTTCACCGTAAGTTCCTGTAGACCTGTTGATGTTCACTCGAAACTTTCTGTGAATTGTTCCACCTTCTTAAAATAGATACGTCTAAGCAATTGCAACATATGGCGAAGGAATAAACATTTCAGATGAAAGACAAACCTACACTGTTTGGCATTGCAGGTGTTTTCACCAAATACTGAATCTATGTCGTTAACCAATTACGTAACCGTTGTTGTTTCTTTATCAAATTATTTTCAAATTAGGATTCTGGACACATGTTATAAATCCAGTAAAAATACAAATATCCAACGATTTCAAATATCAATAAACACAATGTGGCTATCTATGTCAAAGATTATACCTAAACTATGTTTAAAGAAGGAGATGATTTTAACATTTAAGAACAACGCTTCCAAATGAAATTGAAAATGCTTCCAAATCAAATTGAAAATGATAAATATATTGGAAGGAAGGAATCAGAACGTGGTAAAAGATACATTTACAAACCTTTGAGTGAACACAAATTAGATATACTTGATGAGTTTTGTAACAGATGGGGGTTTGAAGTGAATTTTGATAAGTCAAGGGTGGTTGTATTTAGAAATGGTGGATGTGTTAAGAAGTGTGAAAAGTGGTTTTATAGAAAAATACCTGTAAAAGTAACACCTTACTATAAATATTTAGGAATTGTATTTTCCCCTCGCTTAATATGGTCTAAAGCCTGTGAAACTCTGTCTTTACAAGCTAAAAGGGCATGCTTTCCAGTGTTTCAACTTTTCGCAAGATACCAGGATTTATCTTTGTCTATTGCTCAAAGTATATTTGTCAGTAAAATACTGCCAATTGTAACGTACGGTAGCGAAATTTGGGGCTACACTTTTAGAACATGTATTGAAAAGGTTCAGAGTGAATATTTTAAAAGGTTCCTATGTATTAGTAAAAAAACAGCATCATGTGCTGTACTTGGATAAATTGGCAGATGTAATTTGTGTGTGCATCAAAGTGTATTAAATATTGGTGTCGAATTGTCCGCATGGACCGAAATAGATACCCAAATGCAAGCTATAAGATGTTAAAAATTTATGATGAAAATGGTGGAAATAACTGGGTTTCGCACGTTAGAATGCTTTTGTTTACTACAGGTTTTTCTTATGTATGGATAGCCCAAGACTGTGGCGATATAAATCATTTTATGTTAGCTTTCAAACAACGTTGTATAGATATCGATATACAACACTGGAAAGGTAAAATCAGTAATTCATCATTTCTTGTAAATTATAGTACCTTCTAGTCACTTCTAGAGCCGGAAAAATATATTTATAGTTGTACCTTAAGTAAAGACTTAATGCGAATGTTAGTTAAATTTCGATGTCAATCACATAACTTGAATATACAAAAACAGCGATTTTCAAAAGCAATTGTTCCTTATAATGAACTGGTTTGTAAAAAATGTGCTTTGGGACTGTGTGATGATGAATATCATCTTTTACTTATATGTCCATTCTATAAACAATACAGATCTAAATATATTCCAGCCTTTTATTACAGCCCTCCTTCTACTGTTAAATTCCAAGCTCTTATGAGGGTACAAAATACAACTGTTCTTAAGAAGATGTGTATATTTCTAAAGCTGAGCCTACGTTAACATAATGACTATTTCATATACTCTACACACCATATCATTTATGTATATGACATCTGTTGTATTCTTGCCCATATGGCCTTCAATTCTGAATAAAGTGATTTGATTTGAGTGAACACCAATGATTATGGTTGTTTCCAATACGTATTTGCTTCAGTTAGCATTCCCACCTTATAATTTTCGGAAATACATTTACAAAACTCCAATAGTCAGACAGTATTTTATAAAACATATGTTTACAACATCAAAGGTTTTCCTCACGGATGTAACTTGCTCATTTGACCAAAAACCAGCCAGATAAAAAAAAATTGACATCCGATCGTGTGCATTGCCCTGTCATTCTTCAAAACTGTTTCCTCTTTTCTCAAACCACTGTTTTATTTCGAAGAAGAGTCATGAAACGTTTCTCTTATCTGTTTTCGTTACATACTTCATTGGTCCTTTAAAATAATCATCAGTCAGAAATAAATCGTAATTTGAAATCCTATGTATTGTGTGCGGTACGGTGTTAAAATGATATAAATATCGAATAATACATCTAACGAAATCACTTTTAGAAATCTTTAGATATAGTAGATGAGTTAAGTCCAACATCACCTCAACTCAACTCCTTTAACTAATATCTTAAAGGGGCAGTAGCACGTTTTTTTGATAATTATATATTATGCATTTTTCACTGATAATTGTAAGTTCATGTTAAACGTATTATTTTGACAGTGTCAAAAATCTCATTAAGCATGTCAATCATCCATAGTCAGAGGACAAAGTATGAGGATTCACATACAGTCCATTGGCGGCCATTTTTTTGTGAACACCTTAAATTCATTTTGTAGAAGAAAAAGGAATCGCATGGCTAAACTTTACGTTATATTTGAATTATTACTGCTCCATTTCATTTAAATACATTGTCTTTCAATTGGAACCATTAATTTTCATTTTCCTGACATCACCTTATATTCCCCCGAAAACGTGCTACTGCCCCTTTAAGGATAACAGACTAAGACAATAAACACACAGAGATACTTTCTTCATTAACATTAATCTTTGAGGAAAACTATAAATTATGCATTTATGTTTATCATAGATTCTTCGAAAAAGCAGAAAATTAAAACAATATTTTATAAGTTATTCAGAAATGAAACATTCAAGTGTGTACCAAAAAATTGTTGTGGGCATAGTTTTCCGATCAATGTGACAAGACTAAAAAGGAAATCCACTGATGATAAGAGAAAATCAATTTAATCTTTGGTATTGTAAATACAAGAAAGGTTAACTATGATCATCAGGCTACATCAGAGTACTACGCTTAACTTTTTTTATCAAAGGAAACCAAGTGTGTTTTTAATGGCTAGACGCGATGATGTTAACATAAATAGCCCAAAGACAGATAAAAGTGGTACGCATACGAAAAGGTTGTAAGGTTAGGGGCACCAGTTTTATTAACAAGATAATAATTAGATGTACAATAAATTATATTTTTTCAGTGTTTAATTAATATCATATACAACCATTAGCGAAGTTAAAACAAACACTCCATGTCCATTAAGTTTTCCTATATTTGTACTGAACACGTATTTCAAAATCACAAGTTAAGGTCATTCTTTCTAGTTAAAATATCTGAAAGATGATAATGTACGTAAATAAATCAGTTGATTCAAACATGAAATCACAGCAACCTGTAGGTATTACCTGCATTTTTATGTCTTCAATGGACAACCAGTTTATTCCCTGCAATCTTTTTCATATATCATTATTACCTCAAACTTATCATCTATTATCTAAGACATATCGAGGTTTGTTCTAATATAAGAATTATTGACGTGTATAACGTTTTTGCCTGTGATACTCATCTATAAACTGGGGGAAAAACGAAATCGTACCAAACTACTTATTAAGTAATCCTTAAAGGTGAAAGGTTAAAGAGGAATTGTTACCAATTGCAAGACAATCTTTCAAACAAAAGGGAGCAGTTTTGAAGTGAACAAACCAGGTTCAGTTAAACTACCATTTACTAATCTCAAATTAGTGAAGGATTTTGACACAAAATTGGCCGCGTGTGATTTTCATTTGATGAATGATTATTTCATCTACGACTACGTGATCTAAAAATGCGATGAGTGACCCCCTAAGTTATATATTTTGTATAATAACTAATTATTCGTTGGTAAAATTTAAAAAACTATCTTTATCAAATATCTTGCAACCGCTTTGAAAAAATTGCTCTATTTGATTAGATGAAAATTACCCTTTCAAACACCTTGATTTATTGAAAAAAACTTTAAAATCAAGACAGGAAACGCATAACTGAAATGACCATCACTTTTGTATTTCACATTGTAATTTTTTTTACAACAATTCAAACAAAAAACAATGCATGTCAATGAAGACAATTTACAAACGAGACATCCAACAAACGACCAAAGGTTGAAAATCTCAATTTGAATTTCCTGTCTTTAAATTATTCAATTATTTCATTATCAACATCCATTGACTCCTCTCTGTTTTCAGATTGGCTTCCTGGTTTTACGGAGAAACTTCCGTTTACAGCTGCTCAAACATTTCAAGGAATGCCCGAGGCTGTCTTTACTGTTGCATTGATAACGAATTCAAAAATACACGTTTTGAAGGTTTATGATTCAGGCTCTTCCAACTAATAAATACTTCTAATAATTGCATAGAAATAAAGTAGATGTTGACCATCAGAAAAATGTTAAGTTGAACTGGAATCTATTTTTGGTTCAAAGAAGACAAATAGGTCATGAAATCAAAGTGATAATCATCCCTATAAATGCATTGAAGAACGTTTTTATCTTACTCTGTTAACAGATTTTAATATTTTCTGCAAGATATATTTTCTTCAGAGAGTGAACATCTTTAGACTCAAATTAATCATCTGTAAGCATAGACTACCTATGATTCGTTTGAAAAGGGGGATTGATTCAGTTACCTTAATCCAACCTCGTTACTTTGTTAAACTCTATGTATTGATTCAAAACAATTCTTGCAGTTAATAACATTTGCTATGATTTTTATGAAATCTCTTTATGACCATAAGACTCGTGCTACATAGTCCTCAAACTGTTCCTTGAAACTCTATGCACTAATGGCCACATGAATCTAGTCTAGAATTAAGGTTTTATCCCGAGGAAACAATTTCAATCAATAATTGGTAATAATAGCACTGATTAAATACAAAAGTTTATCCTCATGGTTTTCGATCTGTTTGCAACCGTGTAATAAAATACGATCGAGAGTCAATGATTTAATATATTCACTGATAAAAAAAATTATATTTCTAAGTAACAAATACAAATTCAAAAAAATAACGGTTCGTTCTGCAATCAAGGTAATTAAATAGATGGCGATGGTCCGATTGAACATTTACATACAACTTATATAAGGAATTTTCCCAAAGTCGGATATCGTTATAAATCAATAGATATATAATTTATTGATAAGATTATGACTTACGTAAACTTGGTCGATAAATCAATTTTGGAAACTTTATACTGAATATCGACAGGAGAAGGAATGGGCGTAATTGAAGTTGGTTTATTGATCATAAATACATTAAATTAATTATGATCGGGAACAAATAAGTATTTGTTGTGAGAGAAGGAGAGAATAATGAGATATATAATGAAAAACGATTTTTGATAATATATGTTTGATTTAGATATATCAAACACATATAAAACAGGAAATAAATTAGCTGTGTGTACTACATTGTTAAAAGGTGTACTTAGCTAAGGCTCAATATAGTTTGTTCCTTGGCCACGATTAATAACGTCCATTCAACTCCAGAAACTTTCCAATAAATGCAGTTTAAATCCATACACAATTATATAAGTGTATATTGACCTTGTCATATCGATAAATTGTTCAGTGAACCTTAATCAATACATCAATACAATTGTCAATGTTTTTACTATCTTACAATGTATAGGGTTTTGAAATGGTTTTCTTATGATAACTAAATAAATAAATAACAATCACTTTTAATGGGTGTCTATAATAGACATTAAAATGTTTATCTAAGATGTGTACTTTATGACAGGATAGTTGCAATGTAATATAAACCATTTGAAAGACACATTATCAAACAAAAGGTTGAAAACAACCTTGTGGTGTTTAGGGAATGTGTGGATAATTTTAGTGAATTTATCAATGTCCTCATGAATGTTTTTTATTATGTGAGTAATGTCTTCATATGAACATTTCTTAAAATCATGACTTAAATTCTACTGATTGTCTCCTAAAAGAACATTTTGTTCTTGTGCCAAAAGTACACATGATGAACCTTGGAACATTCAGTGAAATGTTTTTTGTGGGAAATATGGGCACGGAAATGAAAAATAGATTTAGTTAAACCAGCCTTAATCCCAGGGTTTCAGCCGCGATGTAATGCTGAACTTTGTTCAAATAAACCCAAACACCACCGGGAAAATAACCAACGAGGTACGAGTGATTATTGGATAGCTTCCAGAGTCGTAATAATGTTAAATAATGTTGGCGACCACCTGAACATTATTTTGACGAGAGAAGCTATCGAGTTGGTCATTTTATATATTACCCTTTGTAATGAAAAAAAGGATAAAAAAGACTGAAATCATGCGATTTAGAAATCGTAGTAAGTGAGCCCAATATCAGCTGATCAGTATTCATACGCAAGTCAAACCGAACACCTCAAGATTGAATAATTCAACATCACTCCATAGCTTACTGAGCATGAGATAAGTTCAGTTTCAAAACGCGCGCAAATTCGCCAAACGTAATTTTAAAACCTTGTCATAAGCTGACAGGAAGATATATTCGATTCGATAGTGTTTATTAGGTATCGTAACTAATAGGTAGATTAATTGGATGCATAATTTCGCATATTAAACGTATTTGAGATGTTTTCTTGATTTGTCCATAACATCAAGCAGTTTAGAGATATTATGCATAAATGGATACATTTGCAAGTCCAGTGATGAGATATGAACTTCAATCAGCATATAAGATATTTTGTAGCTTATCAAAACCAAATAAAATTTTAAGAGAGATACTCTGTGTCACTTTAAATAGAACTTGCAACGTTTGTTTGTCATAATCAAGTAACTTGAAGTTTGAACAACGTTTGTTCCTAGCAATGATGGTTACATTCGTCGCCAGTATCAAGATCAATAACTCTATTATGCTTCGTTTACACGAGACTACGATTTGGCCACTTTTTATTCTTTCTGAAAATCTTAACTCCTCTTATGAAGCGTGAGGGTGATCGCAACAAATCTTCATGATCGTAATGCATCGCTTTCATCATGGCAAAATATCAAACATATACGTTTACAAGGAGACAGCGATGATGGCTTAAATTGTTCACGCACGGTCGCGTATTGTCAATTGACTGTACCTTTCACAGTTAATTTATGAACATGAAATCTAACAGCCAAAACATTATTCTAATGCAAGGATAGATTGCAGGGTTTTTTACACACATAAATGTGTGTCTGTGTGCTGTAGGTTGCTGTCTGGCAATAACATTCACTGGATGTCAAGCATGTAGTTGTGGTGAATTCTATAATACTTTGTTTTGACTAGAAACGATTGACTGTGACGTAACAAATCGGACGGATGCAAGAAACAACTTGCTTGCCACGATTATATGAGGGCAATGTATGCCGTTAACAAAAAAGTCATTCAACTCCTAACTAAGATCAGACTTTTATGAAACCGCTGAAGGTTCATGTACGTGCATAAACCTCCTCCTTCCAGGTCAACTTCAGTCCTTAATCATTAAAGATCAAGGATGGAATGTACTTTAACGATCTAAACAATATAAAAACAGAACAGATCTGCCTCAAAATACTTCAAAATATTGGAAAAGGACGGTTTCTTTTAATTCGTTTAATTCAACTTCACTTGAAAACTTGACGTTTTCCCAAGGAAGTGTCTTCACCGAGAATGTCTGGCAGCAAGTTTCATTTACTGGTTGCTCTAATTGATAGTCAAATAAAACAAAACTTCGTACTTGGCACATCCTAACTAGTTGGTCATTTGCGTTTCCTTTGTTTCAGAAGACATGTTGCCCAAAGACAAACTAAATGCATTCATTCCTTTCGCCAAAAGGGTAAAACAATTAACTGATACGGGCCTTCATCACGACAAAATCTGCTAAAGGCTCTAACATTGTACATGAAAAATTGGCTTTATTAAGAATAATTAATTGCTAATCAATAGAATTCTCTTAAGGCAAATATGTTATTTAGAGAATTTATATGAAACATTGGCTTCATTATCGATAATTCAGTTACCTTTTCTTAACGTATTCATACGAATTTCCTCTTTACAGAATGCTTAATATTCAAAGTGTGTTGTTGTTTTAAACTGTGACTGTTTGTCGTAATCGTCATGAACTATTTGCAACATAATAGTTTTCTAGCGAGGGCTGTTTACAACACTTAACTTACACTTATTTTTAAGCATTACTAGTTTGTAAATCTCGTTCTTTGTCAATTTTCATTAATTGATCATTTGGTTAAATTGGAGCCTGTATATCGTCTCAAGTTTCAAAAATGTGCAAGTTAGATATGTTTACTTTTCATACGTTCAGTAAATAGAAGGATGTTCGAATGATTATATCGGAAATGTGACGGGGAATAGGCTATAATTAGTCTGTTCCTTTCTCTACAGTAAAGCAATCTCATTGAGATCTGATCAAGCACGCGTTCCTCGCTACGTTATGATCTGAAAATAAAACAGCAAGGAATCGGCTATGCCGCATGCACATTTAGATAATATAATCATTTAAGAGACAGACAGATAATTTATTCAAGTCTCACCTCATACATTAAATAGAATAAAAACATTAAAAATCTTACTTAAAATACATGAGCCACCCAATAAGGGTTACGAGAGACTATGGATTGTATATATACAACTATGTAAACGGGAAATGTTAATAGTTATATTCACTATACAAAATGATTACGCAATATCACATTAAACTCTAAGTGTCATATAACATGCTTTTTCTGAGATGTAAAATATCACTGCAGGCTTTGGCTGAATAATACAACACTGCGGGGCTGGACAGAATAAAACATAGCTTTGTTAAATCTGATCATCTTTAAGAGTCTAGACCTTTTTCTTGCGAATAAAACTTAAAACCATGTCAATGATTAGCGGGCTCTGTGAGAGCGGAAGTCGCGATAAAGCCCAAGGCAATATTGAAGCGGTCAGACCAACCATAGCATATTCGAGTGTAAGATAAGAAATTGTTTTCATGAGATTGACAAGAAGAAAGACTTCATCAGATCTTGAGTGCAAGTCAATTATGGCATACTTCCATATCTTTTGAAGAGCTTTACCTCCAGCGGTGTTTGAAAGGCTGCATCCCGAAAGTTTGTTGATCAGCTTTGTAACCTTACTGCAAATATTATCTCCATAAAAGAAAAGACGACTTACTTGAATAGAAAACAACGAACTTCAGAGATGCCCTAAGAACAGAATGTAGCTTTAATTCATTTTATTTCAAAGGAAATTCGGAAAATCAAGTCCTCAGGTAACCAAACTTTTCGTATCCTGCTGCTCAAATAGGAGCGAGATGCAATAACGTGTGTGTTCGTGATGTTTATGATTAGCAAACTTGAGACCTTTCTAATTTGTTTGTTAAGCAGCTACAAGACACTTCATGTCGAAGCTGACATAACAGTTATTACACGCAGTCCCCTTCACCACCTGGTCGCCATTACGCTTTTCTACACCTGAATTCGTTTCTCTCTCATCTTAATTGGTTCTGGCGAATTGCCTAATATCAAAACATAAATAGATAAGCAGCTTCCTTGAGGAACGCCATTAACACGTCTTAACAAGTTGGGTTTTTAAGAAGACCTTGATCATTATAGTGTTTAGTTGTTGCACATTTAATTAGTATTGATATTTTGACATCGAGTCTTGTGGATGGATTACAGGTTCTGAATGTCCACAACACAGATTATGTAAATTATGACTTTGTTCTAAACGGTAGTGCAACATCAGGTCTAATACCTTGGACGAGCAATTAGCGGGGCTGCTGAAATGACATGGTTGTTAAAGGGACAGTAGCAAATTTCATTATCTTAAATTTTTCACTGATTATTGTACGTTAATGTTAAATGTAATATTTTGATAGTGTCAAAAATCTCATTATCCCTTGGTCTCAGTTCAACATTCTCTCCCCACAGAGGCAATTCAAGTCATGAAATGTTGATACAGCCTCTGTTCTATTACGACGATTTTGTGGGATAGAATTGGGGAGGCTGATTGGAGGCAACCAAAGTTAGTTGTAAAATCAGCGACGCTGTTCTTGAATCATCATTTGGCTACTGAATCATGGCCAAAGCATTGTGATATGAACCACCCTTTCCATGCGAGAAGCGTTGACATCTGATAAAGAAATTCAAATGAGTTGTTGTGCAATTTTTTTCCGCCAGGGGAAACTGCCGGAACCCATGGATTTCGGCGTGGAAACTGCCGGAACCCATGGATTTCGGCGTAATATGACAGAGGCTGTATCAACATTCATGACTTGATCTGCCTCAGTGGGGAGAGAATGCAGTTCAAAAGACTATTGGAGACCTTTAGTAAATTACACAACTATTGGACCCTTATACCACCGAATTCCGATAACAAAACAATGTTTACGAAACTTTTGATAAGGTCAGAAAGACTGCGCGATTTAAGGACGGGATTGCAAAACATATTGATAGCCTTTGTTCATGTTATTATATATCGCCACATTTAACTTGATTCATACAAATTGACCATGTTATGAAGTTGTCGAATTTTGATGTGGTCGGTATTTTTAGTTTATCCTCCTCGCACATGTTTCAGAAACGTTTGGATCATTGCAAGTTTAACCTATTAGCATATCTTACTTATAAAAATGTAATTTTAAATTTTATAATTTTAAAATAACTAATTCAAAGTAACAAGTTCTCATCATTCCTGTTTGTATAGCAAAATCAAACGCTTATAATTGTGAAGGTCCTTTTCGTGTTTATTGACTTTTTATTCGATGTCGACCACAGTTTTCTCAAGCCTTTCATCATTAACAAAATACTGCTACTTCTAAAACCTGCTTTCTATCGCTTACTATGCCTTTCTTTCCGTCTTTTCCCTCATCCTTTCGATCACTTTCTCTCTGATCTGTCTCCTCTCTTTTGGATGGCAACATCCACGTGTTTAATAACTGAAATATTGTTCAAAACACGTTAAACACCATCTCACTCACTCACTCACTCTTACCAAATAATCAATCAAACGGCTCTTGGTCAATATTTTACGTACGCTTCGTCTCTGTAAGTTTTTATTGACTATGTATGAATAGCGCAGTTTATCAAGGGTTGTTACCTCCCTTTGAAGAGTTATTCCCCTTAACATTTCCCAGCACGCATCACGTGTCCGGTGAGGTAGCGTAATAGCTGACTGAACAATGACAATGGATATTGGGAGGTTGAAAGTTCGTGAACTCAAACAATATCTGCGTGAGCGCGTATCTGGGTCAAAAACAGAACTTTTAGAGAGAGCGCGGGGTGTACAAACACTCGGTCACAGAACTATACGTGACATTGAGGCGCAAGATCACAGTGAGTCGGAAGCGCGGCAATTATACAGATTTACAACACCTTTAGGAGAACGGATACCAGAGCCATGGAATTTGAAGAACGGTTGGGACTCGGACATTGAAACTTTTCCTTGTGTTACTCAAAATGATCTCTACAATTACCTGGTTTTGAGTAAGAACAGGACATTTGATTCACAGTCCATGAAAGCCAAAAGACAGCTGAAGGCCCGTGTTTTTTATCACGACGGACATGTCCATACTGTGAGATACAACGAAATCTTGAAAGACTGCTCACATTGTTTCATAAAAAGCAAAGTAATCCCGTCGTTACCTGGTGGTTCTAAAGAAAATCAGAAACCTGATTATGATACATGGGTGTGTATGTCTAAAATAACAGGACGGATACACTCGGCTGGCTGTACATGTAGTGCTGGGTAGGTTACAACTTTAAAAATTGTAAAAAGAAATTCCCTCTAAATTTTAATGTAATAAGGAAAAATGCAATTGGTAAAAAATATAGTAATATAAAAATAAAGTAGTATAGAATTCCATGAAAAGTATAACTGTTCAAGAGAGTTATTGTAAAAAAAATTAAATTTCATTCTGAAATTACTTCACTTAAGTATACTGTTAAACTGATTAATGAATTGATTTGTGGTAATTGCCTGCTTGGAGTCATGCAGAACAATGTATCAACAAAATAAGTGCTAACTGGGTAGGAACAAGTGTGTAGTTAGTGAGATGTCAGATGATTTGAAAATACCATGAAAACAGGTGACCCATGAAAACCTGTAACTTGAGGACCCCTTAAAGCAACTGTTAACTGTACATGTATTTGATTTTCTTTTTTATTACTCAACCGTCTATATCTCAGGTGTGTTTATATTTCCATTTGTTTTGTTACAAAGAGGGTAATTGTGGAATTTTTTTTATTTGGGAATAATGATTCATATTAATTATTCATTAATAATATCTAACATGGATATATTTCTATTATGTTACAGAGAAGGTGAAGCCTGTAACCACATTGCAGCGTTGCTTTATGCTCTGGTTGATGTGAGTGACAAGAGGAAGGATGGTTTGACTGCTTCTACCTCCACCACCTGTCAATGGAACAAGCCAAGGAAGCGAAAGCTAAGCCCCACCAGATCTCAGGATATGATTTTCAAAAGGAATAAATTCACCGAGGATAAGTTGTCAAAATCTAAAATGTCCAAGAGGGAAGACACATTAAATTCTGTGACAAAGGTTGACATTGGCCAGTTCGCAACCAGACTACGGGAGGCAAATCCTACTGCAGCGTTTTTGTGGAGTCTACCAAGTCATAATAAGGATAAGTCAACAAATGAGACTGAACTGGAAAGCTTTCACCACATCAACATGATGTACTGTGATTACTCAGATCTTAAGAGTGCATCATGTCAAGTAAAGTTCTCCAATTATTTTGATGAACTTGCAGTAGATGAGAAACAATGTGAACTTATTGAGACTACCACTAAAGGGCAGAATAACAACCAAGTTTGGAAATGGGCTCGTCAAGGCAGGATCACAAGTTCAAATTTTGGACCTGTATACAAGTTGAGAGACACAACCAGTCCTGATTGTACAGTTTCTAGGATTATGGATTACAGTGATTTTGATTGTGAAAGTCTTAGGTGGGGGAGGACACATGAGCCAGCTGCTCGACGAGTCTATCAGAAGATCATCTTGAAGAAACATCCGAAAATGAAAGTTCATTGTTCTGGACTTGTTGTTAACCCTAGTATGCCCCACCTCGGATGTAGCCCAGACGCAATGCTGACTTGCAATCATTGTGAAGATTGTAATGGTGTTTTGGAGATTAAATGTCCATATGTGTCAAGATTTTTATCACCAATGGAAGCAGCTGAAAACCAATCTTTCTTTTGTGAGATTGTGGATGGTCAATTGAAACTGAAGAAAAATCACAACTATTATTTTCAAATACAAGGTCAAATGGGTGTATCCAAGAGGAATTGGTGTGACTTTTTTGTTTGGACATTAAAAGGGTATTCAGTTGAAAGGATAGAATTTGATAAGCAGCTTTGGAACAAAATGTATGTAAAAATAACTTCATTTTTTAAAGATAATATCATTCCTGAACTCCACTGTGAAAGAGTTAAGAGAGGGAAGAAACTGTTTCCAAACGAGTGAACAAGACATGTTTCTGTCTGTGTTACATGACTGAATTTGTCAGTTTGAATTTGAGGGCTTATTGGGTATATTTTGTATTACTTTCAGAGCTACAGTAGGAGTCAAAATCACATCTTGTGGCATAGATACTCATATTTGTGAATTTGCATGGTGACTTAATATCTTTAAGTTCATGTTGATTGTTACATGAATTAAAAGATGAGACAAATTAATTTGGTTTTGATACAAATTAAATCTTTGAGTTCTAATCACTCAAAGTTTGATGAGCTAAAGAGCCCAATCGGCCTACTGTTCTATTTATAATATTATAAATATTTCCATAGTTCAGAAACAGTCATTCCTATTTTTTCTTCATCTCTCATACTGTTGTTTAATGACATTTGGTCTACATCTTTCTGTACAACAAGATATTAATATGTTGCTTTAAAATGTAAATTACAACACAAAATTAATATAAGAATCAATTGTTTATTCAATGTTTTCTACAAACAATTCTTCAATACCTTATTTTGACAATCAGTTCATGATTTACAATTTCCATCATATATTTTGATACTGACGATTTATGCAATAACACAAGTTTGCATGAAGATTGTATGAGCACATTCAATAAACTTGAAAATTATCTATGATCAGGAGTTTCCTTTCTTTTGTCATCACAAGATCATCCCTTATTATGGTTATTGACAAGTGCTGTAATAGTAATTAAGCTTCAAAACAATTCATGAGTATTGTAAGATATATTTGATTTAAACTGTTTGAGTGGCATTCTAGAAGTTGACAGTTAGGGAAAACACATAGATTTATGGATGAACAACTTCTTTATTTTCGCAAGAGTGACATTTCGGTGTAGATTCTTACAGTTTTCAAGCATGAAACCGAAACGTCGCTATTGTGAAAATAAAGAAGTTGTTCATCTATAAAACTATGTGTTCACTCAATAATCTTCATCATGAGTAAGAGGTGGCTGAAGATTAGATAAACATGCACATATTTTCCATATTTTTGTAACTTGTGGTGAAATTGTTATTGGCATCACACCCTGTAATATTCTAAAGTTCTTTACCCGCTCTATAGCCCTTTCCACATCTATCCTCAGATTTGCAATTCTTCTTGTTTCCTCAACCTGCCTTCTTGTGAATCTTTGTCTCTTCAAAGGTGGGATTATCAAATTGATGCCTCTTGGTGTTGTTAGGTCAGAGATCAAGAATCCCTTGTCTGCCATAATAGAATCTCCTCGTTGACATAGATCTAATATCTTGCACCGTTGTGTTAATTGCTTGTCACTGACATTCCCAGACCACAGATCTGACACAAATGTTATCACGCCTGAGGGGCTGATACCTATTAAACTCTTCCATGTGGTGTGAGACTTGTAATGCGAATACAACAATGTCTTATTACACTGTGATTGTGGGTTCTGGCAGAAAATTTCAGTACAATCTATTATCACTCTACACTTTGGGTATTTAACTTTAAACTTATTTGGCATTGTATCTCGAATAATCTCAAAAGATGGCCAATGAACCAAAAATGAGAGTTTTACATGAAGGTAAGAAATCCAAACATTGATTATATTGCTGCAGGTGGCTTTGGAAATATGAAACCTGTCTGCTAAATCCTCTATCAACAAACCTAATCTCAAACGCATAAGAACAAGAACAAATTCATCAACAAGTCTCAAAATTCTTGGTCTGCCGCTATTGACACCACTACCAGATCTATGTGTATGTTGCTCTGCATCATGCATTTCATCAAACAAACAATCAAGGGTTTTCTTGTTTGGAATACCAGTGTAAAACATACACTTGTCATCAGACACTGTGACATCCTCATAGGTGGTATCCGGCTTCTTCACCTGTATCCCAACTGTGCTGTAGGTCACCTTGTCCTCCTCTGTCTGGGTGGATATGCTTCTACAGATGGGGGTGAAATCTGTCTGGGTACTGCTGTCTGCTGTCACATATGACACACAAGTCTGTTCATTTTTGTCACAAAACTTACTGAAAGTTGACGCATCTACAGCCCCACAGTAGTCATGAAGGAGTATGGATGCTTCCACATCTGTTCTGTCACAAGCAAATGAAAGACTATCACTGGACTCGGGCTCTTCAATGTCAACAACACCAGCATCATCAGCAACAGGTACATCATCAGTTGTCTGAAAAAATATATAATATTTATGAAAATCATGAATTTATCAATAACTTTTACATTAAAATCAATTATTGTCAATAATAGTGTTATTGCCAACTAGTCTAATTTGACATATTATCATTCAATTAGAGAAAAAGAAATATGACCCCAAAAAAATTCTGAGTTGTTTGATACTGAAGTAAAATATTTATGAAAAACTGTTCATAAGGGGAGATAAATTGTCATTGATAAAATCGGCTTGTGATCTTTGAAATTAAATATCTAAGAGTATATGCAGAGAAAAGAAATTGTTTCCATAAAAAAAAACATATTGGAAATCTATAATACAAATAACTCAATGTCAATGTTTTCTCCTTTAGTAAGAGCCTATTTTGGCAAAGCAACTGCAGCTATGACTGAGCCAGTTTAGTCAGTACTGCCGTTCAGCTTTTGAATTTAGCTAATAAAATAGTCTGACATGAGTTACCTGTCCTTACCTTGAGCAATTAATTTGGTCAAATTACCGTTTTATAATTTTGTGACAGATAGTCGCTGATTTAAATGTTTCATTTATTTAACAAGTGTACAGTAGACTAAAGTTTCCAATACTTCCATAATAAATAATCAATCGTAATCTTTTCAACATGAAACTATGTTTGAGTGTTTACATTTTGAAAATAAATCGGTAAATTTTTTTTTTTTTGGGTAAAAATAATAATATGATTTAATCCACCTGAGACCGACTATCAGTAAGCCAAATTTTAGTACACAAAAATAAGCTACAGTTGTCGTGCAATTAAGGTGGAATTCCATTAAAAATTGTATCTAGTTACCTCATTTGCATGAAACACTTTCGTCTCTCCATTCCTAAGTTTGAAAACTGAAGGTATACTTTTGCCCTTGATGAAAATAAGGTCTGTGAAATGTTCCAAACAAATTCTGTCGTCGCCGAGTTGCTTGAAGTTAGGACTGACAAATCTGATACGGCGCAGCCATTTCGCTTCCAACTTCTTGTCTGCTGGAAATCGGTGGAGCGAAACACGCTTGCCTTCGACGATTATGCCTCTATAATTGCTGCAAACACAACAATAATGTCGTGTGGATGATGGGTAGTTCTTTTTTGGCTTTTCTGTAGGCTTGTTGCACGTAGCACTCATTGCAAAATGACGTTTCTACCTCACCGGAAATTCCTTTCGTTGTTTCCCCGTGACGGAAGAGGTCGCAAAGGGAGATAATTTTCAGGGGAGGTAACAACCCTTATTGAACTGGGCTATAGAGAATAATAAACAACGTCCGGGTGAACAATTTTATGAACTGATTGAAAACGGGTAAAATACCGATAACATTCGCAATATTACTTTCAAATCGAGTATTCTTGTACTTCTGACATGGTTTTAACATCTAATTAGGAAGCTACTTCTATCAAACTATTAACTATCAGAGATTGAAAATTAAATGACTGAGAGTTTGCCAAGCAGCGCAAAACAGCTTATTGACCAGGGCCCACTTGCACAAAACGATTGTATCTCTACAATAGTTGTAACTCTGATTGTAAGGGAATTGTAGGGTTACATCCCTCTTGCACAAAGCGATCGTAAGTCTACAATAGTTGTAAGTTACAATCGATACCTACAATAGCTATGTACCTATTGTAAGCTCTTACCGTCAATGGTAAAAATGGCGTCGTATATGGCTGCACAAATCAACTCAGAGAAAATGAAACGTGTTTTTAGAGATAGAAACTCACCATTAGACTCCCTGAGCGAGACTGAACTCATCGCCAGGTATAGATTGCCTCGCAATGCAATATTCGTCCTTCTCGGAAAAGTAAGACCACATATTGAACACACGACCAAGCGTTCACACGCCATTTCTCCCGAGATTCAGTTATTGGCAACACTACGGTATTTAAGTAAAGGAGGATTTTTGATGGAAATTGGGGACTTGCATGGTATTCACGAATCTTCCGTTTCACGCTCCATCCATCGGACAATCAATGCCATTAACAGCGTACTCGAAATCACGTTTAATAATGAATCCAACAAGGTGCGAATGCACGACTTTTACAAAATTGCAACTTTCCCTAAAGTTATTGGTGCCATAGATGGAACCCTCATCGCCATCAAAAGACCACCCACGGACGAAGAAGTTGCCTATGTTTGCAGGAAGGGGTTTCACGCCATAAACGTTCAAGCCGTATGTGACGCCAATTTGAGGTAAACTAATATTGAGAGTAGCTTCCCTTGCTTCTAAAAATAGTAACTTGAACCGATTGAATTCGTATCCAAAATTTGACTCGTCCCAAGATAAAATACTATAATACAAATGTTATTAATTTCATGAATTTAACAAGTAGCTTTGCAATTTCTTAACTTGTTGTTTGGGCTAGGACATTTCTTAGAATTGATAATTTATCATAGTTTTCTTTTGATCTATAGATATGAATGTATGTATGTGAATCAGGAATACTAATGAAATAAATATTTTTCTAAAAACAGATTCATCAACACAGTCATCAGATGGCCAGGATCATGCCACGATTCGATGATTTTTACCAACAGTTCAATTGGACAATACATGGAACTTGGAAATGTGGATGGATGGCTTTTGGGGGATTCTGGGTATGTCTCATTAAAAAGAAATTATTTTGTGAATAAATACCTATAGCTGTTAAGTTAAGTAAGTAAATGAATTGAAATATCATAGTGTTGTTACTATTTTCAGAAACTTGTTCGTAGAGGTTGTAAAGGTGAAAAACCTGTCTAAGTAATGACTGTAGACTGGTCCAATCAATACGTTTGTATGGTGGTGGTTGATAAGTAAAATACTTGAAAACTGTGCGACAAGTTTGTAATATAGGTTACCTGTTATCAAATCATTATATTATTTATAATTTGGTAGGTACCCATGCAGACCTTGGGTTTTGACTCCAATACTCAGCCCAGAGTCAAAATCAGAGATCAAGTACAACTCAGCGCATTGTAAAACAAGGAATACGATTGAAAGGGCATTTGGTGTACTGAAATCAAGATTTCGGTAGGTATTCTTGTAAATTTAAAATGATTCCATAAATGACAGTGATTAACCTATCATCCATTCTGTAAGAAATCACGGAAATGTAATTTGTTTCTATGACAATAATTAGTGAATAAATAAATAAATAAATAAATAAATAAATAAATAAATAAATAAATAAATAAATGAAAAAAATAATTGACTTGATTTGTAAGACTAGACTTGTGAATAAACTAAACAAACTAAATACTTTTCTATTGCCTTACACAATTACTTGTTTTAGATGCCTCCACAAGTCGACAGGTTGCCTCCAGTTTTCGCCAGAGAGGTGCAATGCCGTCATAATGGCGGCATTCAAGTTGCACAACTTCTGCATCGACAACAATTTGCCAGACCCACCCATGATCCTTGCAGAAAGTGACCACTCCACATAATACGCTGTTGAAACTGATCCAGCAGATGGTGTCTCCATTAGGAAAGAGCTAATTGCCAAGCGATTTTCATAGGTAAGTTTAACAGCACAAAAATGAAAACAAGACAGTTAGATACAAATATTTAATAAATCCATCTGTATTGAATTCCAACAATAACATTGCTTTAACACTTTATAGCAAAACTTGATTAACTTGTTGATATTGGCATTAGTGTATTTTGATTTGTGCAGTGAATATCTGCAATGGACAAAAAATCAAAATAAGCTGTTTAGAACTATAAAATAATACTGATATACAAAATAAAACTGATGTGTCAAAATACAGAGACCCCAATGAAATATAGGGCTGATTAAGCCTAGAAAAACATTGAAAGTAATCGATACTGATAATTATTTTACACATGAAATTGATTTAATAGTACTTTGAGAGACAAAACAATGCAGAAAAAGTGAAAATATGAGAAATATCATATGAGATGGAATAAATACTTCATGGTTTATCCTTCTTAAAGGTGCAGTAGCACGTTTTAGCGGGAATACAAGGTGATGTTAGGAAATTGAAAATATATTCTTCAAATTGAGGGCCAATGTATTTGATTGGTTTATGTAATGATATTTTTAACACAATCAAAATAATACCTTTAACATACACATCTGAAATTTGATCTCATCTCCACTTGTTTTCTTCCTGGATGCTAAAAACAAGACAAAAAAATATATTAGATACACAACTTTATACCAAATTGCAAGCGTATTTGTAAATGTAAATTTTGCAAAATTATTTGTTTACATTACCAGTTTAAAAAAGATAAAATGATCGTGTATATACATTTTCAATTTTCTTTTCAAAAACTTTTCTTATTATTTTATTCAAAGCTATCTATACATGAAGTTTGGGACATGGGAAATTAAGAAGACCCTTTTTGAAAGATGTTTAGTGACGGAATGCTAGTATGAACACATCTTAAGCATTCTTTGATAACATTTTATACAAAAGATATATGCCATGCAAAATTGCAAACTCTTGTGACATGAAATGAATGGCCTTCCGGTTATGAATAATCCATATATTTAATGAAAATAGAAAATATGCCTCTCTCAGATTAAAATAATTGAAATGTATTGATTTAATGTTTTTAAGATAGAGAGTGTGAATACTTTAATATTTTGTGAAATAATAAGCTTCTGATGTCAACCTTTTTCACTTTTAGAAGCTGTTGGCAGTTGTTGATCAATCCGTGACGGGGTTGCAGATGCTTGAGATTGATTCTGGGGTGCTGCTGATGTCTGATGGGATGGTGTGATTGCAGCTTGTGATGTGGAGTGACATTTTGATGTTGAAATTCCTGCACTTGTGCATGGTCCTACTTCTGTAAATAATGACATAAAACTTTTGTAAAAAAACAAATCCATGTTTTATAAATATTGTCATACAATGAATATTCAGTAAATGCTATCATTTATAACAATTGTGTTGTCTTTTTTATAAAGAATCCTTTTCAAAGTTAGCATCAACTACATTTAAATGGCAGCATTACTTACAGATTAAATGAGATATTCTTAAATCAAAAATCAAAATCTACTTCTCAGAATAGACCGACTAGCCTCCGCCCCTATAGATTGCAACATCATAGGTAAACTGTGATGCCGCAATGAAATGTTGAATCGCCCTTGGGCATCATTTGAAAAGTCTTATTTTTTCTACTCTTACAATTTGATTGGAAGATTATTGATTAGAGTCTTTACAAGACATATTACATCTCAATGCAATACTAATTTATTGCATTTCATCACAATACAAATAGCAAGGCAATACACAGTGTTTATATGTTTACCACTGAGAAGGAAGATTAAACCCGATTTACCTGATAAATACCAATCCTCTTCAAAATCAGTCTCTCTTTGGATGGTCTGTGGCACCTCCAATATTTGTATTACTGGTACTTCATCTGGAGATTAAAAAAAATATTTAGTCAATGTATTTAAAAAAATATTTTGTCAATGTATTTAAAAAAATATTTTGTCAAAGTATTTAAATAATCTCAACTTTAGCAATTTACTATGTAGTGGTGGTAAGGTCAAGTCAATATCACTTTTCCTACTACTGAGAGAAAGTCAGTATGTTTTTCTGTCGACTGCCATGTGAACAGCTCTAAACAAATTTTATTGAAAACATAATGAGCCTCCATAATAATTAAATATTATTTTTCCTTTATTGAGTGTATTGTATTTTAGATGATTACAATATACAGTTAAAAAGTCACAGATTAACTGTGCTTACTTTCAAACCCTCCAGTTTCAAGGCCACCAGCAATACCCTCTACCTGGCATTTTGGTATTAGAGAGATGACCTAAAAATGAAAGATTATTTTTTCAAATGAAAATTAAGTAAATTTACATGCTGGAAAAAAATTCTTTAAGAATGAACATTGTATTGGTACAAAAATTTCATTCACTTAATTCCCAGAAGTCAGTGGCTTCATATACTGGTACTCTCTATGTATGTATTTGTTTGTTGTTAATATTAGGCTAACATTACCTTCTCTTCAACTTGTGACATGGGCGGGGGTGCAGGCCCTCCTCCAGTCCTCACTTGCTCTCGTTTGTGGGACATGGCCTTCTTCCTTGTTTGGCATCTTTTAAGATGTAACAAAATGCAAATTAGATACATAGTTTTATTGGAAATTACTATATATATATATTAGACATGAGTTTATTATTTCACAACAACTTCCTTTTGTAAGTCTAAATAATATGTTTAACAGGGCTAGAAATTAACACTAGTCCTTCGGCCCGAGGCTAGTAAAAATTAGGTCGGGCTAGTAAATTTTCGCTTCTGCTAGCCCTGTTGGCCTTTAAAAATTCCTGAATAATTATAAAATACTCAAAGTGTGAGTAGAAATTCTTGTCTCTATCAGCAACAATGGCATCAAATGTGAATGATTAAATTAGGGAAAATACTTGCCATTCAGACTTAAAATTTTAAAATTGTTAGATTACTATGAGATTATTGAGATGCGGGCTATAGTGATACTTGTATTGGGCTAGTGAAAATACAAACAACTAGCCCTGCAGGCTACCATCTGTTTGAAGTTAGTTTCTACCCCTGTTTAACATTACTGAATTGCTGATTACATTTCAAACACTTTATTTTTATCATGCATCATGTTTACTGAGGCTGTATATTTTATCAAAATTGAAAAATATAATTATTATAAGATACACTTACTTCAGCTCATTCCATTTTTTTCTCAGGTCAGCCCCTGATCTACTGGCTGCACTTGTTGCATTAATCCTGAAAATAGGTTTAACGCCAATTACATAAACGTAAAGGTTTATAAGAAAAGAAACTTTAACAGAACTGATGAAGTTTCATTTGTTTTACCTACATTTCGTTTGCATATCAGAATATAAAGACATAAAACACTTTTGTATGCAATTTATTTTTCATAACGAATTAGGAATAAAAAGTTGAATTTCAATTACGCTTTAATTTAGAGATTTATGTGAAAAAATTGTTTTGGTCCTGAAGCAGGCTAAAACAGAAAACAACTCACCTGTCAGCGATCCTGTCCCATATGCCATTTTTAATTTTGTGGGTTACCGTGCTGGAAAAACTAGCAGACAATACTGCATTATGTCTTCCAACTTCTTCAGTAAGAATTTCGATCTCATTTGAAGAGTAGTTGCTTTTTCTTGCTTTTTTGTTAGGAGAGGACGACATTCTCGTCTGCCTCTCGATGTGGAGCAAAGGGAAGCATCTCTAACTTGTTTACGTGTAACTATGGATAATCGTATCTTCAGCACAGAAGATCACGATTGTATCTTGCAATCGCGATCGTAAATATGAAAGGAGTTACAATAGTGCTACAATCGCTTTTGTGCAAGAGTTGTAAGAGTTACGATAGCGGTTGTAAAATCGATTGTAAATGTCTACAATTGATTGTAGCTACGATCGCTTTTGTGCAAGTGGGCCCTGGGATTCCACTTTAAAGCACCAGCCAAGACAAAAAACATCATTTTCAAAGCGAACCAATTGACATTGCATTTTTCACATCAATGCTCAAACCAGAAACTATATCATGCACCCTATACATGTACTTATATCGTTTAAATTCAAAAACCAAAAAAAAATTCGAAATCGAAATACTTTCATGATAAAAAAATATATATATACCAACTAAATAAACAATCAAACCACTGATCAGGAATATTTTACGTACGTTTGTTTAGTTTTTGGGTATACATGAAATAAAAATACTAACTCAGTCCCGCCAAATAAAATTTACGTTAAACAAGTCCGTGGTTTGGTAAAAGGAGGGGAACGCGAACATGATAACGAAGCATTCACAATTGTCATAAAAAATGGGAGATGTCTGATTGGAGGCAATCAAAGTTAGTTGTGCAATCAGAGACGCTGTTCTAATATCATCATTTTGGCTACTGAATCATGGCAAAAGTATTGTGATATGAACCACACTTTCCATTCGAGAAGCGTTGTCATTTGATAAAGAAATTCAAATGGATTGTGGTGAAATTTTTTCCCGCCGGAACCAACGGATTTCGGCGAAATAGAACAGAGCTGTATCACCATTTCATTACTTGATCTGCCAAAATGATGATTTAAGAACAGCGTCGCTGATTGCACAACTAACTTTGATTGCCTCCAATCGGGCATCTTCCATTATATCAAAAAAAAGTCGGCGTAATAGAACAGGGCTGTATGTAATGAATTGTGATGCGGGTTTTTTTCCGCAAGGGAACCCACGGATTTCGTCGTAATAAAACAGAGGCTGTATCATCATTTCATGACTTGATCTACCTCTGTGGGGAGAGAATGGGTGACTTCAAGTTAACGAGTTTTCTCCAATGGCAGATGTCCATTCTTCAAACAGTACAAATAGAAATATTTATTTAAGAATATATCGATCATCGAGTTGTTCCTACCTATTGTCTTAGTGTTTGATTATTTGTTTAAAGATGCTGTTTCATACTTGCATGCGGTTCAGGCGGAAATTTAGCTTTTGAGAAAAGAAATACCATCACTTTGTAGAAAAATATTTCGTCGAAATTTTGATATCATATTTAGATTGTTTGATCAACAAGAACATACTTATTTCGACGCCCAAAGCACAGTACCTCTTGTAGAAAGGGCATAGCATTTAACGAACCCGCTTTCGATGACGTAATTATTACGCGTGTAAGATTTTCACCGTGTCACAACTAGCGTATTTGCGTTCGATGGGTATCAACTTTGGCAGCAAGGAATAACTTATTCTGAGAAAAAGAAAAGAAAATCTAGTCGTGCTCGACAAGGACGGGTTTCAAGCGTATATTTTGAGACCGGAAGTTGTGAGATGGCCACACTTGATTCGACTTTATGTTGGCGACCGTTTCCGTAATTTTGGTAAATTATCTCATATTTAATGAATTTTTGTCCGATTTTCGCTAAAATTTTCTAAAAATACAACGAAAATACTTTTTAAATATTGCAAGTATGATACAGTATCTTTAACCACCATAGTTTTTATAGAATTTGTTTAACCTCCACAAAATATGGGATAGTGAACAACGTCATGTAAGAGACTTTTCGAACTGGTCATAGTTCAGCAAATATTAACCTCAATTTTGAGACATTTGAATTCATTTGGTTTCGAATTTCTCAATAAGTAATCTAATTTAAAAAATGCTTCAGGAAGTAACAGTTTTTTTGCTATATTTTTGACATCCCCTCGGTGCAAAAATAAAAGGAATTGAAGTGAAACCAACCATTGGTCCAGCGTATGTGACCATCCTTTTATGGCATAAAGGCATTGTTGTTAAGTGTATCATAAACCATTTACAAACGATAAGGTATTCTATCAATATTCTATCAATCGCCTATTTTCAATGAAAATTTAAGTTGATCTAAAAACGGCGTTTTACCATGACCTTTCACAGGTCGATTAAAGACAATTCCATAGGTCTTTTATTACGTGGCAGGTAACAAAAGTATACGAAGACACATTTTAGAACTGAAATCGCTATTCGAATTCTAGGGTTGTTTTGAATTTACATTTTGAATTTAAACTGAGGAAAGATTTAGGAATTTATCGGAAATATTGAAAATGTGAATATATATATACGAGTATTTTTAGCTCATCTGGCCTGTAAGGCCCGATGGGCTTATGGCATGGCATGGTGTCCGGCGTCCGTCCGTCCGTCCATCCGTCCGTCCATCCGTCCGTAAACTTTGTGGAATTTCTACTTCTTCTCCAGAACCATAAGGCCTAGAAAGCTGAAACTTTGTGTACAGACTCCTTGGCTAGTGAGGATTATAAATTGTAGCTTTGGTCACCCTGTGACCCCTAATAAGGGCCACAGGGGCCACACCCTAAAAACCTATTTTCATCTTCTTCTCCAGAACCATAGGGCCTTGAAAGCTTAAACTTTGTGTACAGACTCCTTGGCTAGTGAGGATTATAAATTGTAGCTTTGGTGGCCCTGTGACCCCTAATAAGGGCCACAGGGGCCACGCCCTAAACACCTATTTTCATCTTCTTCTCCAGAACCATGAGGCCTAGAAAGCTGAAACTTTGTGTACAGACTCCTTGACTAGTAAAGATTATAAATTGTAGCTTTGGTGGCCCTGTGACCCCTAATAAGGGCCACATATGCCACGCCCTAAAAACCTATTTTCATCTTCTTCTCCTGAAGCATAAGGCCTAGAAAGCTGAAACTTTGTGTACAGACTCCTTGAAGAGTGAGGATTATGAATTGTAGCTTTGGTGACTCTGTGGCCCCTAATAAAGGCAACATGAACGTCTTTCAAATCTATTTTCATCTACTTCTCCTGAAGTATAAGGCCTAGAAAACTGAAACTTGTCGCCTATACATATACTTAATTTTATGATTGGTGCCCCTGTGGCCTCTACAAAGGGGGAATCACATTGGCCACACTCTACAGCATAATTGATGATGAAGCCTGATGAGCTACAGAGCCAATGGCTCTATTTTTATTTCATTAACCACCTGATGTGATATTTAAAATCAAATAAGAAAACTCAGGTTGTTTTGTCCAGTATATAGGTTTAAGTCAATATAATAGAACAATTAAGTTAATCTTTTTTATTTCAGTTTGAATTTTAATTTATTCAAGTCTTATAATTGTAATTTGATTTTAATCATATTAGGTATTTGTGAAAATGATATGTCTATTGTGAATAACAGCCATGACGCATGTCATGTTTGTTAAAGGAGTTATACGTATAAGCCCTTTCAAAGCACCATCATGTCGAGACTGCACACAATGTTATTCATTGTAAAGAACGGGTGGACTAACATAATGTGAATGTCATGTACATAAAGCACAGCATACGCACTGTTATATAAGTGTTTAGGTGTTATAAATTTAATTCAAATAAACTGCCTATTTTCGTATCACTCCTACAGTTTAACACGTAGCTCAGGCATTTCCAGGTAAAACGAAAGTTAACAAAAGGTAGAAGATATTTTTAGATATGATTATGACCTATGTTATAACTGCGTGGCAAATGAAGTGATAAGTATACCTAAAGAGGATATTTTGAGATTGATTACAACAGACGCAATTATTCGACCAGTTACCATCACTGTATCAATTATAGATTTCCCAGAAGACAGTTCTGTCGGATCAAAATTGGATTTCAGATTACAGATTTCCCAGATTGAAACGTAAGTAAAGAGAATGGAACTACAATTTATTAAGCTGTAAAAGGGAAACATATGGCGTGTAACATCTTTTTTAAAGATAAAGTTTTTAAGGGCATTTGAATTTTATTTGATATGATATTTAATTTTTAGCACAAATGATTTGTGTAAAAGGCTGTTTAAAAATTTGTGATCTTTTTCAACCTTTTGTTCGATATGAGTGAAATAAATATTACACTCGACCACAAAATCAACGTCATCTAATTTGTTCTAATTAAATAGTTAATAGAGTTGATTAAGCGTGTTATGTATCAACCTATGGTTTGTTAATAACGCTATACACAAGTTTAGTCACCAGGTTAATGACTACTATTAATGGAATTTAAGTTCAAAATTGATAAAATCTGAATATTAAGTAAATGTTTTTTCATGTGCCATGGTGAACTATAATTTGTTGAGATAGCATTGAGGTAGGACTTTAACACACCAAAAGGGCAATAATTCATTCTCCTTTCCTGTATAGTTAACACTTATTCAAAAGCGTTTTGTCAGAAACGTGGCTACATGTATATAATGCTTCAAATTTTATAAACTACGATAGTCACACCCTAAATACGTAATACGTTATACGCTACTGCGTGAGGACGTTTGCTAGTGGCTGTTACGGGTTGCTCTTTTCAGGGCAATGTCGCGCTATGATAATATCAGTCTTAGCGATTTGAAACAGATCTTGTGTGTGTATAAAACCATAGATTTACATTGTATGAGACATCTTTATCATAATGTGTCAAAATAGTAAGTGAATATTAAAACATTATTACGGTTATGAAGACGGAGATAATTTGATATGCTAAGGTTGTAGAGGAAACGGCTGCTATTGGCACGTGATTTGATTTGATTTATTACCCATGTGGTTGTTATTTGGTATTTGATTGGCTGGCGGTGAACATTGACATGGTCCGGACTACTTTGAATGACACTGAGTGATTCTTAGTCATTCTTGAACTTTCGGTTTATCTTAAGAATCTTATCTATTACATCGGTAAGGAATTAATCGGGGGACTAAAGAATTACAATAAGAAATCTAACTGATATCTGTACTTGTTCAAGGCTCATACATAAAACAAAAAGTTTTAAATTCAGCACAAAATGCTTGCGAATGTGCTCAGTGTCGCTGCAAAATGACACTGAACTACATTCTTGTTTTTTTTACCAAAATTAAAGGGGCAGTAGCACGTATTTTGAAAATTCTATATCTTAATTATTTTTTTTTGGATAATTGTATATTAATGCTTACTGTGTTATTTTTATAGTGTCAAAAATCTCGAGCTCATTTTACAAACTAATCATCCATAGTCAGAGAACCAATTATAAAGATTCACATAATATCCATTGGCGGCCATTTTTGTGTGAACACCTTTAATTCATTTTGTGTCGGAAATGGGATTCGCATGGCTGAACTTTACATTATATATTTGATTGATTAATGCTCAAAGTAAGATAACTCTGACCTGTTCTCGAGTAGAGAGGTTTCTTACACATACGCTTCGTTTATTACTATTACTTTCATTTTAACACACACTATGAATAAACGTGCTGTTTAGCATGACTGTCTGTGATACAATATACTGTTAAAACTTGCACATTAAAAAAGAAATAAAACATTTAACAAACACTATGAATTAACGTTGGGTAAAATTTAGAAGTGTAAATATATAACGTTGTAATATTATCAACTTGGAGGCTGTGACGTGGTTGAATATTCATCTGCCGTTTCGTCTCTCTCAATGAAACTATTGTTTAAGAAAGCAATAATTCGTGTGAAATGCAAGATAGTAATATATAGGATACATAACTTCTTCCCCTTTCATATCAAGTTGATGTCCCTCGTGAAATAATTTTGTTTTGTCACTCAACAAGGCTCGTGGCAAAGCAGCATTATTTCACTTGGGACATAAATTTGATTTGAAAGGGGAAGCTCGTTAAAGATCTTATAATTATGTTCCTATGTTTCAGATGCTTATTGGAGAGGTTATGAGAGAACTGTGCGGCTACATCCCGATCCTCGGATGTCTGTTCTTCTTTAAATGCGCACATGATTCAGCGGGGGATCCACAATTATCAAACATACATTTACTTAAGGGTATTGTTTTTCTCGTGAACGATTTCGTTTTGATAGCAAAAATGATTTATTGTAACCCAGAACGTTTTAAACCACTTGTTATTAGTTACAGTTTACGAATTATGTCAGATGTCTGTTGTTTGCTGTACTTCCGATAAAGGTAGAAAGACATGATTTATGATGCGTTTCCATTCATAAGTAAACGTTGACATTTGGATCGTATATGGGGATTTCTGTGTGAACTAAATATGTGGTATGCAAATGGATTTCTGTATAGTCAATAAGATATTTTAAATTTTTTTAGTTTCAATATTATTGTTAACTGATATACATGTAATAAGAAGGTATGAAAGAATTACTCTGCTTGTCAGTCGGACTTTTTAGAATAGAAAATGTTAAAAAAAAATTGTATTTCGCCTTGTGTTACGTTTGTTAGTTATACACACAAGATAGACACGTCTGTTTTGGTGCGTGACATCGAATTTAATGACGTCATCAGTATGTGGGTACACGCTGCCATACAGAAGAATTGTCGTTACGACAAATAAATTAAAGCGCACTTCCATTGTCCGTTAAATTAATAATAAGTTAATAATGTTACACCTTAATATATCTTATCGTCTGTTAAAAAAAGAATGTGATGTTATGAACGATTAAAAAATCAAGCAAATCGGATGGATTAGTAAAAAACAGCTGTACAACATACATATAAAATGTAATGTACATGTATTTTGATTGGTGATAACATATACACAGGGGACAAGTAAATGACCTGTAACCTACATGTATAATATGATAATCATGAGTCATCGTACATATTCAATTATGCTTGGTACTTGTTTCACAAGGTGTAGATCAGCAACAATAGTGTTAGTGCAACATAAGAAATAACCTTTTATCCTTCAACAAGTGCCTAAAGCACTATTACATTAATGAAATGATTAAAGAATTTCGAAGGATGCTGACGAACATACACTTCAGACTTGATAGATTATCTCCCTTTTATCATTGGACTGGTTCGCAAATGATGATTTTATTATAGATTGAATATTGAGTCAAACTAATGTAATTTCACTATTTACAACTGATAAATCCAAAAGCAGAACTTCCATCACAACAACGTTGCATAGAGTCAGGACCCTATCATTTAACATTATAAGTCACTATGTTAAGGCATTAAAGGGGGTCTGCAACCCGAGTTTGTAACTTCCAGTGTTTTATTGGCAGGGCCCTAAAAGAGTCGTAAACCACTGTAGGTTTCATTTTTGGTTAAAGTCTTTAGGTTCAGTTAATTTTCAAGATATAACGGGAGGCAACTGCTGTTGAAGTTGATACTGGTCAGCAGTGAACTCAGCGGACTCACTGCACTAGACTAAGGGACACAACTGATGTGAGGCTTGGTTATGCTAAAAGCACATGGCATGTTGTGAATGATGCATCGTCTGATGAATGAATGAAAACTGATGCTATTGCAACAAGCAAGAGCATATGATTTTGATGTCAGCCTCAACTGTTGATGTAAGGGGAAGCTACTCCCATTAAGCTCATTTCTAAACATGAATTACCTCCCTTTAACCATTTGTCCCATATTCGGGACAATGGTCACTAGTATATACTTTTAGATGAACTAAAACAAAAGTGTCCAAAAATTACTTCTGTGGGCAATAATGGGTTAATTAAAGCTGATTCCTGCACAAAATGTGTGAGTAAAATGCACACACATCATGTACAATTATGCATTAGTGAAAATTATTGTGTATTTTGCCTTATCAGCTCATATTTTTTCTCAAATTGAAATGTAAACAATTGGTAATTTTCCAAAGACAGTAAAGTTTTATTTTATCAGTAATTATACATATGCATAAGTGCATTATCCGTGTATTGTTAGAAAACCGTTGTAAAGCTGGGTTCTGTTATGGTTTTCAGCTTGAACCCGTTTGAAGAAAAGAAATAAATGCGGTGTCACAAGAAAAGGAATCGTTTGTTGATTATAAGCTAACAGTAGCGATATATAATAACATTGTCATTTGATCAAGAAATTCCAATCGATTGTGGTGCATTTTTTCCCGCCAGGGAAAACTGCCGGAACCTACGGATTTCGGCGAAATAGAACAGTGGCTGTATCAACATATTATGACGTGATCTGCCTCTGTCGGGAGAGAATGAGTGTCAATAGTTCAAAAGAAGAAGTAAAATACGACAGGACAGAAGGACTGGCGGATGTCATGCAATACCCATTGGTGTCTATCAGCCCTGATGAGCTTAAATTATATTTCCAAATGCTGCAGATGAAAACCATTACTGATTAAACAACAGGGGAGACTCATAAAACATTATGAAATTAATCAATGAATCAAAGTTTGATTTTTTGCTATTTTCATATGCTGTGTAAAGACGTTTTTGTTGATTGTTCTCAGTGTTTGTTGATAACGTGCTTTATATGAATTGTTTAATCTACCTACAAGTATATGAGACAGTTGTCAAAATCGCATTTTACCCATTCTTAATAATAAGTTTCCATTTTTCACAACATAATTGGAATTTTCCTTTAAGTGCCTGTACGCGTACCTTTGAAAGGAGTTGATCAATCAGAAACTGTATAACTTGTCCGTTGATTCAAAACCTCGACTGCATATTGACAGCCCAAAGCTTAACATCAGATGTTCATTATGTTATTTTTAGCAAAATGTGTACGTATCTAGATCGATATTGTTCCATAGCAACAGGCAAACAATAAATGAAACCTTTCTAACCTGAATTGATATTTCATACGTTCTCAGTTTGTATTAGTGAATACGACATTCTTTTTGTGTTTTTTTACGGTTTATAGTGACAATTAACATATTTCTATCAATAATGTTGGGTGTTTCGCATGTGTGATGAGGAAAGGCAACCGCATCCATATTGCCGCTCGGTCCTCGAATTCATTTCAGCCATATCAGTAATATCAGAGATGCATATCAATATCAGCCCGATGGACTTTACGTTAGAGTTATCTCCCTTTGCATGGTAAAGTCATTGACATTGAGTGTAAATTGTACGTTCTCTTCACCCAAAAATGACGTTGTTGACGCTTTGAATATTCTTTAAAGCATGAAAATGATAGTAATTTGATTAAGTGGAGCTGCTAAATATCTATCTCAAGCTTAACTCTTAAAAGCATGATAGTTTTCTTATAAAACTACATTCAATTTATCCATATTGTTTTCTTAAAATAATTTTTTTGCTGAAGAAAAAAGGGTGATAAATGATAACAAGATTTCAAAGTGTCAAATTTCACATCATCTGCTGCCCTCGGGCTTATATAGGTCTCCAGCTAATATGCTACATGATATAGAAAATTACATGTTATATCCTAAATACTTATCATTCAACCCGGATCGATGGAACTTCGACTCTGAAAAGTCTGTAGGTAGCAGTGTCTATTGTAGTGAATATTTCTACATATACCCAAAATGAATCGGTCCGTCAAGAACTTTTGATTTTTTTTTATCTATATCTCATTGTTATCACTCACTACTTTTTTTGTGGTTCTTTGCATTTTGTTCGATATAAAATCTCATATATAAAAATGTCACTTTTTAATCTCACTGTCGGTTAACTTTTAGTAATTACTATAGAAACTTGAATGCAATGTCCTTCAGAATTGTGTCTTCACCACAAAAATAGCGTAATCAACAAAATAAACTTATAATTTCATTTAACTGTATAGAAATCATCTACAATGTGTCTAGGACTTTAACTTGCAGACATGTTGCTAAGGGTATTTATTACCCATATGGTTGAAAAAAGGTAGTGACATATTTTCAATATGAGCACTAGTGAACATATCACTTTTGCCTAGCAACGTTTGTTGTAGCGGGAGTTCCCGTATTTTTTCGCCTGTGACGTCATAGCACCATTGTTCGTGACGTCACTTTAGCCGGCCGTCTCAAGGAAAACGGTCCGTTTCTTGGATATTTCCAAGAGGGTGAAATGGAATGGAATCGGTAATAAAGAAATTATAACCCTCGGAAGTGTATCATATGAATTTTACGAAACTCGTGCAAATTGTGTATAACCCTCGCTCTCGTTCTGGTAAAATTTCACACTCGTTTCGTAAAAGTCAATTGACACACTTTCTCGGGTAATAATCTCTATATATAATACATTGAATCAGTCTTCAATATTAACTTGATAAATATCTATTTGATATGACGAACAATTACATAACTATCAACACTGTTAAATATCTATATATATAAACTTCAAAGTTTAGTATTCATAAAAATAAAGCTATAGTTATTGTGATAGGTAATTTGTCTAATGCGTATTTTCGTTACTATGTATCACAAAAGCTCGCGACTGTGACATAATTGTAACTCGGGCAGATACCCCGTTTTTACTTTACTTCGTTTTAGCTGTTCTCCAAGTAAACCGCAGTAGTTTTTTAAGCTCATGTTTATTTAATTATGAATAATTTTCTCAGCCTTATGAGGACTCAATGAAACAGCTGATTGTATGTATCTTTATGTATATGTTGTTGGGTAATAAAAACATAAAAAAGAAAAGTTTTTTAAAACTCACGTTTACGGATTTTTGTTGGTTATAAAGATAAATAGAAAATATGAAAACACAATACTTATTTTTTACTAATCTCCCATGTTTCAGATGCACGAGGTGTGTTGCAATATACCATTTGCTGGAGCCCTCTTCTTCTTTGTGCTTGCCTATTTCGGGTCATCGTCTACACATGAACTGGTTGTAAAGGGAATAGTATCACTCATCAATGATTGTGCGCTGGTTGTAAACTTGGAGAATCGCCCTGGCCTCCCAGTGCGAGTTTGCTTGAGTTACTGTTTCCGATTTTTTTCACATGGATGTTGTTGGCTATACTATGGAAAGACATGGAGAAATCTATACTAAACATTCAGGATACAATTCTGAACGATGAATTCATTAAAGGACATTAAATAAGGATTTTTTGTTGATTCACCGTGCAAATAGTCAAAGTTATTAGAGCAATGTTTCTAATGTGTACTAACTAATTGATTTTCAAAGACTAAATCATGTTCAAATGATGTTTTCTTATGTAAATCATACTCATATATGACACCTATAATAATGTTTAGATACAAAATATATTGGTTTTCCTCCAAGGGCTCAACGTTACAATATGACAACCTCTTCGTTAACTATCATCATACAACAAGTTGTTGCCCTCTCAAACTCAAACTCTTTTATTCTCAAAAACCACGCTTAGTGGTACAAGAGATACAGTAACAATTATACATTATAATCAAAAGCAAGATAGCAGGCTAAAATATACATTTTCATACATACGAATTCCAAATTGTTATCATTCAGTTATGGGTTTTAATAACTTTATCAATAACATTGAGATAACGAGATGCCAAGATTGGTTATTAGCTGTTGCCTTTTTGCTGATGTCATTGAGTCATCTTTTTATAACTTCTTAGGTCGATTAAAAAACTTACTGTACGTTGAGTATTGAGTTTTAACAGATTGGCCAATCTTGCCATTTTGACTAAAGTCAACTTCAAATTTCTGATAAAAAATAAGCAGAAGTTGTTCCTAAAGTCTCTGGAACCGATACCGATCGGATAAAATCAGCCACACGTTGATGTTATGGATTAAAGTGTAAAAATGTTACAATTATTTTTGTTGTTTGTTTGGTAAGTATATATGATGAAAACAATAAGATATTGGTATTTTCACATCACATTCGGTATTAGCCCTCGATGAATATCATCCCTCGAGCTAAAGTTCTCGGGCTGATTTTCGGTAGGATATGAAAAGTGACATGTTATAACCGCTAAATATCAATGACATATATGAATTCAAACACCTATCACAAACATGGGTTTTTACTAGATCTCTACAATACGTATAAACAGTTAAAAATAAACCCTTTTCACAAGAAACTATTCATAGATGTCAAAATTGTATTAAATAGTTTTTTAGCCCATTCATGTTTAAAAGGCCGACAGGTTACACTGTGCACAGATGTTCCCAAGTAAATAGAAAGTTAACAAATGAAAGATGATATGCGTACACGAACGTAGTACTAACTTGCTATCGAAGTTTATTTCTGCTATATTTCTAGATCTACTGTTGGTATTAAGCAGATCTATTTGGTTAGCAGCGTTCCGGTTAAAATCTTCCTAATTCAAATGTCTACTGGAAATTGAAAATTTAAATCCTGCCATCAGAGTCAAGTTTACCGTGAGTATACAGAAGATGTCTTCAATCCTTTGATTTTTGTTAAATTTGTTTTGTGAAGAAGACAGAGGGTAGTTTACGAATAGTATTACATCGTAAATTACATTGATTATGTTATGGTATTATCAATGATTCGTCATATGGTGATGAAAAGGATGTGTCTAACGTGAGTTGTATTCGCCAAGTGTTAAAAGCTAGAAAAAGCTTTTTGATATTCAATATACCTCAAGTATAACGTTTAATCAAGAGACTCAAAGCAAGTAACCGAGCATCCGTGACCATATCATTTGCATGTTGCATCATGGTTGATACATTGTTAGTGATATTTACGTATCAGATTTTGTAAACAATCAGTACTGCTGACATTTTAATAAGAAGATTTCTATAAACCCAAATCATCAGACATCATTAAGCAAGTGAATGAATCAGTTGAAAATAACAAACCATTTCATCATAGTTAAAATCGTTTAATACATAGTGATGACAGAATGCATCTGTGTACTTAGCATTGGTTAATGTCAAAAATCTATTTCTCCCTGACGTCATCGTCGGAAAGATCAAATAATCGTTGTATATTGGATAGATTTTCATAAGATTGTGGCAGCTTGTGAACAAGAGTCAATTTTGCAACGCTTCCAATTAATAACTCGTTATCAACTACTTATTGAAACTTACCACTTGTGCATGTAGTTTTGTCAAAGTTAATATTTTGTTCACAAAACTCCTCGTTATTGCCGAGGTTCTATTCGAAAAGGCCTTGTTCATTAACTCTATAATGGGAAACTAATTTATAGAGATATTTAACCGAGTGTTTGTCCGTATCATTAATATCATATATGAGGAATATACATTTTATTATGTGAGCAAGTCTTTGTATTCCGATTATATGATATCAATGATATGGAAACTAACGAGGTAAATCATTTCTTTATCATATAATGTCATTTTGAAATAAAAGGGTTTAATCTAGAATTTTATTCATTTTAAGAATAAGTTTGACCTAGATTCCGCGGAGTAATTTCTTTCACAATACATCAAGGTGAAGTCATATTGTCGACGATATGCAGTTGAACAGTCTAGAAATATTCCTTCATGAAAGGATTTTTCATAGTGATAAAAACGTCTCCTACAATCTATCAACATTCCAGTGCACGAAAAAATTTTTGGTTTCCTTATAAAACACAATGTGTTTTAACAACTTGCCAACGTCGCCACAACAGGGGGAGTAACTCTAACTGCAACTTTGAAAAGATGTATGTGTCATGGCTGTTACGCCAGTTCGGTTACGGAATCCTTGCAATCCTTCGATAGCCAAGCTTATTCTAAAATACGAAGGAGTGATAAATTTATCCTTGCAGATTTTGTTTACAAATATTTATTCGTTAAAAACAATGGTAAAAACTCCCGATGACGTTACCAATGCTTGGTAACCGGTTTAGGACTCGCATGAATTGCATTTAGTTTGATAAAATAGTTTGTGTTTTGACCTAATTTGCATCTTTATCAGATTTGGTCACCAAGTTTATCAGATATCTTTATTGCATCGATAAACCCCTCCATTACATGATAAGAAACCATGGGGGGAGCCTGATTCACATATGGTTATACTACGAGAGTGCAACTTTCATGATCGACTAAAATGTCTATTATGTGCTTGATTATTGTATATGACTTTTTTTAAGAATGAAATGAGAGGTACCAGCGTATATGCGTTCAGTGTATTAAAGGAGCAGTAGAACGTTTCTGGTGGGATATAAGGGAATGTCGGGAAAATGAAAATAAATGGTTCCGATTGAAAGACAATGTAATTAATCTAAATGAAGCAGTAATAAATCAAATATATAATGTAAAGTTCAGCCATGCGAAATTGTACATAGAGAATCTCACCCAAGTGTCTTCTGATATCAAATATATCAACACAAGTTCATCAAAGTAACAATATCCGAGGCTTGCCGAGGATATTTTACTTTTATCAACGAGTGTTGATATATTTGATATCAGAAGACACGAGGGTGAGATTCTATTTATCATCCAAAATCATTCTTCATCAAATTAGCATTAAAATGTACATCTTTGAACATTGCAGAGCCCTAAAACTGCTAAAACAGTGATGTCATAGCATTGTGACGTCATCGTGTTAATGACGTCATAGCATTGTGATGCGTTGTGTTTATGATGTCATAGCATTGTGACATCATTACTGATGATGTAAAACGTTTGTGATGTCATGTATTTTTCGATTACAGGGCATTGTTCAAAATCTACTGTCAAAGCGATATCTCCTAGGAGATATCGCTTGATCTTCCACAAGCGATATCTCCTGTGGAACACAGTTTTGGATGATAAAATAAGTTACATGTTTTTAAATATTAATTATATGTATTACACTCTCGTTGAAGATACTAAGTTGTGAATACATGATACAGTACATCAAATGGTATGATATATACAAGGATATTCAAGAGTTTTTTTTATCAGAAGCAACACCTACCTTCTTTTATGAATTTTAATTAATTTTAGTAAAAGAGGTTTATATGTGGTTTCCATAAGGGAGATAAATTTTTCAACTGAAGGATATTTACAATAGTATGATGGTAAGTATTTACTTCTCAGTCGTGAAAGGGAGGGGCAGACCAGAAATGACCAGAAATGAAATTCGTCTCCGATTGAGATATTACGAAGTTTACATATTTTTTCGGTTCTATCAATTTTACCCCATCGGTCAGTTTCAATAGGTAGTCTTTGGTTTGACGTTTTGAAGTGGGTAAGCCAAATTCGGAGATTAATAGGAAGTTCCAGAAGATAGGGATCCAAATGGGGGTTTTCTTTATAAATGTTGTAGTATTTTGCTTTCAAAGAATCAATTTGGCAAGCAGTCCTAGATGTGAAAAACTGATCAATAAGGGTCCGTTTAATAGAGGATCTTAAAAATGTGAACTGTTAACATTTTAAAATCTCCATATATAAAATAAACCTGTTTCCCGCAATACTCCTTCAATTGAATTAATTATATTGAATTTGAATTTAGAATTGACATTTTGTAAAGTACACATAAGGAGGTACAATGTATATGTTATTTGTTAGGAGATTGTAACAATTTACACAAGAATGAAATAATGTTAATTTTAACGCGTATACTAAGGGGATATCGGCCAAGTTCACCATAGACCTTGTAATCTGGAGTAGACATTTTTACTTTTAGAATATATTTACAAAATTTGAGATGGAGCCGTTCAAGGCAAATCATGTTTTCAAATCCCCACACTTCAGATGAATACAGACAGACAGACAGTATTATAAAAGTATTGGTTGTACAATTTGGTAAATAGTTTTAACTGAAAATCAATGAGAATATTTAAAACATTAACTTTACGCAACAATTCAAACATTGCCCTAAGTCCTTTAAGTTGTTCATTAAGATTCTTCGGCTAGGACAAAGCCCTTCACAATCTGGGAATCGTCCCTTATAGATATTCATCAAGTCTCAAAGTCGCGTACAAAGCCCCTCACAATCTGGGAATCGTCTCTCAAAGTCGATCAATGGGATTCAAAGTCGCGTAAAAAGCCCCTCACAATCTTGGAATCGTCTCTCAAAGTCGATCAATGGGATTCAAAGTTGCGTATAAAGCCCTTCACAATCTGGGAATCGTCCCTTTAAATTATTCATTAAGACCCTAAGTCGAGTTCAAAGCTCTTCACAATCTGGGAATCGTCCCTTATAGTTATGAATCAAGTCTCAAAGTCGCGTACACAGTCCCTCACAATCTGACCTCATGATAAAATCCATCTAATTACGTCAAAAAAGCCCAATTTCATGTTGAGCGGCTGCTGAGAAGAGCCCGTCTCCGCGGTTACAGTGCGACGTCATATGAAAATTCATGACGTCAGACCATTGTAACATGACGTCAAACTCTTGAACTTGACATCACTCGAGTGGTGATACAGTTTATCACCACTCAGTAGAGTGACGATAAAGGTTATCGCCACAGAAGCCAGATAGAGGTTCTATTTCACAGATAGAACAGAGTATCTCACCCTCAATCATATAATAAATCTCGGAATTTCACCGCCAAACATATCATAAACAGTTGTTTCATTGTTTGAATGTGACACTCCGGGGATGGGCACCCTTTATTTCAATCGTCTCCTCCAGTGCCGATGGGTGACGGTGGTTGAAGGTAAATATCTCAACATTGTCAACAAACATCTGAAAGGAGAAGGGTTCAGTTATATATATATTCAATTTAGATAACCCAAATACTGAGTGTACACTATTTATTTCTCTATGTATATACTTACCGTATTCGACCAATTAAGCGCCCTGGCCGATTTAAAAACTTGAAGAGGGGGCGCTTATCAAACAATTTTAATCATTCAGTCGAATGATAAAATGTCTGTATATTCTCGATCTGCATATATTTTTTAGCGGAGAGTTACAAAACAAGTTACCTTGATTAAAGAACAGGAATGGAATCAAGTCTTCAAATCATTTTTATGTAAACTTTCATAGCTTTATCATGCAAGGTATGCCTTAACGTTGTTTCAGTTAAAAGCACCGTTAGGGGGCGCTTATATTACGTCGAATACGGTTTTAGTAGAGCTTGATGAAATGTAACAATTTAACAGACAGATTCACGTCAAAATTGTGTTTTATCATATCTCAACAAAAATTAACTAGTGTATCCATTAGTACCTGTATAGTGGTGCTCTCTGATCGTGGTCTCACGTTGCTGAGGTCCGGGGTTCGAATCCCATCCAGGCCAAGGTGTAAAAACCTAGAGTTCACCTCTGTTAGAACTCTTTAAGTGTCACCCTGGAGCCCTAGTGTGTAGTGCATCAAAAACTGCGCTCTTAAAAGATCCCACGAATTCATGTCAGTGGCTGAATGGTGGATACATGAACACGTGCATACGCCGAGCTGTCGGTTATCAGCGTTCAGCGGTGTTGGACAAAATGCTGTGACTATGTGTCTCAGTTCACCCAGCTGTAAATGGGTTCCTTGTGAGGCATAGAATGGTCCCTAACCTGAGCGCCATATATAGATGCCGGTTGAATACTCCCCAGGGAGTTGAAACGGAAAAATGAACGGACGGTGACAGAATGCCATTGACCAGGGGAAACAATGTAAGCGCCTTGAGCAACCACTAGTGGTTGGATATGCGCGCTATACAAATATCCATATAATAATAAATTTAAAAAAATAGATGTTTTCTACAAAAAATGAATTAAACTTCCAGTATCAATATGTGAATAGTTTAACTCTTTTCCTTTAAAGGGGCAGTAGCACGTTTTTAGGGGGAATATAAGGTGATGTCAGGAAAATGAAAATAAATGGTTACAATCTTTAGACAACTAAATGGAGCAGTAATAAATCAAATATACAATGTAAAGTTAAGCCATGCGATTCCTTTTCTTACACAAAATGAATTAAAGGTGTTCACACAAAAATGGCTACCAATGGATTTTATGTGAATCCTCATACTTTGTTCTCTGACTACGGATGATTTGTTTGTGTTATGAGATTTATGATACTATCAAAGTAATACATTTAGCATTAACTTATAAATATCAGTGAAAAATTTAAAATATAAAATTGTCAAAAAACGTGCTACTGCCCCTTTAAAGCGGTGTTTCCAGCAAAAAATATTAGTATGAATCTTACGCTATTGAGGTATTTCAATAAAACTATTCACCACGTATAAAATTTTATGAATATAAATCTACCCATTTAGAGATATCTACCTGACAGTATTCATCCTGTTCAAAACTATTTTCAGTACAAATCTGTCCCTGTATGAACGCTTAAACTACTATCCTGATGACATTATTCAATCAGAAAATAATAAGTTTAGTATAAATCGAACACCGTTTTCCTGACATCGAGTACAACATTGTCATTAGAATAAATCTCACCCTGAACAGAGATGTTTCGGTGCAGAGAGTGAAGTTTGCCTCCTGACCCTTTACAACAGGGAAGTAGGGCATGCTTCTCTCTTCACTGGCCCAACTTCCATCAGCTAACGAATTCCTGACCACGGCGTTCTCAGAAAACCGGAAAGAGGCACTCAAGAGGATTAATGTGTCCATGTTGTTCGCTATCTCAATCCCTGTACTGCAAGTAAAACATGTCATTATGTGATAAAACTGACGTGACAACATGTTTTCAGTACGTGAACATGTGCTTATATCAGTTTGCAAAGAAACGTCTATTGTGTTGCAATTTGCCTTATTTTCGTCTGACGTAAAAAATAACAATATTTTCTGACGCAATAAATCTGACCATTGCATGAGAAGCAGGCCGATGTCTTAAGTCAAGTCTTCCTTCAATTTAAATTACATTGAATTGAACATAAAGAAAGTGTTAAATTGGGAGGATGTTCACAAAACGAAGAAGAGGTACAACGGTGACTCACGCGGAACTGGTGGTCAGTGGAGTTACTATGGCAACGATACACCACCCAACATGGAGTCTTCCACCGGTCATCACACGATACGGGAGGCTCTATGAAAATTATATGAAGTATTCTATAATTGTTGTTATGGTAAGCATTTAAAGACACTGCATTCTGATACATGATACATTATGACTCCTTCGCCAATCTTAACTTTTAAGCAAATAACCTGTATCGCTCCATGTATATATATATATATATATATATATAAATGTAGTATACAAGTCGATGTTTTCTACATTATCAATATTTTCTATCACTACAGCTCTGTTTCATGCTGAGTGCATTTGTCAAGTGATAGATTATGTCAGGTTTTAGCCACCTTTTGTTACATGTGTGCGCTTGGGCTTGTTGACTGATTGGCGCCCATTGGTTGCGTTTTGGCTTTTCCACTCTTCCAAACTCATACAAGGCTAAACAACACAAAACCACTTTGGTTTGTGCTATTTGTCTATATATATATATATGACTGTATATCGCTCGATTCAGCCTATGGTAGCATTGCGGGGCATTAATAACTAGGGGTATGGGAGAAGCAACATAAAATGATACATTTATAAAACAGGATAAAGACAATGTTAAACGTTAGGTGTATCATCCCAACTGCGGATCCGCCCCTTCTTAAGATGGGACGGGGAATGTTAAAACATGCATGTAATTATCTTATTTAAACATGAATTGTTAATAAATATTAATAAAAAAAATATATTAATAAATATCATTTTTATCACAATTCATGTTTAAATAAGATAATTACATGCATGTTTTAACATTCCCCGTCCCATCTTAAGATGGGACGTCCCAACTTAGGATTGCAAGTTGGGACGCGTCCCATCTTATTATTCTGTTATCAATGAGTAGACGAATGTTGAAAGACCATCAGTTTAACCATGCCGATCATTTTGCTATCCAAAACTAGTTAAAGGTTTTCAAATTAAAGACTATTCTGTTTTATTATAGACATTTTATACTACAATCAAGATAATCGGGTTTAAGAATGAGATGTGTTACCCTCTGAAGGCAGTATCATTTTAGTTTTGTTTTCATCTCATCACTGGATTCAGTCGAAACTGTTCCAAGTTACATGTAATAAACGCATCTTAAAATTATGTTGCTTTCGCCAAAATAATGTTCTTTTCTTTCATATTTTACCCCTAAATAACCTCGCAATTGTATATAATCATTGATAAGCAGTTTCAAGTAGTAAGATAAATGTGGAATAATCAATTCTATCCAGAAATCGTATTGAGATGATCCAAGGGATTAACACTTACAAGTTCTACCTACAATTTGTATTGCAATGTGCTGAACCCCAGGCCAACTTATTATTCTGAACTCAACAATGTCTTAGCGGATGAACAGAATGACTTCCGAACAAAAGAGATCAACAATAGAGCCTGTATACACTCTATCGTCAATCATCGGATCTAGGAAGAGTATGGGGAAAGGAACTTTTACTGCTTTTATCGATTTTAAAAAGGACTATGTATAGACAGAAGGAGTTTGTGGAACAAATTAGAATCTATTGGTATTAGTGGAATTATGTTTGCTGCACTGAGGTCTCTATGACCCTGTCCGGTGTTGGGTATGACTTAATGGCTTTAATGGTTTGACGTAAACTGTGGATTAAGACAAGGATGCCTTACATGTATATCACCCCTCCTTTTTGACTTATTTATAAACGATCTTATGAGTCAAGTTAATAACCATAACACTGGCGTGGAAGTAGATGATAAAAAGTATCATAGTATATGCTGTGGTTCTCCGGGAAAATACGGAACAAGATTTGACCATGCTACTAGAAACGCTCAGCTGTTGGTGTCTTGGTAATAAGATGTCGGTGATACCAACAAAGTCAAAGATTGTGCCTTTTCATATGTTGGATGCAGACAGGTCTATAAGTACTTTCAAGTGTGGAGATTTGGAGTTAGATTCTGTAGAATCTTACACATACCTAGTACTTCCACTCACAGAGTCCCTCGACTACACCAGAATGGGAAAAGCTCCTACTAGCCGGTCTTTAGGACTCCTTATTTCAAAGATTAAGATCCTAGGAGGGATGGGTTATGCTACACTTACAAAGCTGTATGACACCATGGTTTGGCCAACTATATCGTAAGGAGCTGCAATCTGGGGACCCTATGCACTTTCAGCTGTTAACGTACTTCAGAACAGAGCCATACGTTTCTTTGTTGGACTATGTTTTCTCCCACATCAGCTGTGACATGGGGTGGATCGACAGTGGGACTCCATGGCCAGGTTTTATAAACGCCTCTGTAACATTAACTGTAATAGACTTCTATCTAGTGTTTTCGAGTGGACAAACAAGACAACGGAGAACACTAAGAGCAATTTCAATAACAAAGTCCATAACAAGCTGAAATACTTAACCTTGAACAGGTCATCCCAATAGAAAATACCTTTCATGTGAATTTTATTTCCACTCAGATTCGTGATAAAAAGACGGATAAATATTTGTGCGATTGGAAGAGTGACTTGTGTCAAGACATAACAGCAAAAAAGGGCAATAAAGTTAGATTCACAGAACTTTTAATCGAGTTTTACACTTGAGAAATACATCACCAGTATTCTACCGAAGAGTCACCGGAGAGCATTGGATAGATTTTGATCTGATCTTTTCTGTTTTTACTGATATCTACAAAATGTGCAAACTTGTTTTACAGAGAAGGCCTATTTTACAGTTTAACGTATGATCTACCATTGTACCGTGTATAATTTAATTGTACATATTTACCTAGTCTCTCAAACCCCATTTTTGGGTGGCTCACTTTTTACATTGAATTTTACCTTTACTTTTTAATGTAAAATGAGGTGAGACTTTAATACATTATCTCTCTGTCCGTCTGTCTACGTATCTCCATTGATATGCCCTCATGGTATTAGGGTATGGCAAAAGCTATGCGGAAAGAATACGCTCATGTAGCAGGATGGTTTCACATCCATTAACTTGGAATCTCTTCTATTGTATTCCAAAACATTCTATTTCTATTCACTATAACTTGAAAATTCATACAGACGGCAGCCCAAAGTTCACTTAGTGGAAACTTTTCATAACACATCAACTCAGGCTTGAACTTCCCATTGTTTACCTCTATTCAGGCATGTTGAAAGCCATGAATCAATGCGACAAAGAGAATTGGTGGGTTCAAAATGACCATTTAGGCGAGACATCCGGCTGGCGTTATTTGGGAATGTAAAAAGCTGTTATTCTTAAAAGGTTGAAAATGTTTTTTCTTAAGAAATTTTTAAAAGCAGACAATTCGCATTTTTAAGCATGCTTTATCCATGTGTACAGTCTAGTTCCCTCGTTACATTATTATTAGATTTGGTGTAACAAGATTCTATCTATATTTAACGTTTACATTTTGATTGCCAGCCATTGCCCGAGTTAATGTTGTCAGGATGTGTTCACGGCCTGTTAACAAAAAGTTGTAAAAGAGTAAAAGAGTAAAAGTTGTTTCACATCATGAAGGCATTCGAAGCTCTTTGTGTCTAGAGATAGCATCAAATGATAATCAGTTTGTGATTGGTCCTCTCTTAACATGTCAACCAATATTGATCCACACATTTCTTCGTTTACCACTGTTGATTGACACACTGATCTGTCGACCGCTGTTTGTTGTGATAATAACCAGATTAATAGAAATGAATAAAAAAAGTAGGCTTTATTTGAAAGCATCTTATCAACCATTTTATCACCCAATGTTCAAGACCTTTTAGATAAATCAATAGACAGTGCATTCACATGTATTGACACAAGCATTGACAATATTGTAGATGCTCTTAGTCTAGCCGCTTCTGATATGAAAAGAAAAGTAGGTAGAGAGAGAAAAAGCAAAAATGAATGGTTTGATAATGAGTGTGTAAATTTAGAACACTAACATTGTAGATCTTTAAACAAATTTAGAAGAAATAAAGATAAACAATCACTAGAACATTACAACAAAGCAAGATATCGATACAATTCTGTATGCAATCAAAAACGTAGAGAGTATTATCGCTCAAAGCAAAGCAAAATCGAAAATAGTATAAATGATTCAAAACGTTTTGGAACGAGCTAAAAAATCTAAATTCAAAACAAAAAAGGAGAAATGATATTGATACAAAAGATTGGTTGGATTACTTCAAAGGTCTATTTACATTTGATGACGAAATAGATGTCATTGATAACAATGACCCTTTTGATGTAGAGTAAAACCCACCGGACATAGATCCAAACCATGAACTTACGGAAGAGATACTTCATTCCCCAATTATCAGAGAGGAAATCCTAAAGAGTATTAATAATTTAAAGCTTAAGAAATCTCCAGGCTTAGACAATGTTATACCAGAACTATTCAAATATTCAGCTGATCTCATAGTTCCATATCTAGAACTAGTCTTCAACCTAATACTAGAAAAAGGATATTTTCCTAAAGCGTGGTCTGTTGGAATTATAGTTCCTTTACATAAAAATGGCGATTTGAACAATATGAATAATTATAGAGGTATTACACTCTTAAGCATATTCAGTAAGATATTTACCTCTATCCTCAATAAGAGACTATTATATTGGAGTGACTCTATGGATAAGATTAATGAATCGCAGGCAGGGTTTAGACAGGGTTACACAACTATAGATAACATGTTTATCTTGCAAAGTATTATACAAAGATATCTAAACTCCAAAGGTGGTAAATTCTATGCTCTTTTTGTAGACTTCGCAAAAGCTTTCGATTCTGTACATAGAAATAAACTCTGGAATCTCTTAAACTCAAATGGTATAAGTTTGAAAATGAATAATCTTTTAAGAAATATGTACGAAAATGTTAAAACATGTATTACAAATAACCATTAGTTTTCACCATGCTTTGATATTCAAGTTGGTGTTAGACAAGGATGTGTACTGAGTCCTTTTTTATTTTCTTTCTTTATCAACGATTTGGCAGGACAAATTGAGAATAATTGCGTAAACGGAATACAATTACATCCAGACTTATTTCAGCTTTTTCTTCTTCTTTTTGCAGACGATATTGTTATGTTTTCTAGTACTGTAGCTGGCCTCCAGAAGCAGATATATGATTAGAATATTATTGTGAACAATCAAAATTTAATGTTAATATGGACAAAACTAAAATTATCGTGTTTAAAAATGGTGGGAAATTATCGAAAATGAAAAATAGTTTTATAGAGGCTGTCAAATATAAACAACAAATGCATATAAGTACTTGGGTGTGCACTTTACAAATCAATTATCTTGGCAAACACATAGTACCAAATATGCATCAGTACAGGCACATAAAGTGTTGATAGGAATATTAAGACAACTGCATATTCTGGGAGATCTTAATTTCACTTCGTTTTTTCAAAATATTTGATGTAAAAGTAAGTCCTATATTATTATATGGAGCAGAAATTTGGGGTCTAAACCATTTCGCCCATTTAGAGAGAATACACTTATTCGCATGTAAATCGTTCCTCAGAGTTAAACAAAACACACCAAACGTAATGATCTACGGGGAATGTGGCAGATTCCCTTTGTATTTAACTTCATATGTTAAGGTTATTAAATATTGGATTAAATTAGTATACATGCCATCTTCTCGGTTACCAAGGAAATGTTATAATATGATGCTTTTATATGATAGAAATGGAGAAAAAAAACTGGGTTACAGATGTAAAGAATATTTTATTTTCTACTGGATTCGGAAATGTTTGGTTCAACCAAGAAAGTGGTATTCACACACATTTTATTCATCAACTCGCACAGAGACTCAAAGATATATATTTGCAGACATGGAAAGAAAAAACCAGAATCACTTTGAATAGTACGGAAACAGGTTAGTGCAAAATACAAGAGAGAGCCACCTACGACCAACTTCTACGACCGGTCAGGTTAAATTTGATATGCAATATGTGTCGTAAACGCTAACGAAGCGGATGACGTCACGTGCACAAGGTCTATACTTAGTTTTACTAACCAAGCTTATGCACTGTGAAGCTAACCCCGTCGAGACACCGCCAGAAACACACACAACATCCGGGTTGTAGGAGAAATGATAGTCATCACAGGAGGAGCGAGATCTGCAACCTTTCTTTTGACCCTCAATATACTGCAGATCGCCGTCGGTAACGGTTGGTATCTCACACACTGTGGAAGATGATTTTTCAAAAAAACATTATCAAGGGTTTTAAAAGTTCAAAGTACGAAAATGATTTTATAGGAAACAATTTACTCTGTTTCAGATAGTATGATCCAACATATACCTGGTTAGATAAGTAACGGATATCAGAATATTTCAAATGTATTTTCCATATTATTAATCTGAAGTTTGAGCTCAAAAAATGCATTAATCACTATTTTATTATCGTATATGTTTAGATGTTCTTTTTATAGTACAAAACCAACGCAAAGACAAAACTGCTGAAATAACAGCCATTTTCAGGCTTAGAACAGTTCTCTAGTGGTGAAAATGCAAAACGAACTATTTGAACAAAATTCGAACAAAGACAAACTCGACAACATCTTGCTTGCTTGTTGTTTCTGAAGCCTATCCCATCATTCGGTCGCTATATAACATGAACATCTTCTGTCAAAAGAACTCGAAGTAGAAAAGGTAAATAAATTTTGTTGTGCCGAAAACATACCTACAATATAGGTTACTGACTTGTTTATGTGTTTCATTTGAGACGGCGTCTCAACCAGCATATACTGCGTCCTATGAGGCCTCTTAATTTCTAACCAGAGAGGAGCTTATATTCAAAATAACGATGCATCGGACCATTTTATGATAATATGCACAGATTCGTATCCATCATGTCCTCTCCTTTTCGAAACGTTTCAGATCAAGAATTAAGATTTGTTTCCCTGCTCTTTCTGTTTAACATCACCATTTTAAGACTACTATCACAACAAATCAAAATTAATCCCTGACTCACCATTAACTTTCCTGTACATCCTTCTTCCAACGTGAGTTATCTCCCCTTGTTGAGAGAGGAAAAGTTCGGAGAACAGTTGACACTTCTCTTCAAGGTCGTCGTGGACGAAGGACATACAGGTAATATTTTCATGACATTTTCGAGCACATTCCTGTAGCAGAGGAATGCTGAATTCTTCGTCGGGTGAATCTTGTACCTGTCTGGTATCTAGGACCCTATCAAAGGAAGCACTGTCGACAACCGTAATCGCTATTGCCAATAAGCATACCAAACCGTTAAACCACATGATTAAGCAACAGACACGACACAAATGCACGGTAGACCAACTTGAACTGAATGCTGATATCCGTCAGTGGAATTCCAAATGGAGTCGACGGTTCATTGAAAAACAATGGCGACGAGCCGATAGACGTTCTGGCCAGATTTATATATGCAGTCAATACACCAGCTTGGCACCATGGTAAACTGAAAAGATATACAAATGCCATTGCAATGCGATGATGACAGTCATTTGAACGATATCATTGAATTCTCCTCATTCACTCTTAGAGAAAATGTGTCTGTGGGTTTGTTCTGATTCTAACACAATGTTCAGGCTTTTGTCTCGCTTTGAATAAACAAGTTAAACATGTGTGTGCTTTATATGTAATATTTAGACGATGAAATCGAAATCTAAAGCTATTGTCGTTTTGCTGTCACGATGTTTACACACAAAGTAGAACAGGATTGTCAAAAGAACAACGTTATTATACATGTATTATGTTTATGGTGTGTATTATTCCATATTAAAGGGACAGTAGCAAGTTTTTAAGGGGAATATAAGGTGATGTAATGAAATGAAAATTAATGGTTTCAATTGAAAGACAATGTATTGAAACTAAATGGAGCAGTAATAATTCAAATATATAACGCAACGTTTGGCCTTGCGATTTATTTTCCTTACACAAAATGAATTAAAGGTGTTCACTTAAAATGACCGCCTATGTCCTGCTTTGTCCTCTGACTATGGATGATTGGCTTGTGTAATGAGATTTTATACACTGTCAAAATAATACATTTAGCAGTATCTTACAATTATCAGTGAAAAATATGAAATATGAAATTACCAAGAAATTTGCTACTGCCCCTTTAAAGTTATATTTAAGGTTCCATCTGAATTTAGTTATGTGTATAAGTCTATATATCTGCATTTTTCATCAAAATATTTGCTTAATTAGAAAATTAAAATCTTAAAACAATTTATTAAAGATGGCGGCTGTTGGTTAATGCAGTTTTATTATGTGTTTTTACTTATTCATGATAACAAATTGAAAAGCATTTTTGAATTCATCAAGCAGGAGATTGTTGGCACTTGTCAAAGTAGGCCTTCATCTTAAATATCACTAAATTGTCATTGAAAGATATTTGCGTCTTAATATTAAAAATGCAATTGTTTTCCCTTGAACTACCTCGTTGATGATTTGATTGATTGTGAAGAAGGTATGTGTGAATTCTTCCATTAACATACCATTACATCATGGTTAAATATAATTTTATGATATTCGTTGGGAAAAGGTCACGTTGAATTTGACCTTTATGTGCGTATGTGAAAAGGAAAGAGAAAATCATTAATAATTGGCACTAAATTACGACGAACTTTCTTTTTACATGACAAGACATTTTTATCAATGTTAATAGTTAAAATGATTGCAGTCAAAAGCAAGTTCAATTTCCTTATTGGTCATTTCGCAAAAAAATGAAATCCTTTTCAGCCGATATAGTCCAGTAGAAATTGCATTTAACCTGGACATTTAGTATATCAAGCAAATCTTTTGACCATTTGACCTGGAATAGGGTACTTGTTCACAATGGGAAACCCAACCAAAACCAACCTTGGGGAAATTGTGATTTTGGGGTAAACATCTAAAAAAAGGTGTGAAAATTGGAAAACATTTTCTGAAACGTTATCAATAGAGTATAACAAGATATATTTTAGACAAAATAAACCCTTATGGGATAATTGTTCACCATGGTAAACCCAACCAAAATCAACCTTTGGGAAACTGTCATTTAGAGGTTAAACCTCCAAAATGATTAAGAATCACTAAATAATTTCTCAAAACTTAGCTAATGAGCAAAACAAGCAAATTTGCTGACAAAATATAATAATTTTTACCATGGAAAACCTTACAATACTATGGGGTAAAATCTTAGGAAATTATATTTAAAAAAACAACAAGTGGGATACTTGTTCACCAAGGAAAACCAAACAGAAAAAAACTTTGGGGATCCATTTTGGGGTAAAATTACTAAAATATACAATAAGCAAATTAGGGGGGGGGGAAATATACCAATGTAGGTACTTGTTCACCAGGAACCCTCATACTAGAGTGAACTTTTGGGGTATGTCAAGTTGAGATAAAATCCTCAAAAATGGTGAAACAATTGCTCAATATCCTTAACTGGTAATTTGTATGAATAAATACATTTTAATCTTATTCAACCTTATGAAATTGTAAAATCTGTGGATAGCCAATCCTAAAAAAATGAGAGAAACAAACTGAAACATGCTAAATATTTTTTAAGATAAGCAATTTCACTTCTACGTGAGCCTTTGTATGTTAGGTATTGAACGTTGAAAACCAAAGAAACCTGAAAATATTTCCTATGAATGTCAAAGAAAAAGTTTACAAAGCAGAACAATCACATTTTTGGGAGAAATGAACAAGAATTATTAACCTATTTCTCGAGGAAATACAACTACCGGGTAGTATATCACAAAGCCACATTAGGTAAAATAATAGCAGGCAAAAAGAACAAAGATACACTTGTTTAACTCATTATTTTATCCAATCAACTATTGTGAAAGGTCTAATCTGAAGTTACAACTGGTTTGTTTACGGTGTATATACAAGAATATAAGTTCTCTCGACAAAGAATTGAAATGTTATCAACAAAAACAAAATGTGAAATTTTTTTAATATTATCACATGTTGAACATTAAAGCTTACATTTTCTGTCAGAACAAAACAGACCAAATTTTGGGTTTTTCTGGACAGATGGGGCCCCTTGTAATGGTAGAAGAATCCTACTTCTCCTAATATTAAACATCAACTAACCTCGACCTTACCACTTCTCGATTTTCGTTCAAAGATTTTTCAAAAACATAAAAGCTGGACTTAATTTTTGTTAATTTGTCCAATAAACACCTTTTATTAGTCTTTTATTTAGACAGCGTAATTATCGGCTGTGAAAACCCCACCTGGGTTAGGGGCCATAAAACTCGCGCGGGTGTGACGTAATAAACAAGCTATACAGAGTAACGCATCATTATTTCAACTGAAATACCGCCTAAATAATTGTTTAATTACCACTGATGTTGATATCTTTTTTACACCAAATGCTTAGTAGTGTTACGTCGTCAAATGATTTATCTAACTGAGTGGAAAACATTTCCTAAAATCGTTAATTATTAGGTTTTTTCCTGTGTTATTGTTACGATAGATGTATAGAAGAAGAAGAAGAAGAAGAAAAATAGTTTATTTAAGTGTCACACAACATACAACAATGGGTAATAAACGTTTTAAAAAACTGTATAAAAAGTGTATGTTGTTCGGCCAAACATGGCCTATGAGACACTATTAATCATTAAAAACATATACACAATATAAACATAATATCCAAACACATTCACACATAAAAAACATTTTTTTTTTAATTTAAAAAAAATTATGATATAGGTTTACTTAATAAATAAATATAAAAAATATAACAATGTCTATCGAATAAATAAATATGACTTTAAAAAAAATGAATAAATAAATTAATTAATAAATAGATGGTTATGTAAATAAATAAATAATAATAAATAAATAAATAATAATAATCAATACAATAATAAATAGATACATTCACATTAAACAATACATTCATACAACTTAAGAAAGTCGGCGCTCATACATAGAGGTTATTGTTTAAGGCTAGCCGTGAAACAAAGTTTTGAAAAATCATTAAAATGACATATTTATCTTTTGAATTTAAATAAGTGAACACAGGTAGGTAATTAGTAACTTCAAAAAATAACTTATATCGTATATCAGAATAGAAAATACAATTAATCATGAAATGAATTTCGTCTTCGATTGCATTACAATTACAAAAATTACAAACTCTATCGCTAAGAGGCGTAACAGGCCTAGAAAACCTTCCCAAGTCTATAGCTAAGGGTAAACTTCCACATCTTAACTTACTCATAATACTACGTTGACGTCTAGGAACACTAATGACATAAGATTCAACGTGTAAAGAATCTTTAAAAAGTCTATAAATTCTTAATTTATTCCCATTAATTAATCCTTTATCGTTCCACAATTTACTAAACCACTCATCATAATCAACAGCTACCAAGTAAGCTCTCACATCAGAACAATCATTTTGTGTAATATAAGAAAAAGGTACAGGGAATTGCATATTATTAAACATCCTCAAAACATTATTATTCCATGATTTTCTAAAGTTTAAAGACCATTTACAAACAATACTAGAATTCTTAATTCCTCTAGAGATAAAAGCTTAATCCAAAACCTCACAATTTAAATTTTCTGTTTGGTAAAGGGTGACAACCAACCCATTTCCCCCCTTATTGCTACATTGTAAATCTTACAACCTTCTCCTAAGAAATACCTCGTTGCCCAGTTTTGTACTGCATTAATACATGAAAATTCCCTTACTCCCCAAATGGCACTACCATATAATAAAATAGGCTGAACAAGATTGTCATACAGTTTACAAAAAACTTTATACTCAAAACCACCTACTAGCTTAGATTTACGAATTATTACACCAAGTGCACGATGACCTGATTTTGCTATTTCCTTAGCTGTAAAATTTGTCAACATGTCAACATGTTCATCTAACCAAACCCCAAGATACTTGTATGAACTAGAATAATCAATATCATTCTCCGCAAGGACTGCTCGTCGGGTGCAACTAAAGCTACATCATCAGCATACAATAGAACACTTAACATATTGCCGTTAATGTAAACACCACATCTCAGATCCTCTAATTCATTTGCTAAATCGTTAATATAGATGGAAAACAGTGTTAGTGAAAAAAAACAACCTTGTCGTACGCCAGAGTAAACATCAAAAGAATCCGTAAGACTACTGTTAATGAGCACTTGTGCAGAGGTATTCTCATACATACATTTAATAGCATTGAAAAAAATTGCCCTTATTACCTATTAACTTTAACAATTTATACCACAAGCATTTTCTGTTTACCTTATCGAACGCCTTCATAGCGTCTATAAAACATACAAAGGTTGATTGTTTCACAGATTTCTATTGTTAATTATTGAATACAAGGAAATTATATGTTCCTGAGTCGAACGCTTGGAACGGAAACCATTTTGAGATTCACTGAGGACATCATTAGTTTCTAGCCAGTTACTTAAGCGAACATTCATAATATCAGCAAAAATCTTACATGGAACAAACAGTAAAGATATGCCCCTATAGTCTAAAGGATTACGAACTTTTCCACCAGGCTTTTTCATCGGATTTATAATACCACATTTCCACAAATCGGGACAAACACCTTTTTCAAAGCAAAAAGTCGTAATCCTAAACAGAACATCAATACAGAAAGTGTATAGATAACGAGGCTGATTCTGTTTATGACGTCACAAAATGGGGGCGTGACCAGTCATGCATTCACTTGTTTTTTGTCAGATAGGTCTAAGCGGCCCATCAAAAGTGGCTTTCAAAAACGGCTTTCATTACCAAACAAAACATATTTGAGAAGGGACCTTTAACGCACTATACAATATTGTAATCAGACTTTCTATTTTCCAAAGAAAATAGTGAAATATGTTTGTGGTTTTGTGAACTTTAAGCGACACCAAGCAAAAAGGGTGGGCAAACGGCCCAAGGACCCCCTCTATGAACAACACCGAAGTGATGAATGTGTTATCCTAAGCTGAGTCTGTCCTTGTTATGCTTACCACAAGTTAGCATTTTGTTTCTGCAAGTACAGATTACTAATATTTTGTTGTTGATGACAATGATTTTGACACTGGAGTAACAATCGTTCTTTCCAAAACTTTCCAAAGAATTAAAGGCGTCCTTTCCAAAGACGGAAAGGCGTCCTTTCCACCGTTTGGAAAGGACGCCTTTCCAAAGCCATATTTCCAAAACTGACAAATCATTGAAGCGCTAGTAAAATCCTATTACACCTTTTTACTTGAGAATTCAAGGATCTAATTGAAAAAAACACATAAATTAATGTTCAGCGATTGATATATCTGTTGTGTCATTTCAATGAAGTTAGCAGTCATACTATGTTTTTTTAAAAGCTTGCATATATTTTAATGAGTAAGTTGAAGCACTTATAAAATCATATTTCATATTTTTTTAATGATAGTATTCAGGATTCTAGAATCGTCTTAGTTGTTCTGTTTGTTGTTGATTAATAAATAGAGATATTTAATTGATCATTTTTGTTGTGTTTTTCGAGTGGAAATAAGGATCAATAACATACATTTTATACTGGGAGTCCGTCATGTTATGAACAACAAATATTGAATGTGTTCTGTCACTTGTTTTCAAAGCTGACGTATTACTGAATCGTATTTAAAAATGCAATTCAATATTTTAATCGAGGATTGGAGAATTTTGTTGAGTTTTAATTCTGTTTCTTAAAGATGAATATTGTTGAAGTTAAAGATAAGTTGAAGATAAAGTGTTTCAGGTCGGGTATCTAATATCTGTCTTTTATTTTGAATATATAGAGTTTTTGTCGTAGTCTTTAATTCAATATATATTATAACAAAATAATAAGAAAAGACAATAACATTAACATGTTTATTTATATACAATCATAAATTCATGCAATATTCACTTTTCATTCATTTAGTCATTTACAATAATAAATTCATGCTATATTTACTATTCATTCAATCGTTTAGTCATTTACAATAACAAGTGACCTGATTTTGAAAATAAATCTTACATTCTAACATGTATATATGTTGTAATAATTGTAAGTTCAGTTCTTGAATCGGTCACATTATCACTAACTATCAGCAGGACATAAATCTGTCCCATATGGCTAATTCCTCTTCAAACTTTGTCTTGATACACTGACCTCGCATAAAGGATGAGGTCTTCTCCTCCTTGCCAACTGTTATGGTAAGCATTGTGTAAATAAAGACATCACCTTGACTCCAAGTTGATCTCACCCTCGTTTTCAGTCCAGTAGGCCACAATCGTTGAAGACCTTCTGCTTTGCTCTTATCCTCTTCGCTGACTGATGCAATTCATTGTCAGGATCATACAATTTCTTGTACAGGTTTCTTTCTCCAGGATATTCGCATGGAAAAAAAGTTAGAAAATTATTAAGTATTCATAAATATTCATAAGTAAATATTAACACATTATTATCCATACAAATTTACATATGATACCTTTATCCTGCCGCTGAATTCAATAGCAGTTAATATTTACACATATACATAATAGATACATACAAACCAACCATACATACACATACAAGCATATATCAGTACATACATATACACACATAGACACATACATACACAGAAACATACATGTATATATATACATCGCTATCGATATCAAATATGTCAACATGAGTAGATGAAAGTTACAAATAGTTTAACTTTTATCAAAGAGTGTGATATATTTGATATCAGAAGACACATGGATGAGATTTTATCTATCATCTAAAATCCAACGTTTCCATGACATTTAATATCTCTCAACACTTCTGTCTAAAACCCTAATATGGTGATGTCACAGCACTGTGACACCATTGCGTTTATATAACATATAGTGATAATAATTGAAATGAAATTCTATTGTTGAAATTATATCACCCTGTCTTCTCACAACGGTGCCTGATATAACCTTTCATGAAACATACACATTTCTTACTTGTGGTAAGTCAATCTGGGGAAATCTGAACTACCAATATTCGATACCAATTTGTAGAATCATAACAATGAGAAACATTTATTTACACCACAAAACGTGAGATGCTTTCTAATAAATTGCCAATTGGATTACATGAACTATCATCAGAAGTCTTGTTGATAATGTTATAGATTGTGACAAACATTTTATTTGCAAATCGCTGTTTTAACAGCCGTACAAGCCAAGTGGCCAGAATGTTAATTATGAAGTGAAATTGATGTCATATTTACAAATAGCTTTACAATTCCCAAGACCCAAGACCCAAGACCCAAGGTGATCTACTATTACGTTGATCTTTTAAAATTTTAATCTAGTTTCAGTTTGCCATCCGAGAGAGCGCTACCGACTTAGGGAAAACAACTCTCTTTCTATATACCAAGTTCCAATCGCTAATTTAAAAAAGCCCACAAAATAAACATCACAGCATTCCAAAGTTAACAAGACCATCTTTTGAGAGGCAATAGCTTTAAATGAACTAATATGCCCGTCACGCTTGAATACACATTTAACACCTGATGGCTCGATCTCATTAACAGGCCTCATTAACCACATCACTAATTGCAATTAGGCGATTACCGGTAGTGTTAATTGCAGTCGCACCGGGGGGATTGGAATTAGGTTGGGGTGGAAGCCGAATACTCAAAGAGTTGACGAAGTGTTAGTGAGCTTCTCTTATGCTTGTTGCAGTTTGTTTTTTTATATTATATTTATATTTCATTAGATTGTATATTGCATAAGTTTTGTGTAAAGCAACACTTTTTGGCGTAAAGCAGATGTAAGAAATATGAATATAACAAACTAACAAAGTGCATATTAACTAGAAAATATTTCTCAAACTTAAATGGCATTATAGAATTGCCGGCTCTTCTAATACATTCTAAAAATCCTACAATAATGTGTTTGATATAGTAATGTTGGCGTTTGTAGATAGAAGGTGTTTGAATTTATTTAAGGTTTGTTCTTTAAAGGGGCAGTAGCACGTTTTTTGATAATTTTATATTTTAAATATTTCACTGATAATTGTACGTTAATGCTTAATGTATTAATTTGACAGTGTCAAAAATCACATTACACAAGCCAATCAACCATAGTCAGAGGACAATTTTTGGAGATTAACATTAAATCCATTGGCCGCCATTTTTGTGTGAGCACCTTTTATTCATTTTGTTTAAGAAAAAGGAATCGCATGGCTGAACTTTATGCTTTATATTTCATTTATAACTGCTTCCTTTAGTTGGCTCATTATATATTGCGTGCATTTATGCCAGAATTGCCCATGCGAGATATTGATGAACTCTACTTTTGTTAATGTGTCTGTAACGTGTGAATTCTGACCTATGTGTAATCTTGTGTCTGTGTTGTGAAAACCCATGATGCCTTACATGTGTTACTTATTTGGATTACAACAAAGGATGAAATGCATTTTAACTATTGTCATGATTCATGTCATTCTATTAACCTGTATCTTTACTTGGTGCATGGAATTAGTTTCATTGTAAATGTGTTAAACATATTTATTTCAATGAAGGATTGGATTGGTAAATCTAAAAGCTTACCTGAACAATGGGGAAGTATGGACCTATCCGGTCGCGCGGAGCGCTTGTTAATCGGCGGCACCGAAAATACTATCTCTCCAGGGTAATAATACTCATGGCGCTTTGAGCATGCTTTGTCATGGATATATGCGCGGTATAAGAAAGCTATTATTATTATTATGTTAATACCGCTCCAAAATACAAGATGTAGAACATGTCATGGCGAATATTATATAGTTATATAGTTATCTATACAAACGCCAACACAATAAAGAATGATTGTTTAACATAATATATCGTTCATCTAAATAAATAAGTAAACACCGACAAGCTTAATAAAACAACATGAAAAATGCCTGTAGCTTTTTAACTCATTAACCCCTGGACATGCTTCACGGCTCAGCGCCAAGGCCCCTTGTCAGTGTAACTATCTATAGTTTATTGAAATATGAATAAACAGTCACTTGTCTTTTGATCGTAAATCTGTTCACACGTGATGGGCGTGGTCTATATTTCTGGTGAGCAAGTCCTGTAACTTCATAGCTTGAACATATTGCCCTGAATGAATATTCTAAATATGATATAAAACTGTAGACAGACGGGCAGATATTTTATTTATCATATCTGTCTGTCTGTCTAAAAATGTATATTGTATTAAAACTGTTGGTTCCTAAACGGTGTGAGGCATTCAACAAAACGTAAAAACAAATTGTAACTCTATTTGACTTGTTGAACACACAAACAAGCCTATTTGTAAACAAAACAGAATTAATATGTCGTACATGTAGAATGTCACATTATTACATACATGTACGCAAATTAACCTTTATAATACTTTTTACGTATTTAACTCTCTTTGAAACATAATTTTAGAATGCAAAACGTTTAACAGCATACAAACTTTACACGACAGAATAACACATGCAAAGAGATTATTGTGCATTAAATTCAAATATGAATGAAAAACGCAAGCGAGGGGCATGGAATAACCAGTTATTCAATAGGTTATAAAAGGGGTGTTATCAGTTAGCTCAAAATATTTTTTTTTGGAGGGGGGGGGATTAAGGAATTAGGGCTGGGGGATTATAGTCTGTTGCTGAAAAGTTTTCACCTAATTAGACCTATAAAAATGTGTATGTCCAAAGAAATCAATTGCACGTGTTTGTTCTAAAATTGCTAGCGTATATAGTTGTGCATCTTGTTATTTCAAGGTCAATCTGTTTTGATAATGATTTTTTTATTTCTAGAGTCTGATTGGATGTTTATTCACATGAGGATCCAACCCGTAGTTAAATCTAGATTCTGCTTTTATTGAGGATTGGTTACAAAAGACTGAATTCATTTGATGACGATGTGATCATTACATCAAACTGCATCACTGATTCGAATTATCAGGATATTACTGTTAATTGACATTAGTACCTTGTTAAATATGAACGAGATGTATGTTATAGATAAGCTTATTTCTGTGTTAAGTTCTAATAACAGATTATCTGTGATATTTGTTATTCACCAAACGGTGTATTAATCTACAAACCTGACCATTCATTCTTATCAAAGCACATTTATTACTGTCTCTTATGAAGACTAAAGGACATATCTTGCATAGGATATACATTTTTGTTTATAGTTGCTAAATTATGTCTAGAACGACCTCATTGCAAGCAGATACGACGCGTTCATTATTAACACAATAACAACAATTTGGGTTTCCAAATAAATCTCAAATCAAAACCTTTATTATAGAAAACATACTTTGTCTTGGGTGAACAGAGGATATGAATAGAAGAAATGTGTCGTATTTTCACCATCGTAGTTATGACCTCACTCAATTTGTGATAAGGATCGTGCATTTAAATCGCTTCAACCACTGCCATAACTAAAATTGAAATTACTATACATCAGTTTCACTGGCGATAGCTTTTTTAAAAGATCAAAGATGGCGAATTCCAATGTTCTATCGGTAATGAAATCCAAAGGAAGAATTTTTGCATAATTTACAGTTTTACAGTTCTGAAATGGTCTGAAGTTAAAAACATCTGAGATTTCACGAAACTCTAGGTTTGTTTTAGTTGACCAATTTATAAAACAAGCTCGTTTTGTTAACATATCGTCGGTTTACAGTTCGTTTCTGTATATATTTTGTTATATCAATGCATGACTTGTCCCTCAGTTTGGGCGCAAAGCAACTAAATGCAAACTTACGATAATTCTCTTGTTCTTTGTACAGTTATCCCAATTGGCGAACATCAATCAAATCAAAATCAATCAAAAATTGGCAATATGTAAGATTTGTACTTTTGCAGTAATGACTTCCTCGACAATCTACACTTATGTCTATGAAGGCATTTACTAAGGGACTTACCCTTTCAACTAGTTCATAAATTATTCCTCAATGCTTATGTTGATCAACTTCATTAATATCTACTCCTTTTATTATAAGACTAGTTTGGCGTTTGACTACTTTTATGTGAGAATAGAATTGCAGCCTTACAAGGATTAAAATCAACTTGCCATATTTTAGCCTATTGCGATAACTTGTGTAATTATTTAAACATCCACTAACCTCGACTTTATCACTTCTAGATTTTAGTTTTTTCAACAAAATAAAAACTGGGCTTGATTTGTGTTAATTTGTCCACCTTTAATTAGCCTTTCATTAAGACAGCGTAATTATCTGCTGTAAAAAAACAACCTGGGTTTGGGGTCATAAAACTCGCACGGGTGTGACTGTACAGATTAACGTGTCATCATTTCAACTGAAATACTTCCTAAATGATGACCATTGATGTGGATATCTTTTTTACACCAAATGCTTACCTAGTAATATTACATCGTCAAATGATTTATATAACTGAGTGTAAAACATTTTCTGAAATTTGTTTGTGGTATTGTTGCTATATAGATTATAGATAACGAAGCCGATTGTTTTTATGGCGTCAGAAAAAGGGGGTGTGACCAGTGACAGGCAGTCATGCATTCACTGGTTTGTGGCAATATAGGTCCAACAAAAGTGGCATCAAAAACGGCTTTCATTACCAAACTAAATATATTTGAGTAGCGACCTTTGACGAACTATACAATATTGTAATCAGACTTTAATATAATTTAAAGAAAAGAGAGAAATATGTTTGTGGTTATTTGAACTTTTAATTTAGATAAACAGCACTTTGATCATGACTATCAACAACAATCACTGAACTTTGTTAACCCTCAAAGTTGCCATTACATCCTATGATCACTGTTGCTTAAGCCTTGTCTCCCTAAAATCCTACATCATTACTTAAATCCTACAGTTTATTCATGCCTATCGATTATACCAGTTTTCTACTTGTTAGGTTGAGCTTTAAAAAAGATTTGTTAAACTCACATGCAAAGTATACCTGATAAGTGAAATACTCAGTTGATACAACGATAACAGTCCTCCCTTTATAAATTATAAACGATTTTTGTTAAAACCTAATGATTCTCAAAATAAAAGGAATGAAATGGGAAGCATTAAATGTAAAGAAATATTGCTTACCTGAACAGAGTCAATGAGCTTTTCAGAGAGTTCTTCAGCTGGGTTGCCAATCACCGGATAGAGAAGTATTGAGTTCATCAATGACGGTTGATTATATTTCAATACCATAAATCACGTGAGTGTTCACTGACCAATTATACTAACAAAAGTAACTCCCGGTACGGCACGTGATAACGAGTAACCAATCGATAAACAGTAAGCTTGTTACCCGTTGTTTAAACCCATTACATAATATGCATTGGATTTTGCAGTAGTAGACTAAAATATATGTGATTTTTTTTAGCTGAAAATAAATGCATGTTGATAGATTTGGTTCTTGTATTTCCCTTTGATATTCAAATATCAAAGCAAAGAAAGCAATTTAATACTAAGCCGTATGAATGTATAATATAAATATATTTCATCATAATAACAACTGCACATGACGACAGGAATTTTAAAGGTCCATACATGTAGAGTACAGCATCTAGTTTGACTGTGCGAATATAGTTAATAAAATATGAAATACCAACAAGATCTTGAAGAAAGAAAAAGAAAATTATTTTATTATTGTGTCACCAGGATTGTACAATACAGGTTACAGCATAAACGATACATTTATAAAGTACACCTCTTGTTTGCAAAACCAAATCGTTTGTTATGACAATTTAAAAACCAAAAGATTTCATCTCTCTTATGTAAATAACATTTCCTTTTGTGATTATCAATACGACCAACTGTGTATCAAGTGTTAATGCTCATAAGCAACAGTTAACATTTTAGAAAATTATGTTTTTAAAGATGTTTCTCTGGGTATTGTAAAGGAGACTAATAAAACACTACCCCGAAGATACACCTGTCAAAACGTATTGATTATAAAGAAAACAAATGGTAACAGAATATTCACGAAAAATATGTTTATACAAGTAAAGGCTTTATCACCGTCATTTACTTTTTGAGAGCAACATTTACCTACAGCTTCTTCACAATTGACACAAGAGAGGATATTCCACAGCTATTGTTTTCAGTGTCAGGGGATCTGAACAGTTAAAGTTTTTTTTATCAACTTTGACAACTTTTCAAGAGAAATCTACACGTTTTTGTTATGCCAATCACTCATTAAAACAAAATTATAAATATTATGTCGATATTGTTATACACAAGGTAACGATTCATATGAACTTTTACACAATGGGTATGTTTGGAAACTTATTCTTTTATTTGAAAATACAAAGTAATTTGTAACCGCATGATGAGGGTTTCTGTATTCATTAAGGCGTGTGTGATATACATCTTTTTATTATAGAATTTAAATTATTACATAAAAAGTATTCGTATTTTACAACGAAATACTGTAACATATATTCAATAAATTAAAGAAAACATATGGAAGCAATTATATTACATACGGTTAGCATAAATACTTTCTACATTAATTCTGAATCAATTTGAGACGTTTTTCTTAGGATTATATCTGAAATGCTTAAAAAACTGTTAACAACTGATTTAAACTCTTTCCATAAAACATTACACAAAATTCAGAATAAATTTATATATACAAAGAGGCAAAAACGGTAGAAACAGGCAGCAAATGCCTATATGAATGCTTCTCTTGAAAAATAACCATAAAACGATTCAGATATCAAATACCGGTACATTGGTTGATATATATATTTGCAATTATTCCTACCTACCTCGAATTATATTAAGCTGTCTCTACCTTTGCATCTGGTACAGATTTAATATGAGACCTATGAAAATCAGTTAGTATCATTTATGAATTGTATACAGATTATTAGGAATTATCATTTACAACTGCTTGATGTCTTTATTACTTACTATTAAAGTAATTGACTTATATTTTGTCGTATATTACACACTTTAATGCTATTTCTTAAAAGGACTATTAAAAGCTTGATAATATATGTTTACGTAATGAACTAGTGGAATAAAGTGAATCAAATAATCTCAACGTGCGCGTAAACTAACATCAAAAGGCAAGCCGCCCTTTTGCACCCCTCCCCCATATCGATGTATATTGTCAGCAGTGCGGACGTGTGCATGCCTTGATATGACAATACCTGAGAGCACGACAATCCCTTCCTGGCGCCAGTGCAGTCTCAGCAGTCTTTGATGTCCGCCGCCGTCACTTATCGTGTCTGCATCTAATCAGACTGCCCAGATAGAAGATTTTAAGACAAATCCTCTTTAGAAATGAACATCAATTGTTTACTAATTTACTAGGGAGATACACCGCTAAATATTTGTACAAGCGGAAGAATATAACAGGGCCTAAGATTGACTTATTGTTCCCTAATTCCCAACTTTCAATAACACTTGAAGAATCACAATTATTAACTATGTCGCCTATGTGTTTATCTAAAACATGTATATCATCTACATGTGTTGAAGGATTGATCTGGTATATATTAAGAATGTATTGTTGAAAATGCTAGAAAAGAAATGTAAAATGTTTGGAGTATAATTGAAGATTGTTGTCTAAATGGATTTGTACACTAGTTAGAAACGGGTTTCAAAATACAAATGAAAATATATTATATTGATGAATATGCATGAGCGTGTGACGTAAATAAACCATCTGTATGTTGGTCTGTCATATTTGACTCAAAATGATCTTCAGTATCGGTAATTCAGTAGTGTATATAGACAGTTTTATGTTATATATTATTTTAAATATCACGATGTTGTTTATTGTTTCAATTTAAATAAACCCGACTTTTACTAAGGGTGACCATTTGGAGAAACAAACTTGGAACGCTAAGGAAAATTAAACAAAAGAATTTGCTAATCCAATCTAGCAGAGCTTAAGCTTCACCCTTGAGTGACCAAAAGTTTCAATTTTTCTTATCCAGCCCAAATGTTTGTTTTACTGCTGCCTAAACCTGCAATTTAATTCTTTCTAAACGTCAATCTTACGAATATAATTCATGATTTTATCTCAATAGATTTCTCTTTATAAATGTTATAACTATAACTTTAGGCACCTATTTTGCTTCTTGTAAATATTTTAATGACATAAGTCTCTCATAATACCTTATAGGGGTGGCTCAACTTTTACTGTTTTATCAAATGTATTGTATGTATTTTCATGTTGAGGTGAGACTTTAATAACAATCTGTCTGTCTGTAATGCATAGATATTAATTATTGGTGAACACATTTAACCACCAACACGTTGACTGAATGCAATATTTACCAAATGTTGGCGTAGCATGATTAAACCCCCTTAAGTACCTAATGCGCCATAAAAAAATACACCATTGTCATCTGTACTTTTACACACTATGTTTTCTATCTGACATATATATCTTCATGTATGTATTAAAGTCCTCAAACTGATATTTGTTCATTGTACAAAGCAATGAGATAAAATAAACAAGTATTTGTAGGAAAAAGTAATAAATTTTCTAAATGAAAGTATATTGTTGATCAATTTATTATACATCAAACCACACGTTTTTCTAATAATAAGAATATTGCCCTTGAAAAGGTGCGGATGTAATTGAATGTACGGTATTATGTTAATTGCGTTGATGTTATGTTTTCTGATTGATTGCTTTTACCTCTGCTTGATGTCACCTTGTCGAAGTGGGGCCTTTGCCTCAGTTATTTCCAATGAATTGGCGAATAAATTTAGAATAGGTCAAAGATGATAAATATAATAGCTTTGGATTTTGAATGTTGAAGTGGAAGGGATATTTTTTCAAACAGTAATAGATAATAGCTTTAGTGTGCATGACCGAAGTGTTTAAGGATATTAATATTAGTCAAATAATATAAGTATGACACAGGTTGGTAGTAATGAAACAGATTAAACATGTTTAAGCTCAATATTGCAGCTACAACTGTCTGGTAATTACCCATGAGTAGTAATAAAAAGCTTTGACATAACTTAATTGGCGGTGTCCCGCTTAGGGGATTGTCAACTCTTTGACGATGTGATTACAAGGATTAGCCAAAGGATGTTGTTATAGAGAATAAGCATGTCTGCCAAAGCATCTTGGTCATGCCAAGTTGTCAAGGCACTAGTCACTCATTGGTCGACAGGATGTCAAACTAGATCCAATGAAAAATTGAACTATTCATGATCATCATATATAGTGTATGCGTTTTGAGATGAACACATGACATATCTATCGGAGTTCTTTACCCTTGGGACTTACATACAAATGGAACATTTCCAACAAGGTACGTTTTGTTTACAAGATTTTACAAGAAGTAATACATTGAAATGAAAATGTTTTCATTTCGATCATTTTAGAAACTTGCTTTGCATTAGTTCAGTTCAGTTTTGAAAAGAATTCAAATGCAAGAGAACTATTTTTTTCGTAGACAAAACGGGTTCGTAGACTGGGAGTTTTGCTTGGACACTTTTGGTTCATAGACATATAAAACGGTGGGTTCGTAGACTGATAAATAAATACAATAATATTATTTTTTATAACAACTAAATTATGTTCTTAGTATGATTTTTGAAATCCTAAACAGCCCACGGTACAAATACAATGAGAAATATAAACATTACAAATATAACAAGAAGTATTGTAACAAAACGATCATCAAAATCCATCACAATACACCAAGCCATAAGTGATCCTTTTTAACCATAGCATACTAATATATATGACATTTAATCATAAGTCATGTGTAACATTTATAATTGTAAATAAGAATAGGTTATTGACAATGTTGCAAGTGTCTACGAACCAACCAACTCCCCCCCCCCCCCCCCCCGAACCAACCAACTCCCCTCGTATCTACGAAAACACCCAAACAAAATACAAAATTGTCAATACGAATTAACAAGTGAAATGTATAGTGTATGTTGATGTTTTTTGGAACCACACATTGTTTCTTTAGATTAATTGAGATACTCAAGATGTATATATTATTATATTAAACAGGCCTACATACTACAATTTCAGGATGCGCAAATGATGTGCTATTTCTGAATTATCCTCATTTACATTTGATGAAGGATTATTATATTTTTTTCTTTTAATTTTTTTGATAGTGATTAACATTAGAAACGAAAAGGCAATCTTATCAATTTGCTAGACAACATACGATGACATACTATATATATTTTTTTATATATATACAGAACCCTAAATAACACTATGTATAGATTTCTATATCAAACAGAAATAATTAAATGAAAATCATATTGGTTTTTTTTTGTGAACGTCAATTCTTCAAATTAGAAAATATCAAAATCAAACTCTCAATCATTGGGTTATTTGTTTTTTAAAAAGATAAACTTTTGTCTTGTATTGTTATGAATAATAAAATCAATATTAAGAACAAATTGAGAATGCATATATTGAAACCAAAACACTCTTTTCAAATACTTCTTCAATAATCAAATGTCTTCAAATTTTAGAATTCTAGTATATAACATTTTCTATCTATACAATTTTAAATGAACCTGCATTATATAACCACATTCCTTGGTATATCTATCACCAGTTATATTCCTTGACTAATCAGTAGCCAGTTGCTATTTATAGACGGGATAAAGGGACATAACTCATGGGGAGAAATCTAACGAGCTCTTAAATTGAAGTCTGTGGAAAGGCCGTCCCTTTCCACTCGTCCTTTCCATAGGGCTTTGGAAAGGTCGTTCTTTAATTCGTTTGGAAAGATTGGAAAGGTGCGCTCTTTCCTTGGCTGAAAGATTGGAAAGGTGCACTCTTTCCTTTTGGAAGGAACGCCTTTAATGCTTTGGAAAGGACGATCGTTGCTCCTGTGTGAAAGTCTGAAGCTTGCTCTCTCAAACCCTACTCCCTCCCCTACCCTACTCCTAAGGTTTTGGAAGACTATGATGATTGTTCAAGAGCTACATATACTCATTAGTCAATTATTTTTTATATTTGAATCACTCAGCCAGTGAAAGTACCTAAATCGTTTTAAACAGAAATGTGTTATGTTGCACTGCAAACATATCATTTGTATTGTAATTAATAATATTTTTCACTTTAAGGTGAGCTTTGCCAAATGTTGAACAGAAAAAAATCAACACATACTTTCAATTAAATTGATTAAAAGGTAAGCAGGGATCCCGAAATATAATTTTGATCATGGGTAATTTTTAGGCTATTACACTATAGTAATTTTCATAATTTTGACTTGGTCATTGCCCTTGTAACAACAGAAAACTTTCAAATCATACTTAGCCAGTTTTTCATCCAATGGCTAAAAATCTTTCCCAATGCTCGTCATATGTTTTATTTCATAAGGGTTTTTTTGAAAATTTGTCGCCTGATACTTGAATTTAAGTTTTAGTTCAGACAAGAAACATTGAGGAGACTGACAAATTTAAGATAAAGAAGACAGATTAGTAAATTATCTTTAAATGAAAAGTTCAACTTCTTAAAAAAACATTATATTTAAAACCAGGTTTGTAAAGTTATTTGTGATATATTTTGTGTAATGTTATACAAAAATACATAAATTATCAACAAATTTGTGAATGATATTTTAAAATCTCAGGAAATATTTTTAATCCTGATTGTTGTATTACTTACAGTTAGAGAAAGCTGACAAATCAGAGAAATTAAACATGAACACCTGAATTGTTAATCAATAAATCTCAATAGAAAGTCAGTAGTGCATATATTTATGTGGTGCTGGGAGACCAATAGTTCTATTTATGACATTGTTGAAATTTTGATAAGAGTTTAACATCATTGTTAGATAAAAACTCACTCAAATGCTTACTTATCAACAGTTGCATTGTACATAAGAAAGTAGTCATCCAGAAAGTAGTATCAGTTAAATTGCAGTCACAGTATCTAAGCCGGGATTACAATTAATTACACAATTGTTTACTTAAAACTGAATTTAATATTCCTTCTTTTACAATCAAGTAATCACTTACATAATTGTTTTATGATAAATCATCATGTGAAAGGGTATATTATCATTATATTAGGTGGTTTTGAAGCCTTAATGGATATCAATTTTCCTCATCTAATTAAACAAAGATAACCTGACTTTTTAATGTATATTTGATAGACTGCCAGACATGCCATAATGCATTTCCATTTAAAATACTCACAGTTTATATATCATATTTTACCGCCTACAAACTTTTGTTGTCAACAACAATGTCAGCCATTTCGTGTGTTGCTATGAAGGGAGATAACCCTGACGCCATTAGTCATACAACTGATGTTGTATGTTAGAAGTACCAGTGCATCCATGGGGCAGAGTTTGATTTTGGTTGGGTTTTTTTCACAGCAGAACAGGAAGCCATAGATCATTTTAGGAAACAAATTTGCTTGATATACTAAATGTCCGGGTCAAGTAAATTTCACGTCGATTTCTACCGGACTAATAGAGTGAACGCTTTAAAGTTGGGCGTACTTGCCACGACAAGTACAATACATTTTACATGCCGTTTTTGTCTTGAATAAAATTACATCTGAACTTACTTATACTGACTTTGTGAATAAGTAGCTCTCTGAGAACGACCAATAGTCTCACAGAAACTTGTCCTTTAGTGCATCTTTAAAACGTAGGCTTGGACAGCTGTCTATATTAGGCGTTCTCAATTCAGTCTACCTGCTCATTCAGCAAGTCTAAACTGAAAAAGACTAGATTTTAGTTTAAAATGTCCCCGACACTGATTACTATTGATGAAACTGGTACATTATAGCTTTCTATAGGAGCAGACAATGAAGATCAATGAGAAGTGTCTTCTGCTTGTTCCCAATGAAGATCAACCTTTCAAAGGATCAGATATACTGATAGAGTGTGTGTCTGTTTACCCAATATAAATATCTTACATTACACAAAACAGAATGTTTTAAAGCAAATAAATAGCAACTAAATCACAAGTTTAAACAAAGGCATAACAAAGGAATTCTGCCATTTAGTTTCTATCAACAACTGAAATGTTAAATCTGTTTGCATTTTGTTAAATATGTAAACGCTTTTATCCATGCTTGCAATAATAATGGTGTGCATGACATCAAAGTTTGTACATAAAACATTCATAATGTGACAAACTTATACTATTTGTTATGAATTATCTGGATTGTGAACTTGAAAACGCTTTATTTGATGTAAAGAGTCTTTTTTAAATTACTCTATCAGTATTGGTTAGAGAAATGAATGCTGAAATGGATTTATGTTATTCAAAGAACTGTTCATAAGTGAAATGTTCCCTTGATGACCTCTTAAAGGTATATTGCACTTAACAAATTGCAATTAGCAACATGACTTAACTGAATGGGACATCATCACTTATTCATAACTGTTATGCAAAAACAAGTATGTTCTTATTACATTTATAAGAGTAGCCTTTGAAGATAAAGAAAGTGTAAATGTTTTGAAGAATGTTTATATTATTTGAAGAATAATTATAAGTATTTCAACTTAAAATTCTAAAATATCTTGTCTTGTCATACGACGGTTCGTCATACCATTGTTCCAATGATGCTTTCACTGTGAATCAGATTGTAACATTTTGGCAAACGCACACTTAAATAAAGGTAAAATTCCTGATAATGATCTACCTTTTTTAAAACCATCACTTAACATAAAATAGCATCATGGGACATCATACAAAATCAAGGATAAAATATTTTTGGTGTATTGAATGCATATATACGTCAATGACAGTTTAGTAAATTTTTTGATTTTTGCAATTTTGTACAAGTTTCAGGTGTGAAAACGATAGAAATCATAATTTGATATCAATCATATTTTTTCTGCTCTATAAGTTTTGATATCCTTTACAATTTGTTATCATGATATGTATAAACACATAATACAACTGCAATTACCCATTAGCCGCCATCTTGAAATTTAAAAACTTTTCAATTTTCCAAATTAGCTAATATTGTGGTGAAACAAGCAGACTTATTGACTCATACACATGATTGAATTCAGGTGGGACCTAATCTATAACTTTAAGCCTAAAGTAACTGACTTATGCATGATTAAACGAGAGATCGCTGGTTTTACAGTACATTGGCGGCCATTTTGGAAAAAAATACTTGGCCCTTCATCCTCATTTAATCAACACACCATGAGCTACATCTCTGCCCAATTTGGTACTTTTCACCCAAAGTGCACAATGATCTGATATGTTGCACTATTCTGCAGGACTAATTTGCAATGCGTCAAAGGTAAACTGTACTCAATGATGTTGAAATACGTTATTTGATTACCTTTCTTCAGGCATGTCATAAACTATCCTCTCAGGAGAAATAAGATCCCAAAAAATAACTGAAAGCTTCTACCAATACTGCAAAAAGATAAATCAACGAACTGATCGAACTGTGCTAACGCATTATACTTTACATGACATACATTCGTAAAAACAATTGTTTTGTTTGCTAATCAATAGAGTTTTCTCTGATATTCTGTTAAGAGAATTCATATGAAATATTGGTTTTATCATGGGTTATTGAGTCCCCTATTTGTATATAAGATTATTGGTGATGATTAGATGCTTTATCTAAGAGTGTTCTGTTCTTTTTGTAATACAAAATCATCATGTACCATTCATACGCACAATTCACCCAATTTTTAAAAGCATACATATGCATGCTCGTTAATAGCAATCGTAGAAGTCAATACAAGGGAAAAATTTTGATTTACAGCGGACATTTGCAAATGGAAAAACTGAGAATTATGATGGCTTTTCTCAATTCTTGACACACATCTCAAGGGAATAAGTAAAAGTCGGTGAGTACTCTTCACCAACTGACATTGACGAATGAAATTATTATAGTGCCTTATATTTACAAAATTTGTTCAGTTGATATTGTAGAAAAGCGAAAAAACTGAAGATTTATATTCACTGGAAAATGACAATTTCATGAACTATTGCATTGTCCTATGCCAAACATCACAGAAGTATTCTTACATTTCCAAACAAAACTTCCCATATGCTCTTGTATATAGCTTTACCTCTAGCATTGGTAGGAGGGCTTATTATCTTATCTAATATCTAACTCCAAATATCCTCTCCATAACATGTCCAAATGGCTAACTTACATAGAAAACACCCTTCCGAGATTCCCTTGCATGTAGCTTCATTTCATTATATTTCAAATCAAACATTAAAATTTTTGAAGTCGTTAAAAATTATACCTGGTTCACATTTTCCCGGACCCAATATCCCGAACATCATACGAATGTCAAAATTCAAATTTACAGCCGGAGGTGTTCCGATGATGATCCCGGAGGAAGTTAGAACCGACGGCGTAACGAAGGATACTCAGACGAAATCTACCCGAAGGTCACGATGATAACACGAATCTTACACGTAACGCAACATTTTTATTCAAAATGGCACTTCATGGTCACACGAATGTTATAGGAAGACTTCACGACGTCGCGCAAGCTTCATGTGACACCGAACCAGCTATAATGTCTACACAGAAGTGGTGTTTTCTCCAAATTATTAACCGTCTAGTGTCTAAATTTACATCAAACCCTTATTCCCTCCTAACTTTTCGCATATTGTGGTTTGATTAATATTGGTGCCTTTGTCTGCCATATTATTCTAAGTCTCTTATCAAAACTTTGCCAATGTCGAGAGAGAGAGAGAGAGACACACACACACAGAGAGAGACAGAGAGAGAGAGAGATATATATGTTCGGAATGTGAATGTTTTCCGAAACCAATCAAAGCAGAAATCGAATGCTTTATCCTATCATTAACAATAATTAACAATCAATAACCAACCAATAAAGACCGTGTACTGATGTGTCAGTGACTATTAATATTTGAACGACAAAAACTGAAATGTGAACCTAAATCAATAACTTGTTTTAACATAACCTTCTGCATGCCCAGTTAGAGTGTTGTTTAGTATATCTGGTTTACGGGTTCAGGGCTAAGAGTTTAGGGTTCGAATCCACCTATGAATCATATTACTGCTTATTCAAATCGTAACGGGCTATATTTCAATTCTTAACTCTACTATACAGAGAGAGAAACAGTCCAGGCGTTTCGTCAGAAATGTAATTGAAATGTCTGTAACACTGTGAGTTTGCTATCTCTGTTCAGTGTTTAGATGCATGACCCTAAAGTTTTTAAGTATAGTATTAAAACCACAATATGATATTGGCAACGTATCACTACGATTTTCGCAATTAAGAAGACAAATCTTATATTGATTGAGGACTAGATATGAAATGCACCAGTCAAAAGGGCTGGATATTTCAACACAATTCGTAATGCAATAAATTGCAACATGCAGCTTATGGATTGCAATAATATTCCAATGTATTGAATGAACCATACACAAGATATTCTTACACTGATATATTTAATTTACTATTTAATTGATAAAATGCCTTTAGGATCTTCACACACAAAATACCATAACTCAAAAAACAAAATTGAATAAATTTTGATAACATATATCTTCTATATTTTTTCATACAGCCAAACACATATTAGTGAATATCTTTTCTTAATGTTAAGCATATAAATTGTGCCCTAGAACAAATGAACTTTAGGTCTTAAAATAGTTACTACTAACCAAGCTGTATAATAAGTGTTACTTAATTGTTATAAGCTGCGTCAATACCTGTCGATTAATGTAAAAAAATTGTTTGGGGATTAAATATTGACTCTCATTAGTTCAAAAAGATAGGGGAAGCTACTGTGAAAGATTTGGGTTCGCCGTCGTGTGTTGGAATCGAGTACACTCCATGTTAGCTAATATGGTCAACACGATAGCAAAAATGGTGAACACGAGGGCAAAAATGGTGAACACGAGGTCAACTCGAAGGTCACACGACCTCGTGTGGCCATCTCCTAGACCATCGTGAGCCTTCGCGTGAGCTTCGGGTATGTGTCGCGTGAAGTTTGAGATGAAGATAGATGGCTACACGATGACCATACGATGGTCACGATGTCAACACGAAAGGTACATGAAGGGATAAGTTCGGGTGACCATCGGCCAATTCTTAGAACGTCGGCGACATCACCTTATGGTGAAAGAAGACGTTAAACTCCAACCCAACAAAAAGCCAATTCTTTGACATGCCAAAGATTTTTGGCTCATACACGAAGTATTTCCTTGACCCCAAATAGACCCACGCGATAATACGATTGCTCACGTAGGTCACACGGACATCCCGATTTAGAGCCGAAGTCGAAAAAATGGAAATTATTGACCTTCGTATGATGTCCGGGATGTTAGCTTCGGCAATGTGTGACACGGGCATTAGTAGGTGAACAAACTTTGGGATCCTGCAGCTCAAATTACAGTGAAGTACTATCGACTTTTATGTTTGAGAACTGAGAAGTATGATTAGATAACTTGAGAATTTTCTTTTTTGTTTTGTTAAGCAACTACAAGACACTTCAGGTTGAAGCTGACGTTACAGTTATTAAACCACCTGGTTGCTGCAACTCTTCTCTACGTTATTTCTATTTGTTCTCGGAATAACTTCAACTTAGATATATAAACAACGTTCTCTATAAAATTAGTTATCAAAAATTAGTTAATTAGTTTTGAATTCCTGACATTTAGTGCCTCAAATGCCTACTAATGAACGACCATATTACATGTAAAACATGAATCATTACATTGGCGCTTATGGTATAAACACTCGCAAGTACTTGTCCCAGCAGATCTGAGTGTTATTTTTCTTACAATCCTGTGGGACACTTATTTCTCAAGAGTGGTATAAGGTTTTTTAAACAGCTCAAATACCTAAATACCCAATTATCTAAAGCCTCGTTTCATGTCAACTTTAACTTACCTGAGTACATTTGCTTACCTGTGCAAAGGTATTTGAGTAAGTAAATTGGTCATGTAAATGAACTTGCATGCGTAAGTAAATTTAAATGTTGAGATGATTCGTTATTCGTTAAAAGAATTACATATTGTATAATGATCATACTGATGTATTAACCATGTCAGCGCTCTGGTATAACATACCAAAAAACTGTCATTTGTACTATTGGCGTCATGGCCACTCTACGAAATAAATCTGTCTGTCTTTCTGTCTGTCTGTCTGTCTGTATCACGTTTTTAGGGAGAATATAAGGTGATGTCGGGAAAGTGAAAATTAATGGTGCCAATCATCTTCACAACGTCACGGGCGAAACGAAAAAGTTTCTAAACTTTCCCATTCCTCCCTTGACATCATTGGCCGTAATTTCTGTGCTAGCATTTCAACCCGCTGCACGGAAGTAGAATAGTCCAATCAGAAGACAGCATGTTAAATGTACCGATTTGAAATGCGTATGCGTTTTACAAGGGAGAGAAACACTTTATTTGAGTGATACATTAATGTTTGTCTTCTCTGCATTCTCGGTGCTCATCAAAAACATGAAAACAACCATGCGGACTGAAGTTTAAAATCAAATTTCACTCGGATAGTTTTCAAAAAGATCTTCTGTTAGTATTTTGAATTTGTTCCGAATGTAAACGGCATTTTCATTGGCTATTGTTGAAAGAGCTGATAAGGGGTGTAACTCTTGATCACGATAGGTGTCGCTGCTCCGGATCACCAGTTTTCTACCTTGTGAAGGCAAGGTCGAAACGAGGAGTTGCTCGATACGTTTTTACTTTGCCGTGGGAAGATGGGTGCCAATTGAAAGATAATTTATTAAAACTAGATGAAGCAGTAACAATACAAATATAGAATGTAAAGTTTAGCCATGCGATTCCTTTTTCTTACACAAAATGAATTAAAGGTGTTCACACAAAATGGCCGCCAATGAATTTTATGTGAATCTTCATACTTTGTCCTCTGACTAGTGATATTTGGCTTGTGTAATGAGATGTTTGACACTGTCATAATAAAACATTTAGCATTAACATAAAATTATCAAAAAACGTGCTACTGCCCCTTTAAAGTGTGTAATGCTTTGTGATGAAATCCGGATTTGTCATCTGTTTAAGCCTCTCGAACATACAAATTCTACAATTTTGTCGGTCTATCATTTAAAGTCACACAGCTCTCAAAACTTAATCTTATTTCCTGTTTCATAGTTCTTGAAATTATGCTGGAGACAAGCTACAAGCTTTCTGATAGTATAGCAAAATTAATATCTTTATTGTTATGTACATGATATTGTGCATGTTCATATTTAACTTGATAATTATCGGGTTGAAACAGTCTGGCATATATCTATATTCCTAGGTATATGGTTTTTTATCCATCTTGAATGAATGAATAAAACCTGCTTATGCAATTTTTCAGTGAAATTCATGTTTAACATATGCCTGTAAGTTCTTTCTATGAAAGCGTCAATTCACCTACCTTGACTTGTAGTTTCACGACAGAATAGACCGAGTGAGAATTACAGCTACTTATTGCTTCACGGAGAGGCCTATTGATTGATTGATTGAACATCAACATCAACCAATAGCAGAGTGGGTATTCACATATCTGCCATATGCGAAAAAATCTTAACATTGCTGCTGTGCGATATTTACTGTTAACTTATGTTGATTTGCTATGGTTATATTTTGTAAACTTAATTCAAGTGTCCGCACAGACCCGTGTTAAAAGGTTGATTTACGTTATTTCGTTATGCGTTATTTATTTGATGCATCAAAGCATATCCCGCGTATTATGTAAAACTGGGGATTTTTACCTTTATATAATCATACTTCAGGCCTTTATCTACCGTTATAGTTTTGCAGGGCAATGATGTGACCAATCCAAAAGAAATAAAGTTTATATGCTCTCAATCAATGAAGTTTATATGGATATTTGCACTAAAATACTTATTGCACTCACTTTCCATATAAAGCTGTACACTACCCCGACAACATTAAGTCCTACCAATTGAAATTGACTTACATGTTAATTACCTGTTGGTAGAATGGTTTTGAGTTGTGACCGATTTAAAGTCGAAAAGTATTGATAATATCGATACAAACACTAAACAAACAAACACTACAAGTCATTAAAAAAACTCATCTACGTAAAATGAAAGACAAGAGTTGTCGAGATGATTATCTAACTTTGTATAAAAAATGAAAAATAATTATTTTTTCTCAAAACAGTTAAGATTATTCTTTCTAGTGAAAAGTTCGCTAATGATGACTCACTAAAAAAGTGTGCACATGTGAGAAGGAACCGTCATACAGTATTTGCAATGCATCAAAGGTAAACTGTACTTCAGGATATTAAAAGACTTTTCTTTTTTAACCCTTCTTCAATTGAATCAAAATATGTTATAGACCAACGTTGTTGCATTGTGAGAAAGTACCGTCATAAAGTGTTAGTAATACGTCAAAGTTGAACCTTTTGGGATATCAAAGTTCATTCTTTTGATTACCATTCTAAACTCCAAAGGTAGAGACATGGATCAATAGAATAAGACAATTGCCTGATCTTATATTCTGCCCGTGCATTCATTGGATCTATGAAAACAAAGTACACATCTCACATTTATTGTATGTATAATTTAGTTAAAATTGCTTACACGCTTTTGATGACGTATATTTATGGATCCAGATGGGAGTGCTCACTACTCCAAAGGGCGTTCAAAATAAAGTAAATGTTAAAATTTATATTTCTCATACATAATGAAATTACATAGGAAAAATGTTCGGCTGGGAACTTAAAAACTATTAACAAGTTCATTTTCCTGTGGACACATGTTGGATCCAACATTATAATTTCAATCGGTGTATTAGCGACATCCCGTGAGACGCACCCTCCCAAACTACCTCCCGTTTCCGCCCAAGTTAAAACTGAACAGCACAGGTATCATCATTTGAAAATACCTCAGAGTTTGTTTTTCAAAAATGATATTTATGTACATGAATGGTTTTACAATGATTTTTTATGTCTCACACTTTTCCATCGACATATTTATGTGAACATTGATAAATTAGCTAATTTTTCACACTTTTGCAAGTTGCAACATATATTACTATTTCTTATTACTTCCTTCATTAATCACATAAATTTAAACAAAACATTAATTAGACTAAAATCATTTTAATCAATCTTCTTGGGGTATGTTTTGTGCCATAATCAAAGGCATCACATATTAAAGAAACAGACTGCAATGTATAGTATACTTTCTTTTGTCTCGTTGTCTATATGTATAACGTATTTGCTTATATAGGTAAGTTGTTTCCAGTGAAAATAAAAGTAATACCAAATGCACGACAATGGCTTTTTATCAAAAGTGTCAGTTCTGAAATGAACGCAACATTTCCGGTTAAGACACACTTATGCTTTCTCTATCTCAAATGATCATTTATGTATAGGAGCAACGTTCAAATACGCCTTGTGATTTGTTCGATAAGCCGCTCCGCTTCGTCAATGCATTTATTATTAACTCAAAAGACAGGATGCAAAACACAGAAGTCATTCATCCTCAACTGCTAAATAAACAAAGGAATTAACTGATCGATATCTGCCTATTTTTAGCACTTTGTATACCAGATTTGGTATAACAAAACTTGACTTCTAATCAATAGAATGTTCTCATGCAAATGTGTTATTTGGCAACTGGGACCACTGCTGTTTACTGTTTACATCCTCCCTCTTGGGGATATCATCAAAGCTCATGGTTTGATTTTCCATCTATACGCTGATGACAATCAGCTATATATTTCCTTCAAAACATCTGATATCTCACTCAAGTTGCTACAATTTGAAGAATGTATAAAGGATATCCGCCAATGGATGGGACATAACTTACTGAAATTGAATGACAGCAAGACAGAGTTTATATTGCTTGGATCCAGACAGCAACTCAAGAAACTTGAAACACAATGCATACAACTTCAAGTGGGTGATAGCTTCATTTCTCCATCTGTAACAGCTCGCAATCTTGGTGTAACCTTTGACAGCAACATGACATTTGACTCTCATGTCTCCCTCCTCAGCAGATCCTGCTTCCACAATATCTACAACATCAGCAAAGTCAACATAACAATTGTAAAGATGTTGATGCAGTCGTTGGTTACCTCGAAACTTGATTACTGCAATGCTTTGTTCATTCATCAACCTGCAGGCACATTTGCCAAACTGCAAAGAATTCAAAATGCTGCGGCCAGATGTGTTTCCAGAGTCACCAAATCCGAACACATATCTCCTGTTCTATTTGATTTGCACTGGCTTCCCGTTCAGTCACGTGTGAAATATAAGATATGTATGTTGACACATGACTGCCTGCACAATGACGATTTCCCAGCTTATCTAAATGATCTGATCTTTATTATTATTATTATTAACTTATATGAAATATTGGTTTCATTATTAGTTATTGAGTACCCTTTTCTTGTATATTTCATATGATTTTATCTGATGATTAAATGGTTGTTCTCTTCTCTTTGTTATACAAAACGAAGTGTCTGTTTGCCACAATCATCATGCACCATTCACGCTCGATTACACAAAATTCACACCATTTTTAAAGCATAAGTATCAATGCTTGTTTCCCTTTTGTCAAGTATTATAAATCGATTTATTACTCTCCCGTTGAAGATATCGCTGTTTAATAAATCTACAATGTTATTACACATTGTGTAATAACATCGCGCGCTGACCGAATGACGTGACGTAATGATGACGTCACAATTGTTAAGTATGACGTCATAATGTCAGCGGGCCGGCCGCGACAGTCATGTTGGCGACTTTCTTTGTTTTTTTACGATGTTATTAAGCAAGTAATAAATAAAATACTAAACTCGGTCCCGTTTCATCACATTTTTATGAAACTCGTGAATGGTATAGGTATTTAACTCGCTTTCGCTCGTTAAATACCAACCCATTCACTCATTTCATAAATATGTCATGAAACGGGACGTCGTTTAGTATTCTCTATTTATGCGAACTGTCGTATTGAGTACAAGCAAGATTTGTTTCTTCATTGTTCAGCGTGAACTGAGAATCATGATGGTTTACCTCTACATTTGATGACATGGCAGACATCTCAAGAAAACAGTTAAAAGTCAGTGGTTATTTTTCACCAACTGAAGTTGACGAATGGATTGATAATAGTGTTTTTCATGAATATTCGAAGCACTTTAAAACACTACAGACAAATATTTTCACACAATTTCTACATTGTTCACATTCCCCACAGAGACAGCTCAGCCATACCGGAACTAAGCCTCTGTTCTAAAAAGCTATCAATGAAATATAAGATCCAGGGGAGATAACTCTTTAACAAAACAAAACAAAACAAAACTCATTATCTTTTGGGGTTAATAAGTAAACTAACATTTACAATTCAAACAAATGGTAATTTAAACAATTATAGAACAGAATGCATAAGCATATGCTAATTCTTATTGTGGTAGTTGTCTTTGATGGTGACTTGACGAACTTGACGAACCTCGATCGTATCAGTTGCACCCTGCTGCTATTTCTGTTCTGTGTACTTCTCCGAAAGGGTAGTGTTCATTTTACCGTAAATTCCAAAACCCAGAGACCCTCTTGAATATCAGATTATTTCTTCACGGGGCAAGAACTTCTTTGTAAATATAAAATAGAAAAACTGTCATTTATCTAAGGAGCCTACATGAATGGATGGAAGTTATATTTGAGACAAAATATAATATTTCATTTGGCAGACCAGACATAGCACATTTCGTGGGTACTGAATTATTGAAACGGGGTCGACAGTGGAATAAAATTAATTAAGGTGGTGAGTGCAGGACAGTTGCGTTTGGTTACCTCAATTCCTGCGGCATTAGTAACCTGGCCCCCTATTCTCGAAACGTTCGTAACGCTAAGAATTCTTAAAAACGTTCTTAGCGCTTACGAACTTTTACTATCTTATTCTCAAAATGTTCTTAGCCTTACGAATTCTTAAATCTACGAAAAAAGATAAGACAGGTAGGAGGCTGTCGTAACTAGAGATACGCCAATAAAACATGGCGGCAAGGTGCTTGTCGCAAGCCGCTTGGCATTGAAAAGAGGGAATGTCCCTTTGGTACCAGCTGATCTGGATACAATGAAGGGGGTTTCCCAGCCGAGTGAGTCTGGTTAATCGCGATCTGCATTCTTTCATTTGTGGAAACTAGATATATCATTGAATTTTATATTGATGATCAAGCCATCGCGAGTGATCATTACGAGAATCCCTCAGTTGTAAACAATAATAAATAAAATACAGACTTCATCGCCGTTTTTCATGAAGCCTAGAACAGTAGATTTTAGGCCTATCTGTCCGGGAAATACCCCCATCCTTTCAAGATACAAGACAAGCTGTCTACAGGGCTTATTTGTCATATTGATAAGTTAAACAATGAAGCAAGCATGGTCTTTTTGGCAATCACAGAGAGACATATATTCAAACTGTAGAACGAATTAGAAAGTCGGGCGATGTGCCGTCGACCTTCACCTTAACTTAAGACTGAAGGATGGGAGAGGCTCTGTTGAGGTTATTTCTTGTTGTATACAAGAAAACAAAATAGCCATAAATTGTAAGTTTTTATGATTATTTCCAAATGTCACATATATACCTTATCTGTAAAAATGCAAGTTTGATTTACTGGATATCAGGAAACTCCAGTCACCCCCAAAATGTACTAAAGTTATTGTGCAAATAATGCAATAAACAAAAAGAACCCTGACTGACCCATTATATTCAGCAGTACATAAAAATTTAATCCATCAAATTGACATACATTTTAATACTGTAAATCCTTGATTAATTTCAGTGACCAAGGTAGGCGATTATTCGGCGATTATTCGAGGCAGTGGATGATTTTTTATCAGTCATTATATATGATATGAATTTTAGAATTAAAAAGAAACAAAACGGTCATCGTCAGCATTTGTTTTGGTTTACATTGAAATAGAGTGTTTTATCATTTTTTATGGACTTCATAAATTATATGTCAATGTCAGAAAAATAATCAAACATTTGTTTTATATGCTAAATCAAACCCAGTGATTATTCAAGCCTGGCGATTATTTATTTCAAGAGGCCTTAGACCCAGTGTTTATTTAAGGCAGTGGATTTATTTCCAGGATTAACGGTCTTTTGATTTTTTTCAAATAAGTCTATTTTGTTTGATACATTTAGAAATCATGTACTATTTGAACATATAAATAATCCCTTTTTTACTTATTTATTCAGACCTTGCTTAACACCTAGCTGGTTGATGAAATAACTTATAAGTGATTCAATCAAGATTCAGATATATAACATAAGTTTAAGAATTGCCTATATATACATCATTAAATGATCAAATCATTATTAATGATAAAATCATTATCTGATTTCCATACTTTATGTATTCACTAGCATACATACTTTTAATCAAATAATGTATTCAATCAACTAAATGTAAAAAAATATGTTTTCAGTTTTATTGTCACATGACAATAGGAGGTTCAGTCCACAGGAAATTGAGAATACCGGGGTAATCAAATATAATGTTATAACAATCAATAATAAAGTCAAAATACTATATCCTGTGGTTCAATCTGCCTCAACTTCCACTCATTAACACTGTCAAACAGATCCTAGATTGAGACTCCCAAATAACAAAAATCTAAGTAAAGAAAGCTTACAACCAGTTCTTGCTTAGAAAAATGATATCAATTTTGTGTAAATTAATTTTTATCTTGGGTAATGCACTGGCTATTAAAGGAGTTTTTTTGCTTCAAGAAGTTTGTTTGAAGTCTGTTTGAAATCTGTTTGAAATCTGTTTGAAATCTGTTTGAAATCTGTTCATAGTTTAAACATACCTTAAGAATTTCTAAATTTAGCAGTACACATCCCTCAAAACTTTGCAGTATATAGTGCACCATGTACCCCAATAAGATATTGTATCGCCAAATTGGTACGCCCTTATCAATTAGTCATCTTTTCACCAAGCATCTGTATGAGAACTGTTGTCTTTTATTTTCTGTTCAAACAGTCATGTCACTGACATTGATATGAGACAAAGTCCCAATTTGAGGAAATACAGTAACTAGCATTAGTCAGTCAATTAGATAAAGACCAATTGACCAACTTTTTAAAAACTCTTAGTACTATTTATTTACAAGACAACAATTGTCATCATTATGTCTACTTGCCCATATTGTTTATAACCTACCATATTGAATTAAAATGGATGAAGTAATTTCCACTTAAACAATTCCTTGAAATAGTTTACACATATCCTGAAAGTGAAAGATGTATTTCTAAGATCACTCTTGGGTATTTTCAAGCTTAAGTTGCTTGAGTCATTTGTAGGGGTTCTATTTTCTCTCCCCAAGCTTCTACTTCTCTGCCTCTCCTCCAACCTCAATAAGGTGGCCAGCAGATGAACATCTCAAAAGTTAACTGTTGATATAGAAGAATCCACTTGCCACACCTGCAACAGAAGGTATAAGGCAAAAGTTTTACACAATTTATGACAGAAGATTTAGTATCAGAGAGACAGTCTGTTATTAGGTTTGGTTTGAGGTTGAACCTACAAGCTAAGACTGGTCATTAAATATACACAAATGAATGTTCTGTAAGTAATACTAAAACCTTATCCCGAGATTAACTTGACATGTAAATATTATATCTATTTTCTTGTTTGAAAATGGAACTGTATCGGATAAAATTCAATTTTATATAAGAGTATACTATCTAGGTCCAGGAAGGAATCTTTGTTGTAATTCAAGGGAGGGACAGATATAACAGTATTTAGAATGGCAGTGATGTTGCTGGTGATACACATCTACAATTGGATTCTTTAGGAGATAAAGAATCAGATTTTAACTCTGACTTGAAAAAACCCCAAAGGTACTCAATGACTAAATGGAAAGAAAACATGGATTGATAATAAAAACATGTCTTTAATTCTTTGTTAGATTTTAATTGTAAGTATAAAGTCATGACAACAAAATTAATGGGGGATAATCAATCATCCACTTAAACAGCAGACTGGCTAATTACAAACTCCTTGAATACAATACTGAGGTTCTGTGTGATTCAACAGCCCTTACTTCTGGGATTCTATTCTTTCCAAATTTATTTTTTGGATTTGAATTGTATAATTGTATGTACCCAGGTTGGGTTTACCTCAGCACTCAATGGCCCCTGGGTTGTATTCTAGGGCAGGGTTTAATTTGTGAGTTGAGTTGTATTAGAGCCATTTAGAGGAAAACAGTTTTATTCCAAACTCATACATAACAATTTTGTTATTCATGTCCTCTGTTATCTTTCACATCATTATTATCTGTATTGTATCCATTAAATTTACCAAATTAATCACTGATCCCAATATCAGAAGAGATATGGAGATAACAGTGTTTGTTTGTCTACTAAAGACTAATTTGAAACATTTCTGTTTTCAATAGAGGCATACAAACACAATTAAATCACCTTAATGTTCATCGGAACAACAAAAGAGTAATCTTAAATTGTTTGTGTGGATTTATGCGGAAGATAGCATCAACACAGTTTAAAAGGTTCACAATCACAAAACTAGAGCACTAACTAGAACTATTTCATTCTCATAATCCGATTTGCTTAAATGTAAAAAAAAACTAGCTATTTTTTTAAGATTTTGCAAATTTACCTTTACATAATATATTTTTGCCATATGTATTGTTAATGTTTACAGTTTTAGCCCCTGATACATTTAGATATTATGATCATGCATATGTACCTTGATATTTAATAATAGACTTATGACATAAATGAGTAGGTTATTCATTATTCAATAATTAATCATCGCTTTTATTGGTATTTCACATTATATATGATAAGTGAATATTAGCCTTTATACAAAAAAAAATCCACTTCCAATATAGTCATTATAAAAATAAATATTTTCGATTTTGGGGGAATATATGTTTAATTGTAGATGTATCAACTTTATTATTGCCTAAATCTATAATGAACATTCATGATTTCTGCTTATCGAAAAGGTGTTCTCAAAACGCTAAGTGATTTATCAGAGGCCAACGAGAATAAATAAATGATTTCAACACTTACGTAAATCCGTTTCCAGCGGCGTTGGACCGAAAGCGCTGCGAGACACGTTGTCTTGAAATCACGGTTCGACTACGGCTTAACTGTGCCGTCATGTAAAGTCACAGACATCAATTTTCGCGCACCTTTCATTTCCGGGTTCATGCGGTCGCTACACACAAAACCGTGACGTCAGATTTCTACATTAGCGAAAAGGAGTCGTGTTCGGCTCCATTAGCAACACACTGATTAGATTATTGCTAAGAAATTTAGATTTGGGTCTATTATTGTTTTCAATCGAATTGTAATCCACTTTCTCTAATGCTAAAACTACTAAGTCGAATATAGGACGCAAAATATTTGAAATAAGCCGACAGCATTGTTCTATCGATCATTTGCCTTGCCAAACACGCGGGCCATTAGGTTATGACCTAGGAATTGGTATGCTACGTCGGGAATAAATATTTTATTGACCCATTTCGAAACATAAACCTTATAACTTTACTGTAATGTTTTTAAAAACAAGGTTATATGGAAGATTTTGACTGACAAAGAGAGGCCACAAGCATTCTCAAAATAACAGAAATTTAGCTAAAATCTATTGTGTTTCAATATTTAGCAACCTATGTCATATTTTTGTGTTTTTTTTTAAATGCAAAGATTTGTATAATGAAATTTAAACATAGGCCTACTATATATGTTTATCTCCATATTTAGGTTGATGATATATTTTCTTCTTTATTTGTTAGAATGTCAAGAAGTTTTTTTGCTATGGAATTTCATTACAATATTAATAATTATTAAGATATATATCACCTGAAAATTCTACAATATGTTAAGACTTAACATTGAAAAAATAACAAACTTTTGACGTATTCAAAACGATTTTTTCAAGTTATTGAAAACACATTTTGATAACTTCATTTTTCTCAGAATGAAATAGAAATAATTGATTGCTGCAACCCTCAGAAAACTGCAGAATGTAAATTTGTTTTGACTGCAAAATAAAAAATCACGTGAAAAGTAATTCTTTAGACTGTTCTTCATTAAAAAAATAAAATTTAGAATTTTCTTTTGAAAATAAATACATATTCCTTCAAATACTTACGTTTTCTGCATGGTGAAATATATGGTTAAATCAAGAGTAAACTCGTTTAACACTGTTTTTAATATATCATTTACTTAAAGAAAAACAAACGTCAAATTTATTCATCAAAATATTCATTTCGATACATTTTGACACAAGATTTAATAAAATATCGATGTCAGCTGCCGACAGTGTGTTGGTACTGTGCGGTTTGCCCGGATTTTAACTATCGCGAATATTGATGACGTAGCACGCAACTGACCTAGATAGGGCCGACTTCGAAATGGCTTCTCCCGCTACGATAACAACATGTCAACAATCAAAATTTATGTTTATATAAAGACGTAATGATCAGTGAAGGTTTGTAAAAACTTTTATCATCATGTTTGATTTTCTTTACGCACGGCGAGTCGGAACGTGTTAGGTGCGCGAATATTGATTACGCCAGGATAATTCAGTGCATTTTCTTGCACATTGTCAAGTTTTTTCCCTTTTCCTATATAGGTAATCTGTCAATACTTGAACATCCACTTGTTTTTCTGATGTCACGAAAGAGGTAGCCACATGTCGTTCTGTTGCAGCTTTGATATCGGGAGGTCTCTCTGCTGATTCAACACACAAGGGAATCCCCTTGTGGCCATGACGTCATGGGGAAACCCCCTATTATTCTCCCTTTGAGACAAAAGAGTTCCTTTCGTAACTTACGAAACTTTACTAAAATTTGACTAGTCAGGATTGGGTTACGAACGCGATAAGAACATTTCGAGAATAGGTCGTAAACATTATCGTAAGAATCCTTTTATTTTGGCGTAAGTAGATAAGAATTCTTAGCTCTAAGAACGTTTCGAGAATAGGGGGCCTGTATCTTATATCCAACATTTAGGGAAGTCATAAACACTTCAAAACAAGATTTTGTAGAAATCCATGATCTTAAAAGAGATTAAATGATGCTCATTTAGTTAATTTTGTCATAGGGACATTAAGGTTTATGGATAAAAGACTTGTAATGAACGACCATATTACAATAAAGTATTACCTTGGAGCTTATGGTTTAACCACTCACAAGTACGAGTCTCAGCAGAGTATATTGCAAATAAAAACGAAGGACCTGTGCATAAATTTGCTCAGAAATCCTCTGGAACAAATATTCCTCAGGACTATCAGAATTACAGAACATACCTCTATTCGTGCTGTATATAAATAACCAATCAAATACTCGCTTGTAGCCATTGCGACATTCCCTCACTTAATAATAATAATAATAATGATAAGTTTAACGTCAAGTATCCATCTTTGTAAGTTGCTCACCGACGATTCACTAATGTGCATTAGTACCCTGACGGATTGTACTTTTTCAAAGCTGCTTGCCTGCGCTGAGAGTCCATTTCGGACAGTACACCCGTATAACCAGGTACCCATTTTACAGCTGGGTGGACTGAGTGCAATGTGGATGAAGTGCCTTGCCCAAGGACACAACACAGCTTTCGACCCAAGTCACAAATCTTTTGTGTCGCCACTTTTGTGAACCCGGGTCGTTGGGGTGAGAGGCAGACACGCTAACCACTACACCACCGTGCTCCACTATATGACACTTTATGGTGTCCAGCTTTTAACTGTGTAAAACAACACCAACCATTCTATTAATGATTTGTGCCATGTGCCTGTCCAAATATATTTACAATTTTGTTGTAAAATCGTTACAAATCATATAGGTAAAACATATATTATTTCTTAGTATATAGGTACATATAAGAACCGGGGCTATCTCCGCTGGAAAATGAAAACAATTATAAACATATTAGAATTTGCCCTCAGATCGAATCGTTTTACTTCAACAAAACAACATTGTAAAGAAATAAGCTGGTTTTATTAACCGATGGTTTGGGCAGTACACAATTAAAATCTTTCTTGCACCTGCATATAAAATACAACAAATATATACAAACGTATAACATATTAATGAATGAGTGGTTGGTTTATTATTCATTGCTGTTATTATATATTTGAATGTTTCTTATCTTTGTCATTAGATGTCCTTGCCAATGTAAACTTGGTGACAAATTTGAATGAGGTATTGTATGCATATATATCTTTATTACTCATACTTGGGAGACAATTTAATGTTAACAAAAAAATCCAAAAAGGATAATCACGGTAGTTCAATCTCTTAAATGTCAAAACCACAAGCAAATATGATATTATCGAAACGTTTAATCATTTCATGTTCATAATATTCTTTTACCAATATGATTTAAAGTAGAGCGAAAAAATAGGTAGCCCAACGTCGCTCTTGAATTCATCTACCTGCCTACCTTTCGGTTGTACCTTCTAAGTCATTTTTAATGTTGCCAAACAGTTGTTGAAACTCCTATAGTTTAACCCAAAGTGAAAACTTTAAAGTTGGTGTTGTTTAATTTGTGGAAACTGTTAGGTAGAACTGTAGGCCAATAACACAATCACATCTGTAAATGTTTTGAATTAAATAAAATGCTTCGTTGAAACTCAGCATTATAAGGCTTTCACAATCACATATGTAAATGTTGTACATAAAATAAAATGTTTCTTTGAAACTAAGCATTATAAGGCTTTCACAATCACATCTGTAAATGTTTTAAATAAAATAAAATGCTTCGTTGAAACTCAGCATTATATATATAAGGCTTTTACAATCACATCGGTAAATGTTTTAAATTAAATAAAATGCTTCGTTGAAACTCAGCATTATAAGGCTTTCACAATCACATCGGTAAATGTTTTAAATTAAATAAAATGCTTCGTTGAAACTCAGCATTATAAGGCTTTCACAATCACACCTGTAAATGTTTTAAATAAAATAAAATGTTTCACTGAAACTCAGCATTATTAAAAAGCTTGGCTGTTTCATCTCAGCAAATGAGCCATTTCACTTGCAAAACAATTCAAGTTCCATGCAAACATAACTTCAATTTTATACCACTTTCTCACTAAGAGGAAAGTTGTTTTTCACACAAAAATATATTAACAATTTTGAAAGAAATATACACTACTTTCAAAATAAATCTATGTATGTGCATTTATGCTGATATTGACATCTGATCTTGTCACATCATGGATATTCACATTGCTAAGTCAATATGTGATGACAGAAATGGCAAAATCATCAATAATTACTTCTTTATTCTTAGCAAATAACGTAAATATTAAAATTTCACAGCAATATACAAAATGAAGACTGGCCTTTTTATATTTGATCGCATTGGAGTCATATACTACTTTGTAAAAGCATTTTGCTGCGGTGAAAAATAAACCAACGGGAGGCCTTGCATGTACCGGGTTATTTCTCTTCTTGAATGATGTGACGTTGATGTATTGGGATAAACCAGATGAAGATTGGTGGAAAGCACTTATCATGTACTTCACCTCACGACTTGTCTCGCGAGTTGGCTCATATTGTTCTTGTTTTCTATTCTATTCTGTGAAGAAAATAGTAAATGAAATTGACATTTGTATTGAATACATTCATTTCATAATATTGTACACATTCTGAATGACACTGGTCCAAAAATGTACAACACTTATGGCAAGGCCTTTTCCTTAAATATAAAAAATACATTCGTATTAAGCTTATGGTTAAACGTGTGTCGAAGCTATATATATTTATTATTTGAATATGTACATGGGATGTTGTTTTTGGTCAAACAATCTTTCATATATAAATGTATGATATTTCTTTTCATAAAGAAAATCACCATGATAATGATTTTATTAAAAGATTAAACCGATATGCATTGGCTTCAATATTCAAGCCATAAAATAAGAAGTTGGCGTTATGTTGCAACATAACAATGTCTTCGTCTATTTCGATGAGGCTGTCCCGGTGCTTATCTTAAAGAATACTTTTGAAAGACCTTATTTGCACTGCAGTGAAAATCTGAAAAAAACGTTGACTGACAATATTATTCGTATGCAGTTTTATGTACGAAATAGAAATACACGTGAATACTGAAGCAAGAAAATGAAATTTTGTTTAAAGGTATATGTTAAAGGCATCTAATTTGCATTAACCAAACTGCTGTACACTCATTTTATTTGCATTATTAAAGAAATAGCAAACATGTTTATTGGTTGTTTTTTTTAGGATTTTAATCATAACAATCGGGGACAGCACTTGAAATGTACACTAAACTCCTGGGGTCATAGCCAAAATATGCTTAATTAGTGGAGTATTTGATAATTGAAAATATGATTTATAAAACAAACCCCTCGATGGTCTTTCAGGGCTGATAAGCTGATATTCAATTATTTGAAGCTTACAAATATATTTAGCCACCTGTTCCCTACACAGTTTTCATTTAAGAAATAAAGTTCGCTCTACCCCAATTTGTTTTGTTATAAAGTATAGTTTTGCCCTGAACTATTATAGTTAAAGCACGAGGACGGTATTCCGAGTGTTTTAACGTTGTAATAGTTCAGGGCAAAACTATACTTTATTACAAAACACATTGGGGTAGAGCGAACTTTATTTCTTTTCTAAGATACCAAACTTGTTTGCAGGGAAATATAAAAATTCTTATAATTTCAAGTTAAAATATTGTTAAAATAACGTAGATTATATATCCATGAACAGGGCTAACTGCTGGCTATTCCATGTTTAGAACTCACCCCCTAATTCAAAAATATTGTTTTTTAGTGAAACAGTTGATTATGTTAATGTAGCAGTTTTATTTTCTCATTTATAAGGTTTAAAATTTTATTCTCTTGTTATTTTTTCATTGTTCAAACAAAACAAAAATATGAGACAACTCATGTTTAATAAAACGTTCCTTTTGAACAGTCAAGTTGTGCGATCATGCAGTGCGGGCCACACTGCCCATATAAGGCTTATCACATGATTGACAATCCACAAAAAATTATGGGTATTGTTTGTTAGAAAGCGTAGATCTATCATTCTCGTTTTGCTGATGTCATATAAGTTTAAGTTGATGGTAAGTACCACCGCTAATATTAGCTGACTGTATACACCATGAAAAGTAGTGCAAACTGTATTGGTTGAGCTATATGGCACGTTGTTTGGCAGAGACGGTTGACGTGTGTCAACGTCACAAATGATACGGGGCGCCGTGACCTGACGTGGAATGTCAACGTGGTCACTCGACAAGCATGTCGGAGGCTGAGCATTGCTCGCAGCGTTGTTACCCTGTAAGATGGAGTTGTTATGTAGCTTTTCAACGACTGCTCATTTCTGTGACCAGTGACAGACATGATACCAAGGGCCCCAACCCCGGCTTGGGAAAGTTTGGTTGATAGGGATGCGCCATGTTGATTGATAGAACCGAGACCAAAGGTTACCATGGACACGCGAGTTTACGAGGGGGCAGCTGGGAAGAGCGGATGGCGTCATTCAATTGTTACGTCATGTAAAAACTATACCTATGGGGCGCGTTTGATTAGACGACACTCGAGTCGAGTCGTGTTGCGTTCGCCAATCAAACGCTACGAACGAAGCACTCGGGTTGGCTAACTAGGTCAAGTGTGTACTCGTCATTTTTGCGCGAGTGAGCCGTGTTGTGACGTCATCAAAATGGCAGCCAGTGAGAAGAAGCATTAACATGAAGAATGTGATGAGGAGTTCATATTTGGGTGTTGAAAATTGAATTTAAACCTAATAAATTCCAAACTGAATCACTCTTCGTCAGTTTGTTTAGACGAATAGATACAGCATGCGCTCCCATGTTTGATTTTAAGCGCGGGTCTTGTTCTTGTCGTTTGATTAAAACAACACTACATCCGCACTGAGCTTGCGCAATTCCAACCCGACTCGGCACTTGTGTTCTCTAATCAAACGCACTCTTATTGTCTGATAAAGTACTTTTTTTCGATTGTTCTAACCGCTAGGCATCTTAGAACAAAACATAAGACATATCTGTAAAAATTTACAAGTTTAATATGTTTTATTTATGAGTGACGTCACGTCGCGTCAGTTAAATAAATCGTCTGACCAATCACTTTTACTTTGTTTTCTTATAACAAAAGTTACAACAAGGTGACTCGTATGGGTTTGATTAAGGAGATAAGTCCATTCTGGGTTTTTTTATTTTGGGGTTGTATTTCGTGCATTCTTTATCCCTTAATATAATTTTAAACCGAGCTTGCGACCCCTAAATATAATTTTTAAACCGAGCTAGCGAAGAAATTGTCATCGCCTGCAAGTCTAGATCTATTGTAAACAGAAAGTTCGCTGAGTGCAAACCTCGCATAAATAATTTGGTCGAGTCAATTGTTTTTTACAAGAGGAAAGGCGCTTGTTGAGTCTATTCAAGCTCCTATACGAAAGCCTCTGTGATCGACAGACCGGAACTCCTCCAGTGGGTGTCTGCGCATGCGCCAACCGGTGAATAAGCGTGGGCGGAGGAATGTGAAGCGGTCGTAAATATTTAGAGGTGATTAATTATCGGCGAAATAATTAGGCTACTCCAAAATGTTAGCAGAGAGTAACCAATCAGAAAGCAGTATTTTCAAACTCGTTTTCGTGTCATGTTAGAATGTCATGTTTTACCATACAGAAAAATTAAAATTGTGAGGTTTTTGATTAAGATATCTCTGGGTGACGTGTCGGGCACCAGTTCCGTGCCTGATGATGCAAGATGATGTGGTGGTTTACTTGTTATGTGAAATTGATTTGTATACTTTATTTGTGTTGATAAAACTGCCGTGTGTCGACATTGCGACCTGGCCAATGTTCATACAGATTGGTTGTTTATGTATAGGTACATGTCTGTATGTGTGATCAAAAACTACATTTAAGAGAAAATTACTCAACGAAGTCAACGGCCCCTTATATACATTAAATGATTAGTGATTATCGAGAGAGGTGACTTACTGTCACGCCCCCTAATTTATTACCTTATTCACCAGGCATGATTGCCTTCCTTTACTATTGCATACCACTATTGCGAAAGTAGTTGCTTTCTAATTCACAATGCATTCAACCGAGAGAACTTCATATAACTTAGGCGATGTTGTTACAATAAAACTATATTTCATATGACAAACTGATTCTGGCTTTGACATTATAAAAATGCGTGTCGCAAGCCGCTTATTCACTGGTTCGTCGACAGACAAATCTAAGCTGCCCTAAAAAAAGTTTTAAATTTGGCGCACTATATAGGATCTTCATCAGAACTTAATATATTCCAAAGTAAATAATAAAATAAGTTTGAGATTATGAAAACTTTTTTATTATTATTGATTATTCATTTTCATTATTAAACCGAATTTGTGTATTTCTTCAATCAACTTGGGAACTTTAAATAATACAATTGCCATTAAATGAAAGAGAAAATGCAGCAGTTTCCCGTTGCCTTGTAGGTACGGTTCTCCGCAGAAACAACGTTTGATGAGTAGGCAGTTTTAACAGCGGTTTATTTTTCAGAAAATATAGTTTTGGGAGTTGTATTTGAAAAGAAAAACATGTTTGTTGAATAATGATTTACACTATTCATAAAACATTTTTAGAAATCAAGGTGTATATATATATATATTTGTTTTTTTTAATTATCAGCATTAATTTAAGTAAAGGAGATACACAGAATTATAGATGATTTAGATTAACAAACACGTATCATTAACATGCCATTTAGCTAGATCTTTTACTTACGGTTTTACAGTTAAAAATACTTTTCTAAAACCATTGTTGGCATGCACATTCAAACATGTGAGCCAAGATCAAAGAATGGAAATTGGCGACCACATGTTTGAATGTGCATGCCAACAATGGTTTTAGAAATTGTGTTCTAATGAATAGTTACAGGTCCAAATTGTATGAACTAAAAAACATATTGTAGCACAACTAGTGCATTAAGTGAAAGACCGACAGGTTACACAATGCACGGGTGTTCCCAAGTAAAAGGACAGTTACCAAATGAAAAATTGTATGTGTGAACGGGGTACTATTTATTCTATATTTCTAGATCTACTGTTGGTATTTGAAATTGATGTCATTCAATTATTTATACCAGGCCGACGGGTTACACAATGCACGAGTGTTCTCAAGTAAAACGAAAGTTAACAAATAAAAGATATGTTATGACTACACGGACAGGTTGCTTTCAAGGTGTATTTTATATAGTAGATCTGATCATGGTTGATATTGTGGGTATCGAGGTTAGCTCCACGGAGATCATAAATTTCATTTAACAAGTTCACAGCGTGCGTACTGGTTGAAAATCTTCCTCGTTCGAACGTCTACTGGAAATTGAATATCGAATATCCACGCCAGCTCGACGTCAAGCTAACAGTGAGTGTTGAGATTTCTTTAATCCTCAGTTTGATAATTACTCTAATGTATTTTCATTCTCTGGGATTTTCATTGTGGGATTGAACTGCTCTCTCTCTCTCTCTCTCTCTCTCTCTCTCTCTCTCTCTCTCTCTCTCTCTCTCTCTCTCTCTCTCTCTCTCTCTCTCTCTCTCTCTCTCTCTCTCTCTCTCTCTCTCTCTCTCTCTCTCTCTCTCTCTCAAAATGCAATTGGTTGATTAATATATATATATATATGAAAGGACATTTTTTTATTAATTAAACTGAGATTTATATACAAAAATCTGTGTTATTATCCATAAAATATTTAATTTGACTTAAATAACTACTTAAATGACACTCAAAGAGGTCATGTTTTATTTTGCTTTAGATGAATCACATCTGCTGCTACATACCGATTCTTGGATTCCTCTACTTCTTCGGATGTGCTTATCATGACCCCAAAGCAAGAACTGAACTGACTATGAAGGGAATCATATCCTTCGTAAATGATGTGATCCTAGCAAGACACGTTGACAATGATTATAAAAAGACTTATCGACCACGACACGTTTTCGAGTCTTATTTTATTCGGGTTTTCTCGCATGGTTGCTGTTGGCTGTACTACCAAAAGGGCAAATAGAGGCGCCATACCGTCATTAAAATGTTATCCTTGACAATGGCCACCTTTCTTGTATCTCTTGTTATGATTCATGTGATTTAAATGCTAGATGGAAACAGAGACATGTAATAAAATGTGACTTTATATAACAACTAACAGCTAACAACGTGATACGTACAGCAAGGTTGTCTTCTAAAACTAATTGTCTTTGAATTGTCCACCGGGTAACATTTTCTTTTTCAATTTGGTGGAGTCTTAAATCATCTAGTAAATAAATTATGTCGAAACGAAGAATATTGATTTTTGTTGTGTTTATGAATCATGTATCCTGATTTCGTCTGAATAGTTAAACAACAAGGGGTAGGTGGTAAAGAGTCAACATGTATTGACAAATATCCATCCTTTCCACCCCAAATGTTTACAAATGGGAGCTAAGGTTAATCTTAGTTGAGAAATGAATTCAGGTTATATATATCTGGTCAGGTTAATGAATTTGAAATTAGTCATTCATATATCTGTAATGGTGATCTGGCGTTATTTTGCCTTTTTCTTTTGTCAAAATATTCCCTATCAAATAACAACGTATGCAAAATGTATGTTCTCCAGGGTAAAATGTCACAAGACTAAACCTAGACTTATATTCAGTCTCTGAAAATAATAATTTAAAAATTATTTCATTAAATATAAGAAAGGAGCCTCGGAGAATTGGAAATTTCAGATTTGTTCACTGCAGATCTAGACTTGCTTTTATAGAGGTTTGTTAGGTCAAAATAATATTAACTACAGTCTGAGTGTAAGACTAGACTAAACCCTACAATACTCAGTCGTAGGGAAGGTATAAAGCAGTAACTGCATGTTGCCTTTTTAGCGTGAACACCTTTAAAAATGAGTTGGGGATATTGATTCGCGTAACGTAACTGGTATACAGGAAATTCTTGTTTTGACCTCCCCCACATCACACCCCATCGCCACCCCATTCCCAACAAACACTCATCGTGTGATCCAAATATTCCCCTTGAAAACGTGCTCCTGTCACTTTAATGCATTTCCACTAACTATGAAGTTTCTGTTAAACAGGTTTTCAATAGGTGCTGTAATAATGGTTGTAAATAGATAAATACTTACTACTACTAGGACGAGCGATAACTATTACTCAACATCCAGAAAAATTACCTTAGCCTTAAGTGTTTTTTATATACTCTTGCACCCCATTGCAGTGAGCGGTTTTGTTGACACAAACATTAAATGTGGTTTCGTCATAATGCTATGTCTTATTTGGATTCATGGCATTTCCATAAATAAAGAAGCTCAAATTTGAAAGTGATTTTGAAATGTTTACTTCAATCTGTAATTCAATATATTCCATGTCGTTAGATATTCTAATCAAAATAGATTACAAGAAATGATTATCTTTGGTGTTAAAAAAAGTTGTAACATAATTGACATAGTATATATAATCTCAACCGCATGGTACAGATAAATCTAACATGTAAGCGTGTTCTCATATCTGACAGATAACATATATACCCTTACCTCGTATCAGAAGCTTCATCTCTGCTAAACCGTTATCATAATTAGTGACCCAATGCAAACATGGATAGATATCAACCCAACAGTGAATATTTGGGAGAAAGAGACCCATTCGACGAAGATCTGGATGATAGGGAATACACTGTGAATATCATCGGGGCCAGCAGTGAAGAAGAGGAGGATATATTCGTCAGAAAGGGTCTAATTGATGACCCCAAGATAGAAGATGAATCTACGGGAGACCAAAAGGACCAAAATGAGTCTGATGGTTTGCCTATTGACAGAGGATGGGCCTGGTTAGTATTAGCAGGTAAGAACGTCATCTTGTTACTTTTATGTTACATTATCTTTTCCGTGTTAACATATTTATTAGCTACGAGGACAGTTATATCGGAGTTCATGTTTTTCATAAGATGCCCGGGGGGAACATATACTTTTTTTATTGTGACGTAATGTTATAGATAATGCTTTGGCGTCATGGTTCGCCTATGACGTTGCGTTCTATCTGGGCAGATGTTGCTAGTCCACCTTTACTGAGAAGAAGTTTTTGAGGTGACTACTGTAATAAACAGAATATTATATTTGTGCCCATGAAATACTATGTTTACTCTTGTCAAATATTAGTATTTCCCTTGCTATCGCTCGGGAAGTGCTAATATGTAGGCACTCATATCGAAACATAGTATGTCATGGACACTCATGTAATATCCTTTATTTTGATCATGATAATTTTACTTTTAAAGAAGCAGTAGCACCTTTTTTTTAAATAACCACACGCAAAGAATGATAAATGTTACAAACTGTAAGACAGAATCTCTATCAAGAGACGCAGTTGTAGAATAAACGTATCAATTAACAGTGATGATGAATAAAGGTGTTCACACAAAAATGGCCACCAGTGGTCTTTCTTTGATGCTTGATTGTTTCTCCTACGCACCGGATGGCGAAGTTTGTACAAACGTTGTTTTAATATAATAACTTTAATTATGATATTAGTTATGATGTATATATATATTGTTTTACTTTTTCACAAATGTGTTATCCTATTGAGACCATTTTTGCTACACTCACTATATTGATTACAGATAAAAATTACCAAACGATGAGGTATGAAATACTTGGGCTTTTAAATAAACCTATGTTCGTCATTTTCTGAAGTTATAATATAACCATTGACACTTGTTCAAATTAACTTTGTATTAGACAATGTCAAGGAAGCAGTCGTTTAGTCACTTTGTTTTTCACCATCAAAATATTCAAGAAAAGTTTTTTTCATATTTCTCCGATGGATTATGACGATTTTTCTTAACGCTGACTATGATACTGTGACAACTTTGATTTTTGTAAAAACATGCTATATTGCAACTCCATTTTGAAATAACATGTAATATTGCAATTCAAATAGGATGTTTCTTCAATGTTGTCACATACTAGGAAATGTTTGTAAGGTTTGCAATTTGTCCCATATTTCTCTCTGCGTTGGCAAGTTTCTGTAGGCATTCTGTGATACTTTAGGCACATTTGTTATACCATAAAAGGGTTCCACATAGTTATTTCCCGAATCTGGTATAATATGGCCGGTTAGTAAACTTTCTTACCTCACCGATGTTTTTTCAAGCATTTGTTCATTTCTAATTTGGATATTATCGCATTAATTATGAAACTAGTCTCCTTTGCAATTCCATCAGTTGTTCCATGTTGTTATGGTAAGGCGTGATAGTAATTCAGATATTTTCCCGAACTGTTCTCTTCGCATTAGCTCATTTGCCGTTTTCGTGATATGACCACCTTGTTTATACAACATGTTGCTATTCAGTCTGGTCGTTTTCATACGTTCGATATGTTATTATTTTTGGTTAATTACTTGTTGTTAAATTGTATTCGTTATGTGACCACATTGTTTATACATCACGTAATGTTGCTATCCCACCACATCCTGTCTCGGGGTATGAATGTTACGCTAACTCCACTTATCTGTTCCCTGGGCTCAGAAGCTAGATTTGATTGCGTGGCCTGACTTGGGATATAGCCAATGAATTCATTTTCTCGTTGAAATTTGATCGAGAAGGTGGCAAGAAAATGATTTGATTGGCTAGATCCCAAGTCGGGCCGCGGGAGCGAATCTAGCTTCTGAGCCCAGGGTACAGATTAGTGGAGTTAGCGTAACGTTCATACCCTGAGACAGGATGATCCCACCAGGTTATTTCCTGAACGTGGTCATTATGTCATTTTATTTGGTTATTTCCCCGATGTTAAATATTTGTGATATAACGACCTTGTTTATGCAATACGTAATGATGCTATCACACCAGGTTGTTTTCTGAAATGGTCAACATGTCATTTTATTTGGTTATTTTCCCGATGTTTAGATATTTTAATATGACCACATTGCTTGTAGAAAAATATGTTATGTTTCCTGAACGTGGTCAAAATGTCACTTTTTTGGCGTTTACCCCGATGTTAAATATTTGTGATATGACAACATTGTTAATAAAACAAAACCTAATTTTGCTATCACATCAGGTTGTTTCCTATAAACGTAGTCAACATGTCATTATAATTGGTCCCCGATGTTAGATATTTGTGATATGACAACATTGCTTATAAAATGATACGTATTATTACATGACGGACGAGTGATCTGTCTTCTGATTGGTCGAGGAAGATGGTCACCGACAATGATCAAACCTTATGTTGACCGCGGGAAACGTCACGCGAGGTCAACATAACAATCCAATGACCTGGAGCTAAAAATAGATCGCCACTATGAGGAACGCCGTAAAGAGTTGTTCCAAAAAAACTTAGAATAAAGTATTGTTTTCTGAAACTTTAATAAATCATATAATAAAACAGTTGTTGACTTCAGTTATCGGTGAATCCAATGGTTTATTGACCTCGGAAACTTATGTTCACCGAGGCGATAGCCGAGGTGAACATAATTGTCCCGACGTCAATAAACCATTGGATTCACCTCAACTGAAGTCAATAACTGTATAATGTTGCTATTTCCAAGGATGTTTCCTGAACGTGGTCATCATGGTAGGCTATGGACGAGGTCTGGCTATCCTGTTTGTGGAGTACCTCAACCTCTTCCAGGCATCTGCAGCCAAAACAACTCTACTCATGGGTGTCATGGCGGGCGTGTACAGCTTCTCCTGTAATGACTTGTTGTAATATTATAACCATATGTCCGTTATTTGCCTCCAGAAGCAAGTCCCATATATTGTCAATCAAAAAACATATCTTGAAATGATGAGAACGTTAGGGCTATGAGCTTGAGCTAAAGTTCTTTTGCATTTTGACTCATTTACGTCCGGTAGAATATGATAGAATATGACCCGTTGATATAATAGGATCTAGTTAAATGATACAAGACTTGTATGAATCATCTATTAGTACATGATAGAAAGAGATAAAATGATCGCAAAAATTCATTTTTGGAAAGCTGATTACACCCCTTTGAAAGTAATTGGTTGGATTTGTCAAAAAATCAGGAACATGCTGAAGATAAATCACAGTCAAAAACATTTAATTGTCAATCTCAAAACTTATTTGAAATGTTAATGATAATTGTTGATTGAATGTTGTTTTCTGGTTAGCACTTAAATATGTCATATCCTGTAGCATATTACTTTAAAGTCTTTGGTCGTAAGAATCTTAAACATTTCCTATAAGAGATAAAGTGAAAATAATCAGCTTGATGTTTGTCACATTCCAGCTCTTATCTCCATGAACGTGTTGATCAACATGCTTGGGATTAGGAAGACTGTCATTCTAGGTGCATCAATTTCAACAGTTGCCATGGTTACTGCAATATTTCCTACAAGTATCACGTATCTTATCGCCGTTCATAGTGTCCTAATTGGTAAGTATATATTTCTACTAGTATATATACTATCCAGATGTTTCACACAACAAAAATACCTTTTCAGTAAAAGTAAAAGTTTTTCGATTTACAGAATAGCAATATAGCTATGTTTAAAGCATAAAAAATATAGGATAGATTGTTATTAATCTAACTACAGGTACTCTGATTTATTCACGTAATTATATATTTCTAAAAAAAAGATGACATTGATCGCTGTGAGCATGCTATACAATAAATATACCTTACACGTGTACTGCTTGTGGGCATTTATTTGTATTTTAAAACCTATAATAGTAATTCATGTGATTACAGGTATTGGACATTCCATGCTGTTTGGACCTGGTTTGGTTCTGATAGGCCAGTACTTCAACAAGAGAAGAGGATTGGCCACAGCAGTAGCCAGTTCAGGTGTGAGCTGTGGATCAAGCATCTTCCCAGTCATAATCAAATATCTCCTCGACGAATACGGCTTGAGAGGATCCATGATCATTCTAACTGGGATCACGATGAACCTCTTTGTAGGTGCCTCTCTCTTTCGACCTCTCAGCTTCTTTAAGAAACGAATCGCAAAGCAAAGGCCTTCAAAAGTACGGACAATTCCAATAAAAACACCAGCACGGATAGAAATGAAGGATATTGGAAAGCTGAATCCTGAGAAGTTCCTGAGTGTTGATTCCGTCACTTCTGAAATGCTAGGACGCTCCCCTATGGCTGGGTTTTCTCTTCTTTCGAAAGATTCTTCAGATTCGCTACACATTGTACGGAGATTAAGCAGACCTCTATCAGCATCATTTGTCCTCAGGAGCAGGATGGCGTCAATGTATGCCAGCAATGCAGAACTAGGATCAGCTCCCGTGTTGAATGTTGTTGATGAGGAGTCCGAGGTGGAGGAGGAGGATCTGGAGGAGCAGACGACATCGAGGAAATGTATCTTCTTTGTCAGGAGAGTCTTCTCAACGCTGGATTTCTCCCTCTTCAAACATCCTCTTTTCCTTTCGGTCATTGTTTATTCGTTCTTTAGCATCACCGTTGCTCTCCTTCCTGTGTATTTACCAGTTCTTGCAAAGGAGAAAGGAATAAGCCAAAAGGACGCTGCCTTCTTCCTCATGATCACAGGGGGTTTGGATTTCTTTGGAAGATTGTTCTACGGATTTTTCGCAGATTTAAGAATTGTACCAGTTAATGTTATTATGGCAGTTGGTTTGATAATTACAGGAACTGCCACCCATTTGACGATGTTTTACAACTCATATGTGTCTTTACTTGTTTATGCTGTGATTGTTGGGCTATCATCCGGGTCCTATTTCAGTTTGATACCGGTCGCCATTGTGGACATTATGGGACTCGAACATCTTGCCAAAACTCTTGGATTTGTTTCCGTTTTTCATGGAATATCTATGGCCATTGCACATCCAATCCTGGGTAAGTATTGGGGTTATAGTATTAAGACAAAGAGAATGTTGTTTGAGACAGTTATGTCAAATGTTATATCAGAGTTGTTAGTTGTTGTTGTTGAGTGTATGACTGTTGCTGAAATTTTCCTTTTATGCCAATGGGTGCTTTAAGTAAATTGTATTATTCGCTATCCAAGGTAAACTAACAAGCAAATGAGTCAACTTTATTTGAAAACAAATTATTGCAGATATTATTCATTATTTGCTGTCAGTGTTTGAAAGGTGATACAAGGAGAACATATGTAAATGGAGTGTAGAAACTCGACTTCCGAATACATAAAAGGCCTTCCAACTATCACGGAGAGGTAAATGTCATTTGACATTTAGAGATGATAAAGGTAAAGTAAGGTGATTAAATTAAATCAATACATGACTGTGGTAATTTTGAAGGCAGCAAAACCACAAAACAGATAGGAAACATATATCAAACTGATACAACTGAACTCAATCGTTTCTACTTTCAAAAGTTTTCAAAAAGTTTACATATATCATTTTATCCCCTATTGGGGCTGTATGATTTATATTTAAAGATATAAATGATGTTTCATGTCTGTATACCATTCAACAACTTCCCCAAATTTATCTGTTCAATCTACAGTTTAGTGTAGATGTGGATTGAAGCTATATCAAAACGTTGTTAAACTCTATTAACTTCTTTTTAATGTTTTTATTCAGCAATTAAAATTTTTTAATCACTTGACCCTAACAAATTCCAATTGTTTTGCAGGAAGTCTGAAGGACGTGACGGGCTCCTACACCGTGAGTTTCAACTACATAGGCTGTGGGGCTTATATAGGGGCGCTCACCTTGCTGCTCCTTCCATTGCTACGAAGATGTATCAAGAGAAAAACAAACTTACAATCTATATATGATAAAGTGACAGAACTTTGATACTTTGATAAAGAAGTACGGAACAACTGGATAAAATATTGCCCAAGCCCTAAACAACAACGCATCCATTCCTCATTCAACTACAAGATGTGGAGCCTGCGAGGAAACATTAACACTCGTTCCATTTCTACGAACATGGTGAAAATGTATAAAGAGAAAAACAAACTTACAATTTATATACGATAACGTGACAGAACTTTGATACTCATTGATAAATAAGTACGCAACAATTGGATAAAATTTTGCCAAACAACAACGCATCCATTCCTCATTCAACTACAAGATTTGGAGCCTGCGAGGAAACATTAACACTGCTGCTCGTTCCATTTCTATGGAATGCACTAAGAAAGAACATTTCAAATTTGTATACGATAAAATTAAAAAGCTTTTTATGCATATTAACACAAATCAAAACATATAGGATAAAAATGTCCGTTGCTCACATTGTTCAATTGCTACGAAGATGAATTAATCACTCATTTACAATCTATACATGATAACGTGCCACTAAGATACCTATTGATTTAGAAAAAATCAAAACATTGACTGTTGCCCAAAACATTGATTGTTGCGCTTGTTACACATTGTTTATTGCTACAAAGATGCGCCAATAGGAAAACTCATTTGCAATCTCTAAAATGATCAGGTGACTGAATGGCGATATTCATTTATTGGTGGGAATTCTGAAATGTGGGGAAAAGTGTCCGTTGATCATGTTTATGTTTTTCCTATGCTACGTAGATGCATCAATGGGAAAACAACTTACATTTTATGATAAAGTGACTTAACTTCGATCTTCATTTATCAAGAAAATTTTAGACGTGTTGGAGAAAACAACGTATGTTGGTCATGTTACATATTGTTCAATTACTACGCAGATAAATCGATAGGAAAACAACTTATAAAAGTGACTGAATTTTGATACTCGTTTAATAAATAAAAGTACCGAGGGTAAAGAAGCTCACCTTAAAATGAATGATGTGGTAATATGGTTTAATTGTGTAACCATCCTTTATATGATAATTGATTATGGCTGCCATCATGATTTTTTTATCTTTTAAAATGCTATTCTTCTGTTTAAAACCACTAGAGCTTGAACAAACATTATTATCTTACCTTACAGTAAAATACTCGCTTTTGATTGCTCTTTGCCCGGGGTTCTCAAACTCTTGTAAACCTCCAGGCGGGATACAAATTTTATGTCTATTTGCCGAACTGTCTAGCATTTGCCGAACACCGTTACAATAGCAGTATATTCCACGCACGGTTGTAGAGGGTTCGCTGTAAGTACGTTATTGTAGTAAATTGTTGTTTATTGTTCATAGTTTAATGTTAAAGAAGTTATGATGGAACTTGATGTGTTTCGTTGTGTATTGTCTGGTAGCACGACGATACAATGGAATTGACAAGTAGATCTACTGAAAACACTTGTTGTATATTGCCTTTGAATTTTAAAATTCTCAATAAATAAAAAGAAAACATGTTCGGTAAGATAAGATAATAGAAGGAATGTGGGATAGAAGAGAGGTTTGCAATGGAAGGACAGGAGAAAAAAGGGGAGGAGGGAAAGGGGGGATAAAAGGGGTGGGGGTAGAAGAGAGGTTTGCAATGGAAACAAGCAAAAAAGTGAGCGTGGCTCACTAATACCCCCGATCGTGCATCCCTGACTAACTGAATTATGTTTTACTTTCAATGTAGTCATCTCTTGCACAGCATTTGACCCCCAAAGAGGAATTGAGAAAAATGACTAATCAAAAAATGGAACGTTGTGAAAAAAACACACACACAAAAACCCTTATCAATTTTAGTTTTGATTTGGCACTGGACCGCTCTTAGTAGGGAAGAAGACACATGCAAAATGTGAAAACAATCAGATGAAAAGTTTTTCCCGTAATAGGTTGGACGAATCTGATATTGGAAAATGACTAAGTTCAAAACATGGAAATTTGTAAAAAAAATCAAATATTAACGAAATTTGCTGTAACTTCGAACTGCACTCCTCCTAGTAAGGTAGAAGACATGTGCAAAATTTGAAATTAATCGGATACATAGTTTTCCCGTAATAGGTCGGACAAAAAATGTCCTCGGACAGACACACACACACACACACACACACACACACCTACACACACATACATACATACATAAAAATACCTATATAGCGCTAAAACCAGAAAACTGCCCTGAAGCGCTGTGATGAACACATGAAAATGTCAGGTAGTCAATCAAATGCAATGCTGAAATAACGTGTTTTAAATCCGGATTTAATATCTCGGAAGTTCCTGTATGTCTCTAAGGTTTTTCGGAAGCTGATTCCATAGAGAAGGGCCGGCGACTTGAAAAGCACGATCACCCAATGTTTGAGTTCTGGATGAAGGAACTTTAAGGAGGTTACTGTCGAAAGATCTCGGGCATCGTGCGGGTTGATAGATTGGAAACAGGGCTTATAAATATTATGGAGCTTGTTCATTTAGACATTTAAACACTAGAAGCAAGAGTTTGAACACTTGATTATCCTGGGTAAAAAAGGTTGGATGACCAATGCCATCTGAGATACGACTGCCTGTCTTGGTTACCTATGCAACATGTTTGGCATCTTTTGGAAAGGATATAATAATAATAATAATAGCTTTCTTATACCGCGCATATATCCATGACAGAGCATGCTCAAAGCGCCATGAGTATTATTACCCTGAAGGGATAGTACTTTCGGTGCCGCCTATTAACAAGCGCTCAGCGTGACCGTATATAGGTCCATACTTCCCCCTTATCAGAACATTTATAAACACTCCAAGAGGCCTTTTGTTCAGTCTATGGACCGCGTATGTCAAAACATTCAAGTCATACAATATATTGACAAGATAAGACATTAATTCATTAAACAATCCTTTACTCTGGCCACAATCCCTAATACTAAATACTAAATACTAAATACTAAATAATCACCATTGGATAAAATATGCTAAATGAAATTATTTTGTTGTTGTAACATTTGCCATTTAATCTTATAGCGCAGGAAGTGAGCCACCATTGCTGTTACTCTTACTATAGCAAATCGTCCTGAAATTGGCATGGTACTGTTTAAGTCGCCACAATCAAATGGATTTTTTAAATTTTTTCCTCTGGTTTGCTGTATCTATAATGTTATCACCCAATAAATTCAGACTTTGAAATGTAAACGATATGCTCCATTCTGATTGGATCTAACAAGGTCATGTGGTCGGTATACATTTCAATGAACCCTAAATTGCAGGTTATACAAAATAACTTTCAGTAAATGAAGTTTATACGATATCGTGCCGGACCTACAATTCTCGGGGCTTCCCCTGATCTTACAGCCACATTCCAGCCTGACCCAAGTCTTGATTGTCATCACTTAGACTTTTTGCAAATATTATTTTTCGGTTTATTAGCAAACACGCCCAAATAATCTGTATTTGATGTACGAAGAATAAACATTAAGTTGCAAATAAATAAAGTTGTACTTGTACATCTCTGGTCACAGAAAGGAGGATAGTGGGCGAAGTTTAACAAGGTAAGGTACATCATTTCAAAAGCATGAGTTGAGCTCCATTCTGAATGACTTGACTGGCGACAACACAGTGTCAAGTGTTTGAAAACATGTACTCGTCAATGACAGTGTCTAACATCGGCGGGCCTGAAATTGGCATTATGTCTTGAGGGACTTTAAATAACTTTATGTTTACATTCATTGTCAAACCAACAACCAGAGCACGTCGAGCTTTAGAGCTGATACTCTACACTCGATACAGGACAGTATCAATACGCGAGTGCAATTTGTTAATTTTGGAATGTTTAAATTAAACTTTACTACACATTTTTTTAGTTTATCCCAAAACATTTTATTGTTATTAACATGATACTCATAAAGGATTATTTGTAGAAGTGTATCTTTTCCTTTTTTGTTACGAACTATTTTTGCATGCGCTTGAAACCGGTTGAGATCCGCCTTGGTCTTACTTATATCTAGGTCAGTGGGACAAGCAGCTATAAGTTACTACAGAATCGCATTTCGAATGATATAAAACAACTTCTGGCTTTAAATACAAAGTGGGAATTTAAAAGGAATGAATTTCATAATATAATTGTCCACACGGTTATAACCTGTTTGAAACTCGTAATATAAACTTTAGCATAACTGGCTTCGCAAGTTACGCAAAAAACGGTATATAAATCACACAAAAACGTCGTGATTGACTATAGAAGTTGACGAAACTGAACTCTCTTGGTCGTCCTTATAACAAATGTTATATATCGAGTGATTCTCAAACGAAAGTGCTTATTTTCAGTGGGATCTAGTGTGCTCCAACACCGCCTTTGCACGTCTCCCACAGTCCATGTTTGTCATAGGGCAGGGTATTGGTGCCTTGCTCTTCTCCATACTCGCAGACAAGTACGGTAGGAAACCAGTTATGTTACTGTCACACTGTCTCACAGCTGCTCCTGGTTTCGGCTTGGCGTTTCTCCCAATATTGAGACCTTCACTGCACTGCGATTTGTTAACGGAGCTTTTCAGCAGGTGTGTATTTCTTAAGTTAATTTCCATGTGAGGTGAAATGTTTGAATGTTGACAAATCAATGTTACAAAAACAAAGAGATTTTGCCTGAAATCGATTCTTTAGCCCTATATTCCCAATGTTCTAATCTTTCAAACCTGATTTGATGAAGTAGAAGGATTGAACTAAATTCTGTTGCTATAGTAAACAATAAAATCAGAAACACAATCTCGTAAATTGAGCCATATTTACTCTATATACGTAAACTTCTCTCTGCAATTAAAAAGTAATATGATAAAACAGTATGGAGTCTCTCATAACCCAGTCTAAGTAAACCTAGCCTCAATATTATCCGTTTCACTCCTATACTGAGTCTAGAAAGGTCTATTAGAGAGTCGCGTCAGCCCACGTATCGATTTGACCAATCATAACTCTTCTTACCAAGCCACGATAGTCTACCTTCGCACGTATTACGTTGGAGGGTCATCGGTTGCAGAAAGGTCGACAGCTGACGCGACCCTTTACCAGGCCTTTCTCTATTCTGTATAGGAAGGAAACGGATAATACTGAGGCTAGATTTAGACTGCTCATTACCTGATAAAGGGTGTGGTGATGAATGTCAGCACAATGTGTCTGGAGATCTTCCCCGAGAACCTGCGTCTTGCAGTGGCCACAGTACATGGTCTGGCCTGGACTATGTGCCCTCTCCTACTGACCCTAGTTAGTTGGTCACTGCGCTATGAGAGTTGGCGGACACTGCAGCTTGTCTTCTCGGCGATGTCTGGAGTCGTCATATTGCAGATCATTTATGTTAAATAACAATTCTAATGTAGAGTTAACCTTTTATTCTCTTTTTTTCAAGAAATTCCTAACACGTAATGAGAATTGTTGACTACTTAATTTTTTCCATTTATTCTTTGATTCATGTTTCATAACCGTTACTGTTATATTAATTTACACTTTATCAGATTTGTGTTAATGTAATATATACAGTTAATTTTTGAGTTCTTTCTCCACTGCTTAGTGGCTAGCAATTCAAAAATATGACAACGCAATGTTTGACATCCAACTGCTGGATTTCAAGACCATTCAAATATAAAAGAATAACATTCGCCATATAGATAAAACAATACAACACACTTGTTATACGTTGGCTAAAATTTCGTGAAACGTTAAATTCTCAATAAACTGCACCATCATACAACGAAACAGATTTCTGGACGAATCACTGAGATGGCTTATTGCAAACAACAAGAAGGCTGAAGCAACTGCAATAGTGAAAAAAGCAGCACGGATGAACAAGGTAGACCAGGGGACAATTAATTTGATCAATTATATTCATCTACACAGTAGCATACACATAATTCACGGAAGATGATGAACAGTTATCTCACAATTATAACATATGTTTCAATGCAGGATGGTGGACAGTTTAACGTACTTCAGTCTGTATCTGACCTCCTCTTCTCTGGCTGATGATCTCTACCTCAACTTCTTTCTCAACTCTCTGGCTGATGACCCTACAGCGCCTCTCTTCTGGTTCATTAATCGGAGGTACATTCTCTTCCCAGAGAGGCAGATCAAGTCATGAAATGTTGATACATTCACTGTTTTGTTACGCCGAAATCCGTTGTTCCAGCGGTTTTCCCTGGCGGCACCACAATCCTTTGAACTTCTTTAGCAAACGACAACGCTTCTCGCATGGAAAGCATGGTTCATATCACAATGCCTTGTCATGATTCAGGAGTTAAAATGATGTTTTAAGAACAGCGTCACTGATTGCATAATTAACTTTGATTGCCTCTAATCAGGCATCTACCATTCTAGCCCACAAAAGCGTAATAGAACAAGAAAAGCCTTTACAAAAGGCATGGTTGATGCCACAGATGAAGGTTGTGATTAGTCGACCAATTTGGTTGATAAGTGAACAGTAACAACACTGGGTGCCAGCACTAATATTAGCACGAGTATTGATCAATCAAAGTTAATTTCACAAAATCATTTTTTTTGCAATAATCATATCAACATGAGTTTATGAAAGTTTTTATTTTTACTTTTATCAACGAGTGTTGGTTTATTTTATATCAAAAGACACGAGGGTGATATTCTATTTATCATCCAAAGTCGCTCTTTTTCACATCTCAGAGAAAAATATTACATCTCTGAACACAACTATACTAGATTTTCAAGACAGTGGCACAGCGTTGACAATGACAGGATATTGTGCAAAATGTACTGCCAAAACGACATCTCCTAGGCGCCATCGCTTGGTCTCGGTTCAGGATCCTTTTGATCCGAAGTCGATTTCAAGCGTTATCCCCTGAGTAAGCAGGCCTGATAGCTAAAGTTTGGAACCAACGATATATGTCATATTCTAAATATAGCACGCGTCATTTTCAGTGGTGATAAATACATGTTTTCGATGTAACCATTTAGTGGCATCGTTAATTATAACTTGTAACGTGGTAATAAATGCTCCCCCTATTAGTAAACATTAGTCTTATTTCAATGTCACAAGCGTACTTACAGAAACATTCCTTTTAATTCGCCAGGCGAGCCAACTTTAGCCAAATTAAATCGTGTGGGTTATAAAAAGGGGGATTTTGCGATTATTGAATGCCAAATAATGCTCTTATCTAGAACAAATGTAGACTCTTCTTCATATGAAGTTGTTTTTGATTGACTCTGTTAACATTTATCAGCGTCTTGAATATGAAATACTCTTTTAATATAACATTTAAAGTGAAATCATATTCCACAGTTTAATGTGTCAAATATTGTGTATTACCCACATGGTGACGTAATGCATTTTTGCTACAACTCTGTTCATTGGTCATTTGATGTGGATACAGCACATGTGATTGGCGCGGCTGCCTTTGGGCATTAACCAATAAAGATAATATCAACATTTCATGCTTGATCAGGCTCTGTGGGGAGAGAATGTCGGAGGTATATAAACGCATATATTTAAAATACATATGGAAATGAAGATATGTTAACTAATATTTCCAAACATATTAATTTCTGTTGTATTAAAACTTTACATTTTACTTGTATGATATTCAGACGATTCTTATCTTGAATGTTATGTATTCATTCTCAAAGGGCTCTTGTACCTCTTATCAATGTATTCTTTGTTAGGATTGGCAGAAGGAGATTCTTCCTGTGTTTCCATTTCATAGGCGGGTCCTGTCTTCTTATATCTACTGCCCTAAGGACATTTACTGGTAAGAATGTGGTTTCTCATCACGATATTGACAAAGAAAACTATTAATAAATAATCTTTAAACAATTATGTTTTCTCTTACAGAAAATGCACCTTCAAATATAGCACTAATGCTCAAAAGAAAGTAAACACCTAAAAAAAAAAGAGTATTTTTTTAAAAGATAAAAAATTACTTATCAACCATACTGGGATTTGTGTCCCACGTATAGACCCAGACTTTCTGTGAAAAAAATGTCGAAAACAATAATTATGATTCTCAAAAACGTTGCATGAAATCCAAAATTGACATATTATTGTGTAACACAAAATGCACGTGCAAATTGATTGTATAAAACAGCCTAAGCGAGACGTAAGGGATGAAGTAGTGGGGAAAACATAAAAAGTATGCCACGTTTGAGTCCTGTCGAAAGAGAGAAAGCTGTCGGAATGGCCCAGCAAGGAGCAACAAACACCGCCATTGCAAGAACCTTTGGTTGTACCAGAACAACAATCGTCAAACTGATGCAACGGCTGAGACACACAGGCAGTACATCGGACAAGCCTAGGAGCGGTCGACCATGTGTCACGACGCCCGCTGAGGATCGACATATTCGAACGATTCATCTCAGGAATAGATTCGCAACGGCGACGTCAACGGCGGCAACGGCATTACGTCACCCTATCAGTCGACACACCGTCTACCGTCGACTTCGAAGACATGGCATTCGGGCACATCGACTTTACTGTGGTGTTTATCTGACCGGCGTCGTCGACAGACGTGGACCAGGCGGGTTCAACGGTGGCAGAGGCGTGATTGGGCACGGGTTATGTTTTCCGACGAAAGTCGGTTTTGCCTATACCAAAATGATGGTCGGAATCGGGTATATAAGCGAGAAGGTGAACGGTTGGCCCCACATTGTATTCAACTCCGAGCGTTTGGAGCTGGTAGCGTGATTTTGTGGGGGGGGGGGGGGGGGGGGGGGGGGGTTTGCGGCGATCTCAAAAAGAGGCTGATGACCATTCATGGCAACTTGAATGCTCGCCGATACAGAGATGAAGTTCTGCAACCTGTTGTTGTGCCATTTAACCAGCAACAGCGAAGAGGAATTGTCTTTCAACACGACAATGCACCGCCTCACACCGCCAGACTGACCAACGAGTTTTTGAACAATGCCAATATTGTTAGATTGCCAGCATGTTCTCCTAACATGAACCCAATAGAGCACCTTTGGGACCACCTTGATAGACAAGTGAGAAAACTGCCAGTGCCCCTTGTCACAGTCCAACAACTGGAACAATGTCTCCAACAGGAATGGCAAAGAATCACGCCTGACGTCATTCATCGCCTTACATCACCAATGCGTCGACGTGTTACAGCCTGTATCAACGCCAATGGAGGTCACACTCGTTATTGAGTTCGTTATTGCGGACATTTTGGCAATAAAAGACACTTTATTCCATATTTTTGAAACTGTTATTTGACATTCCCACCCCACGTGTCTCTCATTGATAATTAAACCTAATTTTCAATATCAAATACAATGTAATTGTAACATTTGTTGTAAAAATTAATACTCTATTGAAATTAACAAGATTTACAAAAATATTTGAGTTTGTTTTTATTTCACGCCTGATTTGACAACTGTATACTTTCTTTTGAGCACTAGTGTACATTTGAATGCATCCGTAAAGCTGATGTGTCAATAAATAGTCAATTTCATGTCTCATTAACCGCAGTAAACTATTTCGGTCATTTTTGGAGAAAAAAACTCCGTTTTATTCTCTTAATGGATACGTTTGAATTCTTGTAACATAGAGCTGTAACATTGATGATAATGTATAGTATAATATAGTAACTTTTGAATATATTTTCCAATGACAATCAAACAAAGTGTTTGTATGTAGGAATGCTGGTTTAGGAGCTGCGTCTACATCAGCCAGACTCGGAGCTGTGATGGCTCCCTTCACCAAGATGCTGGTAGGTATTCAATAAAATTGACTGATAATCGAGACAATAACTTCTGAACATATACCGCTCTCGTTTTTACACGACAGTATTGATATACATGACATAATTGTGAACAATTCCTTGTATGTTACTGATTCTTTGAAAAACAGCACGATTTAATGGTCAGCAACTTTACTGCTATGTACTCAATGAATATTATACTGCAATTTTTACTTCTAATTGTTACTTACAGATGGACGTAGTTAACTGGGTACCTGGTCTTGTATTCGGTGTCGCGTCCCTGGTTGCTGCTGTAATGATTATGCTTCTACCAGAAGCTGAGGGCAAGGAACTTCCAGAAACCATTGAAGAAATAAAACTCTGGAATCGGGAGATAGGGAAAGGAAAAGGAAAAGAACTTAGATATCTTCCCTCGAATGATTTAAATTATTGGTTCACAAGTTCAACAGGTTTTAATTATATTGAGTGCAAGTAATGTTTAGATATTACAATTTTAATCACAATTCATCAAAGAAAAATGCTTTATTGTGAACTACAATTATGACATTATAAGGTAACCAGCTTAAGGTATAGAGATTTTTCAAAATGGAAATCAAGGTTTTGCGTTGTACAACTAATTAAACAAATGATTAAACAATAGTTTATGGTTCAATTAAATAATTTATGAACGGAAATTGTTTTGTTAATTATTTCTGGAAGAGATTGGTTTTAGCGTTGTTGACTAATGAAGAAAGCAACAGATAATAATGCAAAAGCCAGTAAGGGATAAGTATTCGACCAAGCATTACTATCGGTGGACTAAAATTATGCAAGAGAAATAATTTCTATCAACTTTCATTAAAGTTCAGACAGACAGCGATGGTCAAGGATATTTTTTTTTCAACCTTTTTAATCTAAACTTGTCAACTAAACGTAAAAGTAATCTTTGGAGGTGTAGAAAGCATTTGGAAATGTAGAAAACTTACGCCTACCCGGCCGGACCCGTCCAGTGGTGGGTACATTTTTACTTTCGAAAAAAACACATCTTTGTCCTTAAACTCAGAACGCTTCGGTGTTGCAAACATAAAGTCACAATGATGACTGAATATGTTTCATCAAAAATCAAGTTCATCATCGTTAACCGTATCTTAAATTCATGCACTGCCTTTTCAAGTATGGATTACAACAATGTAGATGCCTAAACACAATGAATGTAGAACATTGATAATTGTCAAAAAACTGTGGCAAGATTTAAGTTTATCTTAACCAAAGCATATCTACTGGCTGTGGCGAGGGGATATTTAGCCGAACAGATAGAGTGTCTGTCTCACCACACAGAGGTCCCGGTTTCGAATCCCGCTGGTTGTGAAAATATTGGATTTTCACTCCTACTGCAGTTGGCGCCCAACAAGTAGCCGGGACGATTCATTAATGTCACACATTTAAGTCTTTTATAGGTTGCTAGATCCTTATTATTTGGTATGTAAAAAATATGTGTGTTTCACTCCTGCTTCATATTGAAAACACGTGGGAGGACACTTTGGTTGTTTTCATTTGATTGAACACCGGACATGGAATTAATTGGCCGGGCATATGTTAAAAGAGAACGGGTTGTGCTCATCTAAGGGATGTTTTTTGGAAGTGAAAAAAAAGAGAAATGGGATGCATCAAGTTGAAAGATTGAGCTAGAATTACATTGCAATTTTTGTGAATAAAGTTCGTTTGAATTGAACCACATGTCAAAACAGTCGATGTGCCCTGTTTAAACAACCGGAATGTCCTCTCTTAGTTCTGTTCTCTATAACAGGTCTACTTTTTTCTCAAGACTTTATTTTTCTTCGACTTCGTTCAAATTTAGAATGCATCTTATTTACAGCATATACATTTAAAGAGCAGGAATTTACATATTGAATGATTTAGAATATTGCAATTACATGTAAGCGATTCGAACGTCTGTACATGTACCGTAGCCTTATCGTGGTTGAGTAACCGTATTCATAACAAATCAAGTACTCGCTTTCATCTTTAACCTACATCCTAAATGTATGTAAAATACATTTAGATAATAAGAATAGGGTAACAAGTAATATATTGCATTATACACGTTATCCTTCTGGTCGTCGGGTATTCACTGTGAATACTTTGAATACGCTGACCTAAATACACCTGCTGGGGTACTTTAACAGGCCCTAGTAACAACCCCGTCACGCCTGAGAATTCAGGGTCACAAACTGTCTTGTTACAAGCGTTTTACATGCTCAATGAATCTAACTTATCTAAGGTATTCATTGGCTCAGGTTACACTTCACGATATGTAGCTATTGTGCAGGATGACATTGGTTGCTTTCATTCATTTACCAACACTGTGTTCAACAATTAATTGTTTCTTGCATCAACTTTACCGGATACACAAAGGATAGCTGAAATGAGGGGTCCGTGTGATAGACGATGAATCACAGTACTACATGTAGACAAAACTGTGAAGTAAGATATATGTACAATATAGACTTTTATTCAGTGGAAGTGCATTTCCGAATTTCTAACCTGATATCCCAAATTTGTTTGGTTTGTTTTATCTTTTGTACTAACCATTTCAAGTATCACGACCATTACAGAGATTTGTATATATTAGTGTTGTATTCCTTATATATATATATATGTATATGTATATATATATATGGTGACAATAAGCAGCATCGTAAAAAGAACAGGTACACTTGAATGGGGAACCCTGATACGAAACAGCGTCCCTGGTGCCGTCAAAATGCCTTTATATGCAGTGACGTGTTTTGTTTTTGGTGCCCAATTTTGTGCATAATGATTATGTTAAGATGATATTTCGAGTTACATAGCGACCTAAATATGTTTTCGAAATATTTTTGGTAAAATTAAAGTAATTAAACAATGTCATAAATAATATGATAATCGTAAATCGCGGGCACGAATATTTCGAACCCGGAAGTAAAATGAGTATTGAGTTTGCCGTCGATCTCGCTTTGAAAACGACGTTCACTGTTTTGTAATAAAGTTATAATGATTAAAAGTTTTAAAAATCTAGACATGTTACTTTGTTCCGTATTAGCATGACAATAATTAACCCTGGAAATGGAAATGCCCTACCAAACCGAGAGTGCTATGTACAGTGTCCGAGTTTTAAAAAATAACATTTCCTTGTTTTCCGTGAGTAAATGTTGTCACGTACTGAATGATGTCAAATGATATGTCAGATATTTCAAGTAGTGAAAATACTTTCGGAAAAAATACTGCTTATAATTATAGTAATTAAAAGTGCTGGGACTGCTGGCCATATCCGAATGAAGTATAGGGATAGGGAGATGCAGGGATTGAGAAAGACAATACCAAATTTCAGATTTTAAAGTAATCTGGTGAATTTAAAATGGGTCATTGCCTTTTAAATTTAAATGGGCTATTTTTATCCAATGTGCAAAATGGGCCACAGGGTGGATCATTTTCTCTGTGAATAGACTAAATAAAATAATTGAAATAATTTATATAAAAAAATCACCGACGAATCATCAAAATATTCAAAATAATTCATAAAAACATCAATTACTTGTCTCTTTTAAAGACATAATGACAATATTGGTTTGACTTGGATACAGAGCTGTGTGGTTTCAGTGACAATACCTGTTGTTAGTCAAGGACTGTACTTAACCCCTGAACACTGATATTAAATGAAGATTTTCTACTGAGGTTTTGTAAACATATAAAAGTATATGATCAGTAGCTTTGTTTCCTGTCAGTGTTAATCAACTAATTGCCTAAGTAATGGAATATATGCTGTCATTATCAATTTGTCTAATGTTTACATTGCATTAATTTCCTATCATTCTAACTTGTTTACATAACCTTTTATCAAAACTATAATATTGCATATCAATTTTTAGAAGAACATACACATTTTTCAGTTTTCCCTTTTGCAAATTTGTCAACTTAACTAAATGTAAATAGGATTTGTTTTAACTAAATTTATCAACAGTGGGTCAATTGTACCTGCATTAGGGGGAATTAAATGTTTTGTGGAACACAATATATCATAACTGCAATTAAATCAAAATTGTCTGACTTCATGTTTAGTTTAGCAATCTCTTATATTTTGACATGACATTGTTTTGATTGTAAAAATTCTTTCAAAGATAACATGAACCCATGATGCCTGCCTAATCTAATATCTCATATCAATGTTACAGTTGTAGATTTACAGTTCTGGAACTTTATAAAGCAAACATTCACTCATCTATGATTTGACAGTTTGCAAGTGATTACCCGGATTTACCTGGAAATACCACATAAGATCATATATTTTTAAAAAAATCATCCAACACATTTTCAGAAATTTACATTTATTTTTTATCTTGAAATTTTATCTTGAAAACTGAAATTACACACATGTGATATCTGTTGGTGGCATGTGATCAATAATCTGCTGCTACATGATGTTGACAGGAGCCAGGAGGGTGAAGAACTGAAGATGGATCTGAAACACAACACAAGAGTCTGTATCGTACAGATGATAAGACCTAATATAAAATGAGCCAAAATTCACTTACCGTATATTCTACTTATATAAATATCAAGATTAATGAGCATTAGAATAGAAGATCAAATAAATTTCAGAAAAAAAACACCAAACACATTATCAGTGACTTATATTCACTTTGGATCTTCAATATTGAAATTAATAATTTGGTGAAGAATGATATGTGCCATGTGGGTAAAAAGGTGTAACAATCCAAGGCTTATGTTTTCTTTAAAAAATCCACACAAAATGTTTTTTCTCTCCATGACCAGTCCTTGAATATTGCGTTTTTTGGAAAATCCTCATTTTTAGCACATTTCAAAGTTCTACAGTTTCTTTCTTCAAAAAAGATATCCTTAAATTGATTGAATTTTCACATGCGCTATTCCAAGCTCAACTTTTGCTATGTTGTACTTTATCAAAAAAATGTTGATAGTTAAGGAGCTAGAAGGACCAATATGGAGTAGGGGTCTAAAAATCTTCAAATTTCAGAGTTTTCAATAAAGTTCCAAAATTCATTACTCCATTACTATTTAAGTTATCAAAACAAAACATACATCTTTGTATGTGGATAAACAAGACCAACATTTGTTCTGATATACATTATCAGTAAAATATCAATAGTTAAAGTGTTAGGTTTCATTACATTATACAGGGGTCTGAAACAGTCAACTTTACATTACAGCGTTAACTCACATGTATCTCGAAAACGATAAAGAGATAATTCAAACAAACAAAATTCTGCTTCTAGTAATAATATTCTCTGAAGAATGATGTCATAGCTGACATTGGCCACCATGATGAATTTTTCTGAAAAAGCTTAAACACTGAATATCAAGTGGAATTTGGTCATTTTGATAATGAATTAGCTACTGTTTACCTCTTAGACAAAAAGTCATGTGAAGGTCAAACGCTGTGTGGAGGTCAAACAGGAATCTTGAAGACCTAAGTATTGACGCGTCAATCCTAGTATTCATACTATTATTTGTTATGTTAGAACCTATCCAAATTATCTTAGCTTTTACTTTGTTCATTTTAAGTCCTGAAATTTAATAAATTTATGAAGTACATTAAGACTTCTTTCAGATCAATCGAAAATGCTAAGTATCCTCAGCATCCTGTCAAAGGTTATGTTCAATATGATTAAGCACTAGGCCTTTTATACATATAGATTTGTTCAACTGAAATAATGAATAACAAAGGTGAGGTTTGATCCCCTACATTTCTTTTCCAGTATTAAAGGGAATAAAGAAGTAAAAAGAAGCAATCAGGGTTAATTATTTTAGCTTCAAATATGGTATCGGAAAGCATCCTCGTGTTTCACAGATACATCTCCCTGGAATACATCCATCATGTATTACTCTGTTCAAAGTTTCAACCTTTACAATCAAATCCATAACTACAAATGAAATTACTCGGCTACTCGCTTCTGTTTAGGGTTATACTAGCGTGAAGGAAAGAGAGTATTTCAACATGGCCCGAGAGACCAGGAGCTCACTGGTGAGTGTGGACAGACTACTAGAGAAGTTGGGGGTAGCAGGACGGTACCAGATACTACAGGCTGCCTGCCTCTTCGTCAGCAACATCACCATCGCCTTCCAGCTTCTTAATGTTGTCTTTATTGGTAAGGATAAAATAAAAATCACGTTATTAATTCATTGTCAACATACTTTATTATCGTATGTTAGTTGTTTAGATCATTCTTTAGATCCATTGTCTCCCGAATCTGTCCACTTCTTTGATGGTAACACTCATTGGATGAATAACTTAAATATTGGTAAATCCAAACTCACTCGGCTCAATATATACAACTCATATTGATATGTGTATAGAACGGATAATACTATACATCATAAAAGCGTTAATTCGATTTTAATGATGATGAATAATTTCACAAATGAAATCTAGTAAACAATATTCAAATAAGTTTTTTAAACTTCATCCATTTCCTGAATATGATCTTGTCTGCAATACATGATAATTTAGCATTTTGATATTTCATGCATTCAAAAATGTATTGCAATTTGTTTTGGACATTTCAACCATCACGTTACCACATTCTGTCTATGTAACAGCTCAAGATGTGACACACAATTGTGCCAAGCCGAAGGTGACAAACGATATACTACGTTACTCCAACATGACGTATGGGCAATGTGACATTACAAAGTTCGACGTCAACTCAAACATCACCTCGACGTCACAATGTACCTCATATAGTTACAAGGAAGGAAAACATCACTCAATTATTTCAGAAGTAAGTAAATATAAGGCAAAGATGATAGGTCTTCCAGGCATAATGTGTAAGGTTCGTGGAGAATCTGCCATATTAATCTTTAACAACACGTCATATTTATTGTTCAGTAAAGGATATCAAGTTATCATTTTCCTCAAACCAAAATGAATGCTAACATTACTATTCAGTGGGATTTAGTATGTGGCAGTGCTGCTCTTGGTCGATTACCACAAACATTATTTGTTGTGGGCCAAGGTGTTGGAGCTATACTTTTCTCTGTACTCTCTGATAAATTTGGACGTAAACCGTTTCCGCTTGGATCACATATCTGTTCTTGTATTCTCGGATTTGCATTGGCGTTCTCGCCCAACATTATAACCTTTATGGTTCTCAGGTGTATCAGTGGTGCTTTCCAACAGGTAAGTATAACAAAACATGAAATTTCATGTCACAAATTCATGATTTCACAAGAGAAAAATATTCTAGAGGTCTTTTGGGTCTGACCAACGGAGGAATGCGTAAAAGAAAATTGGGAAACGTTTGTTTAATTGCTTTTATTGAAGCGAAATGGACCACAATCAGAGAGTGTTTAAGCGATGGAAACGTTTCTTGAAGAAGCAAAATATCATTTAGACGCCTATTTTAACAGACAATGCAAATAAAAATTGACAGACACACAATCATACGCCGACAGTCTAAGTAAACTTAGCCTCAATAATACTCACTACACTTCCAATATTGAGTCTAGCGAGGTACAGTAAGAGGTCGTTTAAGTAGCGGTTCCTGTTTATCTTATCGTTATTTCAGGCTGTGGTTATCAACATGAGCACAGTGACCCTGGAGATATTCCCCAGAAACAGACGAGTTGAGGTTGCAACTGTCATTGCCATTGTTTGGTCCGTCTGTCCCCTCTTCCTTGCACTTGTGGGTTACCTCTTACGTCATGAAACCTGGGGAACACAGCAGATAGTGTTGTCATCTATGTCTCTGTTTCCTGCTTCAGGTGTTGTAAGTTTCTCTATCATGCATTCCATGCCGTCATTTGAGAAATGAGCTATATCTATTATCATAGTCAGAGAACAAATTAAAAAAATTCGCATTAAGTACACTGACGGTCATTTTTGTGTGAACACCTTTAATTTATCTTGTGGAAAATAACGGAATCGCATTGCTGAACTTTACATCATATATTTAATTTATTACTGCTTCATTTAGATGAAATTCTTTATTAAATAGATGAGCTATTTATTTTCATTTTCCTGACAGTACCTTCTATTCCCCCCTGAAAATGTGCTTTAAGACACACCTATTGAAATTATCATGGTATAACCCTTTTGATGAAATAAATCGCTTACTCAATCATGACATTTGTGTGTCAAAGGTTCATAGTACCTATTTTTAAGAAGTTATTACACAAATCAGTCTTACATAGTGTCCCCACACCTCTTTGGTACTGAAGATTGAGAATATTTACAGCATCAACTTACATTTTCGGTTGCAGTTTTCTTGACGAATCCCTCCGTTGGTTGGTTACGAACAACAAGGATAAAAGATCCACAGCAATACTAAAGAAGGCATCAAAACTAAACAAAGTAAAAATTCAAGAGGTGATGTCACTATATGAAAGGGGGCAAATATTGGAGCTTTCAACAATCAGCGGTGAAATGGAAAGAGAAAAGAAACCAAAGGAAAAATCTGAAGCTGAACAGTACAAATTTTGGAATATCGTAACCAGTATGTTCCTCCTGAGGGTCTCAGTCATAGTTTGGATCACATTGTAAGTCGTTATAAATGTTTGTCCTTGCATGGTTATTTGGATGAATTCTTTATATGCATTATTGCTATTTCCGAGATTAAAACACTTACATTTAACATTTTGAAACTCTTTGAACTTTATGTATATTTGTATTTTCAGTCTGCTCATAAGTTTTAATGTGATACTGAGGATTGTTTACAGTGCAAGATGGTGTGTTAATCCAAGCATACGATTATCTGAGGATAGTGTATTTGTAGCAAATTCCACCCATTGACCTTTTAAATTGGGAATGATGATATGTAAGTCAATAGCTACTATAGCCGATGTTTCAATGCAGGATGGTGGACAGTTTAACGTACTTCAGTCTGTATCTGACCTCCTCCTCTCTGGCTGATGATCTCTACCTCAACTTCTTCCTGAACTCTCTGGCTGAGGTTCCTACAGGACCGCTCTTCTGGTTCATCAGCAGGAGGTACATTCTCTTCCCAGAGAGGCAGATCAAGTCATGAAATGTTGATACATCCATTGTTTTGTTAAGCCGAAATCCGTTGTTTCCAGCGGTAGCATACAAATAATTCACGGAAGATGATGAATAGTAATCTCACTATAATAACGTATGTTTCAATGCAGGATGGTGGACAGTTTAACGTACTTCAGTCTGTATCTGACCTCCTCTTCTCTGGCTGATGATCTACCTCAACTTCGTCCTCAACTCTCTGGCTGAGGTTCCTACAGGACCGCTCTTCTGGTTCATCAGCAGGAGGCAAGATGCTTAAAACAGAAAGCTTGTTAAACTATGCGATAGCTGTAATTGTTATGTTTAAACATGCCTCTTCATCTGTAAGGATGATATGTAACAGTGCAGGTAAAAGTGTGCTGGTGACAAAAGCATAGTTGTTTCAAGTGCCGACCAGGAAGGACGTGTTAATTTACCTCATATTGAAAGACATTTGAGTTTATTTCTAGTTTGAAACAGCTGACTGTTAACCAAGCACCTAATAATAGCTTTCAGATGCTTTCATTTGTGTTTTTTATATTTACAGATTTGGTCCACGCAAATGTTTCATGTTTTTTTCACATGATGACCGGGGTTTGCCACGATGATACGAGGAATGGCTGGTAAATATACCATTTTCAGTTTATGATTCAACCATTTGTTAAAAATGTTGTTATATCATGATACATGTATGTAGCTAAGCTCAATTTATGTCCATGCAATGTAATTCTATAAGACTGGTTACTCTATCGATCTGTATTACCCATAGAGTTGAAAATAAGTAGTGACATATTTTCAATATGAGCACATGTGCACTTTTGCCTAGCAACGATTGTTGTAGCGCGAGTTCTCGCCTGTGACATAAAACAGGTAATAAAACCATTGTTCGTGACGTCACTATAGCCAGCCGCCGCAATGGGAGCGGACCGTTTTCTGGGTATTTCTTAGAAAATAAAATGGAATTGAATCGGTAATAAAGAAATTATTACCCCTCGGAAGTACGTCATATGACTTTTACGAAACTCATGCAATTTTATGTATTACTCTCGCTCTCGCTCGGGAAAAACAAATATTCACACTCGTTTCGTAAAGTCATATGATACACTTACTCGGATAATCTCTATGTATGTCTATATTTCACAGGAGGGGAAGCAGCATCAATAGGAGCTACTACATTTGCTTTCCTCGGGAAGATTGGCAGTGCCACGTGCTGGAAATCACTATTCGTCTATGTCCCGGAAATCTATCCAACAAATCTGAGGTGACGTGATGATCCAACAAACGCTCTGATATGTTTATGATAGTGTCATTCAATGAAGGGACAGGTTTGGTGACATTTCGAACTTTTGTTAATCTTTTCAGTCTCAAAGTGTTAGACATACTAAAGATTACTAAATTTAAGATGTTCTTCATTAAAATCGTATGTTAAACGTTCCAGATATGTGGGTTTAGGAGCTGGTTCCACAGCCGCAAGAGTTGGAGGAGCAATGGCTCCATTTACTAAAATGCTGGTAAGAAGTGTAGAGTTTATATGTTGACTATTTATGTCTCTACATACCGGTTATGACATTAGTTCATATTACACGCCCGTGTAAGATACCGCAGTGTAATATTTATACGGCAATATTAAACTAGTGTAATATCACAATGCAAGTATGACGTCACAGAAGTGAACTGCTGTGACGTCACAATGTAAGCGCTTCGTCACAATGGGTGCCGAGTCGCGGAACTGTTAGTTTCAGCACATTTTCGGCAAGTTTGCGTGATTTTTAGGGCAACTAATAAACAGAATACTAAACTTCCTTCCCTTTAATACTAGTTTTATTAAACTCGTGAATGATTTGGTATCAAACTCGCTTTCGCTCGTTTCATACAAAATCATTAACTCGTTTAATAAAAATAGTATTAAATGGAAGGTCGTTTAGTATCCTCTATATATTAGGTCAAGCACGATTCGAGAAGGTTTGTTTGAGCGATCAACATCCGCAGCTGTCAATTATATGTCAATGTCCCTTCTGGCTAATCGCGTTGTACATTTGTCTATGCTTTTAGAAACCATCTTTTGCTTTGAATGCTTCCAAAATATATTCAGAGGTGATGTTCAAAATCTCAATAGTCATTGCGCGATTAGTAAATATATATGAGTGTATCTTAAAGATGACAGACTTCTGTCAATGGTTGCCCTTGAATTCTGCTTGTCCAAATATATTTCTCAACTATTTCAGGTGGATGAAATACCTTGGTTACCAGGCACAATATTTGGTGTGGCATGTCTACTCGTGTCTGTTCTTGGCAAACTGTTACCTGAACCCGCTGGCAGGGAGTTACCAGAGACCATTCAGCAGATTAAGTCGTGGGAGGAGGATAAAGAGGACAGACCGACCTGCACGGGTTCGAATCGCTGATTTGACCATGACAAGCGACTTGAAAAAAAATCGACATTTTTGCACTTACATTGCTTTAATATTTTGTGTCTGACATATATTCTAAGATTGAACGAAATCGTTGATTTCAGCATTTGAACAAAAACAATTTTAGAAAACATATAGACAAAACCCTAGAGCACCATGAGGACCTATAGACTTAAGACGGATACTGATTGTTATCATATAATGGACAGTGTTATCTGTGCAATAAACCCATCTTGTAATCATGTTATCAGATCCCTGATAACAATGCAAATGAGGTCAAAACCCGAACTATTTTCTCAAAACTCCATGCATGTCATGCGAGTCCTAAACCGGTCTCTAAACATTGATAACGTCGTCGGGAGTTTTCAGGTTTTGTGGGTTTTTTATCGAATAAAATATCGTAAACAAAATCTTTCAAAACTTATCACGCATTCGTATTTTAGAACTTAGCTTGGTTATCGAAGCATTTCAAGTTGCTTTCATTGTGCGTTTAAAAATAAAACGATATGCAGCTAACAATATCGGCTATCGAAAAAATAGGTGCTTCAATTATCGTGCATAACATAGGCCTAGATCGCTTTGGTCGTGTCGGTTACCAACTTATCAGCATAAACAAATCATATTCTAGTGATAGTACAGATTATATAGTAGCGTAGTTACAAACGCAACAACCTCACCTTCGCAAATAGTCGACGTTTAGTCTAAGGATACCGTAACTGAACTGGCGTAACATCAATGACAATGCAGCTTTTCAAAATGCAGTTAGAGTTACTTCCCCTGTTGTAGCGACGTTGACAACTGGTTCTTACGCATGTTGTGTTATTAAAAAATACAATGTTTACTCGTGCATTGGAAATCAGACTGAAAATGTTCATAGATTGAAGGAGACGTTTCTATCACTGTGAAAAAAATCATTTCATGAAGGAATATTTCTAGACTGTTCACAACTGTACATCGCCGACAATATGACCTTCACCTTGGTTTATTGTGAAAGCAGTTACTCCGCGAAATCTAGGTCAAACATATTTTTAGAAGGTATCATATTTTCGTTGAAATCCTTTTATTTCAAAATGACATTATATGATAAAGAAATTATTAACCTCGTGTGTTTCCGTATCATTAATATCATATAATAGGAATAAAAATATATGTATTATGCTCGCCAAAGGCTCGCATAATACAAATTTTATTCCTATTATATGATATTAATGATACGGAAACACACTCGGTTAATAATCTCTATGTATATCAACTGATAAACCAAATACTTTTTAATAAACTGATGATGAGAATTATAAGATTCTTTTGTGTGCTTCCAACAATGCATGTCCAGATATGGCTGTGTACCACAGTAATGGTATCATCAGTAAAACCGTGCTTACCGTGGTAGCTAGGTTACTTTAGTGAATGACTTACTCGCCAATCTGTCAAAAACATCGTTTAGTGGTAAGAGAATGAAACACACATAAAGGTTGTCGAAATGATTAAAGTTATGGCTACAGGCCGCTAGGTCATTAAAAGTTCCCCAGCGTTCCGCCATCACAGTTACATCGTTTACTATATGGCTGATAATTGTAAGTTGATGTTAAATGTATTATTTTGACAGTGTTAAAAATCTCATTACAGAAGTCAATCATCCATAGTCAGATGACAAAGTATGAAGATTCTCAAAAAATCCATTTGCGGCCATTTTTTTGTGAACACCTTTAATTCATTTTGGGTAAGAAAAAGGTATCGCATGGCTAAACTTTACGTTATATATTTGAATTACTACTGCTCCATTAAGTTTAAATATATTGTCTTTCAACTGGAACCATTAATTTTCATTTTCCTGACATCACCTTATATTCCCCCTAAAAACGTGCTACTGCCCCTTTAAAGGCGCTGGAGGTTTCAATGCGAATCAAAACTCGTATTGAAATAGCAAATGGGGCTAGATATAGTCCGGTCATACTCTTATAAGCCATTCGAATATGACTAAATCATTAGAATAAAATTGGTCAACTTTGGAACAGTACGTGAATGGCAAATGCAGTCAATCGTCATTACATACAACTTCAACCTCGTTGATTTCATAAAAGTTTCTTGTTCATTATCGGTATAAGAAGGATCCTTATATCGGATTTTAAATGACGTCAAAACAATATTAATGATAATGAAACATTATCTATTATGTTGATGTAATCATTTCAACAAAAACAAATATTAAGGTGACCATATTTTCGAAATCCGATCGATTTTAATCTTATATGAAAATTGAAGCCACCATCAAAATGTCAACGTTGTTATACACCACAGCATAAAATGTCGTTTCTCCGCGTCCATGACATCTTCTCGTTCAATACAAACGACCGACATGCACTCGTATTTAACGTTCTGTATTTATTATATACTCTCTTTTTAACCTTAAAAGTTATTTTGAATTGCTTTTGAATTGAATTGATACATACTGCGAACAAGGTGATAAACTACAACAAGCTCGACTGATGATTTGAAACCTCAATTATCTTTTTATTTTCTCATTACTTTGTGTAGTAAATGTGAGGCATAAGTGATAAAGTTATTGCAAAGTAGTTATACATAGAGATCTGAATATGGAAACATAACTTCAGGATTCCGAGCGACGGGATTCTTTCAAACGACGTCATCATGGAAATGACATCATAATCGTTGTCGGCTTTGACGTCATAAGGGCGTTCTCGAAAGTTTGTTTAGGGTATCCTTTTTCAAAGTGTTTTACAGTTTCTTCACTAATGATAACACTGGTTTGAGTAGTGTCTCACTATAGTATTCTTCAATATCTTATTAAAATGTGAGTTTGCTACAATCGATTCCTAAGTCAGTATAGCATAGTTTGCAATTTGTATGGGACTGGCCTCCCGCAAACCTTTCTTGAGCTTCCCAATACGAATTTAGAACTATGCTTAAAGTAATGCATGTTGCATGTGTTCGCTGCTATAACTTCGGTTACCTCAGGTTCAGTTCCACAAAACCTTTACGAAATGACGTGCAAAGCATCCTCTTAATAATAATAATAATAACTAGGATTGACGCGTCAATACTTAGGTCTTCAAGATTCCTCTTTGACCTTCATATACTGTTTGACCTTCACATGACTTTTTGTCTAAGAGGGCTTGTTTATCCACATACAAAGATGTATGTCGTGTTTTGATAACTCAAATAGTAATGGAGAAATGAATTTTGGAACTTTATTGAAAACACTGAAATTTGAAGATTTTTAGACCCCTACTCCATGTTGGTCCTTCTAGCTCCTTAACTATCAACATTTTTATGATAAAGTGTAACATAGCAAAAGTTGTGCCTGATATAGCGCATGTAAAAATACAATCAATTTAAAAATATGTTTCTGTGTAAAGTAACTGTGGAACTTTGAAATGTGCCAAAAATGAGGATTTTCAAAAATCAGCAATATTCAAGGACAGGTCATGGACAGAAAAAAAATTATCACGACTTGTTCATATTTTTTACTGTTTACTCAATTCATCTGCTTCACAAAACATCAACGATAAAATTTATATCTGTAGCAGTTTTGAAACTAAATTTCTCAAAGTAAAATAACCCTCGAAAAATGTTAAAATTGCCGAAAAATGTAAAAAGTCTCTTCATGTCCACATATTTCCTTTAATATCAACTTTTATATGATAATGATCTGTAGTGAATTTGTTCAACTATCATTGTAGAACAGAATGCAATTAACAGATTTCTTATTTAATGTTTCCTTACAGAGAAATGTCCGTTTGAACGTAACATGAAAAATGACCCTTCAAAAAAAAATTCGAACTTCAAGGGCAGATAACTCGAGTCACAGATCGAAATTAAAGATTCGCTACGCACACTTTTTCACACACTCATTAAGCTTTCGAACGAGCTATCACACTAGTCTGTAGGTATTGCCGTATGTGAGAAGATGATTTTCAAAGACACGCACCGTCAGAACCGCGAAATTTCAGAAAATTTTCAGTTTTTCGAAAATAGCAAAAAATCTATTTATACGGCCGAAAACGGCATAGGGTGCATTCGATGGGGAATGATGTTGCCCACATTTTGGTGAAAGTTTTGTGAAATTATCTCCCATAGTTACCGAGAAATCGAGGTTTGAAGTTTTTCCTTCAAGGGGAGATAACTCGAAAACAAATTCAAAATTCAAAAATCAGGCTCGACACAAAACGAGTTCATGATACGGGCTACAATCCCTGAAAATTTCATGAAATTCGATCGAACCGTTTCTTCAGAATACTTGCCACAAAAAACGTGCAAATAATAATAAGAAAAACACGGATAATAACAATAGGTCTTCAGACGTAGTCTTGAAGACCTAACTAGGACTGCCGCGGCAGTACTTAGGTCTTCAAGACTTCCTGTTTGACCTTCACACACTGTTTGACCTTCACATGACTTTTTGTCTAAGAGGTTAAGAGTAACTAATACATTATCAAAATGACCAAATTCCACTTGATATTCAGTGTTTAAGACTTTTTAGAAAAATTCATCATGGTGGCCAATGTCAGCTATGACATCATTCTTCAGAGAATTTTATTCCTAGAAGCAGAAAAAAAGTTGGTTGAATTATCTGTCACCGTTTTCGAGATACATGTGATTCAATGCTGTAATGTAAAGTTGACTGTTTCAGACCCCTGTATAATGCAATGAAACCTAACACTTGAACTATTGGTATTTTACTGATATGGTATATCAGTAACAATGTTGGTCTTGTATATACACACACAAACATGTATGTTTTGTTTTGATAGCTTAAATAGTAATGGAGAAATGAATTTTGAAACTTTATTGAAAACACTGAAATTTGAAGATTTTTAGACCCCTACTCCGTGTTGGTCCTTCTAGCTCCTTAACTATCAACATTTTTATGATAAAGTGTAACATAGCAAAAGTTGTGCCTGGAATAGCGCATTTGCAAATACAAGCAATTGAAAGATATCTTTCTTAGTAAAGAAACTGTGGACCTTTGAAATGTGCTAAAAATGAGGATTTTCCAAAAATCGTGATTTTCAAGGACTGATCGTGGACAGAAAACAATTTATCATGACTTGTTGATATTTTTTGCTGTCTACCCATAACATCTGCTTCACAAAACATCAACGATTAAATTTCTATCTGTAACAGTTTTGAAACTAAAATTCTCAAAGTAAAATAACCCTCGAAAATGTAAAAAACGCCGGAAAATGTAAAAAATCTCTTTATGTCCACATATTTCCTTTAATATCAACTTTTAGATCATAATGACCTGTACTGAACTTGTTAAACTATCATTGTCGAACAGAATGCATCAAACAGATTTCATTTTTGACATTTCCTTACAGAGTGGTGCCCCTTTGAACGTGACGCATAAAAATTTTTGCTGTCTACCCATAACATCTGCTTCACAAAACATCAACGATTAAATTTCTATCTGTAACAGTTTTGAAACTAAAATTCTCAAAGTAAAATAACCCTCGAAAATGTAAAAAACGCCGGAAAATGTAAAAAATCTCTTTATGTCCACATATTTCCTTTAATATCAACTTTTATATCATAATGACCTGTACTGAACTTGTTAAACTATCATTGTCGAACAGAATGCATCAAACAGATTTCATTTTTGACATTTCCTTACAGAGTGGTGCCCCTTTGAACGTGACGCATAAAAATTCTTTATTTCAAAAGATCTTTTTTGAAACTGCTGTAGCTCAAAAACCGATGAAAATGGATGCCTAAAAGGGGAGTATCGATTAAACAGCATTCATTCAGCTTTCAAATGAGCTATTGCATGCGTCTGTATGTATTGCCGTTAGTGAGGAGAAGATTTTCAAAGACGCGTACCGTCAGAACCGCGAAATGTCGCCAAAATTTCAGTTTTTCGAAAATAGAAAAAAATCTATTTATACGGCCGAAAACCGCTATGGGCTTAATCAATGGGGAATTGTGTTGCCCACATTTTGGTGAAAGTTTTATGAAATTATCTCCCTTAGTTACCGAGAAATTGAGGTTTGAAGTTTTTCCTTTCAAGGGAGGTAACTCAAAACCAAAATCGAAATTAAAAAATCTGGTTCGGGGATAATCTAAGTTGGGATACAGGCTACAATCCCTGAAAATTTCAAGACATTCGGTTGAGTCGTTTGGGCTGTAGAGCGTTCACAAAATCGGTACAAATAATAAAAATAAATATAGCCGCAAGCGGCGACAACAGGATTCAGCCGCATCAACAGCCTGTTCAGTACAAAGATAAACATGTCAGGAGACATTCCTGAAAGTTTCATCAAGTTCTGTCAACATGTTAAGCTTCAGGAGCCTTTTAGCATTTTTTTCCTCCGACCTTTTTTCTATCGATTTTTATCATAAATTCTGAACGAAATTGACTGTTTGCAATCAATGTTTTGATAGATTCCTATTGTATATATATTTTTATTACATTCCTGAAAAAAATGCATGATTCTGAGTCCAACTTTTTGAGTTACCGCTCTTTGAAAATGATGCCTTGTACTAAATCATCCAACTTTGAACGTTTATAGAAAAAAAACTATTTGAGGTACAGTCTTTGAATTATTTAAGTTTAATGCCCAATGCCTCAGCTACAACATACAAAAGTTACAAAACTTTGGTGCAAGTATCTTCAGAGAAGAAGATCTTCAAAGGTGCATGGGGTCCGAAAATTCTGAAAACTTGAAAAATCCAATATGGCGGCCGAACCACGTGACCTACGACTTCGTCATGATACTTTTTTTGCGTAGAATTTCCTTGCGCACCCTCTCATAGAAAAATCATGAAATTCTTTGGTCACGTTTTTGTTTTATCTGCATTTGAAAATATGTTTTTTCCACAACACAGCAAACTTTGAAGGTTTCGCTACAGATAAATTATGCAATGTGCAGTATGCATTATTCATGGCATAGATAAACATGTCAGGAGTCAGTCCTGAAAATTTCAGCAGGTTCTGCTGACGCGTTAAGCTTCAGGAGCATTTTTAGCAATTTCCGACATTTTTTCTGTCGACTTTGATCAAACATTCTGAACGAAAATGATTGTTCGCGATCGATGTTTTCACAGATTCCTGTTGTATATAAACTTGTCTTACATTCCTGAAAAAATTGCATAAATCTGAGTCCAACTTTTTGAGTTACCGCCCTTTGAAAATGACACCTTGTCCTAAGTCACCCAACTTTGAACACGTATAGCGCAAAAACTATTTAAGGTAGAGTCTTGTTCGAGGGTATCCTTTAATGTCCAATGCCTAAGCTACAACATACCAAAGATTCAGCTCTCTGTTGCAAGTATCTTCAGAGGAGTTAATCCTCAAAGGTGCAAGGGGTCCGGAAATTCTGAAAAGTGGAAAAATCCAATATGGCGGCCAAACCACGTGACCTACGACTTCGTCCTGATTGCCTTTTTTGCTTAGAATGTCATTGTCCATCTCTATGTACAATTTCAAATCTCTAGCTGCATTTTGAAAAAAAATCCCATGTTAATTTTTCGAACTTGGATTCGACCTTGACCTTTTACTTGTCGACCGATTTCGCCCAAAAGCTTATTAGACCCTTTTCTCATAGAGGGCTATCAGTGTACAAAATTTCATTGTCCTAGCATCAACCGTTTTGGCTGAATCGAGGTCACAAAATCGCTGGAATAAAAAAAAAAAAATAATAAATCACGCCAATAACAATAAGGATTCAGCCTTAAGGCTGAATCCTTAAATATAGCCGCAAGCGGCGACAACAGGATTCAGCCGCATTAACATCGTGTTCAGTACAAAGATAATCATGCCAGGAGTCATTCCTGAAAGTTTCATCGAATTCTGTCGACACGTGTAGCTTCAGGAGCCTTTTTAGCATTTTTCTTTTTTTCCGACATTATTTCTATCGACTTTGATCAAACAATCTGAACGAAAATGACTGTTCGCGATCGATGTTTTGATAGATTCCTTTTGTATATATACTAGTGTTACATTCCTGAAAAAGTTGCATAATTCTGAGTCTAACTTTTTGAGTTACCTCCCTTTGAAAGTTGCACATTGTTCTAAGTCACCCAACTTTGAACACTTATAGCGCAAAAACTATTTAAGGTAGAGTCTTCAGGTGAACTATCGTTTAATGTCCAATGCCTCAGCTACAACATACCAAAGTTTCAGCTCTCTGTTGCAAGTATCGTCAGAGGAGTTGGTTCTCAAAGGTGCATGGGGTTCGGAAATTCTAAAAAGGTTGAACAATCCAATATGGCGGCCAAACCACGTGACCTACGACTTCGTCCTGATTGCCTTTTTTGCTTAGAATGTCATTGTCCATCTCCATGTAAAATTTCAAGTCTCTAGCTGCATTTTGAAAAAAAAGCCCATGTTAATTTTTCGATTTTGGATTCGACCTTGACCTTTTACTTGTCGACCGATTTCGCCCAAAAGCTTATTAGAGCCTCTTCTCAGAGAGGGCTATCAGTGTACTAAATTTTACTGTTATATCATAAGCCGTTTTGGCTGAATCGCGGGCACAAAAATCGGGGGAAGACAAAAAAAAAATAATAAAACACGCCAATAACAATAAGGATTCAGCCTGAAAGGCTGAATCCTTAATAATAATAAATATAGCCGCAAGCGGCGACAACAGGATTCAGCGCATCAGCAGTGTGTTCAGCACAAAAATAAACATGTCAGGAGTCCGCCCTGAAAGTATCATGACTTTTTGTTAATGCATAAAGTTCCTAGAGCGTTTTTAGAAAAGTTTGCAGTTTGACCCCATGTTAGGGAAATGCTTCCTATCGACCGGAAATGACTCTTCGCGAGCGATTTTATTCTTTTATTTGAAAGACCTTGGTAGTGTCTAACTCTCATGCAAAAATCATAAACTTCTATGGTCTGGGTTTTGAGTTATCTGCCCTTGAAGTTTGCGATTTTTCGATTTTGGTCATCTTTGAAAGATCACAGCACAAAAAGTATTAAAGTGAGGACTTTCTAATGACCAAATCCAAAACAACAATGCTTCAGCTACATTGAGTGTAAATTTCAGCTCTCTGTTGCAAGTATCTTCAGAGGAGTTGATCTTCAAAGGTGCATGGGGTCCGGAAATTCTGAAAAGTTGAAAAATCCAATATGGCGGCCAAACCACGTGACCTACGACTTCGTCCTGATTGCCTTTTTTGCTTAGAATGTCATTGTCCATCTCTATGTAAAATTTCAAGTCTCTAGCTGCATTTTGAAAAAAAATCCCATGTTAATTTTTCGAACTTGGATTCGACCTTGACCTTTTATTTGTCGACCGATTATGCCCAAAAGCTTATTAGACCCTTTCCTCATGAAGGGTTATCAGTGTACTAAATTTTACTGTTATAGCATTAGCCGTTTTGGCTGAATCGCGGGCACAAAAATCGGGGGAAGACAAAAAAAATAATAAAACACGCCAATAACAATAAGGATTCAGCCTGAAAGGCTGAATCCTTAATAATCACGATAATAACAATAGGTCTTCTAGACTTTCGTCTTGAAGACCTAATAATAAGAAAAACAAAGATAATAACAATAGGTCTTCAGACCTTGTCTTGAAGACCTAATAAGTGCATTTGTTTTGCGCTATTTCCATCCAAATTGGTTGCTCAAAGCGCAGTTCAAGTTCCTAAAAGTAGTATTTGGAGAAAAGATGGGTCTTCAGACTTGACTTGAAGACAGGTAAAGATGGAGAGTTTCTGATATAAAACGGGAGAGAGTTCCAAAGTGAGGGAGCACAGTATGAAAAGGATCTGTGGCCAAATGATTTGAGGTTGACCTTTGGAACAGATAGTAAGAGTTGATCATTGGATCTCAGAGTTCTGGTTTGGTTGTGCTTGTGTATAAGGTCTTGGAGGTATAAGGTCCTCTTCAGACGATCTACAGGAGAAATAAGGTTTTGAATTCCATAGGTTTGGATAGAAAACATGCATTGGTCTAACTATCATTGTAGAACAGAATGCAATTAACAGATTTCTTATTTGATGTTTCCTTACAGAGAAATGTCCGTTTGAACGTAACATGAAAAATGACCCTTCAAAAAAAAATTCGAACTTCAAGGGCAGATAACTCGAGTCACAGATCGAAATTAAAGATTCGCTACGCACACTTTTTCACACACTCATTAAGCTTTCGAACGAGCTATCACACTAGTCTGTAGGTATTGCCGTTTGTGAGAAGATGATTTTCAAAGACACGCACCGTCAGAACCGCGAAATTTCAGAAAATTTTCAGTTTTTCGAAAATAGCAAAAAATCTATTTATACGGCCGAAAACGGCATAGGGTGCATTCGATGGGGAATGATGTTGCCCACATTTTGGTGTTATAGCATCAGCCGTTTTTGCTAAATGCTGTCCACAAAATCGGTGGAATAAAATAATAATAATAATAATAATAATAAAACACGCCAATAACAATAAGGATTCAGCCGAAAGGCTGAATCCTTAACTAGGATTGACGCGTCAATACTTAGGTCTTCAAGACTTCCTCTTTGACCTTCACACAGTGTTTGACCTTCACATGATTTTTGTCTAAGAGGTAAAAAGTAACTTATACATTATGAACATGACGAAATTTCACTTGATATTCAGTGTTAAAGACTTTTCAGAAAAATTCACCATGGTGACCAATGTCAGCTATGACATCATTCTTCAGAGAATATCATTCTTAGAAGCAGAACAAATTTGGTTGAATTATCTATCAGCGTTTTCCAGTTACATGTGATTAAAGGCTGTAATGTAAAGTTGACTGTTTCAGACCCCTGTATAATGTAATGAAACCTAACACTTTTACTATTGATATTTTACTGATAAGGTATATCATAAAAAATGTTGGTCTTGTTTATCCATATACAAAGATGTTTGTTTTGTTTTGATTAGTTAAATAGTAAGGGAGTAATGAACTTTGGAACTTTATTGAAAACACCCAAAATGTGAAGATTTTTGGCCCCTACTCCATGTTGGTCCCTCTAGCTCCTTAACTATCAACATTTTTATGATAAAGTGCAACATAACAAAAGTTGTGCTTAGAATAGCGCATGTAAAAATACTCTCAATTTAAAGATATCTTTCTTAATAAAGAAACCGTGGAGCTTTGAAATTACCAAAAATTAGGATTTTCCAAAATTCTCAATATTCAAGGACAGATCATGAACAGAAAAAAAATTATCATGAGTTGTTGATATTTTTTTCTGAGTACTCATTACATCTGCTTCACAAAACATCAACGATAAAATTTCTATCTGTAACACTTTTGGAACTAAAATTCTCAAAGTAAAATAACCCTCGAAAACTGTTGAAATCATTGAAAATGTAAAAAACCTCTTTATGTCCACATATTTCCTTTAATATCAACTTTTATATGATAACGATCTGTAGTGAATTTGTTCAACTATCATAGTAGAACAGAATGCAACTAACAGATTTCTTATTTGATATTTCCTTACAGAGAAATGTCCGTTTGAACGTAACATGAAAAATGACCCTTCAAAAAAATGTCGAACTTCAAGGGCAGATAACTCGAGTCACAGGTCGAAATAAAAAATTCGCTACGCAAACTTTTTCACACACTCATTAGGCTTTCGAACGAGCTATCACACTAGTCTGTAAGTATTGCCGTTTGTGAGAAGAAGATTTTCAAAGGCACGCACCGTCAGAACCGCGAAATTTCAGAAAATTTTCAGTTTTTCGAAAATAGCAAAAAATCTATTTATACGGCCGGAAACGGCATAGAGTGCATTCGATGGAGAATGTTGTTGCCCACATTTTGGTGAAAGTTTTATGAAATTATCTCCCATAGTTACCGAGAAAACGAGGTTTGGAGTTTTTAATTTAAGGGGAGATAACTCGAAAACAAATTAAAAATTCAAAAATCGGGCTCGACACAAAACGAGTTCATGGTACAGGCTACAATCCCTGAGAATTTCATGACATTCGTTCAAACCGTTTCTTCAGAATACTTGCCACAAAAAACGTGCAAATAATAATAAGAAAAACACGGATAATAACAATAGGTCTTCAGACGTAGTCTTGAAGACCTAACTAGGACTGCCGCGGCAGTACTTAGGTCTTCAAGACTTCCTGTTTGACCTTCACACACTGTTTGACCTTCACATGACTTTTTGTCTAAGAGGTTAAGAGTAACTAATACATTATCAAAATGACCAAATTCCACTTGATATTCAGTGTTTAAGACTTTTTAGAAAAATTCATCATGGTGGCCAATGTCAGCTATGACATCATTCTTCAGAGAATTTTATTCCTAGAAGCAGAAAAAAAGTTGGTTGAATTATCTGTCACCGTTTTCGAGATACATGTGATTCAATGCTGTAATGTAAAGTTGACTGTTTCAGACCCCTGTATAATGCAATGAAACCTAACACTTGAACTATTGGTATTTTACTGATATGGTATATCAGTAACAATGTTGGTCTTGTATATACACACACAAACATGTATGTTTTGTTTTGATAGCTTAAATAGTAATGGAGAAATGAATTTTGAAACTTTATTGAAAACACTGAAATTTGAAGATTTTTAGACCCCTACTCCGTGTTGGTCCTTCTAGCTCCTTAACTATCAACATTTTTATGATAAAGTGTAACATAGCAAAAGTTGTGCCTGGAATAGCGCATTTGCAAATACAAGCAATTGAAAGATATCTTTCTTAGTAAAGAAACTGTGGACCTTTGAAATGTGCTAAAAATGAGGATTTTCCAAAAATCGTGATTTTCAAGGACTGATCGTGGACAGAAAACAATTTATCATGACTTGTTGATATTTTTTGCTGTCTACCCATAACATCTGCTTCACAAAACATCAACGATTAAATTTCTATCTGTAACAGTTTTGAAACTAAAATTCTCAAAGTAAAATAACCCTCGAAAATGTAAAAAACGCCGGAAAATGTAAAAAATCTCTTTATGTCCACATATTTCCTTTAATATCAACTTTTATATCATAATGACCTGTACTGAACTTGTTAAACTATCATTGTCGAACAGAATGCATCAAACAGATTTCATTTTTGACATTTCCTTACAGAGTGGTGCCCCTTTGAACGTGACGCATAAAAATTCTTTATTTCAAAAGATCTTTTTTGAAACTGCTGTAGCTCAAAAACCGATGAAAATGGATGCCTAAAAGGGGAGTATCGATTAAACAGCATTCATTCAGCTTTCAAATGAGCTATTGCATGCGTCTGTATGTATTGCCGTTAGTGAGGAGAAGATTTTCAAAGACGCGTACCGTCAGAACCGCGAAATGTCGCCAAAATTTCAGTTTTTCGAAAATAGAAAAAAATCTATTTATACGGCCGAAAACCGCTATGGGCTTAATCAATGGGGAATTGTGTTGCCCACATTTTGGTGAAAGTTTTATGAAATTATCTCCCTTAGTTACCGAGAAATTGAGGTTTGAAGTTTTTCCTTTAAAGGGAGGTAACTCAAAACCAAAATCGAAATTAAAAAATCTGGTTCGAGGATAATCTAAGTTGGGATACAGGCTACAATCCCTGAAAATTTCAAGACATTCGGTTGAGTCGTTTGGGCTGTAGAGCGTTCACAAAATCGGTACAAATAATAAAAATAACTAGGATTGACGCGTCAATACTTAGGTCTTCAAGATTCCTCTTTGACCTTCACATACTGTTTGACCTTCACATGACTTTTTGTCTAAGAGGGCTTGTTTATCCACATACAGAGATGTATGTCGTGTTTTGATAACTCAAATAGTAATGGAGAAATGAATTTTGGAACTTTATTGAAAACACTTAAATTTGAAGATTTTTAGACCCCTACTCCATGTTGGTCCTTCTAGCTCCTTAACTCTCAACATTTTTATGATAAAGTGTAACATAGCAAAAGTTGTGCCTGATATAGCGCATGTAAAAATACAATCAATTTAAAGATATGTTTCTGTGTAAAGTAACTGTGGAACTTTGAAATGTGCCAAAAATGAGGATTTTCAAAAATCAGCAATATTCAATGACCGGTCATGGACAGAAAAAAAATTATCACGACTTGTTCATATATTTTACTGTTTACTCAATTCATCTGCTTCACAAAACATCAATGATAAAATTTCTATCTGTAACAGTTTTGAAACTAAAATTCTCAAAGTAAAATAACCCTAAAAAAATGTTAAAATCGCCGAAAAATTTAAAAAATCTCTTTATGTCCACATATTTCCTTTAATATCATATTTTATATGATAAAGACCTGTAGTGAACTTGTTCACCTATCATTGTAGAACAGAATGCATCAAACAGATTTCATTTTTGACATTTCCTTACAGAGTGGTGCCCCTTTGAACGTGACGCATAAAAATCCTTTATTTCAAAAGATCATTTTTGAAAATGCTGTAGCTCAAAAACTAATGAAAATAGATGCCTAAAAGGAAGTATCGATTAAACAGTATTCATTTAGCTTTTAAATGAGCTATATCATGCGTCTGTATGTATTACTGTTAGTGAGGAGAAGATTTTCAAAGACGCGTACCGTCAGAACCGCGAAATTTCACCAAAATTTCAGTTTTTCGAAAATAGAAAAAAATCTATTTATACGGCCGTAAACCGCTATGGGCTTAATCAATGGGGAATTGTGTTGCCCAAATTTTGGTGAAAGTTTTAAGAAATTATCTCTCATAGTTACCGAGAAATTGAGGTTTGAAGTTTTTCCTTTAAGGGGAGATAACTCAAAAAGAAATTCGAAATTCAAAAATCGCCCACGTTATGCAATAAATTAGGTCATACTCTACAATCCCTGATAGTTTCATGAAAATCGGCTCGTAAATAAGGTCAGAAACGCTGACAGAAAAAACGTCCAAATAATAATAATAATAATTTCGTTTAAGGGGAGATAACTCAAAAACAAATTCGAAATTCAAAAATCGCCCATGTCATTCCATAATTTGGGTCAAACTCTACAATCCCTGAAAGTTTCATGAAAATCGGCTCGTCAATAAGGTCAGAAATGTTGACAGAAAAGACGTCCAAATAATAATAATAATAATCCGGATAATAACAATAGGTCTTTGACTTTCGTCTGAAGACCTAATAATCCGGATAATAACAATAGGTCTTCAGACTTTCGTCTTGAAGACCTAACTAGGATTGACGCGTCAATACTTAGGTCTTCAAGATTCCTCTTTGACCTTCACACAGTGTTTGACCTTCACATGAGTTTTTGTCTAAGAGGTAAACAGTAGCTAATAAATTATCAAAATGACCAACTTCCACTTGATATTCAGTGTTAAAGACTTTTCATAAAAATTCATCATGGTGGCCAATGTCAGCTATGACACCATTCTTCAGAGAATATTATTCCTAGTAGCAGAAAAAAATTTGGTTTAATTATCTCTCACCGTTTTCGAGATACATGTGATTTAACGTTGTAATGTAAAGAAAACACTGAAATTTGAAGATTTGTTTACCCCTACTCCATGTTGGTCCTTCTATCTCCTTAACTATCAACATTTTCATGATAAAGTACAACATAGCAAAAGTTGTGCTTGGAATAGCGCATGTGAAAATACAATCAATTTTAAGATATCTTTCTTAATAAAGAAACTGTGGAACCTTGAAATGTGCTAAAAATTAGGATTTTCCCAAAATCGCAATATTCAAGGTCAGGTCATGGACAGAATTTTTTTTATCATGACTTGTTGATATTTTTTTCCGTCTACTCATTACATCTGCTTCACAAAACATCAATGATTAAATTTCTATCTGTAACAGTTTTAAAACTAAAATTCTCAAAGTAAAATAACCCTCGAAAAATGTAAAATCGCCGAAAAATTTAAAAAATCTCTTTATGTCCACATATTTCCTTTAATATCAACTTTTATATAATAATGATCTGTAGTGAATTTGTTCACCTATCATTGTAGAACAGAATGCAAAAAACAGATCTTTGCAATTACATTTCCTAACAGAGAAGTGCCCCTTTGAACGTGACGCAGAAAAATCCTTTTTTTCAAAAGTTCATTTTTGAAATTGATGTAGCGAAAAAACCGCTGAAAATAGAGGGCAGGTTTGGGGAATTACTTTTTGCAGCGTTCTTCTGGCTTTAAAATGAGCTATATTATGCTTCTGTATGTATCGTAGTTAGTGAGGAGAAGATTTTCAAAGACGCGTAGCGTCAAAACCGGAAAATTTCGCGAAAATTTCAGTTTTTCGATAATAGCAAAAAATCTATTTATACGGCCGAAAACCGCTATGGGCTTAATCGATGAGGAATGTTGTTGCCGACATGTTGGTGAAAGTTTTATGAAATTATCTCCCATAGTTACCGAGAAATTGAGGTTTGACGTTTTTTCCTTTAAGGGGAGATAACTCAAAAACGAAAGCGAAATTCAAAAATCGCCATGGTCATTCACTAAGTTGAAGAAAAAGCTACATTCCCTGAAAATTTCATGAAATTCGGTTAAGAAGGGAAGGCTGTACATTTGACACAAAATGAGTACAAATAATAATAAAAATTCGGATAATAATAATAAAAATTCGGATAAAAACAATAGGTCTTCAGACTTTCGTCTTGAAGACCTAAATATAGTCGCAAGCGACGACAAACGGATTCAGCAATGTATGGTGATGATATGTATGACAAATATATGCAATACATGTATGTATGAAGTCAATAGTTCGTTCAGACGAATTTTAAAAGTCACGATGGCAGTATTACCAAGGCCAAAAAGACTCTGTCAATTGCAAACGTAAATGTCATATTGAATACTTAATGTATGTGCTTTGTTAAAAATACATTTCAAATCCCAATCCAAAATCATAATGCCAAAAATATGAGTTAATGCAATTAAATGTTCATGTTAGCAAAAGATGTAAAACCTTAAGTAAAATGTAACAAATACAATCTGCAAAAGTTTCTTGACTCATCCTGGTTTTGAACCCTGTTTTCCGTTGTATTGTTGAAAAATTCAGAACCAAATTTATCAAAGCAAACCAATTTAAATCTTATACTTGTTTTAAATTTCAAAACCAAAGCAAAGCCTAGCATTGTGAGTCGGAGCGTGTAAATTCCCGTGTATTGCGAGAAAAGCATGCATCCCGCTTTTCAATCCATGAATGAACTCATTGACGACTACTTCGGGGGGGGTGTTGCATAAATGTTTTTCTTTTCATCTTCAAATGGAGGAATCTGGGCATAGAAAGACCAAACAGCAGTTGAGATGTGGGAAGAGATATGAATAAAAAATAACGAAAGACGTTTGCTGAGACGCGATGACTTGGTTGTTGGTTTGAAGGAAATTAGAAAAGGGATGCACTGAGCCTCTCAATTTGGTTTACTACAAAAGTAAACAAAGCTTATAAGCAAGATTCAGAAGCTGCAAACATCATCTTTCCATGTAAAATACACTGACATTTTGATTCCTGGCACATTCAGGACATCACAGGGCGTGGAGGCACAGTTATTGAAAAATAGGAGGGGTGCTCTTTCAGACGCGTAGTGATACACAAAATCTGCCATATATGGAGACACCTTATAAGGGTTGATACTACGATAGCGTAGTGAAAACCGATCTCCATGTAAATTTCTTACTATCAAAATTGTGAACCCCCATCCTTCTTTCGCACTCGTTTCTCTTGAACGGGGTGGCGAAATTTCAAATGATTTATACCATTGCAAAGGGCGAAGAACCAGCTTCAATCCAATGCGTCATTTGTACATTTGAACGAAAAAGTAAAGAAACGGTAAACGATGCGACATCTGTCTCAAATATCAAGTTTTATCTCAAGATGACTGACGGTACTTGTCTTTCAGCATTGATATATCCCGAACCAATAAAGATATCGGCATATTTCTTTCACCAGTGTGTAGAGGAGAGAATTGTCTTTATTTGCGTATATTATTTGTTTATGAGCAGGAAAAAGTAAAGAAATGGTGAGCGATGCGACATCTGTTGCAAATATCAAACTTTATCTCAAGAAATAGATAATTTAGCTTAATACTCGTTTAGTGTTTATATTTTTATAATGAGGTACTACACAAAGTTTTTGTGTCTTTAACAAGCGCATCCATTGATGTATAGTATGTTAAGATGACTTTAATAGTAAAGGAGTAACGTTTTTTTTTTAAACTTTGCTGAAAACTGTGAAAAGTTAATATTTTTAGAACTCTACTCTAGGTTAGTCTTCTCAGGCCTTTAACTATCGACTTTTTATAAAATAGAAATAACGCGTGTGTAGGTGTAATAAATTGTAAGATAGCTTAATCAGTAAGGTAGTTGTGGATATTTAACACACGCATTTTGAGTTTTTTTACTTATCTTATGTAGTTTGACACAACGCAACGGCAACAAATGAATGTTCACGAGCGAATTAATTTTGTATCTTAAAGACCTTGGTAATGTCTAACTATAAACATGTCAGGCGTCATTCCTGAAAGTTTCATGACTTTTTGTTAATGCATAAAGTTCCTAGAACATTTTTAGAAAATTATCAATCAAGCAATTCTCTAACTCAATGGGCCTTAAGAAGAGATTTTACGACGCTTCTCTGCATTTCACTGTATTTTTGTCAGCGACTAACTGTTATAAAATGTACCTTGCATTGTCACTATTGGAGACATTAAACCTATATAACATGTACATGTCTGTAGTGCCATTGAATGACTGCTGTGAGTATTTGAGGCAAGTAATGCAGTATGCATTATTCATGGCATAGATCAGTCCTGTTCTGCTGATGCGTTCAGCTTCAGGAGCCTTTTTAGTATTTTTCTTTTTTTCCGACCTTTTTTTCTATCGATTTTGTTCATAAATTCTGAACGAAATTGACTGTTTGCGATCAATGTTTTGACAGATTCCTATTGTATATATATTTATCTTACATTCCTGAAAAAAGTGCATAATTCTGAGTCCAACTTTTTGAGTAACCGCCCTTTGAAAATGACACCTTGTACTAAGTCATCCAACTTTGAACGTTTATAGAAAAAAACTATATAAGATACAGTCTTCGAATTATTCAAGTGCAATGCCCAATGCTCCAGCTACAACATACCAAAGTTACAGCACTTTAGTGCAAGTATCTTGAGAGAAAAAGATCTTCAAAGGTGCATGGGGTCCGGAAATTCTGAAAAGTTGAAAAATCCAATATGGCGACCAAAGCACGTGACCTACGACTTCGTCATGATACTTTTTTTTGCGTAGAATATCCTTGCGCACCCTCTCATAGAACAATCATGAAAATCTTTGGTCACGTTTTTGTTTTATCTGCATTTGAAAATATTTTTTTTCTACAACAAATCAAACTTTGAAGGTTTCGCTACACATTTATTATGCATTATGCAGTATGCATTATTCATTGCATAGATAAACATGTCAGGAGTCAGTCCTGAAAATTTCAGCAAGTTCTGCTGACGCGTTAAGCTTCAGGAGCATTTTTAGCAATTTCCGACATTTTTTCTGTCGACTTTGATCAAACATTCTGAACGAAAATGATTGTTCGCGATCGATGTTTTGACAGATTCCTGTTGTATATATTTTTGTCTTGCATTCGTGAAAAAACTGCATAAATCTGAGTCCAACTTTTTGAGTTATCGCCCTTTGAAAGTTGCACATTGTACTAAGTCACCCGACTTTGAACACGTATAGCGCAAAAACTATTTAAGGTAGAGTCTTCGGGTGAAGTATCGTTTAATGTCCAATGCTTCAGCTACAACATATTGAAAGTTTCAGCTCTCTGTTGCAAGTATCTTCAGAGGAGAAGATTCTCAAAGGTGCATGGGGTCCGGAAATTCTAAAAAGTTGGAAAATCCAATATGGCGGCCAAACCACGTGACCTACGACTTCGTCCTGATTTACTTTTTTTCTTAGAATGTCATTATCTATCTCTGTGCAAAATTTCAAGTCTCTAGGTGCATTTTGAAAAAAAAGCCCATGTTAATTTTTCGATTTTGGAATCGAACTGCACCTTTTATTTGTCGACCGATTTCGCCCAAAAGTTTAGCAGATCCTCTTCTCATAGAGGACTATCAGTGTACAAAATGTCACTGTTATAGCATTAGCCGTTTTTGCTAAATGCTGTCCACAAAATCGGTGGAATAAAATAATAATAAAACACGCCAATAACAATAAGGATTCAGCCTGAAAGGCTGAATCCTTAATAATAATAATAATCACGATAATAACAATAGGTCTTCTAGACTTACGTCTTGAAGACCTCTATCTGTAACACTTTTGGAACTAAAATTCTCAAAGTAAAATAACCCTCGAAAACTGTTGAAATCATCGAAAATGTAAAAAACCTCTTTATGTCCACATATTTCCTTTAATATCAACTTTTATATGATAACGATCTGTAGTGAATTTGTTCAACTATCATAGTAGAACAGAATGCAACTAACAGATTTCTTATTTGATATTTCCTTACAGAGAAATGTCCGTTTGAACGTAACATGAAAAATGACCCTTCAAAAAAATGTCGAACTTCAAGGGCAGATAACTCGAGTCACAGGTCGAAATTAAAAATTCGCTACGCAAACTTTTTCACACACTCATTAGGCTTTCGAACGAGCTATCACACTAGTCTGTAAGTATTGCCGTTTGTGAGAAGAAGATTTTCAAAGGCACGCACCGTCAGAACCGCGAAATTTCAGAAAATTTTCAGTTTTTCGAAAATAGCAAAAAATCTATTTATACGGCCGGAAACGGCATAGAGTGCATTCGATGGAGAATGTTGTTGCCCACATTTTGGTGAAAGTTTTATGAAATTATCTCCCATAGTTACCGAGAAAACGAGGTTTGGAGTTTTTAATTTAAGGGGAGATAACTCGAAAACAAATTCAAAATTCAAAAATCGGGCTCGACACAAAACGAGTTCATGGTACAGGCTACAATCCCTGAGAATTTCATGACATTCGTTCAAACCGTTTCTTCAGAATACTTGCCACAAAAAACGTGCAAATAATAATAAGAAAAACACGGATAATAACAATAGGTCTTCAGACGTAGTCTTGAAGACCTAACTAGGACTGCCGCGGCAGTACTTAGGTCTTCAAGACTTCCTGTTTGACCTTCACACACTGTTTGACCTTCACATGACTTTTTGTCTAAGAGGTTAAGAGTAACTAATACATTATCAAAATGACCAAATTCCACTTGATATTCAGTGTTTAAGACTTTTTAGAAAAATTCATCATGGTGGCCAATGTCAGCTATGACATCATTCTTCAGAGAATTTTATTCCTAGAAGCAGAAAAAAAGTTGGTTGAATTATCTGTCACCGTTTTCGAGATACATGTGATTCAATGCTGTAATGTAAAGTTGACTGTTTCAGACCCCTGTATAATGCAATGAAACCTAACACTTGAACTATTGGTATTTTACTGATATGGTATATCAGTAACAATGTTGGTCTTGTATATACACACACAAACATGTATGTTTTGTTTTGATAGCTTAAATAGTAATGGAGAAATGAATTTTGAAACTTTATTGAAAACACTGAAATTTGAAGATTTTTAGACCCCTACTCCGTGTTGGTCCTTCTAGCTCCTTAACTATCAACATTTTTATGATAAAGTGTAACATAGCAAAAGTTGTGCCTGGAATAGCGCATTTGCAAATACAAGCAATTGAAAGATATCTTTCTTAGTAAAGAAACTGTGGACCTTTGAAATGTGCTAAAAATGAGGATTTTCCAAAAATCGTGATTTTCAAGGACTGATCGTGGACAGAAAACAATTTATCATGACTTGTTGATATTTTTTGCTGTCTACCCATAACATCTGCTTCACAAAACATCAACGATTAAATTTCTATCTGTAACAGTTTTGAAACTAAAATTCTCAAAGTAAAATAACCCTCGAAAATGTAAAAAACGCCGGAAAATGTAAAAAATCTCTTTATGTCCACATATTTCCTTTAATATCAACTTTTATATCATAATGACCTGTACTGAACTTGTTAAACTATCATTGTCGAACAGAATGCATCAAACAGATTTCATTTTTGACATTTCCTTACAGAGTGGTGCCCCTTTGAACGTGACGCATAAAAATTCTTTATTTCAAAAGATCTTTTTTGAAACTGCTGTAGCTCAAAAACCGATGAAAATGGATGCCTAAAAGGGTGTATCGATTAAACAGCATTCATTCAGCTTTCAAATGAGCTATTGCATGCGTCTGTATGTATTGCCGTTAGTGAGGAGAAGATTTTCAAAGACGCGTACCGTCAGAACCGCGAAATGTCGCCAAAATTTCAGTTTTTCGAAAATAGAAAAAAATCTATTTATACGGCCGAAAACCGCTATGGGCTTAATCAATGGGGAATTGTGTTGCCCACATTTTGGTGAAAGTTTTATGAAATTATCTCCCTTAGTTACCGAGAAATTGAGGTTTGAAGTTTTTCCTTTAAAGGGAGGTAACTCAAAACCAAAATCGAAATTAAAAAATCTGGTTCGAGGATAATCTAAGTTGGGATACAGGCTACAATCCCTGAAAATTTCAAGACATTCGGTTGAGTCGTTTGGGCTGTAGAGCGTTCACAAAATCGGTACAAATAATAAAAATAACTAGGATTGACGCGTCAATACTTAGGTCTTCAAGATTCCTCTTTGACCTTCACACAGTGTTTGACCTTCACATGAGTTTTTGTCTAAGAGGTAAACAGTAGCTAATAAATTATCAAAATGACCAACTTCCACTTGATATTCAGTGTTAAAGACTTTTCATAAAAATTCATCATGGTGGCCAATGTCAGCTATGACACCATTCTTCAGAGAATATTATTCCTAGTAGCAGAAAAAAATTTGGTTTAATTATCTCTCACCGTTTTCGAGATACATGTGATTTAACGTTGTAATGTAAAGAAAACACTGAAATTTGAAGATTTGTTTACCCCTACTCCATGTTGGTCCTTCTATCTCCTTAACTATCAACATTTTCATGATAAAGTACAACATAGCAAAAGTTGTGCTTGGAATAGCGCATGTGAAAATACAATCAATTTTAAGATATCTTTCTTAATAAAGAAACTGTGGAACCTTGAAATGTGCTAAAAATTAGGATTTTCCCAAAATCGCAATATTCAAGGTCAGGTCATGGACAGAATTTTTTTTATCATGACTTGTTGATATTTTTTTCCGTCTACTCATTACATCTGCTTCACAAAACATCAATGATTAAATTTCTATCTGTAACAGTTTTAAAACTAAAATTCTCAAAGTAAAATAACCCTCGAAAAATGTAAAATCGCCGAAAAATTTAAAAAATCTCTTTATGTCCACATATTTCCTTTAATATCAACTTTTATATAATAATGATCTGTAGTGAATTTGTTCACCTATCATTGTAGAACAGAATGCAAAAAACAGATCTTTGCAATTACATTTCCTAACAGAGAAGTGCCCCTTTGAACGTGACGCAGAAAAATCCTTTTTTTCAAAAGTTCATTTTTGAAATTGATGTAGCGAAAAAACCGCTGAAAATAGAGGGCAGGTTTGGGGAATTACTTTTTGCAGCGTTCTTCTTGCTTTAAAATGAGCTATATTATGCTTCTGTATGTATCGTAGTTAGTGAGGAGAAGATTTTCAAAGACGCGTAGCGTCAAAACCGGAAAATTTCGCGAAAATTTCAGTTTTTCGATAATAGCAAAAAATCTATTTATACGGCCGAAAACCGCTATGGGCTTAATCGATGAGGAATGTTGTTGCCGACATGTTGGTGAAAGTTTTATGAAATTATCTCCCATAGTTACCGAGAAATTGAGGTTTGACGTTTTTTCCTTTAAGGGGAGATAACTCAAAAACGAAAGCGAAATTCAAAAATCGCCATGGTCATTCACTAAGTTGAAGAAAAAGCTACATTCCCTGAAAATTTCATGAAATTCGGTTAAGAAGGGAAGGCTGTACATTTGACACAAAATGAGTACAAATAATAATAAAAATTCGGATAATAATAATAAAAATTCGGATAAAAACAATAGGTCTTCAGACTTTCGTCTTGAAGACCTAAATATAGTCGCAAGCGACGACAAACGGATTCAGCAATGTATGGTGATGATATGTATGACAAATATATGCAATACATGTATGTATGAAGTCAATAGTTCGTTCAGACGAATTTTAAAAGTCACGATGGCAGTATTACCAAGGCCAAAAAGACTCTGTCAATTGCAAACGTAAATGTCATATTGAATACTTAATGTATGTGCTTTGTTAAAAATACATTTCAAATCCCAATCCAAAATCATAATGCCAAAAATATGAGTTAATGCAATTAAATGTTCATGTTAGCAAAAGATGTAAAACCTTAAGTAAAATGTAACAAATACAATCTGCAAAAGTTTCTTGACTCATCCTGGTTTTGAACCCTGTTTTCCGTTGTATTGTTGAAAAATTCAGAACCAAATTTATCAAAGCAAACCAATTTAAATCTTATACTTGTTTTAAATTTCAAAACCAAAGCAAAGCCTAGCATTGTGAGTCGGAGCGTGTAAATTCCCGTGTATTGCGAGAAAAGCATGCATCCCGCTTTTCAATCCATGAATGAACTCATTGACGACTACTTCGGGGGGGTGTTGCATAAATGTTTTTCTTTTCATCTTCAAATGGAGGAATCTGGGCATAGAAAGACCAAACAGCAGTTGAGATGTGGGAAGAGATATGAATAAAAAATAACGAAAGACGTTTGCTGAGACGCGATGACTTGGTTGTTGGTTTGAAGGAAATTAGAAAAGGGATGCACTGAGCCTCTCAATTTGGTTTACTATAAAAGTAAACAAAGCTTATAAGCAAGATTCAGAAGCTGCAAACATCATCTTTCCATGTAAAATACACTGACATTTTGATTCCTGGCACATTCAGGACATCACAGGGCGTGGAGGCACAGTTATTGAAAAATAGGAGGGGTGCTCTTTCAGACGCGTAGTGATACACAAAATCTGCCATATATGGAGACACCTTATAAGGGTTGATACTACGATAGCGTAGTGAAAACCGATCTCCATGTAAATTTCTTACTATCAAAATTGTGAACCCCCATCCTTCTTTCGCACTCGTTTCTCTTGAACGGGGTGGCGAAATTTCAAATGATTTATACCATTGCAAAGGGCGAAGAACCAGCTTCAATCCAATGCGTCATTTGTACATTTGAACGAAAAAGTAAAGAAACGGTAAACGATGCGACATCTGTCTCAAATATCAAGTTTTATCTCAAGATGACTGACGGTACTTGTCTTTCAGCATTGATATATCCCGAACCAATAAAGATATCGGCATATTTCTTTCACCAGTGTGTAGAGGAGAGAATTGTCTTTATTTGCGTATATTATTTGTTTATGAGCAGGAAAAAGTAAAGAAATGGTGAGCGATGCGACATCTGTTGCAAATATCAAACTTTATCTCAAGAAATAGATAATTTAGCTTAATACTCGTTTAGTGTTTATATTTTTATAATGAGGTACTACACAAAGTTTTTGTGTCTTTAACAAGCGCATCCATTGATGTATAGTATGTTAAGATGACTTTAATAGTAAAGGAGTAACGTTTTTTTTTTAAACTTTGCTGAAAACTGTGAAAAGTTAATATTTTTAGAACTCTACTCTAGGTTAGTCTTCTCAGGCCTTTAACTATCGACTTTTTATAAAATAGAAATAACGCGTGTGTAGGTGTAATAAATTGTAAGATAGCTTAATCAGTAAGGTAGTTGTGGATATTTAACACACGCATTTTGAGTTTTTTTACTTATCTTATGTAGTTTGACACAACGCAACGGCAACAAATGAATGTTCACGAGCGAATTAATTTTGTATCTTAAAGACCTTGGTAATGTCTAACTATAAACATGTCAGGCGTCATTCCTGAAAGTTTCATGACTTTTTGTTAATGCATAAAGTTCCTAGAACATTTTTAGAAAATTATCAATCAAGCAATTCTCTAACTCAATGGGCCTTAAGAAGAGATTTTACGACGCTTCTCTGCATTTCACTGTATTTTTGTCAGCGACTAACTGTTATAAAATGTACCTTGCATTGTCACTATTGGAGACATTAAACCTATATAACATGTACATGTCTGTAGTGCCATTGAATGACTGCTGTGAGTATTTGAGGCAAGTAATGCAGTATGCATTATTCATGGCATAGATCAGTCCTGTTCTGCTGATGCGTTCAGCTTCAGGAGCCTTTTTAGTATTTTTCTTTTTTTCCGACCTTTTTTTCTATCGATTTTGTTCATAAATTCTGAACGAAATTGACTGTTTGCGATCAATGTTTTGACAGATTCCTATTGTATATATATTTATCTTACATTCCTGAAAAAAGTGCATAATTCTGAGTCCAACTTTTTGAGTAACCGCCCTTTGAAAATGACACCTTGTACTAAGTCATCCAACTTTGAACGTTTATAGAAAAAAACTATATAAGATACAGTCTTCGAATTATTCAAGTGCAATGCCCAATGCTCCAGCTACAACATACCAAAGTTACAGCACTTTAGTGCAAGTATCTTGAGAGAAAAAGATCTTCAAAGGTGCATGGGGTCCGGAAATTCTGAAAAGTTGAAAAATCCAATATGGCGACCAAAGCACGTGACCTACGACTTCGTCATGATACTTTTTTTTGCGTAGAATATCCTTGCGCACCCTCTCATAGAACAATCATGAAAATCTTTGGTCACGTTTTTGTTTTATCTGCATTTGAAAATATTTTTTTTCTACAACAAATCAAACTTTGAAGGTTTCGCTACACATTTATTATGCATTATGCAGTATGCATTATTCATTGCATAGATAAACATGTCAGGAGTCAGTCCTGAAAATTTCAGCAAGTTCTGCTGACGCGTTAAGCTTCAGGAGCATTTTTAGCAATTTCCGACATTTTTTCTGTCGACTTTGATCAAACATTCTGAACGAAAATGATTGTTCGCGATCGATGTTTTGACAGATTCCTGTTGTATATATTTTTGTCTTGCATTCGTGAAAAAACTGCATAATTCTGAGTCCAACTTTTTGAGTTATCGCCCTTTGAAAGTTGCACATTGTACTAAGTCACCCGACTTTGAACACGTATAGCGCAAAAACTATTTAAGGTAGAGTCTTCGGGTGAAGTATCGTTTAATGTCCAATGCTTCAGCTACAACATATTGAAAGTTTCAGCTCTCTGTTGCAAGTATCTTCAGAGGAGAAGATTCTCAAAGGTGCATGGGGTCCGGAAATTCTAAAAAGTTGGAAAATCCAATATGGCGGCCAAACCACGTGACCTACGACTTCGTCCTGATTTACTTTTTTTCTTAGAATGTCATTATCTATCTCTGTGCAAAATTTCAAGTCTCTAGGTGCATTTTGAAAAAGCCCATGTTAATTTTTCGATTTTGGAATCGAACTGCACCTTTTATTTGTCGACCGATTTCGCCCAAAAGTTTAGCAGATCCTCTTCTCATAGAGGACTATCAGTGTACAAAATGTCACTGTTATAGCATTAGCCGTTTTTGCTAAATGCTGTCCACAAAATCGGTGGAATAAAATAATAATAAAACACGCCAATAACAATAAGGATTCAGCCTTTCAGGCTGAATCCTTAATAATAATAATAATCACGATAATAACAATAGGTCTTCTAGACTTACGTCTTGAAGACCTCTATCTGTAACACTTTTGGAACTAAAATTCTCAAAGTAAAATAACCCTCGAAAACTGTTGAAATCATCGAAAATGTAAAAAACCTCTTTATGTCCACATATTTCCTTTAATATCAACTTTTATATGATAACGATCTGTAGTGAATTTGTTCAACTATCATAGTAGAACAGAATGCAACTAACAGATTTCTTATTTGATATTTCCTTACAGAGAAATGTCCGTTTGAACGTAACATGAAAAATGACCCTTCAAAAAAATGTCGAACTTCAAGGGCAGATAACTCGAGTCACAGGTCGAAATTAAAAATTCGCTACGCAAACTTTTTCACACACTCATTAGGCTTTCGAACGAGCTATCACACTAGTCTGTAAGTATTGCCGTTTGTGAGAAGAAGATTTTCAAAGGCACGCACCGTCAGAACCGCGAAATTTCAGAAAATTTTCAGTTTTTCGAAAATAGCAAAAAATCTATTTATACGGCCGGAAACGGCATAGAGTACATTCGATGGAGAATGTTGTTGCCCACATTTTGGTGAAAGTTTTATGAAATTATCTCCCATAGTTACCGAGAAAACGAGGTTTGGAGTTTTTAATTTAAGGGGAGATAACTCGAAAACAAATTAAAAATTCAAAAATCGGGCTCGACACAAAACGAGTTCATGGTACAGGCTACAATCCCTGAGAATTTCATGACATTCGTTCAAACCGTTTCTTCAGAATACTTGCCACAAAAAACGTGCAAATAATAATAAGAAAAACACGGATAATAACAATAGGTCTTCAGACGTAGTCTTGAAGACCTAACTAGGACTGCCGCGGCAGTACTTAGGTCTTCAAGACTTCCTGTTTGACCTTCACACACTGTTTGACCTTCACATGACTTTTTGTCTAAGAGGTTAAGAGTAACTAATACATTATCAAAATGACCAAATTCCACTTGATATTCAGTGTTTAAGACTTTTTAGAAAAATTCATCATGGTGGCCAATGTCAGCTATGACATCATTCTTCAGAGAATTTTATTCCTAGAAGCAGAAAAAAAGTTGGTTGAATTATCTGTCACCGTTTTCGAGATACATGTGATTCAATGCTGTAATGTAAAGTTGACTGTTTCAGACCCCTGTATAATGCAATGAAACCTAACACTTGAACTATTGGTATTTTACTGATATGGTATATCAGTAACAATGTTGGTCTTGTATATACACACACAAACATGTATGTTTTGTTTTGATAGCTTAAATAGTAATGGAGAAATGAATTTTGAAACTTTATTGAAAACACTGAAATTTGAAGATTTTTAGACCCCTACTCCGTGTTGGTCCTTCTAGCTCCTTAACTATCAACATTTTTATGATAAAGTGTAACATAGCAAAAGTTGTGCCTGGAATAGCGCATTTGCAAATACAAGCAATTGAAAGATATCTTTCTTAGTAAAGAAACTGTGGACCTTTGAAATGTGCTAAAAATGAGGATTTTCCAAAAATCGTGATTTTCAAGGACTGATCGTGGACAGAAAACAATTTATCATGACTTGTTGATATTTTTTGCTGTCTACCCATAACATCTGCTTCACAAAACATCAACGATTAAATTTCTATCTGTAACAGTTTTGAAACTAAAATTCTCAAAGTAAAATAACCCTCGAAAATGTAAAAAACGCCGGAAAATGTAAAAAATCTCTTTATGTCCACATATTTCCTTTAATATCAACTTTTATATCATAATGACCTGTACTGAACTTGTTAAACTATCATTGTCGAACAGAATGCATCAAACAGATTTCATTTTTGACATTTCCTTACAGAGTGGTGCCCCTTTGAACGTGACGCATAAAAATTTTTGCTGTCTACCCATAACATCTGCTTCACAAAACATCAACGATTAAATTTCTATCTGTAACAGTTTTGAAACTAAAATTCTCAAAGTAAAATAACCCTCGAAAATGTAAAAAACGCCGGAAAATGTAAAAAATCTCTTTATGTCCACATATTTCCTTTAATATCAACTTTTATATCATAATGACCTGTACTGAACTTGTTAAACTATCATTGTCGAACAGAATGCATCAAACAGATTTCATTTTTGACATTTCCTTACAGAGTGGTGCCCCTTTGAACGTGACGCATAAAAATTCTTTATTTCAAAAGATCTTTTTTGAAACTGCTGTAGCTCAAAAACCGATGAAAATGGATGCCTAAAAGGGGAGTATCGATTAAACAGCATTCATTCAGCTTTCAAATGAGCTATTGCATGCGTCTGTATGTATTGCCGTTAGTGAGGAGAAGATTTTCAAAGACGCGTACCGTCAGAACCGCGAAATGTCGCCAAAATTTCAGTTTTTCGAAAATAGAAAAAAATCTATTTATACGGCCGAAAACCGCTATGGGCTTAATCAATGGGGAATTGTGTTGCCCACATTTTGGTGAAAGTTTTATGAAATTATCTCCCTTAGTTACCGAGAAATTGAGGTTTGAAGTTTTTCCTTTAAAGGGAGGTAACTCAAAACCAAAATCGAAATTAAAAAATCTGGTTCAAGGATAATCTAAGTTGGGATACAGGCTACAATCCCTGAAAATTTCAAGACATTCGGTTGAGTCGTTTGGGCTGTAGAGCGTTCACAAAATCGGTACAAATAATAAAAATAACTAGGATTGACGCGTCAATACTTAGGTCTTCAAGATTCCTCTTTGACCTTCACACAGTGTTTGACCTTCACATGAGTTTTTGTCTAAGAGGTAAACAGTAGCTAATAAATTATCAAAATGACCAACTTCCACTTGATATTCAGTGTTAAAGACTTTTCATAAAAATTCATCATGGTGGCCAATGTCAGCTATGACACCATTCTTCAGAGAATATTATTCCTAGTAGCAGAAAAAAATTTGGTTTAATTATCTCTCACCGTTTTCGAGATACATGTGATTTAACGTTGTAATGTAAAGAAAACACTGAAATTTGAAGATTTGTTTACCCCTACTCCATGTTGGTCCTTCTATCTCCTTAACTATCAACATTTTCATGATAAAGTACAACATAGCAAAAGTTGTGCTTGGAATAGCGCATGTGAAAATACAATCAATTTTAAGATATCTTTCTTAATAAAGAAACTGTGGAACCTTGAAATGTGCTAAAAATTAGGATTTTCCCAAAATCGCAATATTCAAGGTCAGGTCATGGACAGAATTTTTTTTATCATGACTTGTTGATATTTTTTTCCGTCTACTCATTACATCTGCTTCACAAAACATCAATGATTAAATTTCTATCTGTAACAGTTTTAAAACTAAAATTCTCAAAGTAAAATAACCCTCGAAAAATGTAAAATCGCCGAAAAATTTAAAAAATCTCTTTATGTCCACATATTTCCTTTAATATCAACTTTTATATAATAATGATCTGTAGTGAATTTGTTCACCTATCATTGTAGAACAGAATGCAAAAAACAGATCTTTGCAATTACATTTCCTAACAGAGAAGTGCCCCTTTGAACGTGACGCAGAAAAATCCTTTTTTTCAAAAGTTCATTTTTGAAATTGATGTAGCGAAAAAACCGCTGAAAATAGAGGGCAGGTTTGGGGGATTACTTTTTGCAGCGTTCTTCTGGCTTTAAAATGAGCTATAGTATGCTTCTGTATGTATCGTAGTTAGTGAGGAGAAGATTTTCAAAGACGCGTAGCGTCAAAACCGGAAAATTTCGCGAAAATTTCAGTTTTTCGATAATAGCAAAAAATCTATTTATACGGCCGAAAACCGCTATGGGCTTAATCGATGAGGAATATTGTTGCCGACATGTTGGTGAAAGTTTTATGAAATTATCTCCCATAGTTACCGAGAAATTGAGGTTTGACGTTTTTTCCTTTAAGGGGAGATAACTCAAAAACGAAAGCGAAATTCAAAAATCGCCATGGTCATTCACTAAGTTGAAGAAAAAGCTACATTCCCTGAAAATTTCATGAAATTCGGTTAAGAAGGGAAGGCTGTACATTTGACACAAAATGAGTACAAATAATAATAAAAATTCGGATAATAATAATAAAAATTCGGATAAAAACAATAGGTCTTCAGACTTTCGTCTTGAAGACCTAAATATAGTCGCAAGCGACGACAAACGGATTCAGCAATGTATGGTGATGATATGTATGACAAATATATGCAATACATGTATGTATGAAGTCAATAGTTCGTTCAGACGAATTTTAAAAGTCACGATGGCAGTATTACCAAGGCCAAAAAGACTCTGTCAATTGCAAACGTAAATGTCATATTGAATACTTAATGTATGTGCTTTGTTAAAAATACATTTCAAATCCCAATCCAAAATCATAATGCCAAAAATATGAGTTAATGCAATTAAATGTTCATGTTAGCAAAAGATGTAAAACCTTAAGTAAAATGTAACAAATACAATCTGCAAAAGTTTCTTGACTCATCCTGGTTTTGAACCCTGTTTTCCGTTGTATTGTTGAAAAATTCAGAACCAAATTTATCAAAGCAAACCAATTTAAATCTTATACTTGTTTTAAATTTCAAAACCAAAGCAAAGCCTAGCATTGTGAGTCGGAGCGTGTAAATTCCCGTGTATTGCGAGAAAAGCATGCATCCCGCTTTTCAATCCATGAATGAACTCATTGACGACTACTTCGGGGGGGTGTTGCATAAATGTTTTTCTTTTCATCTTCAAATGGAGGAATCTGGGCATAGAAAGACCAAACAGCAGTTGAGATGTGGGAAGAGATATGAATAAAAAATAACGAAAGACGTTTGCTGAGACGCGATGACTTGGTTGTTGGTTTGAAGGAAATTAGAAAAGGGATGCACTGAGCCTCTCAATTTGGTTTACTATAAAAGTAAACAAAGCTTATAAGCAAGATTCAGAAGCTGCAAACATCATCTTTCCATGTAAAATACACTGACATTTTGATTCCTGGCACATTCAGGACATCACAGGGCGTGGAGGCACAGTTATTGAAAAATAGGAGGGGTGCTCTTTCAGACGCGTAGTGATACACAAAATCTGCCATATATGGAGACACCTTATAAGGGTTGATACTACGATAGCGTAGTGAAAACCGATCTCCATGTAAATTTCTTACTATCAAAATTGTGAACCCCCATCCTTCTTTCGCACTCGTTTCTCTTGAACGGGGTGGCGAAATTTCAAATGATTTATACCATTGCAAAGGGCGAAGAACCAGCTTCAATCCAATGCGTCATTTGTACATTTGAACGAAAAAGTAAAGAAACGGTAAACGATGCGACATCTGTCTCAAATATCAAGTTTTATCTCAAGATGACTGACGGTACTTGTCTTTCAGCATTGATATATCCCGAACCAATAAAGATATCGGCATATTTCTTTCACCAGTGTGTAGAGGAGAGAATTGTCTTTATTTGCGTATATTATTTGTTTATGAGCAGGAAAAAGTAAAGAAATGGTGAGCGATGCGACATCTGTTGCAAATATCAAACTTTATCTCAAGAAATAGATAATTTAGCTTAATACTCGTTTAGTGTTTATATTTTTATAATGAGGTACTACACAAAGTTTTTGTGTCTTTAACAAGCGCATCCATTGATGTATAGTATGTTAAGATGACTTTAATAGTAAAGGAGTAACGTTTTTTTTTTAAACTTTGCTGAAAACTGTGAAAAGTTAATATTTTTAGAACTCTACTCTAGGTTAGTCTTCTCAGGCCTTTAACTATCGACTTTTTATAAAATAGAAATAACGCGTGTGTAGGTGTAATAAATTGTAAGATAGCTTAATCAGTAAGGTAGTTGTGGATATTTAACACACGCATTTTGAGTTTTTTTACTTATCTTATGTAGTTTGACACAACGCAACGGCAACAAATGAATGTTCACGAGCGAATTAATTTTGTATCTTAAAGACCTTGGTAATGTCTAACTATAAACATGTCAGGCGTCATTCCTGAAAGTTTCATGACTTTTTGTTAATGCATAAAGTTCCTAGAACATTTTTAGAAAATTATCAATCAAGCAATTCTCTAACTCAATGGGCCTTAAGAAGAGATTTTACGACGCTTCTCTGCATTTCACTGTATTTTTGTCAGCGACTAACTGTTATAAAATGTACCTTGCATTGTCACTATTGGAGACATTAAACCTATATAACATGTACATGTCTGTAGTGCCATTGAATGACTGCTGTGAGTATTTGAGGCAAGTAATGCAGTATGCATTATTCATGGCATAGATCAGTCCTGTTCTGCTGATGCGTTCAGCTTCAGGAGCCTTTTTAGTATTTTTCTTTTTTTCCGACCTTTTTTTCTATCGATTTTGTTCATAAATTCTGAACGAAATTGACTGTTTGCGATCAATGTTTTGACAGATTCCTATTGTATATATATTTATCTTACATTCCTGAAAAAAGTGCATAATTCTGAGTCCAACTTTTTGAGTAACCGCCCTTTGAAAATGACACCTTGTACTAAGTCATCCAACTTTGAACGTTTATAGAAAAAAACTATATAAGATACAGTCTTCGAATTATTCAAGTGCAATGCCCAATGCTCCAGCTACAACATACCAAAGTTACAGCACTTTAGTGCAAGTATCTTGAGAGAAAAAGATCTTCAAAGGTGCATGGGGTCCGGAAATTCTGAAAAGTTGAAAAATCCAATATGGCGACCAAAGCACGTGACCTACGACTTCGTCATGATACTTTTTTTTGCGTAGAATATCCTTGCGCACCCTCTCATAGAACAATCATGAAAATCTTTGGTCACGTTTTTGTTTTATCTGCATTTGAAAATATTTTTTTTCTACAACAAATCAAACTTTGAAGGTTTCGCTACACATTTATTATGCATTATGCAGTATGCATTATTCATTGCATAGATAAACATGTCAGGAGTCAGTCCTGAAAATTTCAGCAAGTTCTGCTGACGCGTTAAGCTTCAGGAGCATTTTTAGCAATTTCCGACATTTTTTCTGTCGACTTTGATCAAACATTCTGAACGAAAATGATTGTTCGCGATCGATGTTTTGACAGATTCCTGTTGTATATATTTTTGTCTTGCATTCGTGAAAAAACTGCATAATTCTGAGTCCAACTTTTTGAGTTATCGCCCTTTGAAAGTTGCACATTGTACTAAGTCACCCGACTTTGAACACGTATAGCGCAAAAACTATTTAAGGTAGAGTCTTCGGGTGAAGTATCGTTTAATGTCCAATGCTTCAGCTACAACATATTGAAAGTTTCAGCTCTCTGTTGCAAGTATCTTCAGAGGAGAAGATTCTCAAAGGTGCATGGGGTCCGGAAATTCTAAAAAGTTGGAAAATCCAATATGGCGGCCAAACCACGTGACCTACGACTTTGTCCTGATTTACTTTTTTTCTTAGAATGTCATTATCTATCTATGTGCAAAATTTCAAGTCTCTAGGTGCATTTTGAAAAAAAAGCCCATGTTAATTTTTCGATTTTGGAATCGAACTGCACCTTTTATTTGTCGACCGATTTCGCCCAAAAGTTTAGCAGATCCTCTTCTCATAGAGGACTATCAGTGTACAAAATGTCACTGTTATAGCATTAGCCGTTTTTGCTAAATGCTGTCCACAAAATCGGTGGAATAAAATAATAATAAAACACGCCAATAACAATAAGGATTCAGCCTGAAAGGCTGAATCCTTAATAATAATAATAATCACGATAATAACAATAGGTCTTCTAGACTTACGTCTTGAAGACCTCTATCTGTAACACTTTTGGAACTAAAATTCTCAAAGTAAAATAACCCTCGAAAACTGTTGAAATCATCGAAAATGTAAAAAACCTCTTTATGTCCACATATTTCCTTTAATATCAACTTTTATATGATAACGATCTGTAGTGAATTTGTTCAACTATCATAGTAGAACAGAATGCAACTAACAGATTTCTTATTTGATATTTCCTTACAGAGAAATGTCCGTTTGAACGTAACATGAAAAATGACCCTTCAAAAAAATGTCGAACTTCAAGGGCAGATAACTCGAGTCACAGGTCGAAATTAAAAATTCGCTACGCAAACTTTTTCACACACTCATTAGGCTTTCGAACGAGCTATCACACTAGTCTGTAAGTATTGCCGTTTGTGAGAAGAAGATTTTCAAAGGCACGCACCGTCAGAACCGCGAAATTTCAGAAAATTTTCAGTTTTTCGAAAATAGCAAAAAATCTATTTATACGGCCGGAAACGGCATAGAGTGCATTCGATGGAGAATGTTGTTGCCCACATTTTGGTGAAAGTTTTATGAAATTATCTCCCATAGTTACCGAGAAAACGAGGTTTGAAGTTTTTAATTTAAGGGGAGATAACTCGAAAACAAATTAAAAATTCAAAAATCGGGCTCGACACAAAACGAGTTCATGGTACAGGCTACAATCCCTGAGAATTTCATGACATTCGTTCAAACCGTTTCTTCAGAATACTTGCCACAAAAAAACGTGCAAATAATAATAAGAAAAACACGGATAATAACAATAGGTCTTCAGACGTAGTCTTGAAGACCTAACTAGGACTGCCGCGGCAGTACTTAGGTCTTCAAGACTTCCTGTTTGACCTTCACACACTGTTTGACCTTCACATGACTTTTTGTCTAAGAGGTTAAGAGTAACTAATACATTATCAAAATGACCAAATTCCACTTGATATTCAGTGTTTAAGACTTTTTAGAAAAATTCATCATGGTGGCCAATGTCAGCTATGACATCATTCTTCAGAGAATTTTATTCCTAGAAGCAGAAAAAAAGTTGGTTGAATTATCTGTCACCGTTTTCGAGATACATGTGATTCAATGCTGTAATGTAAAGTTGACTGTTTCAGACCCCTGTATAATGCAATGAAACCTAACACTTGAACTATTGGTATTTTACTGATATGGTATATCAGTAACAATGTTGGTCTTGTATATACACACACAAACATGTATGTTTTGTTTTGATAGCTTAAATAGTAATGGAGAAATGAATTTTGAAACTTTATTGAAAACACTGAAATTTGAAGATTTTTAGACCCCTACTCCGTGTTGGTCCTTCTAGCTCCTTAACTATCAACATTTTTATGATAAAGTGTAACATAGCAAAAGTTGTGCCTGGAATAGCGCATTTGCAAATACAAGCAATTGAAAGATATCTTTCTTAGTAAAGAAACTGTGGACCTTTGAAATGTGCTAAAAATGAGGATTTTCCAAAAATCGTGATTTTCAAGGACTGATCGTGGACAGAAAACAATTTATCATGACTTGTTGATATTTTTTGCTGTCTACCCATAACATCTGCTTCACAGAACATCAACGATTAAATTTCTATCTGTAACAGTTTTGAAACTAAAATTCTCAAAGTAAAATAACCCTCGAAAATGTAAAAAACGCCGGAAAATGTAAAAAATCTCTTTATGTCCACATATTTCCTTTAATATCAACTTTTATATCATAATGACCTGTACTGAACTTGTTAAACTATCATTGTCGAACAGAATGCATCAAACAGATTTCATTTTTGACATTTCCTTACAGAGTGGTGCCCCTTTGAACGTGACGCATAAAAATTTTTGCTGTCTACCCATAACATCTGCTTCACAAAACATCAACGATTAAATTTCTATCTGTAACAGTTTTGAAACTAAAATTCTCAAAGTAAAATAACCCTCGAAAATGTAAAAAACGCCGGAAAATGTAAAAAATCTCTTTATGTCCACATATTTCCTTTAATATCAACTTTTATATCATAATGACCTGTACTGAACTTGTTAAACTATCATTGTCGAACAGAATGCATCAAACAGATTTCATTTTTGACATTTCCTTACAGAGTGGTGCCCCTTTGAACGTGACGCATAAAAATTCTTTATTTCAAAAGATCTTTTTTGAAACTGCTGTAGCTCAAAAACCGATGAAAATGGATGCCTAAAAGGGGAGTATCGATTAAACAGCATTCATTCAGCTTTCAAATGAGCTATTGCATGCGTCTGTATGTATTGCCGTTAGTGAGGAGAAGATTTTCAAAGACGCGTACCGTCAGAACCGCGAAATGTCGCCAAAATTTCAGTTTTTCGAAAATAGAAAAAAATCTATTTATACGGCCGAAAACCGCTATGGGCTTAATCAATGGGGAATTGTGTTGCCCACATTTTGGTGAAAGTTTTATGAAATTATCTCCCTTAGTTACCGAGAAATTGAGGTTTGAAGTTTTTCCTTTAAAGGGAGGTAACTCAAAACCAAAATCGAAATTAAAAAATCTGGTTCGAGGATAATCTAAGTTGGGATACAGGCTACAATCCCTGAAAACTTCAAGACATTCGGTTGAGTCGTTTGGGCTGTAGAGCGTTCACAAAATCGGTACAAATAATAAAAATAACTAGGACTGCCGCGGCAGTACTTAGGTCTTCAAGACTTCCTGTTTGACCTTCACACACTGTTTGACCTTCACATGACTTTTTGTCTAAGAGGTTAAGAGTAACTAATACATTATCAAAATGACCAAATTCCACTTGATATTCAGTGTTTAAGACTTTTTAGAAAAATTCATCATGGTGGCCAATGTCAGCTATGACATCATTCTTCAGAGAGTTTTATTCCTAGAAGCAGAAAAAAAGTTGGTTGAATTATCTGTCACCGTTTTCGAGATACATGTGATTCAATGGTGTAATGTAAAGTTGACAGTTTCAGACCCCTGTATAATGCAATGAAACCTAACACTTGAACTATTAGTATTTTACTGATAAGGTATATCAGTAACAATGTTGTCTTGTATATACACACACAATCATGTATGTTTTGTTTTGATAGCTTAAATAGTAATGGAGTAATGAATTTTGAAACTTTATTGAAAACACTGAAATTTGAAGATTTTTAGACCCCTACTCCATGTTGGTCCTTCCAGCTCCTTAACTATCAACATTTTTATGATAAAGTACAACACAGTAAAAGTTGTGCTTGGAATAGCGCATGTGAAAATATAATCAATTTAAAGATATCTTTCTTATTAAAGAAACTGTGGAACTTTGAAATGTGCTAAAAATGAGAATTTTCCAAAAATCGTGATTTTCAAGGACTGATCGTGGACAGAAAACAATTTATCATGACTTGTTGATATTTTTTGCTGTCTACCCATTACATCTGCTTCACAAAACATCAACGATTAAATTTCTATCTGTAACAGTTTTGAAACTAAAATTCTCAAAGTAAAATAACCCTCGAAAATGTTAAAATCGCCGGAAAATGTAAAAAATCTCTTTATGTCCACATATTTCCTTTAATATCAACTTTTATATAATAATGACCTGTACTGAACTTGTTAAACTATCATTGTCGAACAGAATGCATCAAACAGATTTCAGTTTTGACATTTCCTTACAGAGTGGTGCCCCTTTGAACGTGACGCAGAAATTTTTTTTTTTTCGAAAGATCGGTTTTGAAAGTGCTGTAGCTCAAAAACCGCTAAAAATAGATGCCTTAAAGGGGAGCATCGATTAAACAGTATTCATTCAGCTTTCAAATGAGCTATAGCATGCGTCTGTAAGTATTGCCGTTAGTGAGGAGAAGATTTTCAAAGACGCGTACTGTCAAAACCGGAAAATTTCGCCAAAATTTCAGTTTTTCGATAATAGAAAAAAATCTATTTATACGGCCGAAAACCGCTATGGGCTTAATCAATGCGGAATGTTGTTGCCCACATTTTGGTGAAAGTTTTATGAAATTATCTCCCTTAGTTACCGTGAAATTGAGGTTTGAAGTTTTTCCTTTAAAGGGAGGTAACTCAAAACCAAAATCGAAATTCAAAAATCTGGCTCGAGGATAATCTAAGTTGGGATACAGGCTACAATCCCTGAAAATTTCAAGAAATTCGGTTGAGTCGTTTAGGCTGTAGAGCGTTCACAAATCGGTACAAATAATAAAAATAAATATAGCCGCAAGCGGCGACAACAGGATTCAGCCACATCAACAGCCTGTTCAGTACAAAGATAAACATGTCAGGAGTCATTCCTGAAAGTTTCATCAAGTTCTGTCAACATGTTAAGCTTCAGGAGCCTTTTTAGCATTTTTTCCTCCGACCTTTTTTTCTATCGATTTTGATCATACATTCTGAACGAAATTGACCGTTTGCAATCAATGTTTTGATAGATTCCTATTGTATATATATTTGTCTTACATTCCTGAAAAAAATGCATGATTCTGAGTCCAACTTTTTGAGTTACCGCTCTTTGAAAATGATGCCTTGTACTAAATCATCCAACTTTGAACGTTTATAGAAAAAAAACTATTTGAGGTACAGTCTTTGAATTATTTAAGTTTAATGCCCAATGCCTCAGCTACAACATACAAAAGTTACATAACTTTGGTGCAAGTATCTTCAGAGAAGAAGATCTTCAAAGGTGCATGGGGTCCGAAGATTCTGAAAACTTGAAAACTCCAATATGGCGGCCGAACCACGTGACCTACGACTTCGTCATGATACTTTTTTTACGTAGAATTTCCTTGCGCACCCTCTCATAGAAAAATCATGAAATTCTTTGGTCACGTTTTTGTTTTATCTGCATTTGAAAATATTTTTTTTCTACAACACTGCAAACTTTGAAGATTTCGCTACACATAAATTATGCATTTTGCAGTATGCATTATTCATGGCATAGATAAACATGTCAGGAGTCAGTCCTGAAAATTTCAGCAAGGTCTGCTGACGCGTTAAGCTTCAGGAGCATTTTTAGCAAATTCCGACATTTTTTCTGTCGACTTTGATCAAACATTCTGAACGAAAATGATTGTTCGCGATCGATGTTTTGACAGATTCCTGTTGTATATAAACTTGTCTTACATTCCTGAAAAAATTGCATAAATCTGAGTCCAATTTTTTGAGTTACCGCCCTTTGAAAATGACACCTTGTCCTAAGTCACCCAACTTTGAACACGTATAGCGCAAAAACTATTTAAGGTAGAGTCTTGTTCGAGGGTATCCTTTAATGTCCAATGCTTCAGCTACAACATACCAAAGTTTCAGCTCTCTGTTGCAAGTATCTTCAGAGGAGTTGATCCTCAAAGGTGCAAGGGGTCCGGAAATTCTGAAAAGTGGAAAAATCCAATATGGCGGCCAAACCACGTGACCTACGACATCGTCCTGATTGCCTTTTTTGCTTAGAATGTCATTGTCCATCTCTATGTAAAATTTCAAATCTCTAGCTGCATTTTGAAAAAAAATCCCATGTTAATTTTTCGAACTTGGATTCGACCTTGACCTTTTACTTGTCGACCGATTTCGCCCAAAAGCTTATTAGGCCCTTTTCTCATAGAGGGCTATCAGTGTACAAAATTTCATTGTCCTAGCATCAGCCGTATTGGCTGAATCGAGGTCACAAAATCGCTGGAATAAAAAAAAAAAAATAATAATAAATATAGCCGCAAGCGGCGACAACAGGATTCAGCGCATCAGCAGTGTGTTCAGCACAAAAATAAACATGTCAGGAGTCCGCCCTGAAAGTATCATGACTTTTTGTTAATGCATAAAGTTCCTAGAGCGTTTTTAGAAAAGTTTGCAGTTTGACCCCATGTTAGGGAAATGCTTCCTATCGACCGGAAATGACTCTTCGCGAGCGATTTTATTCTTTTATTTGAAAGACCTTGGTAGTGTCTAACTCTCATGCAAAAATCATAAACTTCTATGGTCTGGGTTTTGAGTTATCTGCCCTTGAAGTTTGCGATTTTTCCATTTTGGTCATCTTTGAAAGATCACAGCACAAAAAGTATTAAAGTGAGGACTTTCTAATGACCAAATCCAAAACAACAATGCTTCAGCTACATTGAGTGTAAATTTCAGCTCTCTGTTGCAAGTATCTTCAGAGGAGTTGATCTTCAAAGGTGCATGGGGTCCGGAAATTCTGAAAAGTTGAAAAATCCAATATGGCGGCCAAACCACGTGACCTACGACTTCGTCCTGATTGCTTTTTTTGCTTAGAATGTCATTGTCCATCTCTATGTAAAATTTCAAGTCTCTAGCTGCATTTTGAAAAAAAATCCCATGTTAATTTTTCGAACTTGGATTCGACCTTGACCTTTTATTTGTCGACCGATTATGCCCAAAAGCTTATTAGACCCTTTCCTCATGAAGGGCTATCAGTGTACTAAATTTTACTGTTATAGCATTAGCCGTTTTGGCTGAATCGCGGGCACAAAAATCGGGGGAAGACAAAAAAAATAATAAAACACGCCAATAACAATAAGGATTCAGCCTGAAAGGCTGAATCCTTAATAAAACACGCCAATAACAATAAGGATTCAGCCTTAAGGCTGAATCCTTAACTAGGATTGACGCGTCAATACTTAGGTCTTCAAGATTCCTCTTTGACCTTCACACAGTGTTTGACCTTCACATGACTTTTTGTCTAAGAGGTAAACAGTAACTAATACATTATCAAAATGATCAAATTCCACTTGGTATTCAGTGTTAAAGACTTTTCAGAAAAATTCACCATGTCAGCTATGACATCATTCTTCAGAGAATATTATTCCTAGAAGCAGAAATTTTTGTTGTTGAATTATCTGTCACCGTTTTCGAGATGCATGTGATTTAACGCTGTAATGTAAAGTTGACAGTTTCAGACCCCTGTATAATGTAATGAAACGTAACACTTTTACTATTGATATTTTACTGATAACTCAAAAAGTTTAACTAAAAGATGCAAACATAATACATGCTAGAATATACCAGAGTAGGTAAAAAATGCGTAGTCTAGCAATCTAGCAACGGGGAGTTGGAAATGGCCCTTTGTAGCGTCAATCTCTCAAATGAAAGATATGGCCAAGACATATTCCAAGACCAAATTCATGTACATGCACGTACACGTACATGAAAGGTGTCCAAGTCAGATCAGAAGAGAGGCAGGAGGTCTAGCAATAAAGACCAGACCAGACCGACCCGACCGACCGACTAATTTAATCATAGAGGGTAGAGTCCTGATTTTCACTTATACATGGTAGCAGATTCCACTCAGCTGGGTGTGAACGTATTGATTGAATTAACTCTGTTTTAAAAAGCCCTATCACCTCTGTGGAACTTTAAAATATACCTTTCCCTCCAGCTCAATGTTTTTAACTTTGTGAAATTGTTGTTTTCTTGCAAACTATGCGATATGTCATGAAAATTAGACTTTTCTCACCTTTTTTTTTACAAATCCCTTATCTGTCACCGTTTTCGAGATACATGTGACTTAACGTTTTTGCCGTCTACTCATTACATCTGCTTCACAAAACATCAATGATAAAATTTATATCTGTAACAGTTTTGAAACTAAAATTCTCAAAGTAAAATAACCCTTGAAAAATGTTAAAATGGCCGAAAAATGTAAAAAATCTCTTTATGTCCATTAATTTCCTTTAATATCAACTTTTATATAATAATGACCTGTAGTGAACTTGTTCATCTATCATTGTAGAACAGAATGCATCAGACAGATTTCATTTTTGACATTTCCTTACTGAGTAATGTCCCTTTGAACGTAACACGAAAAATGACCCTTTAAAAAAATGTCGAATTTCAAGGGCAGATAACGCGAGTCACAGTTCGAAATTTAAAGTTTCGGCAAATGTACGTTCTTACACACTGATTAGGCTTTCCAACGAGCTATCACACTAGTCTGTATATATTGCCGTTAGTGAGAAGAAGATTTTCAAAGACGCGTACCGTCTGAACCGCGAAATTTCAGAAAATTTTCAGTTTTTCGAAAATAGCAAAAAAACTATTTATACGGCCGAACACCGCTATGGGCTTAATCGATGAAGAATGTTGTTGCCCACATTTTGGTGAAAGTTTTATGCAATTTTCTCCCATAGTTACTGAAAAATCGAGGTTTGAAGTTTTTTCCTTTAAGGGGAGATAACTCAAAAACGAAATTAAAATTCAAAAATCGCCCGCGTTATTCTATAATTTAGGACTAAAGGTACAATCCCTGAAAATTTCATGAAATTCGGACCATCCGTTTGTGCTGTAGCTCTGACAGAAAATCGGTACAAATAATAAGAAGAATAACTAGGATTGACGCGTCAATACTTAGGTCTTCAAGATTCCTATTTGACCTTCACACAGTGTTTGACCTTCACATGACTTTTTGTCTAAGAGGTAAACAGTAACTAACACATTATCAAAATGATCAAATTCCACTTGATATTCAGTGTTAAAGACTTTTCAGAAAAATTCATCATGGTGGCCAATGTCAGCTATGACATCATTCTTCAGAGAATATTATTCCTAGAAGCAGAAATTTTTGTTGTTGAATTATCTGTCACCGTTTTCAAGATACATGTGATTTAACGCTGTAAAGTAAAGTTGACTGTTTCAGACCCCTGTATAATGTAATGAAACCTAACACTTTAACTATTGATATTATACTGATAACTCAAAAAGTTTAACTAAAATATGCAAACATAATACATGCTACAATATACCAGAGTAGGTCAAAAATGCGTAGTCTAGCAATCTAGCAACGGGGAGTTGGAGATGGCCCTTTGTAGCGTCAATCTCTCAAATGAAAGATATGGCCAAGACATATTCCAAGACCAAATTCATGTACATGCACGTACACGTACATGAAAGGTGTCCAAGTCAGATCAGAAGAGAGGCAGGAGGTCTAGCAATAAAGACCAGACCAGACCGACCCGACCGACCGACTAATTTAATCATAGAGGGTAGAGTCCTGATTTTGACTTATACATGGTAGCAGATTCCACTCAGCTGGGTGTGAACGTATTGATTGAATTAACTCTGTTTTAAAAAGCCCTATCACCTCTGTGGAACTTTAAAATATACCTTTCCCTCCAGCTCAATGTTTTTAACTTTGTGAAATTGTTGTTTTCTTGCAAACTATGCGATATGTCATGAAAATTAGACTTTTCTCACCTTTTTTTTTACAAATCCCTTATCTGTCACCGTTTTCGAGATACATGTGACTTAACGTTTTTGCCGTCTACTCATTACATCTGCTTCACAAAACATCAATGATAAAATTTATATCTGTAACAGTTTTGAAACTAAAATTCTCAAAGTAAAATAACCCTTGAAAAATGTTAAAATGGCCGAAAAATGTAAAAAATCTCTTTATGTCCATTAATTTCCTTTAATATCAACTTTTATATAATAATGACCTGTAGTGAACTTGTTCATCTATCATTGTAGAACAGAATGCATCAGACAGATTTCATTTTTGACATTTCCTTACTGAGTAATGTCCCTTTGAACGTAACACGAAAAATGACCCTTTAAAAAAATGTCGAATTTCAAGGGCAGATAACGCGAGTCACAGTTCGAAATTTAAAGTTTCGGCAAATGTACGTTCTTACACACTGATTAGGCTTTCCAACGAGCTATCACACTAGTCTGTATATATTGCCGTTAGTGAGAAGAAGATTTTCAAAGACGCGTACCGTCTGAACCGCGAAATTTCAGAAAATTTTCAGTTTTTCGAAAATAGCAAAAAAACTATTTATACGGCCGAACACCGCTATGGGCTTAATCGATGAAGAATGTTGTTGCCCACATTTTGGTGAAAGTTTTATGCAATTTTCTCCCATAGTTACTGAAAAATCGAGGTTTGAAGTTTTTTCCTTTAAGGGGAGATAACTCAAAAACGAAATTAAAATTCAAAAATCGCCCGCGTTATTCTATAATTTAGGACTAAAGGTACAATCCCTGAAAATTTCATGAAATTCGGACCATCCGTTTGTGCTGTAGCTCTGACAGAAAATCGGTACAAATAATAAGAAGAATAACTAGGATTGACGCGTCAATACTTAGGTCTTCAAGATTCCTATTTGACCTTCACACAGTGTTTGACCTTCACATGACTTTTTGTCTAAGAGGTAAACAGTAACTAACACATTATCAAAATGATCAAATTCCACTTGATATTCAGTGTTAAAGACTTTTCAGAAAAATTCATCATGGTGGCCAATGTCAGCTATGACATCATTCTTCAGAGAATATTATTCCTAGAAGCAGAAATTTTTGTTGTTGAATTATCTGTCACCGTTTTCAAGATACATGTGATTTAACGCTGTAAAGTAAAGTTGACTGTTTCAGACCCCTGTATAATGTAATGAAACCTAACACTTTAACTATTGATATTATACTGATAACTCAAAAAGTTTAACTAAAATATGCAAACATAATACATGCTACAATATACCAGAGTAGGTCAAAAATGCGTAGTCTAGCAATCTAGCAACGGGGAGTTGGAGATGGCCCTTTGTAGCGTCAATCTCTCAAATGAAAGATATGGCCAAGACATATTCCAAGACCAAATTCATGTACATGCACGTACACGTACATGAAAGGTGTCCAAGTCAGATCAGAAGAGAGGCAGGAGGTCTAGCAATAAAGACCAGACCAGACCGACCCGTCCGACCGACTAATTTAATCATAGAGGGTAGAGTCCTGATTTTCACTTATACATGGTAGCAGATTCCACTCAGCTGGGTGTGAACGTATTGATTGAATTAACTCTGTTTTAAAAAGCCCTATCACCTCTGTGGAACTTTAAAATATACCTTTCCCTCCAACTCAATGTTTTTAACTTTGTGAAATTGTTGTTTTCTTGCAAACTATGCGATATGTCATGAAAATTAGACTTTTCTCACCTTTTTTTTTACAAATCCCTTATCTGTCACCGTTTTCGAGATACATGTGACTTAACGTTTTTGCCGTCTACTCATTACATCTGCTTCACAAAACATCAATGATAAAATTTGTATCTGTAACAGTTTTGAAACTAAAATTCTCAAAGTAAAATAACCCTTGAAAAATATTAAAATCACTGAAAAATGTAAAAAATCTCTTTATGTCCACATATTTCCTTTAATATCAACTTTTATATAATAAAGACCTGTAGTGAACTTGTTCACCTATCATTGTAGAACAGAATGCATCAGACAGATTTCATTTTTGTCATTTCCTTACTGAGAAATGTCCCTTTGAACGTAACACGAAAAATGACCCTTTAAAAAAATGTCGAATTTCAAGGGCAGATAACGCGAGTCACAGTTCGAAATTTAAATTTTGGGCAAATTCACGTTCTTACACACTGATTAGGCTTTCTAACGAGCTATCACACTAGTCTGTATATATTGCCGTTAGTGAGAAGAAGATTTTCAAAGACGCGTACCGTCAGAACCGCGAAATTTCACCAAAATGTCAGTTTTTCGAAAATAGAAAAAAATCTATTTATACGGCCGAAAACCACTATGGGCTTAATCGATGGGGAATGTTGTTGTTCACATTTTGGTGAAAGTTTTATGCAATTATCTCCCATAGTTACTGAGAAATCGAGGTTTGAAGTTTTTTCCTTTAAGGGGAGATAACTCAAAAACGAAATTAAAATTCAAAAATCGCCCGCGTTATTCTCTAATTTAGGACTAAAGGTACAATCCCTGAAAATTTCATGAAATGATCGGACCATCCGTTTGTGCTGTAGCTCTGACAGAAAATCGGTACAAATAATAAGAAGAATAATAATAATCCGGATAATAACAATAGGTCTTCAGACTTTCGTCTTGAAGACCTAATAATAATAATAATCCGGATAATAACAATAGGTCTTTGACTTTCGTCTGAAGACCTAATAACTAGGACTGCCGCGGCAGTACTTAGGTCTTCAAGACTTCCTGTTTGACCTTCACACACTGTTTGATCTTCACATGACTTTTTGTCTAAGAGGTTAAGAGTAACTAATACATTATCATAATGACCAAATTCCACTTGATATTCAGTGTTTAAGATTTTTTAGAAAAATTCATCATGGTGGCCAATATCAGCTATGACATCATTCTTCAGAGAATTTTATTCCTAGAAGCAGAAAAAAAGTTGGTTGAATTATCTGTCACCGTTTTCGAGATACATGTGATTCAATGGTGTAATGTAAAGTTGACTGTTTCAGAGTCCTGTATAATGCAATGAAACCTAACACTTGAACTATTAGTATTTTACTGATAAGGTATATCAGTAACAATGTTGGTCTTGTATATACACACACAAACATGTATGTTTTGTTTTGATAGCTTAAATAGTAATGGAGTAATGAATTTTGAAACTTTATTGAAAACACTGAAATTTGAAGATTTTTAGACCCCTACTCCATGTTGGTCCTTCTAGCTCCTTAACTATCAACATTTTTATGATAAAGTACAACACAGTAAAAGTTGTGCTTGGAATAGCGCATGTGAAAATATAATCAATTTAAAGATATCTTTCTTAATAAAGAAACTGTGGAACTTTGAAATGTGCTAAAAATGAGAATTTTCCAAAAATCGTGATTTTCAAGGACTGATCGTGGACAGAAAACAATTTATCATGACTTGTTGATATTTTTTGCTGTCTACCCATTACATCTGCTTCACAAAACATCAACGATTAAATTTCTATCTGTAACAGTTTTGAAACTATAATTCTCAAAGTAAAATAACCCTCGAAAATGTTAAAATCGCCGGAAAATGTAAAAAATCTCTTTATGTCCACATATTTCCTTTAATATCAACTTTTATATAATAATGACCTGTACTGAACTTGTTAAACTATCATTGTCGAACAGAATGCATCAAACAGATTTCAGTTTTGACATTTCCTTACAGAGTGGTGCCCCTTTGAACGTGACGCAGAAATTTTTTTTTTTCGAAAGATCGGTTTTGAAAGTGCTGTAGCTCAAAAACCGCTAAAAATAGATGCCTTAAAGGGGAGCATCGATTAAACAGTATTCATTCAGCTTTCAAATGAGCTATAGCATGCGTCTGTAAGTATTGCCGTTAGTGAGGAGAAGATTTTCAAAGACGCGTACTGTCAAAACCGGAAAATTTCGCCAAAATTTCAGTTTTTCGATAATAGAAAAAAATCTATTTATACGGCCGAAAACCGCTATGGGCTTAATCAATGCGGAATGTTGTTGCCCACATTTTGGTGAAAGTTTTATGAAATTATCTCCCTTAGTTACCGTGAAATTGAGGTTTGAAGTTTTTCCTTTAAAGGGAGGTAACTCAAAACCAAAATCGAAATTCAAAAATCTGGCTCGAGGATAATCTAAGTTGGGATACAGGCTACAATCCCTGAAAATTTCAAGAAATTCGGTTGAGTCGTTTAGGCTGTAGAGCGTTCACAAAATCGGTACAAATAATAAAAATAATAACTAGGACTGCCGCGGCAGTACTTAGGTCTTCAAGACTTCCTGTTTGACCTTCACACACTGTTTGATCTTCACATGACTTTTTGTCTAAGAGGTTAAGAGTAACTAATACATTATCATAATGACCAAATTCCACTTGATATTCAGTGTTTAAGATTTTTTAGAAAAATTCATCATGGTGGCCAATATCAGCTATGACATCATTCTTCAGAGAATTTTATTCCTAGAAGCAGAAAAAAAGTTGGTTGAATTATCTGTCACCGTTTTCGAGATACATGTGATTCAATGGTGTAATGTAAAGTTGACTGTTTCAGAGTCCTGTATAATGCAATGAAACCTAACACTTGAACTATTAGTATTTTACTGATAAGGTATATCAGTAACAATGTTGGTCTTGTATATACACACACAAACATGTATGTTTTGTTTTGATAGCTTAAATAGTAATGGAGTAATGAATTTTGAAACTTTATTGAAAACACTGAAATTTGAAGATTTTTAGACCCCTACTCCATGTTGGTCCTTCTAGCTCCTTAACTATCAACATTTTTATGATAAAGTACAACACAGTAAAAGTTGTGCTTGGAATAGCGCATGTGAAAATATAATCAATTTAAAGATATCTTTCTTAATAAAGAAACTGTGGACCTTTGAAATGTGCTAAAAATGATAATTTTCCAAAATTCGCAATATTCAAGGACCGGTCATAGACAGAAAGAAATTTATCATGACTTGTTGATAATTTTTTCTGTCTACTCATTACATTAGCTTCACAAAACATCAACGATACAATTTGTATCTGTAACAGTTTTGAAACTAAAATTCTCAAAGTAAAATAACCCTCGAAAACTGTTAAAATCGCCGAAAAATGTAAAAAATCTCTTTATGTTCACATATTTCCTTTAATATCAACTTTTATATAATAATGATCTGAAGTGAACTTGTTCACCTGTCATTGTAGAACAGTATGCATCAATCAGATTTCATTTTTGACATTTCCTTACAGAGTGGTGCCCCTTTGAACGTGACGCAGAAATTTTTTTGTTTTCGAAAGATTGGTTTTGAAAGTGCTGTAGCTCAAAAACCGCTAAAAATAGATGCCTTAAAGGGGAGTATCGATTAAACAGTATTCATTCAGCTTTCACATGAGCTATAGCATGCGTCTGTAAGTATTGCCGTTAGTGAGGAGAAGATTTTCAAAGACGCGTACTGTCAAAACCGGAAATTTTCGCCAAAATTTCAGTTTTTCGATAATAGAAAAAAATCTATTTATACGGCCGAAAACCGCTATGGGCTTAATCAATGGGGAATGTTGTTGCCCACATTTTGGTGAAAGTTTTATGAAATTATCTCCCTTAGTTACCGTGAAATTGAGGTTTGAAGTTTTTCCTTTAAAGGGAGGTAACTCAAAACCAAAATCGAAATTCAAAAATCTGGCTCGAGGATAATCTAAGTTGGGATACAGGCTACAATCCTTGAAAATTTCAAGAAATTCGGTTGAGTCGTTTGGGCTGTAGAGCGTTCACAAAATCGGTACAAATAATAAAAAATAATAACTAGGATTGACGCGTCAATACTTAGGTCTTCAAGATTCCTCTTTGACCTTCACACAGTGTTTGACCTTCACATGACTTTTTGTCTAAGAGGTAAACAGTAACTAATACATTATCAAAATGACCAAATTCCACTTGATATTGAGTGTTAAAGACTTTTCAGAAAAAATCATCATGGTGGCCAATGTGAGCTATGACACCATTTTTCAGAGAATATTATTCCTAGTAGCAGAAAAAAATTTGGTTAAATTATCTCTCACCGTTTTCGGGATACATGTGATTTAACGTTGTAATGTAAAGAAAACACTGAAATTTGAATATTTTTTTACCCCTACTCCATGTTGGTCCTTCTATCTCCTTAACTATCAATTTTTTTATGATAAAGTACAACATAACAAAAGTTGTGCTTGGAATGGCGTATGTGGAAGTCTAATCAATTATAAGATATCTTTCTTAATAAAGAAACTGTGGAACTTTGAAATGTGCTAAAAATGCAAATTTTCCGAAAATCGCAATATTCAAGTAATGGTCATGGACAGAAAAAAAATTATCATCACTTGTTGATATTTTTTTCCGTCTACTCATTACATCTGCTTCACAAAACATCAATGATAAAATTTCTATCTGAAACAGTTTTGAAACTAAAATTCTCAAAGTAAAATAACCCTCGAAAACTGTTAAAATTGCCGAAAAATTTAAAAAATCTCTGTATGTCCACATATTTCCTTTAATATCAACTTTTATATGATAAAGACCTGTAGTGAACTTGTTCACCTATCATTGTAAAACAGAATGCATCAAACAGATTTCTTATTTGACATTTCCTTACAGAGTGGTGCCCCTTTGAACGTGACGCATAAAAATCCTTTATTTCAAAAGATCATTTCTGAAACTGCTGTAGCTCAAAAACCGGTGAAAATAGATGCCTCAAAGGAAGTATGGATTAAACACTATTCATTTAGCTTTAAAATGAGCTATAGCATGCGTCTGTAAGTATTGCCGTTAGTGAGGAGAAGATTTTCAAAGACGCGTACTGTCAAAACCGGAAATTTTCGCCAAAATTTCAGTTTTTCGATAATAGAAAAAAATCTATTTATACGGCCGAAAACCGCTATGGGCTTAATCGATGGGGAATGATGTTGCCCACATTTTGGTGAAAGTTTTATGAAATTATCTCCCATAGTAATCGAGAAATTGAGGTTTGAAGTTTTGACTTAAAGGGGAGATAACTCAAAAACAAATTCGAAATTCAAAAATCGCCCACGTCATTCCATAAAGTAGGTCATACTCTACAATCCCTGAAAGTTTCATGAAAATCGGCTCGTCAATAAGGTCAGAAATGCTGACAGAAAAAACGTCCAAATAATAATAATAAATATAGCCGCAAGCGGCGACAACAGGATTCAGCCGCATTAACATCGTGTTCAGTACAAAGAAAACATGTCAGGAGTCATTCCTGAAAGTTTCATCGAATTCTGTCGACACATGTAGCTTCAGGAGCCTTTTTAGCATATTTTTTTTTTCCGACATTATTTCTATCGACTTTGATCAAACATTCTGAACGAAAATGACTGTTTGCGATCGATGTTTTGATAGATTCCTTTTGTATATATACTAGTCTGACATTCCTGAAAAAGTTGCATAATTCTGAGTCTAACTTTTTGAGTTACCTCCCTTTGAAAGTTGCACATTGTTCTAAGTCACACAACTTTGAACACTTATAGCGCAAAAACTATTTAAGGTAGAGTCTTCAGGTGAACTATCGTTTAATGTCCAATGCCTCAGCTACAACATACTAAAGTTTCAGCTCTCTGTTGCAAGTATCTTCAGAGGAGTTGGTTCTCAAAGGTGCATGGGGTCTGGAAATTCTAAAAAGGTTGAACAATCCAATATGGCGGCCAAACCACGTGACCAACGACTTCGTCCTGATTGCCTTTTTTGCGTAGAATTTTATTGCGCATCTTTTGAAAGAAAAATTTAGTCTCTAGCTGCATTTTGAAAAAAAAGCCCATGTTAAATTTTCGATCTTGGATTCGAACTGGACCTTTTATTTGTCGACCGATTTCGCTCAAAAGCTTATTAGAGCGTCGTCTCATAGAGGACTATCAATGTACAAAATATTGCTGTAATAGCAGTAGCCGTTTTGGCTAAATCACGTTCACAAAATCGCTGGAATAAAAAAAAAATAAAAAAAATAATAATAATAATAATAAAACACGCCAATAACAATAAGGATTCAGCCTGAAAGGCTGAATCCTTAATAATCCGGACGATAACAATAGGTCTTCAGACTTTTCAGTCTTGAAGACCTAATAATAAATATAGCCGCAAGCGGCGACAACAGGATTCAGCCGCATTAACAGCGTGTTCAGTACAAAGATAAACATGTCAGGAGTCTCTCCTGAAAGTTTCATCAAATTCTGTCGACACGTGTAGCTTCAGGAGCCTTTTTAGCATTTTTCTTTTTTTCCGACATTATTTCTATCGACTTTGATCAAACATTCTGAACGAAAATGACTGTTCGCGATCGATGTTTTGATAGATTCCTTTTGTAGGTATTCTAGTCTTACATTCCTGAAAAAGTTGCATAATTCTGAGTCCAACTTTTTGAGTTACCTCCCTTTGAAAGTTGCGCATTGTACTAAGTCACCAAACTTTGAACACGTGTAGCGCAAAAACTATTTAAGGTAGAGTCTTCAGGTGAACTATCGTTTAATGTCCAATGCCTCAGCTACAACATACCAAAGTTTCAGCTCTCTGCTGCATGTATCTTCAGAGGAGTTGGTTCTCAAAGGTGCATGGGGTCCGGAAATTATAAAAGTTGAAAAATCCAATATGGCGGCCAAACCACGTGACCAACGACTTCGTCCTGATTGCCTTTTTTGCATAGAATTTTATTGCGCATCTTTTAAAAAAAAAAGTAAGTCTCTAGCTGCATTTTGAAAAAAAATCCCATGTAAATTTTTCGATTTTGGATTCGACCTTGACCTTTTATTTGTCGACCGATTTCGCCCAAAAGCTTATTAGAGCGTCTTCTCATAGAGGGCTATCAATGTACAAAATATTGCTGTAATAGCATTAGCCGTTTTGGCTAAATCGTGTTCACAAAATCGGTGGAATAAAAAAAAAAAAAAAAAAAAAATAATAAATATAGCCGCAAGCGGCGACAACAGGATTCAGCCGCATCAACAGCCTGTTCAGTACAAAGATAAACATGTCAGGAGTCATTCCTGAAAGTTTCATCAAGTTCTGTCAACATGTTAAGCTTCAGGAGCCTTTTTAGCATTTTTTTCCTCCGACCTTATTTCTATCGATTTTGATCATAAATTCTGAACGAAATTGACTGTTTGCAATCAATGTTTTGATAGATTCCTATTGTATATATATTTGTCTTACATTCCTGAAAAAAATGCATGATTCTGAGTCTAACTTTTTGAGTTATCGCCCTTTGAAAGTTGCACATTGTACTAAGTCACCCGACTTTGAACGCTTCTAGAGACAAAACTATTTGAGATACAGTCTTTGAATTATTTAAGTTAAATGCCCAAATGCCTCAGCTACAACATACAAAAGTTACATAACTTTGGTGCAAGTATCTTCAGAGAAGAAGATCTTCAAAGGTGCATGGGGTCCGAAAATTCTGAAAACTTGTAAACTCCAATATGGCGGCCGAACCACGTGACCTATGACTTCGTCATGATACTTTTTTTGCGTAGAATTTCCTTGCGCACCCTCTCATAGAAAAATCATGAAATTCTTTGGTCACGTTTTTGTTTTATCTGCATTTGAAAATATTTTTGTTCTACAACACAGCAAACTTTGAAGGTTTCGCTGCACATAAATTATGCATTGTGCAGTATGCATTGTTCGTGGCATAGATAAACATGTCAGGAGTCAGTCCTGAAAATTTCAGCAAGTTCTGCTGACGCGTTAAGCTTCAGGAGCATTTTTAGCAATTTCCGACATTTTTTCTGTCGACTTTGATCAAACATTTTGAACGAAAATGATTGTTCGCGATCGATGTTTTGACAGATTCCTGTTGTATATAAACTTGTCTTACATTCCTGAAAAAATTGCATAAATCTGAGTCCAACTTTTTGAGTTACGGCCCTTTGAAAATGACACCTTGTCCTAAGTCACCCAACTTTGAACACGTATAGCGCAAAAACTATTTAAGGTAGAGTCTTGTTCGAGGGTATCCTTTAATGTCCAATGCCTTAGCTACAACATACCAAAGATTCAGCTCTCTGTTGCAAGTATCTTCAGAGGAGTTGATCCTCAAAGGTGCAAGGGGTCCGGAAATTCTGAAAAGTGGAAAAATCCAATATGGCGGCCAAACCACGTGACCTACGACTTCGTCCTGATTGCCTTTTTTGCTTAGAATGTCATTGTCCATCTCTATGTAAAATTTCAAATCTCTAGCTGCATTTTGAAAAAAAATCCCATGTTAATTTTTCGAACTTGGATTCGACCTTGACCTTTTACTTGTCGACCGATTTCGCCCAAAAGCTTATTAGACCCTTTTCTCATAGAGGGCTATCAGTGTACAAAATTTCATTGTCCTAGCATCAGCCGTATTGGCTGAATCGAGGTCACAAAATCGCTGGAATAAAAAAAAATAAAAAAAAATAATAAAACACGCCAATAACAATAAGGATTCAGCCTTAAGGCTGAATCCTTAAATATAGCCGCAAGCGGCGACAACAGGATTCAGCCGCATCAACAGCCTGTTCAGTACAAAGATAAGCATGCCAGGAGTCATTCCTGAAAGTTTCATCAAGTTTTGTCAACACGTTAAGCTTCAGGAGCCTTTTAAGCATTTTTTCCCCCCGACCTTTTTTCTATCGATTTTGATCATAAATTCTGAACGAAATTGACTGTTTTTGAGCAATGTTTTGATAGATTCCTATTGTATAATATATTTGTCTTACATTCCTGGAAAAAATGCATGATTCTGAGTCCAACTTTTTGAGTTATCGCCCTTTGAAAGTTGCACATTGTACTAAGTCACCCGACTTTGAACGCTTCTAGAGACAAAACTATTTGAGATACAGTCTTTGAATTATTTAAGTTAAATGCCCAATGCCTCAGCTACAACATACAAAAGTTACATAACTTTGGTGCAAGTATCTTCAGAGAAGAAGATCTTCAAAGGTGCATGGGGTCCGAAAATTCTGAAAACTTGAAAACTCCAATATGGCGGCCGAACCACGTGACCTACGACTTCGTCATGATACTTTTTTTGCGTAGAATTTCCTTGCGCACCCTCTCATAGAAAAATCATGAAATTCTTTGGTCACGTTTTTGTTTTATCTGCATTTGAACATATTTCTTTTCTACAACACAGCAAACTTTGAAGGTTTCGCTACACATAAATTATGCATTGTGCAGTATGCATTATTCATGGCATAGATAAACATGTCAGGAGTCAGTCCTGAAAATTTCAGCAAGTTCTGCTGACGCGTTTAGCTTCAGGAGCATTTTTAGCAATTTCCGACATTTTTTCTGTCGACTTTGATCAAACATTTTGAACGAATATGATTGTTCGCGATCGATGTTTTGACAGATTCCTGTTGTATATATACTTGTCTTACATTCCTGAAAAAATTGCATAAATCTGAGTCCAACTTTTTGAGTTACCGCCCTTTGAAAATGACACCTTGTCCTAAGTCACCCAACTTTGAACACGTATAGCGCAAAAACTATTTAAGGTAGAGTCTTGTTCGAGGGTATCCTTTAATGTCCAATGCCTTAGCAAAAACATACCAAAGATTCAGCTCTCTGTTGCAAGTATCTTCAGAGGAGTTGATCCTCAAAGGTGCAAGGGGTCCGGAAATTCTGAAAAGTGGAAAAATCCAATATGGCGGCCAAACCACGTGACCTACGACTTCGTCCTGATTGCCTTTTTTGCTTAGAATGTCATTGTCCATCTCTATGTAAAATTTCAAATCTCTAGCTGCATTTTGTAAAAAAATCCCATGTTAATTTTTCGAACTTGGATTCGACCTTGACCTTTTACTTGTCGACCGATTTCGCCCAAAAGCTTATTAGACCCTTTTCTCATAGAGGGCTATCAGTGTACAAAATTTCATTGTCCTAGCATCAGCCGTATTGGCTGAATCGAGGTCACAAAATCGCTGGAATAAAAAAAAAAAAAAATAAATAAATATAGCCGCAAGCGGCGACAACAGGATTCAGCCGCATCAACAGCCTGTTCAGTACAAAGATAAACATGTCAGGAGTCATTCCTGAAAGTTTCATCAAGTTCTGTCAACATGTTAAGCTTCAGGAGCCTTTTTAGCATTTTTTTCCTCCGACCTTATTTCTATCGATTTTGATCATAAATTCTGAACGAAATTGACTGTTTGCAATCAATGTTTTGATAGATTCCTATTGTATATATATTTGTCTTACATTCCTGAAAAAAATGCATGATTCTGAGTCCAACTTTTTGAGTTATCGCCCTTTGAAAGTTGCACATTGTACTAAGTCACCCGACTTTGAACGCTTCTAGAGACAAAACTATTTGAGATACAGTCTTTGAATTATTTAAGTTAAATGCCCAAATGCCTCAGCTACAACATACAAAAGTTACATAACTTTGGTGCAAGTATCTTCAGAGAAGAAGATCTTCAAAGGTGCATGGGGTCCGAAAATTCTGAAAACTTGTAAACTCCAATATGGCGGCCGAACCACGTGACCTATGACTTCTTCATGATACTTTTTTTGCGTAGAATTTCCTTGCGCACCCTCTCATAGAAAAATCATGAAATTCTTTGGTCACGTTTTTGTTTTATCTGCATTTGAAAATATTTTTGTTCTACAACACAGCAAACTTTGAAGGTTTCGCTGCACATAAATTATGCATTGTGCAGTATGCATTATTCGTGGCATAGATAAACATGTCAGGAGTCAGTCCTGAAAATTTCAGCAAGTTCTGCTGACGCGTTAAGCTTCAGGAGCATTTTTAGCAATTTCCGAATTTTTTTCTGTCGACTTTGATCAAACATTTTGAACGAAAATGATTGTTCGCGATCGATGTTTTGACAGATTCCTGTTGTATATAAACTTGTCTTACATTCCTGAAAAAATTGCATAAATCTGAGTCCAACTTTTTGAGTTACCGCCCTTTGAAAATGACACCTTGTCCTAAGTCACCCAACTTTGAACACGTATAGCGCAAAAACTATTTAAGGTAGAGTCTTGTTCGAGGGTATCCTTTAATGTCCAATGCCTTAGCTACAACATACCAAAGATTCAGCTCTCTGTTGCAAGTATCTTCAGAGGAGTTGATCCTCAAAGGTGCAAAGGGTCCGGAAATTCTGAAAAGTGGAAAAATCCAATATGGCGGCCAAACCACGTGACCTACGACTTCGTCCTGATTGCCTTTTTTGCTAAGAATGTCATTGTCCATCTCTATGTAAAATTTCAAATCTCTAGCTGCATTTTGAAAAAAAATCCCATGTTAATTTTTCGAACTTGGATTCGACCTTGACCTTTTACTTGTCGACCGATTTCGCCCAAAAGCTTATTAGACCCTGTTCTCATAGAGGGCTATCAGTGTACAAAATTTCATTGTCCTAGCATCAGCCGTATTGGCTGAATCGAGGTCACAAAATCGCTGGAATAAAAAAAAAAAAAAATAAATAAATATAGCCGCAAGCGGCGACAACAGGATTCAGCCGCATCAACAGCCTGTTCAGTACAAAGATAAACATGTCAGGAGTCATTCCTGAAAGTTTCATCAAGTTCTGTCAACATGTTAAGCTTCAGGAGCCTTTTTAGCATTTTTTTCCTCCGACCTTATTTCTATCGATTTTGATCATAAATTCTGAACGAAATTGACTGTTTGCAATCAATGTTTTGATAGATTCCTATTGTATATATATTTGTCTTACATTCCTGAAAAAAATGCATGATTCTGAGTCCAACTTTTTGAGTTATCGCCCTTTGAAAGTTGCACATTGTACTAAGTCACCCGACTTTGAACGCTTCTAGAGACAAAACTATTTGAGATACAGTCTTTGAATTATTTAAGTTAAATGCCCAAATGCCTCAGCTACAACATACAAAAGTTACATAACTTTGGTGCAAGTATCTTCAGAGAAGAAGATCTTCAAAGGTGCATGGGGTCCGAAAATTCTGAAAACTTGTAAACTCCAATATGGCGGCCGAACCACGTGACCTATGACTTCTTCATGATACTTTTTTTGCGTAGAATTTCCTTGCGCACCCTCTCATAGAAAAATCATGAAATTCTTTGGTCACGTTTTTGTTTTATCTGCATTTGAAAATATTTTTGTTCTACAACACAGCAAACTTTGAAGGTTTCGCTGCACATAAATTATGCATTGTGCAGTATGCATTATTCGTGGCATAGATAAACATGTCAGGAGTCAGTCCTGAAAATTTCAGCAAGTTCTGCTGACGCGTTAAGCTTCAGGAGCATTTTTAGCAATTTCCGAATTTTTTTCTGTCGACTTTGATCAAACATTTTGAACGAAAATGATTGTTCGCGATCGATGTTTTGACAGATTCCTGTTGTATATAAACTTGTCTTACATTCCTGAAAAAATTGCATAAATCTGAGTCCAACTTTTTGAGTTACCGCCCTTTGAAAATGACACCTTGTCCTAAGTCACCCAACTTTGAACACGTATAGCGCAAAAACTATTTAAGGTAGAGTCTTGTTCGAGGGTATCCTTTAATGTCCAATGCCTTAGCTACAACATACCAAAGATTCAGCTCTCTGTTGCAAGTATCTTCAGAGGAGTTGATCCTCAAAGGTGCAAGGGGTCCGGAAATTCTGAAAAGTGGAAAAATCCAATATGGCGGCCAAACCACGTGACCTACGACTTCGTCCTGATTGCCTTTTTTGCTAAGAATGTCATTGTCCATCTCTATGTAAAATTTCAAATCTCTAGCTGCATTTTGAAAAAAAATCCCATGTTAATTTTTCGAACTTGGATTCGACCTTGACCTTTTACTTGTCGACCGATTTCGCCCAAAAGCTTATTAGACCCTGTTCTCATAGAGGGCTATCAGTGTACAAAATTTCATTGTCCTAGCATCAGCCGTATTGGCTGAATCGAGGTCACAAAATCGCTGGAATAAAAAAAAAAAAAAAAAAATAATAAAACACGCCAATAACAATAAGGATTCAGCCTTAAGGCTATTGAGAGGCAATCGAACTGCACCTTTTATTTGTCGACCGATTTCGCCCAAAAGTTTAGCAGATCCTTTTCTCATATAGGACTATCAGTGTACAAAATGTCACTGTTATAGCATCAGCCGTTTTTGCTAAATGCTGTCCACAAAATCGGTGGAATAAAATAATAATAAAACACGCCAATAACAATAAGGATTCAGCCTTAAGGCTGAATCCTTAATAATAAATATAGTCGCAAGCGACGACAAACGGATTCAGCAATGTATGGTGATGATATGTATGACAAATATATGCAATACATGTATGTATGAAGTCAATAGTTCGTTCAGACGAATTTTAAAAGTCACGATGGCAGTATTACCAAGGCCAAAAAGACTCTGTCAATTGCAAACGTAAATGTCATATTGAATACTTAGTGTATGTGCTTTGTTAAAAATACATTTCAAATCCCAATCCAAAATCATAATGCCAAAAATATGAGTTAATGCAATTAAATGTTCATGTTAGCAAAAGATGTAAAACCTTAAGGAGGTTGGATACCTTTGTTTCTGCACATCCGCAACAGTCAGATAATCACATTGAGCTATTTTAAAGTTTATGCTATTTTATTTATTTTTCACTGCAAGTGTGAGATTAAAAAACTAAAAAATTAAATAATGATTTAGTTTAACAAAAAACAATGACTATGTTATATTTGTGAACATAAGTATTTGTTTTATGATAAAATTTATTTCACTAATTAACCTTAAAAACTAATGAAAAATTCTAAAAAGGGTAATGTTGACAATGAAGAGTTATCTCCCCTGGATGTTGATTTTCATTGATGTGGCTTAATTGAATGTGAATATCTCTGTTATCCGCTGGTGACATATCTTTTTTTCTTTTTAATCTTATTCTAGTGTGTATTAACTATAAAATATATAATTTTCAAAAAAATCTTAATACAAGAAATTTATTTTTTTTTCATAAAAGAATAATATTTTACAAAAATAATCATACAAAGAAAAAGGTTATTTGCATGTCTTTACTTCATATTAGTTTCAAGTTCCCTTTTTCCGACTTAGTTTACTTACATACTGCAATGGCTTAGTAGAAAAACATTTAAATAACAATTATATTCCAAAGTTATCTTGAAAAGGAGTTTTTAAATTATTGTATTTTCATCATTGGGTGCCCTAACGGATGGGCCCTTTTTCGAACAATAACTGTGGTGACATGGTATTTTTATGACACAATTTGATTCAAGACATATTTTTCAACAAAATAAGACCAAATTTAGCTATTTCTTAATACCTCGATATTTTGTATCCAACCTCCTTAAGTAAAATGTAAAAAATACAATCTGCAAAAGTTTCTTGACTCATCCTGGTTTTGAACCCTGTTTTCCGTTGTATTGTTGAAAAATTCAGAACCAAATTTATCAAAGCAAACCAATTTAAATCTTATACTTGTTTTAAACTTCAAAACCAAAGCAAAGCCTAGCATTGTGAGTCGGAGCGTGTAAATGACCGTGTTTTGCATGCATCTCGCTTTGCAATGTACAACCCTACGGTCTCTCCAATCCATGAATGAACTCATTGACGACTACTTTAGGGAGAGGTGCACAGATATAATCCTTATATTTTCAAATAGCAGAATCTCAGCATAGACATGCTGAAGAGCGGTTCAGATGTTGGAAGAAACGTGCATGAAAAATAATGAAATATTCTTTGTGAGATGTAATCATTGGGTTATTGGTTTGAAGCACATTAGAAAAGGGATGCACTGAGCCTCTCAATTTGGTTTACTATAAAAGTAAACAAAGATTATAAGCGAGATTCAGAAGCTGCAAACATCATCTTTGCATGTAAAATACACTGACATTTTGATTCCTGGCACATTCAGGAGATAACAGGGCGTGGGGGCACAGTTATTGAAAAATAGGATCGGTGCTCTTTGAGACGCGTAATGATACACAAAATCTGCCATATATGGAGACACCTTATAAGGGTTGATACTACGATAGCGTAGTGAAAACCGATCTCCATGTAAATTTCTTACTATCAAAGTTGTGAACCCCCATCCTTCTTTCGCACTCGTTTCTCTTGAACGGGGTGGCGAAATTTCAAATGATTTATACCATTGCAAAGGGCGAAGAACCAGCTTCAATCCAATGCGTCATTTGTACATTTGAACGAAAAAGTAAAGAAACGGTAAACGATGCGACATCTGTCTCAAATATCAAGTTTTATCTCAAGATGACTGACGGTACTTGTCTTTCAGCATTGATATATCCAGAACCAATAAAGATATCGGCATATTTCTTTCACCAGTGTGTAGAGGAGAGAATTGTCTTTATTTGCGTATATTATTTGTTTATGAGCAGGAAAAAGTAAAGAAATGGTGAGCGATGCGACATCTGTTGCAAATATCAAACTTTATCTCAAGAAATAGATAATTTAGCTTAATACTCGTTTAGTGTTTATATTTTTATAATGAGGTACTACACAAAGTTTTTGTGTCTTTAACAAGCGCATCCATTGATGTATAGTATGTTAAGATGACTTTAATAGTAAAGGAGTAACGTTTTTTTTTTAAACTGTGCTGAAAACTGTGAAAAGTTAATATTTTTAGAACTCTACTCTAGGTTAGTCTTCTCAGGCCTTTAACTATCGACTTTTTATAATGTAATGTAGCATAGCAAATGTTGTACTTGAAATAGCGCGTGTGTAGGTGTAATAAATTGTAAGATAGCTTAATCAGTAAGGTAGTTGTGGATATTTAACACACGCATTTTGAGTTTTTTTACTTATCTTATGTAATTTGACACAACGCAACGGCAACAAATGAATGTTCACGAGCGAATTAATTCTTGTATCTTAAAGACCTTGGTAATGTCTAACTATAAACATGTCAGGCGTCATTCCTGAAAGTTTCATGACTTTTTGTTAATGCATAAAGTTCCTAGAACATTTTTAGAAAATTATCAATCAAGCAATTCTCTAACTCAATGGGCCTTTAGAAGAGATTTTACGACGCTTCGCTGCATTTCACTGTATTTTTGTCAGCGACTAACTGTTATAAAATGTACCTTGCATTGTCACTATTGGAGACATTAAACCTATATAACATGTATATGTCTGTAGTGCCAGTGAATGACTGCTGTGAGTATTTGAGGCAAGTAATGCAGTATGCATTATTCATGGCATAGATCAGTCCTGTTCTGCTGATGCGTTCAGCTTCAGGAGCCTTTTTAGTATTTTTCTTTTTTTCCGACCTTTTTTTCTATCGATTTTGTTCATAAATTCTGAACGAAATTGACTGTTTGCGATCAATGTTTTGACAGATTCCTATTGTATATATATTTATCTTACATTCCTGAAAAAAGTGCATAATTCTGAGTCCAACTTTTTGAGTAACCGTCCTTTCAAAAATGACACCTTGTACTAAGTCATCCAACTTTGAACGTTTATAGAAAAAAACTATATAAGATACAGTCTTCGAATTATTCAAGTGCAATGCCCAATGCTCCAGCTACAACATACCAAAGTTACAGCACTTTAGTGCAAGTATCTTCAGAGAAAAAGATCTTCAAAGGTGCATGGGGTCCGGAAATTCTGAAAAGTTGAAAAATCCAATATGGCGACCAAAGCACGTGACCTACGACTTTGTCATGATACTTTTTTTTGCGTAGAATATCCTTGCGCACCCTCTCATAGAACAATAATGAAAATCTTTGGTCACGTTTATGTTTAATCTGCATTTGAAAATATTTTTTTTCTACAACACAGCAAACTTTGAAGGTTTCGCTACACATTTATTATGCATTATGCAGTATGCATTATTCATTGCATAGATAAACATGTCAGGAGTCAGTCCTGAAAATTTCAGCAAGTTCTGCTGACGCGTTAAGCTTCAGGAGCATTTTTAGCAATTTCCGACATTTTTTCTGTCGACTTTGATCAAACATTCTGAACGAAAATGATTGTTCGCGATCGATGTTTTGACAGATTCCTGTTGTATATATTTTTGTCTTGCATTCGTGAAAAAATTGCATAATTCTGAGTCCAACTTTTTGAGTTATCGCCCTTTGAAAGTTGCACATTGTACTAAGTCACCCGACTTTGAACACGTATAGCGCAAAAACTATTTAAGGTAGAGTCTTCGGGTGAAGTATCGTTTAATGTCCAATGCTTCAGCTACAACATATCGAAAGTTTCAGCTCTCTGTTGCAAGTATCTTCAGAGGAGAAGATTCTCAAAGGTGCATGGGGTCCGGAAATTCTAAAAAGTTGGAAAATCCAATATGGCGGTCAAACCACGTGACCTACGACTTCGTCCTGATTATTTTTTTTTTCTTAGAATGTCATAATCTATCTCTGTGCAAAATTTCAAGTCTCTAGGTGCATTTTGAAAAAAAATCCCATGTTAATTTTTCGATTTTGGATTCGACCTTGACCTTTTACTTGTCGACCGATTTCGCCCAAAAGCTTATTAGACCGTCTTCTCATGAAGGGCTATCAGTGTAACAAATTTTACTGTTATAGCTTGAGCCGTTTTTGCTAAAAGCTGTTCACAAAATCGGTGGAATAAAATAATAATAATAAAACACGCCAATAACAATAAGGATTCAGCCGAAAGGCTGAATCCTTAATAAATATAGCCGCAAGCGGCGACAACAGGATTCAGCCGCATCAACAGCCTGTTCAGTACAATGATAAACATGTCAGGAGTCATTCCTGAAAGTTTCATCAAGTTCTGTCAACATGTTAAGCTTCAGGAGCCTTTTTAGCATTTTTTTCCTCTGACCTTTTTTCTATCGATTTTTATCATAAATTCTGAACGAAATTGACTGTTTGCAATCAATGTTTTGATAGATTCCTATTGTATATATATTTGTCTTACATTCCTGAAAAAAATGCATGATTCTGAGTCCAACTTTTTGAGTTACCGCTCTTTGAAAATGATGCCTTGTACTAAATCATCCAACTTTGAACGTTTATAGAAAAAAAACTATTTGAGGTACAGTCTTTGAATTATTTAAGTTTAATGCCCAATGCCTCAGCTACAACATACAAAAGTTACATAACTTTGGTGCAAGTATCTTCAGAGAAGAAGATCTTCAAAGGTGCATGGGGTCCGAAAATTCTGAAAACTTGAAAACTCCAATATGGCGGCCGAACCACGTGACCTACGACTTCGTCATGATACTTTTTTTGCGTAGAATTTCCTTGCGCACCCTCTCATAGAAAAATCATGAAATTCCTTGGTCACGTTTTTGTTTTATCTGCATTTGAAAATATTTTTTTTCTACAACACAGCAAACTTTGAAGGTTTCGCTACACATAAATTATGCATTGTGCAGTATGCATTATTCATTGCATAGATAAACATGTCAGGAGTCAGTCCTGAAAATTTCTGCAAGTTCTGCTGACGCGTTAAGCTTCAGGAGCATTTTTAGCAATTTCCGACATTTTTTCTGTCGACTTTGATCAAACATTCTGAACGAAAATGATTGTTCGCGATCGATGTTTTCACAGATTCCTGTTGTATATAAACGTGTCTTACCTTCCTGAAAAAATTGCATAAATCTGAGTCCAACTTTTTGAGTTACCGCCCTTTGAAATTGACACCTTGTCCTAAGTCACCAAACTTTGAATACGTATAGCGCAAAAACTATTTAAGGTAGAGTCTTGTTCGAGGGTATCCTTTAATGTCCAATGCCTTAGCGACAACATACCAAAGATTCAGCTCTCTGTTGCAAGTATCTTCAGAGGAGTTGATCCTCAAAGGTGCAAGGGGTCCGGAAATTCTGAAAAGTGGAAAAATCCAATATGGCGGCCAAACCACGTGACCTACGACTTTGTCCTGATTGCCTTTTTTGCTTAGAATGTCATTGTCCATCTCTATGTAAAATTTCAAATCTCTAGCTGCATTTTGAAAAAAAATCCCATGTTAATTTTTCGAACTTGGATTCGACCTTGACCTTTTACTTGTCGACCGATTTCGCCCAAAAGCTTATTAGACCCTTTTCTCATAGAGGGCTATCAGTGTACAAAATTTTGTTGTTCTAGCATTAGCCGTTTTGGCTGAATCGAGGTCACAAAATCGCTGGAATAAAAAAAAAATAATAAATATAGCCGCAAGCGGCGACAACAGGATTCAGCCGCATCAACAGCCTGTTCAGTACAAAGATAAACATGTCAGGAGTCATTCCTGAAAGTTTCATCAAGTTCTGTCAACATCTTAAGCTTCAGGAGCCTTTTTAGCATTTTTTTCCTCCGACCTTATTTCTATCGATTTTGATCATAAATTCTGAACGAAATTGACTGTTTGCAATCAATGTTTTGATAGATTCCTATTGTATATATATTTGTCTTACATTCCTGAAAAAAATGCATGATTCTGAGTCCAACTTTTTGAGTTATCGCCCTTTGAAAGTTGCACATTGTACTAAGTCACCCGACTTTGAACGCTTCTAGAGACAAAACTATTTGAGATACAGTCTTTGAATTATTTAAGTTAAATGCCCAAATGCCTCAGCTACAACATACAAAAGTTACATAACTTTGGTGCAAGTATCTTCAGAGAAGAAGATCTTCAAAGGTGCATGGGGTCCGAAAATTCTGAAAACTTGTAAACTCCAATATGGCGGCCGAACCACGTGACCTATGACTTCGTCATGATACTTTTTTTGCGTAGAATTTCCTTGCGCACCCTCTCATAGAAAAATCATGAAATTCTTTGGTCACGTTTTTGTTTTATCTGCATTTGAAAATATTTTTGTTCTACAACACAGCAAACTTTGAAGGTTTCGCTGCACATAAATTATGCATTGTGCAGTATGCATTATTCGTGGTATAGATAAACATGTCAGGAGTCAGTCCTGAAAATTTCAGCAAGTTCTGCTGACGTGTTAAGCTTCAGGAGCATTTTTAGCAATTTCCGACATTTTTTCTGTCGACTTTGATCAAACATTTTGAACGAAAATGATTGTTCGCGATCGATGTTTTGACAGATTCCTGTTGTATATAAACTTGTCTTACATTCCTGAAAAAAATGCATAAATCTGAGTCCAACTTTTTGAGTTACCGCCCTTTGAAAATGACACCTTGTCCTAAGTCACCCAACTTTGAACACGTATAGCGCAAAAACTATTTAAGGTAGAGTCTTGTTCGAGGGTATCCTTTAATGTCCAATGCCTCAGCTACAACATACCAAAGATTCAGCTCTCTGTTGCAAGTATCTTCAGAGGAGTTGATCCTCAAAGGTGCAAGGGGTCCGGAAATTCTGAAAAGTGGAAAAATCCAATATGGCGGCCAAACCACGTGACCTACGACTTCGTCCTGATTGCCTTTTTTGCTTAGAATGTCATTGTCCATCTCTATGTAAAATTTCAAATCTCTAGCTGCATTTTGAAAAAAAATCCCATGTTAATTTTTCGAACTTGGATTCGACCTTGACCTTTTACTTGTCGACCGATTTCGCCATAAAGCTTATTAGACCCTTTTCTCATAGAGGGCTATCAGTGTACAAAATTTCATTGTCCTAGCATCAGCCGTATTGGCTGAATCGAGGTCACAAAATCGCTGGAATAAAAAAAAAAAAAAAAAAATAATAAAACACGCCAATAACAATAAGGATTCAGCCTTAAGGCTGAATCCTTAAATATAGCCGCAAGCGGCGACAACAGGATTCAGCCGCATCAACAGCCTGTTCAGTACAAAGATAAACATGTCAGGAGTCATTCCTGAAAGTTTCATCAAGTTCTGTCAACATGTTAAGCTTCAGGAGCCTTTTTAGCATTTTTTTCCTCCGACCTTATTTCTATCGATTTTGATCATAAATTCTGAACGAAATTGACTGTTTGCAATCAATGTTTTGATAGATTCCTATTGTATATATATTTGTCTTACATTCCTGAAAAAAATGCATGATTCTGAGTCTAACTTTTTGAGTAATCGCCCTTTGAAAGTTGCACATTGTACTAAGTCACCCAACTTTGAACGCTTCTAGAGACAAAACTATTTGAGATACAGTCTTTGAATTATTTAAGTTAAATGCCCAAATGCCTCAGCTACAACATACAAAAGTTACATAACTTTGGTGCAAGTATCTTCAGAGAAGAAGATCTTCAAAGGTGCATGGGGTCCGAAAATTCTGAAAACTTGTAAACTCCAATATGGCGGCCGAACCACGTGACCTATGACTTCGTCATGATACTTTTTTTGCGTAGAATTTCCTTGCGCACCCTCTCATAGAAAAATCATGAAATTCTTTGGTCACGTTTTTGTTTTATCTGCATTTGAAAATATTTTTGTTCTACAACACAGCAAACTTTGAAGGTTTCGCTGCACATAAATTATGCATTGTGCAGTATGCATTATTCGTGGCATAGATAAACATGTCAGGAGTCAGTCCTGAAAATTTCAGCAAGTTCTGCTGACGCGTTAAGCTTCAGGAGCATTTTTAGCAATTTCCGACATTTTTTCTGTCGACTTTGATCAAACATTTTGAACGAAAATGATTGTTCGCGATCGATGTTTTGACAGATTCCTGTTGTATATAAACTTGTCTTACATTCCTGAAAAAATTGCATAAATCTGAGTCCAACTTTTTGAGTTACCGCCCTTTGAAAATGACACCTTGTCCTAAGTCACCCAACTTTGAACACGTATAGCGCAAAAACTATTTAAGGTAGAGTCTTGTTCGAGGGTATCCTTTAATGTCCAATGCCTTAGCTACAACATACCAAAGATTCAGCTCTCTGTTGCAAGTATCTTCAGAGGAGTTGATCCTCAAAGGTGCAAGGGGTCCGGAAATTCTGAAAAGTGGAAAAATCCAATATGGCGGCCAAACCACGTGACCTACGACTTCGTCCTGATTGCCTTTTTTGCTTAGAATGTCATTGTCCATCTCTATGTAAAATTTCAAATCTCTAGCTGCATTTTGAAAAAAAATCCCATGTTAATTTTTCGAACTTGGATTCGACCTTGACCTTTTACTTGTCGACCGATTTCGCCCAAAAGCTTATTAGACCCTTTTCTCATAGAGGGCTATCAGTGTACAAAATTTCATTGTCCTAGCATCAGCCGTATTGGCTGAATCGAGGTCACAAAATCGCTGGAATAAAAAAAAAAAAAAAAAAATAATAAAACACGCCAATAACAATAAGGATTCAGCCTTAAGGCTGAATCCTTAATAAAACACGCCAATAACAATAAGGATTCAGCCTTAAGGCTGAATCCTTAAATATAGCCGCAAGCGGCGACAACAGGATTCAGCCGCATTAACAGCGTGTTCAGTACAAAGATAAACATGTCAGGAGTCAATCCTGAAAGTTTCATCAAATTCTGTCGACACGTGTAGCTTCAGGAGCCTTTTTAGCATTTTTCTTTTTTTCCGACATTATTTCTATCGACTTTCATCAAACATTCTGAACGGAAATGATTGTTCGCGATCGATGTTTTGACAGATTCCTGTTGTATATATATTTGTCTTATATTCCTGAAAAAATCGCATAAATTTGAGTCCAACTTTTTGAGTTACCGCCCTTTGAAAATGGCACCTTGTCCTAAGTCACCCAACTTTGAACACGTATAGCGCAAAAACTATTTAAGGTAGAGTCTTCTTCGAGGGTATCCTTTAATGTTCAATGCCTTAGATACAACATACCAAAGTTTCAGCTCTCTGTTGCAAGTATCTTCAGAGGAGTTGATCCTCAAAGGTGCAAGGGGTCCGGAAATTCTGAAAAGTTGAAAATCCAATATGGCGGCCAAACCACGTGACCTACGACTTCGTCCTGATTGCCTTTTTTGCTTAGAATGTCATTGTTCATCTCTATGTAAAATTTCAAGTCTCTAGCTGCATTTTGAAAAAAAATCCCATGTTAATTTTTCGAACTTGGATTCGACCTTGCCCTTTTATTTGTCGACCGATTTCGCTCAAAAGCTTATTAGAGCGTCTTCTTATAGATAGTTATCAATGTCCAAAATTTCATTGTCCTAGCATCAGCCGTTTTGGCTGAATCGAGGGCACAAAATCGCTGGAATAAAAAAAAATAATAATAAAACAAGCCAATAACAATAAGGATTCAGCCTTAAGGCTGAATCCTTAATAATCACGATAATAACAATAGGTCTTCTAGACTTTCGTCTTGAAGACCTAATAATAAGAAAAACAAAGATAATAACAATAGGTCTTCAGACCATGTCTTGAAGACCTAATAAGTGCATTTGTTTTGCGCTATTTCCATCCAAATTGGTTGCTCAAAGTGCAGTTCAAGTTCCTAAAAGTAGTATTTGGAGAAAAGATGGGTCTTCAGACTTGACTTGAAGACAGGTAAAGATGGAGAGTTTCTGATATAAAACGGGAGAGAGTTCCAAAGTGAGGGAGCACAGTATGAAAAGGATCTGTGGCCAAATGATTTGAGGTTGACCTTTGGAACAGATAGTAAGAGTTGATCATTGGATCTCAGAGTTCTGGTTTGGTTGTGCTTGTGTATAAGGTCTTGGAGGTATAAGGTCCTCTTCAGACGATCTACAGGAGAAATAAGGTTTTGAATTCCATAGTTTTGGATAGAAAACATGCATTGGTCTAAGATTTCTCACAATGCTGAAAGAAAGAGTTTTTGCGTTTATTCGTTATAAGTAATTTATATAAGTAATACTATAACTTCTTTTGAATAAAATCATGTAACCATAATTTTAACTTCAGTTTTTAATTCATTTCTTCTTCAAAATACGAATTAATCGCCTGAAGTGAGGGTACATGTGCAAGAGAAGTTTTAAAACTAATTTAACATGTAATTCTTAATGAAAGAAATAGTGATCCAAAAACAACTCAAGGGAAGTATGGAGGAATGGTACATTTGTTGCCAAAACTGAAAATTTGATTAACGACTATTTTGTATCAATAAACATTCTTCACGTGCTTCCATTTGGGTATCATTTTTTAATTTTTTATGCTTTCCTTTAATATCCAAAGTATTCCATTAATATATATATATCCTTGCTTATCGCATACAAATCACGTTTCATGTCACAGGCGTTAATATGTTGTTTAAAGGGGCAGTAGCACGTTTTTTCATAATTTTATATTTTGAAATTTTCACTGATAATTGTAAGTTAATGCTAAATGTATTATTTTGACAGTGTCAAAAATCTCATGCCACACACCAATCATCCATAGTCAGAGGACAAAGTATGAGGCTTCACATAAAATCCATTGGCGGCCAATTTTGTGTGAACACCTTTAATTCATTTTTGTAAGAAAAATGAATCTCATGGCTGAACTTTACGTTATATATTTGAATTATTACTGCTTCATTTAGTTTGAATACATTGTCTTTCAATGGGGAACCTCAGTCAGTTGTCTCCCCCTGCCGCCGCTAGTGGCGCTCTACTTAGCTTGGTCCTACGTCACACTTCCGGCGCTGCATATTTATGCGAATGTCAATATGTCATATGGATCTTTCACATTGCCTGAATTAAGAACAGAGTTGAAAAAACGGAAAGCGAAGCTATCTGGACGGAAAAAAGAACTCATTGAGAGGTAAGTTAATAAATAATCGCAAGTTTTCTCAATATATAAATTCTAACCCCCAAGTCTTCTTCGGGAAAGTTACGTTTTCGCGAAATTTAAATTAACATCTGGTAAAATATTGTAGACATTAGCCAAACATATGTTAATTGAAAAAGGCACCGATTTTTAGAATTATTTTTAACAATAATTTCAAGAAAGTATATTATGTTACCGTATTTTTTTCGGGAAAAATGTTTATATAACAAAATAATAACACGATATGGCCATGATATCCCCGTCGAGACGCCTTTTTTGTATGAATCTATAAAGCTGAAAATTATCCTCTCACAACACCTCACTTGGAGGATGACAACTGAACAATATTTCATGTTTTTCACGACTAACTTTTTTGGGACAACATATGTGGGTTAGCTCTAATCATAAATTACCCTTTAAAATTCCAATTCCAAGGTCATGTTACTCATTCAATAAATCCAATAATTTTACAGAGCTTTCACTTTTATTTGAAATAAGAGAAGGCCTATTTCTAATATTTTTGCCTATTTTGCAGTGCAAAGAAAGTTTGAATTTAAATTAACTTTATTATTATTATTTTTTAAAATTTAGATAATATTTTTAGCTTCATGAGTTGCAAGTTATTTTCTTCTTAAATATTTATTATTACAAATGAAAATGAATACCTAGCTCAGTTGCTATATTGATTTCTTTTCTTTAGCAGAAATTCAAATATTTTGCTAAATAAATGACAATGAAATAATTCAATGTGTTTGCAAATTAACAAGAGTATTTAAATTTGAAATATTTTAATCTCATATGAGTTGGATTGATCATGATTATTTTACAAGAAAATAATTTCCACAGATAGAACTCAAAATTCTTCATATTGTGGCAGGTTTAAGTGTTCAGTTGAGTTTAATGCCATTCTTTAAAAGCTCAGAATTAACTTTAAAAATGTGTAGGAAATTACTTCTTCCCATCCTCTTATATTATTCCTGCTAATGTATGATAAATAAAATTGTGTTTTTATTCCAGACTGGAATCATATGACAGGAACCATAACTTTGGACAGCCCGAAGAGTCAATTATTGAGTATCACATGACCCTACCTGACCCTAATCTATACTCTGATATCAACAGTGACAAAGTAATTCCTAAATTAGACCTTTGCAAGATCAAGCTCTATCTGGAAACCTTTGACAAAACTTTACAAGATGATGCCAAAAGTCTCTACAGAGAAAAGTATCTCACCTTCATGCGGTCTTACTCTGATGGTAATCACTTTTTTGTTCGGAGTTCATGCAGAACAGAAATGAAGAAGCATGTTACCTATTTAGTAGACATATCGATTCAAGCAGATGGGCATGTTGACGAGGCTCAATGTGAGTGTGCATCAGGGATGGGTCCTACAGCCCATTGTAAGCATGTCTGTGCAGTGTTGTATGCCTGCAGTGTATTTCAAGCTTCAGGAATCGTTCGGGTCGAGGAGACTTGTACGCAAAGGCTGCAGTCCTTTCACAAGGTTAAGAAATTCAGAGGATCTCCCCTCAAAGCTTGTGACATAAACTTACCAGGTTCTAGTGAAACCCCTTTCACAACATTTGACCCTAGACCAAACGTTTACAGAAATAATCCTGCCTATGGTTCCTATTTCCAAAATATTTGCTTGAATTTCAAGGGGATTTCGAAAGTGCCAATATTCCAGATATTTACACCAGCCAATACCCGTGCAGTTGCCCATGACCATGATTACCTCCAGTCTACACCAGAGTACAGTTTCTTGCAACACTTAGGTGTCTGTAACATCACTGATGCTGCAAGGGAGAACATACAGTGTAAAACCATGGGGCAAAGTTGCAATCAAGCTTGGCAAGAGGAGAGACTTTTGAGGATCCAATCTTCCAGCTTTGGTCGAGTTTGTAAGGCGACCCATAGGACTGACTTCAGCAAACTTGCCTCTTCTATGATGATTCAGAGGAATATTCAATCCGAGGCTATCAATCATGGGAAGAAGTATGAACAAGAGGCAATATGGCGGTATGAGAATGACCATGATGTTACTGTTCATAGCTGTGGTATATTTGTCAGCAAGTCTCACTCTTTTCTTGGTGCGACGCCTGATGGTGTGATTGACGGCGAGGTTATATGTGAAGCTAAATGTCCTTATACAGCAAAAGACAAAGTGATATCTCCAATTACAGTCCCATACATCAGGACAAATGAGAGTACTGGTGATTACACACTTGACAAGCACCATGATTACTACTATCAGATTCAGGGCCAGCTCCTCTGCTCAGAGAGACTGTTTTGTGACTTGATTGTGTACACATTGGCTGATGTGAAGTACATAAGAATTGAGAGAGATGGTGATTTTATTGTGACAATGTTACGAAAGTTGCAGTCATTCTACAATGAATTTTTTGAGCCAGCTCTCCTTGAAAAATACTTTTACAAATCTTACTAAATTGACTCTATGGAGGTATAAATTAATATCACTTGACAGATTATGAAAACAAGTGTTATCAAGAATTTTAATTCTTGAATTTCTATTACTGACAATTTTATCTGAACAAATAAGTTTGAAAATATGTCCCTTTTATTATTTCTTGTAATGTGCTTCCTCTTCTAGTGCATCAGGTTATACAGACTCATGTCTTCAGCAGAACACTCTTGAATGGTCAGTTAAATTGTTAGTGATAAATGTGTCAAAAGGTTCAAATTAAAATGACATGTTATTGATGTTTCAAAAAGTTTACAGAAGTTTTAGTTCTTTGTGCCATTAAAAGACAATCTACCGGTATGTACAATATTCAAGAAATTATCTCCTGTACATTTCAGATTACATTTCAGATACATTATAGATGTCATTAAAAAAATGTGGATGACAAGAAAATGTACAACTCATTACTGCGCTTACAATCATTAATGTAATATTTGAACTGATCTGACATGTATTCCCTGTTTGTATTAAATAGTTCTAGACTGAATATAATTCTAGTTATCTGTATCATATTATATAATATATTATAAATTTCATGTTTAGGGGTACATCAGTCATGGAAAATATGAAATCTTTCATATGGAAGACACCAGACAAAATCCAGTCAGACACTGCAAGATGAGCCAAGACTGACGTCATTAGCCGCTCTGACCTTAAGGCCTAATGATATGAAACAAGTAAATTAAAACAAGAAACAAAGACTTGTATTAAATAAATAACTCTATCATGATTGTTATAACACAAATAATAGTAACACAGCTTTTCTTCATGCTTAACAGAATGATGGGTGGATAGAGCTTTAAAGAGGCGGTAGCACAGTTTTAGGGGGAATATAATAGTGGTGTCAGGAAATGAAAATAAATGGTTCCAATTGAAAGACACTGTATTTAAATCAGTAATAATTCAAATAATAATATATAGTGTTATGTTCAGCCATGCGATTACCAGAAGTTTTTCTTGCACAAAATGAATTAAAGGTGTTCAAACAAAAATGGCTACCAATGAACTTTATGTGAATCTTCATAATTTATTCTGACTATGGATGACTTGTTTGTGTAATGAAACTTATGACACTAATAAATAATAAATTTAGAACTAGCATACAATCTGAAAAAAAATTAAAACAAATTTTTTTTTTAATAAATTATGTGCTACTGCCCCTTTAAATGTGGCACTAAAATTATTAAGACAACATATATTTATATATTGGACAAAATAACCCAGGGACATTTGATTTTATTTCTATTGACATTAAATCAGTGTGTTAATGAAAAGACACTATCTGAATGTCAAATTTAAAGTTTCAAAATCACCATAACAGTCAAAAATCCATTTACTTTAAAGTGCTTAGTCACTTGTGAATCCCTTAAACATCATATTCCTCAGGCATTTTTGGGCACAATACAGTTCCTGAAATTGCACAACATGAAACAAATGAATATGATTTCTGTTGACAAGTTTGTTTCTGTAGCATTCATTGGTTCTACAAGCACTTTATAAGTCTTTGCCAAACCGATCACTCGTTCAATGTGAACTCTTTTGCTGGCAATCTTTCTATCTCTGACAACAATGTCACCCGTCATCCTGTTTCTCTTCTTGAAAAATGTAGGAATGTTAACGGTAATATCATGGCTTGCAAAAAGATCCTGGACATTGAAGCCCTTGTCAGCCAAGCCCAGAGCGCTCGACAATCTGACGGTCACTGGTACTTCCTGCATAGGAACTCGACACAAAGGACACCAACCCCCCTGGGCTTGCACCAACTAGTACTTTCACAGTATTCCTGTTCTTGTATGTGGAAAATGTTGCCTGCTGTGACTTTGGATTTTTCGGTTTCTTGATGGGACACTCTGTTCCGTCGACAATGACTCTTGTTGTTGGATATTGTCGTGTGAAGCCTGAGGGTGAAAAGTACCGTACAAGTTCCTGTGGTGGCCAAATGTTGATTTCCTTCCATTGCTTGTACATGAAAGAAATCCAAGTGTAATAAAGATTGCATACAGTGGCCTCAGAAATGTCAAACATGCGAGATAGTTCGAAGTTGGTAGTGTGTCGCCTTAGCTTGATTAGTACAAGAAAAAACTGATCAGCGATGTTAATGTTCATGACATTGAAGTACAAATATTGCAAACAATATGCAGCTGGTCCAAGAGTATTCATAACAAAGTAAAACTTTTCAATATTCTCCAAGCCGGTATACCAGCACTGTCATTTCTGAAATTTTCAATTGATAACATGGCATGTTTTGGGGTCTGGGTTTCTGAAGATACAAGTTCAGTAGTAATAACATTATCAATTTCTTCATTAATATCTGTTGATTGTTCACACTGCAACATTTCATTTGCTCCAATATTGAACTCTGAACAAACAGTCATGTCATCATCACAACTAATTTGATCTTCAGACTTGCTCATGGCCGAGGCAGGTATATCCCTCTTGAATCGCTTAGCAAAGCGGTCTCTTCTAGAAGTTACACTGGCTGGTGTATCAGGTGTCCACTTGAACTTGCTAGGAACTGCAGTTTTCTTGAGAATGCACTGCAGTGCAACTGTACCTGAAAAACACAAAACACTCAAATCAGTTCAGAACTAGAAATATGTGTATGTGATGCAATCTGATGTCACCCTTCCCAACTAAAAATAGAAAATCACAAAATATACAATTAATTTATAATCACCACTGTTCATAGTAATTGTAAACAAGTCAAAGGTAAAAGCTGGTTACCAACTTACCAATGCAAATTATGCAAGGATTATCTACAAATATAACAAATAGTATATTTATTGTGAGAAAACAAGACTATAAAACATCATGCAGGTTATTTGAACTTATTTCAAGTCCAGTCAAAGAACAGTTTTTTTTATAATTAAAGCAAAACATATTAAATTTTTGATCACATATTATATTGCATGATTTAATATTCTTAGTCATATCATCAAAAAGTGGGTGGATATTCCAAGTTCCTAACAATGTAATAGAAAATCCCTAACTTTTCATTGGCAAAAGGAGAAATTGATTTAAACCTTGTTAATCACTATAAGAGCACTGCTATAAATAATAAGATTTTCATTTAACAAATGTTGCTAAAAAACAATAAAATAACAATAATGTAATTATCTGAGATAAAATATAATGAGATCAATATTTATAGCAATGACAATAATGATTGACAAAATAAGCATATGAAATGATAAATATTCTATATTTTCAGTATAATATAGGTCACCAAATGTTTGAATAACCATACAATGAAGTTTGCCATTCAGTTCTGCCACTACCATTCATTATACTACATTTAGCAATATCCACAGAAGGGAGGTAACACTTGTATTTAAAAAAATGAGACACCAATATGAAGAGATTGAGTACTCAATGGTATTTGTGAAGAAATATCTAAAAATGACTAAAGCAAAAATTATTTCACTGGGGAAAAAAAGATTTCGTTTGAAAAAGGGTGGGTCAAATATCTTTTTGATGATTTTTTGTGTTTAAAAAATTTAAGTTGTTTTATGTTGATAAAATATCACTCTTGCAACAACCCAAGTTTCATTGATTATGGTCTTTTCTATAAAAAAAACATTGGATATACCTACTCTTTTGTTCTATAATATTATTTATCCATGCATGGTTGACTACTTACATATACAGGGACTAAATTCTTAAGTATTTCTAAATAAACACATAATTTAACTAAGACTAAGTAACCAATTAAATATTTGCATAAACATGAGGTTTTTTGGCCATGTTAAAATATTATTCAAATTGTAATTAAAATTAAAATTAAATTAAACTTTAAAATTGTAAGCCATATTTTTCATTTGAAGAAAACAAAAGTTTTTAAATCAAGAATTTTTTCAAAGATTTCTGATCAAAATATTTGTTTATGAAATTTAAGTGTTATGTTATGATTGAAAATAACTATCTACACACAGATTTGGGATTTTATTTTATTGGTAATACAAAATCATTCTGATTAATAGATTGGGTCAAGTTGACCTGACCAGTCATGTTTTAACATTAGTTTCACATTATTCTATCAATAGTATCATACGTGTGAACAACATGTGAGAATACTGGTATAAGAGAATAGAAATCATCTGTTTCTAGAATAATCGGACTTACAATTCTTACCAACACATGTCATCGAGATGTAATCTTCATCCGTAAAATGAGCTCTGCAGACATAACTGTACATACTGACTCGGCGGACACCACTTCGAAAACTTCGTTTCACCTCTTCTTATAGCGTGAATCCAAGCCTCACGACGTTTCTTGTCCTTTGGGATGATATGGTCTCCGGGATTGCTGCATTCGGGGACGACACATGTTGTTCGAGGCATATTACAATGAAAGGTTGAAGCCGATATGGACAACCATTATTGAAAGTTAACACGCTTACCGCTAAACCGGAAGTGTTGCGGGACCAAGCTAAGCACAGCGCCACCTATTTCTTAGTACCGGGACGATAACTCACTTAGGTTTCCCATTGGAACTATTTATTTTCATTTTCCTGACATCACCTTATATTCCCCCTAAAAACGTGCTACTGCCCCTTTAAGGTAAAACGATAAATGTTGGCATTTCAAGTTGGTTATCGGCTCTACAACGGCAGATTTGTTTTTCATTTGTTGGTATTGTGTTAGAAAAAGCAATTCGTTTTTCTCAATCTTCGAATCATAAAATTCGTAACAATGACTTTTATGGACAGAAGACTTCAAATATATTGCAATGTTTGCAAATGAACTCGAAAATAGAACATAGAATATGTAATATATTTCAAAGATAGTCAATAGTGATAGTGTTTTAGTCATATCAATTCAATTATTTTTTTAAAAACCCACTACTGTACTGTATAAGTTATTGCTAGAAATCATAAGCCGGTGTACACCCAATATATAAAAACACATGATGAAACACTTACACCATTATCTCCCCACAGAGGTAGCTCAGTCATACCAGAGTTAGCCTCTGTTCTATAACGGCTAATACTTTGGATAGAAAGGTAAAAATCTGATTGGAGGCAATCGAAGTTCGTTGCGCAATCAGCGACGGTCATTCGCAAAAGCTCGGCTATTCCCGTGTGGCTCGGCAAAACTATCGTTGAAATTTAACATCCAGGGGATATAACTCTTCCTTCTACAAAACATCGCTTCCTACCTTCTCATTAGTTTTTATTTGATAAATTATTAAAATAAAATTTATCATAAAACAAATAGCAATTTATACAATTAAAAGAAAGTTTGTTTGATATGAAAAACCCTATCCACATCTGATTTTCAAATATGATGCTTTTGCAAGTCACTATACGAGCGTTGAAAATTCCCCAAGTCGTGAATATCCAAAAGGTGTTTTCATTGGCTGCAAATAAGGGAGATATCTTAAGTTGCAACTTTTTGCCGCTAGGGCAATCTGCCGTTACCCCAAGGTCTTGGTGTAATAGAACAGAGGCTTACTCGGGTATGACTGAGCTGCCTCTGTGGGGGAGAAATTGCACTTGTACATCTTTCAAAGAAAAATCGTAGTGATGCATTTTGTTATTAGGCAAACAAGCGCAACTGCGTAACCCTCCACTGGTTGAATAAGTCTGTTATAATTAAGAATACAATTGCTAAATTGAAAGTGGCCCACCATTATTCACGTAGGCGTCAACAACCTACATATATATATATATATTATCTGCAACGTACAAATACGTGGCGGTTCAACGCATAATTTGTAAGGTGTCTTAAGTGGCATAGTCAAATGTATTGAAAACTGAATTTATGCTTTAGGGTAACGACCTTATCCAAAAGAACAGCAATGGTTTGTGCTACGTTGTTATTCAAGTTATGAGCGTGAGTCATTTTTATATTTGTACCGTAGCGTTGTTAGGTTTCCTCTTCGTTTTTAAGATATCATCATCGCGAAACAGTGTGATTTAGTTTTTCAACTATTGCTAGATAATGATCCTTTTAACATATTATGTTGTGTGTTTACTGTTAATCAAACTTTAAGTTGTCTCTATCAATGTAGTGGTAGTAATTGAATTATAAAACAACAAAAATAATCGTGAAGTTTATGATGCTTTATTTAGGACGTGATGACACTAACATGCATCCACATCAATAACGTCACTCATCATTAGATATTTTTTTTAAGTAGATGCTATGATAACATTACTGGCTACAATATTTGAATTGTAATTTCACCGTCCAAAAACATATGTACATTGCCTGATAACTCATTTTGGTAAGTCTCACAAACAGTTGGAAGGCGTCTTTGTTTTTGACAGGAGCTATTTGGATGGCATTTGCTCCCAGTATCTCTTGATGTTGTTAAATGGCATATACCAACATTTAAACGATAATCTTCAAAACCAATTAATGAAGTTTGAATAGCGAAACGAGTTTTTTCATAGAAATTTGACAAATATCGATATAAGAGTTAACTGTGTTGCTCTCAAAACCCGAATGACCAGGGGACGCTCGTGGCCACGACATACATGTACACTTTGAAACTGTCACGTGCTATTCTTATATCACAATGGACATATTTTTCTTAAACCATAAGTTTTTCTAACCATCCTACGAGTCATTGATTGTATAATGGTATTGTGTTGAACGCATTCTTTTTTCGTTTTTATCACTAGATGTCTCCTTTAACATTTATTTTCCTCGATGCAAGCCAATATCATGCCATAACAGTCTAAGGTTAGAACAGAAACAGAGACATGTCAGTGTTGACACGAATGTGTCTCTATAGATGTCAAGCAGTTATAACATAACGTCTTTAATGATGGATTTATCGGAGGTGTAAGTCATTATAATGATGTTATTCAGTATTCAGGGATCAATCGTTCAAACATTGAGCAGAGAACTCGATCATCAATACGTCAGTGTAGTTAAGAACTGTCTGAGTAAATGTTCTGAAATAACTACGGATAAGTCTTTACTATAATGTATGATATCTAACTCTTACTCTAATTATTTCTTATCTTTCTCTCCCTTTCTCTGTATTGTCTGTGAAAGTCATCCAGTCAAGTACTGAGTAAAAATCATCCTCGATAACTGAGTAAGCATCAACGAGAATTTTTCATAATTTGCTATAGAAGAGCTTAGTAATAAATTCACTCGATACACACCTGTTGCGAGGTACGTTATTTAACCAGTAATTACTATCATTATATATGACACTGATTATGTTCTGTGAGATTTACATAATTTTTTAAAACTATAATCGTAGGTTGCACGAAACGGGCACGGGTGAGTTTGTTTTCATGCAAAAGTGCTATTGTATTTATATTTGTTGTTTAGATCTTCTCGTTGAGTACAGCGCGTCTTAAGTTTGTTCACTTACCCACGTATTCTAATTGGGGCATTTTAGCATTACGAAATATATAATTTACAAATTGCACATAGAGGTTCATTCTCGATAATCCAGAGTTTACGTTCCGATAATATCTCCACTGAAAGGTGTAATCGGAACGTAAACTCTGGATAATCGAGAATGATAGAGGTTTAGATTCATTGTAATCATTATGTGATTCCTAATTGTAAAACTTACCAATTTTACAGGTCATTATGTTTTTCTAAAAGAGATCAGCAGCCTTCAAAGCAAATCATATTTATTCCTTCTACTAGCTCATTGGTATTGTGATGATTATATTCTCGATTTGATAAATTTAATTTTACACATGGCTAAATGATAATAACCAAGTAGATAAGCATAAGAAAGGTTCGTAGTTGTATGTCGTCTCGTCTGTGTCATAAATGACCTAAATAGGTAAACGGTGGAGTCATGCTCTGATTCGGTAGGTGACCGTAGTGACTGGGGATCAAACGTATCACACCTCACCCATCGTTTTCTGAGAACCCCGTATCAAATCCACAAACCAGACACAGTCTTTCTGTATCTCCGAAGGTAAGACAACCATTTTCTTGAGAAGTTTTGATATTCTAGGAATGTTTTTTTCTGTGAAGTATTTATACACGGTGTATCAATGAATGACGAGTCACAATTGCAAAATAATATGAACGTTTCTGCTCAGCTCATTTACTTTTACTGTTGCTGCAGTTCCATTACCAAGAAATATGTTCACCGAGAAATTAGGTAAAAAAGAAATGGACCAATGTATTTTACTTTCTGAAATATTTATTGATCGAAACAATAGTTCATTTACTTTTACTTTAATTCCAGGTAAAACATCTTTTTCGCCATTTCTGCATGTTAAGGAACTTCTGTTGATGTCTTCCAAAACTCCTACCATTCAGACTTAGTAGTTATTTATTTAGTATTTATTACTCAACCGTGGTGAGATCACTCATTAGATAACAATGAGTTAGAAACACATGCACACGTGTACACTTTCGTTCGTCTGATACCAAATTCTATACACTCGTTGCTTCAAAATGTTATCACATTACCATTCGTTTAGTATTCTATAATTATAATACGGTTTAGTGATACTTGCTGTTGTTATTGTAGCTGTACCGACCCTTTTCGACGAATTATTAATTTAATTAACCAATGCAAACTTTACACTTTCCAGTTTACTGTCATGGCGTATCCTGTATAATCTCGGGTTAACACTGCCTATGCAAAGGTCTTCATAGCGGAATTGTCACAGCTAAATTTAGACAAATCAAATGTTTTCCATCATAACTACATATAAATGATTTAAGCTAAGATATCAATCCAAAATAAAAGTGCAAATTTGTATTAGTCACACAACCTCTTTGTCAGAATTATTATCAATACAAAACAAAAAATATTCTAAAGAGTGCAACATAAAACATATTTTCGAATGAGGTGATGTTTCCGTTTGACCCAATTTTAAGATACCCTGGACGTGGCCCAGTTATAGATGTACTGATAGAGCAAAGCAAATCTTCCTCTTTTGACCTAGAAATACATGGGTGAATGAACACATTTTGTCTCCTTCGAGCGTAATATTTATAGGGAAACTTAGTGGTTTCAATCTCATTCATCCCCTTTTAACGCTATATATACGACTCTTTATTGTTTAAAATGATAAACAAACATGCATAGCTTAAATGCGCTTAAAGAAAAATTATTTAAATTTATAAGAACCTCCAGCTTCTTCAATCAGGTCATCATTTTTTACCCAGGATACGTTTCTAAATATACATTATGGTAATTGACCCTCATCTTCAACAGTACATTGTCTAGTTTTCGACCTTCACTTTTTCCAAGTCTAAAACCGATCAGCCTTTGTTTTGCAATTTTTCATTGTCATTAGGTCTCCTCGAGTAAACAACATTACTGATAAACATAATTATCTTTGACACGTGTATTAGTTAATGTTTAAGTTAAAGGGGTGATACATGTTTGCCGTAATTAATTTTTATATAATTACCTTTTAAAGCAGAATTCAGATGTGTATGTCTTTAGATTTTGTATATAGTATTTTTGTATTAGTATTAATCTGACCAACGTCTTATGCTTCACTTAACTGTTTGTAATAGGAAGTCATATGAATGACTATCGTACACAGAGGATAAAGAATAAAATCAGCACATCTTTAAAAATGTTTTCCATAAAATCTATAGGAATAATGTGTACCTACTACGTCCATTTTTCAGGAAATGTCTTCAAATGTTCGCATCAGCATTGACAGGATTCTCGAATCTCTTCAGAAGACTGGGAAACACCAGATCATACAGGGAGCAGTTCTATGCCTAACGAATTTACCCGTGGCGTTCCATCTCTTCTCTTTCGTGTTCACGGGTAAGTGATGAGACCATCTCAGGCCTAGTAATTTGTTTCTGGTTTCTGCCCGCGTCAGTTTTAACCCCTCGCATTAAGTCTTTTTTCCAGAACTTCATTAATGTTTTCAAATCCGTTGAACAATTTTCTTATACGATAATAAATTTTAAAAATTGCGGGGAAAAAATCTGCGTCAGAAGACCAGAAATTTTTTTTTCTGGGGCCTAATCATCACAAACAGAGAATGCATGAGTATGAGTGTATTATTGAAAATGTTTAACGAGACCCGAAAGGAATTGATAACACTTCACGAATCAACGATCGCGAATGCATTCTCCATCTTATTTTATTTATGACTTCACAACATTAGAAACTGATATTTCTTTACATTTCATAAAAATATTTCGAAATTAACCAAGCAGTACCCCTATTTGTTCCGCCGAAGTAACTTTAATGACCAATGACTAGCGATAACCAGACAGGGGAGATAACCAGGACAACTCTCTCGCAGGCGTAAAAAGTTGGTTAGAAATAGGGGTCAAAACAGGGGGGGTGGTTTTACGATTTTTCGTACCGTTGCCTCTTCGTGCACAAAAAAATCGAAATACTACAAAGGAAAATAGGATAACAAATCGAGAGACACTTTTTATTAGATGTTCATTTACATGTAAGTGCCGTCAAATGTTGACTTTGTAAGGAGGAAATCTTCAGAAATGTAAAAAAAACGTATTTTCGTAAAGCGCACATGTCTACAAAGAATTCATGATGTAGAATAATTATTCAGCTATAATTTGCACTATCGGATTTTTATAACAAAGTACTCACATCAAATTAAATAAAAGAACGACCATACCGTCTCAATCGGAGTAGCTCCAACAAGCAATCGCCCGCTTTCATTGGCTCTCAAAATGAAAGCGTGAGCTAAGATTGTGTTTGTAATCATCGTTTTTACCACAGGGACTTGTATTGCTAATAATAACTGTTCCTAGTAAGAATACTTGAATACGATAATCGCCTATTACTGTATTATTAGTAATAGGCGATTATCGTATTCAAGTATTCTTACTAGGAACAGTTATTATTAGCAATACAAGTCCCTGTGGTTTTTACGACTAAATATAAGGTAAAGAACACCTTTTCTCGAATCTAATGTGCTGTTTCTTGAGTAGATAGACGGATCAAAACTTAAAATAAAGCTTTAATAGTTTTTACTTATAATTTTCAACAACTCAGATATAATAAAGGATGAGCAAAGATTTATGTAACCAACATACGACACAATAACAAACTGTTTTTGAACTGTTTTCCCAAAAAGTATTTGTTTTTTACGTGTACAAATGCGAATTTTAACTTGCGCTGTTTCATAAATCACATACATTAACTAAGTTTCAATTAAATATTTTTTCTAGGCATTTTATTAATTTTTAATTTCTTACACTGACAGGCATAAAAAAACTTTCCCTTGCTTTAGATCTAAAAACAACAAAATCAATGAGGGTTTTGAAAATGTCATTACTCAAACAAATCATTGAGTCATTTGTAAGTAATACAAATTGGAAAATTGAACAATTGGATTTGTCATACGATGTGGACAAATGACCATGGGGTCAAAATGTAGATTTCAGGAAAGTTGTTTCCAAATTGGGAGCTTGACAATGAAGCAAATTGAGTCACTAATATCGAGTGTGTCCACCTCTGGCATTGATACAGGCAAACACTCGTCTTCGGGCTGATGTAGTCAAGCGTCTGAGGACGTCAGCTGGGATAAGTCTCCATTCATCAATGAGAGCTTGTGCTATCTGCTGTCGGTTGATTGGAGGGTTTTGTCGACTCCGAATACGCCTGTCAAGGTGGTCCCACAAATGTTCAATCGGTGAGAGATCTGGAGATCGAGCTGGCCATGGCATGACGTTGACGTTGTTTACGTTGAAAAAGTTGTGCACAATCCTAGCAACATGTGGTGGAGCATTATCTTGTTGGTAGATGACTCCATGTTGTCGTGTCAGAAATGGTAGGACAACTGGTCTCAGTACCTGGTCGATGTAACGTTGGCCCGTCAGATTACCATTCACAACGACAAGATCAGTCTTTTGGTCGCCACAAATGCACACAATTTCACTCCCACCACCATAAGGTTCCGACTCCTAGATACAGCAATTGGCCGTTCTTTCACCTGCTCGCCTATAAACCCTAACTCTTCCACCAGCTCTTGATAAAACAAAACGACTTTCATAAGAAAATAGCACTTGACGCCAGTCACGTAGCTGCCAACGTCGAACTTGAGTGGCCCAGCGTAGTCTCAGTTGCCGATGTCTGATGGTCAGTACTGTTTCCCGGAATGGTCGGTAGGCTCTGATACCAAAGGCACGAAGTCTTGCAACTGTCCTTCGACTGAGGGGGTGACCCAATGACGATGCCGCCGATGACGTCACCGTCAGGAAGCGGTTCCTAAGATGCAATGTCCTCGGGTACTGGTCTTCCCGGGCTGTCGTTATCCGGGGTCTGCCTGTCCGTGGTCTGTCTGAGGTCTGCCCCGTTTGTTGATAGCGTTGGCGAAGATTCCGGAAAGTTACAACGGAGCAGCCGAACGTTCTTGCAACGTGACCAGTTGTAGCTCCGAATTGCAGCATTCCAATAGCCCTTTCTCTCTCTACTGTCGTTAACCGTGGCATTCTTTTGTGTTTTTCTTGTACTGACTGTGTCCTTCTTGTGTGTGCGACGGTTTTTATACCCTTCCCGCACGTGCATCACCGAAAATGTTAAATCAGGAGCTTTTCGCAAAATACCGCATAGAAGTTGTCAGATGTTGCGTTTTGTCATAATTGTACACCAGATAGGTTCCCGTACTCTTAATAATCCTAGCCAAATAAAATTACCCTCATATTTGCCATTTTAAGTAAGTTAATGAAAAAAATATAAGGGAAAGTTTTTTATGCCCGTCATTGTATTTAACCCTTCAATTGTTTATACACTTATATGTATTTTTAAAGTTTTAAAAATGTATTTCGATAACTTATACTTACATTTGGCAATACACTATACTCCTGTTTTGTTTAAGCTTATCAAATTTGAGGTATCGCTCGATATGTTCATTTATCTTGAGACCTTTAAACTGCCAAGTTGAGTCTCATCGTAAAATTAATCGGTTATAAACTATTCTGTGTAAACTTTTATTTCACATTTCAGGGCTAGACAGACTCGGATGACAATGACAGTGACCATGACAACACAGTTTGTGAAACATTCAAATAATTATTGGTAATATTCAAGAAAAAAATAGGACATGTTAAAAAAAAACGTGATGGGGGTACTACTCTTGGAGGGTCAAAATTTTATACCAAATGTGGCACTTAATTTTTGTGAATAGTCGTAATTGATAGACAAGAAAACAACGAAGACATTGAACACTCAACGGTATTTTTATGATGAGTAGAAATATTTTAATAAGACCCTCACCAAAACAAATCTATGAAAAATAATTTTATTTTATTTTTTTCGAGGGTGGGTGTCTTTGAAATCAAATATCTTTTTAACGAAAATTTTTATTTTGAAAATCGAAATTGCATGTTATTATTCAAACTTTGTTCTACCCACACAATAAGTTTGGTTAATTGTGGTTGATTATTAAAAAATGACTGATTATGCCTACAATGACATTGTAAATATCATAACTTTACATATTTTGATAATCTCATCGTGAAAATAAATATTTGAGAAGAAACCAACACACAACTTCCCCTATAGCTTTTTGTTTATTGACAGATAGCACCGATGTGAGAAATTACATGATTTGATACAAAAAACATAGGCTCCCTGCGGAGGCTTAAACTTCAATATCATTCAAACACATTGGTTAGTAACGGAGGATAATACAAGTCCGAGTATAGAATTTTAAAACCGCATGGGTTCTGTGTGCCCTGTAGACTAACATATAGTCCCGGAAAAAAAGTTGTTTTTTTTACTAAAATTTTAATTTCAAATATTTGATATTAAAATAAAAAGGAGCCATGAACAGCTGAGGCATCTAGACTTGCCAACATTGTCTAGACTTAAGAAGGCTCGTTTAATTTTTTCCCTTTAGGGTCTGGATAATGGACTATGTACCCTGGTATGGGTCTTGTTATCCCTGTAGCCTGTAAATGATCTCTTGCTACCGAAGACCATTGAGATTCCTTCCAATAATATGAGGTCAATCTTACAATTCGACTTTCCTCCAAAACGAACTTTCTTCAATCAATCTTTATTTCGGTACTGATAAGGTCACAGGCCTATAGTACATAGTTCACATGAGTAGTTAGTCAGTTACAAACTTTCTATTACAAGTTGTTTTCTTAAAGACATAGCAAAATATATGTACATTGCAAGATTCTGTAATAATCAGGTATTAGTATTTGTTAACAATGATTTTAAGTTCTGTTCACTTGGGTGATTATAATAATAGGGTTTGAGATACTTAATTCGTAAATTTGTATAGGCAGGGCAGATAAAAAGGAAGTGTAATTCATTCTCTACAGTATTTCTGTTACATAATTTACATGTTCTGTTTTCTCTTGGTGCACCTGAATATCTGCAAGTTTCAATAAATAATTCATGAGAGGAACAACGAAATCGGGATAGAGATACACGAAATTTTCTGAGGTTAACTTTTGATAAATAGTCTTCAAAGGATATATCAGATTTCCATTGGTTATAAAATACACATTTAGTAGACAGAAGTAATGATTCAGACCATGATTGTAAATATATATCGTTCATTCTTTGCGTAAATGATGACATGAAAGGTGCAGGGAACTGAATATTGTGATCAATCCATACATAACCATATCCTGTTTTATACAACAACTCTCTTATCACCCAATTTCTTTTTCCATTTTTGTCATACAATCTCATCATTTCATAGCACTTTTTAGGAAATCTGTGGCTTGGCATATTCATTATTTTTAACCAATATTTTATTTCTTTAATTGAAGAATATATAAATAAGGGAAATCTACCTAATTCACCATAGATCATAGTACTGCAAGTGCTTTGTTTTACATCTTTTACATGCATACAAATGAACTCGTTCAATGCTTTCATATTGTCTTAGACCCCATATTTCACACCCATAAAGAAGTATCGGGCTTATCTTAGTATCAAAAATTTTGAAATAAGTATAATATGACATTTCACCTAAAGTTCTCATATTTTTACACAAACTCCTATTACAACTTTCAGCGCTTGCATTGAGGCTTGGTTTGTGTGTTTGGACCAGGAAAGTATTAGAAAACATTACGCCAAGATATTTATAGCAATTTCTTGTTTGAAGTAGTTTTCCTTCATGGTACCATTTGTCCAGTTTAGAAAGTTTTCCACCCTTCTTAAAAACAACAATTTAGTTTTTTTCCGTATTTACAAGCAAATTATAGTGATCTGAAAATGTGTCTAATTCATCTATTTGTTTCTGTAAACCGCTTATAATGCTAGAGAATAATACAATATCATCTGCAAATAATAACAGAAATAATTGTATTGTATCCGGATGTAGTTGAATTCCATTCGTACATGTGCTACAAATTTGCGTTGCTAATTCATTAATGAAAAACGAAAATAGAAATGGGCTTAAAATACATCCTTGTCTAACTCCTAATTCACTCATAAATGGTTCAGATAATTCATGTTTATTTCTAACAGATACTTTGACACTTTCATATATACTACGTAGCAATCTATTCATCTTATTACTTATACCTTGCGTCTGCATAAGACCCCATAATTTCTTCCGTTGAACAGAATCAAAAGCTTTTGAAAAATCTACGAATAATGCATAGAACTTTCCACCTTTTGAATTAAGATATCTTTGTATCAGGCAATGTAGTATAAATATGTTATCCGTTGTTGTGTATCCCTCCCTAAAGCCCGCTTGACCCTCGTATAATTTATCCATGACATCAGCCCATTTAACTATTCTTTTGTTGATAATATAGGTAAATAAATTGCCAAATATACTGAGAACCGTTATTCCACGATAGTTATTAGTGTCATTTGGGACACCTTGTTTAAAAATTGGCACTAAAATACCTACATTGTACTGACCTAGATTCAAGAAATTGTCCAGTGTCAATAATTATGTTAAAATGAGCTCAAGATAAGGGAGTTAAATATCAGACGAATGCTTAAAAAATTCTGGAAGAGTATTATCTGTACCTGGTGATTTATTACATTTAAGATGCTGTATGCTTTTTAATATTTCATCTCTAGTTATAGGGGCATCCAATATGTTGTAAGTAATATCTGAGACGGGAAGTGGCTGATTATCGTTAGTAAAGTCTTGATTAATTGGATCTGAGGCAGAGAATAGGGACTGGAAGTAATCGTACCATTCGTCGGTTTCAATGTTGTTGTTATTTCTATTGCTAGGGTTCAACGTTTTTAGCTCATACAAGAATCTTTTGGAATCATTAATACTCGTTTCTATGTTTTTTCTTTTCTCTTCCATAAACATGTTTCTCTTTTCCTTGCAAATTTTATTATATCTATTTCTAGCTTTATGGTAATTTTCCAGGGCATGTAATGTCTTAGTTTTTCTAAAGATGTTTACATCTTTCTTTTTTAGAATGATCACATTCATTATCATACCAGATGTTCGTATTATGTTTTTCTCATATCTGAAGCAGCTAAACACAATGGTTCTACAACATGATCTACACACTGGCTTATATTAGTAGTTGCTACATCAATAGATTTGTCTAGTAAAATGTGTACATCATCAGATAATAGATTACTTCGGTATTGTGATAGCTTATTACTATTCCAGATATATTTGTATTGTTCATGATCAGGTTGCGATGTAGTCCTAACAGTCTTTATCTGTGCAGGTGACAGATGCGTACGTAAATGTAAGGTTAAGCTTAAGGGGAGATGGGACGACTCGGCTTTACTCGGTATGGCAAAATCTAAAACTTTATCAAAAAGATTTGTAGAAGCTATGATATAATCTATAACACTTGTTCCATTTGTACCTATAAACGTAAAATCACCCAATTTATAATCTGTACCACATCTGCCGTTAATAATGTGTATATTTAAAACGCTACACAAGTCTAGAAGGCATCTACCAAAATGGTTAACAACCCTATCACAGGAGAACCGTTCAAGATTGAAATAATCCAGAATGAAATCAAACATGGAATCGATCCTTACTTTGTGATATAATATGTCATCTTCAACAAAGTTTTGGCAGGAAGCAGTGCGAGCATTAAAATCACCCCCACATAAAAGGTATATATCTGGTAGATTAGACATAATATCGAACACTTTCTCCTGGAAAAGTGTTATACCATTTTTACATTGAGAACTAAACTGATCGTACCAAGAAGATCCCTCTGGATGTATGTATACACAGCTATATAATAGGTCCTTATCGAGGTGAAAAAGGGACTTCTCACAAAGTACAAAACATGCATTTTCTGTGATTTTGGTCCATCTTATATAATAAGTAAGTGATTTTCTTATCAATATAACAATACCTCCAGAGAGTCTTCCGGTCGAAGGTATATTATCTCCATGTTTATAGAAACAATCAAAATCAGTAAACACATCGTCTGCACACTTTTCGTTACTCTATGTCTATGTTAAACCTATTATATCAAATGATTTGATAAAGTTAATAAAATCGTGATCATAAAGTTTATGAGTAATTCCTGAAATGTTCCAAAATATGAATTTTATACTGTCACTAATATCGATCTTTTCGTTGACTTGGTTATGACCATCTTCTTGAAGCGTCATAAAATCATTCACACTAGATGACACACGCGCACTAGATTTCACATAGGATAGGCCCGTGCCCACCGCTAGCCGGACTGATCCTTGCTCCTAGCCTGGGAGGTAGATCTACCGGATCGGGTTCTTCTAGTGTCTGGGTTCTGTGCTTTGTTCTCAGTTGTTTAAACAGCCTGGGGGTCAGTAGCTTTTGCTTCGCCAACAAGTTTGTTCCCCTTGAAGTAGAATCTGGTTTCTGGGTTCTGGGTTCGAAGCCTGTAGAGTTCATTCCTCTGGAACTTCGTCAGATCGTTGGCTATTCCAAATCCTTTCTCTTTGCGGACGGATCTCAACTTGACGGCATGCCATTTGTCCTCCCAATGACACATTCTTACGATGATTGGTCTCGTCTTGTTGGGGGCGTTAGATGGTATCCGATGGGCCCGTTCTATGTCTCTCGGGACTAGGGGGGGAGGGGGGAGGGGGTAGGTCCTTTGTCTCTCGTGCACTGTTTATGATGTTGAGTATTTTCGTTTTTCTTTCAGTATACAGTCGAACTTGTCTACCCAAGGCCACCCAAGGGACCGACCCAAAGTGGCCTTTATATAGAGGTGGCCTTTCTATAGAGGTTCGGGTGTGCAGTCATACTCAAAGACAACTAACGAAAATTCTAATATCATATTTTATTCTAAAATGAGAGCATATTTCACATACAGAATTAAAAATACAATGTAGTTTTTAAAATCAATAAAGATATAACAGTCATTAAAAGTTTCTTAAATGATGATCTTAAAAGTTATTTGTTAAAATAGTCACTGATTTTTTATTGTTTTGTGAGCGTTACAGTCATCTCACTCATAGTGTCCTTCAAATGGCCGTTACTAACAAGTCTTGCCTTAGCCCGGGACTTAATTAGGGTGGCCGCTGGCCGCATCAAACAAGTGGCCGCTCTATAGAGGTAAAATATAACGTAAAATCGCTCGGGGGGGGGGGGGGACTTTAGGGTGGCCGTAACTAGCAGGTGGCCGCTCTATAGAGGTGGCCGCTAATACAAGTTCGACTGTATGTTTCATTCCTGTTTTCAGGTACCCAATACACGACCATGTTGTTTCTGCGACTACGTCTCTCTTGATCCTCTATTCTATTCTCGATCTGGGTGAGATAATCTTCTATGTTGTCTGTCTTATTACCAAGAGAGTCTATGTCTAGTCTTAGTATTTCCTGTTCTTTTTCGTTTCTCTGTATATCTTTTCGTATGTCCCTTACTCAACTTTGAGTGATTGTATGTCCTCCTTCACCGATTTGACATCTTGAGACAGTCTATCTTCCGAGTCTCTAATCTGCTTAATTATGGCAACTTTCATATCCTCTAAGTCCTTCATGAAAGGCCAGGGGTTGAGTTCTACATCTCCGGCTCTTAAAAGTATTGAGCAGATTACGGATTCACTTGAGTACTTACAGTCATGTTGTGTTCACTGTCCTGTCTACTAAATGTAAACAATTTCGCTGACGTCACAGATGTTGATATCATTTCACAAAAGTCTTCTACAGCACAAATTGATGCGGGTGGAGTAATGGTCAGGTTGGGATCCTTGATATAATCCTTCAGAATTATACTTGCACTCATCACAGAAGGAATGAGAGATCCACACAGAAGCAGTCGATATGTTAAGTCCATACCTGTCGTCCATTTGTAAACATGTCGGGTTGTAGGGTAGTACACTTTAACACCTCTAGGATGCACAAATTTTGCGATCCGTGCACGCCAGGCATCTAAAGAAATCCCCATAATTGAGTAGATCTGACGAGCAGATTTTGAGCTATCCTATGAATATTCGGTTTTACTTTGCCTCAAAACACCTGCCAAAACTTACTCTCGTCAGAAAAATGACAACTCCACCAAGATGCATTGTTCCTAGGAACACGCTATTAACACCAGGCAAATATTGCTGCTTTATGAGCATAAGACAATCTGGTCACAGAGTTGCCTCAATAATTTCTCAGCGGAGCCTTATGAGCCTCACGGATCTATAGTCCCGTTTCGTTGTCTGGTCTTGGTAGATTATTAACATCGTTTGTAGCCCTGTATTTTCAAACGTTTGGAAATAATTGAAAGATGTCTCTCAATCTGTCGTTCAATTTGTCTGACACCCAAGCATACGAGCAAATAATTTGCCACAGGGTAGCATGTAACAATTGTCGACGTACCATGCTGTAATGACTAACAGCTAGCCTACTAAAAGGTATTTTATTAGCGTTTTTTTTAGATGAGTGCAGTTGAAGCGCTAATAAAGGTATACAGATCGTCTTCTGGCAATGTATCCCGTACCGGTTGTGTTGTTTCCTAGCGAGGATCGTGCATGTGTCGAGACGGCTGATACTACACGTGTCAACAGTGGGAATAAATATTCAAATAAAATTCACAAACGTGAGTTATAATTACAATGCAATCAGAGAAACTTGCATCTCCGTATATTTAGGGTACGGCCATTCCCGTGCGCCCTGCATGCAGCACGTGCATCATTTGCCACAATGAGAACATTTAGGAAATCAGTCATAACGAAATTTTTAAAGATTTAATTTTTAAAGTCGAACGCGTATGTGAAAAAATAAAGTTTTTTTGTTTTCTGAAGTCATACATGGATTAAGATGGAATGCAGTCGGTGTCGTGGATTCATGAAAATAATCAACTCACCCACCCCTCGTAAAGTTTTCCAGGGCTTGTAGTGTAGATTTAACGGAACGAAAGCGCTGGATTATCGAGGATGCTCCAGCTCATGCATGCTGCGTAATGCTAGACACTAGACCACGATAAGGCCACGATGGCCACGATTCAAATTATTTTTGAAAATCGTAACTCATCTTATGAAGCGTGAGAGCGCGCAGATAGAAATCGTGGCGAACACAACAGATATTATTGATCGTAAGGCAACGCAATTTTCGTGGCTAAATATTAATCATGTACGATTTACGATTATGCCGATTTCTTAAGTCATCGCTTCAGATCTTATTACTGCGTAGTGGAGTGTGGCCATCGGGAAATAGTGTTTTGGAGCGTATTGGGGCGTACAAAAGCGCGATGGAGCGTATCGAGATAGTCGTAACACAACGTGTGAGATGTGACATCCAGTTATGTCACGAATCAATCAACATCTACTGAGCTTTATTACGATTGTTTTACGATCTCCTGCATTGCGTCACGTTGTAGTCATTCTTGTAGGAATATGCACCGTATTCTATTGGCCTCGAGGACGCTTTAACAAGATGTACTACGAATTACCTTAAAGTTATGCCTTGTTCTACAACGATGTGTCACAATCTATTACGTTCTAAAATGTTCACCCCCTTTTGTTGCGTTTGGTCCGATTCCTAAAATTGCATCACGCTGACAGAAAATATTCATTGTGATCCAACTGTCAGCAGTGTAACACTATCTTCTCTTACGTCATCAAGTTAACAACACATAGACAAAAATATAGATTTGTATCCACTGTTGTGACATAATTATGATATATTTACGTTATTTCAATAGAAAAGCATGTCTTTAACATTGCATTAATATGTTTTGTGAGATGAATTCTAGTTTTTAGAAGAATTAAGAGTTACTTAAGAATTATACCATTAAAATGGTAAAAAATAATAATAAATCAACGATTGTTCATTGATGTAAAAGAAAAATCAACACGTCAGTTCACGGTATACATCTGTTACAAACCTCCTTTTTTACATAAATGATTTAAAATTAGCTTAAGTCTAATCAAAATAAAAGTTACCCACGTCACATTCATTATCTGTGATATAACAACAAAACAAGTTAGTCTATGAAACAACGTCAAATATTCGAACGTGTGGTACACACTGTAATTTATAAGTGTCTATAATCCCTTTGGACCCACTTGAAAAAAAGAGAATATGTCTAAGTTACCACCATCTCCAATCGTAGCACTCATGTCATTCGTGCTCTTTATTTTCAATCAAAAGGCAACAAAACGTAAGAGATCATTTATGAACGTTTGAAAGCTTGAGATCGCAAGAGATCGTAAGGGTCGTACACGATCGCTAGAGACCGCGAAAACATTCATAGATGATCGGACACCAAATCGTAATAGTGGGTGATAAACCCGATCAGAGCGTATTGAAACGTAACAGAACGGTCAAAACAAAAACCATTTAATACATTGTGACACAATCACAAAGATACAATGTACCCTGCGATATTTGCTTCGAGCATAATCGTAACCCAATCGTGGTCTAGTGTAAACGAAGCATTACTTAACATTAAATTGATGTCTTAAGGCAAGGTTATGGACAAGATTACACGATGCTTAACAATCCCTATGACAAGTCTGTTTCGGTCTAGCTCCCCTAGTCGGTCACCAATGTGAGCACGATGATGTCCCAGCTGGAGACAACACCACAGACTACAGTAAGTGCAGCATCATCGTCCCCAACCCAAGCAACAACGGCAGCAAGACCTATGTGTGTCAGTCGTGGAAGTACAAAACTAATAAAGAGCATTCAATAGTTTCAGAGGTAAAGTATATTTTCATATCTGGATTTATGTAGAAACAACGTGCAGTATATATTTTTCAATAAAAAAATTTTTTTTCAATTATATCTACATTATCAGTGCAGTCATACAGGGATTTATGATATATACAAGTAGTCCTTGAAAATTAGGACATCGTTGGTTTAATTGTCACATCAATGACTTGACCACTCAAAATAGGAACCCACATGTTAAACTCTTTCACTAATATGATCTGTTTTTATTTCATATGTTCAAAACTGCCATATGCCAACAGTTGCGGTCGTTGTGACGTTAATATATGTGTGATGATCAGTAATTCAAATCATATTTGAAGTTCTTTATCAGCGTATTATTATCATGTGGTTATAATGTAGTCCAAAGATACATCTTGTGATTTCATCGACATGTTTTCATGAGCCAAAACCGAAACTAGAAGGTTTAAAAAATGCTTCTGACTTGTTGCTTACTTTATTTGACAGTGGAATTTGGTCTGCGATGACGTGGTGTGGGGGCGTCTACCCCAATCTCTCTTCATCGTTGGACAAGGCATAGGAGCGATAATGTTTTCAAACTTGTCAGACAAATTTGGGAGATATCCTTTCCTCATAGTGGCCCAGGTTCTTACAGCAGCTGCCGGGCTAGGATTAGCGTTCTCCCCGAACATCATTGCCTACAACATTTTGAGACTATTTAACGGTATTTTCCAACAGGTAAATACTCTACTTGTAATCGTTTGCTCCATCTATTACCCTGTCAATGTTGAATGATTAGATCTTTAAGCAATATTTTCGTTCTTCAATTTTTCCCTTTTTTAATTTCGAATTCTAATTTACAATATTATTGAATATAATGTGTCCTCAAAAATGCAATACAGTTCATATAACGGAATAAACTAATTTATAAGGTCATAGGTAAATATTATAATTCTATTAACAGTAAGTGGATCGTTTATTAAACCGTTAACAGAATGTCAATATAATAATAACCAGCGGCCGCTGTCCTTGCAAAGTTCTTGTTCAGGTTTTTATCATGTGATAAAGATCCGGAGTTTTAAAGATGACCAATCTTTTAAGTGTAGATAGAATCGTCGTTTCATAATAGATCCTTATACCTTTTAACCATATGTGATAAAGAGAGCACAGCAATTATACATATGAATGCGAAAATGAGGTAACAATTGCAGTAACAACAAGAATAAATGATAACATCAGAAAACGAAGACAACATGATGAGACACCATGATGGATATCAGCTAACGTCACAACCATCCATAAAACCCCTCGTCACAACCATCCATAAAACCCCTCGTCACAACCATCCATAAAACCCCTCGTCGTTTTAAGTAGAGCTCCACCTAAGAATCATGCAGAATTCAAAATATCGGATTAGTCGAAAATCGACAAACGAGTTGTTTTAGGGCATTTTGAATAGCATTTAAGCAGAATTACAAAGAAAATTAATAAATGTCCAAAACATTTTTTTTTAAATTTAAGTTGTTTTTATCACCAAGGTGACATAAAGAGAGATTGATTGATTGATATCAAATTATGACCTTATCCACCTCTGCATGATTCTTACATGGAGCTCTACTTAATATGTCCAACTTCTCAAATACCTCTCGCACAGCTTTATGATGTGGCTAAGGTATATGATAACAATGTTTTACAGGGTTTGGTGGTCATAGGGATAACCCTACTATTGGAGAACTTCCCCCGATCTCTCCGTGTCGAGTCGGCCACCATGTATGCTCTTGCTTGGAGTGCCTCTTGTATGCTTCTTGCATTACTGGCCTATCTCTTCCGTCATTTGACATGGAAAGTACAACAGCTTGCATATACCTCAACGTCACTGACACTCTTCTTTCAGGCTTTGTAAGTATATTTCTGTACCTTATATAAATTGCTTAATCTATGTCACACCTTGTTTTGATGTCAATATGCAAATATATATGACTGTGTAACCATCTGGCAACAATAACAAAAAATAAAATAAAATAAAAAAACTGTAAAAAAAAAAAAAAAAAAAAGAGTATATTCTAACATTTGATTAAAATGTGAAAGACAATCGTGATAAAATAAAAATAAAAATATGGGATGACCGCTTTCGATATCAGTGGTTTTAAAAATTGTGACGGTACTATAAAAAAGACTTAAGATCAGATTTTCAACATCAGCAAAGAGTCAGTTTAAATAAAAACTAACTTGAATTCACGTGTTAATCTTTCATACTCAGCACATAATTGGCAGTGTCGGCCATACATTGTATTTTTGTCGTTTATGGTTTTCTGTTCAGCATTACAATTATCAAATCTTCTGTTCAGAACAAAATTGAGTGTGCTGGAGTTTATGAATGTAGTATCAATGCAACTATGTGTTGTATACATGTATGTATTTTTGTTTCGTTGTTGTCAGAATTTTATGGCGTATTTATTTATATTTTCATTGTGTTTTAAGCTTTCTGAAAGAGTCGATTCGTTGGCTAGTCGCTAACAAAAAGTTCCAGAGAGCGACGGATATCATCAAAGTGGTAGTCAGGCGAAACCGGCTTGAAATGTCTTCAGTCGATCTGCAAGGTATAGATGAGAGGATGAAACTACAGCAAACTGATGAACTGACAAACAATGTTGTGGTTTGTCCCGAAATTGAAACCAAGGATACAGATAATTATAACTGTCTTGACCTGTTCCGTACGTGGTTTGTCTTCAGAACGTCTATCCTCATTTGGGTGACATGGTAAGTTATATACCATTGTTATTACTTTATTTTCTTTATCAAATGAAAAAGAAAAGAACATCGTTTGTAAATGTTTTGTAATATTATGTCAAGAACTGAAAAGTTCATTGATAATGCTTTTGATACGATCATGGTAAAATTTGTGTTTAATTGGTAGAACATCTTTCTATTCACGAATCTTACTAAAATCATTTTTTTAATACTACCGTTTATTAATATCCTTTCTGATGCCTTAGTTTGCGTTTTGGTCAGGGATAGAAATCGTAGTTATAGGTCTTGATTTGCAACGTTTGGTTTGAAGTAAATATGCATGTTGTTGTCAATCGGTTCCTATCTTGAATAATTCATCTAACATTAAGACTGAAGTTAGCAATATATATATTAACCTTAACTTAACGTCTTGAAAAGAAAATCTTGCGCAACTTTCTTATCTTGAAAGGAAAATCAGGTTTGAATACTTTATTTCGAGAGACCAATTTAAATAGTTAAGCTGTCAGTGGAGGGTGTTAACCAATGCAGTTTTAATGCTTTTATAACATGTTAACTTGCATTGCTCTCAATGATATATCACTCACGCAAATTGACTAACCTGCCTTTACTACAAGGATGTGTTTGTGTATGGTTACACAGGTTCGTTGACAGTTTGACGTACTTCAGTTTGTACCTGACCGCCTCCTCTATCGCTGACAATCCGTTCCTCAACTTCTTCCTCAACACTCTAGCTGAGTTACCGTCCGGACCTCTCTTATATTTTGTAGGCAAACGGTAGGTGAAATATATCAAATGTGTTCCTCTCAACTCTCCCTGAAAGACAGAATACGCACTAATCATCAGCTAATTTTTATATTGCTGTCAAAATTCGAGAATTCAATTTGGTTAACTGTCGGTTACATGTTACCGAATTTGTTGGTGGACCATCAAGTTAAGACAAAACATTTTGAAAATGGTCGTGAAATGCATCTTAGTTAAAATTTGTACTGGTGAGAGTAAGCCCTGTTAAAGTCCCATAATCAGAATTTTAGTAATATAGATAATTTTTTAAGTATTTTTAACGTATTCTCTGAATATTCAGAAATCCATAAGTACAACCAAACCTGAAATCAGATTATTATTCGTGAAATAAGAATTAAAAAATCGAAACGGCTTTCCCGAACCGGCAGGTTGCTATAAATAGAAAGGGGTGTTTATTTTGCAATGTCGCGCAAAGGTTTGTGGGAAGTGAACACGTGACGCAACTTTGCAGGCGATTTTACTTATCAATAAATTAAATACTTTCAAATACATTGATATCATTTGCATGTTTCGTCCATTTTGCAAGGCGGGAACAAATTGAGTTCATATGCCTTAGCCATTGTCAATACGGGAATCTTTCGAATTTGCATAAATAAGTTTAAGGCATAATATAATAGTCAGAAGGACGCAAATTTTGTTTTGTTCGCAGATTTAGACTTCCTTATATGTAGGCAGGTTTATGGTAAAAAATATTCAGCCTCTTGAACATCATTTTTCTTTATTTTTATGAATTATACTCTCCTTATTTTGGTTTGTTCATAACCAAAACTACTTTCTAAGAAAATAATTGAAATAATAACGATCGGGTGTAATCTTTGTATTGATCGTTTAGTCAAAATTACCGATACATGTTTTCTGTAAAATTGGTGATATGACAGCAAGAAATTTAGATAATGCAGATGTTTGAAATGTGTACCTAAGTGTCTGTAGCCAGTCGGAGCGCAGCGTTATACACGCAGGGAACCTGAATGGCCATGATTTCGATAAACAGGAAATGAGGTGAATTCTACGCACGAAACAGTGATGTCACTGATTGTGGGGTCGTTTAAGGCTACGGCAAGTTTTTGAGGGTGGTGTACTTCAAAATTCAAGTTAGGTACTTTCCCGTTTATCAAATAATCTGATTTTGGTATCAAAAATTTCCTGAAAGATTTTTCTACCCGTCTATGTGCTCCTGTGCCACAATTTTTTGGAAGGCTTAGCTGGATAAGCAAGTCTGAATAAGGGACTTTAATAGTTCCATTTCGCTCCTGAGCGTAAAAGTTTTATGCTTTAAAATATCACTTTTTGATACAATATCGATGACTTTGTACGGATAGACTGAACATGACGTCATCTGTATCAAACAGGTATTGCAGAAAAACATAAAAGCTTTTTTCAGATCATCTTTCATGGAAATGACTTTAAAATAATGATAATAATGTGGCTCTACATCCAGGTTCCAATACCGACTCATGGCACTGTCATGGATGGAGAATTTATGCTTTGTACATGTAGACTAATAATGAAGTCAACTGTTTCACCCAGATTTGGCAGAAGACGATTCTTCATGATATTCCATATACTGGCCGGGGTGTGTCTGTTGGTGTCTACCTGTATCAGAACATTTATAGGTATTTGAAACCTACACAATAACTTGAGAAGTTAAAGCCAAAATTATGAAAGCATGTTCAATCTATGCTCACGTGCATAGTTGTAAGGTGACAAATCAATTTATAAGAATACTTTCTTGAGTTAATATGAATTATTTGGCCTTTTTAAATGTCATAAATGACATTTTGTTTCGTGATCTGGCTGACTACGAGACATCACCGAAAGTAATAGTTTGAGTACTAATTCTTATGAAAAGAAATATCAGACAGTACACTTATTTTTTGTGTGGGAAACAACAAATTGCTTATCTGTAATTAAATATGTTTATCTCTTTTACCTTTTGTAGTTGATGGAACTGGATCAACAACAGCGACAATAATTGCCTTTATTGGAAAAGTAGGAACAACAGCTTGCTTTAATGGGTTGTTTATCTATGCTCCGGAAGTTTACCCTACAAATATGAGGTAGGTTCGGAGAAAAAGAAAACTCAACAAAAATGAAACATTGTTTATTTCTCACGGTGCTGGCAGTGTGGTAGAACCATATCTCCAAAGCTAGTGTTTCCCCTAGGCATATTTAGCAGGGCGCAGCGCCCTGCCCCTTTTCTGTTCCGCCCTGCCCTTTGTCTTAAATTCCATGCCGTTTTTGATAGCTAACTTCTTAACTTGTTTCAACAGGACACAAGGTCTACTGACCACATGTTTAGCTAAATACAGGAACAATAGGGGAAATACTGACCGAGTGTTTGATGGTGATTCAAAATCAAAATGTATGTATGTTCCTTTTTAAGAACTTGTGTACATTTCAAAAAGTAATTACCCTGCCCTTTTTTCAACCTAGGAGAATGACTAAAAGCAGTTTAAACAAGTTATTTCTTGAATGTCTCATGTGGAAGTGGAAGTGTTTGTGGCTGGCAATTGGAAATGCTTTCGGATAAGGCAATTGGGGATGTCGTTCCACACTTAGGATTTGGTTTGTGTACGCAATTGGCAGACCATTGGTCATTCGTTAGAAATAAGGACGTTTCCTGTCACCGGAAGCGAGATATATCATCCAATTGTAGGGGAGGTTACGAGAGAAGAGGTATCTTGAATAACCTCTAAGGGGAGGAATGGTATAGGACGTGCTCACAATTTTCAGGAATACCTTATGTTACCCTAAAGCTTGGATTTTCTAGACGTTTTCAATAGCATATCTTGCATGCCCATCAATTGTAACCCGATCATTCTACGTTTGCCTAGACTAATACATCAGTCTCAGGGTACAAACGTTACACTAACTCCACTAATCTGTACCCTGGGCTCAGAAGCTACATCAGATGGCGTGGCCCGACTTTGGATTTAGCCAATCAAATCATTTTCTCGTTGAAATTTTATCGAGAAGGTGGCGAGAAAATGATTTGATTGGCTATGTCCCAAGTCGGACCGCGCCAGCTAGTCTAGCTTCATGGTACAGATAAGTGGAGTTAGGTAGCGTTCGTAACCTGAGACAGGATGAGACTAATAAAGAGTGTATTGCAGAACTGTTGGATTTGGAGCTGGGTCAACAGCAGGAAGGGTCGGTGGTGCATTCTCTCCATTCGTTCAGATATTGGTAAGAATGGCGACTTTTTAAACATTTGGAATATTCTTATAGAGGAAAGGACTAGACATATATTAATCAATGTACGACCAGGACAGAACTACATACTAAATACAATATGATGTTTTATCCACACAAAAAAGAACCAATTAATTTGACATGGTTTCGTAACAATGTATAAAATATTACCTGCAGAGATATTTTAATTGATGAATCTATATGTGTTTACAATATTGTAGGCGACCGCCATCCCGTGGGCTCCAGGAGCTCTATTCGGAGTCCTGTGTCTCATTGTGGCAGTGTTCAACTACTTTCTACCCGAGACGGAGGGACACGAACTGCCACAGACAACCTCGGAGATGAAAGAATGGAAACAAACGAGCACAATTCCAGGGCGAAATATATAACATACGGCACATCTCCACGGCCTGTTGAATTGAATATTATTTGTTGTATGCTTCTCACGAGGGTAATACGGTCTGATGTATTGTATTTGAAGACATGTTGCCAGAGCCGCCAGGCAAGTAATGCAATGCGGAATTTGTTTTCAAATAAAACACAGATTGATGAGAAAACAAATCTATAATTGATAATCACGAAAACAGCTAATCGAACTTATGTAAACTCTGCACACCGCTTGCGTCTTTTGGTAACGTTATCTTAATGCTATGCGACACCTCTTCTCGAAAAGGAGCTGTTGCTATGGCAGCCGGGTACATGAAATTTGTGGATAACAAAAATTATGCGAAAGGGAATAATTGTAATTACCTGCAAATATCACAAATATATTCAAACAAAATAACGCCCTTCTATGGTAAAAATTACAATTGTTTTAACTTTTGATATTATATTAGCGAAATAATTTAATGCAAGATAGATGAGAGATAGATAGATGTCTTTATCAAAATCATAAATCATAAAAAATAATTTTTATGATATTGATTGTGTGCGAAATGATTGCTATGCAGTACTGTTTAAGTTTCTTACTGTTTATATATTTAATGTTCATAATTCGTTTTCAAATGATTTTTGGTAGGCTGAAATTTATTGTTCATTTATAAAAAATCGCTCCAACTTTGAATGAGTTTGGACAGTGAATCGAAACATTTGAACGAGATCTCGACATCTACGACTCTATGTTCTTGATAAGAAAACGAGGTAATGTATATTGGACCATATGGCTCCAAATGATCAAGTCTAAAATGTGTAAGATCAGTTTTGAGCCAACGAGTCTGAACACAGGTTGGATTCCCATTCTTAAATTGTATGGTTTTGATGCCAGAGTGACCACACCTACAGTTGAAAGAGTAAAAAATCAAAAGGTGTAGGGGAGACCAGGGCAAAGCGCGCCCCCGGGGCAAAGTGACCACGCCTTATTTCTCCAAACCTATCGGCAAATGGAGTAATTTGTCATAACCAACGAATGAAAGTAACCGTAATGAAGCTTTGTGACCAACGCTGGAATCATTTGCCTGAGTTGTGGACGCAGAATTTTAAATATTAGAAAAAACGCGATTTTACTATATGGAACGGATATGTCTCAAATTCAAATATTTAATAAAAATACAAAACGGAACATTGAACTCTCGTGCACATGTTACATGAATTGGTATCATTAATTCATTGAATAATGAAATTTGTAATTACTTGCTTTAATGACTTTCTGTGAATTTCTTAACAAATGCTACCCTTAATGGGGCAAAACGTGCCGGGGGAGCGCTTTGCCCCGTGTGTTATAAAATATATCATTTTGGTTAACATATTGGTGTTAAAGTTATTATTTTGCATTTCTTAAGCAAATAATGTAAAGTTGAACTATCATTTTCATATCAGCATTCTGCTTTTTAGCTCATCAGGTCTGAAAGACCCGATGGGCTTATGGCATGGCATGGCGTCCGGCGTCCGTCCATCCGTCCGTCCGTCCGTCCGTCCATCCGTAAACTTTTCACATTTTCATCTTCTTCTCCGAAACCAATGACTCTAGAGAGCTGAAATTTGATGTGCAGACTCCTTGGCCAATGGGGATTCTAAATTGTAGATTTCGTGACCCCATGACCCCAAATGGGGTCACAGGGGTCAAAACCTTAAAAACCTATTTTCATCTTCTTCTCCAGTTCCAAAAGGTCTAGAGAGCTGAAAAGTTGTGTGTAGACTCCTTGGCCAATGGGGATTCTAAATTGTAGATTTCGTGACCCCATGACCCCAAATGGGGTCACAGGGGTCAAAACCTTAAAAACCTATTTTCATCTTCTTCTCCAGTTCCAGAATGTCTAGAGAGCTGAAAAATTGTGTGTAGACTCCTTGGCCAATGGGTATTCTAAATTGTAGATTTCGTGACCCCATGACCCCAAATGGGGTCACAGGGGTCAAAACCTTAAAAACCTATTTTCATCTTCTTCTCCAGTTCCAGAATGTCTAGAGAGCTGAAAAATTGTGTGTAGACTCCTTGGCCAATGGGTATTCTAAATTGTAGATTTCGTGACCCCATGACCCCAAATGGGGTCACAGGGGTCAAAACCTTAAAAACCTATTTTCATCTTCTTCTCCAGTTCCAGAATGTCTAGAGAGCTGAAAAATTGTGTGTAGACTCCTTGGCAAATGGGTATTCTAAATTGTAGATTTCGTGACCCCATGACCCCAAATGGGGTCACAGGGGTCAAAACCTTAAAAACCTATTTTCATCTTCTTCTCCAGTTCCAGAATGTCTAGAGAGCTGAAAAATTGTGTGTAGACTCCTTGGCCAATGGGGATTCTAAATTGTAGATTTCGTGACGCCATGACCCCAAATGGGGTCACAGGGGTCAAAACCTTATAAACCTATTTTCATCTTCTTCTCCAGTTCCAAAAGGTCTAGAGAGCTGAAAAATTGTGTGTAGACTCCTTGGCAAATGGGTATTCTAAATTGTAGATTTCGTGACCCCATGACCCCCAAATGGGGTCACAGGGGTCAAAACCTTAAAAACCTATTTTCATCTTCTTCTCCAGTTCCAAAAGGTCTAGAGAGCTGAAAAGTTGTGTGTAGACTCCTTGGCCAATGGGGATTCTAAATTGTAGATTTCGTGACCCCATGACCCCAAATGGGGTCACAGGGGTCAAAACCTTAAAAACCTACTTTCATCTTCTCCTCCAGTTCCAAAAGGTCTAGAGAGCTGAAAAGTTGTGTGTAGACTCCTTGGCCATTGGGGATTTTAAATTGTAGATTTCCTGACCCCATCACCCCATATGGGGTCACAGGGGTCAAAATCTTAAAAGTCTATTTTCATCTTCTTCTCCAGTTCCAAAATGTCTAGAGAGCTGAAAAGTTGTGTGTAGACTCCTTGGCAAATGGGGATTCTGAATTGTAGATTTCGTGACCCTATTTTAATCAAAAGTCTGATGAGCTACAGAGCCCATGGCTCTATTTTTTTATATTAAAATGAAATATACCATTTTATTTAAAGGGTTTTGTTTTGTTAAAGAATGACGACAAGAAACAGTTACTAAAGCATATTTTTCTGTTGTTTTTTAAATCATGAACATATAATTCAGTGTATATTACTGTTCAACCCTAAACAATAAGCAATTTATGCCGTTCTGCCAAGTCCGACACAAAATAGTTGTATGAATTCTTTAATTTGTCCATATAACCAATTCAATTCATCTAATATTCATTTAATTTACTGGTTTTGATATTCAATAACCTACATTATCAACACATTCGTAGTTGAAAGAAATGTACATGTACCAACCATAACGATATTTGGTCATTGAGAATGTTGAACATGTAGGTCCATGACATGTTACGGAATATTTTGCGCATTCTTGCATATATTGTCAACTTTTATGTTAATTATATCCTTCATATGGGTTCGATAGTTGCCTTGCATTATCAAGATGATAGCTTTTGATTTGTATTGGCTGATTATATGTGTGTAATATCTATTACATTCTGTGTTTTTTTTCGAATGGGGCAAAACGCCCAGGGGATTGGGCACTTTGCCCCAAACTAAAGGGCAAAGCGCGCCCCCTTAGTCAAAATATATTTACGTTAAAATATCCTTATGCCGAAATGGCAGATTAAAAAAGCATGTGCCATGTTACAGTCTGTCTGATAAGTATTAGAGATAGTGTGCAAGTTGCGTTCTGTACATGTCGGGGTGCCCACTAGACGCACTTTTATGTTAGGGGGCGCGCTTTGCCCTGGTCTCCCCTACATACATGTACGGACAAGTGGCTTTCAGCTCCGTTAAGCTGAAAAGGTACAATAACGTTACAACCGTAAACCATCTCAAACTTTCATAAGTCTTAGGTATAAATCTTCTCATTCACTCATTTAAAGAGGCAGCTAGTAGTACGTTTTTTGAAAATTTTATATTCTAAAATTTTCTCTGATAATTGTATGTTAAAGGGGCAGTAACAGGTTTTTTAAAAAGTTTATATTTTCAATTTTTCACTGATAATTGTATGTTAATGATAAATGTATTAATCTGTTAGTGCTATTACACAAACCAATCATCCATAGTCAGAGAGCAAATTATAAAGATTCACATAAAGTCCATTGACGGTCATTTTTGTCTGAAGCCTATCATTTTGTGAAAGAAAAAGGTACCGCATGACTGAACTTTACTTTATATATTTGATTTATAAATAACTGCTTCATTTAGTTTTATACATTGTCTTTCAATTGGAACCTGAAATCACCTTATATCCCCACTAAAACGCGCTCCTGTCCCTTAAAAACAAATTGAAACATGTAGATGATGATGTCGTGTACCAACTTCCTTTGAGGTGTACATTAATGGTGGTCTATATCAAATTTGTGACTATTGCAAATTTCTGTGTCTTAACGATTTTGGTTATTTTACATGAAACGCCCATCTTTAAAACAGCATATACATGAACAAGAGTTTGTAAAGTTGATGTGTCAAAAGCCTGGCTAGTTCATCTCATCCGTTAGTTTGACAAAAGACAAAAGAACAAAATAAAGAACAATGTCTTGACTTTATGTCTTAAGTTATGTGTTAAATTCATAAAAATCAAATGTTTTCTAAGTTGTTTGAATTTTCCATTTTGAAAGGCCTTATGTGTTAATGCTATGACATGGCTACCAAGTTAAAATGTTAGAGGCTCATTTTGACATAACTTGACCATGACATTGACTTTGATTGACATATGGAAAAACAAAAAGAGTTCTTAAAAAAGTTGTTTTGGGAGATCATGATCTAGAAATCTTGCTTAATTTAGTTTTCATGTTCACAATTTTACTAGGGTCTCTTGATAATGTTAACCCAGTTGATGATGATGAATTAATGTACTTTTGGAGATATTTAATTCAGGGCGTACTTTTTTATTAGATAATATCGAGGGAAATATTATCCATTTATAATTCTGTTTCATCCCTCCTGTCCATATGCATGCTAAATCGTGTTAGGATCTATACCTTCTATTCTGTAAATAAAGTTTGATATCCATAAAAATCTTGTACTTTTTTTTGCCATTTATTGTTACTTGTTAATTTTTGGTGTATCATCTTAAACTGTCATTATCATTTTCACATCAAATGTAGAATAAACCTTACTTACGATACAATAAACAAACATTGTTCGTCATTTAGGTATATTGAATATACTATTATCACAAATTCTGAACATCCTTAATTATAAGTTCCCTTTGCAAAGTATCATTATGTTGTGATTAAGGTGGTTCAGAATCTTGTCTAGATTAGGTTTGAACAATTTTGTTATTCAAAAGAGAGCAAACTAACCAAACATCTTAATTTTCAATTTCTGTTAGGCTCTTTTCAACCATTCAAAAATATAAATTCTTAAAGAAAAATTTTTCACAGTATCTATGTTTGAGATCATACGCACCAACACTTAAAATATAACAACAAAAACTGTATTTGTGTCTTTATTTGCTATTTCAACTTAATGTTATAATCATTTATCCCACATAAAATTAAAGTACAAATATTAAACTTTCAAGCAAGTATTACTTTTACAGTAACTCTAATATGATAACAATATAACTCCCACAAATTTCAACAGTGTTCTTACTTTACTGAGACAATTTAGAGGCTGGTTTCGTGACTTTAATGATTTGATGAATAGATCGTCTAACTTCTTACAATATGTACATCAAACATTTTAATTGTCAAAAACATTAATTCATTAATGTATAAATTCTCCTACATTAAAATAAATGTATCACTTGCTTGATAACGCTGTTATTAACTACACTCAAACATATCATTTCACTTCATAACAACTTGTTTTTCAATAGCACTGTGATGTTCATATCGCAGTAACAAAACCTTATTCAACAGCAAATAAATGGACAAGATTAACACAATTCAACTGTGAGAAATAAGCATTGAATAAATGGCTTCTTAAAGGGGCAGTAGCACGTTTTTTTATAATTTTATATTCTTAATTTTTCACTGATAATTGTAAGTTAATGTTAAATGTATTATTTTGACAGTGTCAAAAATCTCATTACACAAGCCAATCATCCATAGTTAGAGGACAAAGTATGAAGATTCGCATAAAATTCATTGGCGGCCTTTTTGTGTGAACACCTTTAATTAAATTTTTGTAAGAAAAAGGAATCGCATGGCTAAAGTTTACGTTATGTAATTTAATTATTACTGCTCTATTTAGTTTAAATACATTGTCTTTCAATTGGAACAATTAATTTTAATTTTCCTGACATCACCTTATATTTTACCCTAAAAACGTGCTACTGCCCCTTTAAACAAGCTCCAACATATATATATAGCACAGGTGAAGATTTCATTGCAAGGTATAACCCAAGTTAGTAATTAAACACTGGATAATATGAGTCTAGCTGCATTTCTTAAACTTTTCTGTGTTGGCTCTTTGGCCCAGTACAACTTTTCTTCTTACTTTTATCAGACAGTTGCTACCTATTATAAATAAGTTATAAAAACCCTCACTTAATGGAAGATTTTATAGTGAAGCGAATACTTTCTTCAGTAAATGTACTCACTTATCCAAGCAACCAAAACATCTGTATAAGCATGGTTCCACTGAATACATGTATTCAAAAGTCATGTTGCATTAATGGAACTACGGTGTTTGTGTTTTATAATCATTTCAAACTCAAGATATATTTCATTTTCCTCATGTTCAAAAAGATAATGCAATGCACAGTTCCTTCAGAACGCCACAATCACAAAAACAGTCGATGAGCATCCCAGAAGTCTTTCACGTTGCAATGGGGTCTTGTGGGTTGTATTTCCGCTTGGATACAATGATCTTGTGATTTGAAACCGTAATGCCATACATGAAATCATCCCAGATAACTGGAAAAGACAAAAACATAATCATAACATTGTCTTTGAAAGAAATTATTTCTAGGTTATATTTCCACTTGAAAACAATAATCTTGTGAATTTGTAATGGTAATGCTATTCATCATATCATATGTAGAGAAAAAATACATAATGATAACTTTGTCTTCAAAAAACATTTACAAGTGGTACAAAATTCTCAAATTGATGGTTTTGAGCACAGAGGTTCGAATCTCGGAGTGGACCCTATAATAATTTTTTAAAACTTTGTGCTCATATATCGTTTTCATTTGTTGAAATAAATTTGAACGAAATCGGTCAAGAAATAAACATTTTAGCATAATTCCTATCTGTTATATAGAATACAAAAGGGGAGACACTGAAACCTGATCGAAAACTGGACACCCGACTATTTAACGTGCGGTGCAATTAAAACTAAATTTTATCTCAAGATTATACATTGGAATCATAGATCTTTGCTTGCTAAACATCTCGCCCAAACTATCAAACTTCAATCTAGTTTAAACTAGCTGTAATGTTATCGTCCCCTAAGTCCTTACGTTACATCTAGCTACTAACCCACCTGGTCCGTGTCACGCATGCGCGGACATCAGCCAATGAAAAAAGAACTGGCTGATCCCTTTGAATGGGACAATCTAGTTAATACAAGCTGTTAGAATCGGTCAATCTAGTTAAAACTAGCTGTAATGTTTATTTCCAATAAGTCATACATTAAATCATCGATATTTATTCTCATAATGTGTAAAATGCAATATAAATCCTAACGACGCCAGATTCAAAGAGATCAGACAGTTGATTTCCTCGCATGCGCAACACTGACCAGGTGGGTTAGTAGCTAGGTGTAACGTAAGGACTTAGGGGACGATAACATTACAGCTAGTTTTAACTAGATTGATCAAACTTCTTCCAACTTTTGACCACTGACCCTCGCATTAACACCACACGAAATATAGGGTCCACTTCGAGATTCGAACCTCTGTGGTTTTGAGAAATAATACATACCCGATATTCTCTTAAATGTATCTTTTCTATCTGAAGTTACTGGTATTTTGGCTGCAGTGTACACAAGCTTGGTGATTTTCCCAGCTGTAACTTCATCGTTTTCAAGGTCACCTCCAGACTGTCGGATAAGAAAAACACCTGAATGTCTATATTTGTACATTATTTACAATGCAATGTATACTGTGATTGTATCTATGCCTTGTAATCTTTGGCAAAAATGTAACCAGCAAGGCAAAAGTGAGCGCAGCTCACATACCCCCGCCTGTAGTTTGACCGCCTTTCTTTGACGAAAATAGTGAAAAGTCATATGTTCTGATAAGTCCTAGGATTGTTATCGTATTTTTCCATCACATGATATAGAAAATAACATTAAAATTTAATTTGTCTGAATAGGTGTGAACTGGTATAACTATGATAATAAATGTTTTTCAACAAACTCTCACCTTCCATTCAGTTCCATGTAGGTCAATTTATATTCCAATATATGTATTCTTTGCAGTGGTAACAACATCAGTCATGTTCTATGTTCATACAGTTTCCATATGAGTATCACAATAGGTCAAAATCCCTTTCTTTTGGTTACTTCCCAAAAGATAACTTGAAGGCAAAACAGTCACATTTACAATCTTTATACGGTATGTGTTTGTCATTAGGAAATATATTTACAAGCTTGATCCTCAACCTACTGTTTTCGGACTGTTTTGGTTCAAAATTACAAAAATTATTTGAACTTTGGAATTAAAACCCCTAAAAGGCACAACAGCATCATATATGTTACTGCCATACCAAGTTTGAAAATTCCAAGTGGTATAGTTTTTAAATTATGATCCGGAAACGACACAAAGTCGGTTTTTGGTCAAAATTTCAAAAATTATTTAAACGTTGGAGGTGAAACCTCTAAAAGGCACAACAGCATCATGTAGGCTACTGCCATACCAAATTTGAAGTTTCAAAGTGGTATAGTTTTTTAATTATGCTCCGAAAACGAGACAAAGTCCAGAAATCGGATGTTTTTTGGTCAAAATTTCAAAATTATTTGAACCATTGAGATGAAATCCCTAAAAGGCACAACAGCATCACGTAGGCTACTGCCATACCAAATTAGAAGTTTGTAAGTGGTATAGTTTTAGAGTAATGCTCCAGAAACGATTTCGGACGGACACGCGGAGCGCTATATACCCCCGACTACGTCGGAGCGGGGGTATAATTATGCATAAAAATTATAACATATCATATATGAGGACATAGGACTTGGAACCCCTGACCATGAAGCGCACACTCCTTTGAAAACAATATGGCTCTTTCTAAATTCTATTCATACCACTTTGTCCATATCTCCATGAATTATTTCATTCTTCTTTGCAGTAGAAATTACCAGTAGTCACAATAAAGAATACAAGAATACATCAAAATAAGTTCAAATGTATCAAACGTATGCAATATCTAGTGAAATGAAATATCGTAATTTTTCTACTGATTCGAACCTCAAATTTTCAAACGATTTTCTGAAAATGTCTATGGTTGAACTATTTTTTACTTTTGATTGCTCATTCGCCACCATGGTTGCAATGTTAGATAAATAAGAACATGTGTAATTTAAAGGCATAGGGTTTATAGATGCATGACCACATGATAATTAAATTGAAATGTCTTCATTATGAAGCTATTTTGAATTCTAAAGTCTAGATTATTTAAGAGATGAATCATAAGGACTTTTGGCACTTAGTTGAAATTTTAGAAGTACTTTGGATTTGTGACTTACTAAAATATGATGTGGTTGAATTATTAGAGATGTCGAATTAAAACAGAAATTGTGGTACATATTTTAAATATGTATGAAATATTGACATGAAATTAAGTGTTTCTCTTGACGTACACTAACAACAGCACCATCCTCCGTCAGGATCAGATATCCAAGGGATTCAGGAATTCTGTCAATTCCTTGGGACGCCATTGTCACCTAGTCTTCTGTGGTGCTGTCTTATTCTGCAATGTAAAACATATTTGATGCAATTAAATCCCTTTACCTGAAAGCGTTCGAAACCATGTTTGACTATCTTAAAGAATTCTTAGTTTTTGAATACTTACTCTGTGTGATGACCAGTGTTTGAAATAAGCGTAGGCCTGCATGTAGACCCGACACCGACATTTATTCACCAGGGCCCTTTGCAATATCCTCTGGTCCTTACAGGCTCACAGTTTTTTTATATGATACAATACTGGCTGTAGGACATATTTCCCTGCAAAACCCTCATAACTATCACTCACAACTGATAACAATGTATTGTATTTATAGTATACTGATACCAAGAATATTATTATTTTTTAATAAGTCAAATCAGTACTGATAATGAAAGCCGACAGTTCGGAGTTTGGCCAACAGTTTTTCCTATCTGCGGGTCCTTATTGACCAGCAGCTTTTGGATGCTTATTTCAAACACTGACCAATGATGACCCTAGACAGTTTCCCTAAAGTTATGTAAATTTATCTTGAGTCTATCATTAAGGTGACCAATTTATCAGTGTTCAGGTCGACATTTTGATATTTGTGAAATGACATGAAAGAAGCACTGTACTGTTAAATTTTTACAATATAGTAGAAATAAACTTAATGTATTTCCAGATTAACTATTTTCAAATTATTATTGATAAAACTAATCAACAATGCTTATTAATGGCATAGGTAGACTTTTCACACTCAAAATGACAATGAATGGCTCAAGGAACCGGTACTTCTCATTGTTGGTGGATTTGATCAAGTGTCCGCTCTTCTTTTTTGAGTTCGAATATCACAAGTAACATGTTTCAACTGGATTGTGTCAAAATGAATTTGTTGCAATGTGTTGCGGTGAAACCTGCAAACTTTGGCTTGAACTAACAAGCCATCCTCGGTAAAACACTGAAATTCAGCATTTACCCAAACCTTCCTGCTTGTAGATAACTTTTCTACTGCAGACAAAGTTGCCGAGCCCCTTTGGTATAAATCCAAGCATTTACTGGAAAATAAATCGAAAAGGTAACTTCCCATAAGATAAGGAAAAAAGAAATGAAGAAGCCCTGTTGCCATTCATAAAATAGGCTAGTGTACAGTGCATTTTATATAGAAATGAAGTATACACATCTTGAAACTTTACCCAGTTTCATTGCTTGTTATCTGCTTTGAACACATGCCAAATAACGAACCAATACACAACACAATCACCTACCGAATTTCGCAAATTGACATGTGATTATAAACAGGAAATGTTTTGATTCTGAGAGCCGTGTCACATGACTGGCGTGAACACGAGATCTCGCGAGGTCCCAAAAATGTAACCATCGTATTTTCGTCCGAACTGTGTAAAGAAAGTATAATATGACACGTCTATAAACGCATACAAACTTTATATTCAATCTCTTATGTATCATAAACTTTTAAGCGAATCATTTACAAGAATATTTCGATGTCAAATGCCCTAATCAAGAGGTCACATGACTTGTGAACGAGATTCAAGATGGCGGTGGAGGGCACTTCCTCCCCAAATTTAGTCTTCTGCTAAAATCCTATGAAAATTGAAGTCGAATGTGACTTCATGCAAAGACAATTTTAAGGAAATATGGCAACGAACGCTGGTTTTCAGCGTGTGAGAAATCCACATGATTTACCAACGTACCAGGTGATACATTGTGTCCTTATGTTCTCCCATTTTCTCGTTGAATGTTCTGTTCGATTTCTTATCAATGGGATAAATTTGACATATCACTTCCATCCTCGCAATGAAACCATGGGTAAAAACTAAAACAAATAAACTAATCAGATAATGAAACGTTCATATTAATAGTAATTTGATGGATTTAGGTAGATTGTATTTCACTATGACTTGACATTTCTTCATTCAATATATCAATGTCAAATGAAAGCAAAAACAAACTATCTAAGAATATTGGAAGTTTTGGCAGGTTGAATGTTACTTATAAATGCATGAATAACATTCAAAATAATCTCTAAAGAATGGGACTTCAGTGGTTAAAGGAAATATAACTGTTTACTGAAAACCAATGGCAAGTAACTGTTGATTACATAACGATCACACCATTTCTTCTGAAGACTTATTTTTGGACTTTTCTTTCACCACATTTGAAAGTGAATTGTTGGCATTTGAACAGTCTAAAGAATGCAATGGCAATGCTTTTTAAATGTCATTAGTAAAACCTTTATGACCTTTGTCAAATGAGTAATGTTACCAATACTTTAATCAATGACTTGTATGCATACTTGAACTATTACTTGTAAAAGTGTCACAGACATGCAAAAATGCATACATATTTCTTTTGCATTATTTACGTAATTAAGCTGCCAAAGTATTCTGTTAAATGTGGGGAAAACATTTATATGACTACTATGGTACTCTTGTTTTCTAGTTACTAATCTTTAGGTTTTTTAGGGCCACTCAAGGTGTCATTTTGATTGAGACGTATTCACTGTTGTAGGAAAGTATCATTTTAGAACCAGTAGACGTTGTATAGTAACATTAGGAAGTCGTGATAATGATCTTAAACCAGAAAATGACGCACATCAAAATGATCATTTATTGAAAGGTAATTTTGGAAACTTATCTGAAGCAGTTAGAATGACAGTTATGAGGTGATAATGTTTAAAAAAGGTTATATTACTAGAATTCATGTAAATTTGACATGTGAATTTGGCTGCAACGAATATAAATGACTGCAATACGATTTTAGCTGAAAACAATTATTCATCTAATAATTGCTATTTGGTGATGAATGTTTTGAATCTATGTCATCAAAAATGCCATCTATATTTGTTTCAAAGCAAAACAATATGTGGTGAAAATTACGGAGTGGTACTTTAATACTTAGGAGTGGCCATAATATATCAAGTTTTGTGACTGCCTTTTAAAAGATAGAAATTAACATTCAGACAATGTAAAATATCTAACTATGAAGTTAAAAAGAAAGATTTGAGCACTAAACATGAAATTACATGCCAATCAGCGTCTTTAAAACAGTGTTTTTAGCTCACCTTTACAAAGTAAATGTGAGCTTATGTCGTGGCGCTTCGTCCGTCGTCCGTCTGTCTGTCCGTCTGTCCGTCTGTCCGTCCGTCCGTCTGTCCGTCCGTAAACTTTCAGGAAAAAGACTACTCCTCCTAAACGAATCCAGATATCATTCTGAAATTGTAGTATGTTGTACCCATGGTGATTCCTCACAGAAAGGTAGACGTTTCAGTTTTGAGAATCCAAGATGGCCGCCATGGCAGCCATATTGAATTTTCAATTAGATTTCATGAAAAAGACTACTCCTCCTAAACGAATGCAGATATCATTCTGAAATTGTAGTATGTTATACCCATGGTGATTCCTCACAGAAAGGTAGCATTTCAGTTTTGAGAATATAAGATGGCCGCCATGGCAGCCATATTGAATTTTCAATTAGATTTTACGAAAAAGACTACTCCTCCTAAACGAATGCAGATATCATTCTGAAATTGTAGTATGTTATACCCATGGTGATTCCTCACAGAAAGGTTGACGTTTCAGTTTTGAGAATCCAAGATGGCCGCCATGGCAGCCATATTGAATTTTCAATTAGATTTCATGAAAATGACTACTTCTCCTAAACCAATCTAGATATCATTTTCATATTGTAGTATGTTATACCTATAGTGATTAATCCAACAAAGGTAGCCGTTTCAGTTTTGAGAATCCAAGATGGCCGCGATAGCAGCCATATTGACTTTTCAGCTGCAGATGACACATCATTATTACTAAATTTTAAGCTTTCATCAAGTGATCACTCGCACTATATAAATTCACTAATTTGAACTTACTAATCATAATATTATCTTGAATATGACATATTTAAGATTGTCATGCAAGTTGTTCTATATTTTTAAGTGTTTCTAAAACATTAAGATGAAAGACAAACATAATTAATTAATTTGTTTAAAATATTTATGGCTGCATAAACTAGCTGCAAAAACCCAATGACGTTAAACATCATGTTGAATTTTAAACAATGGTATCTCCCTTATATTCCTTTAAATACCACACAAAAGGGGTCAACCAGAGTTCAGATATTCCTATGCTTTTCTAATACACATCCCAATACAGGCTGCTAGCATCACAGTCTCAGCTGCTAGTCTGTTGCATAATCAACCTGACCTGATATGGTAGAGCATCATGCTATATGGCCATGTGTATGCACTAAGAGTTATGGAAATTAGACTTGTATTCTCATGACAGTGATATGTTCTTTTTAAGAATAACAACTTACACAAAACTTGTCAACAATAAGCTTTGTGTTTAGCAATCTACATGATAAGTTGATGTGGAAAGAGTTATTTTGCATCAGGTTCCAGTTCCTGTGTTTTACTCATATTTGTACCATTTCTATATATTTAACAGAAGCTCTTCTTGACACAAAATCAATTTAGGACATAAGCTAACTATATTTTGTGAAATTATATATATTTTTCACAACAATTCATGTTCTCTCATGTCAAGTCTTTTAATACCACACATAAGGGCTTAGCCAGAGTTCAGGTTTACATGCTCAGCACACTAGGATGCATCTCCAAATATACGTACACAAAGCCAAATACACAAATTGCTACACTCTCCTTAAGGATCTGGGGCTAGCAGCCCTGCCTGCTTGTATATTGCATAGTAATCATGACCTAATTGATAAATAGAACATAATGGACTTTATGGAAAGTATATAAATTGTCTTTATGAAAAGTATACTTGTATTCTATTAAAAGTAATACTTTTTACAAATAACAATTTAAACAAGTCAAGAATCTGCTTTAATGTACTGTAATCTACATGATAAGTTAATAATAGAGGTATTTTGTATCAGGTTCCAGTTCCAATACCATGTGTTTGATAAATACCTGTAAAACTAAATGATAATTGTATCATGCTGAAGGGGTTCTGGGAACAACATGTCATCATAGAAGTCATTATTTTTCAATTAGATTTCAGGCCAAGTACTACTCCTATTAAATCAATTAAGATATCATTCTGAAAAGTGAGTATTTTTTTATATAGTGATTCCTGACAAAGACGCATTTATTTTATTATCAAGAATCCAAGATGGTCAATATGTCAATTATATTGAATTTTCAATTAGATTTCATGAAATTCATTGAAAAGAATACATTTCCTGATCAATCAAATCAATGTCATTATATTTGTATTGATACGCTTGTTGTAATATTTATCAACACTATAAATACAGTTACAAAAAACTGTATGAATCATCTTTATCTGCGAACAGCCTGAAGCATGACTGTTTTAATAAATCCTTTTTAATAAAACATAAAATGATAAAAGTTGTTCACTCCATCAGTGGGTTACATAATTCCTGACACTTCATATATGGCAAATAACATAGCCAGTGAGGGATAAATATACATTTTTTAATCATCTATATCTGATTACGGTCTGAACAATGATTATCTAGATAATTATAATGATCATTCAATTCAAACAAATCCTTTTCAAAAGCATTTAAAATGATTAAATTTGTTCACTCCCAACACTAACTGTTAGGTTTTTTACTCCTTTGTTCCCATGCAATTAATTTATTCCAAATTGAAAATTTTGGTTAATGAATAACAAATTATCTTTTATTTTTTTTGATATGCTAATAAAAGATATCATTTAATATTCATCTTCAAAACTAATTGAACAGCTGTCTGAACAATTCTTTTTTTACAAAGTCTTTCTCACCAATTCTCTCTGTTAGTTAAGATACTTCAATAAACATATTACTGAGTTGACCTCCAGATTATTTCCATTGCAAACCTCTCTTCTACCCCCACCCCTTCTATCCCCCCTTTCCCACCTCCCTTTTTTTCTCCTGTCCTTCCATTGCAAACCTCTCTTCTATTACATGAGACATATCACTAGCTGAATTTGTGATTTGTGTCAGAGGGATATATTCCAAATGTTTATGTGCATCATCTTTTAGTTCTTTGGAAGTTGAGAGTGTGACTAAATGAATACTCCTAAACCAATCAAGATATCATAATGAAATTAATACAGATGCCCACATAAAAGTAGCATTTTGAAGATTAAAAAGTCCAAGATAGTCACCAATTCAGCCATAGATATAGAACAAAGTTATACAAAAACCTACTGCTTGTTAACAAATCATGATTATATCATTCTTGTATTAATGTTTGTTCAAGCTCTAGTGGTTTCCAACAGAAGAATAGCATTTTAAAAGATAAAAAAATCATGATGGCAGCCATAATCAATTATCATATAAAAGATGGTTACACAAACCATTTTACCACATCATTCATTTTAAGGTGAGCTTCTGTACCCTCGGTACTTTTATTAAAGATTGTTTCAGACTTTCAGTAATAAAGCTTTTAGAACTAGCTTTAAAAGAATTTAACAAATATTTTCTATTTTTTTTACACAATTGAAACCAAATAAAAACAATTTGTCTTCACAAATCAACTTCCCTTCAATTACTTTCAGAAACGTTTACGTCATCTGCGGAGTATAGCTGTAAGGAACCTGGTGTGTGACACCTACAGAGGTATAGAGATAACCAGGATGCAGACTTTCTTCACCTTGCACAGAGATTCTACCACAAAAGGTTGGTTTTTGATATCAATTCAAAACAATCTCATGTTACGTATTCCAAATTATCATATAATGGAGGGTGTTATCGATGGAATAAAGCTATCGGATAAACTTGGTTAACGATTTGCTCAAAATCTGATAAAGATGCAAATTAGGTCAAAAGGCTCGCATAATAAAATTTTTATTCCTATTATATGATATTAATGATACGAAAACACACTCAGTTAATAATCTCTATTTATTCTCACCTGATGAATTCTGTGGCAATTGAGAATTCAGCAGAAATTATTTATGATTGTAGACATGAAGCAAATGTTAAGATTCTGATGCAAATAAGTTTTAAAGCGTCGCGCTACGAGTTTGACTTTAAATTGGGGTAGCTCAATTGGCACCAGTCTCGCTGAGGTCCGGAGTTCGAATTCCATCCAGGTCAAGGTGTAAAAACCTAGAGTTCACCTCTGTTAGAACTCTAAAATTGTCACCCTGGAGCCCTATCAAGTTTCACATTTCTGCAAAAAAAGTTTGTATTGTTGTTGTTGATTGGACAATTTTTTTGTTATGGTCTTGAACCTCTGATGATTTGAACTCTGTTGTTGTGGAAAAATTGTTCTTTAGGTATCATATTGATAAACACTGTGAAAATATTTAATATGAATAAAACAACGCTTTGTTTTTGTGTTACTTTTACTTCTTGTTATAATCAAACTCTGATCTCAAAGAAATTGCAGGCAGGCTTTAGAAAGTGTGTTGAATGAATTATGTTTTTATTTCTGCATGAAAGTTTTATCAGTGACCTTATGACAGCAGAATGTAGAGAAACTTCATAAAACATCAACTAACCTCGACCTTACCACTTCTCAATTTCCGTTCAAAGTTTTTTCAAAAAAATAAAAGCTGGACTTGATTTTTGTTCATTTGTCCAATAAACACTGTTTATTAGCCTTTCATTTAGACAGCGTTATTATCGGCTGTGAAAAACCCACCTGGGTCAGGGGCCATAAAACTCGTGCGGGTGTGACGTTATAAACAGACTATACAGAGCAACACATCATTATTTCAACTGAAATACCGCCTAAATAATTGTTTAATTACCATTGATGTGGATATATTTATTACACCAAGTGCTTAGTAGTGTTACGTCGTCAAATGATTTATCTAACTGAGTGGAAAACATTTCCTGAAAATCGTTAATTATTAGTTTTTTTAGCTCACCTTTACAAAGTAAATGTGAGCTTATGTCATGGCGCTTCGTCCGTCGTCCGTCTGTCTGTCCGTCCGTCCGTCCGTCCGTCTGTCCGTCCGTCCGTCCGTCCGTCCGTCCGTAAACTTTCAGGAAAAAGACTACTCCTCCTAAACGAATCCAGATATCATTCTGAAATTGTAGTATGTTATACCCATGGTGATTCCTCACAGAAAGGTAGACGTTTCAGTTTTGAGAATCCAAGATGGCCGCCATGGCAGCCATATTGAATTTTCAATTTGATTTCAGGAAAAAGACTACTCCTCCTAAACAAATGCAGATATCATTCTGAAATTGTAGTATGTTATACCCATGGTGATTCCTCACAGAAAGGTAGACGTTTCAGTTTTGAGAATCCAAGATGGCCGCCATGGCAGCCATATTGAATTTTCAATTAGATTTCAGGAAAAAGACTACTCCTCCTAAACGAATCCAGATATCATTCTGAAATTGTAGTATGTTATACCCATGGTGATTCCTCACAGAAAGGTAGACATTTCAGTTTTGAGAATCCAAGATGGCCGCCATGGCAGCCATATTGAATTTTCAATTAGATTTCAGGAAAAAGACTACTCCTCCTAAACGAATCCAGATATCATTCTGAAATTGTAGTATGTTATACCCATGGTGATTCCTCACAGAAAGGTAGACGTTTCAGTTTTGAGAATCCAAGATGGCCGCCATGGCAGCCATATTGAATTTTCAATTAGATTTCAGGAAAAAGACTACTCCTCCTAAACGAATCCAGATATCATTCTGAAATCGTAGTATGTTATACCCATGGTGATTCCTCACAGAAAGGTAGACGTTTCAGTTTTGAGAATCCAAGATGGCCGCTATGGCAGCCATATTGAATTTTCAATTAGATTTCATGAAAAGACTACTCTTTCTAAACCACTCTAGATATCATTCTGAAATTGTAGTATGTTATAACTATGGTGATTCTGCACAGAAAGGTAGACGTTTCAGTTTTGAGAATCCAATATGGCTGCCATGGCAGCCATATTGAATTTTCAATTAGATTTCATTAAAATGACTCCTTCTCCTAAACCAATCTAGATATCATTTTCATATTGTAGTATGTTATACCTATAGTGATTCCTCCCACAAAGGTAGACGTTTCAGTTCTGAGAATCCAAGATGGCCGCGATAGCAGCCATATTGACTTTTCAGCTGCAGATGACACATCATTATTACTAAATTTTAAGCTTTCATCAAGTGATCACTCGCACCATATAAATTCTCTAATTTGAAATTACTTATCATAATATTATCTTGAATATGAAATATTTAAGATTGTCATGCAAGTTGTTCTATATTTGTAAGTGTTTTTAAAACATTAAGATGAAAGACAAACATAATTAATTAATCTGTTTAAAATATTTATGGCAACTAGCTGCAAAAACCCAATGACATTAAACATCATGTTGAATTTTAAACAATGGTATCTCCCTTATATTCCTTTAAATACCACACAAAAGGGGTCAACCAGAGTTCAGATATTCCTGCTGAGTTCACTATGCAATTGTAATACACATCCCAATACAGGCTGCATCACAGTCTCAGCTGCTAGTCTGTTGCATAATCAACCTGACCCAATTGATATGGTAGATCATTATGCTTTATGGCCATGTGTATGCAATAAGAGTTACGGAAATTAGACTTGTATTCTCATGACAGTGAAATGTTCTTTCTAAGAAAAACAACTTACACAAAATTTGTCAACAATAAGCTTTGTGTTTAGCAATCTACATAAGTTGATGTGGAAAGAGTTATTTTGCATCAGGTTCCAGTTCCTGTGTTTTACTCATATTTGTACCATTTCTATATCTAACAGAAGTTCTTCTTGACACAAAATCAATTTAGGACATAAGCTTACTATATTTTGTGAAATTATATATATTTTTCACAACAATTCATGTTCTCTCCCGTCAAGTCTTAGGGCTTAGCCAGAGTTCAGGTTTACATGCTCAGCACACTAGGGTGCTTCTCCAAATATACTTACACAAAGCCAAATACACAAATTGCTACACTCTCCTTAAGGATCTGGGGCTAGCAGCCCTGCCTGCTTGTATATTGCATAGTAATCCTGACCTAATTGATAAATAGAACATAATGGACTTTATGGAAAGTATATAAATTGTCTTTATGAAAAGTATACTTGTATTCTAATAATAGTAATATTTTTTACAAATAACAATTTAAACAAGTCAAGAATCAGCTTTTGTGTACAACAATCTGCACGATGAGTTAATATTAACAAGTCAAGAATGTGCTTTTATGTACAGTAATCTACATGATAAGTTAATAATAGAGGTATTTTGTATCAGGTTCCAGTTCCAATACCATGTGTTTTATAAATACCTGTGAAACTAAATGATAATTGTATCATGCTGAAGGGGTTCTGGGAACAACATGTCATCATAGAAGTCATTATTTTTCAATTAGATTTCAGGCCAAGTACTACTCCTACTAAATCAATTAAGATATCATTCTGAAAAGTGAGTATTTTTTTATATATTGATTCCTGACAAAGACGCATTTATTTTATTATCAAGAATCCAAGATGGTCAATATGTCAATTATATTGAATTTTCAATTAGATTTCATGAAATTCATTGAAAAGAATACATTTCCTGATCAATCAAATCAATGTCATTATATTTGTATTGATACGCTTGTTGTAATATTTATCAACACTATAAATACAGTTACAAACAAATGTATGAATCATCTTTATCTGCAAACAGCCTGAAGCATGACTGTTTTAATAAATCTTTTTTAATAAAACATAAAATGATAAAAGTTGTTCACTCCATCAGTGGGTTACATAATTCCTGACACTTCATATATGGCAAATAACATAGCCAGTGAGGGATAAATATACATTTTCTAATCATCTATATCTGATTACGGTCTGAACAATGATTATCTAGATAATTATAATGATCATTCAATTCAAATAAATCCTTTTCAAAAGCATTTAAAATGATTAAATTTGTTCACTCCCAACACTAACTGTAAGGTTTTTTACTCCTTTGTTCCCATGCAATTAATTTATTCCAAATTAAAAATTTTGGTTAATGAATAACAAATTATCTTTTATTTTGTTTGTCATGCTAATAAAAGATATCATTTAATATTCATCTTCAAAACTAATTGAACAGCTGTCTGAACAATTCTTTTTTTACAAAGTCTTTCTCACCAATTCTCTCTGTTAGTTAAGATACTTCAATAAACATATTACTGAGTTGACCTCCAGATTATTTCCATTGCAAACCTCTCTTTTACCCCCACCCCTTCTATCCCCCCCTCCCCCCCCCCCTATCCTTCCAGCCCCTCTCCTGCAACTCTCCTCTAAAGGGTATCTGTTGCATATTGCATATTGAAATGAGGGGAGGACACTCACTATATGGAATAACAGTAACTTACATAAGAGGATAAGTTACATAAGCTACATGCAGGTGCAAGAGGTCATCATAGGTCATCATTTCTAGTAATTAGCATAAAGCCCCATGTTGCTAGCCTATTCTGACCAATCAGATTGCACTAACATATGTCAAGATTTAAGATATTCAGAAATCTTCAGTTAGAATTACATGAGACATTGACCTGGACAGTTTACTTTGGTAATTGGACTTATCACTAGCTGAATTTGTGATTTGTGTCAGAGGAATATATTCCAAATGTTTATGTGCATCATCTTTTTAGTTCTTTGGAAGTTGAGAGTGTGACTAAATGAATACTCCTAAACCAATCAAGATATCATAATGAAATTAATACAGATGCCCACATAAAAGTACCATTTTGAAGATTAAAAAGTCCAAGATGGTCACCAATTCAGCCATAGATATACAAAAAAGTTAAACAAAAACCTACTGCTTGTTAACAAATCATGATTATATCATTCTTGTATTAATGTTTGTTCAAGCTCTAGTGGTTTCCAACAGAAGAATAGCATTTTAAAAGATAAAAAATCACGATGGCAGCCATAATCAATTATCATATAAAAGATGGTTACACAATTAAACCATATTACCACATCATTAATTTTAAGGTGAGCTTCTGTACCCTCGGTACTTTTATTTCTGTGTTATTGTTACGATAGATGTATAGATAATGAGGCTGATTCTGTTTATGATGTCACAAAATGGGACGTGACCAGTCATGCATTCACTTGTTTGTTGTCAGATAGGTCTAAGCGGCCATCAAAAGTAGCTTTCAAAAACGGCTTTCTTTACCAAACTTAACATATTTGAGTAGCGACATTTAACGCACTATACAATATTGTAATCAGACTTTCTATATTCCAAAGAAAATAGTGAAATATGTTTGTGGTTATGTGAACTTTAAGAGTTTGTCATTACACAACCATTCATGTCTAATTCTAGAAATTTGTTTCAGCATTCTATACCAGTGAAAAGACTACTGGATCAGTGGTAAGTAAACATTACAATTGTCTATATTTATTGCACATATATCTGTACATATTCCATGCCTAAACTGCTAGATGACATAATTATTACCCATTATCTAAAAATATAGATGCAGGAACGTTTTAAGGGCAAATTTAAAGTGACAAAGAGTATCTTTCTTAAAATTTTGTATGGTTTTGATAAGCTACAAAATAACTTATATGCTGATTGAAGTTCATATCTCATCACTGAACTTGCAAATATATCCATTTATGCATAATATCTCTATAATGCTTGATTTTATGGAAAAATCAAGGAAACATCTTAAATACGTTTAATATTCGAAATTATGCATCCAATTAATCTACCTATTAGTTACAATACCTAATAAACACTATCGAATCAAATATATCTCCCTGTCAGCTTATGACAAGGTTTCAAAATTACGTTTGGCGAATTTGCGCGCGCCACTCTTGCCACATTGTCCGTTTTTTTCGATCAAAATCCTGACTTTGAATGGCCGTATTTTCGCGCTAATGTACTGATTGACCTTTTACTTGTTATTTTCAGTAACAGTTAGTGGTTCCCGATGTAATAACATCGATTTCAAAATTTGACATATGTGATCCTATCAACATACTCTGTGTCGCATTAAAAGATTCAAAGGGACTCAGAATTACATGGGATCATGGGCCAGTATGTTTATATTGATTGTGATAAGTGACCACTCATTACCTCAAAAATAAGGGTTTTATTCCCTGTTGTGTCATATCACATTGAGAATGTTGCTTAAATGGCATCAATGAAACTCTCATTTACAAATTGATTGCAATACATTTTTATTTAGCATTATGATATATTTTTGTTATAAATTTGATTTTTTTTCAGAATCCAACATGGAAGAGCTTTGACATCAGCCGATATGAAAAAAGCATCAATTTGAAATTTAAGTGTATCCTTTGAATTTGAAAGAAATCAATTGTTAAATAAATATGTGTCATGGTCTAACATGACTTTGAAGAGATAACTTTGGCTAATTACCGATTCAAGGAATTCCTTACTTCAGTTAATGCTTGTTGATTTAAATTTTCTGAATAGGAGTTTGAAACATTAAGGAACACAACATATATTTTGCAGAAAAAGATATCTATTCCATAAAGACTGTAAGAGGTAGAACTAAATCAAGATTTTTATTTAAAATCTCAGCGGCTTCTCATACCCTATTCCCTAAACTGATCCATTTACAATGGTAAGAGTCGTCATCATTTGTGAGTACATTGTATTTACACCCATATTGATCTTTCAACCCACCTTGTTATTAAACAGCTTTTAATCAAAGAACCAATGTTTGAGGGTTTTGTCCCCGATTATCAACTTAAGGGAAATAACTTTTGTAATTTACCAAATAAAATATGAAAATTGGTCACATAAAATATGTTCCATTTATTTCCTTAACCAATACAGGTGTGATATTAAGAGTATGGGTATGTCTAGAGGATCAGTATCATCTACTGATTGATCTTACCGTTCACTTCTCTGGATTGATCTACTTTACGGACAAGGTCTGTGGATATTTCTTTAGTTAGTAAAAATACTCACTGTTTCAGGGATTGGGAAAGACATGTTTGACAATGGGCCATTTAAGGGTTTTTGGTAATTTTCTTAATTCAAATAGCCCATTGTTCATTATATCAATTGCAAACTTCAAAATCTTAATATGCTATTTTTCCATACAATGTACAATATTGCCCATGGCCCCTGCCTTTCCCTATCACTGCTGTTTAAGTATGTTACTGATGGCAGAGATATGATCCGAGCTGTGCTACTAAATCACCTAGTCAGTTGTCACCTATCTTAATCTTAAACAAATATCCTGATAACAAGTAAGGTAGGCATTTTTTTCTGAGCCTCTTATCTTCTGAAATCCAAAGTCATCCAGTGATGATCCATCTTCCGCACGCATCAGGCGAGATATGCATTTACAAGAAATTCATATTCACCCTTGCGACAACTCGATGGGAAAGTTGTGACTCTTTCAGCGCCCCCTGTAGGACAAACAGAGTAACGTCCCTTGCGTCAGTCCATCTCGAACTCGAAGTGAAATTTAATTTCTAATTAATCCCTTAGTTACGTTGTGACAACAGTCATAAAAACGATGCGTGAATATAGGTAACCAAAATACTGCATAGAATAAGGCTGTATCTCTCAGTTTCTATTTAGAAATCGCATCGTTTTATTACAGTTTTGTGTGCTCAATTCAAACATATCCTCGCTTTTGATTGGCCTACACCATAGCTCAATAATCAGGCTACTTCCTGTCACAGCTTTCCCTTCGAGTTGTCGCAAGGGTGAATATGAATTTCTTGTAAATGCATATCTCGCCCGATGCGTGCGGAAGATGGTGATGATCGTGATACATTAGCTTCAGGAGATTTCTGATTTGACTATCAAGTTCAGGTGAACAGCAATGTGAAGATCTGCTGCGCAGGAAGGCTTAAGGTAGCATGTGATTGAGACCAAAAAGGGCCTAAAATAAAAAGTAAATTGTTTCTAACCTCCGCATCAAGACTTTTTTCAAGATGTTAACATGGGAAAAAGGGAAATTTTGTTCTGTGCCTATAAAAAACATTGAAACACAGGCTCTTAAAATGTTACCCGTTTCTGTTCACAAGTGCCTTCAAAGATGCAGTGATAAAGTGATTCAAAGGTTATATTTATTTCTTTTTTCTAAATGTTCAATAATAAAAGAAAAATTAAAAAAAAAAAATGTGCGTCATCGCAATAGTTAAAGCCCTAATGTAAAGACCAAAAACATTTTTGTATTGTTTTTGGTCCTTTGAAAGCTTCTTATATCATTCTCACTTTCTGTCGGTCAGGTCTTTGTGATAGATAGTATAACATGTCTAGGCAAGTTTTGTTTGAAAATATTTCATGTTATCCCTTTATGTGCTAGGTTTTGTATGTTAACTCTTACACTTATTCTTCAATTTGTTCTTGCAGCTGCAGCAGAGTGGAATCAAGTACAACCCTAACACTGTCATATTTGGAATGTTCGACAAGTTCTTCATTTCCACAGAAGAGAGCAAACAGTACCCAGAATTCCATACTCAGGTGATTAACCATCTTAACCCTTAACCTGCAACTCAATGAAATTTCTGAATGCAGTAAATCCTAACCTAACCTAAAAAGGGTTTGGTCTTAGCTATCTTCCTTTTTGATTTTTCATTTCCGCAGAACAAAGAAAATCACAGGTACCATTTTGAGTTTCCATTGGTTTTGGTGTTCCAATTATTGCCGAAGCATAACAATAAACTATTTGAAAGGTCCTATATTTGGCCTTTCTTAATCATACAGATATGCATGTTTTTGCGTTTTTTTTAAATTGTTTGTGGCAACATCATGCATTTATACTTTTTGAAGTGTAGGATTGTTTGTTTTTAGGGAATGACTTTAAACACTTTCACCAATCATCAACAAATTTGGTGTGCTGCCTTTTCAGAACATGTAGATGCATTTTCGTGGGGTTTGAGAATTTTTGGTTTTTTTTGCTCTGTTTTCATGGCAACAATTTGGATTCAGACTTTTTTAATCTTTCAGATCAGTGAAGTCCAGGGGGACCAGATTGACACAAGCTATGTTCTCAAAGTGGACCAGTCCTATATACGTGGATCTTACACCTCAAACTCAATATCCAGGTAATTCTGTTACGAGAAGTTATTGTTTTAGGGAAGTACTCCCTCACTTACTCAGCTCAAATGTATATACGTTATATTTTTGTCTATCAAAAAGTGATTTTTTCATATGTTACAGGTAAGATATATATCGGAAGTCAAAATTTGTTTTGATTTTCGTTTTTATTGGGGGTATTGTTTGGTAAAGAAATATCCTTTTTGTACAGACACTATACATGTAAAAATGGGTATGACTTTTCTATGTACTTTTTGCTAAGGATGCGTGGTATTATCTGTATATTTGTATATTGCAATATAGAAACAACATGATACGAATCGGTACACACTTCTGAAAATATTGTATCTATCAGATGTTAAAAATTAACATTTTCCATCTAGATTTGTAGGAAAACAAAATGCAATTAGCATTTTATAATTGTGAGTTGTAAACAAAATGTGTATTTTTTTTTTAAGACGAAAATAATAACTGTATCAGTTGATAACCAGTCATTGATAAATCTTCCTTTCCTAAACGGGGACAGCTGAGCAAGCATTTTAGTTGTTCTTTACTGATAATTAGTCAAAAAAGGATACAAAATCTTAATTTTGAAATGTACTGATAAATTTCATCACAGTGTACGTATCTGTAAAGCAATATATTACAATATGGAAATGAGGAATGTACCCATCCTCACTTTGTACCAAAAAATGATGAAGATAGAATAGTAAATATTCCAGGTACTTTTCTTTCAGTTGCTTCCATATTTTTATCATTGAACAGTGTCAGTTGTTACAACATTTCTAAAACATTTCCTATTATAGGATCCAGACAATACTGAGGGCCACAAAGCAGACCCAGGCGACGGTGAACAGAATCCACGGAGCTATCGAAGACCGGCTCCTTTCCTCTCAGGAAACTGCCAAAAAGGTGAGACTTGGTTTCAGTTGGAACTCATCAGCTCATAGGAACTCTGCCATAAACGTTCAAGAATGGTACTATTGCAAATAGAGCTATCTTAAATATGACAATGTTACATTTGTTCACAAACTTAGTGGCATTTAGCAAAATAGCACTGGCCAGTGTTATTTGCGAAAAATTGGCTAGGCCGTGTAAACTTTAACTCACTCACGGGCGTCTAAAACTTCAATATTTATTGATATATTTATAGTTCCAACAAGTGGTAGTTTAGCTGTTCTTACATTCCTTACCCCTCTGATAGATGCTCCACTAAGGGACTTAACCTGAAAAATACAAGAATTTGTACAGTCAACAAGTTGCCTTTTGTTCACAATTTTTGACTTCTGTGAAGTTGCCTATCTAGTTAGGGACCTATTGACCTTAAGTCAACCAAATTGCATGAGCAATTTGCACTCTAAAAGCTCCTACCATATCCAGAAGTATCAGGTTAAGTAATAGATATACCCACACTTCCCAAGCTGTATCGCTCAATACACCTCCTGTTTGAATCGTTGGTCTCCGAGGCGGAGCGTAACGATATTCGAACATTAATTAAATTTTCTAAAATTTCTTTCAAGTTTAAAAATCAGTAGCCCATTGTCAGGTATGCAAATGGTTAATGAAAAAAACTTCCGACAAAATTTATTTTGTTAAGCTGCTGACATTTTAAGTTGGTGCACATAATATTTCTTTGTGAGTGTTCCTTAACGTCTTTTAAGTAGTATATATATATAGAGCATGCTGCCTACAACATTTAAAATCTCATAAACAAAGTTAATATTAGCGGCGTGGGACATTGCCGTGTTAGTGTCACACACTTGTTTAACTTAAGTTAACTTTCAAGCTCCTTAAGTATCTTTGATTCAATGATTGGGTAGCCCATAACAAAATTATGTGTTCATGGAATTGAAATGTATTAAATTATGAATTTGTATGATACACTATTTATTCCACACTATGCAATATCAGGAGAAGGTAATATAACTGGTGGAGGCATTTTCTATTCTGAGGACAGTTGTACTTAGGTTTTATGTGGACCTCACAGGATTTGATTTAACATATTTTATTCATGAAGAAAAGGATGACGAACAAGTTCTCCAATACCTTTCCCTTGGAATGTACATGGATGAGTTAAAAAGTTTTACAAAGATGACAGAGCATGAACATGAAGATAGATAGGAAATTAGAATTACCTAATAGGATACTGATATTGAATGATAACTCTGTGTCTCATTGAAGGGGAGGGTAAGCAAAGTGGTTAGCACATTCACCTTCGGATCAGGTGGTCAGAGTTTGAATCCCGCTCAGCAACTATTTATTTTCTGGACAAACAAATGTGCATTTATCAACCAAGCATTGAAGATTTGCTTCTTAGAATTCATTATCTTACTTTAGACCTTTCCCATGGAAACACTGATGAGATTTATCAATGAAAACAATAATTGTTAAAAGAAAAGGTTCCAATTTTTCACCAATGTGAATAGACTATTACTTTCTTGATATACAATGGTAAATGTATATATATCTCATTTGATATCTGTAGTTTACGTAAAATTTTGGAGTTTCTTTTTCTTGTTTTTTTAAGCTCATCAGGCCTTTTATCTTTTCATTTGAAAGCAATGTACACCTTTAGGGGTTTGATTGTTTCATTCTTTTCCTACCTCTTTCTCTATCTCGTCATACATACTACTATATAATACCTGTATGATTTTAAAAGGGAACTTTTGGTTGAGTTTATAATTTTCTGATTAATTCAGGTAACAAGGTTCTCTATTGAGTATATTCATCTCTCACAGTGACCGAATCCAAAGGTCCAGTCAAGCTCTGCCTACTTGTTATAAATACAGTTGACATTAGGCCTAAAATCATTTACCGGTAGTCTCATTAAAAACGACAAAGTTGCTAAGATCTGAACAGTGCTTCTACTGGGCTATCACTTAATGCCTGTCCTTCAAGGGATGTTCATGCTCTCAAAGAAGAGAAATAGTGATGTACATATAAATTGAGTAATCATTGTTCCCAACGTAATGTGTGAAAGCCATGTAGCCTATCAAGGCAACCAGTTACCAAGACTTGTATGTACACACAGGCAATTTAAAAAAGAAAATGAATTAATTTAGAAAATCTTTCAATGTTAGATTCTGTGTCATTTTGTATGAATGCACTTCAGTATTAGTGTCTGTGTCTGTTCACAGCTGAGTGAGCGAGAGCAGCTGGTGATGAAGGTGTCGCAGCTGCAGAGTGAACTCAGATGGCAGACATCACAGCTGCAGACCCTTAAGGAGAGACACGAGCGGGTCAAGGGAGATAACTCCATGAAAGGTACACAGGATAAATTACATCATTCTGGTTATATGACAAGAACTGAGTGCATACTCATTTTTTGGCAAATGATTCATAGAAAAGAGAACATGTTCTTTTGATTTACAACTTCTTTGTTGCAACCTTGCAATTGATAAGTTGTTAATCCATTGAACTCTATTTTGTCTAACTAACTTTGTAATGCCTCTCAAAGAAGTGATACAACAACCTATCAGTCAGTATTACAAATTTGACAATGGTTTTAATGCTGCAAGGTTGACAGAATTTCTAGGAATCTGAATTGCTATGGATATATTTGTAACTACATGAAAGAATTTCAGGAATACTCAAAGGCATCTATCATTTGCACTATATTAAATGTCTGCAGCTCAAAAGGATGGGTTTTATAAAAGTTTTGTTCATACCAAAATGCTTATGTGACATTTTGTAACTTTTGATCAAATTTTTTCTGAAAAAGGTCTTCAACGAGATATTTCCTATCAGGAATAACACTTTCAAAGCAATAAAGTCATTCAAGACAAAACTTCATCCTTTTGAACCTTACCCATCTGACATCTGTGACTCATGTGATTAAAGCTCAATACAGACACTACATCACTTGCAGTATTTGATTCCAATATGTCAGTAACATAGTGTATATTTGATGAAATACATAACTTTAAACATGTGCTAATATATCAATTATATAAGGGACAATATATAAATGTTCCCTACATTCTTTTGAGTAGTGTGTAATTTTTAAGGTGCAGTAGCATATTTTTTAGAGGAAATATAAGGTGATGTCAGGAAAATAAAAATAGATGGTGCCAATTGAAAGACAATGTATTTAAACTAAATGATGCAGTAATAAATAAAATATATGATGTGAAGTTCAGCCATGCATTTCCTCCTTCTTACACAGAATGAAATTAAATTCACAAAAAAATAGCCACAAATGGACTTTAAGTGTATCTTTATAATTTGTATATGGATGATTGGTTTGTGTAATGTGATTTTTGACACTATCAAAATAACACAATAAGCAATAACATACAATTATAAGTGAAAAGTTGAAAACATGAAATTTCTTTAAAAGGCAAACCATATTCTACAGTAGGTACAAAACTGTTTCAGTGAACAACTTCAGAGAACAGCAGTCCAACCTTCAGAAGTCCAGAAATCATCACGAGGAAAAGAAGAAATCCTATGTACAGACCAGGTGAGTCAAGATTTTGAGACAAAGTCATAGCAATTCTACTCTTTTGCTTTAAAACATATTGTTTGTCAATGAACCTTTGTAAAAATAATATCATCACATCCTTTGATGTTTTGCAGTGAACAGTAGAATTATACTTCATAACCTGTAACATACCAATGTGTTGTCATAGTAAAGTCTATTTATTACAGCTGAGCACATAATTGTACACAATCAAATTGTATTTTCATTTATCTCATGACTATAAGCTGTTAGTCTTACAATTCTTTAAGAAAATTCTTTTTGTAAATTCCTGAAAATCTTTTAAAATGTCAAATTCTTCCATGTTTCAGGGAATCTTTAGTTAAAGAAAATGCTCAGCTGATGATAAGAAGAAAGCAACTGGTGGGAGAAATGGCAACATACATTTACCCTATTACAGAGGTGAGTAGAATACTAGCACTCACATCACAACATCACAGCATCTTCTCCCAATACTCTGTCATTTCTTCCCATGTTACTATTGTAACCTGTGGCATTGTTATGCAGTTTATATCTCATAGGTAGGTAAGTTAAACTGTTGGATGTAGTCATCGCCCTGTTCATCCGTCCTTTCCAGATCAGAACTCAAAATCTGTTAGACCTGGCTCATTGAAACTTGAAATGTGGATGTGCCTTTTGGGTTTTTCAACTTTTAAGTTTTGGCATGGAAATGTTACTTTCCAATCTCAACAAAACTAAAACTATAATACCTACCTCAATGAAACTTTATATTTGGAGCAATCAACATGTATAGATGTTCAATTCCAGGTTTGAGATTTTTATTTTGCTGATTTTATTGAAGTTCTAAATTATTTGGAACCGTTCTGATATGTCATCTACTGATGACTCTTGTTTAACTATCCTGAAGCCTGAAGTGGTCAAAATTTGAAACACTGATACACATATTCATTTCTAGCAAATCTTATGTTTTGTTACATTTCTGACTTGGGTCATTTAAGAATATATATCAGTATTCCACAGATGTTTGAATTCTGACCATCTCTAAGGTTATTTGACAGATAAAATATCACTGGTTTTGGGACTCCTTGATTCAAAACGTTTAGTGTTAATGAATGGATGACTGTGAAATAAAAGCTAGAATCTAGTAAAGTTTACATGCTCAAAACAGAAGAGTTTTAACCGTAGGACTAAATGTTTATCAATATTTGTATTTTTCTCTTTAAGAACAAGAAGAAGCAGATATGTATATGTGGAGTGTGGCTACCAAATGCAGAAGATTACCAAGGTGAGGACAGATAGAGGAAATATTGAGTATCACTTTCATACTGGTTTATGATAGGGGACCTCAACACACACAGTATAAGTAAACCTAGCCCCAATAATACTCCCTAAACCCCAATATTGAGTCTAGCAAGATGTAGTAGCGGGTCACGTCAGCCAACCTATCGATTTGACCAATGGGGTTTATCTTACGCAACCTGCTATTACAACTTGCTAGACTCAATATCGGAGTTTAGCAAGTATAAGGCTAGGTTAACTTAGACTGCAACACAAGTTTTGCAGAGCAAGGGATGGGTATATAGTAATATTAGGGCATGATATAGATCTACAATACTCTTCAGATGATGTTTGTTTCAAAACAATATACTTACTTTATTTCTTTAAAATTTGATACAAACTAATTCCTATCCATGGGCATTTATGGGATGAAAATAACAATGTATACATGACACAACAGAAAGTAACTCTGCTTGTCTCAAACCTCTGTAGCTCAGTTGGCAGGGTTGTTGGTTTGCAACATAAGGGTCCCAGGTTCGAATACCACTATTGTTGTTTATAAATTTCAGAAATGTAAAATTCTAAATGTAACAAGTCTGTTGATTTGCTGCAGTTGAAGATCTCTTCACCTGACTAAGTGTAGATGTACAATAAAAATTAGGTGCATTAGAAAAGTAGAGGTGCATAAAGTCACTACACCTACACTTTCAACAAAGAAAACCATGGCAGCAAGATCAGAAGTGGAGTATAATGATCTATACAGCAAGGCTTGATTTAGCAAAGCAGACTTGATAGAGAGGAAGATGTTTAAAATATCAAAGCTAAGCAGGTCATGATGAGGAGTAATAATTCAGATACTTTGCATTAACTCCCAGAATCAGTCTGATTAAAATCAACCGTGCTCCAAGGAATAAAATATAAAAAATATTGTCTCTCAGGGCTCGAACCATTCGGGATATCCTCTCCGTCTCGGTCTGAATGCACCCACCTCTATCGCGTGTTGCTATAACCAGTTTAGCGCAGACAAACCCAGTCGTAAGCTATCCAATCATATCCTTGTTTTTAAATAGCGTTTAGCAGCGGTTATGTATAACGAATGGTACACTGGAGTTACCTACCCCTGATGGATACCGAAGCTTTCACTGCGTTTTCGATGGGCTAGATGAGCTTGTGTCAGAACATGCGGGCAATAGGGGTGCCTTCAGACCGGAATGAGAGGAAAGCCGGACTGGGTGAGGTTTGAACCCCGCTAGAGATAATATTTTTACACTTTTTTCCTCGAATCACAGTCGATTTTAATCAGACTGCTCCGAAAAATTCTGGGCCAGAATATGTAGAGGATATTATTTGAGTGTCCATGACATACAATGTTTAAAACACTCATGCCTAATTAGTAGTATTTTCAAGTAAGAGTAAGGGATATACTGATATTTAGGCATGATAGTTGACACACGGTATGACACAGGCTGATATTCTGTTTATTACTGTAGTTGCAAAATTAAAGAAAATACTCAAAATCTACTTTTCAGTAAAGGCAGACTAGCTGTCACTGGCCTAAATAGAATGCAACATCATAGGCTTCAAAGCATTGTTAATAACATGACATCACAATGAAGAAGGGATATGTTGCCCTAGGGCATCATATGAATAATATGAACCCAAATATGACTGCCCTAACAGGTAGTAAACCACAATATTTCACACAAATAGTACTAAAAGTGGATAGCTATCACCTTGTTGAACTTCGACCTGAAATGTTTGCAGGTCACGACGAGGTGATGATCGCGGTGTCGCTGGGCTACACGTGTCACCTGACGATGATGGTGTCCCAGTTCCTGGACCTCCCACTTCGTTACCTGCTGGAGCACCGCGGCTCTCGTACACAGATCAGGGACCACATACACACCAAGCTCTCCGACAAGGACAGGGAGTGAGTGTCCGTCTTGCTTGCATGCTCTCATTTATACTTTTAGTACTCAGATCGACTCTGATCCATGTTCATGATCGATCAGATCTGATGTGAAGCTTTTAAATTGAAATCAAGTCTTTTGAAAAGAATCAAATAATTATGGCAGAAATCAATGTGATATCAAGCCTTTCAGGCAAAGTTCAATATCAACATGCATTCAATGGAAATTATGTATTTAAGCTCTCAGACAAGGACAGGGAGCGAGTGTCTGCCTTGCTTGCTCTCATTTCTACTTTCAGTATTCAGATCGAATCTTATCTATGCTAATGATGTAATCTCTTCAAATAGAAAATCAAGTCTTTTAAAAAGGAAATCCAGTAGCTCTAGCTAGAAATCAAGTTATTGTCAAGGCTTTCAGGCTGAGTTCAATATCAACATGCATTCATTGGAATTTATGTATTTTAAGTATTTTCAAGCTGATATCAAATCTATTTTTTTAAGCAGATGTCAACACGTAAATCAGATAGAAATCAAGTTACATTTGGTTTTTTTCCATTTCAGCTTCCCACTGTACAGCAAGGGCAAAGAGAAGTTCCAGTTCAACTATGGTGTCTTTCTCCTCAACAAGGATATTAGCCAGGTCAGAAGAGTTTCTACTTCTTGTTTCTTAATATCAGAGTAAATAATAAAAACTTACATTGTTAGTGTTAAATCATTGGCCCTGGTAATTGCAAACTTATGCCTATTTGTGAAATCTACCCTCAATGCTTGCAGGTCTTTAACTCAAAATCTGCCAAAATTTGTCTCCTCTTATTTCCCCTTCATGATAGTTATTTTGTCAAATAAATCTATATCTGAGTTTGGATCTTGTTTCAGATCCGGTATTCCTGGGGACTGGGTACAAATGATCTCCGACTAACTCTACAGAACTTGAGGTCTTTGTTTGAACTGAGATTAGGACTCAAACCGTGAGTTGATTTTGAAAACAGATAACATTTATGAAATTCTTTGTTAAGCTATTTCAACAACTGACTTTATATGCTGCAATTATTGATTTTTTATCATTCATGCTCTTTCTCATACTTTCATATTCATTCTTATGATATATATCAATCATTACCTTTCATTCTTATATACTATGCGCTTTGAGCATGCACTTTGTGTATGGATATAGCGCTATACAAATACTTATTATTATTATTATTTTTTGAGTTTCATCCATCCCAAGCCACAGAATTCAGATTCAGACAAATTTTACATAATGAGGAAAGGGACTTACAAATCTTCTTCCAAAGAAAGGGTTGTGTTACAGACAATGTTATCCTGATTATGAACCCTAAATTACTATTTTAATAAAGACAAGAGACATTCACTTTATGTCCACCAAATTTTGGGGTAAAAAGGCTAAGCTTGTAATCATACAGATGCTATCAAATTCCAAAATTATTTACCCACTTATGCAGCAATTTTCTTTTTAGGAATAATCTCATGCTGGTAGTTTACCATTCCACATGATTTCCTTCTCTTTTACTCTGTCTATCTGGCTTCATATGAGTAACGCATGAAGTTTGGATAATGTTTATAGCCTATCTATTAAGAATACTGCTGCACGGAAGTGTTGAGTAAGAAGTACATTTGTGTATTTAAGTCATCGTTGGATATTAGCTCACTAGCTCATTAAGGTAAGATACACCTTTGCGATTTGATGCAGCATCTGTCTGTTAGGAATCATCAAAAAGAAAACTTTCCACAGCTGAAGTTTATAGGCAAGATTTTTGCTTCGGGTTAAATATTTATATGACAAACCCGTTGATAGTGGTTATTTGAGATAACAAGGACAAATTTGAAAAAAAAGTTCTTGTTTCAGTGACGGCATGACACAGCGCTCGCTAACTCCAACAAGCGGAACTGGCAACAGTTTGGCAAGTTCCACAGCTCGGGACAGTACCAGAAGTATCGCTGGATCTAGCTCAGCTTCAAGTCTAGCGAGGAAGGAGGATATCGTATCACAGAGCATGGATAGTTCCAATAACTCAAAAATTCTTGATAATGAGGACAAAGAAAACAGGGAAAACAAAGTAAAGAGGAATGAATTTGATGAAAAAGAGACTCTTTTCGAGGGAAACGAGGATGAATTCTTTAAGGTCGGCAGCCCAACGTTAGAAGTCACCGAATCAACCCAAAGTGAGAAGGACACAGCAGAAAGTGATATTCTTATAGACCAAGATGATAAACTTAACGACATGGAAGCTTTGAAAGCTTCGCTACATATACACTTTGACAATAGTGACGGGACCTCTAGTCCTAGTGTGTCATATGATGATGGTGAGGGTTCGTCAGGAGAAGAGAAACAAACCCAGAACAAAGACAGAGCACCTGACCCTGTGAGTGGGAAGGACAACTCCATCACAGACTCAAATGATTCTGTGGATGCTGATAATACAGGGCGGACATTCAAGACGTCAGCGTTTCGGACTATTTCAGATAAGGAGCGAGAATCATCCCCTGAAACTGGACTATCTGATGATTACATCGCTACGACTAAAGTTGTGTCATAATACAAACTGTTGTTGTTCAACTTTATGAGGTCTCAAATAAGATTTGATGTATGTTAATGAGATACATGATATTTTCATATCTGAAACAAATTAGTGAAAATCAAGACGTTACCAAAACATGAATTGTGAATTCAAATGAATTTTCAGATCCATAGCTGAATCAAACTATTGACAGAAATCAAGCATTTGAAAATGAGTGAAATTTCTGATGTTACAAACTGCCAATTATGTGATAGGTAAAGGTAGTTTTGTATTTCTTAGTTCCTCAGTTTTTTAATTTTCTTTAAGAAGAGACAAGTTTGAATCTTGGTAGACCCAGTAGAAACTTCATGTGGTATTGTAATAGAATGAGTGAGAAACGAAAGGAAATCCGTTTTGGTTTAATCTTAGGAACTGTTCTTAACATTGGCTTCATTAGTTAATAATTAATCAGAGCTGGCTTAATTAGTTTATAATTAATCAGGTGATACTCATTGTCCCAATGGTGGTTGATTTGTGTGATTCTCCTCAAAGTGCAATATTTTGGAATTATAGAGGCATATTATTTATCATGTGGAGCGCGGTGGTGTAGTGGTTAGCGTGTCTGCCTCTCACGCCAACGACCCAGGTTCGAATCCCAGTGGAGACACAAAAGATTTGTGACTTGGGTCGAAAGCTGTGTAGTGTCCTTGGGCAAGGCACTTCATCCACATATTACTCAGTCCACCCAGCTGTACAATGGGTACCTGGTTATACGGTTGTACTGTCCGAAATGGACTCTCAGCGCAGGCAAGCAGCTTTGAAAAAGTACAATCTGTCAGGGTAATAATGCACATTTGTGAATCGTCGGTGAGCAACTTGTAAGAGATGGATACTTGACGTAAAACTTATCATTATTATTATCATTTGTCATACATTAATTCTGGTCAGATATTCTTGTAATATTGTATCCCAATGATATGAGTTATGTCTTGCCCCTTGTCCAAATTCTTTATGAAACTATTTCTTCTTTTCTTAAAAATGTCTGTATGTATATAATTGAGTGAAAACAAAATACTTATATTTTCACTAACATCAATCATCAAACATGTGATGATTCATTTCTTCTTTAAATATTCAGATTGACATGGAACCACACAACACATACTTAACTTTGGTCAATATGGTATATTAACCCTTTTTTATCTGAGAAACTGGTAACAAATATGTATTTCAGTCTTAATTCTGGTTTGAAGTGTTGAAAAAACTTATTAATTAGTTTTCAAAGACTATTTATGTTTTGGATTATAACTGTAAATCTCATTCTTTCATCTTTCACCTTTCACACAGAGTTTCAAGAATAAAATGCAATGTAACTCTAACAAACATCAAAGCAGTGATCCAGAATGATTTGGCAATTAATATATTTTCTTGGTCCTTTAAATCATTTTCTGACACTTGTCTTTTATCATTCCACGGATTGGGATAGGCAGGATCCATGGACCATTTTGCACATTAGGTGAAAGAATGGCCCATTTACATTTTGGAATTTTCTTTTGTGATAAGGGCAATGGCCCATTTAAAATAGAGAAAATTACTAAAAACCCTGAAAATGGCCCATTGTCAAAGGTGCCTTTCCCACTGTCATTCAATAGAAGAATTCCTATTCCTGTGAAAGAGAAGCCACAAGGGTCCGTATCTAGCAGGCCCGTATTTGGAATTTGGAATTCAGCCCCATACAACCTTACAATCCATAAAATGAGCATGTAAAACACTTGTAAAACCCTGATATGAGACCTACAACATTGGTTCAAGGTAAAAATCACCTCAAATGTAAATTACATCTATGTTTATCACTGAATGAAAATAACCTTAAATATTGCCACGTTGGTTTGAAATAACTTTGGGATATCAATCACTATATTTGATTTATTCAAGCAATATGATGGTGCTGTTATCATAAGTTGTTGCATCATAAAATCATGAAGTTTTGTCCCCCCAAAAAATATGAAATACCTCACATCAATATTATGCAGGTATTAAGTTTCTACTGAATAGCATAATTGTTTATTACCCATTTCTTACATTAAATGTTGATATTCTTAAAGGGGCAGTAGCACGTTTTTTGATAATTTACATTTTAAATGTTTCACTGATAATTGTAAGTTGATGCTAAATGTATTATTTTGACAGTGTAAAAAATCTCATTACACAAGCCAATCATTCATAGTCAGAGAACAAAGTATGAAGATTCACATAAAATCCATTTTGTGTGAACACCTTTAATTAATTTTTTGTAAGAAAAAGGAATCGCATGGCTAAACTTTACATTATATATTTGAATTATTATTGCTCCATTTAGTTTAAATACATTGTCTTTCAACTGGAACCATTAATTTTCATTTTCCTGACATCACCTCATATACCCCTTAAAAATGTGCTATTGCCCCTTTAAGGCTTATGATATTAGTAATTAAGTTCAATTGTAATGATTTCAGGCCACTTAATAAGTAATAGTATTAACTCTTCTGAACAAATCGGAAGAATGTTCATAAATAATAGTGCGATTTGCAAATTTGTGTTACAGTATGTGATTTACAAGATATACAAGCATGTCAATTGTGAAAACATTTTACTCTTGTTTGAATACTTGGTACCTTCCAAAATTATTTGTAATTAATCATATCAATTAAGAGGGTTTAATGCAACTTTGCCCTTGGTTATAATTTGTAAATATTCTATTATTTATTTCCAAATTTGTTTTGACTATTGTTTTTGTGTAAAGGTTAATTTTGGTCAAGAGCTCTCTTAACAATAGGATGGACATAGGTACAATTCAAAACATTAGGATTTTTAATATCTTAGCCCTAAGAAAGTTAGAAAATTTAGGCCTAGTTTTTAAAATGACTATTTAATTTAACGTTTTACTCTTGACTTAAAATAAGCTGTCTAATCACCACATCAAGGCCTCGTAAGAAGTTCCATATTAAACCTTGTCTTAATACAATGACAGCTTTGACCATGTGAGACCAACATAAATTTATGAGTATAAATAAGCTCTGAGGGGAAAGTTTTTTTAAAGTAATGGCATTTTTGTTCGTAAAAATATGATATTGATTTTGACATCATTAAGATAGTGCTAGATTGTTTTATATGAGAGCCTTTACTGGGACATCCTTTGTTTGAAAGTAAAATATAATGTGATCAAAATGTACAGTGTAACATATGAATAAATCTGAAATACTGAAAATGTCTTCAGTTTTCCTTTTCAGTGAAAAAGTAAAAAGAAAGACACTCTTTACATGCTTATGCAAGTGATATCTCCAAAGGGTAACTTTGTTGAGGGTGGGTCATTTTTGTAAATTTCCAATGAAATCTGGAGACACACAGATGGCCTCCATTATCCTCAATTATATAATTGTCATACAGATGCTTTCTGTAGAAAATATGTGTGAATCACACAGCTGAAGGAACTCCAACCCGCAGGGACATGTATTGCTTGAAAACAAAGTTAGAAAGACACATAAACTCACAGACCCTACCCTAATACTATATAAAAGGAAAGTATTAGGGTAAGGTCTATCAGTTTATATGTCTTTCTAACACTGTTTTTCAGCAATGCATGTCCCTGTACTCCAACTCTAGTTGCTAATATGAGCTGAAGGCTTCGAATCAGGATTCTCTGTGTCTACCTAGGAAAAGACTAAACTTGTAATGAAGGTTTTATGAAAAGTTCTCGCTTGTGGAAGAGAATGAGAAGTTAGGTTTTTTTTGCAAATTAAACCCAAAAAGTCTACTTAGGAGAAAATGGCACTAGAAAACATCAATGTTCGAGCAACCATCTAATACAATATTAAGGGATTGTATAGTCATGAACTCTGAGTCCGTGTTCGAAAAAGTACCCTGCCCGCCTGCCTGCCAATAGATGGTTACTGTCAGATGGGACTTGTTGGAGAAGAGGTCAACAAGCCAGCCTGCCTATTGTGATAAAGAGATACTGTCTTCACACTGCAGGACTTGTCAGTGTTTTAGGAAGGCTCGCTTTCAAACCACAAGCCCACAAGCCCGGCTTGTTGTAGGGACTTAAAGGGACAGTAGCACATTTTTTTAAAATTTTATGTTTTTGATATTTCACTAAAAATTGTAATGCTGAAAGTATTATTTTGATAGTGGCAAAAATCTCATAACACAAACAAATTATCCATAATAAGAGGAAAAAGTATGAAGATTCATCTAAAGCCCATGGGCGGCCATTTTGTGTGAACACCTTTAATTCATTTTGTGTAAGAAAAGATAATCGCATTGCTAAACTTTACATTATATATTTGATTTGTTACTGCTTCATTTAGTTTAAATACATTGTCTTTCATTTGAAACCATTTCGTTTCATTTTCCTGACATCACCTTATATTGCCCCTAAAACGTGCTACTGCCCCTTTAAACGTATTCCCAACACTGTCCTAGTTACTTTCAATATTTGTGAAGAAATCTGATATATGAACCTTGTTATATCACTTGTTCTGTCAAGCTTCATTGCAAATGACCTTTCACCTTCCATGAATTCGAACATTTAGAGGTGTTAGAATATCACCTGGCTGCAATCGTTCCCATAGCTTGAAGGCTCGTTGCTGATTGGCTGGAGGTTATGGGTAACAAGACATGACTGTTATGGAAAGGAGGTGAGGTGATATGGGGTTTATTGCCGCTTTCAAGAGTATTTCACTTATATCGTGGCTGCTAGTATAATTGCAGGAAGAAAACCGGCAACACTGTTGTGGCTATGTATTGTGGTGAAACCTGCGAGCATCGGCTGGAACTAGCGAACCATGGGTGGTACTACACTGAAATTCAGTGTAGCATTGCACCCATATGGAGAAGAAATATGATGATCGTTTCAGAAAACAACTCAACACTAAGGTGTACCTTAGTGCTATCTTTTGAATTTTTTCCAAGAGGACATTTGTGAATAAGGATCATCTTAGCGTTTTGTTAAAAAATTGAAAAATACCCAAAGAAGGACATTAGGATGTGTGCCTTACATTTGTCTCGTTAATTCACTTTCAAACATCGACAGATATAAGTCATGTTGATAGCCCAAAACATATTTTCATGTTCATAAGTAATAAAAGTCATGTAAGTGACATTCATCTTCATAGCACATCTTATGGTTTCTTTTATCGATATACAGAAAAGGGATGTCCATTTACTTTACCCTATAATTATATTCTGCTTTTTATTATGCCCCCGAATCGGAGATTTCGGGGGTATATTGTATTTCACCTGTCCGTCTGTCCGTCCGTCTGTCCGTTTGTCCACAAAAACTTTAACCTTGGTCATAACTTTTGATTGGTCAGAGCTAGGTCTTTGATACTTGACATATGGATCCCTTGTGATGAGACCTTTTAGATGACACCATGACATTTGACGTTGTGACCTTGACCTTGACACAGCGAGCAGGATGCATCCGGGGGCATTCGTGTTTCACAAACACATCTTGTTTGTACATATCCTGGACAACAACGCTCTGCATTGAGCACCCTCAAAACAGACTCGAACGAGATTCAAATGATCTACATGATCGAGACTTTTTTAATTTTGAATGCCATTTACCTTTGCTACAACTGTCAAACTAGAAAAGCTAGATTATTTATACCCTTTACCCCATATTCAATGATACAGTATTATCTTACATTGATTAAAATGTAGGATACAGGATCCGGAGGTTATTTAGCCATTGCAAGTCTTTGTATTAAATATCTGAGGTTGAAGACTTTACATTGAAACAAAAGGTTTAACGTCAATCTACTTTAAATAGAACAGATCAAACAATAATCCACTTCGAGCTCATACGTGCTAGAAAAAAAACTCGAAACATAAAAACAACAAAACTCTTTCGTTCAAAATAAAGAACATTTTAATCATCTATGATGGTATAATCTAAGATTCCTCCAGCCCACTTGCGACGCACGACTGACGCCTTGCTTTGAGTCTGATAGCCTTCAACTTTTTGTCATGATCATGCTCAAGGTCAAGGTCCTGCACCAGCTCTTTGTCCTTCAAGGTCACGCCTGCAAGGTTGACCCACTTCCCTGCAAACTTCTGCAGGATCATCTGACGCTGAACCCGGGCCATCACCTTCAGCATGTTCTCCCTGGCAGGATCATCGTAGAACAGGGTCGTTTCTGCCTCTACCACTCTCCGCTTTCTCTCTCTGGCTGTCATCCTCTCAGTCCACCGCTTGGCGTACATTCGTCTTAGTTCTTGAAGAACCAGTTCCTTCCTGTCAGAGAGTTCCTGTTCCTGCTGGTTGGTCTCCGACTCTTCCTGAGACTCTACCATGCTGAAGGTGTCATGAAGGTCCCCAAGGACTCCATCGAACTTGCGCCGTGATCTGAGGTAGTTCTTGTCCTTGAGGCTTGTTCTTCTCTCAGCAATTCTCCTCGCCTGTTCCTCTTCTTCCATCCGCTTTGACCTTGCCCGGTGGAACATGAGCTGGAGCGTGTTAAGAGATTCATCCATCATCTCCATCATGGCGCTTTTGTATTCAGCTTCAGTTTCTTCCTCTTCTTCCTCATAACGAGCAAAGGCTTCAGCAATATCCTGTTGGACGATGCTCTTGCGATGGTTGGTCTCAACCATGCCTGTGACCAGATCCTCAAGACTCGGGGACCTGTGGACAGAGACTTGCATGTTGTTGAGCTCCTTCACCAGGCCGATCTGTCTCTCTCGTTCCTGCTCCAGATCCGCCTCCAGAACCTTCTGGTTATGCTTTCTGACCAGCTCACACATGGTGTCATCTTTAGCCGTCTCCAGTTGATTCCTCTTCTTCATCTCTCGTTCCTTCTCAATTTCGAACCCCTTTTCAACCCTATCCCAATACTCAGAATTGACTGGGAATAACAACTTTAAAGCCTTTGTTCTATCTTCCTGTTGAGATTTTGTTCTCCGCAGTTGTTCCATTGCGATCTCCTTCTCAATGGCATGGACAGTAAGACGGCGGGTAGCCCTTTGCAAGTGATTGGTCGCAGAAACATCCCAATGCTTGCCGTCATACGCTACAATCTTCGGGTTGATTACAGCATGTGTCTTGTCTCTGAGGTGGTAGTGGCCCGGCTGCCTCTTAATGCCCGATTTGAGCTCTGCGCATGCGCGGGCTTGCAGGAGTCCAGCCAGGAAACCTTTGTTGAGGAACTTGGTGATGTGGACTTCCTCAACGCTATCAGTATCGGAGTCTTCTTCCTCCCACTCCTCGGGTTCTGTTGCGGGCCACATACTCACACTGCTGTGAACTGAAAGAAGAGACGTTAATATTGCATTAGTCTTACAGTCAGACTGTAGTAAATATCATTTTGACCTAACAAAACCTCTATAAAAGCAAATCTAGATCTCCATTGAACTAAATTTCCAATTCTGCGAGGCTCATTTCTTATATTTAATAAAATAATTTTTTTTGAGAATTATTGTTTTTCAGAGACTGAACATAAGTCTAATATTGCATTGGCTTGTTTATGTATAGATGCATCATCAGAACAAACGTTTGTTTGGCAAATTTTCATAAAGAATATGATATATTGGTCATGTTACGTTATGGCATATATCGTGCTATCAACCATTATAATTTCCCCATTCCTGAGTTCAGTTTCAGGTCCCATAGGAATAGGAAGGTTTGAAGTCGGGATTGTGATCGAAAACCTGACAATGAGTCAGTCAAACGTAATTTAAAATCGTATTGAAAGCAGCTAGAATGACTGTATATTAGTTCCATGAATGGGAAGTGTGAATTGGGCTTTACGGTATATATGACTGTTGAAAACAGTATCATCCGACAATTTCAATTTGGAGATCGCTATGCGAGATTTTTTTAATTTACATAATTAGTAAGGTCATTTACGTTCGTATCAAAGCAAAACAATACAGTCATATCGGAGTGGCTCTTTAACCGATGTGCCCTACTTTAAACATTAACTGATTTATTAAATATTTTCCATTGTTTCTCGTGTCCCTACACGGTATCATAATATACACATGTAGTTACCAAGAATTTGGAATCTGGAATTTTGTAACGTTGATGATATGATATATGGAAAAAAATTAAGGAATGGATAGAGACATGTACCCAAGCTGACATTGATCTGTCCAAACGTAACATTTGCTTAGGATATCCTGAAAACAGAAACAGAGTACTGAACACGATAATCACAACTGTTAAGTACAACCTATTCAAAACAAAACAATATGGAATAACACCAAATTTAAACTCCATTATAAATGACATTAAGAAAACATATAATATTGATAAGTATAATGCTTTCTCAACATGCAGTTACTCAAAATTTATGAAATTTTGGTCAACCTGCCACTTGCTGTTTAATGACTAACAAAACTCTCATCGCATATACCTTTGTTTTCACTGAATTATGAAAAAAAAAAAGCTTGGAAGTTCATACCTTTTCCTATGTTACCAATTCTATCAAGTTGTCCATATCAAACTATCAAGTTGTCCATATCAAACTGTATACTGTATCCTGTTACTACTATCATGTTGTATGTTAACGAAAATCGCATGTAACCATATGTTCCACACAAAAAGAATAATAATAAAATTAAAATAATATGTTACTCTAAACAAAAAAACTAAATTATACTAAAAACAACATGTAAAAATGTGACTAGCAGTTCGTATACATTTTCACAAGCTATATTAAAATCAAAAGATAGTTTGAATGACATGGCATTGAACGTTTGAAATAATTGGTTCAACTTCATTAAGGCTGCATCCAGTTTTCATTCATTACATATATCAAACATAAATATTGAAAAACGTCAGGTTGCAAAATATTTTCGATCTGTTGTACATATTGTACCAATATTGGTATATTCTGTAATTGTGCATTAAAGGAATACAAGAAAATTATTATGTCAATAGACAGTCGACAAATAAACAATAAATAAACCCCTATATTGTTAGCCATAACAAGAAAACAGCCAAAAGTGGGCGCGTAGCAAGAATGAGGTCTTTAACGTATTTGAAAAGTTTGAAATTATGTTTCCTATTATTACTCTTTATTTGCATATAATTTCTCGACCAAACAGGAAAATATCCTATAATAATAATATAATAATAATAATTAGGGTATTTATATAGCGCACATATCCACACCGAATGCATGCTCAAGGCGCTCCCTGAATTATTACCCTGGTCTAACCCAAACTGCCGATTAAGCGCTTGATGGGTCACCTCCAACACAACTTTCACCAGGTACCAATTTCCTGCTGGGTGAACAGAGGCACATTTTGAATAAAGTCTCTTGCCTAAGGCGACACTACAAGTTATACAACTCGTGTCTCAGTGTTGGGCAGGGAATTACCCTTCAAACTCTCAGTTCATTCATCAATGAATCGGGTAACCCACCCATCCGGCGAGCCACGCCAGATGTTGCTGAACTACACTGATAGCGGTCAACTGAGCTTCGCACAGGAATAATTTCATTGTATTGACGAATCACTCGTATTTCATTTAAAAGAACAACATTGCACTCGAATATAAAATTTACTTGCTTACCTCCCAGATCTCCGATCCACGCTATGACGTCACAGAACAACAATCGGATGACGTCATACTGTATCGAAAAGCTATAGAAAATCATGAAATAATTTTTAAAACTCTTTTCTCCTGGTTATATGCTCAAAATTATTGAAAATATATTTGATAATCTATACCAAAAAAAAGCATTATACATTTGGATCATTGATGCTGTGGTCACGATTGAACATGACATTGTGGGCGTGGCATGATCCGATTTCAGAAAGTGCCACGCCCATTCTTTTTGCGCCAAGATTGATGTCAACAATTTTCCTTGATTAATATAGAACATCAAAATTATACGATTATTTGAAACTGAACGTCAATATTCAATACTAAAATGATAGTAAAACTTTAAAAAGCACCGTGTAAAACTTTAGCAGACGATTACTTTTCCGGATTTTAAAAAGCGGAAGTGTTGTGAGAGAATCGAAAACAAAACAAACATGGCGGCATGTTACTGGCCTCCGATGGTTGTGCCGGTTCATTATGATCCTAGCTTTAAAGGTAAGTTTAATTTGATACATATCAGATGCTTAAAATTTTGTAGACGCTACAAAGAATGGGACATCGTATCTCACTCGATAGTCAACGAATATCTAAGGGCTAAAAAGTTCAGTCTAACGTTAATCCAAGGGTTCAAAAAGATTTAACGAAATGGTAAAATGTGCGCCCGGTATAATGCATTCTATGTAATTTTTACACCGACATTCAAATTAAGGATTATTAAGTTAGTATGTGTTACATTGCAAATACAACAATCATAGATTGCGGTGATTTAAATGACAGTTCATTACATTAGCACAATAAATGATAGTCATGAATTTATCTATCATAAATACAGATATTTTTTCTGTTATGTCAAAATATCAAATGATTTCTTATTGTCTTAATTTTTCCAGTGTCAGTTCGCCTCAAGGAGCCGCTGCTTGCAGGAACAGATTCCCCATCCGACATTGAGATACACATGATGTCATTGTGTGCCCAACTTGACTTTCTGTGCAAGAAGGAACTTATGAAGGTAGGACACTAAAGACCTTGTGCTTTTTGCTTTTGATCAGCGATCTCTTTAGTTTTAGAAAATGTCACAAAAAATGCTTTCCTTTCATCTATTCTATTTTTGTATGAAATATTACAATAGGAATCGATAGAATGTCCACACATTTACATTGAATAATGATTATCGTAAACAGCAATGTCTAGTAATGCGATATCAAGGCTTTTCACACTTGTAACTTACAAAGGAAGATGAATTGCTTCGCTTTTAATTGTTATGATTTGTTGACAGACATAACAGACAATAGTTAGTTAATATAAAGTTTGATTTAAATTATTGCAAAATTTAAATTGATTTTTCGTCAGAAATATGAAATTGATTTTTTTTAAATTGATTTACAATATTAAGTAAAATTACTAAATTGAAATTTTATTTATTATAGCAACCATCACAAAGGATAGATAATGGACGAACAAGCAGTGCATTTGTAAACAGAGGTAAGCTTTGTAAAACTTCACCACAAAAAAAGAACCGTATTTCATTTTCACTATAATTGACGTAACAATTATTGATTAAGGGTGACTAGACCTCTCTGATCAGATAACTATTTCAATTTATAATTTTAGTGATAACCACCGTCACTAATATTTTTCTGGCTGTGAACAGACCATTTCTGAGGGTGGACAGGATCATGTCATTTATGACACAAGGAAATTGCCACTAAATGATACATGAAAGGGAAGCTGTGATTGGCTTATTTTGTTGAAGGTGAAGGTCAGGGAACAAGAAGTTATGTCACTCCAGCTTGCTCAATCAGGGTATTTTATTTAAGGATTGTTTTACATGTTTTGTGCCTCTATCGATGTATAACAGCAACAAATTGTATAAAATCGCGTAGCGTAGCGTAGCGATTTTATACAAAATTTGTTGCTGTTATACATCGATAGAGGCACAAAACATGTAAAACAATCCTTATAATTACAAAATCAACATTTTAACAAAGTTTTTCCTAATTATTTTCCAAAAATCTGTCATCAATGTCGTGAGATTGTGGTTTGTTACACGAAATAATACAAAGTTGAGTCGAAATTGAGAACTCCATAAACTAAAACGGCCGAAGAATTAATTTCGTTTTCGCAACCATTGACACCAATGCAATCACAATTCGTCTTAACCGGAATCCGCATTTTCGGAATAACCCTAATTAGCATATCACTCGACGTTCAAAATGTCCGCCGTTTGCAAGACGCTCGGAGCGAAGAAGCTTGAGGACTCGTAGTTATTAAAATGCAGTCTTTCCGGTGAATGTATGGATTGTGTTAGGGAGAGGAATGTATTTACTTGTTACAAACGCAGCTGGGAAGTGATAGGATATGTTATATTTGTCTTTGCAACAGAACTTAACTCGCAACTGTCAAAACCGGACTATTGCGTCAGGTGATTGTGACGTCACAAGGAATGAATGCACATGGTATGGTTGCAAATTTTTCTGCATTCATCGAGAAATGGCAGCAGGTTTTTGAGCGCTCTCGTCCAATCAGAATCGCGGAAATTAGTGTAACAAATCCATTTTGTAATTATTCTGCCATACTTGAAAATTCCCTGCATGATTGCCTTCTCACTATTTGCCTCATATCGACTACCTGCTGGTTGCTAATAGCTATTTAGAGCATGTAGATGCTCATCGGCCCTATCATCCAGGCACTGCAATTCTGGATTTTAAGATATTTCATTGAATGGCTAGTTATAGGAGATAGTTGAAAATCCTGAGAAAACAACATTGTAGCAGACTTGTGGGTATGCACCTGATATATGCAAGAGGATGTAATACTAGAAGCTGATCACCTTAGGAATTTTTACATCTATATGAATCCTTGTACATAAATATTCCCTTATGTCACATCATGATGTGTGATGAAGCTTGCATTTTATGATTTTCATATTTAAAATGATTGATTGATTGAAGAAAAATACTAAAATTTCATTTATTTTCTTGTTTTGCAGCTGGAGTTGTTTATGATCAGATGGAGCAACTACTGAGAAAGATTAACAGTCCTCACAATGTACAGGTTAGTTGGCCAAGTTAGGTTGACATTTGTAGAATAGTGAGAAGGATGAGATTCAGAGACTCTGTGAAACAGTACTCAAGTCCAAAAAACAAACTGAGGTAAAAGCTAGAGGTTCATTGCACCTCGAATTGTCAAATTAAGGTTCGAAACTTTATAGAATAGTTAGAGAGATGAGCTTAAGATTCAAACTGGTAACATTGAGATCCCATCTCGAATTGAGCCACAGGATCCATGGCCTTAAAGCTTATTCTAGTCCCCTGCTTAAAGGGTTTGGTGTATGTAAAGTGTAATCATACACATTTTAGTAAATTAAAACAAGATACAGAACCTAACTGCAGAGATCATTCTACAAATGTATGACCTGCTGAGTTCAGGGACTAGCTAGCACAATTTCTCATGAATCCCTGCAGATGTACAGTTCTTCACTGTGTAAAATATAGCATCATGCAACTCACAGCTTAATTATGATTTAAGCTGCTTTATTACTTCTGATGCGTGTCAATTTTAAGTCTTTTGATTTATGTTTTCCCTTAAGCTAACATGTTTTTGCAAAACAACTTGACCCATGAGTCCCTGCATGCCTGCAATTGCCAGTGCCATCATGACACTTTTGTACGCTATGTTATGGACCATAGTTTCCTGACGTCACTAGATAACAAAACAAAATTGCAGGATAAAAGGATGATTGATTTTTAAAGAAACAATGCTAAAATGTGAGGATATACATGTACGTTTTAAATTAATTATATGGTCAATGTGCTGTTAGACAATTTGTATATTGTTGTTCTTTCACTAGACGTACCTGGAGAGCATGTGGCTGGACAGGATGTACCCGCGAGTTGCAGCCTACGTGGCTCGACCCGACAATATGTCTCTCACACTGAAGAGTACCTCGCTGGACAGTGAGTTCCTTTAGATGCACCTTTCTCAGTAATGTGTCTTTGAAATCCATTCACATACAGTGTCCATGAGTCATTGTCTGTTGAATTTCAAATTTCCCAAAGTGCTGTCCCAATAAAACTAAATCTTTTTGGGAGATATCTGGATACGCAATATTGTACTGTAGATCTTTGTATTTGCCCTATTTCTTTTTAAATAGATAATATAATTTAAAAAATGTTTTTTTGAAATACCCAAAGAATCTTCCCTCTTGTCAACTTCATATGTCAAGCCTAAAATGCCATTTGTTGAACTGTCAGTTTTATGCCTTCTCTCATAGTAAGCTAGAGAGCAAGCACAGAAAACTCAAGGGTATGCAGCAACTGCCAGCAAGGCATTAAACTGACAGTCCAGAAACTGGTGTTTTAGGCCTTGCGTAGGAAGATGCCCTCTTGTTTGATTTGCCACTAAATCAAGGTGTTATGGACACAAACTAAAGCTTCAATCACTACAATATCAAAGTTAAGCACTTTTAACATATTTTTCTTCCAGATCACTTCAGTCAGCTAGCCAGCCTACACCACCTGGAGACTCTAGCGAGGCAGATGAACAACGATGTGTCATCCTTCCCTAGACCTAAATATATCGCTCACCAACTGGCAATACTTTATGTGAGTACAGAATCAACTAGATAGACCTTCACATCCTGCAGCCTTGCAACTAAGTCTGTGATCAATTGAAAGTCTTCTTCATACAAATTTAACATCGGTTTCTTACTTATTTCACTATAGAAATACAGTAGAACTGGGATATAACAAGGGACCAAAGAATTTAGTTCGCTATATCCGGTGTTCGCTATACGCATATAATTTAAATGATATTATAAAGGGACGGGACTTGAAAATTTTTTCGCTATATCAGAGTTCGCTATATCTGAGTTCGCTATATCCCTGTTCTACTGCAGTAGATATTTTTATCCACAACATTTGACCTTCACATTCAGCATTCTACAGCTTTCTTCCATTTTTTCATCTGTATGTATTCAAATAAATATCTCCGGCACTAACAAATAAATTTATATTTATAGTTTGCATACTTAGTCACCACTTTGAGAGAATAAATTAAGTTATGTGATTATGAGTATCACTTCAAATCAAGACAATGATATTACCGGTTCAGTGTGAATATCTAAGGTAGTGATACCAATGATTATGGACATGAATTTCTTTGTTAATAGTCAGTTAGCAAGATCCAAAAAGAAAAGTGATACTTAAAAAAGAGTACCTTTTCAAAACCAATCGATGATTGTGTAATGGACATCCGGTGTAAACATTGACTCAATTGACTTGTTGGGTTGGCAGATACCCCTCACTTGGCCTCTAGTTTTTGACCTTGTGTATTGGGCAACCCCCTTCTTTGACCCCCCAATTTCTGGCTTAAAAAATTCGCCTTATACATTGAAATATACGGTAAGCCCCTTTTCAAACCCTTTTTGAACTAGGTTAGCGTTCGCGGGACACCGCAAAAGCAGAGCAGCCCTGAAACTGAGGGTTTTGCCTTCCCTTGTCTCCCCTTCTACCAAACCTCAATATATTGGGCATTTTCTAAGAAATATATGTGTAACAAAAGAGAATGTAGCGAACTGAATTCATTGATCCCTTGGAGTTCGTTTTATTTGTGTTCTACTTTACTAATTTAGTAATAAGATTAACTTAATTGTAATCCTTGTATTTCAGCAAGCTCTGTCAAACATTGAAGGGAGTTCGGAAGTCCTGGCAGTACAGAAGAAAAATATTGAAGACAATTTTAAAACAGTTAAGGCAGCATTTGCAGCAAACCAGGAAAATACACATCTGGAGCCCGAAATAAGAGAATGGTAGGGACACAATTTTTATGAGGATTTAAGTCATACTCCATTTTTTGTTGTGCACATCATTGTAGTGATACTTCATCTTTTACCATCATGAATTATCGGAAATGGAATTCATATATTGCCAAGCTATTTGTGATAACTAAGCCCAATCTTTTTTCAGAGAAGTATGTTATTAACATTTTATGAGGATTAAAGTCATACTCCCTTTTTTCTGTGCACATCATGGTAGTGATACTTAATCTTTTACCTTTATGAATAATCTGAACTGGCATTCATATATTGCCAAGCTGATTTGTCGTAACTAGGCTCAATCTTTTTTCATAAGCAGAGCAATATGTTATTAACTTCGTTCTGTTATTGACCATTTAGAAGATATCGTCTGGAATTTTAGCTAGGTTATAAATATTTAAAAGCTTATGTTCTTTGTGGTTTTAAAAAAACATTTTAAACATTTTCAGTTCTCCCATTTACCATTAGGATATTCCTGTGTATATATATTGTTTGTGATTTACAGAATTCTTTGTTTATCTTTGTATCCGTCAGTCTCATCATTCTTTTGCCACAGAGAGTCATAAGATCTTGATTTATCCTCTGTTAACATTTAGCTAGTTAGCGGGCTAAATAGGGCAGGTCTGAGTGGATGCAATGAGAGTTGGCTGTTCACAACTCATCATTTTTGACGCTGAATTATGTTTAAAGCTTTGTGACAATAACAACCCTTCCATGTGAGAAGTGTTTTCATTGGCTGGAAGTTTTCAAATGGTTTGTGGTGCAATTTTTGGGCGTTAGATGAACCCTGGGAAATCAGGGAACTGGTCTTATTAGACAGAGGTTGCGTTGAGACTTGATACACCTCTGTAGTGAAAAAATTTAGTCTCATTTTGCCTTTTTAGTACGTATTTGGAGTGATAAATGATTTACTTTTAATTACTTGTACCTCCTTGCAATGCTTGTGCTGTATTCTAACTATTAACAATAGAAAATTTTAGAAAAATTTGCAGATAACCTTTTAAAAATTGGCATCATAATTGTGCATTCAAGATATTGAAATTAAAGAGTTACTTCCCTTGTATTTCAGGTTACTGACCCTAACAAACAACCTGGTGAGCGTAGTAACATCGCTGCCTCCCCAGCTAACTAAGGACATCGTGCAGCCTGCAACAATACTGTCTCGTACATGAACCTTCATCATTTCATGCTCTCGTGACTTACTACAAAACAAACAACAATTTTGCTCAATGATTTTCTCAATGTGTCATAAAAAACTAACTTTTCTCTTGTTTTAAGCGTGAAGTTTGCATCAAAATTTTATTGTTTGTAAAGAGCTCAAAAAGGACTAACGAACGGATTTGAAATTGTTGTCTGTGAAATAACTGACACCCTTGAATTCCAAGTCAAATTTGCCATTTCGTCAAAACAAAAAGATGGGTAGTCTAAGTAAACGTTGCCTCAATATTACTCGTTTCACTCCCATATTGAGTCTAGAAAGGTCTAGTAGAGGGTCGGGTCAGCCCATGTATCACATTGACCAATCAGAACTCATCTTACCAAGCCACAATAGTCTGCCTTCTGACATTTATAACATTGGAGTGTCATAGGTCGCAGAAAGGTGGGCTGACGCGACTCTCAACTAGACCTTTCTGGACTCAATATCGTATTGAAACGGGTAATATTAAGGCTAGGTTTACTTAGACTGAAAGATGGGAGGTTAGAAATGGATAACATATAAAACTATTTGAGAAATGTCTAAAATTTGGTTATATTTTTAACCTTCTAAACCAAATTGTGTACATCTAATGGCTGAAATATTAACAAAATGACACCTAATATTAACCCAATCACTGATTCATATGCATTAATTATCATTTATTGCCTTTGATGTTCATGTACTTACGTACTCTATGTACAGCTTATTCACTTACCATTCCATTACCAACATATCCCTGACAAGTTTTCATTCGAAGATGTATAATTGTATTATACAGCTTTACAGTCATTTGTAATCAGTGTTTTCATGTATGTGAATATTGTGAATATTTTATTGTGCATTTGTGTTCATTTTATGTTTGTAAAACATTTTCAGTATTTGTCTATTTTGGTGCTTATTTTTGTAAGTAGAAAATAATAATCTCATCAAAATTGATGTACCGGTATTTTTAGATTTCATGGTTTTTGTGTACTCTCTGTATTATAAAACTTTATTTCAAATTTCTGCAGAGGTTGTCTATAAGCAATATTCTAACATATCTAAATGCTTATGTTTACGCATATTTAGGATTATTACAAAACTTTAATTAAACATTATTTTGCCTATTGAAATGATAAAATGACCTAAGTATTAAATAATATATTTGCTTCTATATTGACAAAATGTGATGTTTGAGATATATGTGCGATAAGGTCAAGTATTTTTTTATTTTTTGAACACCTTGTCTTTAATACACATTTTCAATATGAAGTAAATTAAGGGTCACAATAAAATATTTTATCACAAAGTAATGTTGCCTTTATTTTTAATGTTATTAAGTGTCTAAGGTCATTAACAAGGTTATCAAGCCCTATTGACCAAAATCATCCAATCAAATTCAGATCATCTAAATTTTCAGCAGGACATATAGAGGATATTTGTCTTTTACTACTTATACAGTAGAACACCGATATAACACAATCGGATATAGCGAACAATCAGATATAGTGAACACAATTTCAAGTCCCGTCCCTATATAATATCATTAAAATCATATGAATATAGCGAACTCTTTTGTCCCTTTGAGTTTGTTAAATCCGTGTTCTACTGTACTATATTTATCTCATTGAGCGAGTTACAGAGTTTATATTTTAAGTGCTGCACAGATGAGTGATAATTCATTACTCACAATATATGAGATAAGCATATTTAAATATAATATCAGCATAGCATATAAGAAAAGAAATTTTCTATTCATTTTATGTTTTTATCACAGTATTTTCAACAAAATCAAAGTGCATATTTATTGAGTCGGCTCCAGGTAGAACCCCTTGCCTAAGTAACAACTTTGTAATGAGTGTGCCATCAGAGCATTTCCTTTATACCTTTCCTTTGGAAAGAGATGGGTTTTTTTGGTATTTCTTGCTTCTTCCGCTGCAATTTCAACAGCTGATAACAATAAAGATGCAACTTTTCATTCTAAGAACTACAGCAGAGAAAACGTCTGGGCCTAGGTTTTCAAAGCTCCTTAGTGCTAAGATAGTCGTAATTACAACATATTATACTTGCCCTATAACTATCTTAGGGCTAAGAAAGTTTTTTACAATCTAGATCCTGGTAAATAAACTCATCTTAAAGCACGTGATGAGCACAGTACAGTTATCACGTCTTGGGCCGTTTTATACAAAACCCCAGCACTTTCTTATCGGTTTTCACTGTCCTTCTCACTTTCAATGAAAAAAAACCCCAAAATAATTATGTTTTTGCCAATTCCTATAGTCAAAAACGTTTTTGTTGTTTTCTTTTTACGCCAGTTATCACTGAAATATTGCCCAAGCGGCGTAAAACAATGACTCGCTCACTTATTTCTATTTCTTTCTTTAAGAATACATTGCAATATTGCCCTGCTTTCATCAAAATTTCAGAAAATCCATATTCTTATAAAAGAGTAGTGAAAATAAGTTTTTTTTATCAAATGATAAAGTATAGGTTGCGCACTAGGAAGTTGTTTAAATTAACTTTTTTCCAAGCTACAAGATTGTTCATCTTTACTGCTCAAATTCAAATGTGTGAACCAAAACGCATGGATTTATACCAATCATTTCAATCTGACTAAAAAATACATGTACGTTAGAATTATCTAAGTTTTCAAACGCTTCTAACAACGGATACGATGTTAAGAGAACCAAGTGTCAACGTTAAGACTTGTGTAGGAACATTCTACACACTTCTTCATAAAATAATTCGTTAACATAATTGGACTCAACTCAAAACTCAATATTTATTGACGGATCTGTTTGCTGACATCATTGACATGATGAAAATTGTATACAAACATCAATGCTATCGATTCCTGACTGAAGTACGTTTTAATACGACCTTTGGAGTGTCGAAGCACTGCAGTCCCGTGTAAAATACGTTGGTCCTACTCCTAATTTAGAACAGGACGACCCTTTCGTTTTAGAAGGTCCGAATGCGTCCACAAAGTTCTTAATCTCTTGCCACTTGCACGAAGTCCATTTCGTTCTCCCAAAGTTCGATCCCGTTTGTAAGAACATAGTAAGAACGTGTTTGGTGCGACTGGGGTATTAGGGTGGTTCATTTGCAAGCGTCTCCCAAGGATATCCCAGACATGTTCTATTCGGGCAAGGTCTGGTGACCGAACTTGCCACGTCAAGACGTCAATGTTGTACTGCAGCAGATTTTAGGTCAGGCAAGCTGTTTGCTGAAATGCATTGTTCTGTTCGAGAAGATGCACAAGACTTTGCCTCAGGAATGGTATGACCTTTGGCGTTTTCACCTGATCTCATTGACACTTAGCTGTAAAGGTCTGGTAAACACTAGCAGATCTGAGGCTGCACTAGTGTTCCTGCGGTCAGGTAAGACTCTGAGCCAGATGTTTCGCACTGGCACAACTGTTTAAACGTGATGACGTCTCAAGAAAACGATCTGCACGTGGCGTCCGAGGTTTGTCACTGTCTGGATGACCTTTCACTGTTCCCGCTTGTGCCTGACTTGTTTTTGAGACTGTACTGCGTTAGACATGAAAATATCGGAAAAGTGTCGTTAGCAGCGTCCCAATGGTTTCACGCCCTATCGTGATCAAACCATTGTGATGCGGTGTTTTTGACGGAAAGGAAGCAGTTCTCACGTATGTTATTGTTTTCAACTGTTTTCATTCTGATTTATAGTTACATTCTATTGAATCACATGCAGTTAAGCCAACGCGGTGTATATACATGCTTTTTGGGCAGCCCCAATTGGTGTTGTAATGTCATGTGACACGCCAGCTCTTACCAGACATTAGTTGCTTCAAAGTAGCGTTACTGTGTTTTACAGTTGCAAAAATTTGAAATGCTACGTTACGGTTTAAAACATCTTACATTTTTCGAGAAAGTAAGTTCCATATGGATCCAATAAAGGCTAATGAATAAATAAAAAAATTGGATTACCAAAAATGTCTGAACTTTATCAACGGTGTTATGATTCATACTTTCGATTTTTTTTAAATCAATTCATAAAGCATATTGTAGCAACTAAGACTAAAACAGCTTCGTCTCCCATGAAACTCCTACTTATAGTTAACAATAAATCAAAACAAAACTTCAAAATGTAGAAAAAAAAACAGAGAAATATTAAAATTAGATTTTGAGTCGAACCGAATCTAGTAGACATGATATATCATTGCCCAAGGATTCGCCTTAGCCAATTGTCGGTTGTCCATTGCCATTTACGTAGGGAAATATGTCAATTAGAATGAAATATTAAATTCATGTTAAAATAAATGATTAAACAAAACAAAAATTCAAAACATAGAAAGACAATGGTTTATGCATTCAGTAATCCCTTCGCACCAACAGCCCTAAACCATCATGAACATATGATGTTTATGTAAACGTACAAAGATCTTATCACAGTTCCAGATCATAAAATGAATACCGTTTAGAATCTTCAGCAAAGTAAAAAAAACATAGATTTCGGATCTAATATCACATTTGGTTTCATCCTTTGGGATCAATCACTCATTGCGTTCAATGAAGGAACATCAGATCACTAAAATAGACACCACCTTTGCATGTGCGCTCCTGTACCCCCGTGTGCGTTTTTCATGTGGGTTTTGTTACATGTATTTTACATGCACAGTATTTTTTATGATAAGGTGACGTGACATCGTCTGTTGAAAAAGCCGGCCAAGCAAGCTTTTCTATAAAGATATATCATTAGTTTTTAATAATTGATCTATGATAATGTCTTTCTCGTCGACTAGATAAAAGACTGATATCTTAAAAAAAGGAAACCAACTTCACTCGTGGTAAATTCAAACATTAATGTATGAAATAATGCATGGCCATTTTCGTTTCATTAAGGTGATTGATATTATTTTTATCCTTAATTCGCTTTATGAATGAAGCATATATTTTTTGATGTGTAATAGGAATGTCATTCTCTCCCCAAATTGGCACATGTAGCTCATGTTAAAAAACACTTCCTGGTATCGTTTTGATAGAAACAAGTTTGTTTGAAAGCCTCAGTCACTTCCGTATGTCAAGGGAAAAGCAGAATTTATCTGAATATATGCACAACTGAATCATGACACATGCCCCATGACAAACTACAAAAAATAAGCTTTCACATGACTCGAAAAAGTGTTTCACGTCAATTTTGTTACGCTAAGTGCATGTATAGGAAACCCGTGAGGTTCAAAAGATCTCTCTTAACTGTCTATTGTAAGATATTTGAGAGAAATAATGAATTGGTTGTTACCTGAAATTCACTCCCACATACCAAAACAGACTTAGAACTTATAACAACCAGTACAATCTTCAGAATAATCACATTCTATTCTTGAGCATCAATAATCATATAGTCAGTTACTTTTTAAAACCACGAAATAGTTTAAACCCTGTTAGACATGAGATATCCATAATTATAGACCTTCATGCACTGGTGTGACCTCCATTAATGGTTTGATAGCCATCAGGGACGGTTCCAAGTTCGTTGAGTTTCCGTTGAGTTGGTTGAACAACAAACTTATTCCAAAAATACAGAATAACGATCAGGAGTACACATAGTCCACATTCTGTCGTCAGGATATAGAAGAGCCATATAGGAGATGCCTCTTGCATGAAGTGGCCTATCAAGAGAGGGTTGATGATCCCTGGAACCGTGCATGCAAACACAACCAGAGAGACCGTTCGTGGAGACAGTTTGATGATGGACTCCTGTGCCCAGTTCAGTGTTGATGGCACTTGGGAAGCCAGAGAGAGTCCACTGATCGCTATTGTAATCCACAACCCGGGCTCGAAGTAGTATAGAGACGATAACAAAGAGCCTATACTAGAGAATAGGGCGATGGTTGACGTGATGATCAATACTGCAAAAGGCGGGACTTTGTCGGTGAAGAATATAGTTGCAAATCTGAAGGCCGAGTAACACGCCCAGAAAACAGACGTTAAATTGGCACCAGCAGATTTTGACCATTTGAAGTAAGTCACAACGAAGGTTACAATCCATGCCATAAGTGATGCTTCTATTGCAACTATGAATACAAAAATTGAGAGAATAAGAGTTACTGTTATGATAACGATATGCAAAGGAAGTGGTCTGTCCAGACTTTCGTATCCTTCAGTGGATCTGGATGAAGATTTGTCCACAGTGTTACCTTTGAAACAGACTTGAAAACTGAATATAAATGCTCCAAACAACAACAAACATCCGGCGATGAGGTAAGCGTATTGGATACGAGTTACTTCCCCTTCACATATAGTGTAGTTGAATTGTGGGCCACTTCCGTTTCCGGTACTGCCTCCATCAACGCATGCTACTGTCAAAGCAATTGGGTGGCTGACATTTTCTAGAGGTTGGGTTGAATTTACTCTTGGAGCCAAGAACGGTTGAACAATAAGTGGAGCAACTGTTCCGCCCAGTGCGAAACAAAAATGAAGGATTTGAATGAAGATTCGTCGTTCAGTGTCCCATATACTGATGACTTCAGAGTTTCCAGCTGAAAATAGAAAATTTTAAGGATTAAAGTGTGAATTCATATTTATATTTACGTAACAAAAAGACAACATAGAAGCTTAAAAGCTTGTGTAAACTTAATCTTACCCTGAGAGTTATTTGATTGATCATGCAGTTTATTCTTGCCAAACTATGCAAACTATATACATTTGTTGAATGATTTGTGCAGTAAACGACGGAAGAAGCGTTTTAGAATTTTGAAAATAAGTTAAAGATCGACTAAAATGTTCTATGGGATTCGTAGAAAGGGATTGCAATTTGATATGGACTCGACTTTGAATTTCTAAAATCGGACGATAACCTGCCTAAAACGGCTTTTAAAATAATTGTCTTATTAGTCCCGACAAATAAAATCTGTGGTCCCTGACGCGTGTCGGCGCTTCTGTGACGCGTCGGTAGTCTGTCGTTTCACGTAATGATCATTTTCAACGTGTCTAAGCAACCTTTTAACTGTCGATTTCACATACAAAACCTCACCAAAATGACTCCATATTTTGAATTACCTGTGTTCATGCCGGACCTGAATAAAGCAGCCAGTGCATGCATGAACACCATCAGTTCATACTGCCTGCACCAGGGCAAACCTGCAAACGCAACAGCAGCAAACAGCATCGTCAGAGACATCAGTAGTCCTTTGGGAACCCGGGCAATGATGGCGCCCATCATTAGACTTCCGGTCATGCTCCCTATGGAAGATCCGGTGATGAAGAGAGAAGCCTGCTTGGTGTCTGTGTGGGTGATTATCCTGAGGTCCAGGAGGGCGGGGCCAGTTATTGAGCAGCATACTCCCTGGGGGAAAACAGGTTATTACTTTGAGGTTTGATCATACATGCACTGCCTACATAGAGAACATGCGAGAGAAAAGTCTGGCTTTCTCCGAAAGAGGCATTGGGTTAAAGAATTACAAATTCTGATATACCTCAATTTGCAATATGTTTTTGAATTAAACAATTAATCTTTAATCAATTTTCGTTCCACATAGCCAAAACTGGTCGACTTTATGATATGACTTGAGTTTGAAAATAAATATTTCGAATTTATGATTTTAATAAGATAATCAAGAAATTTGTGTTTTTACGTTTTGGGGCCCATTGATGCATAACTCATCCTCTTGTGATGTTAGTAATGTTATAAAAAATGTTTCTTTATCTACTCTTAAATCATAATGTTTGAATGAGTCGAATTAAAGCGAACGCATACAACACGATATTTGCACTAAGTTTATTTTTTCATATTTTGGTAAGCCGCTGTATATATATACCTTGTAAAGGTGATGTTTGGATTTTTGCCCTAGCTGAGGACGGGTGATATGGCGTTACATTTTGAAAAATCAAGATAATGTAATCAAACGTGCATGAAAAAAATGCAAAGGAATGTGTCTACAAACACTCACTTAAAATAGATGTTTTGTTAATCATTTGTTCTGTTCAGTTCTTTTGCATTTATTTGTTTGATGTATTGACTGGTGAGGAATTAATATAAGCAGAGTATGCTTTGGTTGCCAAACCATATTTCTTCACCTTTTTGACTTAACAAGACGAAACATCACGTGAGGCAGAGGCGTTTGGTTTTATTAGAGAAAATCTATTGGAAGTATATATATGTTTAGGTTTACTGGAAAAAGGTGGTGGTTGACTGATTAACTAAGTTTAAAGACATATATAGATATTGTCTTTGATAATATTCAATGTAACCTTTCATTACCATATACAGCTTCGAAATAACTCCTTATTGGAAGAAAAGTATTTATGATAGTGTTAAATGTCGTTTGTAACTTCTTAAAATTTTCTTGATGGTGATAATGCATTTGTGCCTTTAATGGAATAGGTCATAACGGCAACCCTGTAATGGTAAAATTAGGCTACGTTGATTGACCTAGGAACAAACCAACTATACCTACAAAGCAAGATAACAATGCAAGTAGGTCATATACATACACACCATGACAAAACACAACGGAGTAGCTACACATTCTTGTCACGTGACGTTACACGAACCTTTCTAGTGATAATATGAAAGGCGATTCCGTTTATTTCTGCACATTGAAATACCTTTAAAAGAACGTATATTGTGTCTAATTCAATGAATAGACTCTGAATATCATTTTTTTAGTATGTCCATATCTTGATTAATTAAGACGTAATTTTCTTCATATGTACTATTGCAATAATCTTAAAGTGGGAAAATTTAAACAATTGATGTCAAACTGCAAATATTGTGAGTCGTGAGCAAAGTATATCTTTCTCGGTATGAAAGTGCGTAAAAATATTTTGGAAACATTGCTGTAACATTTTGACTACTATTGTGTTTTAATGCGCTTGAACCACTCTATAGAAAAGCATGATATGCTTAAAAATTTGGCCTGTGGACACTCTACTCATAAACGCATTCTCATGTCATTTAACTATATAATACTGGTTGCCGAGGAGAGACGACAAATCCATACCCAAATATAATATAGGTGCTATTGTACTGCTTCGAAATATATGGAGTTCCGCAGGGGTCAGTTTTGGGCCCAATACTTTTCACAATATATACGTCACCTCTAGGCGATGTTATTAGAGCTTTCAACCTAATCTTCCACCTGTTCGCAGATGATACCCAGCTTTATCTCTCCTTCACACCCCGTGATGGATCCTCTGTCCTAAACACCTTCACGGCACTTGAAAGATGTATCAACGCCATCAAGTCTTGGATGAGTGAGCATTATCTTAAGCTGAATGGAGATAAAACAGAGCTTCTTGTTATCACACCAAGTCACATATCTAGATTACTTTCACTTCCCAACTACCACATCGATGGTCATGTCATTGTTCCAACCAGGCAAGTCAGAAACCTTGGAGTGTTGTTTGCTACAACATTGTTATTCGAGTCCCACATCAAGGCAGTTTGCAGGAAGTCATACTTTCACATACGGAATATCAGCATAATCAGGAAATACATCACTGAAGAAGTAGCAATGGTATTAATCAACGCATATGTGTTATATGCATGGACTACTGTAATGGTCTTCTGTGTGTTCTACCATCCAACTGCATCCAGTCTCGCAGAGAGTCCAGAACTGTGTCGCTCGCTTAGTGTCTGGAACCAAGCGACATGACCCGTCTCACCTATACTGCAGAAATTACATTGGCTTCCCATAAAATATCGAATTCAGTTCAAACTCTTGCTTCTAGTGTTGAAATATCTAAATGAACAAGCTCCAGAATATTTACAAGCCCTGATTCAAATCTATCAACCCGCATGATGCCTGAGATCTTCCGACAGTAACTTCCTTAAAGTTCCTTCATCAAGAACTCAAACATTTGGTAATCGTGCATTTCAAGTTGCTGGCCCTTCCTTATGGAATCACCTTCCTAAAAACCTTAGAAACATAGAGGAACTTCCTAGATTTAAATCCGGACTTAAAACACATTATTTCAGTATAGCATTTGATTGACTACCTGACATTTTCATGTGTTCATCACAGCGCTACAGGGCAGTTTTCTGGTTTTAGCGCTATATAAGTATTTTTATGTATGTATGTATGTATGTATGTATGTATGTATGTATGTATGTATGTATGTATGTATGTATGTATGTGACATGTTGGTTGAAATTCAATCCATTTAATATATAATTTATGAAAATATATTCTCTTGAGAGGGCACCCAATGCAATGAATTAGTCAATAATTAATGTTAAATGTATTATTTAGACAGTGTCAAAAATCTCATTACACAAGCAAATCATCCATAGTCAGAGGACAAAGTATGAAGATTCACATAAAATCCATTGGCGGCCAATTTGTGTAAACACCTTTAATTCATTTTGTGTAAGAAAAAGGAATCGCATAGCTGAACTTTACGTTATGTATTTGAATTATGACTGCTCCATTTAGTTAAATAAATTGTCTTTCAATTGGAACCATTAATTTTCATTTTCCTGATATCACCTTATATTCCCCCTAAAACGTGCCACTGTCCCTTTAAAGTATTATAATCAACATATAAAACAGGTAATAGTTTTAAGTTATATTTTCCAAACACCTTGTCAAGGTCGTACAATTAGCATGTCCACGAACAGATTGCGTGATAAAATAAAAGGCTCATGTTAAGTGCAGTTTGCTTATGTAAGGTCTCTCATAGTATAGTTTGATGAGCACAAAACCGACATAGGTTAACTGTAATCAATCTTAGTGTTTTGATGACGTCACGTATACATTTTTATATTATTTGCGACCTTTTTGAATAGTCAGTTGAATAGTTTCACATATTGTGAATGTATTACTTTCATTTCATGCGTTCATAATATTTAATTGTTGTTGAATTAAATGAGCTGAAATTCACATGCAGATAATGTTATTACGAATGAAAAGAAATGTACGCCACTAATTTAAACGTGCATCTCGTTCAGAAAAAAAGGGTTACGGAATGTCAAATGATAAATGCATATACGACCATATACTTATTAGTGGAATTAATGTTTTTCACATCTCTTGATTTGGACATGTATAAAATAATGTCATCAACGACATTAGAACATATTGTCTTGTAAAATTAAACAAATTAAGAAACCTTTTTCTCATTCACCTAATTGTTTGTGTTTGACGAATAAATATGATGAATAAAGTTGCAGTTGATAAGATAACTGCTGCTTGTAACTATGCGCTGTCAAACGTAATCAACTTTTCAAAAGTTGTATTTTTCCAAAATCCCATCAAGGCCGTAAAATAAGCATATTCACGAAGATGCAGGATAAAATACAGCATTCATGTTAAGTGCATTTTGCTGAATTAGGTCATCTATCTATATTTGTGTACAAAGGATCCAGTATAACTTTGATACAACCTCTATACACGTATAGCTCATAAAAGTTTCAAGTAACTAAAAAAGCAGTTGTTACAGGGATATCACTAGACAAATTGTATAAACGTGATAATATCATAACTCAGCGACAAAAGGAAAAGGCATGTTGTCTCTTGCTATTCGATAGCTATTCGACCCTGTCTTTCATTTCACTTCCTTGTACTTACGAACTTCCTTATGTACCTACTTAATATATAAATAAGTGTATTTCAAAAGCACTGTACCTTTATTGTCGATTTCCCCCCATCTTTGTGTATCAAAACGTATTATCTAATTTATGTTCAGATATTGTTTACTATTCAACCATTGAAGTCGTAGTTGTAACAAAACGTTGATCAAGTATCTAGCTAACTAAATTTATTCATTTCGAAAATGCATGCCGTCTTTTATTTCTTCAAGTTACGAAAATTGATACGTGTGATATAAAACAACCAGTAACGTCCGTATTACAATCCATGCATTGATAAACGATTGTCTTACAATATATCTAATTTCCATATCATCAGACCTATTTAATTCCCAAATGAAACTCACAGACCCCTAAGGTCTTTTAATGTTTGTAAACGACAGGACTCCCTTCGATAACTGCATGCAGTATAGTATTTACTTCTGTAAAACTTTCTTTCCTTTATTTCAAAATTTCACTGTAAACTCCCACGGTCTGATGTCATCTTAATGCTATTTTTTAACTGTTAAAGATCTTGCTTACAAACCTCACTTTGATTGCTTCAGAACCAACAAATCGTTTTTAAAACGATATTACCCGAAAGCTCGTATAGTATTCTGTATATACCAAATTAGAAACACTCGTGAACCCGATGAGATGAATCAACTACACAGATCGCAATTGTCATTATAATAATATGATGTGAGTAACGATGTCACGTTTATAGGCTACACAGGGTAAATAATATGTGTCAACGGACTATATGCAACAATACAATGATATCCGATATGCACACCTGAACATGCATACAAATGTACATCTCAAATTTCCTTTCACAAATTCCCGGTGCGCTGACACCTTAAGGAAAAGAAGATAATCCACGATGCAATAGACTGACTCATAGTCTTCTTCTTGAACCCCGAATATGCAAGTTATTTATGAAAAAATCAAAATGTATTAGAAAGAGCCTGTTATGAGTAAAAATAAAGTTTTCCATGAACATACTAGTAATCCATATCATTATCTACCGATACGTTTGCTTTTAATGGGATATCAGATTACGATTAACACTGAAAATTTAAGTAAAACGATATTCCTCAGGTAGAACACTCGATACAGACAATGCATATAATGTAGAGACCATTAAATCAATTATATTGATGTGACAGAGCGAGGACTAAATCATCGATATCATTCTGGCTTGGGGGCTTTGGCTGGAGAGATATCTCTTTGGCTGAACAGTGTGGGAGTGTAGGACTCTCAACCCGGAGGTTCCGGGTTCGAATTCCACGGGACATGAAAATATTCGATTTTCTTTTTCTGCTACATTAATAGCGTTATTAATATTTAAAAAGCACAGATGGTTCGATATTGTCATATCTAATGAAAGGTTTAGTGAGATGTCAGTTACCATTTAAACTTTGTCAACGTAATCAATTAACCTTTATTTAAATACTACAGGCAAGCATATCATTTGGGCCATGCGGTCATATACAGGCTTCTGTTTAAAAATTAAATGTAGCTGGGTCTATAATTACGGAAAATGTTACAAAATGTCAAATACAATATATGGCAGAATGGGAGATTATGTAACGTACGATATATTTGCGTTTGGTTAATGAATTAACAATAGCAGCATGTTTATGTAGTATTTTTCTCCATTGCATAAAATAAACGTAAATTTAAGTCACAATAAGTTACGTAAGAGCAGTATATACGTTCTTGGTAAACATATGACATAAAATATAGGAATATAGTATATACATCCGCGATATAAGACCATTGAGCTACACAAATGACGGATATGACATTTGAGACATATCAGTTTACTTACCACGAGCGTGAAAGCGTAAAAGATGCAAATCGTATGCAGTAGCTTCCTCCGGTACTCGGATTCTCGCAGACGAGATCTAAACGTGACGAATACTCCAGCCATTTTTTCCTTGACCTGCTTATCAATGTCAAAATCTCGAACTCCGATTTGAGTTCCTGTGGTCACAAGACGAGGTCAATGTAATGTTGACAGTTTGCCGGTTTGTGTGACTACATGAATGGTGTGTCATGCAAAGGGACTAAGGCAATGTCCCTGGTGCAGCCACTTCTAAAAATAGCCCCACGCGTTCCCCGTGTCAATAGCAAACTAAAATCGATTAGTGCAAAGCAGTCCACGTGGAGCCTAGGTGAAATTTCATTACAGGGAAGGAGTTATTCTCAATTGAGTGAAATTGGACTAAATTGTAAAATACCCCTCAATGTATTATGTTGGAATGTTTTGTTCCATGATATATAAGCTCTGATATTCAGTTTTATCATCAAGTTTTGCATTTGGCATTTTGTACCTATCCATATATGTATATTGCAATCTAGATGCGAAAATTGAAGGAAACTGTGTCTACATTATCTGTCTTATATTGAAGGCTGATGTTTATACTTTTAAACTTTTATAATATGATAAAACCTTAATAAAACAAGAGCTGTCATCAAAATTATTTCTATTTTAAAGATTGTCAGTTCTAGAAACACTCCTTTACGACTATATTTAAAGAAATATCTAAAACATAATGCAATGTTTGTTTTATTGTCATAAAGATTCATTCATATAGGCTCTGACATGTGCAAAATTGTATCACTGAAATCATGTTCCATACACCGAAAGTGTCCTTTACATCTAACAATAAAGAAAGAAGAAAGATCGCATTTGGCTTTACTTCACTTCCAGTATCGAATTTAAAAAAAACCCAAAGCTATATCGTTGAACAAAAAGAAATCCATGGCCGATGTCTTCTCTATGGGCACCCGACAAATTCAAAGTGATAGTTGAATGAGCCTCGTTTAATACAGACCACTGAGGGGAACGAATATATCGTTGCTTACATTATATATCCTCTCTAATAATAGACGCTACCCAATTTCTATACAGTAATATGTAAACGTATTTTGAGCCCGCCACGCTTGGGTTATATCTTTTCATGTAAAGAATGCTTTGAAGTGGAATTTTCATTCAGACTTATGACTGTACATTGTAAATGCATGTATGTATATGTTCATATACAAATTGCCCTGAATTAACCACGTCATGTTAACCCTATACCGGCCTTCGTCTCTTGGGGTGCTTTTAGCTATCAATAAAGTTTTCTTTTCTCTAGCGGGATTCGAACTCGAACATTGTGATCTGATTGTACCTAAAGCGTTTATCGTACTATAGATAATGCTAAAGAAAATGTTGTCCAATTTACATACATATGTATTGATGGAGATTACTACCCTAGAAAAACGACTCTTCAGGAAGGGGTATTAGGTTGCTGTATTCCTTGAGCGACAGCGAGTGGTTTACAGACATCTGCACACCTCTGATATTGTTTTTTCTGTATTACCTATTCTGTTTCATCTGGATAGTGTCAAAAGCGACCGACTACAATTATAACTCTCTAAGCGGCTTAACTAACACCTATGACTCCCACTTCATTTGTATGCATATTTCATATGTAAATATAGTTGTACTATTAACATTTTTCTTTCAATGTTCGTCATGTTATCTTTTTACCCTTTACTCTTTGCAAATTCGAAAAAAAAGAACCATAAATACAATGTTACTATTTCTTTGTTTAATTGTCTGTCATGTTTTCAAGGTATTCACAGAAAATAATGTATGGCCTGAATTTTAATTTCAAGCCAATATTAATCACGTTTGTAAGACTGAATTAACTACGCAGTTCTGGCGTTTCTTCATTGTTGGTTGCACAACACATCTATTCCAGCAATATAAAGCAATAATACACAACAAGCACAAAACACATTCTGTTGTCATGATGTAAAACAACCAAATGGGGGATACAGTCTGCATCATATGACCTATAAGAGGCGGGTTCACAACTCCGGGAAGTGTACATGCAAAGATAACAAGGGAGATAACTCTTGGTGATAATCTCATTATGGACTCCTGTGCCCAATTGAGTGTTGAAGGGATCTGAGATGCCAATGCGAGTCCACTAATTGCAATGGTAACCCATAGACCAGGCTCGAAGTAATACAGTGATGAGACTAAACTTCCACAACTTGAAAGAAGAGCTATTGTTGATGTCACAAGCAATAGAGTAAACGGCGAAATCTTATTTGTGAAGAAAATAGTTCCTATCCTGAAGGCGGAGTAACACACCCAGAACACTGTCGTCAAATGAGTTCCGGCTGTCTTGGACCAATCAAAATATGACACTACAAATGTTAAAATCCAGGCCATAAGAGAAGCCTCGATGGCAGTGATCAGAAAGAAGCAAGCCATGATCAAAGCCACGGTTACTGCCTCTATTGATCTGGGAAGTCTGACCTCCAGACTTTCATATGATGATTTGTCATTTGGCGATTCCTTCTCTTCTGTAGAGTCAAATAAATATTTCAGAAAGAAGGCAAAGGAACCCAGCAACAAGCAACAACCTATGATTAGGTATGCAAATTGAAGGTGAGTTTCCTCTGGGTCGTCTGAACACGGTATTATATTTGACATCGATGAGTTCTCATGTGAAATGTTCCTGGTCTGTGTGCAGTTTACTGTGGCTGGGTTACTTGTGTTGAATGGCATGGCCCGGTTGTTCTTTGGGGCGAGGAAGGGTTCGACTACCAACGGTGCTACAGTTCCTCCTATAGCAAAACAGAAGTGAAGAATCTGAACGAAGATTCTCCTCTGTGAGTCCCACATGCGAATGATTTCGGAATTTCCCGCTGTTTAAAAGAGAAAAAATAAAGTAAGTAATCTTTTATCTTAAAGTTCATGTTTGACACTAACGTAACTCTTGAACTAATTTTTAAAATCATTGTAATTGTATTAGAAAATCATATACATGTACGTTACATATGAAACTTGTATGGATTACGCTCTTTCCCGCCTGGACAGGTAGTACGGAGAGTCTTCGGAGATGCTCTAGGTACTCGAATCAAAGAGAACATTACTTTGCCCTTTGTAAATAACTTTATGCCAAAGTATATATGTGTTTAAATCTTAGTCTAATTTAAACGAGAAATATGACCAGTGCAAATCCATTGCAAAAATACGATCAATAACTGTAGCAGTTAAAATACAAAAATACATGTTTTTTTAATTAAATACCTGTGGATCATTCAGTATTAAGACGAACAATATGTTCTGCACTGAGTATTTATAAAGATTTACAAAAACTTAGATGGTGTTCTGTCTGGTTGTTAACATAAATATTAAAACGCCAACATACCTGCATTGAAGCCAGCCCTAAAGAACGCCGCCACTCCATGCATGAGGACCATAAGCTCGAACTGGGAACACCAGGGCAGCCCTATCACTGCACCACCGGCGCAAAGCAACGACAATGACATCATCAACACCCTGTCGTACTTGCCAGAAATTGCGCCAATGGCCAGAGAGCCGAACATGCAGCCAATAGAAGCGCCAGTGATGAATAAAGCGCCGTGTCTAGCATCTACACCTGATATCAGCCTTAGGTCAAGCAGTGCTGGTCCCGTGATTGAACAGCATATTCCCTGGAAAACATCGATTATATTAATATTAGAATTAAGAAAATATCGATTGACCTTTACTTGAAGGCAGTAATTGGCCTCAAATGCCTGGAAAATATCAATGGTATGAGTTTCATAGAAGGCATGGATCCGCGTTATTCTGAATGGCAAGGTTGGACAAAATATGGGTTGGGAATGACATATTTGAAAAAATGAAAATATTGGGTAGACATATTTTTACGGTCGGTATTGATTTGAAAACAAGTTCCATAGATATCAAAGGAAAAAGAAATAGGAAATCGAGTAAAAAAATAAAGTTTTATAACACTGATATTTATACGAGAGGTGGGATTTTGTGTTGTTGTCATTCTTATCGAAAAGGAATTCATTGGTCAACAACGGCCGTGGATACAACAAAAGCATGATGAATATCCAGAATAAGAAAAGCTGATTGAAATTTATGCACAGAACTGACTTGACAGCATATTCTTGGATATGACTCCAAGACTGTGACAATATAAGAAAAAAGACACATTTTTTAATCTTTAGTTAATAATGGCTTCCATTTTAGACTTGGTATGAAGAGATTGACACAGTTACGTCATGAATGAAGTGTTTAAACAAGTTATTATTTTTAAACAATTAATCAAGCCGAACAGTATAAAAAACGTATCAACAATTTGATTCAAATTATTTGGATTGCAAACGGATTGTCAAGCAATCTCTGAAAACCAAACGTATATACAAACGAATAAAACTGCTTATAAGAAATGAGAGCGACCATACATAAAACGCGAATAACATGAAATGCATGTGACCTTAATAAACGGATAAGGGAATACATTTAAAACCATCCAAATTGTATTGAAAGGAGAAACAATCGACTTACCACAAGAATGAAGGAATAAAAGATGCACAGCGTATGTATGAGTTTCCACTTGTATTTGGACCATAATTTCCAAAGTCCTGGGTTATCTTCTTCCATAATTTGCAGGCTCCTTGCGTTTGTTTCAAACACTCCGCAGATAAGATCAACAGTAAATGGACAAAACGTCAGCCTTGTCGAACCCCTATATCCTTAACGTTTTGGTCCTTTCTTAAATCCGTAGTGATCTAACACCTCTATCGGGCGAATTAGTACGTATTTAGCAGATTACAGAACACTAAGCTTCACAAATGTGTCAAATTACGTTTGTAATTAGCCTGCATATCGTTAAGCTTGAAAGGGAAGGATGCAATTATGCCTCAGGGTAAGATTACGAGCTCCCCATGATGTTTTCATCAATGCTATTTAATTTCCATTTATTGTTCAACATTAAACTTAATCACTAACATGACATTGTGATCAGATTGCATAGTTCCGAGGGTGATCTCTTGCTACGCCAACGTTTGGAAAAAACCTTATCTTGGAACGCCAACAAAATTTAAACAAACAAATTTGCTAACCAATCTGACCAATTAAACAGAGCTTAAGCTTCACCCTTGAATGACTGTGACCATGATACTCACCTGACCACTGAATGTAATGCATAGATAATTGGTGAACACATTTAACCAGCAAAACGCTGACTGATAATTAGTGAACACTTTCCATAATGCTTGGTTTCTGATTTCTTAATGCATTCAGCTGGCACGCTAAATATTTCTTAGCTTGAACAAGCGTACCTTTTGACTTGGTACTTTAAAAGAGGAGATTTACCAGTGAAGACATCATGTCACCATGGCAAATGCTTTAGTAAACGTGTTGCTAAAAATCCAAGTCTTGTTCATAATGGTTTTAGATTTAAAGTTAAGTTAAATCGTGGCAGTAGAACTTGCTGGAATTGTATTGTGAGGGATTGTCCTGCTAGAATCAACACACTGGATAACCGACCTATCAAAGTCGTCGATAACCATAACCACGTTTCCGACCCCATTCAACTCAGATTAGACGAAGTATATATTATTATTTTAAGAATGTATGTTATATGTTAATCAATTCACATCATTTCAATTGTTAGCTGGATTTGAAATTGCTTTTCAATTATTAAGATTTAATTTTTTTTTTACATAAAGTCATTTTACCTTGAAAAACTCAGGACCTTTAAACAGTGTATGACATGTGACTTAAAACATGTGAATAAAACTAGTTGTACAAAAATATGCTTTTTATAAGAGGGATTATGGACATCCTTATGTTGATAAGAATGTTGTTATTTCTGATTATATCTGTCTTGGTACGCCAACAAAATATTTTGCCAATATCAGCCATTTTTACCAAATGTTTGCGTAGCAAGATTGAACCATTCGTCCAAGAAGTTAATCCTCTAATCAATCTTTTGTATGATCTATTTTGCTCTAGGAAACGGTGCCTCGGAACGGCTCAATCCAAAACACCGTTTCCTAAAGCAAAATAGATCACACAAAAGCTTGATTAGGTGATTAACTTCTTGGACGAATGACCGCTAACAATACGCTAGTTAACCATACCTGACAAAGTTTTGTCTTGGGTGATGCGAACAAGTCATTTGGTGACAAGATGAATCACGAATGAAGGAAAGTTAAATTGACCATACATATTTTACTATTTCTAAAAAAAACAAAACAATATTCACTTTTAGTTGAATCAGTTTTTTATTATTTGTTGACAAGAAGAGCAAAGACATGGGCTATTTACAGCATTCCATATATATAAACATTTTGGGGTGAATAGGTTTGTTTAGTAAGTTGGTTTGAACTCAGTTCAATCCACATAATTTGTAAATAATATTTTGACACTATCAAAGCCAATTCAATGTTGGAAACGATACTCCATCCCATTTTATACCTCTGTATTTGTACCTCTTGTTTTTTTTTTAATTTAAAAATACATTTATTAGCATCCTTTCATATCCATTATTTTATTTCTATTTCTTATGCAGAATAATCAATTCTGACCAAATAAGAACAAACTCACAATTTGAATTCATTGTTACACACAGTTTATGTACGTGTTATCAATGTCACTTTATCCCCATGCAGTGCTCCACCGTAGACAAACAGACGGACGAACGGACGGACGGACAGACAAACAGACAGACAGACAGAGGGACAGACAGAGGGACGGACGGACAGACAGACGGACAGACAGACAGACAGATTATTTATTGCAGTCTCACCTCATTTTTTACATAAATTACATACGAGTTGAAGATACACTATACAAGTGTAAAAAGTGAGCCACCCAAAAAGGGGTCATGAGAGGCAAAACACTATGACACTTTGGCATCGTGTTTGCTTGACCATCCCTCATCGTTCTAATTAATCCCTTAATGAAAGCGTAATGAAATGTGTACTTTCATGATTTTGTATGCATTCAACTGTATTGAAAATTCATAGATTTATTTTATCTTAATTATTTTTAATTATGTATCTACATGCAAAGAGGTAATGGGAAATATCTTTTGTTTACCTAAAACTATAAATGTAAATGACGAATTAGAATATGTGCGTTTTCTATATCACTGTTCAAACATGGCCAGGTTTTGTGAAAATGGGAAAAAAATGTTGATTTAGCAAAACTAAATCTGTTTAATACATAAGTTGGATGCCCCTTCGGCTACACGGGTTTTGCAATTTAAGAAGTTTAGGAATTTAGAATTTGAGATACAAAACATCATCTTAAAACAAATTATTTTAACTTATGTAATGATTACTCATGCTTGGTCGATTATTTATAAGAAACCCGCTATTATACAAAATAAATATTTGTATTTCATTTTGTATAATATTTACAAATTGACACTATTATAAACATCGTTGGATGGATTCAGTATTATTTCATATTCTTGGTTTAATGTAATCAACATCACATAAATGTATCTTGATACAACACAATAACAGTTAAGAACACTTGATTCACTTGAGGAGAGAGAAAAAATAAGACACACATTTTTTTAACACTCGTATCATGATTTCAACAGATTTTATTCAGTAAAGAATACAAAAACAGAATACGCGAGGCAATAAAAACTTTGTTATTTTGTTCAATGTGATAATATGAAAATAAGGACTTTTTAGCATAATTTCAAAGTGAGATGTCATTAAGTTTTCATCATTGCAAAGAACTAGCAAGTTCAACAATTATTTCCTAACTATGATATTGAAATTATCTTTAATTACATATTAACAAAATGGAATGAATTTTTCAAACTGACTTATAATACTAACTGAAGGGTTTTATTTGTGACACAATACTAGTGCATGTATTCTCATGAACTCCTGTTGGCTCGAGACCATTTAAATGGTCCTCCACGTGTCATGCAGAACATATCAAGATTCACATTCTAAGTTAGTTCAGATTCTTCATGAATCAATTACAGATTAGTCCTATTTTGATAAGAAGCTCTTGTTTCTATTGATGTGATGAAGTTGTTTCAAACGACTGCTTCGTAAGAAGTTCGCTAATTAGTCGTATAATTTGTTTGCAACCAGTAGCTTTTTATTCTGAGAAGTATTGCAATACCTAGATACACACTTATGATGATTTTGTCAAGTTAATTGTTTGTTACATGAGGAAAGCGCCTGTTGACAAGTCAATCTCCTAATTCTTTCTCACATGAATCCACTCAAAATAATTCTGTCGAACATTGAAAATAGGGAAAACTTACTTAATCTGTGACATGTTTTGCTGACAGCGAGCATGTGTCTGAGTGTGATCAAAGAGGTGAATACAAGAAGGGCACATGTCTAAGCTCTTCCAATAGAACAGGTGCCCGTCTTCAATGCACCCCGTCAATTCGTACCAGTGGGCGGTCCTTAATTGTGTTTGTATTCCATTTGGCATGTGCCTTTCTGTGACAAAATGTTGTCAGCTGTGGTTGCAGCATCACTGATAGTATAATGTCTATAGATATTTTTTGTATTTTAGTGTGTTTTTCACACTTTATTATATGTAATTTATTCATTTGTAGTAGAGGGTAGCGTCAGCCGACGTTTCTGCGACCTATGACCCTCTAACGTTATACATGTACGTGCGAAGGCAAACTATTGTGGTAAGCTGAGTTCTGATTGGTCAATTCGATACGTGGGCTGACGCGACCCTCTACTAGGCCTTTCTAGACTCAGTATAGGAGTGAAACGGATAATAATGAGGCTAGGTTTACTTAGACTGGATTTTCATATGCCAACAATTCGGTTGAGCAACATTTTACAATATTTTGACCACGGTAAGATTACAGATTACGAAAGAGAAAAGAGTCTTCAAACAAAACGAAAATTACGTGGACACCGAATATGTCCTGATTGGGATACTTTATGGACTGTATTTTGTTGGCCACGCCAAGTCCTCCTCGAGTGTGATATTACATATTACATAGCTACATTACGAAAATTTCATTTCGCTATGTAATCAACAAAAAGAGTTTTAAATGAATGTGGAATATTTTGAGTATGATGCGATCGAAAACCGGATCACAACTTAGAGGTTGAACTCCCTACACTTAACTATCATCCTTGTGGTTTTATTGCCCCATGTCAATCTTCGATTTCATTCAAGACTTCAGAAAATAAAACTTTGACTGTGTTCAAACAGGCTTCCTATTAAAATACTTCCATAGACTCAGTACAGTAAACGGTTTCGGAAGTATGATAACAAGAAACTTCAATACCACAAAGCTAAGTCAAAAAGATCTCAACATAATGAATTAGAAGGAATTCCGTTGAGGTTGAACCACAATCCTCGCCCATAAGGATACGACTAATATGGAAACTAGAAACAGTATGCAGTGTATGATAAGAAGATAGAGGAACCACATTGCTGAAACCTCCTGCATTAAGTAACCAATGATCAGAGGGTTAACCATTCCAGGAATCGTTATGGAGAAGTTGAAGAATGAAACCATTCTTGGCGTATTCCTCATAATTCTTTCCTCAATCCACATGTATAAAGCTGGAACTTGTGCAGAAACACAGAATCCAATTATTCCAGTACAGATCCAAACGCCATCATCAAAGGAATATAATGAGGAGAAGATCATCAGGATCAAGACAATCAATGTCAGGAACCCTGTTACAATCAGAATCCTAATTGGAGCAACAAAATTGGTGTAAAATATCGCAAAAAAACGACTTGAAGCATGGCATACCCAGTACACAGTGGTCAGGTATGCTCCGTCCGCCTTTGACCAGTCCAGAGCGGTCACTCCAAAGGTCATAAGGAACGCTGCCAAGGAAGTCTGGACAGATACGGAGAAGAAGAACATGACACACAGGAGGACGATGGTGCCATACAGAACTGGGCGAGATAATGGCGCTTCCAGGCTGGTGTATTCTCCAGAACTAGGTTTCTGGCTTTCGTCTTCTTTATAGCAATATTTGACGAGAAATATGAACACTGCAACTGCAAACCAGATCCCTGGAATGAGATATGCATATTGCACGTGTGTTTCTGGTTGGATACTTGTGGAATTCTGTGAGGGGAGGTTTGCAGATATTTGGAAGTCATACGCTGTGTTATTGGCCTGCTTTGGTGCCAAGAATGGCTTGGTGATAAGCGGAGATATAATTCCACCAACTGAGAATGATAAGTTGAACATTTGAAGCCAAAGTCTGCTGTTTGGAGCCCAGGTTCTGATCGTTTCAACGGTGGCAACTGAAAAGAAAGTTTGATTTAAGTCAAATGATTCAAATCACTAATAAAAACATGGTCGTTGTCAAAATGTTTTAGTTAATGTATTACGTTTCTTATTGTCTAGTATTCGTTTATTTACCTCTTTCTCAAGATATTCATACATTACAAGGTGCTGCTTTTTACAAGGGGAAACTTTCTCCGCAAGGTAATATTCTAATAATGGTTTGAATTCATATCACCACCTTTGCAGGGGAATCTTGATCTGTAAAACTATTATATATCATTAGATACCTTTAAACAATTACCGCATCTACATAGATATTGATTCTAAGAATTTCTTCACCTATTACCTGTATTGAAGGCTGCTCTGAACATGGACATGACTCCGTGCATGAGAACCATCAGCACATAGGGCGAGCACCAGGGTAGAGCCGTGACGGAGACGGAGGTCCCCAGCAGTAGGAGGCACATGGTCAGGTGCTTGTCCCATCGTCCGTGGATCGAACCCATGGCTAGAGAACCAATCACACATCCTACTGATGCGGCGGTCAGGAAGGCGGAAGCTTCTTCTGTGTTGGTGTGGCTGATGATCTGAAGGTCTAGAAGAGCCGGACCCGTCTGGGTGGCGTTTATACCCTGGGTACAAAAGAGAAATTAGGAGGTAAATGTATTTTGTTTTGTAATTTTTGTGGTCGAACGTAGATTTGATACCTGTTCATGTCATTCGGAGCCGAAGACTTTTAGTGAATATTAAAGATGCTAAATCAAACTTGCAATATTATTTAGAGTAGTTTTAATGTATACGTTGTATTTTTAGAAAAATTTAGCGACCAACCTTGAGAAAATCGGACCAAAATTTCTCAAATAGGGGATAATTTACCCAAAAAAAACGAAACGGCAGTCGACATAAGGGCGAATCAAGTGTGGCCATTTCACAACTTCCGGTTTCTAAATGTACGCTTGAAAACCGTCTTTGTCGCGCTCAACTAGATTTTAAATTCTTTTTCTCCAAATGAGGTATTCGTTGCTGTCAAAGTTGATACCCATCGAACGCAATTACGGTAGTTGAGACACGGTGTAAATCCTACAAGCATAATGATTACGTCACCGAAAGCGGGTTCGCTAAATGACATGCCCTTTCTAGGAGGGGTACTGTGCTTGAAGCTTCGAAATAAGTATGTTATTGTTGATTAAACAATCTAAATATGATATCAACATTTCGACGAAAGATTTTTCTACAAAGTGATGTATTTAATTTCTCAATAGCTAAGTATCATCCTGAACCGTATGATACAGCACCTGTAAGAAGAAGCGACTCGAGAATCGCATGGTGACTGTATGTACGCGGTGAAACGCCCGTCATGAAAATAGTGTTCTAACGAAGGTTCGACCATTAAAAAACCCAATGAAATAAGAGTATTCTGAAATGTAATAGTCGAATAAAGCATTAACCTAAGTTAGGTGTCTTGGATATTGTACTCGAAAAGAAAATCTGGACAATCTCGCGTTTATAGCCTTTTGAAAATAATACATGCAATTGAAGCTATAGGACGTTATTAGATTTTACATTACATACATAAGTAGAAGTATGTTTGATAAAGGAATCTGGAAGGTAGGTGATTCTTCTATATTGTTTTACATTTATTCCCAGAAGAGCTTTTGAACATTTGAATATGTTAATTTAAGCTTGGTTCTACTTTTACTTGGTCGCAATTTACTCTTTAAAGATAACTTTTTGACAGACTAAATGACAGATCATATCGTGTGTAAATATACGAAGGTTCTTTCTTAATTCGTGTAAAAACATCCCATAAACCGGTTTAAAAACATATCGTCAAAATAATAAAATCAATCCTTTGCATGTAAGCTATTAAATAACATTTATACAGGTTAAACATTAGGAGATGAACAGGAAGGTTGAACGAAGGCGTAGTAATACAGTAAGGATGAATGATATTGAAGGAGAAAAAAACAACAAGTAAACAACAGGAACTATACAGGAAATAAAAGCATTTTGAATCATTAACGAACATATTTAGATTAAACATTGTTATATTTGCGATAACACCTTATCTTCAGTAGTACAGATTTTTGTACTTTTACGGGCCGAATTCCATGCGGGATTCGAACCCACTCCAATTGATGGCGAAACGGGCGAGTTGGTTAGCTGCTGGTATGGTCACTGCTGGCGGTGTTGCCTGACTCTGAGGGAGTTGGTTCGAATCACGCATTGGACTCGGCCCTCTGTACTTTTTAAGATAGTGTGATCCTAAATATAACAATGTTACATTTATTCACTATCTTAATGGCATTCATTTCTAATACTTAAAGTTGTTAGCAGTTTGGCCAAATGGCAGATGTGAACCTCAATCGAGATAAATATTCAGGTTAATTGTCACACACATTAAGTTTAGATAATTATGCACACTCACCACGGCAATGACAGCAAAGTCGATACAAATGGTATGTAGTAACTTGCTTCTCTCCTTCAACTGGCCTTTCAGAGTTGAGAAAGGGTTCGACATTTTTAAGAAAAAAGAAAAACTGAAAGGGCTGAATATATCGAATGGGAAATGTCGCTTGGTAAATACGACGTTCATTAAAGATCATAATTAATGCGCTGTCATGGGGCTATAGACACTATTCAAATCACGTTCTTTACTGACCAAACATAAGAAAGTAAGATCAAGTTAGAACTAGTTTAAATGGTTTGTCGAAGGTTTGGACATGCAACTACATAATCAGTAACAACCTCTGTACTATATCTACTATTTGAATAATGTTAAATTGTTTATCACGAGTAAATATTATTGCCATTTACAGACAAATCTTTCTCAACATACTCTGCATTACTTGCTGTTGTCGTAAGTAAAGAAACGGTAATTGTGACATTTGTGTAAATGGATTAATTTTATTCGTCTGTACAAAGCCGTATGTAGAAGTAAGTTCCTGCTTTATCTTGTTATTCTAATTATTATAATGAAATATTTGTAAGTAAATTATCATTTTGGGTATGTATATCACTATATTTTGTAATTTAAGACATTATGTTTACGATAATATCTCAGTTATGCTTAGTTTGATTATCTATGGAAATTTCTTCTGATTCTAGTTCATGTGGAGCACAGTGGTGTAGTGGTAAGCATGCTGACCTCTAACGCCAGAGACCCGGGTTCGAATCCCGGTGGAGGCACCAAACATTTGTGACTTGGGTCTCATCTTGTGTTGTGTCCCTGGGCAAGGCACTTCATCCACATTGCACTCAGTCCACCCAGCTGTTAAAATGGGTACCTGAAAATTGGATGTACTGACCTACTTGGTCGTGATTAGCGCTTAGTAACAGCTGTGAAAGTACACTCCTTCGGGGTAATAATGTAGCGCTTTGAGCATGTCTTAGGACGTGGAAAAGGCGCAATATAAGTATGTACATTATTAATATAACCGTTTGATATAGACAATAATTACAACAGTTCTCGCAGCTCTCTGCAATTTGGTAACAAAAACTACAAAACTCTCTTCAGCGACACAAACCATGTTCTAAGGGATGCACTAGATCTATGTTCTTGATTTTCGAACCACGAAATATTTTAAATACATGTTCACTTCTTTACATCCAATACATATCATGTATTTTAGCTGTGACAACGTTTTAGCAAAGTCAATGAGTCAATCAGTACCAGGGACGCGTGTGTAGGCTGGTTGGACAACAAGTCTATTCCAGATGTAGAGTCCAAGGAAGAGGAAAATACTCATCGAACTCTCTATGATCAGGAGGTAGAAAAGCCACAATGGCGTCACTTCCTGTATCAAATATACAATCAAAATCGGGCTTACAATACCAGGTATGGTACATGAGCAGACAATGGTTGAAATCACACCCGGAGAAAGTCTGATGATAGATTCTTCCGCCCAAACCATCACTGAAGGGAACTGTGAAGATAAGGAAAGTCCGGCAAGACCGACGCAAAAGTATACTCCTATGCTACTATGATTCAGGGGATAAGTCTCCGCGTTATGCTACAACCTATCCCCTGATATCATTCTACCGTATCTATTATACATTTACAAAACGGCATCATCAGCTGGATCCGTTAATGTTGAAAGTTCAGGCATAAGTTGGATAAACGACTCAATTTAATAACAATATTTGCTTCAAATAACATTTGATTTTAAATGTAATGAAATACGTTAACATTCATATGCAGACACGGGAAGCCCATTTTTGTCTTTTCATGTGTAAAACAAAATTTAATCTGTCTTTAAAGACCTTCAAGACCATTCAGAGTGAGTTCTGTAAATCAGTTGAAAGGAACTATTGACATTGGTATCAGATAGAACCTTTCAATATGTTTCCCATAATAATACTGCCCTTAATAGTGGTATCAACCTGTTTACCTTTCTAAAATTCAAGCAAAGTCCGACTAAATTGTTAAATGCTAAGGACTTTCTAAACCCATGGCTAATTTCTCGTGCACTACAGTACGAGCAGAAGTCAGACCTATCATCGGTAGAATCGACATGTTTGAATGAGACATCAAAAGGAATTGACACTACCTGCACCAAAGGCAGCCTTGAACATGGCGACCACTCCATGCATGAAGATCATCTCAAGTAGTTTGTACACAACAACAGGAGCGTCACAGACGCTGCAGCACCAAATAAGGTCATGAACATTATCAGGAGTTTAGGGCACCGTCCAAATATGGCTACGATAGAGAGCGAACCGACCATGCTTCCTATAGAGGCTCCTGTGATGAAGACTGATGCCTCCTCTGTGTTTGTGTTGGTGATCAGTTGGAGATCCAGAAGGGATGGGCTTGTCTGTGATGCACATATTCCCTGAAAATACGGACAAACGCAATCATAATTTAAAACTTAAGAACTTCGGATAAATCTTTCTATAACGACCAGCAAAACCTCCTCCGCATCAGAGGAACCAATTTTCACTAACATGGGACTACCTACCTCCGCTTTTGAACAACGTGTGACGTACCATAAACAACATTGATTTTAAATGTAATAAACCGCTTTGACAAAAGCTTTAAACGACGTGTTTGTCTTCTATTTTCTATAGAAATAGCATACCTAAATGTAACAGTTTTTTCAATGGTAAAGTCATCAAGGTAAAAAGGTACAATATATTCACGTTCATAGAGAAGGGTTAAAGTAAGAAAACAATTTGGTACTCACCCCAGCAATAAAGCAGAAAAACACACAGAACGTATGAAATGTCTTCTTTCTGTATTCGAAATCCCTTAGCTTTGATCTTAAAAATCAAACATTCTTTTGGGACAAGAGTGAATAGTTAAAAAGCTTCCCTTGTAGTTAATGCAAAAGCACGTTGTGGCCTAGACGAAAGAAAATTAGCACCTAAGATAAGTTTGTGTCTATTGATTGTTAATGTGAAATCATGTTCTTGCAGAACTGACCTTTAAATGAATGCTCCGAGGAAGGAATAATCAACTACATTAGCCTGTATGTGACGCCTCAAAATAGAGCCTTCAAACTATGAAATCGCCTTACCCTTGTTAAAGAACATCAGGCCTTAGTAAAAAAGAATGACTCCAAATCCGCCATAGCTGACCACATGAAAGCTCATCAAGACCACACCATCAATTTGCAAAATATCAGAACCATCGAAAAGAATCAAGCAGTCTTCAAGATACGCAAACTCCTGGAAGGAGTCCACATTAAGAAGACAAGCCCCGCCCTTAACAGAGATGAAGGATATTACATACACCCCAATACCCATCATCTACTTATCCACTAAACTTTCCAGAATTCTTATTCATAACTTACTACTCATACCTCTATTTTGACACGTTCACTTTCACGGTCAAAGGTCAAGGTCACGAGTAATGTAATCACTTTAAGAATTCCTTGTTAACACGAAAACTTGAAAAGTTTTTGTGCCATGAAGCTCTAACATGGTATATATCATCCTTGGGAAAGTATCAAATTTGGAAAAGGTTTCGGCTACAATCCATTAAAGGTCAAGATCACAGCCGTGTCATGACTTAAGCATGGTTAGCAAAACTGCTTTATTCTAACTATGAACACTTATAATCGATAGCTGATTGTTATACTCAATAAAAAGTGTTTATTGATTGTGTGACCTTAAAGGTCAAAGGTCAAGGTCATGAGATATGAGTTATTGCAATGTGCACCGAATTTGGGTATAACTTTATCCCATTTAGCTTTTCAGAACTCATGAACATATCTAAATGTTTTCACTTCCAGGGAATCATTATGATATGTTCACTTTCAAGGTCAAAGGTTAAGGTCCAGAGCTATAAAATCACTGAAAGAATCCTTGTAAACACGATAGCTTGAAAAGTTTTTGTGCTATGAGGCTCTAATTTAATATATCATCCTTGGGAAAGTACTAATTTTTTAAAAGGTTTCGGCTACAACCCGTCAAAGGTCAAGGTCACAGCAAGGTCACGACTTTAGTAGCATGGCTAATGCCTTATTCTAACTATGAAAACGTTTAATCGATACCTGATTGTTATACTCAATGAAAAGTGTTCATTGATTGTTTGATGTTGAAGAAAAGTTATGCTGAGAAATTTTGAATTCAATGTTGATATCAATGAAATATTCTATGACAACTTATAATCCCTGTGATGTTCACTTTGTGATATCTACAAAAAAAAATATTGTTGAGAAAGAGGAATCAAATTTAGAGCCAAATCTCCCGAGAGTTGCGCTTAAAAGGGGCAGTAGAACGTTTTTTGAAAATTTTATCTTTTCAATTTTTCACTGATAATTGTACGTTAATTCTTAATTTATTATTTTGATAGTGTCAAAAATCTCATTATACAAACCAATCATCCATAATCAAAGAACAAATTACAAAGATTCACATAAAGTCCATTGGCAGCCATCTTTGTGTGAACATCTTTAATTAATTTTGTGTAAGAAAAAGGAATTGCATGGCTGAAATTTTCATTTCGAATTTGATTGATTACTGCTTCCTTTAGTTTAAATGCATTGTGTTTCAATTGGTACGATTTAGTTTTTTTTTTCCTGACGTCATCTTATATTCCCCCTAAAATGTGCTACTGCCCCTTTAATTATAAGTTTTAAGATATTATCATCGCTTTCCAAATGCCAAATTCATTTGCAGTTGTCGGCTCAAGGCAACGTTTTTCATTCATTATGACATACATACCCTTTCACTAAAACCTGAATCTCTGTTTTTGATCGATATGTGGGAAGGTAGTGTCTTAGATTTGGGGAGAATTCAAATCATTTAATATTAAAGCTTACATTTGACTAACAGGGTTGTTATCAGTAAAGTAAAAGACTTTATGAATATCCCAATCCTTTATTCAAAGATTAGAGACGTTTCGTTATACAGTATTATACTTTGAAAAACGATGTAAAGATACTTATGTATTTTGTGCTTAATTATTCACGCATGTAATCCACCTATCTGTTTGGTTATTGGCTGTGGGGTATTTCTATACCTGTGTTTGGACTCAGGGGCCTATATAAATGTACTTGAATAAAGTTGTTTATGGTGATAATACCACTCTCAAGCATATGGACTGGAGTGATACATACATATGTTTACATTCACATTTAATCAGATCAGATAAAACTGAATCACAACAAAACTAGGCAAATGTGAAAAGCCATTGCAATTTACATCGATAATGTATGACGATATCACAGATATACTGCTATTATAGTGATTAATTTGAGTTCTCAAAAACATAATTATCATTTGAATATTTTATTTCAAGGTGAACAAGCTCTTAATTCATATCGTGATCCCGACCTTTAACATTCAAGGTTACACATGCAATGATCCTTTTCAAAAGGGTAAATAATCGTGTAAAGAGCGAAAGCATTAGATAAAGCATGATTCCAAAAACATGCTTATGACCTCGCACAGACCTTGACCTTTGACTGATTGTAGCAAAAACTTTCCAAATCTTTGTATTTTTGCTAAGTTGAGCTTAATACAAAAAAGCGTCATAGAGCCATTTCCTCTTTAACTCATCAGGCTTCATTGGCTTTATCAATCAAGGGACAGAGTCTCCATATTTTCCGCGAAAGTGTGATACTGCTATCTTATTGTACAGAGTTTAGAATCTCTACACGGAAAAACTTATATTTCCTGGAGTTATCCATTGTTATCTAATTGTGCACAGTATTAAAGTCACTACACAGGAATTCCTAATGTTTCCTGGAGTTATCCATTGTTATCTAATTGCGCACAGTAGAAAAGTCACTACACAATAATTCCTAATGTTTCCTGGAGAGGAAAGACACACATGAATTATTTGGATGTCACATTTATTAGAGGTCGCATCAAGCAAAGTTTTGAAAAAAATTGGTTTTTTTATATTTGCAAATTGATAAAGAGTCTGTAAAAACATTTCTGGATCTTTTTTTTTCTAAAAAGGAAGGTTGTAAACGAAGGAATTTCAAGATCGATGACTTATAATCACATATATAAGAGTTGGTGACTGTGATCCCATTGACAACCCTAGTATGATACGTTCTCTGTACACACCTAGTCACATTTCCAGGCCTTTTTTGTTTTTTTAAAGAAATTGAAAATAGATTTTTAGGACGTCGCCCCTGTAGCGTTCATTAGAGGTCATAGCAGAACAAATGTGCAAATCTTATCCATATTTGGTAATTGATATTTACACAACATAACTTTTTCTAGAGAATACGGTTATTTAGAAGAAGATGAAAATAGCGTTTTAGGACGTGACTCCTTATACCCTCAATGAGGGCTACCGAATCTTCATAAAAAAATCCCAATTGTCTAAATATATTGTATACAAAATACTTTCTAAACCCAAAATACTGTGTACAATCTAGACCCAGTGGTTTTATGGAAGTTTATGAAATGTTGCTTTTAAGTCGTGAAATATTTTGTCCCTTTAGGGACCAAGGAATTTCAAGATCCACTGTTTATAATCCCCATTGGGAAACGGATTTGATGTTCAAAATTTCAACAATGTTTCTAAAGCCAGTGGATTTATAGAAACTGGTGAAAAGGGATTTTATGTCGTTGAACTTGTTGATCCTTTCAAAGACTAATTATAAGGTAATGAAAGATTTAAATCCCCATTGGCCAATGGTTTTGGTCAAGCGATTTAAACTCTTTTAAAGTTCTTGAGAAGAAGCCTTTAATGCAAAAACTTTAGTCCATGATTCATAGTTATCGTTTCATAATGTTACTTAAACCAATGGCACTCTAGCTGATTATGAAATCATAGCTAAAATGATATTTTAAGAGAAATTTCCTTAATTTTCGATTTCTATATACAAAAGTATCCATGTTTTAACAAACATTGGCTATCTAGTTTTTAGATAACTTCGAAACTCTGGTTAAATCTCTTTATTAACGTTCGTCTTTTGAATAAGTACTTCTGACACGTGTGTAAGCTGGCTGAACAACAAGTCTATTCCACGTGTACAGGCCGAGGAAGAGGAAAATACTCATCGAGCTCTCTATGATCATGAGGTAGAAAAGCCACAATGGTGTGACTTCCTGTATCAAGAATCCAATCAAAACCGGGCTTACAATTCCAGGTATGGTACATGAGCAGATAATGGTTGAAATCACACCCGGAGAAAGTCTGATGATAGATTCTTCCGCCCAAACCATCACCAAAGGATACTGTGACGATAAGGAAAGTCCGGCAAGACCGACGCAGAAATAAACTCCTATACTATTATGATTCAATGAGGAGAATAGCCCCCCAACGTTCGAAATCACGACCATGACAGACGTTACCAATAGGGCAGTAAATGGAGGAATATGATCTGTGAAGAACAGGGTGGCAAATCTCCATCCGGCATGACAGGCCCAGAATATTGATGTTGCATTTGCTCCAGCCGATTTGGTCCATCCAAGATAGGTCACAACGAAGGTCAGGATGTAAGATGCCAAGGACGTTTCTATAGCAACGGTGAAGAAAAAGATGGCCAAGATGAAAAGGACAGTCGGTATGTATATCATCGTAGGCAGTGGTTTGTCTAAACTCTCATAATTTCCTAATTGCTTTTCAGAAACTTTGTCTTTTTTATTCCACACACAGTATTCGACAATCATCATTATGCTTCCAATAAAGAACACAACTCCGTTTATAAGATAAGCATATTGGACGTTTGTTGTCGGGCGGTTATCACCATTAATTCTTCCGTTAAGGGTTTTATTTTTGGACACCGCTAGAAAAGGTTCTGTTATCAATGGAGAAAGAGTTCCACCAAGAGCAAAACAGAAGTGGAGAGTTTGAAGAAATATCCGCCTCTCCTCTTGCCAACTTCTGATTAGGTCTGCATTAGCGACTGAAAGACAATAATGGAGATATTTAAATACAAATATGGAATAAACATAGTTTTAGGAGCCCTATAATGAACTTGATAAATCCAATTTAATAAGAAAAGCGTTTTCTATTTTCGGAGAAGATTTCTATAATTGCAATCTATTGATAATCATATTCTATTGACTGTTAAAGCTGGAAATGTACATCAAACTTCTCGGTCCACATTCCTTGGCAAAAACAAACCCTGTTTGATTAGTTAGCCTTTCTTACCACAGAATTGTTGGATAATTTTCGTCAGAATTAGAAGGCATGACGTCACAGAAGCTGAAATGTTCCCCTCAAAGAGTGCAATTCATCAATAAGTCTTTGAAGTTCCGCTCACCTGCAGCAAAGGCAGCCCTGAACATGGCGACCAATGCATGCATGAAGATCATCAACACGTAGTTTGTACACCACGGAAGGAGAGTCACAGACGCTGCAGCACCAAATAAGGTCGTGAACATTATCAGGAGTTTATGGCACCGTCCAAATATGGCTACGATAGAGAGCGAACCGACCATGCTTCCTATAGAGGCTCCTGTGATGAAGACTGATGCCTCCTCTGTGTTTGTGTTGGTGATCAGTTGGAGATCCAGAAGGGATGGGCCTGTTTGTGTTGCACATATTCCCTGAAAGTACGGACAAACACAATCATAATTAAAACTTAACAGGGATGGACCTGTTTGTGATACACACATTCCCTAAAAGTACAAACACAATCATATTTCAATAACAAGTGTTGGTGTTGGTGATCAGTTGGAGATCAAGAAGGGAAGGGCCTGTTTGTGATGCACATATTCCCTGAAAATATATACTTTTGATAAAGAAAACTGTAATTTAAGATAATTTAAACGAAATAATGTATATATTTGAAGGAAGGAAGATATAAGTAATGATATGGAGCGTTACGTTAAAGGGCATTGTACTTTTTTATACAAAATTGCAAATATGAATTTTCACTGCCAATAGTGATACATATACATACGCAATAGTGTATAATATGGCATGAATATATGAAATAACTTTTACAATGTTATGACTTTAGAGTTTTCAGGGCATAGGGTCATATTTGCAAAAACTTTACAAATAATGTCATCTGATCGAGAAGTATCATGAAGCTATACAAATGAATTGTCCTTATTATTCCACTACTATTAGATCAAATGAAAATATCAGGTAGTAAAAAATCTTGACATACTTAGCAAAAACTCACAAGTTAAAAGGTTTTATAAGAAACGATGTAATTCAGTCAACATAATCTACATCTATATCTGTACATATATAATTTCATTTAAAAAACTGTTTTTTAAGATAATTAAACGAAATAATTTATATATGGAAGGAAAGAAGATACAAGTAATTACATAAAACGTTACGTTTAAAGGGGCAGTAGCACCTTTTTTGATAATTCTATATTTTAAAGTTTTCACTGATAATTGTAAGTAAATGCTAAATGTATTATTTTGACAGTGTCAAAAATGTCATTACACAAACAAATCATCCATAGTAAGAGGTCAAAGTATGAAGATTCACTGAAAATTCATTGGCGGCCATTTTGTGTGAACACCTTTAATTCATTTTGTGTAAGAAAAAGGAATCGCATGGCTAAACTTTTCATTATATATTTGAATTATTTAGTTTAAATACATTGTCTTTCAATTGGAACCATTAATTTTCATTTTCCTGACATCACCTTATATTCCCCCTAAAAATGTGCTACTGCCCCTTTAAGGGACATAGTAATGTTTTTACATCACCTTCAAAAAATGAATTATTACTGCCAATAGGAAGCAATAGTGTAAATATTGGTTATGAATGTTTGAAATTGCTTAACATTGTTATGACTTTAACAGTTTTCAGGGGTCATATTTGCCAGACTTTACAAATCAATTGAGAAGTATCATGAAATTATACAAATGAAGTGTTCTTATTGTTTAACTATTATTAAATCAAATGCAAATATCAGTTAATAAAAATCTTGACATACTTAGTAAAACCGCAAACGGACGTGTGTGTTAAAAGGTTTTATAAGAAACGATGTAATTCATTCAACATAATCTATATCTATATCTAACTAGAGTAATTATGGAATTGTCTGAGGTATGGAAAACAACATATCGTTTTCAAAGAAAGGTGTTTTAATTATACGTACCATTCCAATGAAGCAGAAAAACATACAAATTGTATGTAATAGTTTGTTTCTGTATTCGATGTCACTAAGCTTTGTTCTGAAATGGTCAAACATTTTCCTTTAAATCAGAATAAAGGGTCTTAGCAGAGACGCTGAAGGAGAAGGGTCAAGCTATTCACTGCTTGCTGATTAAGCACATACATGCAACGAGAATAATTAAGAGCTTACGACTTAGTTATCTGTATGACCTACTTATGTAAACAATATCAACCATGTATAAAACTTAATACAAAAATTAGCGCAAATTGGTTTATGCAATAATAAATTCTATACAAGCATAATGGAATTGATTTTGTTTATGATTCAAACTAAACAAACGAAGTTTGCCGAGATAGCCTGTTTTATATCCTCCGAAAGGAAGTTAACTCATCAACCAATCAGAGTTATCACTCAATTGAAATGACTTTATTCGACGAATATCGCTAGAAGATTGAAATAAAGTCAGTAAAGTATATCAACCAAAGCATTGTAAAAACGGGAAATGATATTTGACATAACTTGTAGTGTACCTGTGCTCCAATATTTCAGATGAGGGGGGGTCAAAAACGAGTGTAAGCTAATAAAGAAGAACAACGCATGAGAACAAATAGAAGGATTGTGTGACGTCACCTTATGGCTCTTACAGTATTCCTGTTTAACATGGATCGATGCTTGTTTATGAATTAGAGAATCAAACTATGGTTTATCAATCAGTGACAAAGAATAGGGCCATACAATCGACCAAATTGTATGGCCCTAATCTTTGTCACTGATTGAAAAACACTAAGTATTTAAAAAATGTGCTCGAGCCCAACCTGATTAACAGTATTCCTGTTTAACATGGATCGATGCTTGTTTATGAATTAGAGAATCAGGTTGGGCTCGAGCACATTTTTTAAAGACTTAGTGTTTTTCAATCAGTGACAAAGCATAGATAGCACTAATGAAGACATGAGTTTGGTGACAGCAGACTGTGTCAAATATGGTCTTAGTTTGCCAATATTTCGCAGGTGAAAATAGGTCTTTTGGATGACACTGGAGATGTGATTTTCCATACACAGGGTGTCATCAAATATAACACCCAGGTTTTTTGCTTCAGTTTATCCAAGGGTGATTGTCGGTTTTGAGATGAGAAGTCTGTTGCAATTGGTATGAAGGAGATGAAGACCTGATTGTCATCAGCATACTGATGTTGCAGAACAGTGTGTTTCTTTGAGAAGTTGCTTAGTGGGCTGGTGTACAGGGTAAACAGAGTTGGTCCGAGGACAGAACCTTGTGGAACTCCTATGTGTAGTTGCACTGGATCAGATCTTGCATGTTCAACAACAACTTGTTGGAATCTTCCTTTTAGATAAGATGAGAACCATCCATTCTGTTTAACAGTTTCTCATGAGCAATGGTATCAAACGCAGCAGAAAGGTCGAGTAAGAGTAGAGCAGTTACTTTGCCGTTATCTGCAGCAGTGAGAATGTCGTTTGATACTTTGAGAAGAGCCGTTTCTGTACTGTGATTTTTGTGATAAGCAGATTGATTTTTCTCAAGGAGATTGTGTTGTTTAAGATGGCTAAGAAGATGTGATTCTACTGGTATTTTCTGTATGTTGTGACAATTGTTCGTTTCACAGGTCAACTTGACTATCACTACCACTAGCAATTGTCGGGCAGATGAGAAATTTTTAAACGTTGATATTTACCATGCAACGAAACGATGATTTCAGTTCCTTTAGACTTACACCTTTTTAATGTATAATTTTTTTTTTGAGGGGGGGTGGGGGGGATTTCTTCAAATTCAAATTGTAAGTATGCTTTTAATTCATCCATCGTGTTTTTTAAAGGTCTCCGTTTTGTTCACAGACATTCAAAAATACAGCATATCAGGGAACAATTATGAAGACCTTACAAACAGCAAGGATGAAGAAGGGGAATGTGCCGAAAACTTTAAATCTTGTACTAGAATCTTAGAATCTCTGTTTTTTTAATCAAGAAGACTTATTTATTGTAGGTAATTTACAATATTATTGAAGCGATGTTCTTATCAATTTTCTAATCAATGTTTAAACTTGTCGGCTTGAAATACAGATTTATTGTAGTTCTCTCTAACATTTTAATGCCATCAAAGGTATCAGAAATGCTACAACCCTATAATCAACTTTTCTATAACCTGAAATATGTTACAATAAAGCCATCTTTGAGGGAATCTGGAATGTCCCTATATCCAAATTTCACTCTAAGGGTACCACCTAACTGTGTACCAAATTGCATGCTTGTATCATTAAAAATGTATATAAATTATTCACATATATGTGATATCAGAACGCGCCAACATCTACAAAAATGTATTGTTAGTCTGCAGTAAAAAATTGTTTTAATGTAAGGGGCCTGGAAAATAACATCACAATCAAAAATTGTGCTGAGAAATATTGAAGTCAATGTTGATATCAATTTAATATTCTATGACAACTTATTATCCCTGTGATGTTCACATTGTGATATCTACATAAAAAAAACATTGTTGAGAAAGAGGAATCAAATAAGAGCCAAGTCTCCCGAGAGTTGCGCTTTAAAGGGGCAGTAAAACTTTTTTTGAAAATTCATTTTATCTTTTCAATTTTTCACTGATAACTGTACGTTAATTCTTAATATATTATTTTGATAGTGTCAAAAATCTCAATATACAAACCAATAATCCATAATCAAAGAACAAATTACAAAGATTCACATAAAGTCCATTAGCAGCCATTTTTGTGTGAACACCTTTAATTCATTTTGTGTAAGAAAAAGGAATTGCATGGCTGAAATGTTCATTTTGAATTTGATTGATTACTGCTTCATTTAGTTTAAATGCATAGTTTTTCAATTGGCACGATTTAGTTTCATTTTCCTGACATCATCTTATATTCCCCCTAAAATGTGGTGCTGCCTCTTTAAGGTTAGTTTTAAGATATTATCATCGCTTTCCAAAGGCCAAATTAATTTGCAGTTGTCGGCTCAAGGCAACGTTTTTCATTCATTATGATAAACGCTCTTACTAAATCCTGAGTCTCTGTTTTTGATCGATATGTGAGAAGTTATTGTCTTAGATTTGGGGTCAATTCAAATCATTTTATATTAAAGCTTACATTTGACTTACAGGGTTGTTATCAGTAAAGTACAAGACTTGATGAATGTCCCGATTCTTTATTCAAAGATTTGAGACGTTTCGTTATACATTATTATACTTTGAAAAACGACGTAAAGAGCTAAATGTATTTTTGTGTTTATTTATTCCAGCATGTAATCCCCGATGAGCAAAAGCATTAGAAAAATCATGATTCCAAAACCATGCTTATGACCTGGCACAGACCTTTCCTTTTTAACTCATCAGGCTTCATTGACTTTATCAATCGAGGGACATAGTCTCCATATATTCCCGGAAAGTGTTATACAGCTGCATACCAAAAGTTTGTTCACCTGCTTGTTATCTTAGTGCAAATATCATGTAATTTGGGTTTCGTTTTTATGTTCATAAAATAACTCCAGGACCACTTACAGAAGATCATCAATTGTCCATGTGTAAGATAACCATTCCCAAACCATATTTCGGGATCGTCTTGTCACTGGTGCTGAATGTCGATATTTGGCATTGTTAAATAGACAGAAGGGGTCATATTTGTGAAATTCGGATTTTCTTAAATTTCCATTAAAATCATCCATGTTAGTTTTGTAGGAAAAAACTAAGCACAGTTACGTTGCCTTAGCGCAAAGGAACACATATGAATAAGATCTAAAGCTGTTGTTCACTTATGAAGGATTTTGTAGAGCAAAATAGAAATCAGAGTTTTCGAAATTTTGACCCCTGGTCACTTCAATGACCTGCCAAATTTGTTACAGCTATCTGCTAGGTATGACATACCAATATGTCAACGCAAACTGAACCTTTACTTATGCACTGAAATTTCATCATTATCGGTTTCGTTTTCACAATGATATGATGTCTCATTGACGTTACAAAGTACATGATATTTGCGCTAGAATACGAAGGTAAGTGAACCAACTTAAGATACGCAGCTGTACTGTTATCTAATTGCGCAGAGTTTAGAAGTCTCTACACAGGAATTCCTCATATTTCCTGGAGTTATCCACTGTTATCTATTTGTGCACAGTATAAAAGTCACTACACAGGAATTCCTTCTGTTTGCTGGAGCTATGTCTCTCCCCGAAGAGTCGGGTTTAGCTGAGTTCCTGTCGGCATTGTTGTCGGCGTTGGCGTTCCCATTTCGTTTTCGAAGCATATCTCTAAAACTATGTGACTGATCATCACCAAACATGGTAAACTGTCTCTCGATATCATGTAGATGAGGTTAAAGATTTCTTAAAATTTAATTTTGTATTTCCATGGCAACAATTTGGACTTAGTCTTTATATCATATATAAGAGTTGGTCCCTCAGTGATCCCATTGACAACCCTAGTATGATGACTTTCTCCGTACACACCTAATCACATTTCCAGGCCTTTGGTTTTTTTTAAAGAAATTAAAAATACATTTTTGGGCGTCGCCCCTGTAGCCTTCATTAGAGGTCATAGTAGAACGCATCTTATCAATATTTGGTAATGGATATTTACACAACATATTTTTGCTAGAGAATACAGTTATGTTGATGAAGATGAAAATTGCGTTTTAGGACGTGACTCTTTAGACCCTCAGTGAGGGCCACCGAATCTTAAAATCATCATCAAAGAATCCAAATTGTCTAAATATATTGTATACAAAATTCTTTCTAAACCCTACACTATTGTGTACAATTTAGACCCAGTGGTTTTATAGAAGTTTATGAAATGTTGCTTTTAAGTCGTGAACCCTATTGCCCCTAGGGCCCCAGGAATTTCCAAGATCCACTGTTTATAATCCCCATTGGGAAACGGATTTGATGTTCAAAATTACAACAATGTTTCTAGACCCAGTGGATTTATAGAAGTTGATTAAAAAGGGTTTTATGTCGTTGAACCTGTTGACCCTTTCAAAGACTAAGGAAGTATGATTTACAATTTATAATCCCGATTGGCCAACGGATTTGGTCACACGATTAAACTCTTGAGAAGAAGCCGTTAATGCAAACACTTTAGTCCATGATTCATAGTTATCGTCTCATAATGTTACTTAAACCTAAAGGCACTCTAGCTGGTTATGGAATCATAGCTAAATGATTTTTTACGAGAATTGTCCTTTATTTTCGATTTCTATTATACAAAAGTATCCATATGTTTACAAACATTGGCTATCCGATTTTTTAGATAACTTCGAAACTCTGGTTAAAGCTCTATATCAACGTTCGTCTTTTGAATTAGTAATACTGACACGTTTGTAGGCCGGTTGAACAACGAGTCTATTCCACGTGTACAGGCCGAGGAAGAGGAAAATACTCATCGAACTCTCTATGATCAGGAGGTAGAAAAGCCAATGGCGTTATTTCCTGTATCAAATATCCAATCAAAATCGGGCTTACAATACCAGGTATGGTACATGAGCCGACAATGGTTGAAATCACACCCGGAGAAAGTCTGATGATAGATTCTTCCGCCCAAACCATCACTGAAGGAAACTGTGAAGATAAGGAAAGTCTGGCAAGACCGACGCAGAAATATACTCCTATACTATTATGATTCAGTGAGGAAAATAGACCTCCAACGTTTGCAATCATGACCATGACAGACGTTACCAATAGGGCATTAAATGGAGGAATATGATCTGTGAAAAAAACAGTAGCGAATCTCCATGCGGCATAACAGGCCCAGAATGTTGACGTCGCATTTGCTCCAGCCGATTTGGTCCATCCAAGATAGGTCACAACGAAGGTCAGGATGTAAGATGCCAAGGACGTTTCTATGGCAATGGTGAAGAAAAAGATAGCTAGTATAAAAAGGACAGTCGGTATGTAGATTATTTTTGGCAAGGGTTTGTCCAAACTCTCATATTTTCCTAATTACTTTTCAGAAACTTTGTCTTCTTTCTTCCACACACAGTATTCGGCAACCATTATCATGCTTCCAATAAAGAACACAACTCCGTTTATAAGATAAGCATATTGGACGTTTGTTGTCGGGTGGTTATTACCACTAATGCTTCTGTTAAGAGTTTTATTGTCCTGGTGAGAATTAAATGTGGTATTGGTCAAGGACACTGCCAGGAAAGGTTTTGTAATCAATGGAGAAAGAGTTCCACCAAGAGCAAAACAGAAGTGGAGAGTCTGAAGAAATATCCGCCTCTCCTCTTGCCAAGTTCTGATTAGGTCTGCATTACCGACTGAAAGACAATGATGCAGACATTTTAATACAAATATGGAATAAATATAGTTTTAAGAGCCCTATAATGTACTTGATAAATTCAATTTAATAAGAAAAGCGTTTTCTATTTTCGGAGAAGATTTTTATCATTGCAATCTATTTCTATTCATATTCTATTGACTGTTAAAGCTGCAAATGTACATCAAACTTCTCGGTACACATTTCTTGGCAAAAACAATCCCTGTTTAATTAGCCATTTTAACAATAATTCACAGAATGTTTGTATAATTTTCTTCAGAATAAGAAGGTATGACGCTGAAATGTTGTCCCTTTTAAAGAGGGATAAGGGTCATTGTGGTTCCCCTTAAAAGGTGCAATTTATCAATAAGTCTTTGAAGTTCCGCTCACCTGCAGAGAAAGCAGCCCTGAACATGGCGACCAATGCATGCATGAAGATCATCAACACGTAGTTTGTACACCATGGAAGGATAGTCACAGACACTGCAGCACCAAATAGGGTCGTGAACATTATCAGGAGTTTATGGCACCGTCCAAATATGGCTGCGATAGAGAGAGAGCCGACCATGCTTCCTACAGAAGCTCCTGTGATGAAGACTGATGCCTCCTCTGTGTTTGTGTTGGTGATCAGTTGGAGATCCAGAAGGGATGGGCCTGTCTGTGATGCACATATTCCCTGAAAATACGGACAAACGCAATCATATTTTTATAACAAGTGTTGGTGTTGGTGATCAGTTGGAGATCCAGAAGGGATGGGCCTGTCTGTGATGCACATATTCCCTGAAAATACGGACAAACACAATCATATTTCTATAACAAGTGTTTGTGTTGGTGATAGGTGGGAGATCCAGAAGGGATGGGCTGTCTGTGATGCACATATTCCCTGAAAATACAGACAAACACAATCATATATCAAAAACAAGTGTTGGTGTTGGTGATAGGTGGGAGATCCAGAAGGGATGGGCCTGTCTGTGATGCACATATTCCCTGAAAATACAGACAAACGCAATCATATATCAATAACAAGTGTTGGTGTTGGTGATAGGTGGGAGATCCAGAAGGGATGGGCTGTCTGTGATGCACATATTCCCTGAAAATACAGACAAACGCAATCATATATCAATAACAAGTGTTGGTGCTGGTGATAGGTGGGAGATCCAGAAGGGATGGGCCTGTCTGTGATGCACATATTCCCTGAAAATACAGACAAACGCAATCATATATCAATAACAAGTGTTGGTGTTGGTGATAGGTGGGAGATCCAGAAGGGATGGGCTGTCTGTGATGCACATATTCCCTGAAAATACAGACAAACACAATCATATATCAAAAACAAGTGTTGGTGTTGGTGATAGGTGGGAGATCCAGAAGGGATGGGCCTGTCTGTGATGCACATATTCCCTGAAAATACAGACAAACGCAATCATATATCAATAACAAGTGTTGGTGTTGGTGATAGGTGGGAGATCCAGAAGGGATGGGCTGTCTGTGATGCACATATTCCCTGAAAATACAGACAAACGCAATCATATATCAATAACAAGTGTTGGTGTTGGTGATAGGTGGGAGATCCAGAAGGGATGGGCCTGTCTGTGATGCACATATTCCCTGAAAATACGGACAAACACAATCATATATCAAAAACAAGTGTTGGTGTTGGTGATAGGTGGGAGATCCAGAAGGGATGGGCCTGCCATTGATGCACATATTCCCTGAAAATACAGACAAACGCAATCATATATCAATAACAAGTGTTGGTGTTGGTGATAGGTTGGAGATCCAGAAGGGATGGGGCTGTCTGTAATGCACATATTCCCTGTATATATATATAATTTGGATAAAGAAAACTGTATTTTAAGATAACTTAAACGAAATAATGTATATATTCAAAGGAGGGAAGATATACACGTAATTACATGGAACGTTACGTTTAAGGGACATATCAATATTTTACATCACTTTCATGAATTAATACTGCCAATAGGAAGCAATAGTGTACATATGGAGCATGAATATTTGAAATTGTTTAAAAATGTTATGACTTTAACCATTTTCAGGGGTCATATTTGCCAGATTTTACAAATCGATCGAGAAGTATCATGAAATTATACAAATGAAGTGTTCTTATTGTTTAAATACTATTAGATCAAATGCTAATATCAGGTAATAAAAAATCTAGAGTAATTATAGTATTGTCTGAGGTATGGAAAACAACAGTATGTAAACATATTATTTTCAAAGAAAGGAGTTTTAATTATACGTACCACTCCAATAAAGCAGAAAAACATACAAATTGTATGTAATAGTTTGTTTCTGTATTCGATGTCACTAAGCTTTGTTCTGAAATGGTCAAACATTTTCCCTGAAATCAGAATAAGATGTCTTAGCAGAGACAATGGAGAAGTATGGTCAAGCTTGTCACCGCTTGCTGATTATGCACATGCATGCAATGAGAATATATAAGAGCTTGTGACTAAATTATCTGTACCTACTTATGTAAGCAATATCAACCATGTACAAAACTTATTAAAAATATCATATTATCATATGAAATTTGTTTATGCAATAACGAATGTATAATAAATTCTATACAAGCATAATGGAATTAGAGAATAACCAACGAGGTAAGAGTGATTACGGGATATTTGCCGGAGTAGAAATAATGTTCACAATCATTTGGCGAGCTTAGACTAAATTATCTGTACCTACTTATGTAAGCAATATCATCCATGTATAAAACTTATTAAAAATATCATATGAAATTTGTTTATGCAATAATGAATGTACATGTATAATAAATTCTATACAAGCATAATGGCATTGCTTTTGTTTATTATTCAAACTAAACAAACGATGTTTGCCGAGATAGCCTGCTTTATGTCCTCCGAAAGGAAGTTAACTCATCGACCAATCAGAGTTATCACTCAATTGAAATGACTTTATTCTACGACTTACGAATATCGCTAGAAGATTGAAATAAAGTCAGTCAAGTATATCAACCAAAGCATTGTAAAAACGGGAAATTGTATTTGACACAACTTGTAGTGTACCTGTGCTCCAATATTTCAGATGAGAGGGGGTCAAAAACGAGTGTACGCTTATAAAAAAGAACAATGCATGAGAAAAAATAGAAGGATTGTGTGACGTCACCTTATGGCTCTTACAGTATTCCTGTTGAACATGGATCGATGCTTGTTTATGAATTAGCCGCGAGAATAAGGTTGGACTTAAGCACATTTTTTAAAGACTTAGTGTTTTTCAATCAGTGACAAGGAATAGGGCCATTACAATCGCTGTTTATTTTTTTATGTATTTAGTTTTTTGTGTATTATGAATTTACAATTGATCAGAGATTAGTGGTTTATGTTGGACCATCATTGAGGAATCGAATAGCTCTGATTTCTGAAATCTGTTTCACCAATGGCAAAGTCACGGATTTTGACTTGTTTGCATATTTTCCATAATGCGTCGATATTTGTTCTTTACAAGTATAGATACACAAATTTAGGGATATCGTGCTTTTAATGCAATGTTTACTGTCAATATTTAAACAAAATATTTGTTTTCGTGAATTTTGTTCAAAAGTGATAAGTTTCTTTTGTGGGTAAGTTTATATAACCGTCTTTAACAAGGAGGATCTCAATACTATCGTAAACTGATATCTTGGCATCCCTTTCTCTCTAGGACTTTCAAAGAACGTACCTCAATCTAAGCAGCTGAAGTGACCAGGTCAATTCCTTTTGACTTGCTAATTTTCTTTGTGAACAAGACGTGTGACACGTTTTATATGCGTTCATTTACGTAGGTTACATGTCTCAAGGTCTTGTGTATACTCAGGCACAGTCACACTCTCTAGAGTATTGCAGACATGTTTAGCTAAACGATTATGATCGATCAAAGATGGATACTCACACCAAAACATACAACATCAATTTAATTAGAACAAGAAAAGCCTTTAAAAAATGCATGGTTGATGCCACAGATGAAGGTTGTGATTAGTCACAAAATTTAATTGTTATCAACATGAGTTTATGAAAGTTTTTTTTTAACTTTTATCAACGATTGTTGGTTTATGTTATATCAAAAGACACGAGGATGATATTCTATTTAACATCCAAAGTCACTCTTTTTCACATCTCAGAGAAAACATTTACATCTCTGAACACAACTATACTAGATTTTCAAGACAGTGGGCAGTGGGACAGCGTTGACAATGACAGGATATTGTGCAAAATGTACTGCCAAAACGATATCTCCTAGGTGCCATAGGCATCGCTTGATCTCTTAGAAGCCATGATGGTTAATTATTAACAGGAGTATTACAAATACTAAAACACAAAATACTCTCCGATCATCTGACGAGATTCGATCCCGGATCCTTATGATCCGAAGTCGAAACCGTTATCTACTGAGTAAGCAGGCCTGATAGCTAAAGTTTGGAACCAACGATATATGTCATATTCTGAATATATTTTGTATTACCCACATGGTGACGTAATGCATTTTTGCTACATCTCTGTTCATTGGTCATTTGATTTGGATACAGAACATGTGATTGGCGCGGCTTCCCTTTGAAAATATGTGATTTCTTCAAATTCAAATTGAAAGTATGCTTTTAATTCATCCATCGTGTTTTTTAAAGGTCTCCTTTTTGTTCACAGGCATTAAAAAATACAGCATATCAGGGAACAATTATGAAGACCTTACAAACAGCAAGGATAAAGAAGGGGAATGTGCCGAAAACTTTAAATCTTGTACTAGAATCTTAGAACTATCTTCTCTGTTTTTTTCATCAAGAAGACTTATTTATCGTAGTTAATTTACAATATTATTGAAGCGATGTTCTTATCAATTTTCTTATCAATGTTTAAACTTGTCGGCTTTAAATACAGATTTACTGTAGTTCTCTCTAACATTTTAATGCCATCAAAGGTATCAGAAATGCTACAACCCTATAATCATCTTTTCTATAACCTGAAATATGTTACAATAAAGCCATCTTTGAGGGACTCTGGAATGTCCCTATATCCGAATTTCACTCTAAGGTTACCACCTAACTGTGTACCAAATTGCATGCTTGTATCATTAAAAATGTATATAAATCATTCACATATCTGCTGGACTATCAGAAGATGTGATATCAGAAGGCGCCAACATCTACAAAAATGTATTGTTAGTCTGCAGTAAAACATTGTTTTAATGTAAGGGGCCTGGAAAATAACATCACAATCAAAAATTGTGCCGAGAAATATTTAAGTCAAAATTGATATCAATTTAATATTCTATGACAACTTTTTGTACCTGTGATGTTCACTTTGTGATATCTACATAAAAAACATTGTTGAGAAAGAGGAATCAAATTAGAGCCAAATCTCCCGAGAGTTGCGCTTTAAAGGTGAGTAGAACGGTTTTTTTAAATTCATTTTATCTTTTCAATTTTTCACTGATAACTGTACATTAATTCTTAATATACTATTTTAATAGTGTCAAAAATCTCATTATACAAACCAATCATCCATAGTCAAAGAACAAATTACAAAGATTCACATAAAGTTCATTGGCAGCCATTTTTGTATGAACACCTTTAATTCATTTTGTGTAAGAAAAAGGAATTGCATGGCTGAAATGTTCATTTTGAATTTGATTGATTACTGCTTCATTTAGTTTAAATGCATAGTGTTTCAATTGGTACGATTTAGTTTCATTTTCCTGACATCATCTTTTATTCCCCCTAAAATGTGTTACTGCCTCTTTAAGGTTAGTTCTAAGATATAATCATCGCTTTCCAAAGGCCAAATTCATTTGCAGTTGTCGGCTCAAGGCAACGTTTTTCATTCATTATGATAAACACTCTTACTAAAACCTGAGTCTCTGTTTTTGATCGATATGTGGGAAGTTATTGTCTTAGATTTGGGGTCAATTCAAATCATTTAATATTAAAGCTTACATTTGACTTACAGGGTTGTTATCAGTAAAGTACAAGACTTGATGAATATCCCAATTCTTTATTCAAAGATTTGAGACGTTTCGTTATACATTATTATACTTTGAAAAACGACGTAAAGAGCTAAATGTATTTTTGTGTTTATTTATTCCAGCATGTAATCCACGATGAGCAAAAGCATTAGAAAAAGCATGATTCCAAAACCATGCTTGTGACCTGGCACAGACCTTTCCTCTTTAACTCATCAGGCTTCATTGACTTTATCAATCAAGGGACATAGTCTCCATATATTCCCGGAAAGTGTTATGCTGTTATCTAATTGTGCACAGTTTAGAAGTCTCTACACAGGAATTCCTCATATTTCCTGGAGTTATCCACTGTTATCTATTTGTGCACAGTATAAAAGTCACTACACAGGAATTCCTTATGTTTGCTGGAGCTATGTCTCCCCCCGAAGAGTCGGGAGACATATTGGGTTTAGCTGAGTTCCCGTCGGCATTGTCGTCGGCGTCGGCGTTCCCATTTCGTTTTCGGGGCATATCTCTAAAACTATGTGACTGATCATCACCAAACATGGTAAACTGTCTCTCCATATCATGTAGATGAGGTTAAAGATTTCTTAAAATTTAATTCTTTATTTCCATGGCAACAATTTGGACTTAGTCTTTATATCATATATAAGAGTTGGTCCCTCAGTGATCCCATTGACAACCCTAGTATGATACGTTCTCCGTACACACCTAATCACATTTCCAGGCCTTTGGTTTTTTTAAAAGAAATTAAAAATACATTTTTAGGACGTCGCCCCTGTAGCCTTCATTAGAGGTCATAGTAGAACACATCTTATCAATATTTGGTAATGGATATTTACACAACATATTTTTGCTACAGTTATGTTGAAGAAATTGAAAATAGCGTTTTAGGACGTGACTCCTTAGACCCTCAGTGAGGGTTACCGAATCTTAAAATCATCATCGAAGAATCCCAATTGTCTAAATATATTGTATACAAAACTCTTTCTAAACCCTACATTATTGTGTACAATCTAGACCCAGTGGTTTTATAGAAGTTTATGAAATGTTGCTTTTAAGTCGTGAACCCTATTGCCCCTAGGGACCCAGGAATTTCCAAGATCCACTGTTTATAATCCCCATTGGGAAACGGATTTTATGTTCAAAATTACAACAATGTTTCTAGACCCAGTGGATTTATAGAAGTTGATTAAAAAGGGTTTTATTTCGTTGAACTTGTTGTCGCTTTCAAAGACTAAGGAAGTGTAAGATTTACAATTTATAATCCCGATTGCCCAACGGATTTGGTAACACGATTTAAACTCTTGAGAAGAAGCTGTTAATGCAAACACTTTAGTCCATGATTCATAGTTATCGTCTCATAATGTTACTTAAACCTAAAGGCACAAACATTGGCTATCCTTTTTTTTAGATAACTTCGAAACTCTGGTTAAAGCTCTATATCAACGTTCGTCTTTTGAATTAGTAATACTGACACGTTTGTAGGCCGGTTGAACAACGAGTCTATTCCACGTGTACAGGCCGAGGAAGAGGAAAATACTCATCGAGCTCTCTATGATCAGGAGGTAGAAAAGCCACAATGGCGTTACTTCCTGTATCAAATATCCAATCAAAATCGGGCTTACAATACCAGGTATGGTACATGAGCAGACAATGGTTGAAATCACACCCGGAGAAAGTCTGATGATAGATTCTTCCGCCCAAACCATCACTGAAGGGAACTGTGAAGATAAGGAAAGTCCGGCAAGACCGACGCAGAAATATACTCCTATACTATTATGATTCAGTGAGGAGAATAGACCTCCAACATTTGCAATCAAGACCATGACAGACGTTACCAATAGGGCATTAAATGGAGGAATATGATTTGTGAAAAAAACAGTAGCGAATCTCCATGCAGCATAACAGGCCCAGAATGTTGACGTTGCATTTGCTCCAGCCGATTTGGTCCATCCAAGATAGGTCACAACGAAGGTCAGGATGTAAGATGCCAAGGACGTTTCTATGGCAATGGTGAAGAAAAAGATAGCTAGTATAAAAAGGACAGTCGGTATGTAGATTATTTTTGGCAAGGGTTTGTCCAAACTCTCATATTTTCCTAATTGCTTTTCAGAGACGTCCTCTTTCTTCCAGACACAATATTCGGCAATCATTATCATGCTTCCAATAAAGAACACAACTCCGTTGATAAGATAAGCATATTGGACGTTTGTTGTCGGGAAGTTATCACCACTAATGCTTCCGTTAAGAGTTTTATTGTCCTGGTCAATATTAAATGTGGTATTGGTCATCGACACTGCCAGGAAAGGTTTTGTAATCAATGGAGAAAGAGTTCCACCAAGAGCAAAACAGAAGTGGAGAGTCTGAAGAAATATCCGCCTCTCCTCTTGCCAAGTTCTGATTAGGTCTGCATTACCGGCTGAAAGACAATGATGGAGATATTTTAATACAAATATGGAATAAACATAGTTTTTTAGAGCCCTTAAATGTAAATTCAATTTAATAAGAAAAGCGTTTTCTATTTTTTGAGAAGATTTATATAATTGCAATCTATCATAATTATTCATTGACTGTTAAAGCTGAAATGTACATCTAACTTTCGGTACACATTTCTAGGCAATAACAATCCCTGTTTAATGAGCCATTTAACCATAATTCACAGAATGTTTGTATAATTTTCTTCAGAATGAGAAGGTATGACGCTGAAATGTTGTCACTTCTGAAGAGGGAGAAGGGTCATTGTGGTTCCACTTGAAAGGTGCAATTTATCAATAAGTCTTTGAAGTTCCGCTCACCTGCAGTGAAAGCAGCCCTGAACATGGCGACCAATGCATGCATGAATATCATCAACACGTAGTTTTTACACCATGGAAGGATAGTCACAGACGCTGCAGCACCAAATAGGGTCGTGAACATTATCAGGAGTTTATGGCACCTTCCAAATATGGCTGCAATAGAGAGAGAGCCGACCATGCTTCCTATAGAGGCTCCTGTGATGAAGACTGATGCCTCCTCTGTGTTTGTGTTGGTGATAAGCTGGAGATCAAGAAGGGATGGGCCTGTCTGTGATGCACATATTCCCTGAAAGTACAGACAAACACAATCATTATTAAAACTTTACAGGGATGGACCTGTTTATGATACACACATTCCCTAAAAGTACAAACGCAATCATATTTCAAAAACAAGTTTTGGTGTTGGTGATCAGTTGGAGATCCAGAAGGGATGGGCCTGTCTGTGATGCACATATTCCCTGTATATATATATAATTTGGATAAAGAAAACTGTATTTTAAGATAACTTAAACGAAATAATGTATATATTTAAAGGAGGGAAGATACACGTAATTACATGGAACGCTACGTTTAAGGGACATATCAATTTTTTACATCACTTTCCAAATATGAATTATTACTGCCAGTAGGAAGCAATAGTGTATATATGGGGCATGAATATTTGAAATTGTTTTAAAATGTTATGACTTTAACCATTTTCAGGGGTCATATTTGCCAGACTTTACATATCGATCGAGAAGTATCATGAAATTATACAAATGAAGTGTTCTTATTGTTTTACTACTATTAGATCAAATGCAAATATCAGGTAATAAAAAATCTTGACATACTTAGTAAAACCGCAACCGGACGTGTTTGTTAAAAGGTTTTATAAGAAACGATGTAATTTATTCAACATAATCTATATCTATATCTAACTAGAGTAATTATAGTATTGTCTGAGGTATGGAAAACAACAATATGTAAACATATTATTTTCAAAGAAAGGAGTTTTAATTATACGTACCACTCCAATGAAGCAGAAAAACATACAAATTGTATGTAATAGTTTGTTTCTGTATTCGATGTCACTAAGCTTTGTTCTGAAATGGTCAAACATTTTCCCTGAAATCAGAATGAAGTGTCTTAGCACAGACGCTGGAGAAGTATGGTCAAGCTAGTCACCGCTTGCTGATTATGCACACGCACGCAGCGAGAATATATAAGAGCTTGTGACTAAATTATCTGTACCTACTTATGAAAGCAATATCAACCATTTACAAAACTTATTAAAAATAACATATCATCATATGAAATTTGTTTATGCAATAACGAATGTATAATAAATTCTATACAAGCATAATGGAATAAAGAATAACCAACGAGGTACGAGTGATTACGGGATATTTGCCCGAGTCGAAATAATGTTCACAGTCGCGAGCCTTGGCGAGCTTGACTTAATTATCAGTACCTACTTATGTAAGCAATATCATCCATGTATAAAACTTATTAAAAATATCATATGAAATTTGTTTATGCAAAAACGAATGTACATCTGATTCAAACTAAACAAACGAAGTTTGCCGAGATAGCCTGTTTTATGTCCTCCGAAAGGAAGTTAACTCATCGACAAAGCAGAGTTATTACTTAATTAATATTTAACGACTACCGAATATCGCTAGAAGATTGAAATAAAGTCAGTCAAGTATATCAACCAAAGCATTGTAAAAACGGGAAATTGTATTTGACACAACTTGTAGTGTACCTGTGCTCCAATATTTCAGATGAGAGGGGGTCAAAAACGAGTGTACGCTTATAAAAAAGAACAATGCATGAGAAAAAATAGAAGGATTGTGTGACGTCACCTTATGGCTCTTACAGTATTCCTGTTGAACATGGATCGATGCTTGTTTATGAATTAGAGAACCGGGTTTGACTCAAGCATTCTTTTGAAAGCGTTTTCAATCAGTGACAAGGAATAGGGCCATTACAATCGCTGTATATTGTTTGTGTATTTTCCTGACATTTAGAATTTACAATTGATCAGTGGCTAATTTCTGACATTTGTGTCACGTGACTTTGCACCAATGGCATTTTTTCCATAATGCGTCAACATTTGTTCTTAACAAGTATAAATATACAAATTGTGATATTGTGCTTTTAATGCAATGTTTACTGTCAATATTTAAACAAGATATTTGTTTTCGTGAATTTTGTTCAAAAGTGATAAGTTTCTTTTGTGGGTAAGTTTATATAACCGTCTTTAAAGGGGCAGTAGCACGTTTTTAGGGGGAATATATGGTGATGTCAAGAAAATGAAAATTAATGCTTCCAATTGAAAGACAATGTATTTAAACTAAATGGAGAAGTAATAATTCAAATATATAACGTTAAGTTTAGCCATGCGATTCCTTTTTCTGAAACAAACTGAATTAAAGGTGTTCACACAAAATGGCCGCCGATGGATTTTAGTTGAATCTTCATACTTTGTCCTCTGACTATGGATGATTGGCTTGTGTAATGAGATTTTTGACACTGTCAAGATAATACATATAGCATTAACTTACAATTATCAGTGAAAAATTTAAAATGTAAAATTATCAAAAAAAGTGTTACTGCCCCTTTAACAAGGAGGATCTCAATACTATCGTAAACTGATATCTTGGCATCCCTAGGACGTTCAAAGAACGTACCTCAATCTAAGCAACTGAAGCGACCAAGCAACTCAGACAATAACTATTCAGGTCAATTCCTTAGACATTTGACTTGCAAATTTTCTTTGTGAACAGGACGTGTGACACGTTTTGCATGCTTACCTTTACGTAGGTTACATGTCTCAAGGAATTGTGTATACTCGGGCACAGTTCCACTCTATTTGTTCTTTACAAGTATAGATACACAAATTTAGGGATATCGTGCTTTTAATGCAATGTTTACTGTCAATATTAAACAAGATATTTGTTTTCGTGAATTTTATTCAAAAGTGATAAGTTTCTTTTGTGGGTGGATTATATAACCATCTTTAACAAGGAGGATCTCAATACTATCGTAAACTGATATCTTGGCATCCCTTTCTCTCTAGGACTTTCAAAGAACGTATCTCAATCTAACCAGCTGAAGTGACCAGGTCAATTCCTTTTGACTTGCTAATTTTCCTTGTGAACAAGACGTGTGACACGTTTTATATGCGTACATTTACGTAGGTAACATGTCTCAATGTCTTGTGTATACTCGGGCACAGTCACACTCTCTAGAGTATTGCAGACATGATTAGCTAAACGATTATGATCGGTCAAAGTTGGATACTCACACCAAAACAAACAACATCAATTTGATAAGAATAACTGAAATACAAATAAATATATCAAAGTCCTTTTGGATACTATTCAAAGGAATCTGAGGAATGATTGTATACTTTTCAAAAATAAAAAAACGGGAAATTGTATTTGACACAACTTGTACTGACCTGTGCTCCAATATTTCAGATGAGAGGGGGTCAAAAACGAGTGTACGCTTATAAAAAAGAACAATGCATAAAAAAATAGAAGGATTGTGTGACGTCACCTTATGGCTCTTACAGTATTCCTGTTGAACATGGATCGATGCTTGTTTATGAATTGGAGAACCGGGTTTGACTCAAGCATTCTTTTGAAAGCGTTCTTTACTGTCAATATTTAAACAAGATATTTGTTTTCGTGAATTTTGTTCAAAAGTGATAAGTTTCTTTTGTGGGTAAGTTTATATAACCGTCTTTAAAGGGGCAGTAGCACGTTTTTAGGGGGAATATATGGTGATGTCAAGAAAATGAAAATTAATGCTTCCAATTGAAAGACAATGTATTTAAACTAAATGGAGAAGTAATAATTCAAATATATAACGTTAAGTTTAGCCATGCGATTCCTTTTTCTGAAACAAACTGAATTAAAGGTGTTCACACAAAATGGCCGCCGATGGATTTTAGTTGAATCTTCATACTTTGTCCTCTGACTATGGATGATTGGCTTGTGTAATGAGATTTTTGACACTGTCAAGATAATACATATAGCATTAACTTACAATTATCAGTGAAAAATTTAAAATGTAAAATTATCAAAAAAAGTGTTACTGCCCCTTTAACAAGGAGGATCTCAATACTATCGTAAACTGATATCTTGGCATCCCTAGGACGTTCAAAGAACGTACCTCAATCTAAGCAACTGAAGCGACCAAGCAACTCAGACAATAACTATTCAGGTCAATTCCTTAGACATTTGACTTGCAAATTTTCTTTGTGAACAGGACGTGTGACACGTTTTGCATGCTTACCTTTACGTAGGTTACATGTCTCAAGGAATTGTGTATACTCGGGCACAGTTCCACTCTATTTGTTCTTTACAAGTATAGATACACAAATTTAGGGATATCGTGCTTTTAATGCAATGTTTACTGTCAATATTAAACAAGATATTTGTTTTCGTGAATTTTATTCAAAAGTGATAAGTATCTTTTGTGGGTGGATTATAAAACCATCTTTAACAAGGAGGATCTCAATACTATCGTAAACTGATATCTTGGCATCCCTTTCTCTCTAGGACTTTCAAAGAACGTATCTCAATCTAACCAGCTGAAGTGACCAGGTCAATTCCTTTTGACTTGCTAATTTTCCTTGTGAACAAGACGTGTGACACGTTTTATATGCGTACATTTACGTAGGTAACATGTCTCAAGGTCTTGTGTATACTCGGGCACAGTCACACTCTCTAGAGTATTGCAGACATGATTAGCTAAACGATTATGATCGGTCAAAGTTGGATACTCACACCAAAACAAACAACATCAATTTAATAAGAATAACTGAAATACAAATAAATATATCAAAGTCCTTTTGGATACTATTCAAAGGAATCTGAGGAATGATTGTATACTTTTCAAAAATATCGTTTAAATTTAGAAATATGTTGCCCAATGTCAGTATCATAAAGGAACAATTTTATTTTAAATGTTTCATTTTTGAGTTGCAGTCATCTGTGGTCGTTATAAATGATTACTACTATGAGAATGTCCCTAACTTCTTTTGAGTAGCATATGAATTGCATTTTCTGTATGTTGTGACAATTTTTCATTTCACAGATCAACTTGACTTTCATTACCACATATATTTACCTCCACTTCAGTTTCAACTGATGGGTCGTTTTGATCGTAATATTTCCTGTAATATGATTGCGTTTCTAAATTGATTTCCCGACTAAATTGGAAATTCTGGGGCAGATGAGAATCTAGGTCCCGATTTTAGTTGTTTTTTTTATTGTTGTAATCAAATATTTATCATTCTTTACATTTCCCTGTAATCATAAAAATACCTAAGAAGACCTTTGTCATAAGGGAAAGCTGCACGTAAATATTAACCATGCAACTAAGCAATGATTTCACATGAACATTATAATGAAGATTTTTTTAATTTAGACTATTCTAATGTATTAACAATCAAGTTTCGGGATTTTTTTAAAATTCAAATTGTCAGGTATCGATAAAGATGCGATTATTTTATTCATAATGGTTTATTTAAGGTCTACTTTCTGTTCATAAGTATTCGAAAATACAGTATATCAGGGAACAATAATAAAGACCGTACAAACAGAAAGGATGAAGAAGGTGAATATGCCGAAAACTTTAAATCTTGTACTAGAATCTTAGAACTGTCTTCTCTGTTTCTTTTTTTTCATCAAGAAGACTTATTTATCGTAGGTGATTTACAATAAATTTTAAGCGAAGTTCTTATCAATTTTCCTATCACTGTTTTAACTTGTCGGCTTGAAATACATATTTAATGTAGTTGTCTCTTACATTTTTTAATGCCATCAAAGGTATCAGAAATGCTACAACCCTATAATCATCTTTTCTATAACCTGAAACATGTTAAAATAAATCCAATATTCGAAGAATCTGGGAACATACTATTCTCAACAACATGGCAAGGAAGCAAACAAGAATCTTCAATAATGCTGCCATCATATTCTTAAAAACAATTTGAAACTTAATCAACATATTGACAAAATGGAGTTTCAGATCGTGACATTTGATCGAAAACATGTTCAAATCAGTCAAACGTTATATGTTATCTTATCTATAGTAGTCAAATGACTTATTTGGGAATGATGTATTAAATAGGCTTAAGAAACTTTTAAATATACAATAGCAATAAAATTGGCTTCAGCACGCTATTCAAAGAGACACAGAGCATGTTGGTAGGATCACATATGTCAAATTGATGTTATTACATCGGGAACCACTAACTGTTACTGAAGTTAAAGGTCAACCAGTACATGAGAGCGAAAATACGGCCTTTAAAAATCTGGATTTTGATCGAAAACCGGACAATGTGGCTCGAGTGGCGCGCGCAAATTCGCCAAACGTAATTTTGAAACCTTGTCATAAGCTGACAGGAAGATATATTCGTTTCGATAGTGTTAATTAGGTATTGTTACTATTAGGTAGATTAATTTGATGCATAATTTCGAATATTAAACGTATTTGAGATGTTTTCTTGATTTTTCCATAAAATCAAGCATTTTAGAGATATTATGCATAAATGGATATATTTGCAAGTCCAGTGATAAGATATGAACTTCAATCAGCATATTAGATATTTTGTAGCTTATCAAAACCAAATAAATTTTAAGGAAGATACCCATTATCACTTTAACATATAAAACACAATTCCACTGCTGTGTGCAGCTCCATAGAATAATATACCATTTAATAGCAGATGTTTTTGACAACGTCATCTCCACATAAACGATAGATGGTTATTGCTTACCATAAATATTAACGGTGATGTCGTATTTTGTACTTTATTTACCATAGGTTGTTCTTGCAGCATAAATTGCAACATTCCTTTAGCTTGCAGCTAGTCTTTCAGCGGGTTTAAATGTTTCGCGAAAACGATTGATAAAACGCATTCATATTACAATAAGTGTTCCGATCAATTAAATTAATAATTTAGAGCTTTATCAGTCCGTTATTATGTCGATGATTCACCAATCACGGTATATTTGTCTCCATCCTAACATTACAACGATTTGTATTTGAATAATAACACGTTTTTGGACTCGGCCGCGGGTGTGCTGTGTCATTATATTCCAAGGAAACAAAAACCGAATTTTGAATAACCCTGGTTTAGTTTGGACAAGAAATATAACTCTGATCATACATCTGTTGAAATGCGAGCCGTTTATGGGCACAAAAGGGAGAAGTCTGATTTGATGCATTAAACTACACGTGAAATTATTTCAAAATACTTCAGAGAAACAACAATTTGTCAAAAAACGTCTCCTCATTCTGCAAGAAAACAAACCAACTTCTGTCGCAACAATCATAATAAGTTTTGATCAACAGATCGTTGTTGCAAGAGATTTCGAGTGTCACGTACAAAACTATAAGTATGAGTAAATAACATGGCTGTTTATTCTTTACCTGTTGAATCACGCCATTGGTGCAGAAATTGCTTTTGAAGATTGTTTTAAAAAAAATATTGGGAGGGATTTAAGTTTAAATGTATGAACAATGAAGATCGCAAGTGAACTTTGATTCCAAATAGAAGCCCGGGTATATATTCTGACAAATCGGGACTTCTTACAGTGACGGGCACATGGAACAATAACCATTCAACAACGAAAGGGAGGATACATTTATTATAGAACTTCTTAGAGAAAAGAAGAGAGACTACTGCAAAGACCGAAGAAAACGGATATTCTTCAAAACTGTTAATAACATTTTCCAGTTGATGTACATTCTTTTGTGTCATGTCTTTATTTTCATTTTTCTATAAGGTATATATCTGTTATAAGTGTATTGTAAGTAAGCCTATAAGTCTACACGGGAGTGTAGGCCAAAACCTAACCCGATTGCCTTGGGTTATGGCGATAAACTCAACTCGGGCTGCGTCCTGCCAAGTTTATTTGCCATAACCCCTCGGTTCCGGATTATTGTTTACTATATATATTGTCCGAATAGTAGCCCGTGGATTTCTCAACAAGAGGTCCTGTTTCGGAAAACCCCGGTATATGAGTATTTGTCTGTATTCAATGTTCATATTTCCTTCTCAAATTACATCATTTATAACATCATTTACAGACATGAACGTCATGAAAATAATCGACGTTGCCAATAATAACTTGGACAGACTTACCTTTTTCTGGAGCGAACATTCCTCTGACTCGATACAGTGGTAGATAGAGCTTGAGTGCTGTCACGTGGTTTATTGATGCTTACCGCGATATGTGAGTAATCTGGATCAGACATACAGAGATGTTTGAAGTGGTCAAAGGGCTGGTTAATATTACATAAATATGGTGGCACACAGGGTGAATAGGAAATATCAACCAGCTATCATCAAGCTGATATTTGGTCTACGCCCTCCTGTTTCATCATGTCTTGTCAAAATATTTTTGCAATATGCGATATTTCATCTGACACTATATCCTTACTCGTCAGGTTGATATATGAAATATACCCCCGAGATTGATACACTAGGTACCTCGATCAGCTGATTCTTGCAGTCAAGTTGGATCGGAAAAGTGTTTAAAGATGGCCGCCTCAGGAATTTGATTGACGTCAAATGAAAAAGGACGATCTTTTTGTCTGTCTTTAGGTTTCTATATGAATACTAAGTGCCGTGGTAACCATGCAAAAAAAAGAGTTTGAAAATAAGGTGATTATTATTATTATTATGATCTTATTGAAAATAAGGTGATAGCAAGAGTGTGAAAACAAGGTGATAACAAGAGTTTGAAAATAAGGTGATAACAGGAGCTTGAAAATAAGGTGATATGGGGAGCTTAAAAATAAATAATAAGATGATAACAAGAGTTTGAAAATAAGGTGATAAAAAGAGCTTACAATAAGGTGATAACAGGAGGTGAAAATAAGGTGATATGAGAAGCTTGAAACTAAATAAATAACAAGAGTTTGAAAATAAGGTGATAACAGGAGCTTGAAAATCGGTTGATAACATGAGATGAAAATAAGGTGATATGAGGAGCTTTAAAATAAGGTGATAACAAGAGCTTGAAATTAAGGTGATAACATGAGATGAAAATAAGGTGATAACATGAGATGAAAATAAGGTGATAACAGGAGATGAAGATAAGGTATTATGAGGAGCTTGAAAATAAGGTGATAACAAGAGTTTGAAAATAAGGTGATAACAGGAGCTTGAAAATAAGGTGATATGGGGAGCTTAAAAATAAATAATAAGATGATAACAAGAGTTTAAAAATAAGGCGATCACAAGAGTTTGAAAATAAGGTGATCAAATGAGATGAAAATAAGATGATATGAGGAGCTTGAAAATAAATAAATAACAAGAGTTTGAAAATAAGGTGATAACAGGAGATGAAAAAAAGGTGATCAAATGAGATGAAAATAAGATGATATGAGGAGCTTGAAAATAAGGTGATAACAAGAGTTTAAAAATAAGGTGATAACAAGAGTTTGAAAATAAGGTGATAACATGAGATGAAAATAAGGTGATAACAGGAGATGAAGATAAGGTATTATGAGGAGCTTGAAAATAAGGTGATAACAAGAGCTTGAAAATAAGGTGATAACAGGAGATGAAAATAAGGTGATAACATGAGATAAAAATAAGGTGATAACAAGAGCTTGAAAATAAGGTGATAACAGGAGCTTGAAAATAAGGTGATAACATGAGATGAAAATAAGGTGATATGAGGAGTTTGAAAACAAGGTGATAACAAGAGTTTGAAAATAAGGTGATAACAAGGAGCTTGAGAATAAGGTGATAACGGGAGATGAAAATAAGGTGATAAGAGGAGCTTGAAAATAAGGTGATAACAAGAGCTTGAAACTAAGGTGATATCAAGAGTTTGAAAATAAGGTGATATGAATACCTTGAAAATAAGGTGACAAAAAGGGACTGGAGTCTTTGTGATATCGCCAAATCAAACTGTTGCCAAATTTGACCACTTTGAGTGCAATGGTTCATGATGTATTGTCTTAACAAGTATCCTAACGTACGTACGGACGATCTGACGGACGTCGCTGAATACAATGTATTTCGTTCCGGGTTGCGGCGGGGGACATACGGAAGCAATCTGTGGAATAATAACATGTTGCACATCACTTTTACATAGGTGACAAATAAATCAATAAATAAGCCTGCGGAGGTGGAGATCTAATTGCAAGAATTTTTCTTGCTAAATGAAACTGAACTCGTAGACGCAACGAGACAGTTATAAATAAGTGAACAGTAGTTAAATAAATATAAAAACTGATAATGCCTTCAATGTAATATGGAATGGTGATATCGCCTTCTCAAAATTGCAAAGGCTGTATTTTGTTTTTATTGAAAACAAATATTTTCATAAACATCGTATTTTTCATTTCGGTATGATTAGATGCTTTGATATAAATGTATATAACTATGTAGGCAATTTAGATTTATATTAAAAAAAACCAATATATTATTGAAATAATAAATAAGAAAAACGTTTATTCATGTACAACACCAATCTGATATCCTCATTGTTACCTATAATTATATTGACTTTAGCCAAGAGAAATATAGATAAACTATATAATAACAATATGAGCTCAGATTACATCAGCGAACTATTTTCACGCACATAAAGGGGGCACTATGATCGTGGATCATATCGATTTACATGTTTATTTCTATCAAAATTAATTAACTTTGAAAAATTAATACTTTGGTTTGTAAAAATACACCTGGAAGAAGACTTGGAGATTTGTAAAAAAATTGTACTTATGTAAATTTTGTAAAAAGCCTTTTTAGTAATCTGAAATGTTTTTTACAGTCACGTTCTTGTATCAGATATTTAGTGTTTAAATGATAGAATTTTCTCAGTGAAAATAATTACTGCACTTTGTTGATTCAAATATCAAGTCTTTTGCTAACATAATAATTCTTTGTCAGCACTGCTTATTCAAACAATTTTGCCACAATAATAGGACATAAGCCATAAAAAAAGTAGGCCCACATGCTAATATAGTGAAGTTACTCAACATGTGTTAGTAAATTGATATCTCCTCACAATTGTTTCCACAAGAATGACACTGTCAGCACAATAAAACAACACAATAACGTGAATATTCATTTAGCGTGTGTAAAACCATTAGCTCGACAGCCGTCTGTCAACAACCAGTTCTAAAAATAGCCGCGCGGTACAGACAGACATTGTTTAGGTTCAGTTGCTACGGGCGGATTATTTCCCACGACGTTCAGAAACATGCATTCCTTTCAGTGATGAAGAGGTAAAACACGTAACATCTTTGACACTTGTTCCCTCCTAAATATACAATGTCACGATCGAGAAGGGCTTTGGTATCTATTCCACGTGTCGTCATTTTCATGGAAGAGTGAATTGAGAAATATTAGCTAGATATGCTTCGTGAAACTACATCGTATGATGCGCTTTTGTCTCTTATCTCTATTTTTGTTAATTTTGTCTTGGGTTGACAAACGAGGTTGATTTTATATTTTAATCAAATGCTTGGAAGGCTTGTTTCGATTGACAGATATTGTTTTCCCACGAGCTATTACTCACGCATGCGCACGAGGTTCAGATTTGTGGCGTGTTCGACTAGATCTATCGCCCATTGCATTGCTCTTAGTAGAGTCCTTTCAATCGAAACACTTTTTCAAATGAAATATGATAAAATTTAAATATATCAAAATATGATATTTGGACAGACCATTCCGTATTTGAGAAATATCAATCTATAGTATAAAGAAATAAATATGTTAAAATATGTTTGTTTGATGTAAGAAATAGAATTGACACTATCATAAACCCTACCATGTTTAAAATGTTGCCAAGTTGTGAGAAAATAGGCACGTTTATTGATTTTGTTGATAGACATAAGTGTTATATAAAAATTAATTTTGGAACATTTTATTAACAATTTAAATTTTTGAGTAAAAAAATACAAACTCGAATATATGTAATTGAAAATCTTACATTTGATGGGTTCAACTGGACTGTATCCTTTCTTTTGCCTGTACGTTTTATGATATAAATAAAACGTTATATAATGCATACGCAACTGTCAGTCCCATGTAATGAGGCACAAGACATGCTCAGCCAACCGTGAACACATGATAAATTGTTATTAACCACATTTTGCTAATTAGATGCGCGTAGGCGATGGACAAATAGTTGGACATGGTCCTGACCGTCAAATCCGCTTGAAATTAATGATGACCAATGTAATGTTTATATATCAGCACTGAGTAGTTTAACAACTTGGGGAAATGAAAATGTGGTTTGTGGTAAAATGAGTTTTTAAAACAATCATTAAAAATGAGACAGAGTTACCATCAAGTCCAACTCATTATCTCCTTACAAACTATTTAACCAAACTTTATTCGTATTTTAGGGTCTGGCTGACATTCTAACTGAAAAATGGAAACTGAGGAAACGGGTCCAGATAGAAAGCAAACCAAGAAGAAACCATTTCGGGAGAAACTGAAAGACATGGAGTACAGGAGGAAGTTTCTCCACACCTTGGTTCTGTTTGCCTCTTTTCTTGTGTTGGTAAGTTATCCAATTATAAGGCCTAATTCTACGGAAATTTTTTAATGTTTTTTCTCTTACCAAGGGCTCACATTATTCATCATTCAAAGTTATATATAAAAGCATATGTATTCGGACTACGTAAAACTATTTTGCGGGTGAAATGGAATGAGATGAATTAGGCGGAATCTTCTTTCTTGCAAGGAAAAGGAGGAGGTAATCATTCTAGAGTGTAAAAAATATACTAAGTATCCTTATGTTTTCCAACATCTGTTCAATTGCGCGACCTTTACAATTGATTTTTTTCCTCCGCATTTTCTTGTCAAAATCAATTATTTTAAGGATCTATGTTCACCATTCACTGTCAAACAATCCTTGATTATTAATTGATTAATACTATCTTTCACTTAAAATATGATTGTAAGTAAATAAATAAATATTATATAATGCCAAATTGTATATTGTTCCAGGGTCTCTGTGACACGATTCACTTCCCAGCAATCCTGGACCTAGCGGAGATCACCAATACCAACCTAGAGGGAGCTTCTGTCTTCTACACCTCCATGTCTGTGGGAGGCCTGGTCGGTACCCTGGGCATGGGGTTCCTCTTTGACAAGCTTCCCACGTACCGGTCCCTCCTTCTAGCTGCAGCCAACCTGGGCAGTGCCATCACTATCACCTCCATCCCCTGGAGCTCCAACTATATCCTCACCATCTTCCTCTTCTTCATCTGCTACGTCTTCAACCTCGCCTTTGATACAGGTAGGAAACGTTGGTACATATAATTTCAACTGCCCAGCGTGCTATTCTTTAACCTCAGCTATTACTAAACATTATTGATTCCGTTCCTAGTCATTACATTTCGTTGAAACCTGATAAGAACATTGTCAGTGAAAAAAGTGTGTTGTTAAAGGCATAACCAATCATACATAATACCTACATGTACAGATAGATATCAATGGTTCAATCGATCATTCTAAATTAAACTATTTACTGAATGCTATTTTAAAATCCTTTATGGAGTTAACGTACACCAAATAAGATATGTGTAGGGTATGTGGATTCACATTATCCAATTGAGTTGACGCCAGCTACAAATTGACGAATATCCTAAATGATATAAATATTTCTCGTTTACAATAATCTTTTCTCCATTCAGGGACTCACGCAGACCTATTCAGCATGTGGGGTTCTGACGGCAAGATGTTCATGCAATTCCTTCACTTTAGCTACTCATTTGGTTCCATCATATCACCATTAATCGTAGAACCATTCCTTGGACACAGACGCAACGGAACCTGCCCAACGTCAATACAAGCTTCAAATGCAACATTCAACAATACATTTCTAATCTCTCCAGTCAGGGGAAATGATACCTCATATACTATAGAAAACTCTGATGTAAGTTCATCTAAATATAATTCCACAAACCAAGACTGTATGGAGTTTGAAAGTCGGATTCACTATGCCTACTTCATCGCTGGAGTTCTATGTTTCATAACAGCCCTGATACTTGTAGCGGAGGCTTATGCAAAATGCATTGACACGAGAAGAATAAAAGACAACGAAGATGATCGTTCACGTCCAAAGCATTCAAAACAACACGCTATCTTCATCCTTATCATAATAAGCGTCCTGTATGTGCTAATGACTGCCCCAGGTAACACAATACCTGGATACATGATGCCCTTTGGTGTTGACGAACGAGGCTGGACCAAAGAGACAACGGCATATCTAACCTCCATATATTGGGCAGTTTTTGCAGCTGCAAGACTTGTTGCAGTTTTTGCAATAAAGTTTATGTCCGCTGCAAAGATTTTGACCATATGCTTTATTCTATTGACAGTGTCAATGGGTGGGTTGTGGATAAGTGTGGTTGCTGATAATGACGCTTGGGTTTGGGCGTGTATTATAGCTTCGTCTGGGGGATTTTCTGTGTCATTTCCAACAGGATTTATCTACGTTGAGAGGAACATAATGAAGGTCTCGGGGAAGGTGGCGTCGGTGATTATGTTGGTTACAAATGGAGCTGGTATTGTCAACCCACTGATCCTCGGAGCTCTCATGGAAGAAGTGTCCTTAAGATGGTATATTTACCTCACGCTTGGTCAAGTTGTGGCAGCCTTTGGAGTTTTCTTGGTGCTGCATGCACTTGTGAAAAGTCAAATATTTTCCTTGAAAGAAGATGGCATAGAAATTGAAGTAGCAGAACCTTGTTTAGATGATCAACCCAAAGAAGAAGAGGAGAAGCCAATATCTGAAGGAGAGAATTTAATGACAAGGGGTGATGTGCCTTGTTGAAATCTAGTTTAACAAAACGTTTACATTTCCTTGTTGAAGGAATGTTGTGGACGTTGGCATCTCCTTCGTGATCAAAACCTTGACACAGAAAAGATTTGTTTAGAAGTTTTTTTTCTTATTGGCCAACCCGGATAACAGAAAAGATTAAATTCCACCTCTATCTATCACAATATATATAGGGAATCTATAGGATTTTTTATCAACGATAATATTCGAATGTCTATAGGACTTTTCGTTTTTACAGTGGAGTTTACCAAGCCCTGCAATGCTTTTATATCATAAACTAATGACATCACAATGAACATTTGTCATAGACGAGATGACGTAACGATGCTTTGACATTCTTGTATTGACTGTTTATTGGCACTCTCTTTTTAAGAGGACGTATCATAGGGGAGCAAATGTGTGGTAGATGGACGAAATTTTGATATGTTTTCAGCTGTTATTTTGCATTTAGGAATTTGAAAAATAATATTTGAAGGTTGGCCATTTCAATGCTCAAGTCTGTAAAAGACAAACGTTTTACCGCCAATTCATGAATATGATTATTGTATGTTTTGTCACGATTGTTTGCATGATATAAATGCAAGTCTTCAACTTAATACAGTATGTAATTATCTTTATTCTGAAAGGAATTGGGCTCTCAAACAAAGAGATATTTCCAGATAGGTGAATTGTTAAATGCACCTCATTTTATAAATTCAAACGAGTACTTGCTGTCCCATAAAAAATACTAACAGTTTCCATTCAGTGACAACAAACAAAAAAACTTCAATGGCGTACATTTGCAAAACTTTCGGAAACTTGTTTCAGTCAATTCAGCATCTTCACAGACACTTCTACGGGATAATTTAACTCAACTACCAAATATCTGGTATTAGGATCATTATTAAAAATCCTATATTATCTTTACAATATACTCTGTGTATTTTCAACCAAAAGGTTACCAACCATGTCGTAGGTAAAATAAAACCAAAAAAGGGTAACAAGTTAAACTCAATGTTACTTCCCAAAGTGCTTACATGATTATAGTTTGTAGCCTCTTACTCATTCTTATATCATCTTATTTAAGTCAAAAGCCCTGAGAACTTAAATACGTTCATTCTGAAATTGCACTTCGTACACGATATGACTCTTCCGAGCCTTACGTTCATTCGGAAACTGCACTTCGTACACGATATGACTCTTCCGAGCCTTACGTTCATTCGGAAACTGCACTTCGTACACGATATGACTCTTCCGGGCCTTACGTTCATTCGGAAACTGCACTTCGTACACGATACGACTCTTCCGAGCCTTACGTTCATTCGGAAATTGCACTTCGTACACGATATGACTCTTCCGAGCCTTCCAAGTAGGACGTTTGATCACTTCCCTTTTCTCTTTTGCTTGTTCAGAACTATTTTGCAGTTTGCTGTATTTGCGACAACGTTCACCTCGGTCAACTATCCTCACTAAATCAATATGACCCTTTTAAGCAGCATGCCCTCTCAGCACACGTGAAGCAACCATCTGATTGGTTTCATTCTGCTAACGCACCAGCTGGAACCTTGCCCATGGCGCGATCATGTTCATCGGTTGACAATTTTGGCACGACAGTAGTAACTTTAGAATAGTTATGATTTACTGCCGGAAATCATCATTTTAGGACAAAAGTAAGGTTTCAGCAAGCACGTATGGAAATGTATGGCGTTTACTTGACTTTTCCATTCGCACGGTAAAGCGATCGAATGAGTTTGCCGTCAAAATGCATGGCCTACGATGTAGTGAAAATTATAATATTTGTTATTTTCATTGTTTTAAAAAAAGTTTTAGAAATCGACAATGTTAATTGAAAATCATGTTTTGAAAAAGGAATTTATTTTTCCATATTGTCACCCGTTAATAGAAAATATTCGAATTTTAAAGCAATTAGCTATGTCAGAGTTTACATGAGTAGTGAAAAGATTTTCGGATAGTCAAAAAAGGTTGATCAATTAATCTAGCTATGGGAACGAATGATACAAAATCCAAGGAAATTCCTTTATTATCTGAAACAAAACATCAAATGTCAGAAAAGTTTTGGAGACTTTGACATGAGATTTTGTTTTAAATCAATCTCAACCTTATACACGTTGAGTTGATAAGAAGTTAGTTCAGATAAGGTTTTGTCCAAATATCATGCAACTATTTCTGAAAAAAAACAGAATTTTTAGAACCAAGACCAAACATTTCTTCAGACAAGAGCCACAAGGAGTGTCAACTCGTCACTTGAAGAAGGATATCTAGTTGAAAAGGCCATTCTACCAACACTGCCGTTTTGACTAATCTCCCAAATTTCAACTTTGTTGGACCACAAGATTGAATAGATCAAATAACCTGGTGCAATTTTTAACCATCTAGATCCGACTACACTAGTTACTGTTCTTGGTTCTGCAAATTTCCCATCTGAAAATATTTCCACAACTTTGATGAAATAAATGGCCTCTTTATCCTTCTCAGTGAACACCAGCATCCCATAGCTAGGTGTCTTTAAGAGAGCTAATTGTGAAGCTCCTTTATATAAATGCGGTTGTGGTAGCTTGTATATTTTCTGTTTGGACGACATCTCATAACAGTTGATTGAAAAGCCTTTACTTCGTTCAATCCAACATCCGATATTACCATCAATGACAAGTTTACAAAGGTGAGTTTTATTCACAGAAAGCCAGAGATTCTTGTTATTTCTTTTCACTGGGTCATGAGTGTTAATGATGCCATTGCCATGCAAGTTCATACAATAAACCAACTTTTTATTGTATATGTTCAAATAAGCAATATTCTTTCCACTACAAGATTTCGTCTTTTTAGAGAAAGACTTCAATACTTGTTTGAAAATTCCGTTTTCCTGAGACCAGAAAAGGGTGTTTGAACTTCGGTCATAAACAATGGACTGAACCTTACTTGTCACCGTGACCCCTGTCTTCTTTGTTGTATTCAATTTCAAAGATACTTTATAAACGTTCCTGGTCAAACCGTTTTGTCCGGAGTCCATAAGAAGGAACTCGTCGTGCTTTGCTTCAGGACCTTGCTCGTCAAACTTGTTCTCTTGGAATTCAACACGATTTATTACCAGTTGAGACTCGAGGCCTTGTGCTTGAGCATTTTTGTACAAGTTTCCAGAATCCAGATCTGCAAGGACACATCCAGGGGAAGTCAAACAAGCTGCAGCACACCGTATAGCTGTTTTACAGTTGGTTCTTCTCAGATAGATGTGATAGGAAAGTTTAACTGGTTCGTTTTTCTTGAATGAGAAGTTGGTGGTTCTTATACATACCAGCTGTACGGGTGGGAACAGGAGGGCAATAATGATGAACAGCATGGCGCAGAGTCGACTCGTCGCTAACACTAGAAGGAATTTTTTTCCAGAAACAAGGAAGAAGCTTCAATTACTTATTCATTAAATGGTGATAGTTGCTACACATCAATAAAAGATTTTTCTTTTTTTATTAATTTTCCTCCAAATGCTTCTTTGAAATTGATAATACCATTTATACCAATTTAATTTACCTGATCACATTTCATAAATAGATTTTCCTACATTTCTTGCTTTTTTTTTAATAATGTAGAGGCATAGTTTGATCATTATTCAAAGTTTAAACAAATACATCCCATATGTTTGTTCACTCTATTGTAAGGAATCAAATTGCAAAAAAGACTTATTTGTCAATGAATTCAGTTCTGATGATTAAGATTAGGAAGAAACAAAAAGATTTAAGATCATAACTGTATTTTCATTGATATCATTTTAATATATCCCGACCAACGGTCGAGGGTATATAGTAATACCAATAATTCCGTCCTTTCTTCTGTCCGTACGTCCGTCCGTTCGATGACATTTTTGTCCGACCTCATACGGAAAAACTATTCACCCGATTGTTTTTGATTGAATTTTTCACATGTCGTCTACCTCACTAGAAGGGATGCAATGTAAAATTACAACAAATTTCGATAATATTTGAACTATTTTACAAAATTCCATGTTTTAAACGTAGTCATTTCCCATTAGAATTTGTCTGACCTATAGCAGAATAACTATATTCATCCATATAATTTATAATTTTGTACATGCATCTTACCCTCTTGGAAGGGTGCAGTGCTAAATTAGAACAATTTCGTTAAACCTTTTCAATGGATTTTTCAATATTTTGTTCTTAGTCATTTCCACTGTCAGAATTTCCACTGAAAGCCAAAATATAATTATCCTATTTTTTTCAAATTTTGCACATTGGATTTACCTTATTGGGAGAGATGCTGTGTAAAAGATGACTTCTTATGGTCTGGGTAATGGGATGTCTAAGTTATGGGAAGTGAAAAGTAATTCAGTTGATCAGGGATACACGATCGGGGGTATTAGTGAGCCACGCTCATTTTTTACTTGTTTCTTAGGCTCTTCATGTCTTGTGTGTATTCAGTCAATCTAGACTGCAAGAATTGGGAACTTGACTTTATTAAAGTTTACTGTTTAATACACATTCATGACACAGGACTATTCTATACGTTTGTTCGCATATAACGAAATAAACCTATATAAAGCTGACCAGTTTAGTTGTTGATAATATGAACGTCTCGAAGATTCATAGGGACGAAGTGTCACGAAATATTCAAGAAATTATCAGAAAAAAAGGGAAAATGGTTTTGCATGTAATTTCATGAACAGATGAAACGTCTTTTGGGAAGCATTGCTATACTATACGTAGCTATTGAATAAATGATAATCTTGGTTATTTTTTGAAAATGTGCATGACAATAAATATGTTTTTCTCGTTTGTAAACTTTTGAATATAATATAATATTGATTGAAATTTAACCAATAAAGGCCTTAATATGTCTGGATCATGTGCATGTAATCAGTTTGTTAAGGGAATTATTATTTATCATGAAAAGATATATCATTATGATAAATTTCAAGTAAGGAGACTATGAATTATTCTATTTTGCACGTAGGCAATGTATTTTCTGTTCCTTGCAATCGCATGGCAGTATAACGATAAGAGGGAAAATGATGAAGAAGTTTTATATACTGCCCAATAAAATTAAGGCTCAACAGGTTTCGGTTTTTTCTCAACCTTTTATTAGGCACAAGAAACATTTTAAGACATTCTTATGAAAAATGGTGGTCGAACTGCTGTTCGTCAAGATCAAATAGTGTAGGATCGCAGACGATTTCTTATGGTCTGGTCTGATACCTGAATACCACTTGCGTTTTAAGGTTCGCCTGTGGAGCGCGGTGGTGTAGTGGTTAGCGTGCTGGCCTATCACGCCAAAGACCCGGGTTCGAATCAAGGTGGGGACACCACAGATTTGTGAACTGGGCTTTACACAGTGTTGTGTCCTTGGGCAAGGCACTTCATCCACATTGTTCTCAGTCTACAATTGGGTACCTGAATACGGGAAGTACGGACTTATGTGGTCGCGCGAAGCGCTTAGTAGCGGCTTTGAAAGTACAATTCCTTCAGGGTGATAAGTACAGCCAATGAGCAGTGCTTGCACTGGATATTAGGCTTAAAAAGTTCATTATTATTTATTTATTTATCTCCCAGACATCTCGTTGTTACAACACGCTGACGCTAGGCCATTGAATGACATACAGATCGTGGTCGATTCTGAATGGAATTGGTTACTCGTTTTAAGATTAAGTTTCATCAGGGATTTTATATCCTCAAACCTCCACTAAATCCTGATATCTAGCATGTGTCCGCGACAAGTGGTCATCCTGTTTTTCAGGGATGTGTGCTTTTGTAGCAAAGGAAATGGTGTTTGTTCGTGGAATTTTATTGTTTGTTAATCATAATATCTTTTATCAGGATATTCGTTTCTTTGGCTCGTAGCATACATATTATGTTGGGTTTTTCATGCATAAGTAAGATATACTGCGCCAACAGTTGGATCACAATGATTGTCATTAGTCATCGTGCTACAATTTCTCGAAAAGGGACCAAACGCACTGAAAGATGTTGCAAACTTTGAGAATGTAATATGATAGAGCGTGAAGGCAATTCCTAGTATATCTTGTTAAAGCGTCCTCAAAATATAGAATACGGTGAATGTTGGCAACATAATGTCTACAAAGTGACGCAACGCAACGTTATAGATGTCAGTAGATGTTGTTAGCTTCTGAAAGTAACATATAACGCGATTTGTTTTGACTATCTTGATACGCTCCATCACGTTTTTTACGCTCTAAGGCAATTTGTTACGATGCTACTCACAACTACGCAGTCCTACGATCTAAAACGGTCACTAAACCTATCGGATAACCGTGGCAAAATATTAAACGATGCCTTACTATCATGGAGATCCGTTGCGATCGCCATTATTTCTATCTGCGCTTTTAACGTTTGGAACAATATTTAAGATATAGAAGACGAGTTGGTGTGCATCTATCGTGTAATACAACATAGCAGGGAGCATAAAACACGAAGGGCGCAGCCCTGAGTGTTTTATGCTCTCTGCTATGTTTTATTCAACGATAGATGCACAACAACGAGTTTTCTATTTCTTATATGAGATATCCTTAACAATTACTCGCTTTTTATATAAAATCAGTTGAAAATTATGATAATTTGAAAACATATATTTTGAAAATAATGATGTCTCACTTCGTAGAACATATTCAGTAGCATTTGACGAGTCCATCATTATGTATAGGGGTGGGCGCTCAAATACCCATAAAATCAAATGTATTGAACAATCAATGCATGTTTATTTATTGAACATGTATAATTAAATATTTGCACAAAATATATATTCTGAATGACATGTGATTTAGTTTCGAATCGACAGACGTCAAGTCAGCCATGATCGACAATAGATGCCCTCTCAAGTTTGATCAATGGACTTGACAATTATGACGTCATTTGATAAGTAACGTTCTAATTACTGAAATGACGTCATTGATCTCGCGCATGGTTGTATCGTCAAATAAAGCACATCGTCGGTCCAATTGTCCGCCATTGTTTTAATGCCGTGGCTATCTTATATATTGAAATAAAGTGAATCGTGGCTATCGTGGCTATCGTGGCTATCGTGGCTATAAATGCCTAATCGTGTTCTAGTGTAAACGTAGCAGTAAGGCTGTTTGTTTTGACACGGTGATACTGTATCTCCTACAGACAAGAAGTGACGAATTGTTTGGCACACATTGGGTTAAAAAACAGTTAGATAAGGTCACAACATTTAAGGATTGTTTTACATGTTTTGTGCCTCTATCGATGTATAACAGCAACAAATTGTATAAAATCGCGTAGCGTAGCGTAGCGATTTTATACAAAATTTGTTGCTGTTATACATCGATAGAGGCACAAAACATGTAAAACAATCCTTATAATTACAAAATCAACATTTTAACAAAGTTTTTCCTAATTATTTTCAAAAAATCTGTCATCAATGTCGTGAAATTGTGGTTTGTTACACGAAACAATACAAAGTTGAATCAAAATTGAGAACTCCATAAACTAAAACGGCCGAAGATTTAATTTCGTTTTCGCAACCATTGACACCCATGCAATCACAATTCGTTTTAACCGGAATCCGCATTTTCAGAATAACCCTAATTAGCATATCACACGACGTTCAAAATGTTCGCCGTTTGCCGAGCGAACAAGCTTGAGGACTCTTAGTTATTTAAATGCAGTCTTTCCGGTGAATGTATGGATTGTGTTAGGGAGAAGAATGTATTTACTTGTTACAAACGCAGGTGGGAAGTGATAAGATATGTTATATCTGTCTTTGCAACAGAACGTAACTCGCAACTGTCAAAACCGAACTATTGCGTCAAGTGATTGTGACGTCACAAGGAATGAATGCACATGGTATGGTTGCAAATTTTTCTGCATTTATCGAGAAATGGCAGCAGGTTTTTGAGCGCTCTCGTCCAATCAGAATCCCGGAAATTAGTGTAACAAATCCATTTTGTAATTATGTCCAAATGGTGTAAACCTATATCTTTAAAACAACAGGGAAACGACTGACATCAGTCATTCCTTCAGAGATGAGCCACGAGGATTGTTGATCTCAATTTTAAGATGGGCAACAAGTTTTAAAAGTTTTTAAAATGAATTAGATATTATATATTGATTGTAAGTGTTATATTGACATGATACAGAGTTGAAGCAGATCCCATACCGATCAATCAAAGAAAGCTCTTTTAACTTTTTACTAGCATACGCACGCAGTTGTTTTATACGAGTTTATGGACAAAAATGGGACTAACAGTTTTTAATATGTTAGTTTGAATGTGACTTAGACACGATCATTTAATTATTAAAAAGTTTTTCTCATTTGTAAAACTGCTTAAATGCGTTTGTAAGCATTGTTTCATTTGATTAATCATTTCAGTAGAACATCTCTTATAAATTATATAATTTATTAAGTCCAATTTTAAGATTTGAAATTGTAATGTTTTCTGAAATGGAAAGCGGAAATCATTTCAAAAATAACTTGTTTATGATGTTTAAACAAACATCACATTATAGTGGCCCAATGTTTCTATGGGTTTTAATTGTCAATATGAACATAGTAGCATCTCATTTAACTAGCAAATGTTTACCAATCATCACCCTCTGCATGTATAAACAAATTTATGATGGAAATATTATAAGAGCTTTAAACGTATCCCGTTTGATAGTATTTCTCATCAACTCTATCAATTTAAGGGATCGTTTAATAATTTAACTATCTAATAGTTTTAAACATTCCTAACTACTGGGTAAAACGAATTACTGAGAAAAACGTTTCTAAATCAAACATAATGCCACAGTAACATGCAACTGCTCAAGATATACTCTTGAAAAATAGAAACGCATCAGCCATTTTCCTCAGAATATAATGTTTTTAGTTAAGAGCCAAAATATCACATAATTTCAATGGTACGAAAATTAAATTTATAAGCTTGAA